>OY856411.1:555897180-557324680 GCA_963693085.1 Alisma plantago-aquatica
TCCCTTATTAGAACTCTTGCCTTATATAGTTTCCTCTTTAAGTGACATGTTTGCCATATAATTGATCTATGCAACACTTGAGATGATGAAAGATTGATTTAGGATCATAAGAGTTTTGCACTAGACATGTGTTTAGTTAACCATAATGTGATGAGCCTATTAGGTAGCTATTAGGGCATAAGTTGAAAGCAAATGTGTCAAGAAAGGATCAAGGTTTGGGGGATGTCAAGATTTTCCTATGCACTACTAGCTTGATTTACGATGACTCCCGAATCTATATGATACATGTCTGGACTGAGCTAATATTGACTGTAAAAAATAGCATGCCTATAGACAATAATAGCCATAGACATCCATGTAGGGTATCTTTGAGAACCTTGGTATGATGACCTTGTGACTTGATTGAGTATGGATATCCAATATCACTCCCTTATGTCCCATAGGACCACATGTTTGGAAAGTTTATCCCTAGAACCTAGACTTTGAAAGTGGTGTTTAGTAAGAAATCAGAGTGTGCAGTGGAAGTGTGATGAATATTGTACATGGTTTAGTTAGACTCGCCCTTTTACCTCTAAATTAGTTTGTCTTGGTAGGTGAAAGCTTTTAAGGGGTGGAGAACAATTGGTTTGATGATGTTTGGGTAGTTAGATTTTGAGGACAAAATCCTTATTAAGGGAATGGAGTCCAGTAACATATCGAAATCTAGCTACATTGGCTCTAAAAACCCTAACTCCATGATTAGGAGGATAATTTTCTTAGATCATTTGTTTTGACCAAACAAGTCATAGTTATAACCTGACATGCTTGTTTATATACTAATGAACATATAATGGTCATCTAATGAATAGTTCACATGTTTGAAATCTAATGAATATCTAATGCACTTAATATGAATAACTCACATATAATACTAATAGTGGGTACACATGAGTCTAAACATTTCTTGGACCAATAAACCCTAATGAAATGATGAGCAAGATAGTTGTAACGTAATCTTGTATTTAATGCATACTAAGAATGTATAGATGAAGAATAATTATCATATGACCTAGACCCTAAGTTGTAATCATCTAACATTAACCTATACACCCTTAATGACATTCTTGATACATTAGTGACATAAGGTGTCATAATCAGATAACATACTTTAATATACATAAATGATATATAATCACCTAATCATAGATTAATCAGGTCATCAATGTGAAATGCATATCACGTTGTTCTGTAATACATACCTAATTAATAACCTAATCATTACTTGATATGTGAATCAAATCATTAATCTGTAATATGACCCATATTGATCACTAAAATACATATAATGACTTCAATATGGATAAGAAGTAATTGTATTCACATAAATGTGCATAAACAATAACAAGAAGTGAATACATATGAGAAAATGATTAATATGACATTAATGTAAAAAAGGTAATGTGACAATGTTTAATATAGAGATATTTATTTGACATTATTAATTGGATAAAATGTCTTATTTTGTGCAAAACAATCTGTTACAATACAATATGTTGATAACAAAGACTAAATCCAAATTACTAAGGATAATAATCGAGTATGTTGAGATAAATGAGTAAACCCTAGTTTTGCTAAAACTCTTAATGAGATAAATAACAAATATATAGGAATTTGTGTATAATAATAAAATATAACTCTTTTGGCAACATAGTAAATATGACATGACACAATAAAAAGAATAATAAGGATGATATAATATCATAATGAATATAATATCAATAGGCCTAAAATGTAAACGGTGTTATATCTAATAAAAAGAAATCTTAATAGTGGAACCCTTAGTGATCCATGAGAACATGACCTATGTGGAGTTGCTTGAGAAAATTCTAAAATCCTAAGTTGAGAAGTTGAAAAATAAGGAGTTTGAGTAGTGAATGTTTTGGTGGAAATTTTATGGAAACAACCTGAGAGTTTAGTGTTGGGATGTTGCATACTCACCCTACTCTTTTTGTTTGAGATTTTGGGGATTAAATCCTCTTTAAGGGGTGGAGTGCTATAACATACCAAAACTTGGACATATTCTCTTTTTGGCCCTTTTCTAAGCTTTTCCTTTTCTTTCTATCCTTTTTGGCCTTGATGTTTAAATTGTGAAATTTATAGTGGTTTGGTGAACAATTGTTCTATAATTATACCAATGAAAGGGTTTATGAACAAATACCTTAGTGAAATCTTATTTAAAGATCTAAAATGCAAAATTACCACATAAGTGGAACAATGGCAAATAAAATTGTGCTAGAAGTACAAGGCCCCAAACTTTGCCTAATGTATTAAAAAAATTCATTATCATAATTAAATACTCTAAACCTTGGCATAACTTTGTGATGTGTTTTGAATCATAAAATAAGTCTGAGTCTCAAATTTGGCTCAATTAGGATGTTGTTTGTGTAATTTATGCAATTTAGGTACATATAGAACTTTTATGCAATTTACCCAATTGGGAGGTTTGTTTGCCAATTATCACATGAATTATAATCCTTAGATATTTTCTTACCATGATCGAGATTTTGAACCATGGGGCACTTAGTTGAACCTTGGTTTGGAGGTGTTTGTCTTCAAGGGCATTTTGGGGATTACCCTCTTAATAAATGAGCTTATCTTTAGAAGCTATCAACAAATGGGGTTATTTCTTTAATTAGAGGTCGGTGGGGATAGCCTAGAAGTCTCCATGGGATTTTAGAACCGACATTTGATATTAAAGAAGCCTATATGATCTATCCTCTTGCATGGCCATGAAGTCGTAGGCTAAAGACACATGGAAAGTCTCATAGACGCCTCATGCTTTCCCCCGTCTTTATAAAGCCATATCTACCCCTTCCCACCTTCCAATACGAAAACTCTTGCTCTCCTTCTCTTTACTCCATCTTAGAGTATCGTTCCTAATCTGTTTGGACAATAAGGTGTTGTCTTAAGGTAAAATAGGGTGCTTACCTTGGTGAAGAGGATCCTAGGTTTCCAAATTTTCTCTATTTAGGGTTTCTAAAGCTCATTCTTGGTGATTTTGACCAAAACTAGTCATTTTCCTCCTTTCCTTCCCTATTTTCATGTTGTTCTTCTTCCTCCCACATTCTTCCAGGTCGGAACCATGGCTTTCCATGGTGAAACCCCACCTAAAGCCCTTAAATGCCTCATCTTCATGTTCTTTTGCTAGGGTTTTTCACCTATAAAGTGGAGAAGGTACTTTTTGCTCAAGATAGGAGCTTTGTTGGAGAAACCAACCTCTCTTGCTCGGGAACCTTACTGCTTGAACTTGTCTACCTTCCTAAAGGTGAGTTTTGTAACCCCTTCTCATATATTTCTTACTACATGCTTAAAACTCATGCATCTATGTTTGAAGTAGATGATCTCAATCTCTATTTACTATTTTCTTCTAGGGTTTTGATTTCTTGTTGTTTTACCTTCTCTAGAAGATCTAGTTTTGTTACCAATGCAACTCCAACCCTGATCTTGGGTTAAATGGTGTTTTTTCTCTCTCTCTCTCTATCTTTTCCTCTCTCTCGAAGGTTTCTGACTTGTCATTTCCTGATTAGTTCAAATAAGAAATCATATCTTTTAATCCGCTTATCCAAATTTGACAAATAAATATGCTTTGGAATTGAAAAATTAGTATCTATCTAGTAAAATATTTTCATGGTCTGATTTTGAGGTTTTACGAAGGGTGATTTTTGTAAAATGAATTTAATACATAAACTCCATAAAAATTACATCTTAATCATCATAACTCCAAAGCTAACATAAAAATATATTTTCTTGACAAGAGAAGCTAATAAGTTCATTGGTGAGTTTTTTAGATTCTACGTCTAAGTTTTTCTAAAAAGGTTTAAAATTAGGTTTTCTATACATTAATGTGTGTTATGTACTCTAATACATGTTAATACATTGAAAATAGGCAAAGAGGAACTTGGACTCAATTAAAGTGGTGAAATTTAGTAATCGATATCTGTAAGAGAGCTATGTGCATTCTTACACTCTAAGTTAGGATATTTGCAAACCAAACCCTATTTTCCCTAATGAGGCACTATATGAATCCTATTTTCTCTTTTCATGACTCTTTTTCTAAACTGCCTAAAAAATTAGCTTTAATATTCTATTTCTAGGGTCTTATACCCCATTGTCATGTTCTAATTGATATGATGCTTTTACTTGTCATTATTTCTTTTCTAGCATGTTGATTTTATGGATTATTTAGCTAGAGTAGTGGTACTTATGTACAACCACTCATAGATAGGGCATGTATTAATTTTTCCTGGGCAATGTCTTATTTTTTGCCATTAAAATATGTGTAGGTGATTGGGAATGTGTTGATTCTTCCATCACCTATAGGTTGAGGTCCAATAGGTGCCTCAACCCTACTTAGTTAAGGTATTCATAATTAATCATGCATGCAAAACTTTGTATTGTTTTCTTGATATGGCAAGCATCTATCTAATTATGCCTCATACTCTTATTTCTTCATCTTAAGATGAAATCTTAGCCTTTACTTTCGTATTATTCCTTATCTTTTGTTCTTGTTCATTATTTGAAACATACCTTATTTTTCTCTCTCTTGCTAGGTGATTTCCCAACCACCTAAGTTTAGATTGAGGTGTTGAACATGATGAAGGAGAACATAGCTTCCAACATGGACATAGCTCTTGGAGATGTTGCTTGGAGACAGATTTGAAGTAGTTTAGACTTCCCGCTACTTGGAACCTTATATTGTATCATACATGTAAACCCTATGGGATATTATGATGTACTTTTGTAATCTTTTGTGAAAATTGAATATAGTCATTTGTTTAATTTTGTTGCTACACTTTGGTTGTTTTGAATATCATTTATTAAAATTTAAAATTTTTACACCTATTCCAGTATACCTTTGAGTGTGTTTGGAATGGATGTTTTATTCTTAATTTTTTTTAGTAGGAAGTGGATCCCCCCTTGGGTCTCACTCCTTACAACATGGTATTAGAGCTATGGTAGTCGGAATCTGACCATTTCATCTTTGTCTCCCTAATTAGAACCCTTGCCTTATACAATTTCCTCTTTAAGTGACATGTTTGTTGTATAATTGATCTATGCTACACTTGAGATGATGAAAGATTGATTTAGAATCATAAGATTTTCACACCAGAAACATGTTTAGTTAACCATAATGTGATGAGCCTATTAGGTAGATATTAGGGCATAAGTTTAAAGCAAAGGTGTCTAGAAAAGATTAGGGTTCGGGGGCTGGAAAGATTTTCCTCTGCACCACTAGATTGGTTTACAAGGACTCTCAGATCCATATGATACATGCCTAGCTTGGGCTGATACTGACTGTCTGAAATAGAATGCCTATGGAAAATAATAGCCTTAGACATCCATGTTGGATATCTTTGAGAACCTTAGTATTATGACTGTGTGACTTGTTTGAGTACGGATACCCAATATAACTCCCTTATGTCCCATAAGACCACATATTTGGACAGTTTATCCCTAGAACATAGACTTTGAAGTTGGTGTTTAGTAAGAAATCAAAGTGCGCAGTGGAAATGTGATGGATCGTGTACATGGCTTAGTTAGACTCGCCGTTTTACCTCTATATTAGTTTGTCTTGGTAGGTCAAACATTTTAAGGGGTGGAGAGTAGTTGGTTTGATTATGTCTGGGTAGTTAGATTTTGAGGAAGAAATCCCTTTTAAGGGAATGGAGTCCTGTAACATATCGAAATCTAGCTACACTGTCTCTAAAAACCCTAACTCCATGATTAGGAGGATAGTTTTCTTGGATCCTTAGTTTTGACCAAACAAGTCATAGTTATAACCTGACATGCTTTTTTATATACTAATGAACATATAATGGTCATCTAATGAATAGTTTACATGTTTGAACCCTAATGAATATCTAATGCACACAATATGAGTAACTCACATATAATACTAATAGTGGGTACACATGAGTCTAAACATTTCTTGGACCAATAAACCCTAATGAAATGATGAGCAAGATAAATGTAACCTAATTTTGTATTTAATGCATACTAAGAATGTATAGATGAAGAATAATGATCATATCGACCTAAACCTTAAGTTGTAATCATATAACCTTAACCTATACATCCTTACTGACATTCTTGATACATTAATGACATAAGGAGTCATAATCAGATAACATGCTAAAATACACATAAATGATATATAATCACCTAATCATAGATTAATCAGGTCATCAATATGAAATGCAAATCACCTTGTTCTCTAATACACACATAATTAATAACCTAATCATTACTTGGTATGTGAATCAAATCATTAATATGTAATATGTCCCACCTTGATCACTAAAATACATATAATGACTTCAATATGAATAAGTAATTGGATTCACAAAATGTGTATAATCAATAATAAGAAGTGAATAAATATGAGAATATGATTAATGATGACATTAATGCAAAAAAAGGTAATGTGACAATATTTAATATAGATATAATTATTTGACATCATTAATTGGATAAAATCTCTTACTTCATGCAAAACAATATGTTATAATACAATATGTTGATAACAGAGACTAAATCCTAACTATTAAGGATAATAATCGAGTATGTTGAGATAAATGAGTAAAACCTAAATTTGCTAAAACTCTTAATGAGATAAATAATAAATATATAGGACTTTGTGTATAATAATAAAATATAACTCTTTTGGCAACAAAGTAAATATAACATGACACAATTAAAAGAATAATAAGATGATATAATATCATAATGAATATAACATTAATAGGCTTAAAATGTTAACTGTGCTATATCTAATAAAAAGAAATCTTAATAGTGGAACCCTTAGTGATCCATGAGAAACTGACCTATGTGGAGTTGCTTGAGAAAATTCTAAACTCTCAAGTTAAGCAGTTGAAAAACAAGGAGTTTGAGTAGTGAAAGTTTTGGTGGAAACTTAATGGAAACAACCTGGTTGTTTAGTGTTGGGATGTTGCATACTCACCCTACTCTTTTTGTTTGAGATTTCAAGTATAAAATCCTCTTTAAGGGGTGAAGTACTGTAATATACCAAAACTTGGACATATTCTATTTTTGGCCCTTATCCAAGCTTTTCCTTTCCTTTCTATCCTTTTTGGCCATGATGTTAAAATTGTGAAATTTATAGTGGTTTGGGGAACAATTGTTCTATAATTATACCAATGGAAGGGTTTATGAGCAATAATACCTCAGTGAAAGTTTATTTAAGGATATAAAACGCAAAATTACCACTTAAGTGGAACAATGGTAAATAAATTTGTGCTAGAAGTGCAAGACCCCAAACCTTACTTAATGTATTAAACAAGCTTCATTATAATAATTAAGTTCTCTAAACCTTAATATAACTTTGTGATGTGTTTTGAATCATAAAACGAGCCTCAGTTTCAAATTTGGTTCAATTTTGATGTTGCTTGTGAAAGTTATGCAATTTTAGGTACATTATGGACTTTTATGTAATTTACCTGATTGGAAGGTTTTCTTTGGAATTTATCACATGCATTATAATCATTAGATATTTCCTTACCATTATCCAAATTTTGAACCATGGGACACTTATTTGCACCTTAGTTTGAAGGTATTTCTCTCCAAGGGCATTTTAGGGATTACCCTCTTTATAAATGAGCTTATCTTTAGAAGCTATTTCTTTGAGTGGAGGTTGTTGGGATAGCTTAGAAGACTCCATGGGCTTTTAGAATTGACATTTGATATTCAAGAAGGCTCTATGAGCTGTCCTCTTGAATGTCCATGAAGCCCTAGGCTAAGGACACATGAAAAGTCCCATAGACACCTCATGTTTTCCCGCTTCTTTATAAAGCCATATCTACCACTTCCCACCTCCCAATTCAAAAAATCTTGCTCTTCTTCTCTTTCCTCCAGCTTAGAGCATCGTTTCTACTCTGTTTGGACACGAAGGTGTTGTTGCAAGGTAAAAGAGGGTGCTTATCTTAGTGAAAAAGGCTCCTAGGGTTCCAAATTTTCTCTATTTAGGGTTTCTAAAGCCCCTTCTTGGTGATTTTGACCAAAGCTAGTAATTTTCCTCCTTTCTTTCCCTGTTTTCATGTTGTTCTTCTTCCTCCCACCTTCTTCCAGGTTGGACCATGTCCTTCCATGGTAAAACCCCACCTAGAGCCCTTAAACACCTCAGTCCCACGAGTGAATAGAAAGTTGGATCTACATTGGATCTCACCTTAATCGCCCCATCTATCCTCCTGAGGAGAAGTTAGGTTTCAAACTCCGATTCAAACAAGAGGAGTACGCCATGATAATGTGCCTTGGATGATCCACATCTCCTGGTCAGGCGTTGATGAGCACATTGAACTATCCATGTGGTTGAGAGCCCTCACAGCCCAGGCACAACGACGCAATTATCAGGGGCACGCTCTACTGCTGAGCTAATAGCCCGTCGCGTGGGCCTCCCACTGTTCTTTTTCTAGGGTTTTTCACCTCTAAAGGGGAGGTACTTCTTACTGGAGATAGGAGCTTTGTTGGAGAAATCAACCTCTCTAGCTCGGGAACCTTGATGCTTTAACCTATTCACCTTTCTAGAGGCGAGTTCTATAACCCCCTTCTCAAATATTTCTCACTACATGCTGAAAACTCATGCTTCTATATTTAAAATCGATGATCTCAATCTCTATTTACCATGTTCTTCTAGGGTTTTGATTTCTTGCTGTTTTACCTTCTCTAGAAGATCTAGTTTGGCTACCTATGCAACTCCAACCCTGATCTTGGATCAAATGGTGTTCTCTCTCTCTATCTTTTCCTCTCTCTCGATGATTTTTGACTTGTCATTTCCTGATTGGTTCAAATTAAAAAATTCATATCGTTGAATCTGCTTATCCAAAACTGACAAATAAATATGTTTTGGAATCAAAAAATTAATCTATATCTAATAAAATATTCAAGGTCTGATTTTGAGGTTTGACGAAGGGTAATTTTTGTAAAATGAATTTAATGCATAAAATCTATAAAAATTACATCTTAATCATCATCACTCCAAAGCTAACATAAAATATATTTTCTTGATCAAGAGAACCTAATAAGTTCATTGGTGAGTTTTTTGGAGTCTAAATATAAGTTTTTCTAAAAAGGTCTAAAATTAGGATTTCTATACATTAATATGCATTATGTACTCTAATACATGTAATACATTGAAAATAGGCAAAGAAGAACTTAGACTCAACTAAAGTGGTGAAAGTTAGTAATCAATATCAGTAAGATAGGTATGTGTATTCTTACACCCTAAGTTGGGATGTTTACAAACCAAACCATATATTCCCTAATGAGGCACTATATGAATCATATTTTCTCTTTTCATGACTCTTTTGCTAAATTGCCTCAAAAATTAGCTTTGATATTCTATTTCTAGGGTCTTGTACCCCATGGTCATGTTCTAATTGATATGATGTTTTACTTTCCATGCTTTCTGTAAGGACCCTGGCCTTCGTTTTGGGCTTACCCTATTTGCTTTGCCTAAACCTAGTGTTTAGAGGCTTGCTTAATCACCAGAGGTGTGATTAGGGTTGTTGTGCTTTGTTGTGGGTCTTTTTGGTGCAACTTGCAATTTACCCAAGTTCTAGGGTTTCTGTGCAAGATTGCCACCTTGAGAGATCTCTTTGTATCTCTTTGCATCCTCTAGGGTTGAGAGGATGAGTTGGGCGCCTTTCTTGAGTTGTTTTGGGCCTCATTTGAGCTTGTTTAAGCTTGGGCTTGTTGTTGGGCTTGAAGCCCTTCCTCCTTGCCTAGTGTATCGAGCAAGAGGTGCTTGGGTGTGTCGGCCAGGAGGTGTATCTGATAAGTAGGTCCTGGTGGGTGTGTCAGGTTGCCATGTTGGGCGACACACACCCCTCTACCTAGCATCGTTTGTGTCACCCCCTCTTGGACACATGGTGCTTGCTGCTAGCAAGTGGCAAGTCATGGACAAGTGGTATTTGGGGTGTTAGCATGTGGTGTGGCCCTTGGACAAGTGTACCTAGGACAGGCGCCACCTTGCTTTGCTCTCCTCTTTTACCCTCTTGTATATATACCACCCACCTTGCTTTCTAGTAGTTCCTTTTAGTGCCTTAGCTGCTGCTCTTCCCTTGTTGGCCGAGAACGAGAAGAAAAGAAGGAGAAGAGGTGGTGGCCGATACATCTTGTTGCTTTTTCTTTCTTCTTCTCCAGTTGGTGGAGCTTTGGAGCTTGGAGCTTGGAGAAGCTTATGCTTAAGGCAGGTTACATAACTTCTAAACTAACTATTCTATCTCCTTTACATGTTACTTTGATATGTTATCTTGATCGGCTATTCATATCCTGCTAGTAGTGCTTTTGCCTTAGTTGGTGACGTTGCTGCCCTACATGTTCCGTAGATCATGTTGGGCGTTATGTTATATCTACCTTTATGTTGGCCGATCCTTTAGTAGTGTGTCCTTGGGAAAAACCCCTCTCTCACTTTGTTGTTGAGAGGTGAGCCTATGATGTTGGGCGACAAGGTCAGTTGGTTTGGCCGATAGAGGTGTTGACCTTAGTTCTACCCTAGTTGCACGTTATGTCCTTGTTGGTACCTTAGGCGACATAAGTGGCCATGCCCTTGAGGGTGGGCCTTGAGCAACACCCCTCCTTCCTTGAGTTGTGAGGTGAGCTCTAGCTCCTGCCCGATATGCTAGAGTTTGGCAATACCCCTCAATCAACCTAGTTGTTGCGAGGTGAGCTAACACTCTTGATGCCTTGGGCGATATGGTGAGGTTGGCCAACGAGGTTGTCCTAACCCTAGTTACACGATATGGCTCCTTGAGAGTGTTGCCCGATATCCCCCTTCTTCCCTTGAGTTAGGGCTTGGGCGATATAGTAGTATGAGGCTTGGGCATTGTAAGGGTTGTATCCCTTGGCCGATATGTGTTAACCTGTTAGGCGATAGAACACGGCGTTGCCTGGCATAGAGTTGCCCGACATAGCGTTGCTCGATATAGTGTAGCCCGTTATGAGGTTTACTGTTATGGTGCTTGATCTTTGTCTACCTTGGATGGTAGGGTTGACCCTTTGGCTGGGCGATATGGCTTGTGTGTTTCCCGATGTGATGCTTCGATCTGGATGGGCGATAGGGGTGTGTCACTTGGGCGTTATAGGTTGGTTCTTAGAGTGTTGCCCGACATGGTGTCTTGGGCGTTACACTTGAGAACGTGCTGCCCGATATCTGTTCGAAGAGGCTTGCCCGATATGGGAGATACCCGACACCAATAGGGTTTGGTTGTAACTGATACCTTTGGTGAGGGTCGATATATTTTTTGGTGAGGGTAATCCCTTACCCGATATGCTTTTGTGAGGGTTATACTCTATAATCAGTTTGTAACCCTATTATCATTTGAAATGCTTATATGTGGATGTTATGTATATGCATGGTCATCTAATGTTGCACAAATATATCTCGACGATGAAGTGTTTATCTACCCTTGAGCATACTAACCATGCAGGTTTCATTAACTGAGATGTGTGATCAGGTATGAGCTATAATGATGTCATTGGTGACATTTGCTTAATGTTAAAACAATGAGAAACACTATGTGCTATGAGAACTATGATAGTACATGATGAATGTTGCATATGTATTGGTAGCATGTGCTTAATGGTGGGATTGAATCCCTATGACGTTGAATCCTTGAAATGGATCATGATGATTGGCAAGAGGCCAAGTGGCAACATGTCATGTTGGATCCTTGAGAGGGATCATGATGATGTTGATGGTATTGAGAATAGAGGTAACAGTGTGACACAAGATAATGGAATCTATGTGGTTTACTCTTATTTATGGTTTGCATAATATAACTTGGTTGACCCCAACAATCTACTTAAAATGTATTAATTAATTACATATGAACCTCCCATGTAGTTTTCCTGATCATAGATTCATCATCGTCAGGAGCTAGTGATGGTGAAACGGGTTCTCCTGCGGGTTAATCTGGAGCGCATATTGTTAAATATGTGGGGTTTCTCCTAGCCAAAAAATAGGAGGAATAGAGTGCAACTTCGGTTGTAGACTCAGAGCATGTATAAGAGCATGGTGGAAAGGCCCATGGCTCAGTGTGATAGAGCATGAATGCATTCATGGCTCAGGAGCACGGTGAACAGGCCTGTGGCTCAAGGTATGCTAGTGCTGAGACCTGTACCAAGACGAGCTAGAGAAAAGGGTAGCATGTGGGAGCTGACCCTGTGACTGAGGTCACTTAAGCAAGAGACTGCGGTCCTGCTTTGGATATCGTGCACTGACCACGGGGAGGATGAGGTCGTGGAGTCCGGCTCTTCCATTGACATTAGATGGCACCTTCTTTGGGTTTCGTAACTAAAGGTTGGATTTGAGCCGTACGGCTCACTTCCTCAGGGCATAATAAATGGTAATCCAGCTGTATAGTATATTTTCTTAGGACACACACAGAATATTGGTTGAGGCCTTGCATAATGTATGATTGTCTTATATACATACTCTAAGTATTTCTTACAGATAGTTATATGCCTCGCAGATATCATGGTAAGCTGTTACATATATAATCTTGTTCTTCATATTTCATATATGACCTGGTTATCTTCTACATGCTTTATCTGTTCTAGCTTTCAGACATTTTATAGTTCGACGGGGAGTTATGTTTCTCACTGGGAATATGTGTCTCACCCTGCTGGTTTCAACATTTTTAGGTGATCGAGCTAGACGTGGTGGTGATCGTAGTGTTGCGGCTGAGCAGCAAGAAAATTAGTAGAAGGCAAGGTTGGATATGTTGTTGTTGTGGTTGTTTTGTAGTAGAGTCTTAGAGTCTTCCCTATACTCTCAGGTCTTTGGAGGTGTTTTGACGAGGTTTCACGATGTATGATTTTAGAATGGTTTCTTGTATCATGTTGTTGGCCCTGGTAAGGCCTCTTATGTACATAAACATGTGATGCATCCTTGATGAATATGGAACGACTAGATCATATGTGTTGGTGGACATATATCATGCTTATATATATAACATGCTCTTTGCAGTATGTAGATCTGGTTGTGATAGTTCCTTTCTTATAATGTTATCCGCAATCAGTTTTAATTAACCCGAGTTTTTTGTAATATGTTGTTTATGGTGGTTCCGCACGTTTTCGTGTGGTGTTTCGCTGTCTTTGTGATGGCGGGATGTCACAATTTCTTTTCTAGCATGTTGATTTTATGGACTATTTAGCTATAGTAGTGATACTTATGTACAACCACCCATAGATAGGGCATGTGTTAATTCGCCCTGAGAATGTCTTATTCTCCCCCATAAAAATATGTGTAGGTGATCGGGAATGTATTAATTCTCCCTTCACCTATAGGTTGAGGTCCAGTAGGTGTCTCAACCCTACTTAGTTAAGATAGTCATTATTAATCATGCACGTAAAACTTTGTCTTATTTTCTTAATATGGCAAGCAACTATCTAATTATGTCGCATACTCTTGTTCCCTTCATCTTATGATGAAATCTTAGCCTTTACTTTTATGTTAGTTCTTATCTTTTGTTCTTGTTCATTATTTGACACATGCCTTAATTTTCTCTCTCTTGCTGGATGATTACCCAACCACCCAGGTTTAGATCGAAGTGTTAAGCATGATCAAAGAGAACATAGATTCTAACATGGACCAAGCTCTTGGTGATATTGCTTGGAGATAGATTTGAAGTAGTTTAGACTTCCCTCTACTTAGATCCTTATGTTGTATCATACATGTAAACCCTATGAGATATTATAATGTACTTTTGTAATCTTTTGTTAACATTAAATATAGTCATCTATTTAATTCTGCTGCTACACTTTGGTTGTTTTGTATACCATTTATTGAAATTTGAAAATTTTGCACCTATTCCAGCATACCTTTGAGTGTGTTTGGAATGGATGTTTTAATCTTTAATTTTTTTTTAGTAAGGAGTGGATCTCCTCTCGGGTTTCACTCCTTACATGACCCCTTTGCCTTGTTTCTTATATTGTTTAGTTGATAACAGTTATACATGTCTTCATATTCCTTCTAAAGTCTAAGATGTTCTATCGCTTAGTTGTAGATGCCTAAATTGCTTAAACAGTGTTAACTATTTTGCTTATATCATTTAGCTGAATCTACTCATTATGATAATAATGCTATCTTCCTACTTTAATTTATATGTGTTAATAATAGTTGTTGGCAGAGAGTTATATCTCTCGTTGGGACATTGGTCTCACCCTGGGGGTTTCTACATCTTTTAGGTGGTCGTGCACGACGAGGTAGAGATCGTGTGGTTGAAGTTGAGCAACAAGAGGAGCGGTAACTGTTGAAGGTTAGGTATGCTACCAGTATTTTATAGTACAGTCATATGTGTCGTCCCTGTACTGTCAAGTCCTTGGGGTGTTTTGTAGACGTTGTACATCGATACGAGTTTTTAGCTAATATACCATGATTGTACAAATATGGCTTGTATATGCGAACATGTTATTATATGTAATAGGTTTGTGGCATGTTAGCCACTGAACAATGATATTTGATATTAGTTCTGTACTTTGTTTTGAGTAATCTCATTTTTGTGTGGCAAGTGTGTCACATAATATTTGGAGTATCGCAATGGAATCAGGTTTGGAGATTTTATTGTTGGTAGAGTGTGATGAAGTGAGTCTTGTCTAAATTTTCATGCGGTGTCATATGTAGTACCACTAATAGATCAACAACAAAAATCCATTAATTGATCGACCACCTAAGTCCAAGAAAACATTATGAAGATGACATTACTTTAACAATTTCTCTGACAGAGTAAAGATGGCAATGGACCAATTTTTCAGTCACCTTGTCCATTACTGAACCATACTAATTCAAAACAAAGAAGATAGTTCTCCACATCCATTTCATCCACCAGGGTGGCATATTTCTACAAACTAGTTAGCAGGTGACCATGGAAACCCAATTATATGTATAGCCCTAAATTCTATGACACATTTTCGCAACAATGAATTTCAATCAAGGCATTTTATGTTGGCAACCAATCACCACAACAAATTTTCATGTTGCCTACAATTATTATCTATAGAGTTGTTGGCAACAAAATGTAGTTGAATTTTTACAAACAGTAGACAAACGGTACTCGAGAACTGTGCTTTGGGATGGGAATCACCATGCTCACAGCCATACCTACGAATCTACGATCTTGTTTTGATAACCATAAAATCAAAATTGACCAGCTGATGGCTTGTCCATTGGTCAACAATTATTTTTTCCTTCTCTACTGGGTAGGGACTCAAAACAACTAAAATAAACAACCTATCTCACATAAAGCACCCAAGCAAAGAGATGACCCAGTGGAACATTACCCACAAAACCCTCCCGCAAGTATGGTACCGAGGTAGAACAGAAAAAACCTTATGAGCGATTGCAATTGCCCAATCTGCCACTTGTTGTGTTCCTATTATAATGGTGTAACTTGGATAGTGAATTTGTGTTTTTTCAACCATGTGCAAGACACACTTTCCAATATTTCCTTTGTCTAAAATAATTTCATGTCTATGTTTAAGCCCTAGGGAAGAATCATTTCCCTTATAGCTCGCCATAATTTATAATTCATATCATACTTTGTTATTTCAGAACAACCTTTTTTAAAGTCAAGGAGAGTTAATTTATCACATCCCTTTGGGAAACAACTCAATATTGCCTAAAAAGGCTACAAATGAGTATACTCAGATCCTAACTCTACAAAAGCGATCCAATTATGTGTATAACTAAGCACGAACATCAACCTTTGTCTCTACAACTCGTGATCGTTGCCTGTCTAAAGTCATCCCACTCATGTCCATCTTGTACACTCCTCTATCCGTGGGAGGCATAGTTTCAAGGGAAAAGAAGACACAGGTCACATCCAAACCGGCGCCATACTCTGCAAGACCAATGGCCAACTGATTAGCCTCCTTGTGAACATCCATGAGGGTGTGCCAAAAAACGTGCAAAGCTTGCCAAACTATGCGAATCCTGTCTGACCTTCCAAGTAATAGCCGCAATCATAGATAGCACTCACGGCAACCTCATATCATCAAGCTCAAGAATGACACCTTGGTGCCTATTCACCTATCACAAATTAAGCCCATACTCCAAGTGCAGAACTCTACTCTCAACCTATCTCTCCCCCTCCCAGGCCCGCAAAAGCTTTCAAACACCAGTTCCCCCTTCTCGTCCCTCAACATACCTCCCAACAGAGCTGGATCTCAACACTCACCAATAAAGTAAAAACTTGTCCTTGGTCAAGTCAATGGTTGTCCTCTACAAACAACGGCATGGTGACCGATCCTTTTTCTCTCAAACCCACCTTTCCTCATTCAGCTTGACATTCACCTGACTATGAACTGTTAGCTGTGACATTTCTCTCAAACAACTGTTCGAACAACAAGGGTCATCAACTAGCCAAACCGGCAGCTGACAACCATGAAGTCGTTATTTTGGAGAAGAAGAAGAATTTTCTCCTTGTTCGGAGAGAGGTAATGAGAAGAGAAAATATATAAAACTAGATCCTTTGATTAGTCAGCCAAAAGTACGAGAGTACAGTGTACATGACAAACAACGATATCAACTGCACAGTAGGTATTTTCCTCTCCAACATTTTGTAATTAATCATAATACAACTTTCAATCATAGTAAGCATTAAAGAAAGGCCACAATTGTATGCGAAGTCATCCCGACGATACAGATGATATTGTATGATGCTGTACTAATGAAACATATGCAAGCTATGGGAAGATATAATTGTAAATGTAAATTAACCTCACATAATTCACAACTGGATATAAAACTAACTGTTAAAATCTGTTCAGCAATTGCACAAAGTGTTAACACATGGCTGATTAAGATACCAATAGATACAAATTGCTGAGCGATTAAAATAAAATAGGCACGAACCATGTCAAACCTAAGGAAAATTGATCGTATGGAAGTCCCTTGTAGCACACCATACTTTTGTCTAGTAGGTTATACCTCTTTACTACCTGCACAAGCTTCTGGAGAGTTGGATCCCAATAGTCTTCAACAAAGTAAATACAATCCTTAGTCAGTTGTGGGTACTGAGATGTGGACAAAGCCAGTGAATGATTAAACCCAACAAAAACAGCATGGTGGCCGATGCTACTCATCTCAACCCACTGATCTTCTTCACTGCTCAGTTTGGCAATCTGAAAGTGAACTGTCAGCTGCACACAATCTCTGTAATGGCTACTCTTGTCAAAGAAATGGTGATGCCTCATAATCTTCCAGATTTCTCTATTTATCTCTACCAAGTATAGAGCGAAATAAGAATAATCAGATCTTGGCATGTCAGGACCCGGGCCCTCGTATGTAACAATACTCGATTCAACCGAAGGTTGGGCGCCGTAGAGGTTGATGCGCAGTGTCTCCACGCGGTCGTTTTCAGAGCTTGATAGGTAGACTAGGCCTTTGTGTACCACAATGTCATACACAGGGGCAGAACTTAAAGTAGCAATCCCTATCCACGATATATACCCTTCCTTTGCGTACACCACAGAACCCCACCGGCAAACGGCTACAACTATATAACGGCAGCAACCATCGGAAGGGAAGAACACAACTGCTCGACTGATATGATAACTAACGCACTTCGATGGGATGTAGCTATCACCATTCGCCACTAGGTAGGCAGTGATGTAGCCAGATGAGTCCCTCTGCACGTCCTTGATTTTGGGCAGAGTTTCCATGGAGGGCAGATGAAGTTGTTCCCCGGTGGCAAGGTGCACGCACTGCAGTTCCATATCCGTCTCGTACAGCACCCAGCCGTCAAGAGAACACCCGGCGATACTGCTTCTGGGCCAATCGGCGGCGACCGGCAAAGACTTGACTTCATACGCCTTGTCCTCTAAGAAGTCATATACGCGCAGAGGACTACTACCCCGTACCGGCTTTGTAAACGGGCAACGAGGCGCGGGAGCGAAGAGCAACGGGTGGAAGGGGGAGGAGGGCATGGAGCGCCAAGCGACGCAGACGGAGCGGAAGCGGATGCGATCGGCGGTCGAGAGACGCCGGAAGACGAGTGATAGTACATCCACGTCTAGATCGGATCAACTCATCGGGATGAACATCTGCGGCTATCGAAACCGAAGTGCTAAGCGGAGGTGATCAGAGGCAGAACTGGACGCAAAGTGTAGAAGGTTCGCCGCATTTGGGAAGAAGTTAGGGTCCTCACACCTCACTCCCAACTCCCCAAGTTTAAGAGGGGCGAGGGTTTAAGCTCTTTTTTTTTTTTGCCAAAGTATTTTGTATGTCTTTAATCTATCTATACTACTATAAAAAGAGCGAGTTTGATGTTGAGCCGTCTTTGATTCACTTTTTTTCTCTTCTTTTTTCAAATAATTTTATTCCTACAAATATGTATTCTCTCTTATTATTTTTTATTATCTTTAATTATGTATTTCTCTCTCCATCCCACGGAAACGATTCCTTGATTCTCTACTTTCAAACAACCAACACAAATATCATTTACCGTAAGGATCCTTTTACGGATGAGTCATCTCCCCATATATTTCCAACAAATTTTATATGTCACGTGCATATGCACGTGTGCGTTCACTAGTACTATTAAAAGAGCGAGTTCATGTTGCATTCTCCTTCATTTTCTTTCTTCTCACAATTTTTCTCAACTTTTTTATATTTGTTCTATTTTATATATTTTTTTCATGATACAAACATCTCAACTTCTCTGTCACATCCCTTCAATCACGCGTTGTGGAGTCAATAAACAACATGTTTCCAAATATTTTACAAAACAATTACGAGGATTACCATTATCCTTTTATGAAGTTTTTTTTTCCAAATATTTAATGTAAAATAAACATGTTGAATGGGGCATGTGCACGTGTGTGTTAACTAGTTTTGGAAAAAGTAATTCTAACCGTAACCCACTGTCCACCCGGCCACCCACCCGGCTAAGACTGCTGCAAAGTCCAATGTGGACCAGCTTTATTTATTTTTAAATAGGAGGGAAGTAGAAACAAAGTGAAAACTTGTATTGATCATAACTTTCAAGCCATAATGAATTTTTCAATGAAACAAAAAGCACTAGATTCGTAATAAAAAATACTTTTCAATAAGACCAATGTTGACATATTTTGAAAAAAATAATAATATAAGAAAATGAGGATGAGAGAAGTAGAAGAGAGAGAAAATGTTTTTGTCCATAACTTTCACTCTGGAACATATTTTTTAATGAAATAAATTGTATTAGAATCCTTGTAAAAAATACTTTCCAACAAGACTAGTGTTGACATACTTTAAAATAATGATGATATGAGATAAATATAGTATCTGTATTTTAGGATACCATACACATGCTTTGGGTATAGACATACAGTAATTGTGAGTATAGTACATCACATTCGTGTTTCTCCCAAATCGTATACAATATTTACTTGTTCATCTATGGATTCGATTGAATTAACATTAGCAATGAGTTTAGTAATGTACTTTTGAATGAATAAGATCAAGGATTAGTTGTTCATAAACATAGGTGAAAGTATTGCAGTTTAGTAAAATGTGCATGTTTTTAATGAAATGTGAATTAGTTTATATAGGTACGGTATGTGATTATTGATAATCTTTTATACATGATATGTCTCGTACTGTACCAACAAGATCATCAAATCATGTATTGTTGTTATGTCTGATACGATACATCTAGTACTGTACGTCTAGTACAATACTTTGTATTACAAAATGTGGTTGTTAGTACAGTACTTCTTGTACCAGCAAGATCATCAAATCATGTATTGTTCTTGTGTCTCGTACGGTACCTCTAGTACTGTACGTCTAATACTATACTTTATATTACAAAATGTGGTTGTTAGTACTGTACTTCTAGTAACAACAAGATCATCAAATCATGTATTGTTGGTATGTCTCGTACAATACCTCTAGTCCTGTACGTCTAGTACTATACTTTATATTATAAAATGTGGTTGTTAGTTCTGTACTTCTTGTACCAATAAGATCATCAAATCATTACTTTATGTCTTGTATAGTACCTCTAGTGATGTGCGTCTAGTATTATACTTTGTATTACAAAATGTGGTTGTTAGTACTGTACTTCTTGCCTGTATGTCTCGTAAAGTACCTCTAGTACTGTACGTCTAGTACTATACTTTGTATTACAAAATGTGGCTGTTAGTACTGTACTTCTTGTACCAATAAGATCATCAAATCATGTATTGTTATTTTGTCTCGTACAGTACCTCTAGTATTGTACGCCTAATACTATACTTTGTATTACAAAGTGTGGCCGTTAGTATTGTACTTTTAGTAACAACAAGATCATCAAATTATATATTGTTGTTGTGTCTCGTACGGTACCTTGAGTATCCTTGTATATGATTATTGTCAAACGTTACATTTGAATGTATGTAAAAATTAATATAAATGATAACATGTACGGTACTTATGGATTTATGACATAATATGGAATATGAAGAAATAAAGAGGCAATAAGTACTGTACCTGAATGGTCAATCTGAGTACAATATCTAAAAACATATTGTACTTTTGTATACTTCTCTCCTCTCTTAATATACTTCTAATATTATTTTTTCCAAAGTATGTCAACATTGGTCTTGATAGAAAGTATTTTTCATTAGGAATCTGATGTTTTTTTTTCAAAAAAAAATTCATTTGGAATTGATAGTTATGAGCAAAACCGGTTTCTCTCTCTTCTTTTTATTCTCTTTTTAACTTTCCAGCAACTTTTTGCCACATCAGTAGTGCCTCATTTCCAACTACCAGGTAGTTTCCCAGGGATGTGGACGGGTGCCTGTAGCGTTACTCTTTTGGAAAAGCCTATGACAGATATATGCACTTTTGACACATTGGAAACCGCAAATCCACCCCCAACTGACCACTTTACTATTGCAGAATCTGCTGCTCTGCTTTTGTCTCCTTTATCTCTCTCAGACTTCTTTCACATGCTCTCTCACACTCTCTCACCGACCAGCGCCCCTACATGCTTGCATGAACCAGCCCCGCCATTCTCAAACATGTGGACCACATTTGTAACTAGTTGGCAACTCAATCAACCAAATATTTTTCTTCAAAATCTCATCTTTCAAATTTTCCCCCTTTCAACGCTCGTTCTCCACTCCAACGCACATTCTCCACTCACAAATGCCCCCTCCCCCATTTGCTGGTCTTCCGTGCCTAATCTCCAGGCTCCTCGCCCACCTTCTACCCTCCTCTTCCACGCCCACTCTCCAGCCGATGTGCCCACTTCACTTGCATTGATCCTCTTTCTTCCTCCTCTCCCTGCCTCCTATGGATCCTTTCTCTTCCTCCTCTTGTCGTCGAGGTGCAGGCGCTGCTCTTCCGCGCCCAATCTCCAGCTACCGCCCCCACTCAAGAAATCCTCTTTCTTCCTCCTCTCTCTGCCTCATGTTGTGGATCCTATCTCTTCCTCCTCTTCTCGTTGAGCCACCTCCACTTCTCGTGCCTAATTCTGTCGTGAAGCAATGGTTGGTGACACCTTGGAGAAATCAGACGATGACTTCCAAGACACAATGTCGCTTGCTTCTTCAAGGCAGACAATCAAACTAGTGGCATCAAGGAATGCAAATACTAGAGTGCACTCTAGCTCTTCAACTCCAACATCTGAGGCCCTTTCATTCAAGAAGGTCGCCAACAAGAACGATTCTATTGTCACCAAAATAGTGGCACACAAAGTTGATAAATCAAGGTAAAATAAGGTTGTAGCCAAAAGGAGGACATCAAATGATGAATTTGCCCCCAACAAGCTAGCAAGGATAAAGATGTCTACTGAATAAGAAAAGACATCTAAGATTCATATTGACAATGGTGAAGAATAGGGGAGAAGAGGATATGACATATGATACTAAAAAGCAAAGACTCGTCAAATCAAGGTCGTAGAAGATGTTCCATGAAAATTACATGACACTTACTGTTGAGGAAAAAGTCATCTTCTCAAGCATGTCATTCCAATCACTACTCCAAATTAAAAGAATGCCTCTCAATGACATGGTTCTGATACATAATCTTGCTTTGTGTTATAACAAAGATGAGTGGGCAATCATGTTTACAGGAAGGACTGTGGACACAGCAAAATAGATAAGGGTGTTCCTACCTCTTCCCGTCGATGGTAATGTTCCTCTTAATATAAATGCACATATTGCTTAATGTACTGTGCCTAATTGTTGCATAAGCACGTAATTTAATGTAGATGCCCCTATTGCTTGCTATATTGTGCCTAATTATAGGGTACATCGTCCAAAAATGTGCATAGTTGTATGTGAAATGTGCCTAGTTGTGGACTTACCGCGCCTATTGTGAATGCACCTACTTATAGTGTAAGTGTCCAATTGTGAATGAAATGCATCTAATTGTGAATGTAATGTGCCTAGTTGTAGATATACATGCTATGTAAAATGCACATGTGACAAGTGCGCCTTCTTGTATGTCAAATGTGGCTAGTTGTACGTGAAATGTGCCTAGTTGTGGAATTAAGGTGCATAGTTGTAGATTAACGATGCCTAATTGTGAATGTTCCTACTTATAGTGTAAATATCCAATCGTGAATGAAATGCACCTAATTGTAAATGCAATGCGCCTAGTTGTAGATATACATGATATGCCAAATGTGCATGTGACAAATGCACCTTCTTGTATGTCAAATGTACCTAGTTGTATGTTGAATGCGCCTAGTTGTGGGCTTAACACACGTAGTTGTAGATTTACTATCCCTAATCATGAATGTGACTACGTATAGTGTAAGCGTCCAATTGTGAATGAAATGTGCCTAATTGTGAATGTAATGTGCCTAGTTGTAGATATACATGCTATGCCAAATGTTCGTATGACAAATGCACGTTCTTGTATGTCAAATTCACCTAGTTGTATGTGTAATGTGCCTAGTTGTGGACTTAATGGACGTATTTGTAGATTTACCACACCTAGTTGCCAATGTGCCTACTTACAGTGTAAGCACGTAATTGTGAATAAAATTCACCTAATTGTGAATGTAATGTGCCTAGTTGTAGATATACATGCCATGTCAAATGTGCATGCGACAAATGTGCCTTATTGTATGTCAAATATGGCTAGTTGTATGTGAAATGTGCCTACTTGTGGACTTAACGCACGTAGTTGTTGATTTAACGTGCATAATTGTTGTTTTGACGCATGATATTGTTGTTACAACACTTAATTATGGTGTAAAGAGACTAAAATTGTTGATATTGCACCTTAATTTGATTTTATTACGCCCAAAAATGTTGTTAAAGTGCCAAAGCTTGTTGGTAAAATGTCCAAAAGTGATGTTAATGTAATGTAATATGACTAATATTTCAGTTGGGAGGATCATATTTAGAAAGCACATGACAAAGGGACAGATTTCATATATACCACAAAAGTATTTTGACGGTGAGGACCCAAGTCTATCAATGATTGTAGAGAAGTTCAACAACCTTTCTCATGCAACTCTTTCTCAAGCAGATAACAAAGAATTACAAAGGGACATAGTGAAGTTGTTGTTAGTTGCATTGTTTGGTCACTTCATGTTTCCTAGTGGATCTAGTACATAAGTCCTTGGACTTCCTAGTTATATCTATGTTCCTGGTTATACTTAGTATGTTCCTATTTGTACTTAGTATGTGCCTATTTGTAGTTAATATGTGCCTATTTTTCACTTTGAATGCACCAGTTGCCTATTTAAATTTGAATGGCAATATTATGAAACAAAATGCAGGAAGTCATCCCATAAGCCCAATCCAATTGTAATGGATATCTCTCTTTTAGATCAATGGAATAAAGAGTCTCCTAAGCAGAAGAATTGTGGAGAAAGTACCCAACCATCACCAAATTCTCAAAAACAACAAGAAAATTATAGTGAAACAATAGGCATTTGTGTGCACCTATTTGTGCTTAATATGTGCCTATTTGTACTTAATATGCGCCTATTTTTCACTTGTATGCACCCATTTGTACTTAGTATGCACCTATTTGTAATGTGCCAATTTTGTTGTCAATGCGCCTATTTGTATTTGATATGCCTCTAGTTGTACTTAGAATGCACCAATTTTCACTGGCTTTGCGCTTATTTTTACTAATTGTGCCTAATTTCACTTAGTATGTTCTTTTCGTACTTAATATGTACCTATTTTGTACTATAATGTGCTATTTGCTTATTTTGAATTTGAATGGAAATGTTATGAAACATAATTCGGCAAGTCATCCCATAAGCCTAATCCAAGCATAATGGATATCGCTCCATAAGATCAATTTAGTTGAATACAACTCACAAAGGGACGATATAATAGCAGACTTATCTATTCAAATATCAGAAGAATCACTAAATGTGAAGGACAAATCACAAACGTGTCTTCATACCAAGATAGATAAATCAGTAGTGGAACACCTTGATGATGAAGATCAAAAGTTTCTTCAAGTGGTGTTATCAGATTATACAATTGGTAAACCTCTATGGTCATATGGAGATATTGGAGTGATAGAGTTGGACTTGTTTCCAACACTACAATATTAGGGGTTGATATCTAAAATGGCAAGAACTTCACTATGTTGAAAATCATATATAGTTGTATGTGGTATCTGAAATAACCATTACTAACAATTCTTTCCTTTTTTTGTGTACATAGTATATATAATCAATTATTCATATTTTTAAAGAAAACTACATGCCGAATGAAGATCATCCAATGCATCTAACATTTCATCTTAACACGTTTCATGCTATAGTTAGTGGTCATAAAGATTACATTGAAATGTACTTCATTAAACGATTGGATGAGATAAAATGCAAAGATACACTAATTATGGCACTCCACTCCAACTTGCATTGGCATTTGATAGAGATTCACATGAACAAAAAGCTTATACTTCATTACAACAATGCATCCTTGAAACATGTTGCAAAGAAAAGGGAATGTCGCATCTACCAAAGAGCGTGCATGAGAAGTTGGCAAGTCAAATAGTAAGTATTCAAACGATAGAAAATAGCATATCAGAGGGTAATATGACAGTTAGGATTATTTTCATAGAAGTTGACATTTGAATTGTTTTTCAAGGAAAAGTGGTTGAAAGATATTTTCAACACCAGTTTAGAGCATGGTGTCAAAGATTGGAAAGTATAATACTACAGGAACTGTACCCAACAACCATCTCATAGCAATCACTGTGGTATTTTCACGATCTATTGGATAAAATGAATACTAGATGGTGAGGAGATTGTAGGTGATCAAACTACAGTGAACACTATCCATAGGTTGAGAGGGACATTTGCAATACAGATCCTAAAAGACAAATGTAGTCCAGTGAAGATGATTGATGAATGAACACTTTTTTATAAACATTCATGTAACATTTTTGTAAGCCTCACTTTATGGCATTATGTCATAAACTTGATGCGCCCAAAAATGATAGAAAGGCACCTAACACTTAATATCATGCACCAATTTTGTATGCAATTGTATTGAATCATTTCGAGCATCAAAAGCGACAATGAGCCTAGTTGTTGTGGAATTGCACCTACTTGGTGATAAATATGCCTAATCGTATATCAATACGCCTTATTGGGGGTGTAAGGCACTTAATTGTAATTGTAATGTGCCTACATATGAAGATATACACCTACTTGTAGATGAAAGGTGCCTAGTTGTATGTGTGCCTAACTGTGGATGAAATGTGCCTAATTGTGAATGTAATGTGCCTAGTTGTAGATATACATGCTATGTCAAATGTGCATGTGACAAATGTGCCTTCTTGTGTGTCAAATGTGCCTAGCTGTATGTGAAATGCGCCTAGTTGTGAAATGCCTATGTGAAATGTGCATGTGGCATGCTACATGCATATTTGTACATTTAGCACGTAAAATTGTGAATATAATGTGCCTAAATATGAACAAATGTGCCTACTTGTACATAGAAGATGCAAGCTATGTCAAGTGACACATGTAAATGTGAAATGCACCTAGTTGAATGTGGATTGTGCATAGTTGTGGACTTAACATGTGCAATTGTACATGTAACATGCTTGCTATGGAAAACACACCAATTTGTATAGAAATAGAGTCCATTATGTGACATAATGTGCCTAGTTGTAATTAAAATGTTCCTACTTGTATTTAAAATGCACCTACAAAATATTTGAAAAAGTGCAATAAGTTTGTTACAAAACATTTGCAATATAAAGTTTGGGATTGGACTTAGTTACAAAACATTCGCCATTAAGTGAATTTACAAAATGTCAACACATACAAATATATGTTTCAACTATTTGCACTAAAGGTTGGTGAGCTATAAGTGTAGGTTGGTGAGATATCACTATCTATCTCTCTTAAATATTATCTTTCTTTCGTATAATCTCTCTTTAATATAAAAACGTTCAAATTGGGTTGACATTGTGTAACATGCTATCTATTTTGATGTTTCTGTATTTTGTGCATTTTTTCTTCAGAATATTTGAGCCTTATCTTCCATGGACGACCAACTTGGACGGCCATATTTGGATTTTGGATGCACCTATTAATATGTGGTTCATCAACCTACAGTGCAAAAATGATACTTGTTTATGAACAAACATTACAAGTTATATAATTATATCGTGTACAACAACAAAAATGATACACTCTATGTTGGACCAACGTCCCTTTTTTCTTTTTCCAAACCTCTATTAATTTCATTAAACTTTTCTTCAGACATGGAAACTAATTTAGATAACAACTCGACATTTTGTATAACAACATTATACCTGTTCAGAGAGTTAGAATAGTCAAAAGATTCGATGGTATCAGGTTTGGTTACAATTTGCTTAAAAGCTTTCCTCCATCTGTCAATCAAGTGGTACTCCTCATTCAATTTGTCAATTTCTAAGAAGGTATAGACTTCAAAAATGTGTCTACATATTATTCCTGATGATTCAAACATCAAACAATGGTAAATAGCTACCTAATTTAAAGTGTTAAAGATATCATTAAATGACTTAGTCTGTGGCAAAAAAATGTTACAATCAAAAAGTATCCTCTTCCTTTCCAATACTTCAAAGAAAATATATGACTTGGATCAGTATGTTTTAATTGTGTTGCAGTACATAAGTCCTTGTAGCTCTATTTGAAATTTCTTCAAATTTTTTAGATTATAGCATTTAGCAATTCGTCCTTGCATTTCAAATGAAGTCCTCATAACTGAAATTTTTTGAATACAACAAGTTCAAATTGTTGAAAAACTCCTTCAATGAGTTTCTCTCTTTAAAATATCCTTTGTCATTTTCCACAAGTTCAAATTGTTGAACAAACTCCTTCAGTGAGGTTCTCTCTTTAAGATATCCTTTAAAAATGCATTTATTGATTCACTTCTTTGTGTCGTAGACATTTCAGCCCAAAATGAACTTTTGACATAACACGGTACCCACATAACAGATAGGGTACATGCGCTAAACCCATTTATTTGGCTATAAATTGTGGAGTCTTATCAACTCAAACCACCTGGCTTCAAAATCAAATAGTCATGACTGATTCATACACGACTCCTTTAATAGCTTTTCAAGCTCCTTCAAAATTCTCAAAACTCTGGGGTAACTTCTTCATTATATGCCACAAACACAATCTATGTTTACTGTTGGAGAATACTTCTTCTATAGCATTACACTTGGTCTATAATTATGCCTTATGGATGCACACCTTCCATACATAACAACCAAGTTTGAATAGCCATACAAAATTTTGAGTTGTCTCTTCACATAGAAGCCCACAACCAAGCAAGATGGTCTGCCCATGCTGGTTGACACCAACTAAAGGTGCAAATGGCATCTTGTATTTGTTAGTTAGATATGTAGTGTCAAAAGACACAACATCCCCAAAGTACTTGTATGAAGATCATGCTCTTAAATCAGGCCAAAAAAATTCCTTAATACACCCTTGTCATCTGCATCCATCGCATAGAAAAGTTAGAGTGCACCTTTTGTATTTTGTGAAATACTCTTGCATTGCTTTTGCATCTCCTTTGGCTAGGTTTAGTTTCCTAGCTTGCCTTATAAAATTGTGTGCATCACTCTCTGTAAAACTTAGGTTGGAAACTCCACTAGCTTCAATAGCAAGTGCATACATTGAATGCGATGTCGATATACCAGCATGGTCATTAATAAGAAGCCTTTTCTATTACATGAAGGATACATTCCTCATGGAAGGTAAGAATATTATAGGGTCCTCTCCAAGCATCATGGTTATGATCACTACAATAATTGTCAATAACGTGTTTGCCATTCTTTAAATGAATAACTAAATGAGCGTGATAATTCACTCTAGAACTACACCTCTGGGAGTATGACAAGTTATCCTTGGCCCTATTACACATTCCTTGTCTCACACAAACCATCTTCATCCTAGATATTTCACCATGACTATTCTTTTAGAAAGACAAAACTCTAACTCCAAAACCATTGGATATACCAAACCTTTTATAAAAATCTTTGACTTCATCAATAATATCAAATATCATTTCAATGCAAGGGATACTTGGATCTAAAACAAAACCTAATTGTATGACAGACACAAATATAATGTGATACATGCATGTCAATGCACTAACTTGAGTGATAATTGCAAAATGTGCCTGCTTTTATGCAAAATACACCTACTTTATGCAAAATGCACACACTTGCAATGAAAATGCGCCTACGTGTACACCAATGCACCTACTTGTGTGATAAATACTCGTAAAGGCCCATTTGGATTTCAAAGTGCTTACTTGCGTGATAAATTCTCATAATGGCCTTGTATGTCAAATGTACCTACTTGAGTGATAAATGTACCTACTTATATATCAATATCCCTACTTTTGTGCCAAATGTGCCTACTCTTATGTACTTTGCACCTATGTTTATGCCAACTATGCCTACTTGAGTGATAAATGCATGTACTTACATATCAATGCACCTACTTTTATGCCAAATGCACCTACTTGTGTGATACATTCTCATAAATGAATAGCCATGTGTCTACTTGTATTTCGAATGTGCTTACTTGTATGGAAAATGCACGTACTTATGTGGTACATGCCTATAATTGAATAACCATGCACCTTTTTGGATGTAATGGCCTTCTTGTATATAAAATGTGCCTACTTGTATATAATTGTGCAACTAATGGCCTTATCATATATCAAATGTGCCTACTTTTGTATAATTGCTCTTACTTGTAAATAAATATGTCTACTTGTATGGAAATACGCCTACTTGTATATAAATGTGCCTACTTGTATGGTAATGTACCTACTTTTATATAAATGCGCCCACATGTATGGAAAATGCGCCTACTTTTAAGGAAAAGTGCATAGTTCATAAATTGTGCCTAATTGTATGGAAAATACACCTACTTGTCTGGAAAATACACCAACTTGTATATAGATGGGTATACTTGTATATCAATGGATAAGGTGCCTACTTGTGTATCAATGTGCCTAGTTGTATAATAATGTGCTTACTTATTTGGAAAATGTGTCTACTTGTATATAAATGGGCATACTTGTATACTAATGTGCCTAGTTGTATGTAAATGTGGCAATTTGTATGGCAAATAAACCTACTCATATATACCAACACACCTAGTTTTGTATAAATGTTCCTATTTGTATAAAAATGTGCCAACTTATATAGCAAATGTGCCTACTTGTATATAAATGGACATACTTGTATACCAATGTGCTTAGTGGTATACAAATGTGCCTATTTGTATAAAAATGTACCTACTTGTCTGGCACATGTGTCTACTTGTATGTAAATGGGCATACATGTATACCAATGTGTCTAGTTGTATATAAATGCACCTATTTGTATAAAAATGTGCCAACTTGTCTGAAAAATGGGCATACTTGCATACCAATCTACCTAGCTGTATATAAATATGCCTATTTGTATGGGAAACGCGCCTACTTCCAAGAAAAAGCCCATAGTTAATCAATTGCGCCTACATGTATCTCAAACATGTCTGTGTTACAAGTTATTGTGACAAATCTACCTATTTGTATGTCAAATGCAAATACTTGAATATCACATGCACCTTTTCTTTATTGAAATGCGCCTATTCAAATGGAAAATGTGCATGCTTGTGCGAGAAATGCACCCCTTTGAACTAATGTGTAATACAACACACATATTTATTAGCCTAATCATCTAGATAGTTGTGAATGGGTACAATGTTGGGAATAGGTAACTAACATAAGATTACATATAAAAAACATTTAAATCATTAACTTGATCATTAAGGGATAGTTCTTGCACATCTTCATCTTACTCAATTGGAAAATTTAGATCAAATGGATTAACATGTTTCTCACTACCTTGGTCATCTACATCTTCATTAGTTTCTTCACAATGACTTCCATACACTTCTTCTACATCAACTTTGTCCTCTTCTTTCTCTGAGTATGTTAACTCGTAATCACTTTAGAAGTCAACATAACATCTAATGAAGACGAGGGAACATACCGTTGGAAATGTATAGTGTTTTCTCTAATAATACATATGAAACATACCATGTTGCTAATAAATATGTTGGTATAAATGTGGGTTTGAAACATACTACATTGGAACTCCATGTGAAATAAATGATCTTCAACAATAAATGATCCAAGTAGTTATTGTTGTAGTTGATCTTCAATAGTTCATGACTACAGAAAGAGAAGGTGTTGCTACAAACTCACACATCCACGATGTATATGGACCAACGGTTGCATTTGTCTAAAAAAAGGGGCGCATCCAATATATTCCCTCTCCTATCTGTGGATGTATATGGATCTGGTGGAAGCATTTTCTAAAAAATGGAGCACAAGACATATTTTCCTTCCCCAATATGTTCTCCAGCTAACAAAAGGAGTTTCCCTCCATTTCCAACCTATTTTCCCCCATTTTGTTCCTTAAAAAGTCACTGTAGAGTAATAAATGATCCATGCTACAGTGCAGCTGGCAGACAAAGGGGAAACTGGTCTTCAGTGTTCAATACTAGATAGTTGGGGCCCAAAAACCACCAAAACTAGCACGTACGAATCATGTGAGCTGGTTCCACATGACACTATCATGTTTTATTTTTTATTGACCAGAGTCTATTAAAGTGGAACTGGCACAACAATTTGTTTTGGCAGTAACCCACAAGTCCTTCTCACCTGGTAAATTTGGTTTAACATATTTGTTTTGATTCTTAAAAATCTTGCATTTAGTTAATATTGTGTCATGAATATAGTAGGATTCTGAAAATAATGATTAACTGAGTTTATTGTTGGTTGATGTCTTTTTTGAACATGAAATCAACATGAACGAATTAGACTAAAAGAAGCGGCAAATTTTGGGCACTTACAGTTAGCTATGTTAGCAAGTTCTAATATTTGTAAATACAAACAGTACTCTGCAAGTATACGGGTCCATGTAGTATTATCGAGGTCATCCAAGGAGTAAGGTATGATTAGGCGCAAGCGTGTTACGGTTCAACAATCTATATTGATTTGCAAAATTTGGATTTGGTTGTGATATACTAATCTAGCAATTAAAAGAGGAAAGAAACTAAATATTGAGTATTTAGATCAAATTTAGGAGACCTTCAACATAAGATTTCACTTACATACCATTACATCATATCCAACTACACAATTAACATGTCAATTAACTTGCAAAGGAGGTTGGCATTATCATGCACCTCCCGGCGATATGAGACGGTTCTCATTTTTAACATAACACTCATGTGTCTATATAAAAATTCGAACATCAACCTTGGATCCTCAATGTATCCAAGCTACTCTCATTGTCATGGATTCATTTCTAAGAGAACTACTCCCTACTTTTTTATAAACCTCCCAGATCATATAAAGTAGCATAAAACATTGATACTTGATGGCCAAGCAAAAATACAAGCAATTATCACCATAGAAACTCTTGGAGAAGAAAGTTAACTATCATTAGTTAATATACCCAATTTCACGCATGAGTAATGACATGGGAGCTACTCTCCCATGCCCAAGAGAAAGGGTTCTGCTCGTACATGATGAAGAAACACAAGTCCAGGCACCAATTTTATAGTTTTGCATGATTAAAGAGAAGAAAGATCAAAGGGAACCAAAGAGTGAAGCTGAGTGAAGTAAAACTCTGACTGGAGGTCGAAATTCCACCCTTGTATCTTCTCTTACTCGGATTATCTTCCCATCTGAGAAACTTAGACGAGTAGAGAAGCTATGATGCACCTTATGGAGAAGAAATGGTGAAGAATGGAGGTTCTTTCCTACAAAACCTCTTCTTCCTCCCCAAAGTCGCCCTCCTATTACTCTACAACTCTCTCTGGTCATAGAGTGTTTCAAATGATGAGAGATAACTTCCCAATATGGTTGATCTCATCTTTAAAATGAGGGGCAATTCTTTTCAAATTCTGTAGAAACTGACAAAGACACGATGTGTCCTTGTAAAGACATGTTGTGTTGCTTCATGTAACTGTCGGGTGAAACTACCCTCCCCGGAGAGTGAATGATGTGTCACTGAAATAAACGTCATCTATCTGTAACTAGAAGTCAACATGGGTGGATGTCACACATGATGTTCCAATAAACACACACCGTGTGAGTTGGCAGAACTTTGAAACGAAGCTTCTAAACACAAGGATATGTTGTGTTTGAACTAAGAAAGAGTGTGTGTGTTCCTCTGTAGCAGGGGATGAAAGGATCTATAAACTTACACATTGTATGGAAAATACCACACACTGTATCTTCTTCTTTGTGGTTGAGGATCACCCTTTCTGGAAAGATACACGTCGTGTGTAAAATAACACACAATGTATCGTACCTTGAATCTTTAAGAACTCCTCTAGATCAAATGAAAATCATCAGGGAATCCAATTAAGGTCAAAATTGGGTTGGATTAGACCCATTTCATCATCTTCATTGTGTCCATGTAACCAAAATCATGCAACGAGTAAAAGAAATAAAAATATGGCAAGTTAAGTATGATTAGAGGCCAAATGAAGAGCAAAATGAACTAAATTTGTATGTGAAAGTGAGAAAAAAGTATATATAAAATGCACACATCAAATCCCCCTAAGCTTGAATTATTGCTTGTCCTCAAGCAAAAGAAGCATAGAAACACAAATGAAGGCATTGTCAAGTTCATGCAAAGATTGAATGAAATGAAAGATGTATATGAGACCAAACCAACTATAATCAACAAGTTTATATTCATAGCCATGAATTCTACTTAAAAACGCAAGAAAGAAAATTTATTTTTGTAGGGGTGATAACAATCTCAGTGAATCAATCAACTAGGCAACAATAAATGGAGCTTGGATGACCAAACCAAACAATAAGTGAGTATGCAACCAAAACTCTTAGTTATTAAGGATACAAAGGATGAAGTCTTAGTTAAAGTTAACAGCTCAACTTTCTCTCATTGTTTTCCAATAAGATATGTCAATGGAAAATGAGTTCCAACACTCAGTAATTAAAATAGGCTTACACACATGTGGAGTGTCCATTGGGGTATTTTATCCTCTTTTAAAACATACCACCTAACCGTCATGGCTAAATCGGACTTACACTAGGTCAGTATGATATGTGGGAGGTTTAGCCATATTTTCATGGGGTAATTAAGGTGGAGTGAGCGAAAAGAATTTTTTTGAACGAGATTGGGTTCCATTTATTGTCACCCAAAAATAGGAGAGTTAACTAAACTACAACATTAATTGGATTTCCATTCATTTGTCTTGGAAAATTTCACTAAAAGTGTAGTTGAAAAAGCACTAAGAGCTTGGCAAGGGCATCCTATGTTCTAAATAGTGTTAAAAAGTTTATTAATTCATAAAAATTGAAACCATTAATTGTTTTAAGCATTCAATGATGTTAAAAATGAATGTTCAGGCTAAAAACATAAACCCAAAATTAAGCACATGCTTGTGGCCATGAAATTTCATTTGATTAATGCATGCCTTTTAGAATTTATACAAATGATATTTCTCAATAAATTAAAGGACATTCAGTTCAACACAAAAGAGATTAAATCCATTTACACAAGATAAGCATCATATCATACTGGATTTGCTATAAGAAGAATGGAAACTAAAACAAGAACTAAAAAAAAGATGTTAAAAATGAATTACAACTACATTACCTACTGGTTGCTCCCCCCTAAGCTTGAAATCTGTAGTGTCCTCACTTCATCAATCAAACTCAAATTGAATAGGAACCAATCACCTACCATGGAGAATGATCAAGAGGAAGGGCCAACACCCACATCATCATCTGGAAAGTGTTGGAGAAGAAGATCAACCTCGTTAGGATTGTCCACATGGATCGACTTTGGAGGGGTTGACTCTTCCTGAGGTGGCAGTGAAGGTGCGGGCTACGGAGGATGAGACATGACATATTGGCCCTAAGAAACGTGCCACATGTCCATCTATTGGAGCATGTCATGCATTACAGAATACTACTGACTCATAACATCTACATCTATGTTCTTTTGGTCAAACCTCAGTTGGACATAACTGTACAAATGTTGGACATCAGGACTGAACCAGTTGTAGTATGTCTGTGCCAGTGGAGGGATGGGTGGTGGTGCAGCTGCTATAGTGGGGGCAATGGAGGCTTCCTCATGCTCATTAGAATAATAAATATCCCACTTCCATTTGTCCTTGTTTGTAAGAGTCACTGCTTCCAAATCAGACAGGTCAATATATTAGTCATGATCAAAATATTGTATGAATTTGGTGTTATCATTGGAAACCCAAACTAGTAAACCAGAAGAAATGAGAAACTAAATGTCTACCAACTTTCCACTTGCAACCCTAGACCTATAAAATCAACACCCACCTTGCGGGAAATATGGGTAATCAAACCCCCACACAGAATGTCACATGATTCCCTCTTCTTGATCTTCTTAATATCAAAGAATCTAGTAAGAAGGAAATATCCTACATTGATTTTGTAGTTGTTTACCACTTCCCACAAAAAGAAGAGGTCCAAATTCCCACATACTCCCTAGGCTTCCTTCTTGGCAAAAACTCTTGTGCTAAGAAGACAGTGAACATAACGGAAAATGGGATTATGAATGTTGGCTACTCTAGCCTTCTTAGCTATATGGATTGTCTCATCTATAATTTGTCTCCAGAACTTATCATTGTTGAATTGTGGAGGATAAGATAATACACCCCAATAATGGCATTGAAACACCTCACAGAACTGCTTGAATGTTATCGTATAACTTTGACCCAAAAGACGGAAATGAATAATAGCATAGGGTTCATGACGCTTCCTTGAGTCATCCTTAAATTTAAGAGTAGTAAGAAACTTATAGGTTAACCTCAGGTAGGTATTGCCCATCGTGCAACATGTGTATTTGAGTCCCAGCTCCTCTATAAGGCTCAGGACCTCATCTTTGAACCCCAATGCCTCCATAGTCTGTTCACATGTAAAGCGTGTAGGGATGACCCAATGAGAGATCAAAAGTTGATATATGAGATCTTCGACCTCTATGACTCTAAACTGAGTGGTGGATATGCATCTTGGAGTTGCGTAAGAGATCTCCCCCCATTGGCGTTTGGATGCTTACTTGATCGGTGCCATTGGAGTTGAGCTTGAGCTTCTGCACACAATGATAAATCATGTCTTTTGTGGCACTTGTCGTATCTTTTGGACAAGAAGAGGTGTCAGGATCGTAGAAAATGAATGGGATGACACACTGTGTTCTGAGAACCACACCAAGTGTTCATCACAATTTGGGTGTTTCTATGGTTGATGATGAACTGATCCTCATGGTATGTTTTCTCCGAATACATTGTGTCTCGCGTACGTGGATGTAGAGCTTCAGGTCGGTGATGGTTCGGATCAAGTGGAGGTTGTATGCTCAGGATCTGACTTGCTTTGCTTCTAAGAAGACCTACTCATACAGGTTTGTTGGTTGATCAGAGGTTATGGTGGTGGTTTGCAGATGAGATGAGTGGACGACAAAGTCAAGGAGCTTTGGATTTGGCTTGCTCTCGTTACACAATTGGCAGTAGTGAGCTTGAGGAGGTGATGGCAGTTGCGAGTGGAGGTAGAGAGGTGGGTTTGCATGGTGTTGTTTCTTCCTTTAGAGATGACGATGGCTTGTAGAGGACACGGCGGTGACCCAGCTGGAGGAGAAGGCAACAATGACGCGACGCATGGATGAGGCGGGTGTCAAGCTCACGATTGGAAAGGAGTTCGTACACGACCGAGAACAAGGAATGGAATGAGGATGGTGGCTAGAAATTAGGGCTTAAAACCCTATTTCAGACTTGTAAACACGGTGTGTTGTTTGGAGAACATGGTGTGTTGTTTGGAGAACATGGCGTGTTTCAATACATATTTTGACCACCTCCTTTTTATTTTTGCTTTGCTTGACAAAGACACAATGTGTTTGAATTAAGACACAGCGTATGATTGTCCAGCAAGAGTTTTCATAATAGATACACGTCATGTGTGAATATACACACAGTATGTGACTTTCCAGTGAACCCTCAAATGTTCCCAAATTGATAATGATACAGTGTGTACAAATAAAGACACGTCATGTAAGTTTCTAGAAGAATTCATCATGTGAATGAACTAGCAGACACACCATGTTTGAATTAAGATATGTCATGTAAGTTTCCAGTAAACTTACTGACTTCTTCAATCTGATGGAGAGACAACATGTTTAAATAAAGACATGCCGTATAACTTCAAAGAAACTTGATTCTAGAATGAGAACACACCATGTCTAAAAACGAACACACCGTGTTTTCTATAGATTGTCCTGAATTACTTTCTTGTGAGTGGGGACATGTTGTGTGTAATGTCACATACGCTGTGTCTCATTGAATTTCCTCATAACTTAGTTTTCTTTCTCTCAACACCTGCAAAGATGATGATATATGTTTATGAGGGTCTATATTTTTACATTCATCCATGGTAAATTTATTTTGGGAATGAGAAAGTTCTTGAGCAAATGCAATTAATGAAATCTATCTTAAACGTGGGTTCAACTCCCACAAGGTCCTCCATTTAGAGTCCAGAGTGAAACTCTTCATTCTTCTTCTTCTTTAGTGCGCTCCAAAAAGGAGCTAGATGCAACATACTTTCCTTTATCTTTTGGGTTCAATTCATGTTGGCTTGGAAGAGATCCTGGAGGAGTTTGTTGATTGGAAAGGGCATGTTGACAAACTTGATTCTGCAACATCTTTGTGTGCATAGATATGCCATCCACTTTGTCAGAGATCTGTTGGATGGTGTCTTTCATTAGTTGTCCTTGATAATGGAATTCTTTATTTTGCTTGATCTAACATAAGACAAAATTCTCTAGGAGTGACTCAATACTGAGTTTTGAGTATGGCTAGAGTTGGTTGAAATTCACAGTATTGTCGTTGAACCTTAGAGGATTGTTGTTTACGGATGGTTTATTCCCAACAAGTTGGTTGTTTGTTCTGAGGTGGTTGAGGATTTTGAGTGTTATTGTTATAGTAGGAAAAATTGGGATGGTCTCACCAACCTGGGCTATAGGAGTTGGAATATGGATTGTAGAGTTGCTTGTTCTCATAGTTTCCTACCATATTACACTAGTCTACAGTCTCCTCAGAAGGGTATAAAGAAGGGTAGCTAGGAGAATCTATCTTCCCTGAAGCCTGGTTTGCATCACAAATAAGATTCATAGGTTGAGTTGATTGAGTATGCAACCTTTCAAATTATTGAGTGAAGGCATCTATTTTTGCAAAAATCAGATCAACAACTTCAATAGCATGGACATCTGCTTGCTTACCAACAGAGGATGAGAGTGTCTGATTGCTCCTTTCAATACTCCATTGGAAATGATTGATTTCCATATCTTCTAGGATAGCATAGGCCTCCCTGTAAGACTTGTTCATAAGAGCTCCATTTGCTACAACATCTATAGACATCCTAGTATTATAATAAAGCTCGTTACAAAATGTTTGAAGTAGCAACCAGTTGCTTAAACCATGATGAGGACAAAGACGTTGAAGGTATTTGAACCTTTCCCATGAATCATACATAGTCTCTCCATCCTGTGGAGTGAAATGGGTCAATTGGCTCCTCAGCTGAGTAGTCTTGCTTGGTGGGAAGTACTTTTCTAAGAAGACTTTGAGAAGCTCATCCTAACTGTTGATGAAGTTCCTGGGCAATGAAGAGAGCCACACCTTGGCTCTATCTCGTAGAGAAAATGGAAACAATAGCGAGAACATACCATCAGGAGCAACACCATTAATCTTGAACGTGTTTAGATATTGTAGAAATTCAGCTACATGAAGGTTGGGGTCTTCCATGGAAGTCCCTCCAAAGCGATTTTGCTGAATCATTTACATAATTGTTGGGCTGATGGGGAAGTTGTTTTCCTCGATCGTTGGGCTATTTCTAGCCCCATTAATGTTGATTGTAGCTAGAACGACAAAGTCCTTTAGAGGAGAATCATCTTCCATTATTGGTTCTTGGTTGTCTGGTGAACATGGCGACAAAGAATGAGGTGATGATGATTGCGGGTCTCCCAAGTTTGAAGGGTGTTCACTCCTCGTTGCTTTTCTATGACTGATGAGAGTGCATTCAATCTCTGGGTCTAGAAACCTTGATAGTCGAAGACCACACTTAGATCTCTGCATGCAGTCCTGCAAATGCACAAGTAGTGAGAACTCTTAACAAACAATGGAAGACAAAGTAGATGATATGAATGATGGTGGAATGATGAAATGGTGGTGAGTGATCTAGTATCGCTAACTACTCAAGACCTCTTACTCCAACAAAATATATCGACGCTCCCCAGCAATGGTGCCAAAAACTTGTTAGCTATGTGTGCAAGTTTTAATATTTGTAAACTTAAACACTACCCCTCAAGTGTGCAGGTGTGTGTAGTATTATATAGGTCGTCCAAGGAGCAAGGTATTTTAGGTGCAAACATGTTACGGTTCAACAATCTAGATTTATTTGCAAAAGTTGGATTTGTTTGTGATCTACTAATCTAGCAATTAAAGGAGGCAATGAATTAAATTAAGAGGATTTAGATCAGATTTAGGAGATCTTGGACACACAATTTCACTTCCATGCCATTACATCATATGCAACTATGAAATTAACATGTCAATTAACTTGCAAAGGAGGTTTTCGTCATCATACACCTTGTAGTGATATGAGACAGTTCTCATTTTTAACATAACACTCCCGTGACTATATCAAAATTCGAACAACAACTATAGATCCTCAATGTATCCAACCCACTCTCATGTCCATGGATTCATTTCCAAGAGAACTACTCCCTACTTTTCTACAAACCTTCACAGATCATACAAAGAAGCATACAACATGTAGATTCGATGACCAAACAAACATACAAGAAATTATCACTGTACAAACTATTGGAGAATCCAATTAACTAACATTAGGTAAGATATCTGAATTCACATAAGTAATGGCATGGGAGCCACTCTCCCATAAGAGAAAGGGTTCTACTCATACATGTGCATGGAACAAATTTTAGAGTTTTGCATGATTAAAGAGAAGAAAGAGAAAAGGGAACCAAAGAGTGAAATCGAGTGAACTAAAACTCCAACTGGAGGACGGAATTCCACCATTGTAGGTGCTCCTACTTGAACTATCTTCCCTATTGAGAAGATTAGACAAGTAGAGAGAGAGCCTTTAAAAGACACACCATGTCTCTTAGTGTAACTGTCAGGTAAAAATGCTCTCTGCAAAGAGTGCACGACATGTCGTTAAAAGACACACCACGTAGCTGCAACCTAAAGTCGACACGGGTGAATGGCACACATTGTGTTCCAATAAACATATGTCGTGTGAGTTGGCAAAACTTTGGAATGAAGATTTTGAACACGAGGACATGCAATGTTTAAACTAAGTTACGACGTGTGTTTTTCTCTACAATTGGGGATGAAAGGCTCTGTAAACTTACATGCCTTCTGGAAAATACCATACGCTATATCTTCTTCTTTGTGGTTGAGGATCACCCTTTCTGGAAAGATACACTACGTGTGTAAAATAACACATGACGTGTCTTACCCTGAATCTTCAATAACTCCTCTAGATCAAATGCTAATCATCAGGGAATCCAACTAAGGTCAGAATTGTGTTGGATTAACCCCATTTCACCATCTTCATTGTGTCCCTATAATCAACATCATGCAACTAGTAAAAAAACTAAAAAAATGGCAAATTAAGTATGACTAGCGGACAAATGGAGATAAAAATGAACTGAATTTGTGTGTGAAAGTGAGAAAAAAGTATATATAAAATGCACACACCACTTACCATGACAGTCCCCGAATAAATATAACCCATGGCTTATAGGACATCATGGGTAAGATTTTCTTAAAATGAGAGCTGGCTCTCTATAATGAACTCACTTTTCAACAACCCCCAATTAAGATCCATATTTGAAATAAATAATAATCAAAACTAAATAATTTCTATTACTTCAAATATTGTTTACAAAGTAATCCTTTAATGAGTTACATGAAATTCTTACACAAGAAACTATACATATGAAAACTATATGAAGATATATCTATCTAATCCTCCTTACAAGTTAACTTTAATGTCTTCAAGTAACTTGATCGACCCATCATATCTTGATAGTTTCATATTAAGAATGTACCTAAAACATCGTGAATTCAAAAGAACAAATCATTATATTACACTAGTACAGGAATGGTCTGTAGCGTCGGTTTTTTTAAGCCTGCAGTGTCACTTTATAACCGACGCCTAAGTGGTCATCGCTATAGAATTTGCTCTATAGCGTCGGTTTATTTGAACAAATAAAACTAACCTTACAGAGTAAACACTGACGCAAAACACCGACCCAGGCGAGAAAAAAGGAGCCTGTAAGGTCGGTTATTCCAAAAAAACCGACCTTGTAAACGATCTCTGTCGAGAAAATTTTCGACCGAAATATTTTCGGTTGACAATTTTCTCGACCGATATCGTTTACAGGGTCGGTTTTTTTGGAATAACTGACCCTAAAGATTAAATAACTACTTCAGTGTAATCCTCGATCGAGAAACTTTTCGACCGAAAATATTTTCGGTCGACAATTTTCTCGACCGAGGGAGTTTTATAGGGTCGGTTTTTTTGGAATAACCGACCCTAAAGATTGAATGACCACTTCAGTATGATCCTCTGTTGAGAAAATTTTCGATCGAAATATTTTCGGTCGACAATTTTCTCGACCGAGAGTGTTTTACAGGGTCGGTTTTTTTTAATAACCGATGCTAAAGATTGAATAAACACTTCAGTGTAATCCTCAGTCGAGACAATTGTCAACCGAATTCGGTCGACAATTGTCTCGACTGAGGATTACACTGAAGTGTTTATTCAATCTTTAGCATCGGTTATTCCAAAAAAAAAACTAACCCTATAAAACGCTCTCAGTCGAGAAAATTGTCGATCGAAAATATTTCGATCGAAAATTTTCTCGACCGAGGATCACACTGAAGTGGTCATCCAATCTGTAGGGTTGGTTATTTAAAAAACCGACGCTAGAAGTTATGATTTTTTTTAAATTTCTGCAGAAAATGAAATAGAACAGAAGAACAAGAAGATTCATATATTCTAGGAGAGGGGAGCATTGATGCTCAACCGTCACCATTCAAAACCACACATTCATGACAAAAATGATTCATAATCACATAAAAATTTACAAAATGATAGATTGCAAGTCTGAGATGATATTAATCAGATACAAAAGTAAATATGAAAGGGAACTCAAACTACATACATAAATGGAGCTGACATATTTAATCCAATGCTATATTGACATCATTTAGAAAAGAATCTGACCACTCTTCTCGGAATTCATTCAAGTCCACAAGTGTGTAAGGCTGAGTTGTAAAGATCTGTAACAGAAAATGCACATGCTAATATTTTATAAAATGACTACAATCACTTGTAAATTTATGATGTTATTCTTTATTACCTGACTTATAGTCTGAATGTCATGTGATGCTTGTTTGACAATAGCTTGCATATATTTCATTACATAGTAGCCACAAGCCCAATCATTATTTTGCATAGGACACTAAAATAATGAATTATACTTAATGTTAGTAAACTACTATAAACAGCAGTTGAGATAACACTATAAGAGTTGACATATTAGAATTGAAAATTAATACATATAAGACTAAGCAGTTGTCAAAGTAGCTACCTTGACATTTTTCAAAGTCAATGTCTTTAATTTTGGTGGTCATTGTCCTCCAGCATCACGAAAAGCCTTTATACCCCTATCAATTAAATAATAGTTGGTAAAATAGAAATTCTAAATAGAAATATCATGTTGAAGCATTGACTAAATTTATACTTACTCCATAGCTGGCAATTTCAGTTTGTGACTCCTTGTTGTTTTACCCATTGGGTCAAGATAATAAAGAGTCATCAATTTAGGGGCAATCACTACTAATTCCCAATGTCTAGCTCTGAGTAAGAATAAAACAAACATTAAAATAAATATAGAAATTCATTATTAAAATTATATTGAATAATAATACTTACTGCACGTTAAAAGGAATTAGGATAATTTCCTTCCCTTCACTAGCAAAATATTTGAATACAGTAGAGAAGTACTCATTCACATCCTCAAAATTTGTCTCCACTTGACTAGTGATTGAAGGAACTAAGAATCCAACATTCCTTATATCGAAGTTTGTGATCTCAGTATATAAATGGCTGTAAAACATTTGTAATTATTTCCATATATAGAACTAAGCTAAAAATGTGTATTGGAATTTAATATATATATTGATAGATCCTTACCTTATCCATACTTCTATTACCGAAGTATTTAGACAATCATACCGGAACGACTCTATAATATCATCAAGAAAAATAAAATTCTCAAAGTCCCTCCCAACTGCATCTTCTGTTAAATTGACCAAGATTTGTAATCCTGAGCTTTGGTTGGCTAAGTATCGACACAAACATTTACATTTGCTTCCCAATTCTTCGAATGTAGCTTCAGGAATGAAAGATGGCTTGGGCATAGAAGGATGACTAGTAGAATTTTTACTTTTTGGTTTACAAACCTGTTAATTAAATTACATACTTATATTACACGAGTTCATATATGCAGTCAAATATGAAAAATATGGTAGAAATAAGGTATACCTTGCCATTGATAACCAAGCGTCTAGGCCAACCCACCATAGCACCCTCAGCTTCTTCAACTGTACTATATTCAGGATTAGGTATGGGTAGTGGTTTGTCCCCCGTTTCTTCATACACAAGATGGATGGACACACGACAAATGTCATCAGTAATTTGTTGGCAATGCAATGTACCACCAAGGTTGTACACCTTGCCTGCTGCCACAACATTATATTATGGAGCCTCCACTGCAAGTTTACAGTTCATACCAACCTAGATTGAAATAATATAAGTTATATAAGAAACAGTAGAACAAATACATGTTACAACTATATATATTATCATATATTTATCATACTAATAACACAACATATAGAACAAAAACTTACTGCAGATTGTTGTGGTGGGTCATCGGGAGTGCTCCCACGACCTTCTACAACTGGAGCATGGGCTAGTACCTCATCACTTGAGAGACGTGCAGTATGAATAGGTTGAGAAGGTTGAGTAGGCTGAAATGAAGACATTATTTCTTTTACTTTCTGCGCTACTAATGTTTCAACCATCTCTCGTGTAAGACCTCCTACACGACCTCTTTTAGATTGTGAAGGGCCAAAATAAGACTTGAATCCTATGCCAGCTCCTAATCCCCTAACATGGACAAGATGCTCCTTCGTACCAATAGCAACTGCTAGTTCATCCATGTAGCCAGTGGGGATGAACTTTCCTTCCTTCCTTTGCTCGTGGAGATCAATCTATTCATAGTTAATAAAAATATTAAATCACAATATCAATTAGATATAAATAAATCTAAGTTTGTGGGAGTTACTCTTTACTTAGTTGGGATAAACCTACCATCTTTTATGCCACCTCCTTAGTTGCAGGGTTGACAATTTCACCTGCTTGATTCTTTCTAGCATCAATCCATGTCAAGTGCGGGGTGGTCGCTCAACTTGAGTTGTACTAGATTCTTCTCCAGAAGAGGATTGCTTCTCTTGTAGTTGGCGGCGGAAGGCATAACCACCGGGCCCCAAGCGATGGTCTTGCACATTTTTAGCTCATCTTTCCTTTTGAGCATGGTGAATAGCCTGATCATTTAAAATGAGGTACTGCAATTTAGACTTGGCAAACATGTATAAAAAGATTCACCTCCTTAATTGTATAAAATTAAATATTCATACAATACATCACAATTTTTATTACCTGAAACTCTTCCGATCTCCTAGCTGCAACAAATCTTTCCCACACCTCAGGATCTATAAAAATATATACATATGTAGCTTTCTTCTTTTGTTTAGGATTATTTATAAATTCCCTTACAAGATATGTCTTAAAACCCCTCCATCGTACACCACAACGTTGTAGCACTCTTTTCTTGTGATCTTTTTCATTTAGATGAAAAACACCCTATACATACAAAAGAAGCAATTAATAATGTTGTTTTGAAAAGGAATTAATTCCAAGAAAACTAAATTAGAATCAATAGATAAAAACATATTAAATAATATCACTTCCACTCACATATATATCTTTCCATATGAGGTCTTTTGGGCATTAGGAACATCATGCCAATTTTCTATATCTATTTCCACCTTACTGCGCGCGGTTGCCCCTACGTAATGCTTGAAAGTACTAGCATGTTCCCCAACAGGTGCTCCTGTCATATCAAACCTGACTGGCAATTTATCCCCTTTAGCCCTGAGCTCCTACAGCCTACGCATCAATGTAGGACCTCTACTTTTCTTAGCATCACCACTACCATCCTCATGGTGCTCATGCTCATGCTCAGAATGTTCATCTTCACTCGCCATTTTAGAACCTGCAAGTATACATGATAAAAAAAAAGTGATAATAAAAGCACAAGTGATAAGGTATACATGATAATAAAATAAATAATTCAAAGAATACATGCCTTTAGTATTGGTTGAGTTGTTAGTCAAGTAAAATTCCTTTAGCATGGTCATGACGTTTATAATATTCATCGGTATTATCTTCAACATTTACACTTGGAAAACCAACTGAGAATGGACTGGAATCATCATACTTTTTGTAGTATTCTTCTTCATTTATAGGTTCTACAGTAAACTGTCTTTTTCCATGAAGAACGACAGACCAATTTTTATTTGCCGGGTCATCAATATAGAATACTTGTTTTGCTTGGTCTGCCATGATGAATGGCTCATCTTTCTCACCAATCTTTTCAAAATTCACCAATTTGAAACCCAACTCATCCATTAAAACTCCTTTGTTGTTGTCAACCCAATTACACCTAAAGATAGGAACTCTGAAATTTGTATAGTCCAATTCCCATATGTCCTCAATGACGCCGTAATATGACATCTTAGCTTCGTGTGGTCTTTTATCTTTGGCACTAGCAAAATACAACGAACAAGCTTGAACAGTGACCCCACTGTTTTGGACCACACTACTTTCGTCTTGACGCTTTGTGTAGTATGAAAATCCATTTATGTCATAACCTTCATATGACATGACATCCATTTTTGGCTTAAAGGCGAGCCATTTTATGTTCTCAGCAACATTATTCAGTGATTCGGATAGTTGATTAAATACTTTCTCTTCAAACCACCTAATAAATGTTCGATTATGCTCTCTTGCAAGCCACATTGAACTGGATCGCTGATGATTTCTCTTGATAAGATCATTGTGTTATGTGATGTAGCTACTAACTTCATCGATGTTGTGTAAAATATACAAATGCGCTTGTTCCCACAACTCACGACTGATTCCTTTCACTCGTCCTCCCAGAGTTCCTTTGCCACAATAAGATTCAGTGTGATGGGAATTTTTTATATCGCTAGAAGTTTCATTGCAATTCAAAAAATCATTACAAAAGTCCATCACCTCCCTAGCCACGTAACCCTCAACAATACTCCCTTCAGGACGATAATGATTCTGAACATCACCTTTAAAAACACTCATGTAGCGTTCAAATGGATACATCCAGTGTAAGAAAATTGGACCCAACATCTTCACCTCCCTTGTAATATGTACTACAAGATGAACCATGATATCAAAAATGGAGGAAAGTACATTTCAAGCTGACACATGGTAACAATTACATCTTTCTGTAATTTATCGAGAGTATCAGGATGTATCACTTTGTTGCATATTTCATTGAAGAAGAAACAGAGTCTTGTGATTACAAACCTTACATGCTTAAGCAATATAGATCGAATAGCCACAGGTAAAATTTGTTGCATTAAGGTGTGACAATCGTGAGATTTGAGACCTATCAACTTCAGATCCTTCATTGATACCAATCTACGAATATTACAAGAGTATCTTTGTGGAACCTTAATATTATACAAGCACTCACAGAAAGTCTTTTTCTCCTTCTTTGACAAAGTGTAACAAGCTGGTGGTAAATATGTGCGGCGACCCCTGATCTCCACTGATAATTCTTTTCTAATACCCATTAATTCTAAATATTTTCTAAAATTGATGCCATCTTTAGTCTTTCCTGGTATGTTCAATAGCGTACCAATGATGCTATCACAAATATTTTTTTCAACATGCATGACGTCAATGCAATGTCTAATTGTCAAAGATCTCCAATAAGGAAGATCCTAGAATATTGACCTTTTCTTGTATAGAGATTTATCACATGCGAGTGGACGACTACTTGAACTCTTTCCAAATTCATTAACAATATGTTTCACTCTATCATATACAACATTTTCTGGTATATGTTTAGGAGCACTTCGTTCCTCAGTTGACCCATTAAAGGTTTTGTGTTGCCTTCGATAAGGATGCACTGGTGGGAGAAATATTCGATGACCAAGATATGCGATTTTACCACCATGTTTCAGTCTGATTGAATCAGTATTTTCCTCACAAACAGGACATGCTTTGTATCCTTTTATGCTATATCCAGACAAATTTCCATAAGCTGGAAAGTCATTAATCGTGCAAAATAACATAGCACACAAACTGAAGATCTCTTTACGTGAAGCATCATATGTCATAATACCTTCTTCCCATAGTTTCATTAGGTCATCAATTAGAGGTTGAAGGTAAACATCAATATCATTTCCAGGTTGCTTGGGTCCTGATATCAATATTGACAACATCACATACTTATTTTTCATACACAACCAAGGAGGAAGATTGTATATAACAATCATAACAGGCCACGTGCTATGTTGGCTGCTTAATGTACCATAGGGATTCATTCCATCTGTACAGAGTCCAAGTCTTAAGTTTCTTGGTTCTTTACCAAATTGAGGGTATAATAAATCAATTTTCTTCCATTGTTGTGAATCAGATGCATGTCGTAGGATGCCATCATCATTGGCCTTTAACTCCCCATGCCAAGACAAATTTTGCGCATCTTCTGTATTAGCAAATAAGCGTTGAAATTGTGGTATTATTGGTAGATACCACATCACCTTGGCAGGAGAGCCATTTTTAGCCTTAGCTGAATTTGTAGTCTTATACCTTGACGCACCACATTTTGGACATGCATGAATCTTCCTAGCCTCCATTCCCATTGGGCACATTATTTTCTTTGCTTGATATGTTGAAATCGGAAGCTCGTTTCCTTCAGGAAGAATTTCCTTTAACAAAGACAACAGTGAAGTGAAACTCTTATCGCTCCACCAGTTTTGAGCTTTAAGAGTATATAATCGCATCACAACACTCAACCTTGTGAACTTAGTACAACCCTTATATAATGGTTTTTCAGGATCATGGACAATGTTTGCAAATAAAGAAGGTGGATCAATGACATTGTCCCGACAACTACGTAGCATCTCATCAACCATATCATCCTGAATCTGGTCATCTTGAATCGGTTCATCATTAACATTATCATCATTATCTATATCTTCTATGCCACAACTATTAGTATCGACATTTTCTGATCCATAAATATTCAATTTCTCTCCATGCCAATACCATTCATTATAATCTTGTATGATCCCATTGCATATGACATGATTCTTAATTTCCTCACCAGTATCAACTTTCAAATTGTTACAACAATTTCTACATGGACAATATAGCCTATTTGTAGGTAGTTTCCTATGTTCCTCAGCAAATCTGATAAATTCATCAAGACCTTTGGCAAACTCTGGACTGCAACGGTTCTTGATAGACATCCAACTTCGATCCATTTTCTATATCACATTAAAATTAATTATAAAACTAACTGTTTAATATTGATACTATAATAATCTGTAAGTTTTTATTGATAGGAAGTTAATTACTTATATAATAAAGTGTACCACCTATCCCATTTTTGAATATTTAATCTCACTAGTAACTGTATAATGTATGTTTAGTTTTGAAGAAAATTTCAGCAGCATTTCCCCTAAGTTCTCCAAGTGCACCGATGTCAATGGAAAATAACCACTCACATATGTACCCAGAGAACAAATGAAGAAATCCTACTGAAATTTTCTACAAAACTAAACATACATTATACAGGTACATCCTAAGTGAGATTAAATATCCAAAAATAGTCCCAAACCGGGGACTATCCAAAGTCTACTCCTAATGAGTAAATTTTGAACGAGTTTCTAAGTTAATATATAAATGCATTATTTTCATATTTATATATTAAGTTAAACATCATGCATCAACCCTAAAGTGTCAATCTAGGAGTACACATCTAATCTCGTATTAATTTCTAGAATTTATATAATGATTACATATGAAAAAAGACATGTTTTTATTATTGGGTTATCAAATCATATAAAATGGAAAATATTTGTACAAATTAGCAAAGTAAGACCGTTTCCAATAGTCCAAAGACTGAAATTGTTATAATATTAAGAACTATTTGTGAACATTACAACAAATATGATTAAAACATTTATAGCTCACACATAAATAAGGAGCAGGTCCATTCTCGGTCGACAATTAGTCAACTGAGAGCCCACCTGCGCACAGCGTCCAGGTCCACTCCTGGTCGACTAATTGTCGACTGAGAATGGACTTGGACGCAACCATGGTAGCGGGCGGGAACGAAGGAAGGTGAGAACGAAGGAACGGAAGCGGCGAACTTACTTGGAAATGGTGGCGACCTTCGTGGAGGATGAGACGACCTTCACGGAGAGGCGGCGACCTTCGTGGAAAAGTGGAGATGCGGCGACGACGAACTCTATTTGGCGGCAACCACGAGCTCTATTTGGCGGCGCGGAGAGGTGGCAATGGCCCGGACACCACGATCCTCTTGGCGGCACGGAGAGGTGGCACGGCTTCACGACAACGGCTTCACGGAGAGGAGGCAAGGGCTTCGTGGCGGAATGACACAAGAAAGAAAGGCTTCGCGGCGCCGCGGGAGAGAAAAATAGAACAGAAAGGTTTTCGCGGGAGGAAGAAAGCTAGGTTTCGGCCTTTTGACTTAGAGAAAGACCTGTAGCATCGATTAACCCAAACAAACTGATGCTACCGATAAGCGGTGTCCATGTCAGGTTTTTAAAAACACTCAAATTCATTATCGGTAGACGAATTTGTCGACCGAAAGGTTATCGGTCGACAATATTATCGACCGAAAAACCCTCTAGGGTCGGTTTTAAGGAAATAACCGACGCTACAGGTGCTTATACGAAGGAAATCTGGCTCCATCTCAGTCGACAATTTTATCGACCGAGTGGTTATCGGTCGACAAATTCATCGACCAAGAAAGAGCCAGATTTCCTTCGTATAAGCACCTCTAGGGTCAGTTTTTCCTTATAACCGACCCTACAAGTCTATTCGGTCGACAATATTGTCGACCAAGATATATTTTGGTTCCAGTTTAAGCGGTGCCCATGTCGGGTTATTTAAAAACACTCAAACTCATTCTCGGTCGACAATATTGTCGACCGAAAGGTTATCGGTCGACAATATTATCGACTGAAGAGCCCTCTAGGGTTAGTTTTAATGAAATAACCGACGCTATAGGTTCTTATACGATGGAAATCTGGCTCCATCTCGGTCGACGATTTTATCGACCGAGTGGTTATCGGTCGACAAATTTGTCGATCGAGAAAGAGCCAGATTTTCTTCGTATAAGCACCTTTAGGGTCGGTTTTTTCCTTATAACCGACCCTAGAAGTCTATTAGGTCGACAATATTGTCGACCGAGATGAATTTTGGTTCCAGTTTAGTTCACGCATGTATAAGAACCACTAGCGTCGGTTCTCGATCGACGAATTTGTCGATCGATAACAATTCGGTCGATAAATGAGTCGACCGAGAAGCACCTCTAAGGTCGGTTTTTCCTTATAACCGACCCTAGAAGTCTATTTGGTCGACAATTCGTCGACTGAGGAAGCTCTAAGGTGCTTACACAACCCTAATATGGGATGATGTTATGTGAAACCCTAATATAGGGTGATGTCGTGTGAAACCCTAATATGGGATAATGTTATGTGAAACCCTAATATGGGATGATGTTATGTGAAACCCTAATATAGGGTGATGTTGTGTATTGCATGATGTTTATATGAAATGGATATGGTTGTTATCACTAACCATGCAAGTATCATGAGATAATAAGCGTAACCAGGTATGAGTTATGATGGTAATGGGCCTTGTGACTCATTATTTTATTTGTTGAGTAGTGAGAGGTGACAACAAGAAGTTCAATATGCCTAGTGAGTTATGTGAGATGCTTGTGTAACAAATATCCTGAATACCTTGGTCAGATGACCTGAAAATAGTTACCTGATAAGTGATAACCATGTTTAGTGATGAACTAAGGGTTTGAATACCCAGATCCAACAATTGTGATGATGGTGGTATTGAGGGATGTGAATTCCCAACAATGAGACAAGGGATTGAGATCCCAATGCTTTATAACATTTTGAAAAGTACTAAACTCGATCCAAAATTAATATCGATCGACAATATTGTCGACCGAGTAGCCCTTTAGGGTCGGTTATAAGGAAAAACTGACCCTAGAGGTGCTTCTCGGTCGACTCATTTGTAGACCAAATTGTTATCGATCGACAAATTCGTCGACCGAGAACCGACGCTAGTGGTGCTTATACATGCGTGAACTAAACTGGAACCAAAATTCATCTCGGTCGACAATATTGTCGACCGAATAGACTTCTAGGGTCGGTTATAAGGAAAAAAATGACCCTAGAGGTGCTTATACACGTGAAATCTGGCTCAGTCTCGGTCGACGAATTTGTCGACCGAGAAGAGCTCTAGGGTCGGTTAAAAGTACAAAACCGATGCTAGAGGTGCTTATACATGCGTGAACTAAACTGGAACCAAAATTAATGTCAGTCGACAATATTGTTGACCGACATGCCTTTTAGGGCCGGTTATAAGGAAAAAACCGACCCTAGAGGTGCTTATACACGTGAAATCTGGCTCTTATTCGGTCGACAAATTTGTCGACCGAGGACCCTTTAGGGTCGATTATAAAGGAAAAATCGACCCTAGAGGTGCTTATACAGGTGAAATCTTGCTCTTATTCGATCGAAAAATTTGTCGACCGAGGAGCCCTTTAGGGTCGGTTATAAGAGAAAAATCGACCCTAGAGGTGCTGAACTAAACTGGATCTAAAATTGATATCGGTCGACAAATTCGTCGACCGAGAAGAGGTCTAGGGTCGGTTATAAGGAAAAAACCGACGCTAGAGGTGCTTCTACACGTAAAATCTGGATCTTATTCGGTCAAAAATTTTGTCGACCGAGGAGCCCTTTATGGTCGGTTATAAGCAAAAAACTGACCCTAGAGGTGTTGAACTAAACTGGATCCAAAATTGATATCGGTCGACTGAGGATCCCTTTAGGGTCAGTTATAAGGGAAAAACCGACCCTAGAGGTGCTTATACACGTGAAATCTAGCTCTTATTCGGTCGACGAATTTGTCGACTGAGGTTCCCTTTAGGGTCGATTATAAGGGAAAAACTGACCCTAGAGGTGCTTATACATGTGTGAAGGCAAACTGGATTCAAGATGTCTAACTCGCATATTTTGTAGACATATAAGGTTGGTTATTTGGAAAAACGGACCCTATAGGTCGAGGCGTGAAGCCAAAATCAAGCAATTTTTTGCCGCGGGAAACTCTTTCTAATCCAATTGTCTATAAGGTCGCTTATTTTATGAAAACCGACCCTATAGAGATGCACTACAAGGTCAGTTATTTTAAGAAAAGCGACCCAAGAGGTCTTAAGTGGTGCCCACATTTTTTATAGACATCTAAGGTCGGTTGTTTGGAAAACCGACCCTATAGAGATATACTACAAGGTCGGTTATTTTAAGAAAAGTGACCCAAGAGGTCTTAAGTGGTGCCTGTATTTTTTATAGACATATAAGGTCGGTTATTTGGAAAACTGACCCTATTGAGTTACACTACAAGGTCGATTTTTTTTAAGAAAACTGACCCAAGAGGTCTTAAGTGGTGTCCGTATTTTTTTAGACATATAAGGTCAGTTATTTGGAAAAACTGACCCTACAGGTAGTGAGGTTATAACCCATTTCTGTACTAGTATTACTATATTGTGTATGTGGGATGCATGCAAAGGTGTGCAAGTACATAACAAAATGTATTCCAACAATTACTTGGAAATATGAACATGCAATTTGTTTACATAAGCTTCCCATATGTGATACTCACAGAGGCATTATAATTGAACATAATGCTAATATATATCGAACAATGTAATTGTTCAATCCTTAAGAAATCCTCAACAAACACCGAAAAACTAATGTATGTAGTCATAGCCATAACCATGAACCTTAATGGTGATCCATCAAGATTATTGAATCATACTTCAATCATATCATCCAATCAAGAAAGCAAAGGTGAGTCTAATCATTTAATTTGCATATTTGTAAATCCTAAAGTGTCACCATCACATTAATCACATTAAGTCCTACTTGGTTCTATTCCAGGTTTAGGGTTCCTTGGTATCAAGTTATGAATAGAGTCATGCTTTGATACCCTAATTACTATATCTTGTCATATCCTTTCATTATGATCACATAGATTCGATTAGTTTCAGTAACAACATAGCAAGTTAGGGTCTTCAATCCTAATTCTTCAAATGCATGGTTATTCACATTAAAAACACTAACTCTACATGTATTGATTATAAACCCTAATTATCATTATGATCATCTTAGATTCCTATTATGTTCAGTAATATCACATCATATGACGTAGTAGATATTTTTAATATTCTCAACTTATTAATCATCAAGCCTAGGGTTTCATGTATATAATCACCCCTTAATCATGTGTTTTCCCTACTTTTGGAACTAGGCTCAGATTTAGGATATCAATTTGTTTTTTCTTATTCCTTTTATTTTTCTAATTAGCTTGATATATATATTCAATATATTATGAGTACCAGTCATTAGTTACATTTTATTCAAATTAAACAGGTGAGGACCAATCGATGATTGCCACATCAGTTGGTCCGTGTGTTAATTCCATTGCTTATGTGGTGGGGTCCACCAATGAGCCCATGCCAACTGTAATCACATGCCCATGTCGTTGGGGCGAAGTCTAGGGTTAAAAGACAAGAAACCCATACATTGTTGTGTAACACTCGACGATAGGTTGATAATTTCTTTGATCATTGTCTCCTTCCTTTGATCCCTTTCCTTCTTGCAAAATAGTTCTTATAGGCGGTCAACTGATGGGTTGACTTCCGCTTGCCATGTTCAAAATTAGATCCGATGTTGGTACCGTCAGCTTCGTCAGGGTTGGGCAAACTTGTCTAGTGCTTTCCCACTGCCACTAGAGGTCAGGGTTGTCCACCATACGAGTGCTAGTCATGTCATAAACATGGTGAATAATCAGGGGATGATGCCTCCACTCACTATGGTGTGCTCGTGCATATGCTCTTGTAGAACCCCACCGGAGGTCATGCGAGACCCTAGACTTGCCCAAAGTCTGATTACCATCAGCTCGCCAGTGAAGGAATAGGAGCACGCAATAGTGGTTGTGTGAGATGCATAGTATATGTAGGTAAAATGGTGTTTCTTCCATTCTTTGGGGTAGTGGTTCTCAATTCATGCAAGGCTCATTGGTCTTATACACTCATAGGTACTAAGGAAGTAGGTCGATGGTTTAGGGACTAGAATTTGCGCCTTATATAGAGGGAGATCGAGGAAGAGTCATATTCCCATTGCCAAATAAGTATTTGGGTAAAACTTGTTACTTTGTGATAAATATGGAACTATGGTATGGTTTAATTTGAATTTCCTTCCCAAATCCAGTGGGTAGAGTTTCGAGGGCTGTTGCAAATAGGGAGAAAGGAGAAATAGAAAGAGTTCTTTACTATAGCCCAAATTTCTATGTATCGAACTGAATCCATATGTATTTGTAATCCAACCCTTCCTTAATGTTGTCCTATCTTTCCTATCATTTTGTCCTTAATTTTGAAATTGTGGAAATTTAGCGGTTTGGAGTAAATATGCATGCCAACATAGGGGTTTGTGCACAAATACCTCAACTAGAATTTTATCAAGGGTTCGTGTTGCAAATGACCACTAAAGAGATATAATAATTAGATTGTATTAATTTAGAGTTTTCTATGGCTTTTTGGGATAAGGAATAAGAAATAGTGTGGTTTTGAGTTAGTTAATGAGAATAATGATCCACTTTTATTTTCTCTCTTCTCTTAGAGGGAAATAAAACACTAAAGAGAGATTATTAAAGCGAGTTATGGCTCTTGAGTTAGTGTGTGATGAACATCTTGAATTTTCCCTCAAACTTCTAATTAGAAAAACTTTTCATATTAACTCACCCTTTCTATACATTGATATACACATTAATGGCTAATATAGTAATTAAGGCCAAAACATGAGCAAAACCGAGATTTAATTGCATATAAAAAAGTCTAGGCACTGAAATTAGCCTATGGTCCAAATTTGAAATTAATTGGACAATGTTTGACCCTTCAATTAATTTAGGAGGGGTTGGAATATAGTTTGACTAAGAATTTGATTTCGATTTCATCATAGCACACATTTTACCTATAGTTTTGATTTTAATTAAATGACACACATTACATTCCCCGCAGTCAACACGCGCACACAATTTGGACCGTGGATTCACAATCTAACGGTCCCAGAGTCATCACCTAGCTCCAGACATTTTGCTAACCAGAACTGTTTTGCAGGATGATCACTCCCGACCAATTTCTCCCCCTCTACTCCATCAATTCTGTTGATTCTTTTTCCATGTGATCCACTGCTCCCTACCATTTAATACGAGCCATTACTCATCACCAATTTTAGTCAAATGAGGAAAAGCCCAATTTTCTTCTCGAGGCTCTCTCACAGCAACGACGCTTACACCTCAAACCATCTCTCCGCCTATAAATATAGGTACCTACGCCTTCGTTGACACATATGCATTTACTTCCTCACACCAATTTGACTAGAGATTCACCATACACCCATTGCCACCTTGATCTTCTTCCTATCATGGTAGAGAGGTTCTTGGACTCCCGGTGATAGTAGCATACCAATTGATTGTCTAGGTGAGTTTGACCTCAACCTGGCTTTCTTTCTCTGCCCATAATTTTGTTTCTCATCTTGATCCCTAGGTTCACCCAAATCCATTTGAGCTGCTCGCTACCATGGCTAGAGAGAGGATAGGGATGAATCCCATCAATGATTTCTCTATTCTACCCATGCCTTCTTCTCTTTTCTTTTGTTTTTTGCACAGGGGAAATTTCATAAAATTTTCCACTTTTGTTTCTCACCTGACCAAGGTCATGCGAGTGCTGACCCGCTACCTAGCCACACGTGATTGGGCCAGGTCATGCCGATATGGCCTCCGTGTCTTATCTTTTTGCAAGTTTCCTTGCCTACGTGGCAATTTTTGAATATTCTGATTGGTTGATCTTAGATAATTCATATCTTTTGATACTCTTATCTAAATTTTTTAAATAAATATGATCTAGAATTTGAAAAATAATCTATATTTAATAAAATGATTGCCAAGCCTAATTTCCATGATGTTAAGGAATGATTTTTGAGGATTTAATTTATTTATATAAAAACTCTAAAATTGGCAACTAACTCATTTTAACTCCAAATTAGGTAATCAAATATGTTTTCTTGATTAGAAAAATTTAATTGATCGATTGGTCTAGATTTTGAGTCCAAAATCTGAGATTTTCCTAGAAGGTCCAAAATTAGAATTTCTTACACTTTATGCTATATGAAACCCTAATACATATGAATATATTATAATTAGGTTAAAGTGGTCTTGGATACACGTTAGTTGGTGTAAAGTGTTTTCTAGGACCTTGAAGTAAGGTATGTACATTTCTAAACCCTAAGTTGAGCATTTTGTTATCCAACCCTAATTTCCCAATGAGGCATGGATTTATATTTTAGTTTCAATATTCCTCATTTGGAATATTCATTTCAATAATTATAGGGTCTTGGACCCCGGTTGCAATATTTCAACTATTTCAATCTGCCATATTAATTCTTCTAGCGTGATGATTTAATTGACTGATTAACTAATGTAGTAGTACTTATGTACAACCACCCATAGTTGGGAATGTGTTATTTCACCCAGGGGAATTTGATTACTCTCCCTACTTATATATATATATATATATATATATATATATATATATATATATATATATATTAGGTGCTTGGGAATGTGTTACTCTGCCTCACCTTTTGGTTGAGGTTAGGATGATGCCTCAACCCTGCATACTTAATGTAGTCATAATATTAATCATTCATGCAACTTTATTATTATTTGTAATGGCAGAATTCTTATATCTTTTATATGCCTCATACTCTTGAACCTCCTTAGTATAGATGAACATTTATCATATAGCAAATATTTTATATTGTCCTTTTTCCCTTTTGGACACATACTTTATTTCTCCTCTTGCTGGGTGATCCCAACCACTCAGGTCTAGGACAAGGAGTAGGACCGAAGCAAGGAATGCTTGATTGAGTAGTATTGCTAAAATGACTAGGTTGCTACTACTAGATCCTGTAGCTTACTTTTCTAGTTTCTATACCAGAATTCTCAGAATTTGAATTTAGTCTAAAGCTATGTAATAGACTAGAAATTTTCTTTTCGCTGCTACTATTGAAATTTTATATATGATTCATGCTTATTTAAATGGGATTATTATGCATGCATTCTTCATGATCTAAAATTCTTATAAAAGATGGATGTTGTGTCTTTTCGGTTAAATTTTAGTTAGGGGGTGATCTTGCCTCTTTACAACATGGTATTAGAGCATGTTAGGTAGCTACTAGGGCATAAGTTGAAAGTGAAGGTTTCTAGAAAGGGTCAAAACCTGGGGGCTGGAAAGATTTTTGTCTATGCCACTAGCTTGATTTACGGGGATTCCTGGGTTCATATGACACCGACCTAGCCTGAACTGATACTAACTACCTAAAATAGCATGCCTAAAGGCAATATTAGCCTTGTATATCTATGTTGAATACTCGTGGAAATCTTATGTTATGACCTTGTATTTTAGGAGGGCATGTCTGTAATGAGTGTGGCCAAAGCTGGACATATTTGACCTAACTGTCCTAAGCTTTAGCGAGGAAAATTCCCAACCCAACAACCAGCCCATCAGCCGCCTCAATGAAAAAATTTGCCCCAGCAAAACAACAACAATAATAACTAGAACCAGTATGGTCACTGACTGCCTATTAAGAGGCAGAATGGAATAGTGTTTTCCCTGAATGTTAAAGAAGCGAGAGAGGACAATGGAGTTATTGAAGGTACTTCACACCTTAATGTGCATCCTATCAAGGCAATTTTTGATTCTGGATCATCAAATACCTTCATATCTACACAACTTGATTCAATGTTAGAGATGGAATCTGAATATATGAATCACATCTTAGGTGTGAAAACCCATAGTGGTAGAATCTTCTCTTCTTGTCTTAAACTTTCAACCATGGACCTCTATATCTCTGAGAAAATGTTCCCTTCAAACTTCATTCTGCTTGATACGACTGTCTTTGATATATTCCTAGGGATGGATTGGCTGAATAAATATAAGGTAGTCTTATTTTGTAAAGAATCAAAGGTTAGTTTGTTACACCCTGATGGAGAGAGAATGTGTATCAAGGGTAGGATGCAAGAAGATCGACAATTTATCATCTCCGCTATCAAATCTGAAAATCTTGTCTCGTAAGGGTGTAGGGCATACTTAGCATCTATAGTTCTCGATGTCACACCACCTGCTCTAGATCATATAGAAATGTTGAATAATTTCCCTGATGTATTTCCTGAGGAATTACCCGAGTTACCCCCTACTCGCGAGGTGGAGTTTTCCATCGAGCTTACACCTAGGACTTCACCTATCTTGAAGCCTCCTTACCGCTTGGAACCATCTGAACTCATTGAGATTAAGAAACAACTTCAAGTGCTTCTTGATATGAGCTTCATTCACCCCAATATTTCACCTTGGGGAGCCCCTATTTTTTTCGTAAAGAAGAAGGATGGATCTTTGCGGATGGCATGGATTACCGCATGCTTAACTGAATGATAGTGAAGAGCCATTATCCTTTGTCGCACATTGATGACATGTTCTACCAAATGAAGTCAGTCACTATGTTCTCAAAGATGGATATATGAAGTGGCTACAATCTGATGCATGTAAAAGATGAGGATGTTCCAAAAATAACTTTCAAAACTCATTACGGGAACTATGAATTCTTAATCATGCCCTTTGGCTTGACTAATGCCCCTGCTGCTTTTATGGACCTAATGAATTGAGTGTTTCTCCATTATCTTGATCAATTCCTAGCAGTGTTCATCAATGATGTCTTCTATTCTAGATCTGAGGAACAACAACGCGAACATCTATGGATTTTACTTAACACACTGAGAGCAAATCAAATTTACGCTAAATTCTCAAAGTGTGAATTCTGGGTAAAATAGGTGATGTTTTCGGGTCACATGATTTCTTCCGGCCACATTATTGTTTATCCTACAAAGGTAGAAGATGTTTCTAAGTGGAAAGCCCCAAAGAATCCCTCCGAGATATGTAATTTCCTCAGATTAGCATGTTACTACTAGAGATTTATCAAGAGTTTCTTCAAGTTAGCTCTCCCTCTGAAAAAATTGACTCATAAGGAAGTCAAGTTCCTGTGGATATCTGAGTGCGAGGATAGTTTTCAAAAGCTGAAAGAATGCTTGACATCAACCCCTATCCTTGTGTTACCTGTTGAAGGCAAACCCTACGTGATTTTTGCTTATGCTTCAAAGCAAGGTTTGGGGTGTGTCTTGATGCAAGAAGGTAGAGTGATATCCTATGATTCTCTTTAGTTGAAACCAAACAGAGAGAACTGGCCTACATACGATTTAGAGCTAGCAGCCATCATTCATGCTCTAAAGATTTGGCGACACTATCTATATGGGCTTAAGTTCGAAGTCTTCTATGATCGTAAAAGTTTGAAATACCTTCTAACACAGAAGGATCTGAACCTAAGACAACAAATAAGGATGGAATACCTTAAAGACTACAACTTTACCATAACTTATGATCTCGATAAAGCTAATGTAGTTGTTGATGCTTTAAGTCGGGAGAAAGATGCAATTTGTGATGGAATAAGTTGTTTTGTATATAAGAATCTGGAATATGTTTCATGTTGGAAACCATATCTTTTTGAGGTCTTGGGAAATGAAGACACCGATTAGTTGTGTAATCACATGTCCATCTTATCTATTACACCATCATGGATCTCAAAAACTGTGGCTGCTTAGTTAAAAAGTTAGGAGCTTGAAGAAATGAAGACTTGAACTGAGAAACTACAATCTGACTTTTCAATTGGAGTGGATGGTGTTGTCCGCTTTCGACTAAGATTGTGGATCCCTAATGTTGACAATCTGTGACAAAAAGTTTTGAGTGAAGCTCATGGGTCTAAGTACACTATTCACCCCAGCATGACCAAGATGTACAAGGACCTACAACACAATTTTTGGTGGAAGAATATGAAGAAGGATATTGCTTAGTATGTTGCAAAGTGTTTGACTTGTAAACAAGTTAAGATATAACATCAAAGACCTGGTGGTCTTCTCCATCCACTTTAGATTCTGAAATAAAAATGCGAGAAGATAACTATGAATTTTGTCACTAGTTTCCCTAAGACTAGGAAAGGTTGTGATGTTGTGTGGGTAGTGATTGATTGACTTACTAAGTCTGCCCACTTTCTACCTTTCAAATCTAATTATAAGGTTGAAGATATGGCTCAATTATTTGTGGATTGGATCATTCATCTGCATGGTGTAACCAAAATGATTGTATCTGACTGTGATCCAAAGTTTACCTCCCATTTTGGGAGTCAAGTATAGGAAGAAATGGGAACTGACTTATGTTTCAGTACAACTTACCTCCCAAAAACCGATGTCCAGTCAGAAAGAACTGTGCATATTTTGGAGGATCTGCTTTGTGCTTTTTCTATGGATTGGGGAGGTTCCTGGGATAGGTATCTACCATTGGCTGAGTTTGCACACAAAATAGCTAGCAATCCAACATTGGTATGCCTCCTTATGAAGCCTTATATGGAAGACCTTGCCATTCTCTGTTACACAGGGATGATGTGGGAGAACGTACTCTAGTGAAAACTGATGACATGCAAATGATTATAGAGAAGGTTCAGCTAATTAAAAAGTGTATGAAGGTTGCACAAGATTGACAGAAGATGTATGTCGACAAGAAGAAGTCTGACATAAGTTTCCTGGGGGGTGAATATGTGTTCCTTAAAGTCAAGCCTATACATTCTATTGCATGATATAAAGTCAAAGGAAAGCTTAGTCCCACTATGTTGGACCATTTGAGATCTTGAGTAAAGTTGGAGACTGTGCTTACCATTTAGCCCTTCCTCCCGCCTATGATAAGATCCACAATGTTTTTCATGTATCTGTGTTGAGGAAGTATGTGAGAGATCCTACTCATGACTTACCATAGAACTTTTGGAGATCTAAGATAACTTGACTTATGAGGAGTTACCTATGAAGATTCTTGACTCCCGTATGAAGAAGTTGAAGAACAAGGAGATTGAGCCAATGAAAGTCTTGTGAAAGTACCATGATTTAGAAGATTCAACTTGGGATCTTAGAGACGAGATGTTACATACACATCCTTCTCTTTTTGTTTGAGATTTTGGGGATGAAATTATTTTTAATGGGGAGAGTGATGTAATGATCTGAATCCAAATGTATTTGTAATCCATCCCTTCCTTAAAGTTGTCCTATCTTTCCAGTCATTTTGTCCTTAATGTTGAAATTGTGGAAATTGAGTGGTTTGGAGTAAATATGCATGCCAATATAGGGGTTTGTTCACAAATACCTCAACTAGCATTTTATGAAGGGTCCATGTTGCAAATGACCACTAAAGAGAGATAATGATTAGATTGTATTAATTTAGAGTTTTCTATGGTTTTTTGGTACAAGGAATAAGAAATAGTGTGGTTTTGAGTTAGTTAATGAGAATAATGATCCTCTTTTATTTTCTCTCTCCTCTTAGAGGGAAATAAAACATTAAAGAGAGAATATTAAATTGATTTATAACTTTGGAGTTAGTGTGTGATTACCATCTTGAAGTTTCACTCAAGAATCAAACTTGAAAAACTTTTTCATATTAACTCACCCGTTCTATACATTAATATACACATTAATGGCCAACATAGTTATTAAGGGCCAAAACATGAGCAAAACCAAGATTTAATTACATAGAAATATTCTAGACACTAAAGTTATCCTATGATCCAATTTTGAAAATAATTGGACAATGTTTGACCCTTCAATTAATTTAGGAGAGGTTGGAATATAGTTTGACCAAGAATTTGATTTCAATTTCATTAATGCACGTGTTAAACCTATAGTTTCAATTTTAATTAAAAGTCACACGTTACATTTCCCTCAGTCAGTGGGCGCTTTGGTGGATTCACAAACCAACGGTCCTAGAGTCATCGCCTAGCTCCAGACATTTCTCAAACTAAAACTATTTCACAGGTTTATCACTCCCGACTGATTTCTCCCTCTTTGTTCCATGAATTTCATTGATTCTTTCTCCATCACTCCCTACCATTTAATATGAGCCATTACTTGTGGCCATTTTATGTCAAATGAGTAAAATCCCAATTTTCTTCTTGAGTCTCTCTCACAGCCACCACAGTTACACCTCAAACCATCTCTCCACCTATAAATATAGGTACCAATGCCTTCGTCAACACATATGCATTTGCTTCCTCACACCAATTTAACTAGAGCTTCACAATACATCCATCACCACCCTGATCTTCTTCCTGTCATGGTGGCTATGTTCTTGGACTCCCAGTGATTGTTTTGGGTGTTTTGCAATCCGGGAGAGTTAGGGCTAAACTCGAGTATATATATGATCGGGAACCCTTCCTCAATCGATCGAGCCATTTTTTATATTTTGGTCCCTAGTAGCTTCTATATAGGAAGTTGGCTCATCCGCTATGCACAATTCATCACTATATTGATTCACGAGAAATCCAAATCTCTCAGGCTGAAGTGGTATCCTACTAGACCTATGAGGTTCTTGTGTTACAATCGGAACTTAAAATTTTACAATAGTATTTGAGTCTTCATGTTCCTTATGTACCTCCTTGGGTTCTCTACTTTTTTGTTGATATCAAACTTCTTCGAGCTCTACATTCCTCCCACTGATTCCTTTGGAAATGAATTCCTTTTCAAGAAATATAGTAGTCCTAGCAACAAATACTTTGTTGTCAGTTGGTGTGTAGACGTAGTATCCCCGAATTTCCTTGGGGTATCCAACAAAATAACATTTTTCATATTTGGGTCCAAGATTTTTATGAAATTGTTTCCTAACATCTCCAAATGTTTAACATATACAAATTGGGATGATTCCCATTCCATATCTCATATGGTGTCTTTTGAATTGATTTGGAAGGTACATGGTTAAGTGCAAATGTTGCAGTTTCAAGAGCATACCCCCACAACGATATTAGAAGTTTGATTGAACTCATCATTGATTGTACCATGTATAATAATGTACGATTCCTTCTTTCTGACACACCATTATACTGTGGTGTACCAGGTGGAGTCCATTGTGATACAATACCACAGTCTCTCAAAAGATCCTCAAACTCTTGACTTAAGTATTCACCACCTCGATCTAAATGGAGTGCTTTAATACTCTTAACAAGTTGCTTTTGTACTTCATTTATGAAAGTCTTGAATATTTCAAGAGTTTCTGACTTCTGTTTCATAAGATATACATAGTCATACCTACTGAGGTCATCAGTGAAGGTAATGAAGTAATGATAGCCTCCTCTAGCATTTGATCTAAAAGGTCCACATACATCAGTATGTACGAGCCCTAGCAGATCACTGGCTCTCTCACTGTGTCTAGTGAAAGGAGTCTTGGTCATGTTTTCTAATAAACAAGCCTCACATGTCTCTAATGATCCAAAATCAAAAGATTCTAGATAGCCATCCTTATGGAGTCTTGATATGCGCTTCTCGTTTATGTGCCCAAGACAACAATGCCATAAGTATGTTTTGTTTGAGTTGTCAAGTTTTATCCTTTTAGTATTTACATTGTATATGCTAGTCTCAAGTTCTAACAAGTAGATACCATAAGACATAGGGGCATTGCCATAAAATATCTCATATTTAGAAATAGAAATCATTCCATTCTTAATGTGAAATCCAAATCCACTCTTTTACATACAAGTTATAAATATAATATTTCTACAATGGCAGGTACATAATAGCAATTCTCTAATTCTATTACAAGGCTCATAAGAAAAGATAAACTAATAACTCCAACTGCAGTGGCAACAACTCTTGCTCCATTGGTGACCCACAACTCGACTTGGACCTTTTGTAAAGGCTTACTTCTTATCAGATCCTGAATATTTGAACATATGTGAGATCCACATCCGGTATCCAGTACCCATGATGAAGAAGTATATAAGTTTACCTCAATAATGTATATACCTAAAGTGGAGATCTCTATCCCCTTCTTCTTCTTCCTCAGTTCCTCCAAGTAGAGAGGACAATTTCTATTCCAATGTTCAGCCTGGTGACAACTGCCTTCCTTAGAGATCCCACCTTTAGCTTTAAGCGCGGATGACTTTGGATTATGCTCTACTTTAGAACCTTTCTTAACCTTGCCTTTGCCTTTTGATTTCCCTTTGTCCTACTGATCATTGTCATAGACTTGGGCTTGTCTTTTTTCATATGTGCTTCAGCTGTCCTCAACATGCCCAACAATTCTAACAATGGCTTGTCAAGATTGTTCATGTTACAGTTCATGACAAAATGACTATATGATTCAGGTAACGATTGCAGAATCATGTCAGTGGCCAACTCTTAACCTAGGGGAAATCTCAGCTTGGATAGGCTTTCCACGTACCCAATCAAAGTGAGTATATGGGTGCCAACTGAGTCTCCCTCTTTCATCTTACATCTAAACGAAGCCTTGGAGACATCATATCTCTCCTATCTTTCTTGATGTTGATACATGTTCTTGAGATGTGTTACTATCTCCATGACATTTATTTTCTCATGCTACTCTTGCAACTTATAGTTGATTGAGTACAACATCAAGCACTTGACATCCACGACATGATCAAGGTGCTTCTTGTAAGCATCCTTTTCATCCTTGGGCACATTTGAGGCGGGTTCCACTGGCTCTGGCATTTCAAGGACATAGAGCTTACACTCTTGTGTGAGAACAATTCTCAACATCCTAAACCAGTTTTGAAAGTTGATTCTGGTAAGTTTTTCCTTCTCAAGGACCGATCACAATGAGAATGTGTGAGTTTTTTTTGCCATTTGATTGCTACAAAAGAAAAAGTTTGCATTTAGTCCAAAACATTTTGACTTGTAAATATTTCATAAATAAGATTAATTAGGCCTTTAATTAATAATGCTCCCACTATTTTATTCAAATGGATAGCCCTCCCTATAAACTTAGAGGATTGCAGCATCCAACCTTCTAGTGAGCCAAGATCCAAAAAAATCGGATCAATGCCCAACCAACGCCGGCGTCAAAGATCAAATACTAAGGTAGGAAACTTTTGCCGATTGCATCATATGCAACTCTTAGATAGATGATCATGCACAACTCCTAGCCATGATGCATCTGTGTGCCTCTAGGTCCTTGATCCTATCAAGGTTCCCTAGTTAAGTCCAACCCATAAGCCAACATGATGAGTGTTCACCAAGCGAAGGAAGACCCACACACCCACCATCACACTTTCATGAGATAGATAGTGTACCACGCGGAGGCGTGCCCACACATAGTCGATCAAGATTTTTATGTGTGTTTCTTTATGGAAGGCAACTAAATCTTAATATTATTAATTGAGGGGTTTTATTAATACATATACATATACAAACACCACATACTTATAGTATGTATCATATACTACTATATCCACAACCACAAACGATAGACATGCAATCACAAACACAAATACATCGGTTATGGCCATACTATTGTAATCTTTTGGAGCCACAAAGGATTATAGTCCACCTAAGGTCTTATGCATCTCATGCAACAATACATGTGAATCAACCTGTAAGGATCAACATTATAATGAACAACTTCATGGATGCTTTGTGAGATTGGAACTTCAAGTTGCTTCTTGGAATTGGATCTTCATGTTTCTTCTCCATGGATGCTCCTGGGAGTTGGATCTTCAATTTGCTTCTTGGAATTGGATCTTCATGGTGCTTCTCCATGGACGCTCCTTGGAGTTGGATCTTCAAGTGGCCTCCTTACATCAAGTTTACAAAGACTAAAATTAATCCTATCTCTATTACATCATATGAGTACAAATATAAAGAGAAAGAATTAATTACACTTTGAAATAAGAGATGATGCTCAACATGCAACTTGAATACTTTATATAAAGGATCCACGTAAAACCATTATACATTCATAGCATTCACAAGCAAACATATCCACAACATTCACAACCACATTCATTAACAACATTCACAAAAGAGGATTCTAGGCCATAGTCGTGCATGCATTCACCACATAAAATAGATTTTAAATACGACTTATGATATCATAGGTATATCTACATATACATATATACATATTAAAATTACAATCTTTTTTATGTGTGACATTCCCCAATAAATAAATTTTTGACTCTCGTGCAGACTATGTGGGGTACACAGGGGCAGCGCCCCTGTGTGGGGATCTTGATGTGGGTCTCAGGGGTAGAGCCCCTGAAAGGTCTATGGAATTTTACTTCCATGCACTTATGAAAATCAATATTTTCTATAGTCTACCCCGTCCAAAATGTCAAAAATAGATGCATGCGGCGTATGTGGAATTAGGTTTAGATATGCACATTAGCAGTCTTAAGTTCGCATCATAGACAACCATAGAAAACAATATACAATGATTTGATCATATCAAAATGAATCCAAATACGTCGTAGATTGACACTGCTCAGATACCACTATTGGGTTTTGTGGAGGAAACATGCACGGTGGAAGCAACAAAAAATATATTTCCATACAACCCACAATAGGATCTCGTCGATGATAGTGTATTCAGAGAGAGTGTTCGTGGGATATACCTTGTTGTGGAGCAAGTCTGACGACGTCCCACTACATGATGGTGTGCAATGCTACTGGCTTACACAGGTGGTACTTCTCTCTCATCTTCTGAATGCGTCACGGGAAGATCCAGATGTGCTCCTTCTGTGTATTGATGTACACTGCTTGTAGCACGTATGGACGGTCATTGACATCCTCCAGACGCAGGTGTCTTAGCGTCTGCATCTCTACTTCATCCACATGGATGGACTGAAACTCCACGCCGTGCTTCCTAATCTAGTAGGAAGGAGTAGCCTCTGGGAAATGACGTGCTAGTGTCATGGTGCTCTCCTTTCTCTCTTGAGGACGATGATAGCTAGGGTTTACGTACGTGAGCATAAACTAAAAAGTCTCTCTCAATGTCTTGTAAAGACATAGGCCGTCAAGCCCCTTTAAACAGGAGATGAAAGGAAGCAGAGTTTCCTAAACCCATCGGTAAATAGAAAGAGTGTGTTAATTAAAACACTCGTGGATTATTTAGAATATTCTAGAATTAATGAATTAACCAATTAATCGTATTAATTGATTAATTAATATCTGACTCCATGCAATCACTCAGGATGGATCTATGGGCATACATACCAATAGAATGGCTATCAGATACTCAATTGATGACTTCAGAGGTCTGAACCCTACCAACTGTATGCACAAGATTCATTTCAAATGAGATGTAAAGCCTCTAGGTTAAGGGAAAAGGAAGTTGAATCAGAACCTAACATAAGCGGTGAATAAGGAAGTGTTAAAGCTCCGAGACACATGAATAGTATATCCAATCAGTGATAGTAAGTGGGTGAGCTTCGTCCATGTAGTACCAATGAATGGGGGAATGATAGTTGTCAAGGGTGATAATGGAGATGAAATTGCAACTAGGACTATGGTATGTTGGTGAATTTGCATCAATTACAAAGCTCAATTTTGCAACCAAGAAATATCACTTTCTCCTCCCCTTCATAGACCAAGTGCTTGAGCTTCTAGCTCACCATTCATTCTTTTTTTTATCTAACGGTTCTTCCAAATTTTACTAAGTTCCTATAAAATCTATTTTATATCATTATATCGATATTCTCTGATTTTATGCATTATATCGATATTCTCTGATTTCCTTGAGGACATAATGGAGGTCTTCATGGATAACTTTATTCGTATAGGAAACATCATTTGACAATTGCTTGAAGAACCTTTCTCTGGTCTTGAAACGCTATAAGGAAAAACCTATAGTTTTGCACTGGAGAAAATGCCACTTTATGGTACAAAAAGGGATTGTCCTAGGACAAAAGTTTTTGAGAGAGGAATAGAAGTTGATTTGAGAAATGTTGAAGCTATACTGAAATTGCCACCTTGTAAATCTATAATGGGAGTTATAAACTTTTCGGGGCATGCTGGATATTATAGAATCATCATTAAAGACTTATAAAATATTTCAAAGCCCTTATCAAGCCTACTAGTGAAGGATGTTGTTTTTTTACTTCAATGGGATCTTCCTGAAGGTTTTTAGTGATCTAAAATTGTCGTCACTACCATGCCAATCATCCAACCTCTGGTCCGGGATCTGTCATTTAAGATAATGTGTGATGCGAGTGACTACGTCGTTGGGGAAGTCCTAGGGCAAAAGAAATATAGAAATAATTACATAATTTATTATGCGAGCAAGACCGTAGATGAAGATCAAATCAAATATACATCCACTGAGAAGGAAATGTTGGTGATAGTTTCTGCTTTTATAAAATTCAAGCCGCATATCATTGGATCCAAGTTTATCGATATGGATCATGGAGAAATCATATATTTGATGAAAAATAAATACAACTAGATGAAACTGTTGAGATGGGCACACCTCTTCGAAGAGTTTTATCACAAAATGGTCGATAGAAAGGGAACATAGAACATAGTGACTGGCCACCTTTGGAGGAGGAAAACTCCCTTCCTATAAATGAAAATTATCCTAACGAAGCCTCAAGATGAGCAAGGCAGTGGATCCTATCGTATCATGGTATGCTGATATCAATAACTATTTAGCTTGTCAATAATTTCCACCAGATATAACATACAATGAGAAGAACTTATTTTTCATCTAAAGAACTATACTCGGATGATTGGTAACTATTCACAAAATATGTTGACACCCCCTATAGAATATGTATACTTGAAGAGTACTGCAATTTGTTTCTGAATTCCACTATTTATCTCATGGCGTACATCTAGGTGACAGAACTGCCTCAAAGATCCCTCAATCTAGATTCTATTGGCTAATCATGTTCAAATATATGCATGCTCAAGTTAAGCCATGTGATGAATGTCAACATACTAGAAATATAATGAAATTCCTTTGTCTAATTGGGTTGAGGTAGAAATATTTAATGTTTGGGGAATATACTATATGGGCCCTTTCCCATCATGATGCAACAACCAATACATTCTAGTTGTCTTTGACTAAGTCTCCAAGTGGGTGGATGTTGTTGCAACCACCACTTTTCATTCAAAAGTTGTGATAAGGCTTTTTGGAAAAACTATCTTCCCTTAATATGGGATCCACACATAGTTATCAATGACAAGGGATCCTATTTTGGAAAAGATAGTTATAGACCTTGTTGAGAAAGTATGGAGTCAAGCACAAGGTTGCTGCCTCATAGCATCCCCAGACATTGATACATGTTGAAATATTGAATAGGTAGATCAAGGATATTCTAGAGAAAACTATCAATAGAACTAGAAAAGATTGAGCTATGAAGCTATATGATGCTTTATGGGCATATAGGACTATATAAAAGACACCTATAGGGACTACCTCTTATAGGCTCATTATTAAAAAGTGTGCCATCTCCTAGTGGATATTTAACAAAAGGTGTTATGGGCTATCAAGTTTCTCAACATTGACCCTAGAATAGCAAGCAAGAAGCGATTCTTGCAACTATAAGAGCTTGACGAGTTAAGGATGCATGCCTACGAGAATGTCCATTTTTATAGGAAGAGAATAAAGTTAGGATGGGGCCAACCTAAGGAGAAAGAACATAATTGAAGGAGACAAGAATCTAGTTTTCAATTCCTCAATTAGACTTTTCCAAAGTAATTTAAGATAGAGATGGTTAGGTCCTTTCACTATAATAAATACATATTCTATAAGGATGATGAAAACTCTTCTTGGGAGACAACCCAAGACTCTTTGATCTTGTCTACAATTTCCAATTGTAGATTCATAATTTCTTCTTTATTTCCATTGTGGTGATGTTTTTGTTTTTATTTCCTTATTTTGCACTTGTTTGTTTGCTTGAAGAAATTTATTTTGTTAATTTTTATGTACAAAAATGAAATTAGTTGCTAATTTTGTACTCCTGTTGTGATGGAAAGACTAAAGACTAGCACCAAAATCCATTGACACGTGTGAAGATAAGTTCCATAGATCATATAAATTTACCCATGTGAAGATAAGTTCCATAGATTAGATAAATTTAGACACTTTGTTGGGTGGCCTTATTTCCTATCAAACAGACAAGACATAGAAGATATGTTCGGGCCATAACTAGAAGAATCGTTGACCACATTTACTTACACTTAGTCTGAGTCTGAAGTCTCGTCAGGGTCTTAAAGTCAAGACTCTAACCCTTGGAGGTCTTAGTCAGACAACCCATTAGGGCCCAGAAGATTTTGTTACTTTCATTGGTCGACGAGACCCTGATCGGTCATCGGGGTCCTAGATAGACAACCCGTCATGTATGCATGCTTAATCCCTATTGTAGGCACTCAAGAAACTCATATCTTTGTTGAGGTTTGACAACTCGTCGGTCTCCAAGTCAGGTACCATGTCAGGGTCCAAGTGAAGGTGTTGTGATTTTCATTGGCTGACGAGATCCTGACTTGTCTCCAGAGGAGGGAAACTAGTGCCAAAGCAACTGACCATTGACTGATAGAGGTCTAGATTTCAGATCAGGCTACCTCAACATTTTAAAGACCATTAACATGATTTAAGGACTGAATCAACACACTCAGGGATAGGAGTATAAATACATGCCTTTACATACTTTGATAAGCCACAAAGCCTTCCATCAATGAGAGTGATGAAAACCCTAGCCTACACATTGAGTCTGTCATTGTAAAGATGACACTCACGAGCTCCATCGCTAATGGCAAGATAGACACCACCATTGGTTGACCGCTCTCCACCTTCCACCAACAAAAGTGATCACCATAACCATCATTGATGACCTTACAAACTTTGTGACATCACCACTAATGACTTACCTTACTAAAGCAAGAGGACAACGCTAAGAAGAGGGAGGCATGACTTCTCTACAAGTACTCTATTTGGTTCTAGAGTGACAAACTATGCAAAGCTATAAAGACAACCACCATGGACCCAATGACACAGAATGTCAAGAGACTGATGGGACCTCCCTATTAGTCTCGGACTGCAAGAGTAATTTCTTAAACCCTCTCTCATCATGCCACATCGCTTTCCATCCCTCCAATATTTTCCTTTCTTAGGTGTTTGGTCGACATTTACTTAGCCTACCTTGTTAGGTGTCATTTTCACGTGAGCTAACTCGGTCAACTGACCCCTCATCATCTCCTCATTTTCTGCTTCCTTCACAATGAACCAACAAAACACCTCGATTGACACTAAGTGACCATCGATTGATGAGGCTCACCATTATTTCAAGTGTTCCCTTAACTGATAGTATGCCCTAGCTTTGTGAATCAAATCAAAATCCATTGAATGGTTTCTCCATTACTTGCAAGATTCTCATCAGAGTCTTATTGACTTCACCTTTTCCCCATCAACCTAACCCTGATGAGCCTCTAGTAAGCCCTTCTTTCTGACCTATTAGGCATAGATTGATGAGAACTCTACATGTCCTCAATCTATAAGCCCTTATTCATACCTTTTAATATACACCCATTGGTTGAGTGCAATCGATCTTTTCCTACTACTTTGTCTATCTATTGCAAGTAGAGATAGGCACAGACTGACGAGAACTCTACATGTTCTCAATCTATGAGCCCTTATTCAGAACTTGTAATGTACACCCATTGGTTTGAGTGCAACCGAGCTTTTCCTACTACTTTATCTGTCTATTGAAAGTAGTATACATGATCTCTTCTTCAAATTCTACTCCTAAGAGCGTAAAGCTACATCAAGGGAGAAGAACAAAAAATTACTCCTAAAAATAAAAAAATATCAAGATGAAAACAAGGGTATTTTCTACATGAAGTACCTTTAGATGCAATTAGAGAGATATTGCCTTATAATTCTGTTGGATCATGTGTCATCTGAACTAGAGGAAGAAAGGAAATCAACCCCTATCTCTTTTGATTATGTACCATTAGAAGATGAAGGAAAGAAAAATAAGAGGAAGGAAGAAAAAACTCCATCTAAAATCCTAATAAAAAAGAGAACTAGGGTAGGAAAGAAAGTAGAATTAGAATTCAAGGAAAAGGAGGATGTGTTGCCACAAATAATGCCTGAGGTCTCCAGAATATCGATAGCACTTGTGGAGCTTCTTGCAACCTCAAGTGAAATTCCTACAACAATAGTGTCCATGTGGCATCCATAGAACAAGTTTGAACCTAGAGATAAATAACACCAAATGAATACAACTTGTTGATGAAGAGAAAAACCTATAGAGAAACTATGTATCTCTGTGAGAAAACTCTAAAGAAGTTAGGGATATATGACATAGTTAGGAAAATGTTGTGATATGTCATCCTATTCTTCCCCTACATAAATCACCTATGATCTTATATTGATCTTACAATTGAATTCATGTCATCATAGAAGAAACTCCCACCTAAGGAGGAATAGAAAGAGCAAGGTGGAGGAGATTATAAACTTGTTGTCTGCATGTTTAACGAAGAACATATCTTGTCACAATGAATGTTGAACAATATATTCACCGATACTGACATCCAACCCACAACTTCTTACACAGCTGGGTACGACAAGGAAGTCAGATAGTTCAATATTAATAAAGTCTGGGTGGTTTTGACTGGAGAGTTAAAGCACAAAATTGGGGGCTCTAGGGCTTCTCAGATACACTCTAGCATTATTTGAGAAACACAGAAAATATTCATGTGTGCAATTTTTGCCAGGTCTGATACAAGATAAATGATTAGAGTAATTTTTTTCATTATCTGGAGCATAATGGAGAAGAAACATGTAACATTGGGCAACTATTGATTGGGAAATTAATTTCTTCTAGTGCACCAGATGGTTCAAGAGATCTATGCATGGGGGAGGATAGTAAGAATAAGTTACCACCTTAAACATCCCTAGCTCCTATAAAACTTCAAGCATGCAAGGGAAAAAGATTTTGACCTAAAATTCTTGCTAGCCACCTCTGTGAGTGTAAAAAAGTAGATAAGTATCAATATAGATTTATAAATTCTAATGGTTTACTACCTCTTCCCGAGACGCGCAACTATGACTTTGACAGGCTTGCCTTCTCCACTGAGGATATCCTTAAAATGATTTCAAGTGTGATAGAACAACTGATTGAGTCCAGTATAACAACCAAGAAATGGAAAAAGCCTGAAGTGGAAAAGGTTGTAGAGTCCACAACAAAGACAAAGATAAAATTGAAGGTCCACAAGGCAGTATCCAAGGGGATGAGGTTAAAAAGGTTTCTAGAATAGATCAACAAGAAGATTCAATGACATCAAAGGTGAAATGGAGAAAGAATCAGCATATAAGGGAAATGAAGGCCAAGTTGTTAAGAATGATAGATAAGACCCAAGTGCAACCCAAGATGAAGCTACACGTAAGAATGGGGATAAAAGGGGAGACGATGGACTTTAAGCCATAAGAGTTGAACATCCTTTCATAGAAGACCAACTAGAGACCCTAAATGTGGATTAGCACATTCAACCTAAAATAGATAGGACAAGATAGCCTAAGCATATCCCAGTAATAGAATAACCCGAACAAGATGTTTGAACTTCACCATAGGCTGAAGTAGTAGACACCCCGCAGACAAAAGATGTGGTAGCAAAAAAAAATCACATAGTCATAGAGACACATGGACCTACCTAATCTAGGCGAGGAGCTAGGATGTCAATTCGACGTCATCCATAAAAAAATATTTACTCCTCCCAGAACCTTAAATCCCTATCGTCTAGTCTGCAATTACTAACCGTGCTAAGGTAAAAAAATATTAGAGGAAAGAATTACACCTCTCTCGCAATTCATGAATGACATGGCAGATTGTCACTGCCAAATGATGTGGAGCATGGCTACTATGGCAACAGAACTGGTAGAGATATGATGAGAGTGTGATAATACATGGACATAATGAAAATAATTCTTTAAGGAATTAGAATAGGAGTGGTAGATAAATGAGGAAAAACATGCAAAGAAAATATTGAAGCATGGGCCAAGTCCAGCCCAATTGTCCACTTCATCAAGTCCATCCATCCCGCCATCTCCAAGGGGAGCGGAGCAGTCACTTTCAGCACCAAAAGAAGAGAATAAACATCAAACTTCCTCAATCAAACAAAGCATCCCCAACATGGCATTAGACCTCAACCTCTCTCCAGATGACAGAAAACTAGTAGAGGAAGAACAATAGAAAGAGAACATGTTTGTGCAACCATTGGAGGAAGATCCTCCTCAGCTAAAAGAAAGCCAACCTTAGTTCCCAAAAATAGTTGCATCTGACAGAGAAGGTGTTGAGATTCAGTGCTTGATTACCTAAGAGCTAATATAGTCCATGTTGAAGATATTGTGCATTAGATAGTAGAAGATGATGTTGCACAAACTACTAAACAAATGGTCTCCATCACAGCAAGTCTCATGGTCAAAGACATAGATATATGAGACATGTACCTTCATTAAGCAAGATTGACGATGTAGCCCTAATGAATAATGTATTATGCAATGGGGGCAACAATAGGTCAGGTTATAGACATGGGGTCCACAACAAAAGTAGCAATAGAAAAAGAGGCCCCTGTAGACATAGTTACAACACCTAAAACACCCACAACAATAACACCAGTAACAAAGGTAGGTGAATGGTAAGATCCATCTGAAGAAGATAAAGAGGGGATGAACTACTTCTTCAATGATGCCCCTACCAAAGATCCCACCCTCGTTGACCCTGAACTAGAATCTCTTACAATTAGTCAAGGCCCCATGCCTCCACCTGTTCTTTGTGAAATGGAGGGTATGGATATGGAAACAATGACAAGGATATCTTTTAGGTATGTCCATGTCCTTGCAAATATCCTAAATGAAAAGATTTTTAGAGTAGACATTCTATATAATAACAAAGGGAACTTCTTAGAGATAGAGCAAAATAAGGGGATCTTCAGAATGAATGCCAAAGTGAATGCACGCCTATTCAAAGTCATATGCACAACTATCCTATAGGAATTCTTCGATCCAAAAAAGGTGCAACCAATTTTTAGCGTAACACCTACTCTAGAAAATTGCCTATTCTACAAAAAGGAGACATCAAAGCCAGTCCTCCAGCTAGAAGAAGTATTCAATAGGAAGCAGACCAAGTTCATCACACTTTTGTTCAAGATCAAGGACCATTGAATTCTCATTGTTGTAGATCTCTACTAAAGGTTCACGATCATATACAACTGTCATTCCAAGGTGCTTAAATGCAATGACATGGCTTTTTTCCTTGTGGTAGCATGTGAATTTCAAAAAAATATTGATAAGGCTAAAGCATGCAATCAAGGGGGAAGACAATGCAATACAATCTACTTGAAGACTTTTGGCTTAAACATAAAAGTCCCCAAAGAAGAACCAGAATCTATGGATCACACTTTCATGGTAATAATGCTTATGGAGGTTGTTAACAAAGTAATCCCCTAGGAGGGCCTGTTATAGGAGGATCTACATGGACTACGTGGTATATACACAATGGAGATCATCTACGACCGACGTTTCCTCAATGATTTAGTTATTCCTTATGGTGTGGTGCCACATAGACTATATGTAGGCATTCCTCTTCTGAAAAGTAGTCTTGGCGGGAGGTCAAAAGGAACTTTGGGTTGACCCCACAGAGAAAGAAAGAGCTATGACATAGAAAAAAGGATAGAATGCCACCGACCAACAAACATAGCAAAATCAGTAGTCTAATGATGCAGCAAAAGTAGAAGAGGATCCAAGTGAAGGATCAATAGATGATAGATGATAAAAAAAGACCCCCTCCAACAAAACCAATTAAAGAACTAATTGTCACAAATACAGTGGAAAAGAATCCTACAATCAAAGACCAACTTGAGGAGGGGGATCTAGGAGTGGAATCCACTATGAATCCACTATAGATGGAGCCCCCCTAGATTAGTCAGAAGATACTGACTTCCTAGAGTTTGGAGATGAGTGCATGTAGGCCAGTCGAGACTATCAAAGCCACCTTCCCCAACTTTGACATGTGGCCTTGTGAAAGTTTATCACAAGATGACTTAGACTTGCTCATGGACATGCTCAAGAAAAAGACAACAATTGTGGAGAGAGAGTTTTGCATAAGGGAAGGATTTATATCTTCAAAGTTGTCCTCCTAGATATGCTAACAGTCAATGAATATATTTTTGTGGGGGTAATGTATGCTTACGAATCTGTGTTGGGCGATGAACTTCCATCTATTTACATGGCATATTATCTACTACAAGAGGACATCTTCCAAAATAAGAATTCAAGATAGAAGGAGAGATTGATATAATGCCAAAAATACCCTCTCTCTCTCTCCTAGAGTTCATTTTCCTTCCTCTCTTGCATGACAACCACTAGACACTCTTGGTGATCAAAATCAAACAAAAATGATGATCTTATACAACAATTGTAATGTTTCTTATAGACCTAAAGAATGCACCAACTTGACAAATCCATAGAGTTTCATCAAAGAGAAAGCAAAATCATGTGCAGAGGAGATGATCAAGGTAGTCCAGACTCACAAGAAGGGATATAAAATTATCCTAAGTAGATAATTCAAGAAGCCACAATTCTATCATAAAAGGCCTCAACATCTACAATAATCAAATGAATATGGCTTCCATATTCGTAGTTGGATGCAATCCCTCACAATGAGGGGTGTAAAGATAGAAAGTTTATGACACATGAAATGCCACCCTCCTCTCAGGATGTATGTTGTCCAACTTCTATGTTCCCATTGGGCGAATGAGGGACTAAAGGACAACAAGTAAACCTCACCAGTTTACATTCAACCTCACTCTCCGACACTCTACGACAGAGTGTATGATATGTTTGGGGTGTAAATAGGTGAAGGAGGTACTATCCTATCCAATCTACCTTATATATGTTTTGTTGCTCAATCAATTACATTATTGCACTATAAATTGCATATCTGCCTTATCATTGCATATATATGTTTTCTCCCTTAAATTTTGAAATGTTTGAACCTTTTGACCTATATTTCTTAAGGTACCACTTATTGATATTTAGGAATTTTGCTGAAATCAAGGATAGAATTTTGATATTAGTAAATTTTGAATCATATTTCATTGATGTTTTCCTCACTCCCATCTTAGAATTTTTTTTGTCTTCAAGCTACTTCTTAGCATAATAATTGCTAGGGTGAATGGTTTGGGCAATAATTTCATTTAATAAACTACTAGTGATTATGTCTTTATGCCATATTTGTTCCAAGGCGCTGCTAACTGTAAAAACATGCTCACTGTCCTTCAAGAAATTCCTAAAAATAAGGATGACATAATCTGGTATGCTCTTGATCGATCACTCTAGCCCCCTAGTATAGGTTGGAAAGTGCCTACATCTCATGAAACTGAGACAGTTACCCCTTCTAGTAATTAATCCTTACTACGGATAAAAAGAGGCACGATGACCCATGCATCTTGAAAACCCCTTAACCCTAAGCCTTGTGACCAAGCATATAATCTCGAGTGAGAATAAAATCATGACAGTTATGCCTGGTAAGATGTTGAGGGGTTTTGCCTGGATGTTGTATAATTGTGCTCAAGCATGTAAATGTATGGTACACGATAGTAGAACAAGGAAGCCAAAAGTTTCACCCCCTATCTTTCAAAGTCAGTCTCACAAACCACCTAATATTACAACATAAATAACGGTTGGGTAATACTATTATCACATCATTACTCATGGTTGAGTGACTCTGAGAAGAACAAGCTACACTGCATCCTTATCCCACCCCTGTAGATTTCTCTTGACTAACCAAAATATACAAGTTGGTGTGAAAGATACCTTCAATAAGAACCGTGTATGAGTACATATGGGAACTCACGAAATGAGTAAAAATTATGAAATAGAATCCCTTCCTTGAAGAAGGTTGTAATAGATACAAAGGGTCACACAACTCTGGACTTATGAAAAGGAAATTGTGGGTACAATAACAACACTATACAGTCAATCATATACCTTGACCTAGCGATGACATAACGACATGTTCAATAATGAAAAAGATTAAACTAATAAAGCCATTATATGTTATTTAAAGTTTTTATTCTATTTATTATCTTGAGCACAAGCTAGACTATCCATTTGTGGGGTTGATAACATTCAATTTTGTGGATATTACATGCCATTTTTATCCTATTTTCTCTTAAAATTTTGAAATTTATGCTCATATATCTCTTTTTTCCTAGCACTTCGTCAATGCCTCCTTATTTACTCATATTTCATATCTTTTGCAAGGGAAGAGTACTAAACTAGCTCAATTGTCAGCCATATCCTGATGGAACCTTGTATGATCCCAAAGAAAAATCAACAATGCTACAAGAGACCCATCGATCACCCATCAATGGGTATACATCGTGACAACTTCCTCATTTGACACTCAGGCCAATCATCAATCTCTCATTCCACACCCACCAAAGACCCATTAGGGAACCATCGCCCAATGATAGACCAGACTGATGCCCAGATAGAGCAACCACTAGATCAACATGATGACACCATAGCTCATCAATCGGTGATGCCGCAGCCCAATGGTGTCACTTCCTGACAGCACCACAAGATGTTGACCAATGGTACCACATCCCGACAATGCCATTGAAGATCTTGATGCCTCCACAGTTAGTTAAGTATGTGCACTAAGGTACATGATTTAAATCTTGGGGTGTAAGCAAAGTGCCCTACACCCTATACCTCAGGTACGCAATTGTCAGATATAAATGGATGTTAAAAGGCTCTATTAAGGACACCTTTAGTTGGAGCAATGAATTTTTGTTGCATTCCACTATCACATGTCAACCATCAAAGATCAAGGATGAGAATCCAAGGTTTTGATCAACAATCCAAACTCGTCTATGTCTGAAGGTTCTTCTTCTAGAGGAGGAGGATTGTTAGTCATCACCACCACAATTACTATCATTGGATCCAACAAAGTAGGAGGTCATCATCAACATCAATTTCATAGTAGTTTTTATTTGTTGTATCTTCTGTCTTATGTCCTTATACATTCATCCTCTCTCTGTAACGACCTCACTTTTCAGCAACCCCCAATTAAGGAAGGCCAAAAAAATGAGAGCCATTGCCTACAATTTTTCCCAAGGATCCAGATTTAGCAAATAATAAATAATAGAAAACAATTTCATTAAGTCATAAATATTGTCTACAAAATGCTTTTACATGAAATCTCATTACCAAAAATGTACATAGAGAAGAAGTGTCTATCTAAATCCTCCTTACTTAGATTAATGTCTTCACATGGTTTCATCTTCATCTCCAAGTTCTTTATCATGTATATCATCATATACCTAAAACACAGTGAAACAAAACATGGTCAGTATGACAAATCATACTGGTATGTGGGGGAAACAAAAGTTCACAAGTAATGATAACAACATAATTCAAAAATTAATGTTTAATAAACCAAACTTAACATTTTCACCATGGCTACCCAATCTAGATTTTTCCACCCTCTGTCATAACCCTTCAAGGGCCTCATACTGTAGTATTCACTGTCTTCCCCTATCTAGGAGGATGACTTCATCATGTCTCCCCCTATCCAGGCGGGTGACCTCATCATGTACCCCCTATTCAGGGTGGTACCAAAATATGCTTTCTCCTCTCTAGTAGAATGGCCTTTCCATAGATCTAGAGATGGCTTAGACTAGGGCTAGTCATGTTCATATATAATATGATAATCATAGTCAATTTAAAATATTTATGGAATGAAATAAACAAGCAAGCATATAATTTCAACCATGCGAGGAAAACCTCCGAGAAACTGTGTGAAACTACAATGGATATTCTTAGGCATAACCACATACCTTTGCCATGGAGATCATTCACTTATACTTCAAACATATTTTCCAATCAAGCAAGCAAATTAAGCAATTATCATATAATTTGCATTACATAAATTCTAAAGTGTCACCAAACATATTAAATACATTATACCCTACTCGGTCCTAATATATGGTTTATGTTTTGGATAAGGAATAAGGGAATTAACCATATTTCCATCGCATAATTAACATTAGGTGAACCATAGTTACTAGATCCATCTTACTCCTTTCATTAGGATCACTTAGATCAAATATATTCATTAGCAACATAGCAAGTTAGGATCTTTAGCCCTAATTCACATTAATGATTATCCACATTAGAGACCTTAATTACCTTATCATACCATCATTACATGTATTATCATTATGCTCAACAAGATCAGATAATAGCATAAAAGAAAGGAAATTAACATTTTCAACATTATAATACCCAAATCAAGGGTTTTAATGTGCTAATCACCACTTATCACATATCCATGTAGTTTCAGAACAAGGAGTATAATTGGATCACAAACATATTTTATTTGAATACCTCTAATTTTTTTGATCATTTTGATACATAATATTGCTATTTTTGGACATTTCTAGCAATTACTATGAATTAAATAAGAAAAACACTTTTACCTTAAAATCTTGACATGTGTCAGTGAGTCATTAGTCGGTGTAATCAAATAGAACATCTGCCATGCTAGATGAGTGGGGGCACAGTTTAGGTGTTGGGTTTTCTCTGAGCCAGCCAGTCAGGCCAACACGACTAGGATGCACCTTCATTCACGCGTTGGTCGCCCTTTTCTCTTAGACGCGGATGACACCACACCGGCACCGCAGACTAGGTCCACTTCTCGTCGTCACCCCTTCTTCCTCACACGACTACCCTACCGACCCACGTTGTTCATGTGCCAGGACTGGCAACTCTATTGTAAGGACATCGGCCTAAGAGTGGGTAGGAGATCATCCACCCACCTTCCATGAGCGCATGTCCCCAAGCCGCAATGTCGCCCTCCACCAACTTTGTCGTAGGTCACTGCACCCTAGCTCTGTTCGTGATCCCCAGGTTATAGGTGACACTTCTAGATACCATCAATGGCTGGAGGGTGCTCATCCCTATGTGCCACCACCATCTTGACTCTGCATGTCCCTACCACCATTGTGAAGACACATCATGCTCTATCTTCTTCTCTATGAGCATGGGTCGTGTTGTAGGCATTACGACTGCTACTGTCACCCGAAAAACCTGACTCCTAGTGCCTCTCTCACTCTCCTCTACTCATCCCCTCACAACCGCTGCAAGGGCCACCAAATCTAGGTTCTCCTCCATTGGCTCTGGCAAACCATATGAACATGATGAGGTGGCTATGACTAGGGTAGACTAAAGAAAGAACCAGGTCTTCTGACGAGAAGAAAGGCAGCAGGGAGCTTCCCTCGGTCACGCAAGCTAGGGATCTGCAACCCAGGGAGAAAGGGTAATGCAGTCCTCATACATGATCTAAGTGAAACCCTATGGTTAGGAAGAAGGAAGATGTTGAATGAGGGAGGAGAGATGATAGGCAACATGAAGGATGGAGATCCACCTATATATATATATATATATATATTGGCTTCACAAGACCTCCCCTTGGTACCCCTTTGGGGATGATTCATATAAAGACTTGTCGAGTTCTCCTTCTTCTTCTTTCCTTCCTTTCTTTTGCTATTATGACTTTCTATATCCAAACAACTGCCTCCTTTTATGAAATTTTCTTTTATTTAATAACTCAATACCAGTGGGAAGGTTTCCTTCTCCCAATCTTAGACACTTTCCAATTCTTTTTGTATCCCTTCCATGTACACAGTTTCATAGTAATTCTTTCAATAATATTCATCTCCTTCTCATGATTGGGACCAAAACACATGGAAAGTACACACAATTTCAAAAAGTAAGATATTTAATAGATTCCCAAAGTGGAGTCTCATATTTCCACAAATTATTCCCAATTGTTTGTAGATAAACCAATAAATACCATTTTCCCTCTTATACTTGCTTTCCTTGGATATATGGGAATAAGTCTTATATACAAAATTATCTCATGGAATATCTAATTTCTAGAATTTTCTTCCTTCCCATTATTATTTCCAAATATACAAAATGTCATCAAAATATTAATGTTTGATGCTTTAAATATGGTGTTGCCCTCTTGGAAAGATAATTATTCCTTTAATTATCCCAAAACACCATGTATTTTATTTTATTTTGAAACCTGGAAAATTATTTCATTTATCATAACAAAAGCCATGATTATTTATTCATGTATGAAATCCTTCTATTTATTTAACTTGTGCTATAAGCACCCACACCACAAAAGTCGACCAAAGTTATTATTCCACCAATAATACCATTGTGAAAGGTTATTTATTAAAACATGCTTTATATTCAATTTTATCAAAATTAAGGATATTACATTCACCCCTCCTTAAAAATAATTTTGTCCCCAAAATTCAAACCTATTAAACTTTAAGGTGAATTAGATCTCATCTTAATTTCAATGATTTTTTTTAGGGTTAGCAACCCTACTTAGATATCCTTAATATCTTTTATTGGTAGACAAATTCCTCATATTACCACTAAGGTTGCCACCTGAATTCAATTCAAGGTATATCCACATCCTTAGTATTACACAAGTTCATCTCTTGGTGATTACATTTTCCATTTGTGATTTGAATTTCACTTGGTGACTATCTTTTCACCTAGTTTTCCAACCTATTACTCATTTATTTCCACATAAGGGTGAGGTAACACCTCTAAACCTAGATCATGTCATCAAATTACCTTTTTAATTCCACAAAGCTCTTATATTTCATGAAGCCATAACTACTCAATCCTGACCTATCCAAGCCTCTGTGTTGTCCCTACAGTGGACATGGATACTACCTCTCACATATCATAGATCATCAATAACCCTTATGGTCCTACCCCAAAGGTAGACCAGGACTTAGAGCCATATAGATAGATGATCCTACCCAAAGGTAAATTAAACATCGACTCATGTTAACCCCATGATCCTACCACGAGGGTAGACCAATACCTAGGTCATCGCATATACTCAAAGCTACAGAGGAGGACTAGGATCTGAGCTAGATATGCACATATTCTTGATTCTGTAACAACTCTTTCATTATTACATGACTTCTTTTTATCTTTTACATTTACACCTCATAAGTTATGAGCCTTAGACACTTCCTTGAGGTCTCTAGGGGTACATGTACTTTTGGAGTGATCTCATCCTTATGCCTCTAGGGAGTGCCCCTCACATTCACCCATTTTCCACATGAACATCATGAAGGTAGCTAATCTCCTGTGACATGGGCCTTGGGCAAATGTAGTTGTTACCTCCTAACCAGATGATCTTGTGCATTAGGGAACAATCGACTCCTAATCCTGTCAGTCCATGTACCTTTAATACTCCCTACTCAGCCTTATGATTGAATTAGGACTCTCCCCTCCCTAAAGGTCATTTCTAGCACATTATTTTCGTATGCAATTCTTTAAATCGGATTCATCCATCTCTTATAATGCTCATTATTCACTTTATGTCCCCTCATTGGACTCCTGTCAACATTTCAAGGAAACCTTTCTTTTCTGGGCTCAGTCTCATATGGTCAGCCACTTCCATAGTGACTTTTCCTCATGTTCCTCAGAGATGGCGTACTTGGGTTCAAAGAATCATACTCAATATATGTGCTTACATATTTTATATTAGGTGACATTCATGGTTACCTCAATCTTCAAATTGATTTGGTCACCTACCTTTCTAGGGAGGGTCCTAACCCGGGGTACCTTCAGGGCTCATAGGAGGAAATTAGGCTCTCTAGCCACAACCTGACCCCTAAGGTTTTGCCTCCCCTCATAGGTCCTTTTCTCACTCTTGGGTTGACTCGCCCCAGGTTGGCACACTAGCCCTACATGTTTCATATTTCCACCTTTATTATTATTATAACTTCTCAACACTTGTTTGCTCGATCAATCTGTGGGATACCTTCTCATGGGGTTTGTCCATGTAGTGGATTGGGGCCACCTTCCCCTCTAGGGGCTTGGTGCCTATGTCGGCCTTCTCCTCTAGGGGCTTGGACTTTATTGACCTTCCCCTCCAGGGGCTTGATCATAGTCATCTCAATGACTTTCTTTCCATTACCAAACTTCCAGAGATAGCATTTGGGGTTTGAGCAAGTTATATTCATATTTCCATTTCCTTGTATGACTATTGGTTACTCATGTATTTTCTTTCTAACTTCTCAACTTAATCTCTATGGGACACTCCCTCTATGGAGTATTCATGTGGGGAACCCTCTCTCTAGGGTAAGTCCCTACAACGGACATCATACATAAGCCCTGGCCCAATCACCTATCACTATAGTGACAATCATAAATAGGTCTTTGCCCGAGGTGATTATCTTTTCTGGGCTAGATCAGCGACCACCATAGTGACCATACATAGGCCCTCTTGACCCGAGGTGATTAGATAGCCCAAACATACATCCCACATGTATTGCATACATCCATTTGAGTTAGTTGAGTAAGTTATATTATATCACATGTTCTTCATAAGTTTCTTAAAACATTTCTTATTAATGTCTTGTTCCACATACACACGTGCATGGGAGGATGAGTCACTTAACTCATTTATGTCCATATTCTTACACATGCATCCTTCATGCATGGGTTACCAAAAACATTTATATTCTATCTTCCCTCTTACCTTAATTGGGTTCATATGGGTAGGGTACTAGATCACCACACTATTCACCTTTCTCATGATTAGGGTTTTAGGGTTGGGGTTAGGGACTACATCCTACCTCTTAGGGTTTCCATGTCCCTTGACCCACTAGGGTTCTTCTAAACCAACCCTATTCCCCTCTAGGGTTATCCTCCTAGGGAAAACCCATATAACATTTTCTCTTTACTTTATCATTATCTCCACATGTACATTATTATTTTCATAATTATATGTACATTATCATTTCTTATTACATATGTAATAATTAGCAGAGGTTGCCTTAATCCTACTTCTTCTCAAAACCCTAACTTGAGATGAGGAGAGAAGTTCCTTTGAGGGTTTATTAAGCAAGAGGATGAGAAGTGGACGAAAGAGATGAGAAGAAACCCTAAAGGTATTTTACTTCGGGCAAAGACTTCTGACTTTGGCTAGGCATGATACACAGGTCTGGGATTCCTCATAAGCTGACTAGTGGTGTGGAGGAAAATTTTGCCAGCCCCCAGTCGTGGTCCCTTCTAGACACCTGAGTCTTTAGAAAATACCCTAATAATTCCATCATATTTCTACATATTACTTGAAATTATAAACTATTAAATATTATTTGACAAAATATGGGGCTCTGATACCAAATGTAAATACCTCACTTTTCAGCAACCCCCAATTAAGGAAGGCCAAAAATATGAGAGCCATTACCTACACTTTTTCCCAAGGATCCATATTTAGCAAATAATAAATAATAGAAAACAATTTCATTAAGTCACAAATATTTTCTACAAAATGCTTTTACATGAAATTTCATTACCAGAACTGTACATAGAGAAGAAATGTCTATCTAAATCCTCTTTAATTTTATTAATGTCTTCACATGGTTTCATCTTCATCTCCAAGTCCCTTATCATGTATATCATCATATACCTAAAATGTCGTGAAACAAAACACGGTCAGTATGACAAGTCATATAGGTATGTGGGGGAAACAGAAGTTCACAAGTAATGATAACAACATAATTCAATAATTAATATTTAAAAAACCAAACTTAACATTTTCACAATGACTACCCAAATTTAGGTTTTTCCACCCTCTGTCATAACCCCTCAAGGGCCTCATATAGAAGTATTCACTATCTTCCCCTATCTAGGAGGATGACTTCATCATGTTCCCCTATCCAGATGGGTGACTTCATTATGTACCCCCTATTCAGGATGGTACCAAAATATGCCTTCCCCTCTCTCGGTGGATGGCCTTTCCATAGATGTAGAGGTGGCCTAGATTTGGGCTAGTCATGTTCATATATAATGTGATAAACATAGTCACTTTAAAGTTTGCATGGAATGAAATAAACAAGCAAGCATATAATTTCAACCATGCGAGGAAGTCCTCAGATAAACTGCATGAAACTATAACGGATAATTTTAGGCATAAGCACATACCTTTGCCATGCAAATTATTCACTTTTACTTCAAACATATTATCCAATCAAGCCAGCAAATTAAGCAATCATCATATAATCTGCATTACATAAATTCTAAAGTGTCACCAAATATATTAAATACATTATACCCTACTCAGTCCTAATATAGGGTTTATGTTTTGGATAAGGAATAAGGACATTAATTGTATTTCCATCGCATAATTAATATTAGGTGAACCCTAGTTAATAGATCCATATTATCCTTTCATTAAGATCACTTAGATCAAATATATTCATTAGAAACATAGCAAGTTAGGATATTTAGCCCTAATTCCGCACATTAAGGAGTATCCAAAATAGAGACCTTAATTACCTTATCATTATTATCATCATTACATTTATTATCAATATGATCAACAAGATCAGATAATACCATAAAAGAAAGGCTTTTAACGTTTTCAACATTATAATACCCAAACCTAGTGTTTTAATGTGCTAATCACCATTTTATCACATATCCATGTACTTTCATAACAAGGAGCATAATTAAATCCCAAACATATTTTATTTGAATTCCTCTCATTTTATCGATCATTTTGATATCTAATATTTCTATTTTTGGACATTTCTAGCAATTACTATGAATTAAACAAAAAAAAGTACTTTCACCTTTAAATCTTAACCACGTGTCAGTGAGTCATTGGTCGATTCTATCAAATAGAACACCCGCCATGCTGGATGAGTGGGGGCACAGTCCAGGTTTTGGGTTTTCTCTGAGCCAACCGGTCAGACCAACCCGACCAGGATGTGCCTTTGTTCACGCGTTGGTCGCCCCTTCTGCTCAGACGCGGACAATGCCACGCCGACACCATAGACCAGGTCCCCTTCCTATCGTCACCCCTTCTTCCTCACACGACTACCCTGCTGACCCATGTTGCGCACGTTAGGATTGTTGACTCCATCGTACAGACGTCGGCCTAAGCATGGGTAGGAGATCCTCCGCAAACATTCCATGAGTGCATGCCCACAAGCTGCAACATCGGCCTCCACCAACTCTATCGTAGGTCACTACGCCCTAGCGCTGTTCACGATCTCCAGGTTGTAGGTGACACCGCCCAATGCTAACAACGGCTAGAGGGTGCTCATCCCCATGTGCCACCACCATCTCGACTTTGCCTGTCCCTGCCACCATTGTAAAGACACATCATGCTCTGTCTTCTTCTCTGTGAGCGTGGGTCGTGCTATAGGCATTATGACTTCTACTGTCACCTAACAAACTCGACTCCCAGTGCCTCTCTCTCTCTCCTCCGCTCATCTCCTCACAGCCGTTGCAAGGGCCATAAAAGCCAGGTTCTCCTCCTCCAGCTCTGGCAAACCATAGGACCATCCTGAGGTAGCTGGGACCGGGGTAGACTAAAGCAAGAACCAGGTCTTCTGACGAGAAGAAAGATAGTAGGGAGCTTCCCTCAGTCACACAGGTCAGGGATCTACAACCCAGGGAGAAAGGGTAATGCAGTCCTCATACACGACCTAAGTGAAACCCTATGGTTAGGAAGAAGGAAGATGTTGAAGGAGAGATGATAGGCAACATGAAGGATGGAGACCCACCTATATATATGTATGTATATATATGTAAATATATATATGTATATATATGTAAATATATATATATATATGTATATATATGTATATATATACATATATATATATATATATATATATATATATATATATATATATATATATATATATATATATATATATTGGCTTCACGAGACCTCCCCTTGGTTACCCTTTAGAGATGATTCATATAAAGACTTGTTGAGTTCTCCTTCTTCTTCTTTCCTTCCTTTCTTTTACTATTATGAGTTTCTATATCCAAACAACTGCCTCCTTTTAAGAAATTTTCTTTTATTTAATAACTCAATACCACTTGGAAGGTTTCCTTCTCCCAATCTTAGTCACTTTCCAATTCTTTTCGTATCCCTTCCATGTACACAATTTCATGGTAATTCTTTCAATAATATTTGTCTCCTTCTCATGATTGGGACCAAAACACATGGAAAGTACACACAATTTCAAAAAGGAAGACATTTAATAGATTCCTAAAGTGGAGTCTCGTATTTCCAAAAATTATTCCCAATTGTTTGTAGATAAACCACTAAATACCCTTTTCCCTCTTATACTTTCTTTCCTTGGAAATTAGGGGAATAAGTCTTATATACAAAATTATCTCATGGAATATCTAGTTTCTATAATTTTCTTCCTTCCCATCATTATTTCCAAATATACAAAAAGTCATCAAAATATTAATGTTTGATGCTTTAAACATGGTGTTGCCCTCTTGGCAAGATAATTATTCTTTAATTATCCCAAAACACCTTGTATTTTTTTTAAACCTGGAAAATTATTTCATTTATCATAACAAAATCCATGATTATTTATTCATGTATGGAATCCTTCTATTTATTTAACTTGTTCTATAAGCAGCCATGCCACAAAAGGCGACCAAAGTTATTATTCTGCCAATCATACCATTGTGAAAGGCTATTTATTAAAACATGCTTTATATTCAATTTTATCAAAATTGAGGATATTACATCCTCCATTCATCCATCTACCATGGATGTCTTCATTTGTAAATCCATATTGTCTCTCATGAACATGAGTGGCCAGTTCATTTTGTTGGGTTGGGTGAGTCTCTTCCAACATGTAAATACTTGTATTTATAGATGTATATACTCTTAACAGTGGTTATCTCCATGATCTTGGTCCTTAATGCTTCATTTGTATGATTAACTACCATCTCATTTTGTTTGATTGATAATTATTTGAAAGTGTTACTGTCCTAACTCTATTGTCATGGAGTGGTATGAATGTGTGAGAATTTTGTATTACTAGAGCTTTTGATCATATGGTTGTATGTTTAATTGTTTGTTTGCCATCTCAAGAGAGAGAAACTCTTATGATCTAGATCTATCCCGAACTTGAGAAAGGATGCAATAGACACAAATGATGATTGCTTGTAAATTATTGTAAGGGTATACAATGGGTATGAGTATTGCATGTTGGTGAGACATCTTAAAATGGCAAAACCTAATTCAAGTTCTATCCATATATTAAAAAAAATTGAAATATTAAGTTCATTCTTAAATTGTTAATTTGGTTTTTTTACTTTTGTCATCTTATTCTTTGTTTCAATATCATCATCTCGTAAGGTACACTTATATATCCTTATGGTTAGACACGACTAAGAAAATGCTTCAAGGTTTATATACTTGCACCCTTGTCCCTATGTTTGACCCCCTCTACTACATAGGACCTTGTATTATCATTGCAGACAACTAAGTATTGGGTATAATTTTGAAGTCTAATTACTTTTGCATCCACCTCCATTTTGGACGCACATCTGAGGCGATCATATACTCAATCTCAAGTGCATGTGCAAATGTGCTAAGTCTCAATGTCAAAAAAATCCTACTATCAGTTGTAAAATCCACCTCAACTACATGTTCACCAAGGGCAAGTTCACCCTCAAATGCCACAAGGTCATTCATCTCACGATTAAAACAATCAGGGTCCTCCACCTCATCGTTAACAATATCAAGGGCCGCCTAAACATAAGAAAAAACAAAAATGATGGGGTAACCATGCACCCAACCCTGCCCATGATAGTTTGGTGGCATCCATACCATTTATTCCATATTTGTTTGTATTTTTAGAAAATTAGTATCGACTAGTTTGACTTATGGTTTACATTGGCCAAGAGTTATTTTTACTATCTCTACTAGGGAGGGGCATAAAGCCACAAAAGTGGACAACCTCTTTCACGCAACCCCCCCCAAGCAAAAATATGGCTCTATGGAACTTTGCCTACCATATCCTCCCCCAAGTATGGTGTCAAGGTAGAAAAAATAACCTATGAGAAACTGTAATTACATTTTCCCCCTGTACCACATGTTGTGTTCCTATTAATGGCGTGAGTTGGATTTTGGATTTGTGTTTTTTCAACCATGCACAAGATAGACACGACCAATATATTATTTAAGTAGAATTGTGTCATGTCTCTCTAGGTAAACTGTAGGGAAGAATGTTGTCCCTCCTAGCATGACATTCCTTTATAAAGTAATTGTACCATGTTGTTTCATAAGATCCTACTTCAGAGCTAGATAACAAAGTTCACCAATAAAGTGGAAGTTGTCCTTGTTGTGCATTGTGATGTGTACTTAGCCAGTGAAGGGTGGAGGATTCAAATGTGGACCACATGAGGTCTTGGTCTCACCCAAATTATGTAATATTAATTAGTATATAAGCCATTAAGTGTATTGCAAAAACTATGGATATTGGTTTTTAGTCAATTGCATATGGTGATTTCCATTACTTCACCTGTTGTCGTATTCCAATCATAAAAGAATGGTTTGATGATTCTCATTATAAAAAAAATTAATATTCTTCTCCTTCATCTACCCTAACAATGACCTCAAATTATGTAATACAATACGACACCGCCATCTGGATGCTCTCTTATTAGCCACTGACATACAATTGTTGCATCTTCATGGAACTCCTTCAGATACTGAGGGTGAGATTGCTAAGAGAGGGTGAAAAAATTACAAAGTTCTTTCATTCTCATGTCAATTATAAAAGGAAAACTACACATATTGAATCTATAATTACTAAAGACAGGAACATGGTGGAAGGATCTGACAACATTCTTGAACCAACTACTAACTTTTTCTCTAACATTTTCACCGGAAGTCCTATTATGCCAATACAAGATGTCTTCGTTACATCCCATGCATTATTTCCCATGAGCTTAACCTGGAGCCTAGTGGGCCTCCTTAAGTAAATTTATAAAGCTTTGTTAGATCTTGATCCTAATAGTGATCTTGGCCCGGATGGATAGACATGCTCTTTCTGTAAGACAATTTGGGAGATTGTGAAAGAAGACGTGATCGATTTGGTAAGATTTTGCTTTTTGGAGGGAAAATTCACCATAGTTTTAAATGTGTCAAATTGTTTTTTATACCTAAATTTGATAAACCTTCTTCTTTTTTGGATTTCACCCAATTAGTGTTGGCAGTTTGGTCTGAAAGGTTTTATCAAATCATTTTGCTACTTTACTTCCATCCTTAATCAGCCACAAGTTGAATGTCTTTATTTGAGGGAGAGATGTCTAAAATAATATATGTCTAGCACATGAACTTTGTCATAATCTTGATCAAGGGAGGGACAGGAGAATAATATTTATAAGTTTGATATGTCAAAGGCTTTTTATTGGCTTGAATGGTCTTTTCATATACTCATTTTCTGAATATCTAGGCTTCACATCCTCTGTTATTGATATCATCAAAAATATTATTGAGGATTCTTGGTTCTCTATTCATATTAATAGATCTTATGAAGGCTTATTCTCTGCCTCCCGGTGTCTTAAATAGGGTGATCCTATGTCCCCTACTTTGTTCATTATTATGGAAAAGGATCCTGGTAGATACATCATTGTAGTGAGATCCAAGGGCCTAATCATGAGATTCAACACAAGAAGAAAAGGGTGCACTGCTACCCATCTCCTCTTTTCTGAGATATAATATTTTTCTTTAACTATGTGAGGAATTCTATTGATGCCCTGCTCCATTGTCTGATTGTTTACGCTGAAGCTTCGGGTCAACGTGTCAATCACAACAAACCATCTTTTCTGGTGGGTCACAACCCCTCTTGAATAGTTGTGGAGATCAGCCAAAGTATGGGATGTCAACATAGTGATGATGCTCTCTTATACTTGGGGATCCCATTGGTTCTAGGAAGGAAACAGGTAACCCACTATGAGTTCCTTATATATAAGATCTCTTAAAAGGTGCGGTCATGGAGTGGGAAGATTTTGAACTTTATAGGAAGAGTTACCCTTATTTGATATATCATGACTTCTTTCCCCTGTACTTCATCATGGTCTATAGTTCCTACAACAATGCTAAAGAAGATTGAGAGGATGCTTACATTTTTCTTTGGGAGTCACAAGATGGGAACAAAAGAAGAGTTTGGATAGCTTGGAACAAGATGTGTTCATCTATGGAGCATGGAGGGCTCAACTTGTATAGCTTGTATAATATACAACAAGTGTGCTTTCTTAAAGCAACTTGGAAGGTGCTTACAACCTCCTTGATCTGGGCAAGATTCTACTTAGAGAAATATGCTTGCACTAGATGGAAGTTTTACCATCATCTCCCTCGGCACATCAAACAGAGTTTGTTCACTTTGGTGTATTGGAAACATATTTAGAAGGCTTTACCTTAAGTTTGACAGAAATCACATTTAGAAATAGAATCCAAAATTATTTCCTTTTTGTATCCACAATGGGCAGGTAAACTGTTGATTAACAAGTCATCTGAGGGGAAATGGTGGATCCAATGGCTAAGATTAGGGACTTCTTTCATCCTACATATGGGTGGGGATTACACCAAGCTCAACACATGCATCTAGCCAATAAGTGTTTAGATAAATAGATAATTACATGTTACCCTCACAAATACTAAATACTATCTTATCTGGGAACTAAATAATAAGGGACGTTCTCTCTAGCGTCGGTGAAAAAAGTCATGAGAGAACTCCGACCTGTACTTTAACTCCTTCGACTAACAGGTTTGGGTTGATTTTTTACCGTTCTAGATTGCTACAAACACATGGAAATTGTCACATATTGTCCTTGTAGTGGATCAAAGAATTATCTCCTACCATATTCCTCTTACCTCTAAATGTGAGTGATGTGTCTCCTGACAACATGAAGACCTCACTCACTTGTTCACTCAAGGAGATATTGCTCTCCTATGGGATAGGATGAAGGACATCCTTTAGGTTGAAAGTGTCACCACCTTGGTGTCTGTTGAGCAACGACTTATATTTTATTGGGAGTAGTGCTTCGACTTCTACTTTCATTGTCTTCTTACCTAGCATGCTTCCCTCTTTAATGCTTTGGTTTATCTAGGCTAGCAAGTGCGCTAGAAGATATGGTAGTAAGAAAATGAACTATCAGACTATATGGTCCAGGAAAACAAGTATGTTATCATTCATATCTAAAATGATGGGTTCCAACAACTTGGGAGTCGACTCTGTCCTCATGAATATGGCGAAAACATGGTATTCCCATACCCAAGCTACAACCTTATTCAGAATTATGGATTCAATGGAAGAGGTTGAATCTTCATGCTTTCTCCCTTAGCATTTCTTTAAATGTCTAGAATAATAGGGGCAACCAAACCTACTCTCTTGAGGTCAGTCACATTCTTCAAGACCACAATGCTAGAGTTGTATGGGGCTTCACCACTCCATGACAAGCATCAAGTAAGACCGAGGGCCATTTGGAGGCTTTTTACTATGGTCTAAACGTATGTGATCACATAATTATATCCCATCTATTATTGAATCTAACTGTAGGGTGGTTGTATATTAGGTGAGGGGAGCATGCGACAGTCCATGGAGGATCAAGAAGTTGGTTGAGGAGATCAAATCATAAATCATGTAACTTAATGTGGAGGTAAAACAGGTGGCTAGAGAGAATGATATGGTAGTGGCAGCTTTAGTAGTTTATGGAGGGGATTTATAAGAGGCATATATCTTCTCCTCTTTGAGAATGATGCATCCCCAAAACGTATGCCTTTCTCGTTTTACTTGAATAGAGGAGAATATAACATCTATGTGAGGAACAACTAACTTAGAATCTCAGAGGTTTTGTGTTACACAATATATTATTTTCTTGGGCCCGCTCGAGGTAGGCGGGGTGAATAATACCTTTCCCTCAGTTACATTAAAGAAAACTTACATTCTTCCACCCATCACCACCATAAATTGCAGAACAACTATACAATCAGTCATGCTATATACAAGTGAATGTTAGACATTGAAGAAATTTGATCTACTCTCAACAAGATGAATGTGGCTAAAATGTGTATGTTGAGATGAATGTATACAAAGACAAGAAAAGATTATTTGAGGAATGAGTATATTGGGAACAATATGTGGGTGGTGAGCATCAATAACATATTGCATAAAAGTCATCTAAGATAGTATCAACATGTGCAGCACAAATCGACAAATGCACCTATCTAAAGCTAGGTTATTGAGTCAAGCACGATTAAAAGTAGAATATGCAAACCCAAATTAACTTGGGAAGAGCTTATAAAGAGAGATTTTGTATCTTTGCATCTCTTGATCGGAGTATGACTCATAACAAAGTTGATTGGAAAAGAAGGATCCATGTAGTTGACCATAATATGGTTAGGATTGAGTCTTAGATGATGATGAGTAGTACTAACATTGACACTCTACAACGAGCTATCATACATGTTCAGCATCAATGATTGCAAGACACCGGTTTAGCGACTATAGGTTCTCAGTGCAATGACATGGAGCACAGAGAAATGCCAATCATGCGCCTAGAAAAGGGAAACAGTGAAGCTTGAAGTGATCCTAGGAACAAATCAAGTGTAATTCATCTCCACCACAGTTATAAATATCAACATACCTTACTAATGCTTTGCTTTTGTCATACAAAATTCATATTAGGGTTAGAAAAATAAATAAGTCTGAAATCATTGAGTAGATGTTGATCAAGTTCTAAAAACAAGCAGTCAGTCAATGTCAAGCACTGATGTATCTTTTATTATTTCCACCTTATCTCAATCGAGTGTGGCATTGTTACTATATACACCATAATTTTTCGACGGGAAGAATTGTTTGTGTAGATCATTAATAATAGGTAGATTTCTATTTACTATGTCACAATTTATCCATGAACTCATTTTTCTATAACCAATTAGTCTGTGTTTTTGTACCCATGAATTCATTAATGCTCATTCAAGAAGTGGAGTAAAAACTGATTACCGTCATATAACCAACATTGTCGCACAAAAGAACTGGAGAAGTACAATGTGGAGGATTAGATAAAAATCTAAGGGCAAGGCAATAACATGGGATTGTGATAGAGAGATGATGTTCCTTACCAGCCACAGTAGTTATGAACCTAGCCTTAGATCATCACAAAGGTTCTCATGTATTAAGTTTTTTATAGCCCATTATATACAACCACGGATGTGTTGTGGTTTAGATGAAATGCATATTCAGGTATATGATGATGATGGACAGCAATAGAGGCATTACAAAGATAGTAGATTGCATGGTTATATGTATTTTGGCCTCACAACATAATTTCTTGAGGTAAAATTGTCTATTAGGATACTTACAAACATAACGTATGAGACATGGAGGTTCTTAGACTGTGGCCTTGCCCACACTAAAATCCTGAATCTTCCACTGTGAATGAATGTGTTATCCCCTACAAACAACATTTGACCGTCTCTCTATCAAGAGTAGGTTAGTTTGAGAAAAGCTAATCCTAGGTTGTCAATGACTCCTCTATCATAAGCATGGCAGATGACTTAAAAGGATGGTCAATGGAAAGATTTACACAGGGTATCTACTATTCTTCTTATTGTCCGTTGAGATGAAGACTAGGACTTTGTATAAAACTATCTTGTAGATAGCTAAATTTTGAAAGTAGCAACAAAGAATATGCAAAATAACTTTGTCAGAAGATGAAAGCTGAAAACCAGCTGCTAGTGTATCAACTGCACCATCAATTTCTAGTTGCAAGGAGAGGCAGAAGAGCGCAAGAAATCACAATCAGATTCAAGAAAAATAGTTCCAACAACAAGGCTCATCACTAGACAAACCAGCGGCTGATGACCATTAGGTCACTATTTTGAAGAGCAGAAGATCATTTCTCCTTGTTTGGAGAGTTATCATCAAAAGGGAAAAAACAATGTAACTAGATCCTTTGACCAATCAGCCAATAGTATGAGTACAGTGTACAAGACAAGCAGCAATGTGAAGGATATATAGTGAGTATTTTTCTCTTCAACGACATTTTGTAAATAATTGTAACACAACTCTCAATCATAAACAGGTATCAAGAAAAAGCTAAATTTGTTTTCAAAGTCATCCCGACGAACTGATGACATGGTAGGATACTATTTTAATGAAAAACATGACATATTTGTATGTGTATATTAAACCTTACATAATTCACAACTGGATATAAAACCAACATATTTTTATATGTCAATTAAACCTTACTAATTTGCAACTGGATATAGAACTAATTGTCAAATTGTAGTCAACAATTGTGCAGAGTTTTACATTGAGGATTGATGATGATACCAATAGATAGTTAGATACAGATTGTATGCAATTAAAATGAAATAGGCATGAACCATATCAAATCTAAGGGATACTTATGGTACTTGAGTCCCTTGTAGCATACCATACTTTTGTCTCATAGATTATACATCTTTACTACCTGCACAAGCTTCTGGAGAGTTAAATCCCAACATTTTTCAACAAAGTAGATGCAATCCTTAGTTAGCTGTGGGCACTGAGATGTGGAAAGAGCCATTGAATGGATGAACCCAACAAAAACAACGTGATCGCCGATGAATTTTCTTCACTGTTAAGTTTGGCAACCTGAAAGTCAACTGTTAGCTGCACAGAATCTCGGCGTTTGCTTTTCCAGTCAAAGAAAATAGTAAGGCCTCATAATCTTCTACATTTCGCCATTTATTTCTACCAAGTATAGAGAAGAATGACTATAACCAGATCTTGGCATGTCGGGGCCCGGGCCCCCGTAGGCAACATCATTAAATTCTAAGGAAGTTTGGTCAGTCGAAAGGTTGATGCGCAAGGTCTCCACATAGTCACCCTCAGAGCTTGATAAGTAGACTAGGCCTTTGAGTGCCACCATGTCATATGTTTTTTTTTTATAAAGGGCGTCTGACATTTTATTAAGTAATCAAATCGTCTACAACAAGTGCAAGGATCTGATCCTCGAAACCCTCTATATAATAGATGGGGTTTACAAAATGGCAAGCGGGTGAGGCCTAGGCATGGGCTACTCTATTGCCTTGCCTCCTAACAAAATAGAGATTGAAAGACAGAAAGCTAGAAGAAAGCTCGGTGATATACCTTACAATAAAATGCTCATAGCCACGTCCACCATATCCCTTCCTCACTGCCTCAACCAAGAGAAGACAATCGGCCTCCATAACCACGTCCGTGAATCCCTTCCCTAGCACGAGCTGCATGCCTTTCAGAATAGCCACACCCTCCGCACTAAGCACCGAGTGCGGCTGTTCTAAACGGCACTGGAATGTCCACAACAGCTGTCTGTGGTCGTCCCGTATGGCTGCACCACATTCACTGTCACCTGTCAAAGATATGGAGGCGTCCGTGTTGATCTTAACGCAGCCCGATGGAGGACAACGCCAAGAAACACTATCCGCTGAAGAGGAGAAGCATGTTGTTCTGCTCACGACCGCATGGTAGTGTGCATGTCTCCTGACGATGTCGATGAAGCTCGCTGCTAGGCTCGGAAGGAAAGGAGGATGCTCGTCGAAGATGTATTTGTTCCTTGTTGTCCACATGACCCAAAGTAATGCCGCACCCTCTTCCTTACGTCTGTTGTCTTCCTCGTCCAGGAGACTGCCCACAAAACTCCCTATGTCGTGTAGATCCATCTGTCCCATCCAGTCAAACTCCCCGGTGGACCAAATCTTTCTAGCTATCTCACACTGGAGTAATACGTGTGTCGAGTCCTCGCGCTGTCCGCAACGATGGCAGTCCTCATCCGGTGTCACCTACTTTTTCTACAGCTCCGTCATAATGGGAAGGATGTTCCTCGGTGCTCTCTAGATAAAGTGTTTCAACTTCGGCGGCCACCCTTCCTTCCACATCCTTTTCCATATCTCCCCTTCCTCCCCTTCCCGCAAATCATCCCCCTCCCTTAAAAGATGGTAAGCACTCTTGACAGAGAAGATCCCATTGCTTTCCTTGTCCCAGAAAAGGCTATCTTCCACACGCCACCATGGAAGTGAAATGTTTAGGACAGCCCTCACTAGGTGGCTGGGAAAGCACTCCTCTACCACCTCCCTCCTCCATTGTTTCATCAGACAAATCAAGTCACTTACCTAGTTATACTCCTCCGGGCCACTCACCAAGTATCTATGCACTGTGCCTCCCAGATGAGGGATCCACCTATCCCTATAAATGTGAATGTCCTTTCCATCACCCACCCTCCATCTAAGACCTTCCTTAACCAGCCGCAGATCCCCCCATATACTCCTCCATGTGTAACTAGGACTGCCCCCCATCCTGGCGTGCAAAATAGTCGAAGACCTATAGTATTTAGCCTTCAAAATCCGGGCAGCTAAGGACTCTCCATGAATCGCTAATCTCCATCCCTGCTTAGCTAGCAAGGCCTGGTTAAACGCCTTCATATCTCTAAATCCCATCCCTCCACTCTCCTTGGGTTTACACAACCTTTCCCAGCTCATCCAGTGTATCTTCCCCTCCCCTTCCTTCGACCCCCACCAGAATCTAGCCATCATTGCCTGGATCTCATCAACCAGTCCATCCGATATCTTAAAGATACTCATGATATATGTGGAAATAGCTTGGATGACCGCCTTAATGTCATATGTTAGATATATGGTTGTAGCAGCCATGTATATAGCATAGGTTAAAGCTCAATGTAATGCAGCTAGTACATGTGAAAAAAGTAGTTTTTTCTCTAGTGCAAATGGTAAAGAATTTTTATCCCATATTGCTCACTCCTAGAACTTTTGTGTTCCTTATATGTAGGATCACATGGGACACTAGTATCCAAGGGGTCTTAGGAGGAGGGTATGCTCATCTCCTTGGTGAGTGGGGTGACCACAATACACGCACGTGGGTGGGGTGACCACAACACACGCACGTGGGTGGGGTGACCACAACACACACACGCGCGCGCGCCATGTCTGGCTGTGTCGGGTCGGGCACGTGCTCGGGCTCGGGCTTGTGGATTGTGGAGAACGTCTTCCATCTTTTTTTTACACTAGGATACAACTATGTAATTAATTAATCGTTTAATTAATTATTTCTTTCCTATTCTGATTTATTAACCCTAACTGGAAAATGTCTCTTTTGTGGAATTTTTTCGCAATATGTACAAGAGCAACCTAGTAGTCGTGTCTTTATAGGAATAGGATTAGTGGGGCGTGTAAGGATATAAATAGGCCTCCAGTCATTAGGGTTAAAGACATCTTTTCAAACACAGTGGTCAGTTGTTCGTGCGGTATTTTGCTAGCCCTAATCCCGAAGTCTGTCGTCGTCTCTCCTGCTTGTTGCTTGGAGATCTCTCTCCTGGAAGTGACAAAGTCATTCACCTTCTTCCTTCAAGATGCAACCTATCATGCGGTGGTTCCTGCGGTTTTTGGGCTGCACTGTGGATTGTGGAGAACGTCTTTCATCTTCTTTTTGCACTAGGATACAACTACGTAATTAATTACTCGTTTAATTAATTGTTTCTTTCCTATTCAGATTTATTAATCCTAACTGAAAAATGTCTCTTTTGTAAAAAAAATTCATAATATGTACAAGAGTAACCTAGTTGTCGTGTCTTAACAGGAATAGAATTATTGGGGCGTGTAAGGCTATAAATAGACCTCCGGTCATTAGGGTTAAATACATCTTTTCGAACACAACGGTCAGCCGTTCGTGCGAGTATTTTGCTGGCCCTAATCCCGGAGTCTGTTGTCGTCGCTCTTTCTTATTGCTTGGAGATCTCTCTCCTGGAAGCCACAAAGTCATTCACCTTCTTCCTTCAAGACGTAACCTGTCAGGCGGTGGTTCCTGTGGTTGTTGGGCTACACCGGTGGTGGTGCATCTATTCGTCTGCAACATTCGTCGTTTGTGCAAACGTGATGCTTCTCTTCAGGTGTGTGACTGGGTCGACTAGGAGAACGACGCTTGACCTCGAGGATTGTGTGGTGCTGATTTCTTTAAGTAAACTTTTTTTTTCAACGAACGATCTGGTCAGGTTCCTAACTCAATTTACTTTCTTCTACATTATTTATTCTTCTGCTTCTTATCTGGATCTGGCCTGTAATCGTTAATTCATTGCATTTGTCATTGTTGCATGTAATGATGTAAAAACCTTTATTGATCAGTCTTAATGAAATCATTATCTGTCATTAATTAACAATGGTCGGTCAAGATGGTTCTGGAAATAAAATTGATACCAACAATATTCCTGAAAAATTTACTGGTACCAACTTTGCCCGTTGGCAGAGTCAGATGCAAATTTGGCTGAATATTGCAGGTTTTGATTAGTACTTAGAAGAGATCAAACCTCAATATAATGATACTATTCCTGATAATGCAAATATAATTGCTAATTGGAAGAAGGGTGACAAAACATGCCTCAGTTTGATTCTATTTGATTTAAATAACAAGCTGTATGACTCTTACTCAAAGGCGTCTGTCACTACGTCTAAAATTTTATGGGAATCGTTAATTAAGAATTTTAGTACTGAAAACCAAGGTGCTGAAAAGTATTGCGTGTCTAAATTTCTTAAGTTTCATATGGTAGAGGGTAAGTCTATTTCTAATCAAACACACGATCTTCAACTCCTAGTTCATAAACTCTCAGATGCCAAGATGGTATTTCCTGAGAAGTTCATTGTTATGTCTATCATAGAAAAGTTCACTAAGTCATGGGAATTGTAACGCCCGGGCCCACTGCCCAAGGCTCTAGTAGAGTTTCAAGAATGATGACTAGCCCCACAGACAACCACTAGCCTTAACTGCATGCTTTTTCCTTACTCACGTGCAAGTCGGGGTCAACTTCCTGACTGGTCACCTATCCTAGTACTACTCCAAGCTGAGCACGCTTAACTGTGGAGTTGTTTATCAGAAAAGGAGGTACACCTTGGTGATATGGGTAGTCCAATCATTTCTTTTAAGATCATTATATCTGAGGCCTCAAATCCTGGGACACTACAATCTCCCCCACTTAGACTTCTTGATGTCCTTGTCAAGGCTCAACTATATGGCCTCATAATATCATCCCATTTCAGTGCAGACCTAGAATGGCCCATGGACACCCATCTCCCGATCACGGAATACCATCTCAAGGGTGGCTACGTCAACCATGGACATCCCTTTCCTACATGCATGGACTGCACGGCTCAAGACTGGCATGCCACATGCCCATGTGGGCCCCACCTACTGGAGGAGTTATGGCTCTGATACCATTTGTAACGTCCGAGCCCACTGCCCAATACTCTAGTAGAGTTTTAGGAATGACGACTGACCCCACAGACCACCACTAGCCTTAACTACACACTTTTTCCTCACTCACACGCAAGCCGGGGTCAACTTCCCGACTGGTCACCCATCATAGTACTACTCCAAGCTGAGCACACTTAATTGTGGAGTTCTTTAGTGATGGGATCCCGAAAAAGGAGGTGCACCTTGGTGATTGGGTAGTCCAATCATTCCTTTTAAGATCATTATATCCGAGGCCTCAAATCCTGGGATGTTACGGGAATCGTTTGGTATGTCTCTGAAGTACCACAAAGGGACACATACAATGGAAGAACTAATGATGGATATAAACATACAAGAAGAACACTTAAAGAAGAAGACGGTCAAGGTGCCTACTGATGCAAACCCTACTATTAATTTTACTACTGCTAAAACCACCAAAGATAAGAAAACTAAGAACGCACATAAGCCTAAGGCCAAGATCCAGAAGAAACTGAAGAATAAACCTTGTTGGGCTTGTGGACAGGTTGGCCACTGGAACAAGGATTGTCCTTCTAAGAAGGCAAAGAAAGTTGTCGCATCTACAACTGAGGAGGTTGTGGTCAACATGATGACTACATCCTTGAACTTCAATGATGGGTACATGTCTATTAAACTTGAAATCCTTTCTATTTCTGAACCACTTTATTGGATAATTGACACTGGGGCTAATGTACATGTGTGTGTTGATAAGTCCCTGATTGTGTCTTACCAGGCCTCTCGAGATCGGTCCATGACTTTGGGCGATTCCATCTCTACAGAAGTCAAAGGCGAGGGACGAGTGAACTTGAAGTTCCCTCCAGGGAAGGTTTTGACTCTTCACAGAGTCAGACATGTTCCAACCATTCGATACAATATCCTTAGTGGCATAATTTTAGTTAGGCAAGGTTATAGAGTAGATTGCAAATGTAATAAGGCTATTATTACACACCTTCGTGATTCTTTATTTTTTGTCAAGGGGTATTTATGTGATGTGGAGAACTTATTTAAGATTCATGTTGAACATGTTTCAAATTCCATTTTAAATTTGAATGATTATAGTTCTGTATGCATGAATCTTGTATCATACGACATTTGACATTCACGTTTGGGACATGTTAATGTTGCCTCAATGAAGCGTATGATGAATCTAAGTTTAATCCCTAAATCTAAAATTAGCAATAATAAATGTGAAATATGTGTGCAAGCTAAACTGTCTAGGAAGCCTTTTCATTCTATGAATAGGAATTTGGAAATTTTGGATTTAGTGCATACAGATATATGTGAATTTAATGAAATTGCTACTAGGGATCAAAAATGTTATTTTATAACTTTTATTGATGATGCGAGTAGATATTGTTATGTCTTTTTACTTAGAAGTAAAGATGAGGCAATGGATAAATTTAAAATCTATAAGAAAGAAACTGAAACTCAAAATGGAAAAATACGTAAACGATTAAGGTCTGATAGGGGAGGAGAATACACCTCGAATTTGTTTTTGGAATTTTTCCAATCACATGGTATAGTTCATGAGGTTACCGCTCCTTATTCACCACAGTCTAATGGGATAGTTGAACGTAAAAGCTGAACCCTAATAGATATGGTTACTTCTTTAATCCAGACCTCAGGTCTACCCAACTTCATGTGGGGGGGGAGATTTGAATACGGCTTGCCATATTCTGAATAGAGTTCCTCATAAATATGTAGAGAGTAGTCTGTTTGAGTTATGGAGAGGAAGAAAACTAAGTCTCAAATATCTTCGAGTGTGGGGGTGCCTTGCTAATGTACTTGTCCCTTAACACAAAAGAAAGAAATTGGGACCGAAAATAGTTGATGCCATATTCTTGGGGTATGTAGAGACAAGTTATGCCTATAGATTCTTGATTGTAAAGTCTGATATCTCTAGCATTGAGGTCAATACAATTGTGGAATTACGTGATGCTACATTCTTTGAGGATGTGTTTCCCATGAAGGCTGGTGTGCCTAATGAAGCATCTCAAGAGGATTCATTCACCACAAGTTCCATTCTCGAGCACGTAAAAAGGATGACAAATTTGGGGGGCGACTCAGAACAAGCTATTTCTGAATCTGATGATTCTGAAGAAATAGTTGAACCAAGAAGAAGTAAACGGTCTAGGATATCCAAGGACTTTGGAAGTGAGTTTCTCACTTATAATGTTGAGGATGATCATGTCACTTTCAAACAAGTTATGGAATCTCCAGAAGCTATGTTTTGTAAAGAAATTGTTAATGATGAAATCCAATCAATTCTCTCGAATGGAACTTGGGAATTGGTGGATTTACGTCCTGGTTGTTCAACAGTTGGTTGCAAATGGATCTTTAAGAAGAAACTTAATGCAGACGGGACAATAAATAAGTATGAGGGTAGGTTAGTTGCTAAGGGTTACACACAAAGGGAAGGAATAGATTATTTTGATACATATTCACATGTTTCCCGTATAACCACAATTTGAGTGCTTATAGCATTGGCTTCTATTTATAATCTCTATATCCAGCAGATGGATGTGAAGACCGTGTTCTTACACAGTCATCTTCAGGAAGAGATTTATATGGAATAACCTGAGGGATTTGTGGGTCATGGGAATGAGTCCAAAATGTGTAAACTTGTTAAGTCATTATATGGCTTGAAACAAGCCCCTAAGAAATGGCATGAGAAGTTTGATTCTATGATATCATCGTTCATCTTTGTTTCTAATGAATTTGATAAGTGTCTCTACTGCAAAATTGTCAATGATGGATTCATTTTGTTATGCTTATACGTCGATGATATCCTGCTTTTTGGTTCCGATACGAAAGTAGTAAATGAGACAAAGTCATTCTTGTGTAGCAAGTTTGAGATGAAGGATATGGGTGTCGCTGATGTGATTTTAGGGCTTAAAATCATTAGGTCTACTGATGGTATAACTCTCTCACAGTCTCACTATGTTGAGAAGATACTGGAGAGGTTTGAGTACACATCACGTAAACATGTTAAGACTCCATATGATTCATCCAAGGCCTTGTTCAAGAATGAGACTGGGGTTCCAGTGTCTCAATTACGATATTCTCATATTACCAGTAACACATAAGACTGGAGTGTGGGTTGGTTGATGACAAAATCTCATTAGTCATGATATGGTAATATCAAACCAAGCACACAAATACATGTTAGGGAACAATGTATAAAACAAACCCACCTTGAGAATGACACATAGAAACCATCATTGGTGGTCATAGTCATCTCTCATAGTGAAGGTGGTGATTGTCATTCTTAGACCTAAAATCACTGCACTCATCACATGTCATTGGGTATACTTTGACATAATCAAATGCAGTCCTGAAATATGGGTTGCTATAAAGGTAATGATTGGGTATCTTTGACACATGGGGATTGATTGTGAGTGTCAGAGATAGGATTTGTCCCTCGTACTACAGATTGATATCATGGACACTTGATAAGAGAGATTGAGAAATACATGCACATGCACATGTGAATCAATATATGATATTGAGGTCACATTATCTTAGACTGTCATATCTTGGTTCAAGGAACATGGTTTAAGCATTAAGAGGATGATGATTCCATGCCTCGAGTTCACTCTGGATAACAGAGACAAAGAAATTATACAATCCCCACAAAACCTTAAACATATTGTAGGTTGAAGTTGTTCTCCCACTTTCCATTCACTTGGGTAGCACTAATGTGTGATTAGGTACCACTCTCTACTTATGATGTCATAAGTTAGTTATGGATACTCACTAGCAATGTGATATGGGACCTATAGGCTCACACACATAGGAACTCATCTAAAAGAGGAGTTTAATCTTGAATGATGATTGGATTGCTTACTAAAGTGTTTAGGTACTCAATTCATGCAACACATCAGTTGAATGCACTGCCAGTCGGTCATCTCATAGGGTGAGACGGCCGGTGGAGTGCCAAATGATCGACTTAATTGTTGAGATGGCCCTTTGGACTATCAAGCTGATTATAATAGAATCGGCTGGAGTTCTACACGAATTAGACCCAACTGATCAACTCAGTGGCTAAACCGATCGACTCGACTGAGCAAGATGATCAGTTTACCTGGTGAACTGTTCGGTTTGATTGGGTCAAAGGAAGATTCTAGTAACTTTCCTAAATTCGTGATAAAGTTTGATCATTTTTATTAATCAATTCTATTGATATAAGGAAATTAATGCTCATATTAATTGGAAATGATTTTGCCAAATTTGTATATGATTGGGAAACTACGAGACAATCGTCTCACAGTACGAACCGATTATCTAACACACCAAACGATTGTCTGGGTTACCAGACGACCATTTTGTGTCTTACAGGTTGTGAAAATTCAAGATCTTTCTGTCCCTTCCACTGCCACACAGAACCCAAACTGAATGGGAACCCTGGTCCTAACCCCACCTATAAATAGAGGAGTATTGGGGGATTCTTTGAGTAAATCATAGACAATTCAGAATCAATTGCTCTAAAAATTGTGTCCTCTCAGGTTGTGGTAACCAAGAGAGCTCAAGAAAGTCCTAACCGACTAGGGAGGGATAACGACAGGAGAGAACAATTGAGGATCATTATTGTAGGAGAGCAAGTTGGTGACTAGTACGCCAATGGGAGGGACAACTCCTTACTGTCTGTTCTAGTTGAATGACAAGAGTTCTAGTTGGTCAGTGTGGACTACTATAAAGGCAAGAGTGTGTTGGCTTCTGCTAGGAGGACAACATCATCCAGCAGTCCATGGTGAGACCACAGGAATCACTGTAGAAGTTGATCCAGTCCACCGTCCGTGGTAAGACCGTAGGAGTCACCACAAAAGTTGACCAATTTGTCATCCATGGTGAAGACCAGGAGCTATACAGACATCGTACAAGAAAAACTAGAAGATAGTTGCAACTGCAATAAGTTGTGGTCACTGGACTTTCTCCAGGACTAGGTATAAACTCATTAAACCATCCTTCCAATTTCATAGTAGTTGATGTAATCTTGTTGTTATGGGGAATAAGGATAGATAAAAATTTTGTTTGTGTTTCCTTACACTATGCCCATATTTCCCAACATTTCTAGAACTGGTGTTATAAGGACATAGAACTTACACTCATGATTGAGAACATTTCTCAAAGTCCTAAACCAGTCATGGAAGTTATTCCCATTCAACTTGTCCTTCTCAAGGACCGATCACAATGAAAACGTGTTTGTGTTTGCCATTAGATTCTACAAAAGAAATATTGCAATTTTTTTCAAAATACTTTTGATTAGATTTGATAATTTCGAAGTTTGTAGTGAACAATCTTCTAGTGAGCCAAGGTCCAAAATAATTAAGTCAATACCCAGCCAAAGTTGGTGCTCAGAATGAATTATTAAGTTAGGAAACATTTTCCAATTGCATCTCTTGTAATTCTTGGATAGATGGTATGCACAACTCCTTGTCATAATCTATTTGTATGCTTCTAGGAACGTAATCTATAAGGTCACTGATGTATGGGTTTTAGTTGCTTATTATAGGCCTAGTTTACCATGGTTTTGTGCATTTGTTAGTCAATTCGTTGATCATATCTGCATAAATCTATATAATTGGCTTGTATAATTTGCTTTCATCAAACTATGCTTATTTCATCATAATTTTAGTATATATTTCTCGGCTTGATACATGATCTTTGTCAATTTTCAGGAATTTCAAATATTTGAGGAGTCGGTGCCACCGAGATGACATCAGAGACGAGCCTTGATTGACCAACTGAGTCGATGGCACCGACCACCCTGGTCGGTGCCACTAAGATAGCATCAGAGAGGAAGGGAAAAACTCACATCAGCTCAGTGCCACTGACATCCCAGTCAATGGTACCGACTCAGCCAGAGAGCGACCAAAACACGATACCATCGGTGCCACTGACTCTGTCGGATTTCAGCAATCTAAATCGGCCACTCTGATCCAACAGTCCATGTTATGTGGTACCATAAGTGACCTAGGATAAAAAGGGAGGATGGCCAGACCTAAATGGGATCCGTTTTTGCACCGCACAATGACCAAAGAAGAGAGGGAGAGAGCATGGAGCCGAAGGATGACAAACGAACGATTCGAGCACCTCTAACTGACATTTCTGCTGCCGAAATACTACAGGATGCATTTTTCTCAAGGAGGATCATCCGGAGCACCTTCTTTCCAGGGTTACATGAATCTCCTTCATGTTTCCCACATTTTTCTTCTCTCCTTCTATGTGTTCTCAGCTGAAAAACTATGCGGTGCTAAACCCCTCTTTTCCTTAGGACTTGGGAGTAACCCGGGGGATCGTTGCATTAACTTTCTACATGATTTAGTATAAATTTCTCTTTATTCCTGGATATATAAGTTTTGATTTGAATGACTTATCGCAGCTTCATCACCAACGATATGATTATAGACCTATAATTACTTAGGAAGGGGGATTAAAGGTTAGAAAATCATAACTTGTACACTTTCCTACGCGTTCCTTGGAAAAGGTGACACATGGTTAGTGGAAAGAACCCAGAGTTTTCAGTTATGCACCTAAACTGAGAAATAAATTACCATAGACATGGAATTGGCTTAGATTTAGGTAGTGAATTGTATCGCGGAAGCGAGCAATTCTAGCTACAGGATTTCTATCCAGGTTAGGAGTAGGAATTTATATTAATTCGGTAGAAACGATATACGATGAGACCCAGTAGTGAAACTAGTAACCCTAAGGAATTCAACCATATTCGAATCAACCATTTTCATTTTCTCTTAATTTTCTTTTGTTTTGTTAAAATTCAATTCAACATTTTCAATCAACTTAGCTGATCGTACCGTAGTTAGTAGTAGTCACTGAGACTATGTCTCCCTGAGTTCAACTCGGGCCTCATAAAGGCCTATATTACTCGACGCGTGCACTTACGTTTTTGCGTACGGTTTTGGCGTGTCAAGTTTTTGGCACTGTTGCTAGGGAGACGGTGACGTCTCAGCATTACGAGTGCTGCAGTCGGCCACTCTAGGACACTTTTTGATTTTTGTGCAATTTAATTGAAAAAATATATTTATTTCATATTAATATATCGAATTTTCTCTATAGGTACCTTGGCTAACTATTTTCAATTTTTCAGGTACTAGTATATGGTGACAATGAGAACCATAGACGACAGACAAGATACACCTGATGTTCCAATCACTGTTGAGGCTCTGATCCAAACTACTTCATTAGAAGGCATACTAGTGTCACCCAGACGATGAGCAATGGGGCACGGAAATACAGGAGCAGAGAGGACCATCTGGGAGAGGATAAAGGCATCCTCTTCAGCTACACAGACATGGCTGAAGACCCAGTGGCTCAGTATAAGATTGATCCTGGTTTGATCACACTCGTCAAGTCACATGCGTTCTATGGGAACACTCATGAAGACCCAGTGGCACATATTAGTAAATTTGTGGAGATCAGTGATATGGTCAAAGTCGACAGGTTTCCTCAAACCGCCATCTATCTAAAGTTGTTTCCATCATTGATGGTTGATAAGGCAAAGGAATGGCTGCACAACCTGCCAAAAGAGTCAATTGAGACATGGGACAAAATGGTAGAGGCATTCTTTGAAAGATATTTTCCTCTAGAGAAGACAAATGAGTTGATTAAGAATATCCACAACTTCAAGCAACATGCATTTGAATCTTATTCTGAGGCATGGGAGTGCTTTTAGATAATGCTCAGGAAGGTTCTACACCATGGGATAGATTTAGAAAATCAAGTGAAGATGTTCTATTTTGGGCTGCAAAAAAGTGAACGGAGTACTTTGGATAGTTCAGGCTTGGGGTTCTTTCTTAATAACCCTCCTTCAACATGTCAGGATATTTTGATGAATATTGCAAAGAATCAGGCTTGGGGCAATGAGAGGGACAATCCAAAGTAGATCAAGAGCATAGGGGAATCCAAAGTCATCACATCCTTAAATGAAAAGTTGGACTTGATAGCAAAGAAGCGGCTTGAGAAGGACAATGATTCATCAGATGAAGAAGGCCAGGTAAAGTATATGCGAAAACAAGGCTATAGGAACAATGACTATGCGTAGAGAAAGGATCCTAAATTCTCTTGGAAAGATCGGAACAATTTTCTTCAGGACCCTAATCAACAACACTAGCATAGAAATAACTAGCAGTAGCGACTTGCAGCAGAGGATACTACAAATGAGATTCTCAACTGCATAGTGAAGAAAAATGAACAAATGATAAACAATTTCCGGTGTGATCTCCAGAACCAAGCGGCCCAGATGAGGAGCTTTGAGACAACTTTGTCTCAACTAGTAGTAGATGTGGCGGCTCTGAAAAAGCCCTCTCAGTAGGGGTTTCCAAGAAATATTGACACTCCAATGGGGAACCAGCGGGTTAGGGCCATACTCTGAGAAATGGGAAGAAGACATTGACCCCACAAACTGAGGAGACTGAGGTGATCAAGTCCGTTGACAGTGGTGACTCAGTGGCAGAATAGGCGCAAGCAGAACCTGAGGCAGGAAACACAGGGGAGGAGCAAAAGCAAGAATCTGAGGTGGAAAAGAGGATGTCATATGTGCCACCACATCATAGGACACAGATAGTACCAGTTTTGTATCCTAATAGTTTGAAGGCAACTAAGATGGATCAACAATTCAAGAAGTTTCTGGACAATTTTAGGAAGTTGTCTCTAAATATACCATTGATTGAAAAAATTGAACAAATACCCTCGTATGGGAAGTTTCTGAAAGATATCATCAACAAGAAGAGGAAGATCCCAGATTCTAAGGTGGTTGTACTAAGAGAGCAAGTAGTGCCTTCATCTTAGGTACGCTTCCACAAAAGAGGCAAGACCCCAGTTGTTTCAACATCACATGCTGCATCGGGAAGACAAAGTTTGGTGAGGCACTCTGTGATTCGGGGTCAAGCATCAACTTGATGCCCCTATCCACTTTCAAAAAGTTTGGTCTCAAAACATCAAGGAAGAGAAGTATGATGATTCAGTTAGCAGACAAATCGGTAGTGACATCGTATGGAATTTGTGAGGATGTGCTTGTCAAAGTGTACCGGTTTGTTTTTCCTGTAGATTTTGTAGTGATGGAGATGTAAGTTGAACATGGCAACGATCTTCTTCTAGGAAGGCCCTTCCAAGCAACAACTGACATGATCTTGGAGATGGGAAGAGGTTGTTTGACTATGGGAATTAAAGATGACATGTTTGAGATAACCATGCAGATAATTCCAAGTCATCCAATGCTTAAGAGCAGTGTAATATGATGCAACACATGAATAACAATATTTCTTTGTTCTTGGGAAAACCAATTCTGGACATGGCACATGTTATGACAAAAGTGGACAAGGGTACACTTGTTGTGGACATCATGGAGAACGCTAAGGTGGTCTCACTTGCCAAGGTGGTAGGATACCCGAATGATAGAGAAGAAGAAGTGAGCTTATCTACTATGGATGATGACGTAGAGGATTGCATACTACAGGTCCATCCGTAGCTTCCCCTAGAGGCTTGTCTAATGAACATAATGGATGATTGTGTTCGAGACCGGTCACTGGAGGAGTGTGCAAGGTTACTAAAGGCTTTGCCATGTCATTACATTAGGCATTTTGAGGACTTAGGACCACTACCACTGCCATTGGTTTCTTCACTTCTAAACTTGTCTGAGTTAGAGCTCAAGCCACTGCCGCCTCACCTGAAGTATGTTTTTCTAGCCATGGAGGAGAAGCTACCAGTCATCATATCGGCATCATTGAGTATCTTGGAAGAAGAACAATTGATCACTGTGTTAAAGAATCACTGAGGTGCTTTTGGGTGGCCTGTGGCTGACATCAAGGGGATTTCTCCCATCTTGTGCCAACACAAGATTCGGCTAAAAGAAGGAGCAAAGCAGGTCATTCAACCTCAATGTCGCTTAAATCCAATCATGACGGAGGTGGTGAAGAAGGAGGTAATCAAGCTACTGTCGGCAGGTATAATCTGTGCTATTTCAGATTCTATGTGGGTTAGTCTGACGTAGGTAGTGCCTAAGAAGGGGAAAATTACTGTCACTACTAATTCATCTAACGAGCAAATCACCACTAGATTAGTGACATGACGACGAGTTTGCATTGACTATCACAGGTTGAACACTTCTACACTTAAGGACCATTTTCTGTTACCGTTCATTGATCAGATTTTGGAGTGACTCGCCGATTGCTCCCATTTTTGTTTTCTTGACGGATATTTGGGCTACAATCAGATTTCAATCAAGCCTAAGGACCAGGAGAAGTCTACCTTCACCTGCCCTTATGGCACCTTTGCATACTGTCGCATGCCTTTCGGGTTGTGCAATGCACCCATGACTTTTCAAAGGTGTATGTTGGTGATTTTCTCAGATATGGTGGAGAGATGTCTCAAGGTTTTTATAGACAATTTTTTGGTTTATGGGACGTCTTTTGATGATTGCTTGAAAATTTTGGATAATGTTTTGCAGAGGTGTGAAGACACACATTTAGTGCTTAATTGGGAAAAATGTCACATGATGGTTAGTGAGAGCATAATGTTAGGCCACAAGGTGTCTAATAAGGGCTTAGAGGTGGATCTGGTTAAAATATAAGTGATCTCAAAACTCCCTCCACCAACGTTGGTGAAGGCAGTTCAGAGTTTTCTAGGCCATGCTGGGTTTTATCACTGCTTTATTAAGGTTTTTTCAAAAATCGCTAAACCATTGTCTGAGCTTTTGGAAAAGGATGTCGAATTCAATTTTGATGAGAGGTGTTTAAACGATTTTGATATTTTGAAGGAAAAACTCATATATGCACCGGTTGTATAGGATCCAGATTGGAGCCAACCGTTTGAGCTGATGTGGGATGCATCAGATTATTCTGTGGGGGCAGTGTTGGGGAAATGCCTAGACAAGGTTCCTACGGTCATATACTATGCATCTAAAACACTTAACGACGCACAACTTAATTACACCACAACTGAAAAAGAGTTACTAGCTGTTGTCTTTGCTTTTGAAAAATTTAGACAATATCTTGTGGGAGCAAAAGTGGTGGTGTGGACTAACCATGAGGCTATTAAGTACTTACTGTAGAAGAAGGATGCTAAACCAAGATTGATTAGATGGATCCTTTTATTGCAAGAGTTTGATATTGAGGTCAAGGATAAACCAGGAGTAGAGAATGTGGTGGATGATCACCTATCTCATTTGGAGAGGGTTGATGAGAAGGACATGAATATACCCATTCTAGAGACCTTCCTTGATGAGCAGTTGTTCACCCTTAACTAAAAAGATCCTTGGTTTGCTAATATTATGAATTATTTAGCTTGTAAGGAATTGTTTGTAGGTTGGGGTTATCAAGAAAAGAAAAGATTTGTTCATTCTTTGCGCTATTACTTTTGGGATGATCCTATTTTGTTGAAACACTGCAAGGATGGAATTTTAAGGAGATGTGTACCTGAAGGTGTGTATGAGAATGTGTTGAAACATTGCCACACACTACCTACAGGTGGACACCATGCTAGTTCTAGGATAGCCGCAAAGGTATTGGAGAGTGGATTATATTGGCTGACCCTATTCAAAGATGCATATGACTTTGTGCGTAGGTGTGATGCGTGTCACCAATCAGGAAACATATCAAAGAGGCAGGAGATGCCCTTGAATGTGTTCCAAGAAGTAGAGGTTTTTGATTTGTGGGGTATTGATTTCATGGGACCCTTTGTGTCCTCTAACTCCAACCTTTACATCTTGTTGGTTATAGATTATGTGTCAAAATGGGTGGAAGCAATTCCAACCCGCACCAATGATGCAAATGTTGTGTGCAAATGTGTTAAGGATCATATTTTCTGTAGATTTGGAGTGCCAAGGATGATCATACGTGATGGAGGAACTCATTTCACTAATCGGAAATTTGGGGCACTTCTGAACAAGTATGGAGTGACACACCGTGTGGGTACACCATATCACCCACAAACACAAGGACAAGTAGAGGTTTCCAATCATGAGATTAAAAAGATCCTTAAAAAGATGGTGTTGTCTAGTAGGAAGAATTGGAGTGATTTGTTAGTTGATGTGCTATGGGCCTATAGGACAGCCTACAAGACACCCATAGGAACCACACCCTTTGGGTTAGTCTATGGCTGAGCATGTCATCCTCCTGTGGAATTAGAACATAAGGCTCATTGGGCATTGAGAAGGCTCAATTTTGATCTTGATGAAGCAGGAAAGATAAGGATGTTAGAGTTGAATGAGGTTGATGAAATTCAGATGAATGCTTATGGGAACTCAAGTTTGTACAAGGAAAGAACTAAGCGAATTCATGACCGTAGTATAGCTAGGAGAGTCTTTTTACCAGGAGAGAGTGTGTTGCTCTTTAACTCAAGGTTGAAATTGCACCCCGGGAAATTGAGGTCTAGGTGGAGTGGGCCATTTATAATAGAGGAAGTGTTTCCCAACAAAGCTGTAAAGATCAAAGAGGGAGAGAGATCCTTCTTGGTCAATGGCCAAAGAATGAAGCATTATTTTGGGGAAGATTTTGTTAGAAAGGAGCATGAGGGGAAACTTAGTGCCCCTAATTAATCTTGATAATAGAGTTGTCTAGCCTAGGACATTAAATAAGGGTGCTTGTGGGGAGGCAACCCAACCATTAGGATGTTCATTTCTTTCATTTCCATTAAGTTGTTTTATTAGTACTTAGTTTTTGAAAATTTTCTGTAAAAATGATACCCTGACTCGTTTGTTGAGTGTGCAAAGTGTGGTTGAGTTGGTGGCACCGACTTGGAAGTTGGTGGCACTGAGATAGGGTCAGAGAGATGGGCAGATCGACTGGTAGTAGTCAGTACCACCGACATTTCTGAAGAAAGTGCAGAACTTGGATGCGGTTAACTGATGAGCCGTCGGTACCACCGACAACCAAGTCGGTGGCACCGACTCGGCATGAGGTCCCAGGATCGGTGGGTGTGTTGATGCACTGAAAAAAAAATTGATCATCAAGTCTGTACCACCGACCCTTCGTCGGTGCCACCAACCCAAGAAAACACCGATCCGTGGACAACCCCGATCTACGGCCCAGATGCACCTAAGTGGACAATTGCGGATTCGATCCTTCTAAAAAGTCAGTGCCACTGACCTCATGCCGGTGCCACTGACTCGTCAACAATTCAGAAAAATAAGATCGTGCACCGACAGTTGACGATGCACTGAGGGCTCAAATTCAGTCCCAGAAGTCGGTGCCACTGACATCATGTCGGTGACGACCTGTGCCACCGACTCTGTTGCAGTAGGTCGGCACCGACCCTATAAAAGGGAGGTTGTGGTTTGTTTCTTTCTCACAACTTGAAGAACCTCGAATCTCACAAGCACGAGTGGCTACTCCGAGCATCCAGAGGCTTCATCGAGCTCTTCCTTTCTTATTCTTCTACCCCGCTCACTCCATCCTCATGGCAAGACAAGGAGGACCCTCTGGCATTCTTACACCATGACCACGCCTCAGCCACCCCTCGACGGAGGTGAGGAAGTTCTATGAGGAGCTTGCCGAGCATTTGTTCACACCAACACGATACACCGATCATCAACTGTTGGAGGATATGGCTTCACCGACAACATGGCATATGTCCTCGAGTGACAGGAGTTCACGGGAAGGTCTGTGATTCCCATCTTTGGTGGATGGCCGACATATAAAGAAGTCATCATCGAGTTCATGGCGTACTTGGAGATATGCATCACCCCCGACCAAGCGTGGCCGTCGAGAGGCGAGTGGAGAGAAGGAAGGGTGGATTTTCATTTATACAACACCAACTATGCCCTTAATCTCTGTGCCTTCAACGAAATTTACGGGTGGCCACTTATGCCCTGCCGTCAGCCCGAAAACATTGATTTGGACACCATTTGGAAGGATTTTGTGACAGCACCGGAGGGTAAAAAGCTGAACTTCCACCATAGTTCTTTGGCAGACTTCGAGCATCCCTTTGTTCGGTTGCTCCATCGGATGTTGACCAACACGCTATTCGCCAAGTCAACCCAAGCAATGGGGGTGATAAGTCCCCAAAAGGACAAGCCAATGTACAAGTCCCGGACTTGTATTTTTTGTATCAACTTATGGAGGGAGAGTCAGTCAACTGGGGAGCATTCTTTCTCCAATACATTATCGCGGTGAGGCACAATGTCAGGTTGAACAACACGCTATTCGCCAAGTCAACCCAAGCAATGGGGGTGATAGTCCAGCCTCATCACTGTGGAAGATGATGTCATATACGCCACATGCTCGATCGATGATACTTTCTACAAGCGTCGACTTCCTGATCCCATCTTCAACATTAGGGGAGTTGGGCACTATAAATGACCGTCTGTGGACGATGAAGACAATGATGGGAAACAGGAAGACAATGCTGAGGAGGAAGAAGAGGATAGCGATGACGTGGAGGAAGTGGAGCCCACCATTCTTGTGAGACATAGAGTAGTGCCACGGAAGCGTCCTCTTCATTATGCTGCCTCATCAACTTCTGTCCTGCCACCTTCTCAAGAAGGAGAGGATGCCTATTCTATGGTGGGTATGTATACTATGTTGCAGGACATCCAGACACATCAACATCAGCAAACCCAATCTCTTGCTGGCATTCAGGACGTGCAAGGTCGGTTGTATAAAAACTAGCAGGCAATCTATGAAAATGAATGCCTTCTCTTGGCCAACCAAGAGAATATGTATCAGCTTCTACAACTGATGGAAAATTATCAACATCCTTTCTTTGATCATTACTAGAGCCAGGGGTATTTTGGAGGTTACGCGATGCTGCCAGACATGCCCCCATCTGATCCTACCTTTTAGGGGATGTTTCCTCCCCAGGACCCCACACAACCACCACCACCACCATTTTGAGTCGGGTATCGCTGTTCCACCTCTTAAGTTGGGATGTTGACTATGAGGCCATAGTCATATTTAAGCTTAGGGGGTGATGGAACAGTTTCTATCTTAGTTTTTATTTTAGCCTTTTGTTTATTTTATTTTGAGAAAAGTACTTAGTTTTATTGTTATTTTTTCTTGTTATATAGGATCCACAATCTATCTAGTATAATCTATGGAGAAGTAAATGCATGGTTTTAATTGAGAATATCAATCTCTGGGAAGGGTGCAATTTTCAAAATTATGTGTGAGCTTATTTTGCAAGTAATTGAGTCACATAACTGAGGAAGTGCTTGAGTAAGTCAACTTTAGGACATTAGAGCATAAATGACCGTCTAATTTGTCTAAGAAAGTGATTGACAAGGATTGTTGAGCCTAAACTGATCAAACACTAATGTGACTTTAAATTAAAATTTAAGAAAGAAACCCCTTGATTACCCTGTACACAGGTCATTAGAGAGGGACATATGATTTTTTTTCTGAAGGTTCTATCTCTTAGTCGTATGATCTCACCCACCGCATTCATTTGACTCACACCCCACCATAAGAGGATTGAGCACATGTTGTCATTCTTTCTCTTGATTGCATTTGCATTGCATAATATATTATGCATAATAGTTGTTTATTTTTGCTTGCATTAGTGCATAAAAATATAGAAAAATCATACATGCACAACAAACTCATGCTGCATGTCATTTAGTTGCATAACACCTTTGTTCATATAGTTGCATATGAATTACATATTTTCTTGCATAAAGATCTTGTCTAACTTCTTCTCTTTTAATAAAAAGGTAGTGATTGTGCCCATTCTTTGATAAAAAGAAGAAGAAGAAAGCACTTACATAAATTAAATGGGTAGTGCAATTCATGATTGTAAAGGGGCTTAAATGAAAAAAAAATGGATATTTCTGAAAGTTCAAGGACACAATTCTACCTAATTATAAAGAAAGTTAGCACATGATGTAGTTTTTTAGATATTTTGTCTTATTTTGAGATGAAATAATAGTTGCATGCATCATTCCACCACAATGATTAGGCATTAGGAGCATTCTTTAGAAATTTTTTTTTTGCATCATCATAGGTTCATCATAATTTTTTATTGCATGAATGATTTTATGTGCTCATGATTCTTCCACAACCAACTATTTAAACCACCCATTGCTCTTACTGGTAGGCCACTCAGATGATTTTCTCCTCATTCATTACTCTATTAGGAGAACTGCTTCCATGTAGATGGTAGGTAGAGAAAAGAGCAACGTAGATAGGAGATCACACAATGCATCAAGTATGAATCGAACGATTCTATCATATTAACTGCTCTAACTGATAAGTGTCTCATTGATTGGGGATGGACATCTTGGATAGATGTTTTTGGTCGCCTATAGGGCAATTAGTCTTCAGTGGTCAGTAAAGGCCGGAAGGAGGACCGAAAGGTGGACACTTTTCAGATGTACCTTATGCATTATGTCCTCTAGCTGACTTATCTCAATCAGATCCAAAGGTGTTGTTGCTCGAGGATGAGAAAGATTTTAGCTTAGGGGAGTTTGATGTATGGGTTTTGAGTCGCTTATTACAGGCCTAATTTACTGTGGTTTTGTGCATCTGTTAGTCAATTCGTTGATCATACCTGCATAAATCTGTATAATTGGCTTGTATAATTTGCTTTCATCAAACTATGCTTATTTCATCATAATTTTAGTATTTTATATATTTCTCGGCTTGATACATGATCTTTTTCGATTTTTAGGAATTTCAAATATTTGACGAGTCGGTGCCACCGACCACATTGGTCGGTGCCACCGAGATGACATCAAAAACGAGCCTTGATCGACTAACCAAGTTGATGACACCGACCACCTAGGTCGGTGCCAACGAGATAGCATTAGAGAGGAAGGGAAAAACTCACATCAGCTCGGTGCCACCGACATCCCAGTCGATGGTATCGACTCAGCCAGAGAGTGACCAAAACCCAATACCGCCGGTGCCACCGACTCTGTTAGATTTCAACAATCTAAACTGGCCACCCCAATCCAATGGTCCATGTTATGTGGTACCGTAAGTGACCTAGGATAAAAAAGGGAGGACGGCCAGACCTAAAGGGGATTAGTTTTTGCACCACACGACGGCCAGAGAAGAGAGGGAGAGAGCACAGAGCCGAAGGATGACAACCTGACGATTCGAGCACCTCCGAAGGATGTTTCTTCTACTGGAAGACTACAGGATGCATGTTTCTCGAGGAGGATCATCCGGAGAACCTTCTTTCCAGGGGTTACATGAATCTCCTTCATGTTTCCCACGTTTTTCTTCTCTCCTTCTATGTGTTCTCAACTGAAAATCATGTGGGGCTAAACCCCTCTTTTCCTTCGGATCCGGGAGTAACCCGGGGGATCGTTGCATTAACTTTCTACATGATTTAGTATAAATTTCTCTTTATTCCTAGATATATAAGTGTGGATTTGAACGACTTATCACTGCTTGATCACCAATGATATGATTATAGACCAATAATTACTCCGGAAGGGGGATTAAAGGTTAGAAAACCATAACTTGTACACTTTTTTACGCGTTCCTTGGAAAAGGTGATGCATGGTTAGTGGAAAGAACCCAGAGTTTTCAATAATGCACCTAAACTGAGAAATAAATTACCATAGACATGGAATTGGCTTAGATTTACATAGTGAATTGTATCGCGGAAGTGAGAAATTCTAGCTACAGACTTTCTATCCAGGTTAGGAGTAGGAATTTATATTAATTCGGTAGAAACGATATACGATGAGACCCTGTGGTGAAACTAGTAACCCTAATGAATTCAACCATATTCGAATCAACCGTTTTCATTTTCTCTTGATTTTCATTTGTTTTGTTAAAATTCAATTCAACATTTTCAACCGGCTTAGCTGGCCGTACTGTAGTTAGTAGTAGTCACTGAGACTACATCTCCCTGAGTTTGACTCGGGCCTCACAAAGGCCTATATTACTCGATGTGTGCACTTGCATTTTTGCGCACGGTTTTGGCATGTCAGACACCTAGTTAAGCTTGACCTAAAAGTCAACACAATTGAATATGCATCCTGCTTTGGCAGATCCACATATCTACCATCACACTTACAACATATAGATGATGTGCCATGCTTTGGAAGACCCACATATCTACCATCACACTTCCATGAGATAGACAACACACCACACTTTAGCATAACCTATTCTTGGTCGATCAGGATTTTCATGTGTTTTTCTTATAGAACGCATCTTAGACTTAACATTTATTGAGGGATTTTATATATATACATATACGTACTCAATCATCACGTACTTATAGTATGTATCACATACATTCTATATCCACAAACAAAAACACACAAACATAAAACATACGAGCAATAGTTATGGACATACTAATGCAATTTTTTGGATCCACAAAAAATTTCTACCACCTAAGGTCCACACCACGTGTAGCAACATGTACTAGATAAGATGATGATGGAACAAGCTGGTCGATCAAATCCACCCTCCAGTCGATCAGTTAGACTTCCTTTTCAGTCAATTGGCTTCATCAGTTGGTCGATCCTGGATCATGTGGTTGACTGGACTCTTCCCATTGATCGGTTTGGCCTCTAGTTGATCCATTGACTCCTCTTATTTATGGCCTCCTCCGTCCTCTAGTCGATTGGTTTGACTCCTTAGTCAGTTGACTCAGATGGTGTAGAAGGTCTCTCTTTCCCAAAATAGAAATTAAAACTATCCTATTTCATATTACATTATGACAGGGAAATTCTTGAATTACATTCGAGTAGAGAATAGGAAGAAGAGCATTTATTTATATTTGAAAAGGAGGGGAGAGGCTCAGTATGCAAACCGAATAACAACAAGAAAGAAAATCAAATAGTCATGCACACACATCCATAGGGGTTTTGTCCATGGTCACACATACATCCATACTCAAACACTTTTAGGGCAATACATATTGATTGTATTTATGTATGTATGTGTGTGTATATATATATTGGGATCATATGTGGTATTTAATCTGATATGCACATGAATCAATTTTTATATTCATATTGTATGCAATAAAAAATCTGATCATATCGATTTAAATACAAATATACCATAAATTGACGTGGCTCTGATATTACTACTAGGGATTAGGGATAGAAGCGAAGGTAGTAGAAACAAAACTATTTTCCCTATTCCTTGCCAGAAGACCGTGTCAACAATGGTGTATCTATGAAAGAAGGTAGCAAGAATTATACTTGATCCTTCATGCCTCTGTGTAGTCCATATGGAGATGGTTGTTGTCCTCCTAGTGTGGTGGAAATAGCCTTCATGCCTCTGTGTAGTCCATATGGACCGTCGATAACTCCATGTTGTGCTACTAAAGCCAATGAGAAGGAGTTGTCCCTTTGATGTTATTGTTTAAGCATCGAATGCTCTCCCCTGTTGTCTCTCCCTTGGTGTCTCTCCCTTTTACGGGTAAGACTTTCTCAGGCTCTCATGTTACCACAACTGTGAGAGGAAAATAATTGTCAGAGCGTATTTTTGTGTCTTCTAAAATCCTTGACTACCCCTTTATTTATGCATGGCTAGGGTCAGGGTTTCATGATTAATTGGGAGTCAAAGAGACTGAATTTCATGAATTTTCTAGAAGCTACAAACCATGTAGCGGCATGTTTACTTCTAAATCAGTATATTCATATGTGAAATAGTCGGTTCAACACTTGAACTGTCTGGTTCACATGTGAATTAGTCAATTCAACATTGGTCAGTTCACTATATTTCTTATTCGCAAACATATTGGCTTTTAATATGATGATTAGTGCACAACCTGACATCATCATCAATCCTTGATCCGGTCATGCTGATCGCTCAACCAGTCATTTCACATCTAAAATGGTCGAATCACATTTTGAAAGGGCCACTCACTTTTGAAATGGGAAATTTCTTTTTTGAACTGGGTGGTTCATTTATAAACATCGCACCTTCAATTCCCTGTTCAACCAATATACAATTAGTGTTGTCTAAATTGAATACCTAAAGACTTTATTAATCAAGTTAAACCATATTCATGAGTAAACTCCTATTCTAGGTTCATCCTATGTATGTGACCCTATCAATCCCAAATTATGTTGGCAAATGAATTCTTATAACCAATTTATTACAACACAAGCAATGAGCGGTATCTAGCAACATATAGTTTCTACCCAAGTAATTGGAATGTTGGAGAACAACTTCATCCTACAATCTATGATCAATGTTATAGTGATTGTATAGTTTCTTTATCTCTGATATCTAAATTGAACTCAAGGCATGGAATCGTCAACCTCTCAATGTTCAATCCATGTTCATTGAACTAGAGAAGATTGTATGAGATGCATTAACTCACATATCACATATTGAGTCACATGAGTACGGATCTACATTTCTCAATCTCTCTTATCATGTAGCCAGGATGTCAATTGATGAGTGCAACCTCATAATCTTTCTTTCCATAATTTAATCTTTATTTGAAACCAATTTGTTGGCTTGTGAATACTTTTGGCATCAATTTGTCTAGTTTCACTTTTATTCCTTCTATTTGGTGTTTTCACTAGGTTTGGCTGACTTTTGTTGGAAAATGAACAAATATGCCCAAACCAGTCTCGCCAACTGACCGGTTCATATGAATTTACCGATTTAGATCATGAAATGACCATTTCGTACCCAGACTCAGCCAAATGATCTCTCCCAATAGCCACTGTAGGGTTTCATTGAATCTACACCAAAACTAAATCCAATCGACTAACTCAGATGCAGATCCAGTCTCATGCATCGACTGATTTAAATACAAATCAACCGATTCATATCATGAAAAATCTAGTCAAAAGTCAAAGAAAGAAGGCCACTATTGCAGTCAAACCAATATCAAAATGGATCCAACGGCCACCACCACCCCAAAGCCTTCTTTCTAGGGTTTTAGCCCCTCCTTTCTCCCTATAAAAGGAGGGGAGGCAAAATGGGCATCCCTTGTTAACTATTTTTTATTTTGGGTTCTTTACATTATGTCTGAGTAGTCTCCTTCTAGGGCATGGGGACTATCCCAATATCCTATTCTTTCCTGATGCAATCGACACCATTATTTTATTAAAATAATGAATTTCCTTCTATTTCTACTTTGATCATTGGATGAATTGATATAATCTTGTGGAGTGATGTGATTGAGGATCTTCACAAGGATGAAACCAATAATCCCTTCATAGTAATTGTTATCTTTCTATCCAACTGATCTCGTTCTTGTTCTTCTGGTAGAATGATTATATTTTGTCGGGGTGCCAAGATCTTGGATTCCCACAAGAACAAACTCATGGTCTTTTGATGTGATCACCTAATTTAGATTATTATCCTTCTACCCATTTGACTTGTTTGTTATAGCCCATGGTGACACAATCACCTGATCCATGGGTTTGAACGTAGGATGAGAATCACATGTCTCTAGATGAGAAGTAACAAGTTGGATGGTTGAACATGGATATGCAAACCCTGGGATCAATGGGTTTATCAGGAAGTCTGGCCCTTAAGTGGTCGTGCTCCAAAAGTACACAATCCACATAGTCCTAGTATGATTATTGAAACTAAGGAGTTGATTCGTTGAGTAGAATCATGGCTATTGGTTGTGATCCCCCAAAACCCCAATTCCTTTATCATTTGATCTCACATAGTTATTTCAGAATTTTTTACTTCTGTTCTTAGTCTAATCAAACTCTCAACAAATCAGATTTTCATTTCTAGATTATCCCATTTTCTTCCACCTTTTCTAGAATCGATGCCTTACTACCATAAGGTTGACTCATTGCTTGCAATAAGTTGACCACCTCTTTAGAAGGTTAAACTTTAGGACTTTTCCTATTGATTGGTGCAGAATGACACACACCAATTTGGAGCCATTGTCGGGGATGACACACATTGTTTTTCAAACTTGATTGCTTGTATATATACGATTTCTCTTCTTTCTTTTCATAATTTTAGTTTGGTTTTATAATTTTTAGTTTGTTCCACAATTTTAGTCTTGTTTCATAATTCCCTAGCTCGTTTATAATTTCTAGACTTGTTCCATAATTTCTTTCCCTTCTTTCTAGTTTATTTTTTAATTTTAGTTCCTTGCAATTCTTAGTTTTGTTCTATAATTTTTAGTCTTGTTCAATAATTTCTAGTCTTGTTCCATAATTTATTTTCTCTGATTTTTGCAATTTATTTTTCCTACTAATATCCATTCTGGTAGTGTATCTCCTCCTTCTATCGAGTTTCTATTTAGGTAATACTTCTTTCTAGTTTGTTTTGTCATTTTTAATCTTATTTATAATTTCTTAGCTTATCTTTGCAATTTTTGTTCTTTAGTAATTTCTAGATAACCCCTTAACTTGTTTTAGTTTCTTTTCATAATTTTTAGTTTTTTTCTAGTTTAGATCTTTTTCTTTTCTTCCTATCTTAGAATTATTTTTGTAATTTGTTTCTTTCTTCAATAAAAGAGGGTCTTTCAAAATGGAATGGTCAACACATTACGGTTTACAATATCAGTTGTGTGGTTATTACAACCATACATATCTAAGTTGTCCTAATGTTTCCCTAGATTGTGGTAGCACCTTATATAATCTTGAATCTTCCTATCTTGGTGGGTATGATGTAACTTCAACCCACAATGTCTCTTGGGCCATTATAAGGATCCATGCTACCTTTATCCATATTCTGATGAGGGGTGTTATGAACAACAGAATGATGGGGTGTATGACCAACAAAACTTTGGGGAATGTTAGTCTATTTATGAAACCCAATGTACTCCTCAACAAGAACAACAACTGAGGGCTCTAGAAATAATAGTAGTAGAATTAGAGGAAACATTAGAAACCTGATAAGCCTTGGTAGCTACTTTTCTAGAAATCCAATCAAAGAATTTAGATTGTCCAAATATGTACCCTCATATTATGCGTGTGCCTTGTAATGTCGAGTCTTCCCACCATAGTGGATGTAATGAAAATTTCAATCCAAAATCTTCTGAAGACTATTATGAGGAGAAATGTTACACATATCAATATGAGGGGTGTTATGACCAAGAATATTGGGAGGGGTATGGTGAAGATAACCAACAAATTTTGTTGGGGGGTATGAACCTCATTCTAAAAACTAATATACACCTCAGTAGGAGGAACAAATCATAGCACTTTGAAAAATGTAGCAAAGCAATAGGAAATATTAGAAAATTGACAAGCCTTGTTAGCTACTTTACTAGAGGCCCACTCACATAGACCCATGGAAAATTATAAAAACCTAAGATATTTTCCCGACGATGACGATGATTATTCCATGTTTATGTCATACATGTCTGATTCTACCAAGAATTCATATTCTTTTGTGATGAGAACGTTGGTATCCTGAACCTTCCGCTAGAAGCTATATTACTTATATCGATCTATAATGATTGCAAATGAATGGGGGTTTGGTTGAGTAGCTGTCGAATTGGACTGTAAAGAGGCAATTAGGCTAATCAAGAGCGACAGTAATAACTTCCCATGATATGCGAGAATTAGGGGTATGATACATAGGGAGATGATGACGCTGAACACAGTTGACTTCATCTGTAGACAGAAGAATATGGTAGCTGACGAACTCACAAAGAGCTTCAAAAACATCAATCCCAATCCACATTGGATTGATGAATTGTGAATCTCCAACAACTCCTCCTATCATAGAATAAATCTAGATGTTATCATTGACCAATCCACTTGGGTTGAACCCTCTCTAAATAATTAACCGTCACCCCTCCATGATAAATCAGTAGATGTTTTTAGAGATAGGATTCCTCATCAAAAGCCTTACACTCCACTAAAACCAATTTATTTTTCATATACGACTGATCTAGATGGGGAGACAACACCACTTGAAGAGATTGACATGCCCCCTCTCATTAATTATAAAGAGGACATTCTTGTTTTACTTCCTCCTGAACCCTTCGTAACATCTTGCATAGAGGAACCTGAGCCACATGCTATATAAACACAAAAACCCACTAATCCCATTAACCATAATGTTGATTGCATGATTTCTCATGATGTTGATTTAAATTGATTTATTCTTTCTTATCAACACCACAATGCAATACACAGATCAATATGACGGGGAAAACTAGAGCCAATGCTACATAGCTGACATTCCATGTGCTATCAATACCACATCCGCCAGTCTCCCCTAATCCACATTCATCACCAACACTTCCTTCATTGCTAAAGGATGATCTGTGGATCCTATTGGATGGACTATGATATGAAAGGAAATATGAAAGTCTCTTTGAGCTTCCATGACCACTCGACCATTGGGTACACTGTGAAGCTCAACTAATCAAGGTTCCAACCCTCATACACAGTCCATTCAGTTGGACGTTCTTCAAGCTACTAGTGCCTAGTGATCTTCACACTTTTTTTCCTTCCATTACAGATTTAAGTTTTGCTCGAGACAAGTAAAATTCTAAGTTTGGGGTGGAGGTGGGTGGTACGTACTCATTCCACCCACTATATCTTAAATTTATCACAATTTCCATTATGTTATGTAGTTTAACTTTAATTTTTCAAAAAAAATCCTTTCACTTTGGCCTTTGTCTAGTCATCTAGGCCTTTATCTAGATGGCCATGATGATATGCATGTTTACCAATACACCCCCTTGAATGATCAACTTCTTTTTGTAAGATAAATTCTAAAATCTACCATTGATAGACATTATCCTGTCACCTAGGATCTGAATTAACACCATTCCTTGGAAAAGATGGCAAGTTGTACAGGACTAATAGGATACAAAGTTGATGCTTCCTTAACTAGTTTCATAGATTAACTTGAAAATTTTCTTGATTTTTTGTTACTTGAAATTAATTGACCCACATGTATGATACTCCCAATGTTCTTAAATTCAAAAAAACAAGTTGCATAAAGAACAGTCTTTTGAATACTTCTTCCATCACCCTCTTGTCTCATCCAAAAAAAGGAAAAATGCCAAAATCCTAAGTTCAAGGTGGCACCCTCCCCCCTCCTCGACTTCTTCCATACCCCTCAAAAGTTTGATAAGGGTGTACCATCAAGAAAAGATGCCAAAAGAGTGCATCAAAACACTCGACCAATGTAATTGTAAATAAAGAAATAAAAAGGTCTCAAGTCAAATAGAGGATATACCACTTATCTCGATACCTCCTTTTATACCTAGGGGAATCTACATAGTCCCATCAAATCATTGAGCCATGTTCTTGTGCAATGAGTAGAAGAATATGTGGAAGTACCAAATGAGAAGAGAATATGAAATCTATTTTATTGTGGGTCGTGAAATGAAACCCAATTATGAAATAATCTTGAAGTAGGTGATATGAATTTTTTTTCTATGAATAGAGGAAGTCAAGATTGTTTGGACATATAAGGTAGAAGGACTCGAGTGGTGTTATGAAAGTTAGGATGGCGGGCCGAAATTATTATGTGCCACTATTTTAAATTCAATGTTGCTCGAGGATGAGCAAAGTTTTAAGTTCAAGGTATTTTGATGAGTGCAAACTCATAACATTTCTTTGCACATTTTTATATATATTTAACACCATTTTTGGGCATAAATTTTTCTAGTTTAACTTTTCTCCCTTTTATTTGGAGTTTTCACTAGTTTTGGCTGATTTTTGTAGGGAAATGAACAAATCTATCTGGAAATCGACCAGTTCAAATATGAATGGGACAGTCCAGATCACGAAATGGTAATTTTGTGCCCAGACTCAGCCCAATCTCCACCTCTAATAGCCATTCTAGGGTTTCATTGAACTGACAGTGTCATTAAATCTAATCGACTGATTCAGATTCCGAGTCAATCGATTCACACCATAGTCAAATGGTCAAAGAAGGAAATTTGAGGAATCTCTTTATTTGGGGTAAGCAATTAAATCCCAAAAGACCAAGAGTCAAAGACTTGAATTCTACCTAGATCACATCTCATGAACTAACAGGTTCAGATATGAATCAACCAGTTCAAATACAAACTGATTGGTTCAGATCACAAAATGACTGTTTCATGCCCAGATCTAGTCAAAAGTCAAACAAAGAAGGCCATGATTGTAGTCAAACCTCGATCAAAATGGATCCAGTGTCCTTCGCCACCCCAAAGCCTCATTTCTAGGGTTTTTGTCCCTCCTTTCTCCCTATAAGGGGGAGGACTCCAAGATAAAAGGGGCATCCATTTTTGTCCCTTGTTATCTTGTTTTCATTTTGTTCTTTACAATATGTTTGAGTAGTTCCCTTAAGGGGCATGGGGACTAGCCTCATAGCCTATTCATGTTTGATGTAATTGACTCCATTGTTTTAATAAAAGAATGATTTTTATTCCTTTTCTACTTTGATCATTGGATGAATTGATATACTCTTGTGGAGTGATGTGATCACAGATTTCCACAAGGATGAACCATAATCCCTTGTTTGTGATTGTTATCTTTCTGTCCAATTGATCTCTTACTTGTTCTTTTTGTAGAATGTTTATATTTTAGTTGGGGTGTCGAGCTATAAGATTCCCACAAGAATGAACTCATGGTCTTTTGATGTGATCACCTGATTTAGATTATGATCCTTCTACCCATTTGACTTGTTTTTATAGCCCACAGAGACACAATCACCAGATCCATAGGTTTGAACATCGGATGAGAATCACATGTCTTTGGATGAGATCTCAAAAAGTAACATGTTAAACGGTTGGATAAGGATCCGCAAATGACAAGGTCAATGGGTTTGTGGGAAGTCTAGCCCTTGTGTGATTGTTCTTTGAAGGACACCATCCACATGGTTCTGATTTGATTATTACAACTAAGGAGTTTATTCATTGAGTAAAATCATGGAAAATAGTAGTGATCCCCTGGGCACCCGACAAGATCAATGGGTTTGTAGGAAGTCCAGCCCTTGTGTGATTGTGCTCTGAAGGACACAATCCACATGGCCCTGATTCTATTATTGAAACTAAGGAGTTTATTCATTGAGTAAAATCATGGAAATTAGTGGTGATCCCCCAGGCACCCAGTTCCCTAATTTTTTGATCTCAAATAGTTATTTTTGCATCTTTTACTTCTGTTCTTTGTTTAGTCAAACTCTCAACAAACCATATTCTCCTTTCTTATTCTTGTGCTTGATTTTGAATCCAACAATTTTCTTCCACCGTCACTTGAGTCGATACCTTACTACTATAAGGTTGACTTGTTGATTGAAACAAGTTGAACACCTCTTTAGAAGGTTAACTCTAGGACTTTTCCTAGTGATTGGTGCACAGCGATAGACATCACCAATTTCCTATAGGAGGGATAAATTCCATCTACATCACTCACACTCAATCCCCATGTGTCACAATGCACCCTAGCATCACCTATATGGAAACCCTTGTTCAAGGTCACATTGGATGATGTCAAAATACATCGAATGGCATGTGATGAGTGCAGTGACTTGAGGTCTAAGAACCACAATCACCACTTTCACTATAAGAACTGATTCTGACTACCATTCCATGGTTTCCATGTATCACTCTCAAGGTGGGTCTGTCTGGTACACTGTTCGCTAACAAGTACCTATGTGTTTGGTTTGATATCACATATCATGAATGAAAAGATTCTATCATGAATAAACACACACTCTAGTCTTATGTATTATTTTTGTCTATTTTTCTTCCACACTAAAATATGACTAGGGACATAACAAGAATGTATATACTCTTATCATACATAGAATCTCGTTGTTCAGTTCCTCAACCTGGACACATATATCATTGAGTAACATCATTCTTTAGACATCTACTATGTCTGTGTCATCATATCATGATTGGGACAAACATATTAGACAGAATTACCTGCATAATTATCAAATTAGGTATCTAATGCCCCATTATAATCATCGTATAATCGGATCTCTAGGCATACATACCAACAATGTTGTCATCAACAAACACAAACACATGATCTATGAAGATTAGGTGGCTTAGCACCTTGGACCCGTGAACTATGTAGCTTACTATCTCCTTATCCTCTTCCACCTTCATCATTAGTTGGGAGTAGCATTCCGTGATGACAATGAATAGCAGGGGGAGAGTGGATGTCCCTGTCTGAGTCCATTTGAGCCTTGGAAAATGCCTTTAGGGGTGACATTAACAAGTACTGAGTAGCTCATGATACCTACACATTGTTTTGTGAGCAAAATCCAATTATTCTCAAATCTCATTTCCATCATTACCCACCATAGCTTATCCCACCTGACACTACTAAAGGCTTTAGAGACATCAATCTTCATGCATATCTTTTAGTGACCTCTCCTCACATTGAATTTGAGCATAAATTCACCATCTAGAAAGACACAATCAGATATGGTTCTACCTGAGATAAAAGTTCCTTGAGGCTCCAGAATGAGTAGTGGTAACACTAGGTTCAGTGAATAACTAGTATTTTTTCCATAATATTATATTTCATATTGAAGCAGGTTATCGACTTGAAGTCAGTGAGGGAGGTCATTGTATTCTTCTTGTATATAAGACTAAGAAGGCGTGATTTACCCATCTATGCATGAACCCCCTTCCATAAACCATCTAACACCATTGCATAGATCAACTTTGATGATATCCCATGCATATCTATAAAAGTGGGCATCAAACCCATCCCTGCTTGGGGATTTATTCACTCCTATACTCCATATAAATTCTTTCACTTCATTTTCATTAACAGCCCTACATAAGTTGTTATGTGTGTTCATTATCTTATACCTCCATTTTAGGTTCTCATTGTGTTCTTGCTCCGTAGTCTGATTCTTGTTGCATCGAGCTCTATAGAATTCAATAGCTTGTTTTTCGACTTCCTCCTGGATGTTCACAATATTTCCTTCAGAATTCATTAGCTTATACATACATGTATGGGTTTAAGAGAGGCATTCTCCCCCTCTCCCATTCTTGTGATGGAGGCTGAATATCTGGGAGGGTGATAAATCAATACATCAGCGGGGATTCAAACATGGGTCCCTTTGTTAGGGGACACTGTGCTTGACCACTTGAGCCACTCCTTGTCGGTAAGTGGGAAATATAGTTACCAAGTATTCTGATACATACATGCATACATACATACACACATACATGCCAACAAGGAGTGGCCCAAGTGGTCAAGAACGGTGTCCCCTATCAAAGGGACCCAGGTTCAAATCCCAATTGCTGCCTTGGTTTACTACCCTCCTGGGCGTTCGGCCTCTGTCACGGGTGTGGGAGAGGGGGGGGGGAGAAATCTTTCTCTCTTAATCCCATACATACATACATACATACAGACATACATACATGCATACATACCCGCTAAGGAGATTGGATGGCTGCTCAAAGACGCATGCATGAATTTATGGGAAGCAACCAGATCAAGAGCACAGAAGGACGGACATATGGAACACATATGGGCAGGGATCCAAGTACCAAAGTGGAGCATATGCTTATATAAAATTTTGCATAATGCTCTTGCGACTCTAGACAAAATACATAGCTGGAACCAAGAGGTTGTTGTTGCATGTATGCTTTGCAAGGAGGAGGATGAGTCACATTTTCACCTTACTTGTTGCTGCAAATTCACAAAAGAAGTATGGGGAATCATGTGTGAAGATTTGAAGATTCGCAAACAACTCCAAAATGATCCAAGAAGAATGTTGATGTGCTGTGGAAATAATGAAAATAAAAGGATTTCCTTTGCTGCACTTTGCTTCTTTATATGGGAGGAAAGGAATGCCCGCAGACATGGAGGTCCAGCTACAAACCCAAAAATTATTGCTACAAAAATTTGTAGATGTGTTAAACGTAAGTTACACATTAGCTAGTGAGTGAGTTGTATCTAGAATGGAGTGTATGGCGTTGGGCCTACATGTACCTTTTGACCTCCTATTAATTTTTAGGAGGATGTCAGAATATGTTTACTTGATTCCGATACATACATACATACATACATATAATCCCACATACATACATACAAGTAACCCGCCCCCTCCGTCTCTAGGGTTTCTCTAGCGATCAGCCAGGCGATCCTGAGAAGGACCGGCGGCAGTGGGATCTCCCCGTCAAGATCCTCCCACCTCATCCACCGCCCCACCCATCCCTACCTCCACCCCACCTCCACCCCAACCCTCCAGCAATGGATCCATTTCTACGGAGAAATTGAAGGAGTCCGAAGTTTCACCCAAATGATTATGGATGCACGTCGTGATGAGAACGACGGCCCAGGAGAAGGAAAGTTCAGAACTGAACTTCCCTAATGGATCGAAAGTTGATGGCAAGGTCATCGTCATGCTCGAGGAAGAGGAATGCAGCAGGATGAAGGACATCTGGGAGTTCTCGGTCTCCATCTATGTCATGGAGAAGAGACCCTTCTACCCTCACCTTGCTGCATGGATCAGGAGAACATGGCGTCCCAAAGGAGAGTTCGATCTGATATCAAAACCAGATGGATTCTTTATTATCCATTTCTCTAATGACACAGATAAGAAATCTTTCCTCCTTGGAGGTCCTCGCTGGTTTGACTACCAGATGGTCATCACTAAAGACTATAAATATGGTGACCCTCTCGTCAAGGAATACATGTCATCTGTTCTGGCATGGATCATGATCCCTTCCAATGGTAAGACTTGGACCAAGAAGGCCACAGGTACTGTGGCGGCTGGGGTAGATACTGTGCTCCATATTGAAACCAAATCCATGGAAGGGCCCGGTACAGATGAAGCACGTGTTCTTGTTGAACTACAAGCGGAGGAAGAACAACCCAACACCGTGTGGCTCAGGGTTCCGGGTAGAGGAGAACATCTGTTCAAGATTCACTATGATCATATGCCTACGAAGTGTTCTTCCTGTTGCATCTTCGGTCATAATGAAGACGACTGTCCCAAGAAACCTAAAGTTACTACACCCCAGCAAGAAGATGAGGAAAACTTTCAGGTCCCAAAAAAGGTATGGAGGCAGAAATCTGTCGATAATCAGGTAGCCGAAAAAACCAAAGACAGAGAGGAAGGGGAATTCGTCAATCCTATAGAAGCGACTACTTCCACTTCAAACAAATTTGGTGCTCTGGATTCAGACAAAGAAGAAGAAGAACTGTTGGTGATTGAGAAAGAGAATCCTCCTCCATCTTCTTCCCAGAAAAAAGGAAAAGAACGGGAGAAAGTTCCTTCAAGGCGTACAAGGAACTCAAAAAACTCTTCTTAATGTCCATTTTAGTCTGGAATGTAAAGGGTATCAATAAGCCGACTAAAAGGAAGGAAGTTAGGGAATGGATCGTTAGAAGTGATGTTTCTATTTCTACTATCATTGAAACAAAAATTAAAAGATGCAATTCCAGTTATATCAGCTCTATCTTTCCCAATGGATGGAGGAATATTTCAAACCACGATGAAGTAGATCTGGGAAGAATTTTCTTGGGTTGGAACCCAAACGTCTGGAACATAGATGTCTTCAAGAAAACTGATCAAATGATCACTTTAACATGTAAAAATAATGGCGGTCTTCTTATCTGGTTCACAGCTATCTATGCTTATAATCTCCACAACCAACGCATAGATCTGTGGAATGACATTGAGTCTCTCTCAAACATCATTAACGAACCCTGGCTGATTATGGGAGACTTTAACAATGTTAGGTTTCAAGAAGAAAAGATAGGGGGTCATCTCACCCATGAAGCAGTCATCAAAGCCTTCAACCACACTATTAATGTGGCTGACCTATGTGAGCTTCCAATGAATGGGAATATCATCTATACTTGGAACAATGAAGGTAAACCTGACAAAATAATTGCCAGTAAGCTCGACAGAGCTCTTGTCAACAACCAATGGCTTCAAGTTCTCCCACATGCCCATGTCAAGGTAGTGGGAGCTGACATAAGTGATCACATACCACTTATCATGCAAGTTTAGGAAAAGAAGAAGAAGGCTAGGCCTTTCCGATTCAAAAACTTCTAGACATCTTGGAGTGGTTACTCAGACATCATCCAAGAAACTTGGAACAAAGTGATAGAAGGAAACCCCATGTTTGTCTTCACAAAAAAGCTTATGAAAGCCAAATATCTTCTGAAACGATGGTCCAAGAAACATGTTAATATCCCTGAGCTTATTTCTGAATCCAAAAAGAGCTAATCACTATCAAGAACGCTCTTCTCACTGATCCTCTCAACAGTCAACTTATTGAAGATGAACTGAAGATTAAAGCACAGCTAGAAGACCTCAAAAAAGATGAAGAAAACTATGCCTGGCAGTGCAGCAGGCTTGCCTGGATAGCGGATGGTGACCACAATACTAAACTTTATCACAACGCAATAAGGAAACGTGAAGCCCAAAACACTATTGCTGAACTTATTGATGATGAAGGCAAAGTAGTTAACAGCCAAGAGGATTTAGAAATTCAAGCCAATGAATACTATAAGGCTCTTTTCAACAAACAACAAGAAGACACTCCCCTTCTTCAGAATGAAAATCTTAGTTGGAGGTACAAGCTTACTAGTTCTCATAATAACATTCTTTGCAGGGATATTAACATGGAAGAACTAAAAGATGCCGTCTGGAGCATTGGAGTTAATAAGTCCCCAGGACCTGACGGGTTCAATGGCCACTTCTACAGAGAAGCTTGGCAAACAATCAAAGTTGATCTCTTTAACAGCATCAACTGGATTATGAAAGGAGGTAATATGCTCAGGCAAATCAACCATGCCTTTCTCACGCTCATTCCTAAGAAGAAATCTACTGCTTCCCTTGCTGACTTCAGGCCTATTGCCTGTTGTAACGTTTAGTACAAAATCTTGGAAAAAATCCTAACTGAACGTCTCGAGCTAGTTCTTCCTTCTCTCATCTCGAATGCCCAAGGCGCCTTCATCAAGGATAGAGGCATTTCAGACTGTGCACTCCTCGCAGGAGAATTTATGCTAGATTTCAATGTTAAAAGAGGCCATAAGAAAGTTTGTATGAAGCTCGACGTCTCTAAAGCTTTCGATAGTGTTCGTTGGGTCAAACTCTGGCAGATTATGAAGGAGATGGGTTTCTCCACCAATTGGATCTCGCTTATTCAACAATGCGTCACTACTGTCAGTTATTCAGTGTTAGTGAACGGCACCCCTAATGGCATCTTCAAAGCCTCTAATGGTTTGAGGCAGGGAGATCCACTGTCTCCTTTGCTTTTTACTATCATTATGGAATACTTCTCTCAACTTATGAAGCAGGCTGAAGACAACAAGGACATAGCTACTTATACAGTGAGGGGCACGCAGATAATGAGTCATCTTGTATTTGCAGATGACGTCCTTGTCTTCCTAGAATCAAAACCTAAGTACCTGTTAAACCTGAAGGAGCTGCTTCAAAGGTTCGGAACTCAAACAGGGCTACACATCAATGAGGACAAAACGCAGGTCTTTACCTCCTCCAACTGTGAACACATTAAGAATGACATTGAAGATACTCTAAAGATGCATATCACTTCCCTTCCCACCAAGTATCTAGGGTTCCCCTTAACGGGTGGTAAACCTCAAGTTAAGGACTTCACAGATTGCACAGACAAGATTGAATCCATGATTTCCCGTTGGCCTCAGAACAAAACTTCCATGGCAGGCAGGATCACCTTAACCAAAAGTGTCCTTGAAGGTCTCCTCATTTATTGGGTACAGCTAGGTGAAATCCTACCTATTGTCCTTGAACGCATTGAGATGACTCTTTCCAACTTCATTTGGGCAGGAGGCACACATGCCATGAAGTATTCAAGAATAGCAAAACACAAAGATGAAGGCAGCGTAGGTCTGAAAACTCCTGCAGATATAGCAAACTGGGGTACAATCAAATGCATCATCAACTTCCACTAGGGGTCTTCCACTTGGGCACGATGGATGCGGAAACGATATCCCAAAGGTATGGACTTTGAACCTTCCACCAGAGAAGGTTATTCTCGAGTCATCAATCGGATGTCAAACATTTGGAAGCAAATCAAATACAATTTCAGCAGCAATGCTTCTGGTAACCGGATCTGTAGCAACAGTTCTGATCCTTGGAGCTTGGAAAAGCTTTGAGGAAGCTCACAGCCTCCTTCTCAACACTTCACTAGAATGAGTTTGAGATTCCCAAATGGAGTCTATGCATTTATCGAGCTGCTTTTGATTCCTTTCCCACTTTGGATAAGATTGATAGATGGTATCCTGGCACCTCTTCCACCCAATGCTTGCTTTGTAATGAAGGACCAGAAATGCACAAACATCTCTTTCACAGCTGCCCGTTCATCACTACTCTATGGAGTCATATCTGTGCAAGAACAAAACTCAACCATTCACGACTCTTATCCACAAAAGAGATGATCACTATTCTTGGACCAAGCCTCAACATACAGAAGAAGAAGTTGCTGACAGCCTTGTCCACAGTATACTACTATACCTGGAAAGAAAGGAACTCAAGGAAGCATAAGGCGAAAACAAATAGCACTGAATACATTGGGGAGAAAATTTGTAAAGTTCTTATTCATAGGCTCAATGTATAGAAACATTTCTTTTCTTCTTGTTTTTGTTTAGTAGCGTGCAGGGGCTACTATGTAATTTGTCCCAACTTTGTTGGGGATTCGGAATAAAATTTACCATATCCCGATACATACATACATACATAAATCTTAGCCTACAAGGAGTGGCTCAAGTGGTCAAGCACGGTGTCCCCTAACAAAGGGACCTGGGTTCGAATCCTAGTTGTCGCCTTGATTTACCACCCTCCTGGGCATTTGGCCTCCGCCACAGGCGTGGGAGAGGGGGGGGGTAAATCTTTCTCTCTTAATCCCATACATACATAAATATTTCTCTCTTAATCACATACATACATACATACATATATACACACACATACATTCCTCCCAGGGATGATGCCAATGACAGGGCGTCAAACCCCCATTGTCCAGCTCACCTCCATCAACAGCCACCCAACTCTATCCAACCCTACCCCTTCCCCTAACCCATCCACCCTTGAGAGAGGAGAGAAGAACGGATCTGAGAGGAACCCTAAATGTGGGGTGCAAAGGACACACACTAACGCCGACGCATCACATAGAAAGAACGCTAACAACGCATCAAAGAAAGTGAGCGTCGTCGACATGTCACGGAAGAAGGGAAGCAACACTGCATCGTAGGGGGGAGGCGACGATGTGTCGTAGGGGGGAGGCGACGCTGTGTCACAGGGGGAGATGACGCTACATCGAAGCAGTGCATCAATGCCGATGTGTCACAAGAGGGAGCTGACGTTGCATCACAGAGGGAGCCAATGCTGCGTCGCGGGAGAAGAGGTCGATGATGATGCGTCACAACAGAGCATCAACACTGACACATCACAAAAGTTAGGCATCGAGGAAGATTCATCACAGAAGATTGTGGACGACGCTGGTGCATCACAAAAGGAGGGCGCCAGTTTAGGACGATGAGGAGTTTCTTGGAATCATATTCTTAAGCAACCTGTGACAAGAAAAAAAAAGAGTTAGGATTCCTAAAACCTAGGGTTGCAGGCAGAGAAGTCCATGTCAAATTGGATGAGGAGTTCAATAGTATGAAGAACGTATGGGAGTTCACCATCATGGTGTACACCTTGGGGAATTATCCATTCTACCCTCACTTGCTGGCCTGGGTGAAGAGGATATGGAAGCCTAAATGGGAGTTTGAGATGCTATCATGAGATCATGGCATCTTTCTTGTCCTGTTCTCTACCGTGGCAGACAAGGAAGCAACACTGGCCATGGGCTCTCGGTGGTTCGACTAGCAATTGGTGATCGCCAAACACTATCAACATGGTGACGAGCTTTGCAAGATGCTTTTCTTACAATCCCAACTTGGACAATGTTGAAGTCTCTTGGGTGGATATGGACTAGGAAAGCTGCCGACACCATTGCGGCGGGAGTTGGGATAATGCTACTTATTGATGAACATTCCTTGGAGGGGGATGAACCAAGAGTCATGGTGGATTTGGAGGTTGATGGACCTAAACCAAAGGTGTTTTGGCTTAATGTGAAGGGAAGAGACCCGATCTCGGTGATAAACGAATATGATCACGTTCCTATTTCTCGCAGAAAGTGTCGCACCTTCGGGTATGGCTGACAGTAGTCCAGGAAGAAGGAAGCAAAGAAAGTGGATGAGGAGGTTGCCATGAAGAATATCTAGAAGAAGGTAGATGAAGGGACTCATTTTGTGGAGAAGCCATTGACTAAGATGATGAACCATATGCAACCAGTAGATGGCAAGAAGGCTTCAAGCTCGTAAGTAGGGGATGAAGGAAGAGAAACACCAATAAAAGGCAAAGGGACTCCTGAAGACACTGGACATGAAGAAGGAGAATTTGCCTCCTTAACAAGGAGGAAAGGGCTTAAGGAAACAAGTATACCAAAGAGTGTGGGTATGAGTGCCATCCTAGACACTACAAATAGTTTTAAAGCTCTTTCTGACTCAGATAAGGAGGGGGGAGATGTTGTGGGACAAAAGTAGCAGGAGGTGAGAAGGAAGGACAGCAAGAAGGAGCCGATCAAGCATACCAGGTCACACAAAAACCTTTGATATGTCCATGCTCTTATGGAATATTAAGGGTGGGTGCGATAGGAACAAGAAGAAGGAAACTCAAGAGTGGATTTCTTCCAGTGGGCACTCATTGCTTGCTTTGGTAGAAACAAAAATGAAGGTGCAAAATAAAAATTGTACTAGATATTTATTTCCACAGGGATGGGAGCAGATATCTAACATAGATTGTGCTGAGGTAGCCAGAGTCTACGTGGCATGGAAGCTGAGTGCATGGTAGGTGTCAGTGATATAGATTCCAGACCAACATGTTATAGTTGATTGTAGCAATAATGGAGGCTTACACATCTGGGTGATAGTTGTATACAATCATAATGATGCCAAGGCCAAACTAGATTTTTGGAATGAATTGGTCTCTCTATCCATATAGGTAACTCTACCATGGTTGGTGATTGGGGACTTTAATACTGTTCGTTTGTAGGCTGAAAAGAGTGGAAAAAGATTAGCTTTGAATGCGGAGATAGATGCTTTCAACCAACTATTGATAAAGCAACTATTTTTGGACTACCAATGGTGGGCGGTGATATCTTTACATGGAACAATGAGAGGGGGACAAAGAATAGGATAGTAAGTAAACTGGATAGATCTTTAGTGAATGATGAATGGTTGTGAATCCTTCCTAATGTGTAGGTGAAGGCAGGAGGATCTGAGCTAAGTGATCATGCACCTATCTCAGTTCAAATTACAGAAAAGAAACAAAAGAAAACCTTTCAGATTCTTAAATTACTGGGCTGAATGGAAAGGTTTTGAAGATGTCATAGAAGAATGTTGGAGCACACAGGTGATAGGAAATCCAATTTATGTGTTTGCAAAAAAGATTGCAAGTACCAAAACAACACTCAAGAGATGGGCCAAGGATGAAGTGAACATTCCAAATTGATTAAGGAAACAAAAGAAGAATGCAAGGAGGTAAGGGAAAATGGGGGTTGACCCTCTTAATCTTGAACTGATAGAGAAGGACAGAGAACTGAAAAGGATGCTTGAGGATCTAAATGAAGTAGAGAAAAAATTATACTGGAAAAGGAGCATGGAAAATGGATGGAGCATGGGGACAAAAACACTAAACTCTACCATACCACTATTAAAAGAAGAGAGGCCGATAATATTATTTCTGAGTTAGTTAATGCTGAAGGGAGAGTTGTCAACAAATAGGAGGATCTGGAGGAGCAAGCCATAAACTTCTATATGTCATTATACAACAAGAGTTTCAAAAATGACATAGATGAGGAGGAGTTGGAATGGAGGTTCAGACTTACAAGCACACACAATAATATTGTTACAAGAAGAACCAATGAACAAGAATTCAAGGAAGTAGTATGGAGCATTGACAGCAACAAGTCTCTAGGGTTAGATGGTTTCAATGCATTTTTCCACAAGAAGACATGGGATATCATCAAGGAGGATTTGGTGGCATATGTTAGTTGGTTCCTAGAAGGAGGAAATATGGTGAGACATGTTAATCATTCTTTTCTGGTACTCATTCCTAAGAAAAAGGTTACTTCATCTCTTGTTGATTTTAGACCTATTGCATGCTGCTCGATACAATATAAAATTATTGTTGAGATTCTGGCTGCTAGATTGAAGATGGTACTTCCCTATTTCATTTCTGCAAATCAAGGAGCCTTTGTGTCATGGAGAAGTATTAGTGACTGTGAATTGCTGGTAGGATAATTCCTACTGGACTACAATGTCATGAGAGGAAGTAGGAAATCATGCTTAAAGTTGGATGTTTCCAAAGCCTACGATAATGTTAGATGGGGGAAGTTGTGGTGGATTATGAAATAAATGGGGTTCAATAATCAATGGACTAGATGGATGAAGCAATGTGTGGGCACTACAAGCTTTTCTATTCTGGTTAATGGCACATCTATAGGTATGTTTAGAGGAGATAATGGTTTGCGCGAAGGAGACCCCCTTTCACCTCTTCTCTTTGTGATTGTTATGGAGTATTTTACATAAAAGATGCAACAAGCTGAAATTAAAAAGAAGATCAATCCCTACACAGTCCATGGAACGAAGGTGATGACCCATCTGATTTTTATAGATGATGTGTTAGTGTTTGTTGAATTCAAGCAACATTCTCTAGAAAATCTTAAGAATCATCTAGGGAAGTTTGGAGAGAAGACGAGGCTTTGTGTGAATCCAAACAAGACACATATTTTTTTATCAAAAAACTTCTACCAATATAAGATAGGTTGGTATATGCAATGGGCATGGAATGGGGAAACTTCCCAAAAAAATACCTTGATTTTCCTTTAGCTGGAGGCAACCTACAAGTCAAAGACTTACTAAATGCATGGACAAAATGGAGGAAATGATTAATAGATGGCCAACACAAAAGACATCCACAGCGGGAAGAGCAACACTGATAAAGGTTGCTATAGAAGGTCTTCTTATGTTTTGGGTGAAACAAGGGGAGATCCATGGGTCAGTTCTGGATAGAATGGAGATGAAGATGGCAAATTTTCATGTGGGAAAGTGAGCATCATCCTATGAGATATGCAAGAGTGGTGTTGCCAAAAGATGAAGGATGGTTGAACTTAAAAGCTCCCAAAGACATAGTAAAGTGGGGGACAATGCAGAGAATAATCATTTATCAAGAAGGCTCATCAATTTGGGGGAAATGGATGAGGGAGAGATATCCAAGGGGATTGGACTTCAAGCTGAAGACAAGGGAGGGATACTCACATACTATTAATGTTATGAAAGAAGTATGGTAGCATGTTAGACACCTATTCGTTGCCCATGATATGGGGAGATGGAGTCTTAGAGATCCAAAGACATGCTTATGGGAGGTGAACCGCTCAAGGGAAGCAAAAGACATGCATGGGGAGCAGATCTGGATTGGTGTGCATGTGCCGAAATGGAGCATGTGCATACACAAAATTGTGCATAGTGTTCTTGCTACTCTCGATAGAATAAAGGGGTGGAACTATGATGTATCTAATTGTGCTTGCATTGAAAAGGTGCTAAAAAATCCCACAACCACCTTCTGGGTGAATGCATATTCACAAGGGAGGTGTGGGATACGTCGTGTAAGGATTTCAAAGTACAACTCCAACTAACGGGTGATCCAAGAAGGATGCTGACAAAGTGTGGGAATGATGATAGGAAGAAGTTGATATTTTCTGCTCTATGCTACCATATTTGGGAGGAACAGAATGCCATAAGACATTGAGATGTTGCAGCAAATGCAATGAGTGTTGCTATTAAAATTTATAAATGTGTTAAATGTAAGTTGCACATTAGTTAAATGTGTGAGTTGTTGCTTTGTGTTGTGGTGTATGGTGTGGGGACTACATGTAAGTTTTGACCTCCTATATTTGTAGGAGGAAGTTGGGATATATTTAACTGATTTTGATACATACATACATACATACATACATACATACATACATACATACATACATACATACATACATACACACATATTCCTACAAGGAGTGTCTCAAGTGGTCAAGCACGGTGTCCCCTAACAAAGGGACCCGGGCTCGAATCTGAGTTCCTAATTTTTAGGATGAATTCAGAATATATTTACCTAATTCTGATATATACATATATACATACATACATACATATATACATACATATATACATACATACAAGCCGACAAGGAGTGGCTCAAGTGGTCAAGCACGGTGTCCCCTCACGAAGGGACTCGGGTTCGAATCCCAATTGTCGCCTCGGGTTTACCACCCTCCTGGACGTTCAGCCTCCGTCACAGGCATGGGAGAGGGGGAGAGAATGCCTCTCTTTATCCCATATATACATACATACATACGTCGACAAGGAGTGGCTCAAGTGGTCAGGCACGGTGTCCCTTAACAAAGGGACCTGGGTTCAAATCTCAGTTCCCTCCTTGATTTACCACCCTCTCGATCATTCAGCCTCCATCACGGGCATGGGAGAGGGGGGAGAAATCTTTCTCTCTTAATCCAATACATACATACATACATACATGCATACATACATGGGATTAAGAGAGGGCTTGCTCTGGGCAATCTCTCGGGTGACCGTCTGGGCGATCTCCGCAGTCCACGGGCATGGCGCTCACGCCTCCGGTCACCCCGACCGGAGACGTCCACCCTCGCAACGCAGCCGCACCACCGACCTCTACGCACCATCGCAGCCCACGGAAGGAACGAGTTGAGAAGGAATCAGAGAACCTGGCTGCGGGAGACAGAGCATCTTCAGAGGCGGTGGCAACGAAAGCGTCTAATTCGGGAAAGGAGGAAGACCGACGGCGATGCCCGATCGCATGGAACAGAGTCCTAAAGCAACCGACCAACAAGGAGAAGGACCTGGCTTTTCTGCTGCCAAGGATCGAGGAGGGGGAAGTGCATGTCAACCTAGAAGAAGAAGAGTTTGATCGACTGGAGAACGTGTGGGAGCATATTGTTATGGCGTATACTCTGGGGAAACGCCCATACTATCACCACTTTCTTGCTTGGATCAGACGCACCTGGCGGCCAAAAGGTTCCTTTGAACTTCTATCTCGCGACCAAGGTGTCTTCCTGGTGCGGTTCTCAACTACGGCAGATAAGGAGGAAGCCTTGGCGATGGGGCCACGGTGGTTCGACCACCATCTAGTCATCGCCAAGAACTACAGCCATGGTGATGAACTGTGGAAAGAAGCCTTCCTAAAAGTGCCTACCTGGATCACCCTCAAGTCCTTTGGACGATCGTGGACGAAACGTGCAGCCGGCACGATTGCTGCGGGTGCGGGCCGAGTCCTTCACGTCGACGAACGGTCCCTTGAAGGTGACGACCCCAGGGTGCTAGTGGAGATAGAGGCTGAATGTAAGAAGCCGACAACGATCTGGCTCAATGTCAAAGGTCGACAGCCCATCCCGGTCACGGTCGAATATGACCACATCCCAAAGTCATGCAGCCGTTGCAGAGCCTTCAGACATAGTTTGGACCAGTGCGACGGGGCTAGTGAAGAGAGGAGGAAGGAGACGGCTTCCAGGACTCATACGCAATGGGTAGAGAAGAGGACAGGAAAGGGCCCGACTCCTACTGCTGCTGATGATGAATAGGCATGCGGAGACAAACCTGAAGTGGAGAAGGCTCGAGCAGATGATACCAATGCGAACAATGAAGCCAAGATTGATGGGGGTACACAGCAGAATGAAAATAAGGAGGACAGAAGTTCGAATCCTGAAAAGAAGGAAGAAGAAGGAGAATTCACTCCCATATCTGGAAGGCAGAGCTTGAGTAGTATCCCAAAAACACAAGGAATAGGGTCCATCCTAGAGTCCACTAACAGATTCGAGGCATTGAGTGAGTCGGATGCTGAGGAACCTGAGCATGTTGCACCAAAGAAGAAGAAAGAAGGTAATAAGAAGAAGGAACATCCCAGGCGTACTCAAGCAAATAAAAACCTTTGATATATCCATCCTCATGTGTAATATTAAAGGGGGGTGCGACAGAAATAAGAAGAAGGAAATTCGTGATTGGATTGGTACAAGTGGCCCGTCTATTGCAATTTTGGTTGAAACTAAAATAAAGGTGCAGAACAAACAAAGTATCAATTATCTATTTCCACAAGGATGGGAGCATGTGTCCAACCTACAACACTCTGAGCTAGCTAGGGTGTGTGTGGCTTGGAAACCAAATGCATGGCAGGTGTCGGTGAGGATGATGTTTGATCAACATATTACGATGGATTGCAGGAATGCAGTGGGATTCCATATGTGTATGACAGCTGTGTATGCCCACAATGACGTAAAAAGAAGGAAGTTCCTCTGGCATGATCTGAGGTCCTTGTCTACATAGATGCAGATGTCGTGGCTAGTGGTTAGTGACTTTAATAATGTCAGATTGCTCGGCGAGAAGATTGGAGGCAGACTTGCACATCGGGTTGTGATGGAGTCCTTCAACATAGCCATTGATAAAGCCAACCTGATTGAGCTTCCTATGACTGGTGGTGATCTCTTCACGTGGAATAATGAACAAGACCCAGAAGACAGAATAGCTAGCAAGCTGGATAGAGCCCTAGTTAATGAAGAATTGTTAAATATGTTTCCTAATGTTCAGGTAAAGGCAGGGGGTTCTGAACTCAGTGACCACGCTCCTCTTCTAGTTCAGATCATTGACAAGAAGCAGAAAAGAAGATTGTTCCGCTTCCTCAACTATTGGGCTGAGTGGGAAGGATTTGATGATATTCTGAAGGAGGCATGGGGTACACATATCCTGGGTAATCCAATGTTCGTCTTTGCAAAAAAGCTTTCCTTGCTGAAAACAAGCTTAAAAAAGTGGGCAAAAGACAAGGTGAATATTCCGAACTTATTGGAGGCAACAAAGAAGGAATGTAGGGAGGTAAGAACACTTCTACTGTCTGATCCACTCAATGAAAGGCTGATTAAAAAGGATCGTGAGTTAAGAAGGATGCTTGCTGATTTAAAGAAAGCCGAAGAAAATTTTTTCTGGCAAAGGAGTAGGGAAAAATGGCTTGAAGATGGTGACAAGAATACCAAACTCTATCACACGGCAGTGAGAAGGAGGGAAGCTAACAACATCATCTGTGAGCTAATTGATAAGGATGGACACGTGGTGAATAAGCAAGAAGATATTGAGGAGCAGGCTGTGCACTATTACACCGAGCTATATAATAAAGAAGCTAGAGAAACAAAAGAGGATGAGGATATTGAATGGAAGTTCAAGCTAAGCAGCACTCATAATAACATTCTCACCAAGGAGGTATCCGAACAAGAAGTTAAAGATGCTTTGTGGAGTATAGGCTGCAATAAATCTCCCGGACCGGATGGATTCAACGCATTCTTCTACAGGACAGCCTGGAACACTATTAAACAAGACCTTATAAGGTATGTGAGGTGGTTTCTGGAGGGTAGAAATATGGTCAGACAGGTGAACCATTCTTTTCTTGTCCTTATTCCAAAGAAGAAGACTACTGCCTCTCTTGCGGATTTTAGACCGATTGCTTGTTGCTCCATACAATATAAGATCATTGCTAAAATCCTTGCAGCCAGACTGAAACTGGTCCTTCCCTTTCTTATTTCTGAGAATCAAGGAGCGTTTATATCCGGAAGGAGTATTAGTGATTGTGCCCTACTCGCGGATGAATTTCTGGCTGATTTTAATGTCATGCGAGGTAGCAGGAAGGCTTGCCTCAAACTGGATATCTCCAAGGCATATGAAAGTGTGAGGTGGGACAAACTATGGTGGATGCTGCGTCAAATGGGTTTCTGTGACAAATGGATTCATTAGATGCAACAGTGTGTGGGCACAACTAGCTTTTCTGTACTTGTTAGTGGGTCATCTGCAGGCATGTTCAAGGGCAGCAATGGTTTACGGCAAGGGGATCCACTATCTCCTCTTCTTTTTACGGTGGTCATGGAATATTTCACAAGAAAGCTGAAGATGGCGGAAGAGAAGAAATTAATTAAAGCCTTCACAGTCCATGGTATGAAAACTATGAGTCATTTGATTTTTGCTGATGATGTCTTATTGTTCATTGAAGCCAAAGTGGAGATGCTACAGGAGCTGAAAAATTTTCTGTGGAAATTCGGAGAGGAGACGGGGTTATGCATTAATGCTGCAAAGACGCAACTCTTTCTCTCTAAAAACTGTCACTCCATGGAATCCAGGTTGCAGGACGCTTTGGGGGTGGAGTTGGGAAAATTTCCAACAAAATATCTTGGCTTTCCTCTGGCAGGGGGTAATCTTCAGGTGAAGGACTTCGCCGAATGCATTGACAAACTAGATGTGATGATTGAGAGATGGCCTACACAAAAGACTTCCATGGCAGGTCGTGCTACGCTTATCCGAGCAGCCATTGAGGGTCTTCTTATTTTCTAGGTTCAGAAAGGTGAGATTCCAGGAGCTGTGCTTGATAGGATGGAGATGAAAATCTCAAACTTCATTTGGGCAAGTGAGTATCACCTAATGCGCTATTCCAGACTTTCTTTGCCAAAAGATGAAGGAGGCCTACAGTTGAAAACTCCAAGAGACATTGCAAAGTGGGGAACTCTTAGAAGAATCATCGCTTACCAATTCGGTAGCTCTATATGGGGGAGATGGATGAGAGAAAGATATCCACAAGGTTTGGATTTTCAGCCAAGGACAAGGGAAGGCATCTCACGCACCATTCATATGATGAGGAGTCTATGGCCCCAGGTAAAACATCATTTCTATCTGAAACATAATGGAGAATGGAGCATGTTCAATCCAAACCTTGATCTGTGGGAGATCACGAGGACTAGGGCGGAAAAGGACAAGATTATGGGGCTGATATGGGAAGGTAAACATATTCCTAAATGGTCGATTTGTATCTTCAAATTTCTGCATGGCTCGCTAGCTACACTGGATAAAATACGGGAGTGGAATAGAAATATTTCTACCACTTGCTACCTTTGCAAGACGGAGGAGGAGACTCTTAGTCATCTTTTCGGATGTTGTTGTTTCACGAAGACCATTTGGGACAAAATCTGCAAGGATTTCCACCTTCATATAGCGCTGAATGAAGACATCAAGAAGGTGATTAAAAGGTGCGCCAATGAGGAGACAAAATGACTGTTGTTCGCTGCATTATGCTATCATGTCTGGATGGAAAGGAATGCCCGTAAGCACGGAGGGATGGTTAGTAGTGAGAGTACTATTGCTGGGAAAATTTGTAAAAATGTCAAAAAGAGAGTATGTATGAGGTAGATGTGTGAGTTGCTCATGATATTGATGTATAGAGAGCATAGAGCTATATGTAACCTTTTGACTCCTTCTACAGTTGTAGGAGGGGGATGTCGGAATATATTTACCTGATTCCGATACATGGGATTAAGAGACAAAAATTTCTCCTCCTCTCCCACGTCTGTGGTAGAGGTCAAATTCTTGGGAGGGTGATAAATCAAGGCAGCAACTGGGAAGTGGCAACATGTTAGACATCTCGTTGACCCTGATATTGGATGCAGATGGAGACTTAAAGACATGAAGACGGACCTTTGGAATGTTACAAGATTAAGAGATGCAAAAGACAAGTATATGGAGCAAGTCTGGGCTGGAATACACATACCAAAATGGAGAATATGTTTTATAAAATTCTACATAATGCTCTTATTACTCTGGATAAAATTCATGGATGGAATCATGAAGTTGCTACTATTTTCTTACTATGCAATAAGGAGAATGAGACCCATAATCACATTGTTGGTGGCTGCAAATTTACAAAAGATGTTTGGAAGATTTTATGTGAAGATTTCAGATTGCATCTACAGCTGAACCTGAGAAGCATACTGGCAAGCTGCGGACAAAGCGACAAAAAGAGGATCTTATTTGCTGCTCTATGCTACTATATCTAAGAGGAAAGGAATGCAAGTAAACACGGAGGTTCAACCACTAATATAAAAAGTATTGTTGTAAAAATATGTAAATGTGTTAAACGTAAGCTGCACATTAGTTAGTTAGAAGAGTGAGTTGTTGCTCTTTTTTCTAGATGTATGACATTGGGCCTACATGTAACTTTTGACCTCTATATTTTTAGGAGGATGTCAGAATATATTTACCTGATTCTGATACATACATACATACATACATACATCTATATAATTACCAAGTATTTTAGACATGTATTTTGTCCCTTAATTTGCGGTTGGAAATATAGTTACCAAGTATTCGGATACATACATACATACATACAGCCGATAAGGAGTGGCTCAATTGGTCACGCTTGGTGTCTCCTAACAAAGGGACCCGGGTTCGAATCCCTATTCCCACCTTGATTTACCACCCTCTTGGGCATTCGGCCTTCGCCAAGGGTGTGGGAGAGGGGGAGAGAATACCTCCCTTAATCCCATACATACATACATACATATATACATACATGTATGTGCCGACAAGGGAATAGCCCGGTTGGTGAATTATGCTGGTCTCCAATGAAGGGACCCGGGTTCAAAACCATACGAAGAAGCATCTCTTGATTCACCACCCTCCCGAGCGTTTGGCCTCCTCCACGGGTTATGGGAGAGGGGGAGAGAAATCTTTCTCTTGATCCCATACATGCATGTATGTATAATTCCTCCCTTAATCCCCTTATGGGATTAAGAGAGAAAGATTTCTCCCCTCTCTCCCATGCCTGTGGCATAGGCCAAATGCCCAGGAGGGTGGTAAATCAAGGAGGCAACTGGTATTCGAACCTAGGTCCCTTCATGAGGAGACACCATGCTTGACCACTTGAGCCACTCCTCGTTGGCCCCTTAATCCCCTTATACGTACATGTATATATGTTTGTATGTATGAATGTATCTAAATACTTGGTAACTATATTTTGAACTCCAAATTAGGGGACAAAATTACAATCCCACTTGCATACTAGAAGGATAATATAATAGGCCTTAATCCATCACCCTAGGGTTTGGATTTACATCAGATTCCAATTCCTACAAATTTCATAAGGAATTGTGCCAATTTTAGTTTTGTATACACTAGTTAATAGAATGAATTCTTTTTCAATAATTTTAAACAAGCTAAGTGTATCAACTTTCTTTCCTCCAAGTCTTATTTTGTTTCTTTCTCCATATCACGTGGTCACAAGTAGTGATGCACCATAGGTTCAATATCTTCATTGTATTTGACATGTTTGTAAGATTATGTACTTCTTGATGCATTGCACCTCCTCTTCTTTCTCCTATCTTGATGCATGATCTTCCCCATAGATATTTCCAATACTTGCATGAGCCAAATAGATGATCAATAGACTCCTCATCTTCACCACACATGTAACAATCAATAATGATAATAGGGCACCATTTCTGGATCCTTCACAAAGTAGGCATCAAATTTCTATAGGCTCTGAGCATAGTCATGCTCCACCTTAGATTGTGTAGATCAACCCACAGGTTGGCTATGCCTTAACCTCTATCCTTTTTCTATATGCATAGCTCCCACATGTCTTTGTCTATGTAACCAACTCGCCATCTTGTTCATATCTCTACCATTCTTCTCCATTATGTTGAGTATCCCCATCAATGTTTAGGAATCTGATGCAACTCATCGTTGTATCTAGTATGCATCCATATTGCCTAGATTGATCCACAAGTCATGAAATTTTTGTTTTCAAGTGTATGTATATATGTATGTATGTTTGTATATATACATCATACTTGGTGATTAACATGGATACATATTGTACATGTCATCAATGATGAGGATGTAGTAAACAACCCAAACCGGCATAAAAGGCATACAACTTCAACTCTAATTCCACTCTAGAGTCTTGTGGGAGGTGGGAGGGGCACAACATAAATACACACATTTTTATAACAAAATACTTAACCAAAAGATTCAACTTACCCATAAATGTTCATATATTAAAAACGTATAAGGAATATTGAATATACCTTGGCACACACTAGTTGTACAACAACTAAACACATCTCAAGTCAATGTCGATCTTATACTTATAGTTCCAAATTCAAAGTTTTTATTGTTATTATGTATCCTCCTTGACCTCACATCGACACCTTATATGACTTGTCTTTCTTGGAAAAGAAGTTCCTCCTCCAGCCTTCTCACAAAGTTCAGTGGCTTGGATGTCGTCCACATTGATGCAAGACTTTTGATGCCACCTTGGTCACCAAGAAGAAATTGAAGCAAAATTTTCCATATACTAGTGTCATTGTCTCCTCTCCTCCTATGGTGGGGTATTGTCATGGATTTCTCTCTCTCTCTAATCAGAATGAATTTGTCCCATGGACATCACCCCTTTATATATGGAAGTCCAAGGAAAGGGTTTCCAAAAAACCCAATAAATTTCCTATTCACCATCAATAAACAAACTCAAAATAGAAAAATTGGATGGTACACATGATCATTTGGGAGTCAAAATTGATTGATTGAACGATTTTGGTAAGTCCAATTACAATTCAATCACTCATTGGGACTCCCACTCAATTGACCTCCTTATTTCTATTTCCAACTCTGACTATCCAGTTGATCGGTTAACCAACTCAGTCAATTGATTGGTCTCTTTTAGAAATGGTGATTAGTATATCATCTAACACTCAATTGATCAACTTGATCGAACCATTCAATCAATATTGGGTTGGATATTAACCTATATCTCATTCAAAATCATTCTAATTTTGTGTGTATTCCAAAATTATTTTACTTTTAGTGTCATCGTGTGTGTGACCCCGTAGGTTCCAAATTACATTGGTAGTGATGTAAAAGACCTTGAAAGAAATGATCCATATCGAGCAGCACATCATTACTTCCCAAGACATTGGAATAAGTTGAGAACACCTTTCAACATGTAAGTTATCGATGTTATCATGACTATATAATCCTTTGCCATAGATATCCATATTGAATTTATGGCATGGAGTAGTCATCCTCTTAACATTGAATCTATATTTGTTGAATCAAAGCAGACTATTGAGATTATGTGAGTTCGAAAAGCATGCCATGCGTTTTTATCTCTCTTATCGAGTAGTCAGGATATCAATCCAAAAGGCAACACAAATTCTATCTATGTAATGCATAATAATTCACAAGTGTCACAGTGCACCCAATCACCTACAAGGTATCCTTATTCAAAGCCACACTCGATAGTGAAAAAGTAATCAGAACAACATGTGATCGTTGTAGTAACTTCAGTTATAAGGATTAAATTTACCACTTTCACATTGAGACATAACTATGACTGCCATTAGATGGTTTCCATGTATCATTCTCACAATGGGTCTGTCCAGTAGAACTTGTTCTTAATAAGTACCTCTGTGTTTAAACTTGATATCAAATATCATTACTAAAGTGACGTAGTCATCATTCACCACACATACTAATCTTATGTACTATTCTTTTCCTAAAATATACATAAAAATAATTGGCTAGTTACATAGAAAGAATTATTACTCTAAGTATACATATTATCGCATGTTCAGGTCCTCAACCCAAATCATATATGATCCAGTCATAAAATTCTTAGAATATTATTATATTTAATTATTATCTCAATACTGAAACAAACTACATAAGTGAAATTTATTTTATTAATAACCAAATCATTAATAAAGTATAATGTTAAAATCGTCACATGTTGGATCTCACGGTATACCAATAGTCGAATCTTCACAATAATTAAGTTGAATATCATGAAAATCAACTAGCACAGCTGGACAGTAAACTAAGATTTGGGTTTTTCATGATCCTATGGTTAACCGATAAGAAAAAATAGGGTTGCAACAATGCTAACTCAATATCTATGATTTATGGTTTTTGTTTGATCTCTTATGTGTTCTCAATGTTCTTTTGTGTGGGAGTGGTTGATATTTTTAGCACTCATCATTGGGGTTGCATTAACCATGCGACATGCACTACAAAATAACCCATTATCGCTTTATGAAAAATTTCCCATTTATTCTTTTTGAGTTAAAATAGAAGATTTTCTCTCTTTCCTCGAAATCCATGACGGAGGCCGGATGCTCTGGTGGTAAATTAGCCGTCAACTAGGATTGGAACGCATGCCTGTTTATCAAGAGACACCACGCCTGTCCACTTGACCATTTGAGCTACTCCTCCCCAAAACCCATATTTTATTTTCTAGTACAATAACATCACGCAAAATCGAATGAACTCTCTCCCCGTTTTCCAATATCAATAGATTTTATGTAAAGAATTATCTTGCACATTTTAGTGAAAAGTATTTCATTTCTAGCCTTTTATGGTCAAGTAATCCAACACGAGTTCCAAATGGGCCCAAGTTACATAAAGAGAAAAAAACCAAAATGACACAGTTTGATTTAAATAATTCTGGGAATAACACCTTCACGAAAATATATCCCAAAGTAGCCCACTTTTCTGATAAAACACCATTTGAATTGGCATTTTTCTGATCAAAATTGTGAAAACGCCACTGCATTTGGAGCTTTCAATCAAAAAAAAAAAAAACAAAGTAGAAAGCCAAGAAAATTGGCACTTTCGCCCAACACTTTTGGGTGAAAACGCCAATTCTTTTGGCATTTTTTCTTTACTTTTATTTTTTTTTATTTTTTTTTATTAAAAGCTCCAATTACAGTGGCGTTTCACAACCTCCATCAGAAAAATGCCAATTCATGTGTCATTTTCTCATAAAAGTGGGCTAGTTTGAGAATTATTTTCACATAGGTGCTATTCTCAGAATTATTTTTATCAAACAATGCCATTTTGTTTTTTTTTTTCCTTCATAAATTGGTCACAATCTCCATTTCACTTTAACAATCCTTTATACAAACCCTCAAAACCCAACTAGATCATGAATTGCATTGATTGTCAATGTACTGTTATCATTCCGCAGTTGACGCGAGTAATATTCACTACTCACGTTAACCCCGCCTTGTACACCATAATCATCGTGTGACTCATTTGGAAGTCATCAATCTTACATCTATCACGTAAATATGCAAATCATCACAACACCTGAGTCCTTGTTGTTTGACATCGACTTATACAACTCATTTTCCCATTTTTACCTTCACTTGCTCGAATAATGTTCTTACAAGATAAACTGGGCTTACTTGAGCCCAAATAGGCCCATTTACCTAATTATCCCCGTTCTTCTTTTTAAACTTATAGTTCAGTTATCAATGAACTTATTTAATACACCTAATTATGGCGGTGTTATTTTGGTGGTGTTAACCCTTGACGAAGAAGGAATTCTCCCAAACTTGGCAATTCACCTAATTATTAAGCTTAGCTTCAATTTCGTTTTAGACTGTTTCGAGGCATGGTTATGTTTCGGAAAGTGTCAAGTTCGGAAGGTTTTAGGGGTAAGTTGTGTGATCAAATAAGTATATTACACGACAATATTTCTGCCAACGGTATTGCTTTCCCTAGATGTGAAACGGATTGGCAAAGGAAACACCAAGACGGGGACACTAGAAAAGAAGTTAATAGTTTTTTTTTGGAAGGTAGTCTTTACTATCTTATAAATAAGCACAATTGACATGTGTGCCTTTCACATGTGTGCCTGTGTGCTTTTTCATTTACTTAGTCACACAAATTTAACTTTTGAGATGTATTTTTTTAGGTAACGGTTTGAAAAGACATAAATATGGACCTCCTTGGATATTGTCCGACGAATATTTTGACCTATAATTTAAGCCAAACTTGATTTACATGAGCTATGTAGGAAATTTTGGTTCACATTTTATTTAGCATCAGTCATGCCAAGATAAACAGGGGCCTGAAAACTCAAGCCGTCACCATATTTAACTATTTGAGTTGTTTAATTTTTCTCTATCACAGGCGACCAGTCTATGTGCCTACTTTTCACGTATATGTGTGCTTGCTTCTCCAGCAACTAGGGTGCATGCTTGGAACATTGTTTAGATTTTTTTTCTTCTTTTTGTAATAAGGCATCTGATATGTATGTGTGCTTGCTTTTCAGCAGCTAGGGTGCCTGCTTGGCACACAATTTAATTTTTTTCTTTTTACATTTCTAATCTATGTAATAATCTTCACCTCTTTTGTTATTTTTAATTATTTATTAGGAAATAATAGGTTGATGGGGCATTAGTTGATTGGAAATTGTGTGTGTCACATCTTAAATGTGATGTATCACTATATATATTATATAAGAATTTTTTTATTATTTTTTAAAATTACAAATCATTCACCGTGTTTGTGCTCTACACTTTTGTCTTTTCTTTTTAAAATTTTATATTATATAATGAGACTCATCAATACTATATAATAAAGGTCATGGGGAGGAATAAATTTTTCTCCATTATTTTTTGGAATTACATACCGGTTCGTGCGTGTACACTATATTTTTATCTTTTCTTTTAAAAAATTTATGTTGTATAAGGAGGCTCATCTACAGTATAGAAGAAGCCCACGAAGAAGGTTGAATGCAATTTTCTCTATTATTTTTTGTAGTTATAAAAAGGTGCATGTATGTGTACACTACATTTTTGTCTTTTCTTTTTAAAATTTTACATTTTGTAAGGAGACTCATATATTCTATATAAGAAAATATGCAAAGGGCGTTGAATGCAATTTTCTCTATTATTTTTCATAATTACAAATAAGTCCATGTACACTTTTGTCTTTTCATTTTAAAATTATATATTGTAAAAGATGACACATCTATAGTGTACAATAAAGCCCACAGAGGAGGCTGAATGCAATATTTTCATTATTTTTTGGATTTGTGAACCGGTCCCTATGTGTGTACACTACACTTTTGTCTTTTCTTTTTAAAATTTTATATCATAAAAGGAGACACATCTACACTATATGAGAAAGTCCTTGGAGGGCGCTAAATGCAATGTTCATCATTATTTTTTAGAATTACAAATCGGTCCCTCTTTTAGTGGGTAGTATGTATCTTATTTTGAATACTAACTACATATTGGTCATCAACATACACAAACATGATAATTCAAACTCATACAAAAATCTTATCTAACAAATCTATTGTAGAGAACAAGAATAAATGTCAAGCAACTCATTATGCCATAATTCTTATATGCTCACATATTATATTGATTCAACTATATAATCTTCTGACATTATTTTTTAGAATTACGAATAGGTCCCTATGTGTGTACGTTACACTTTTATCTTTTTATTTTAAAATTTATATTGTGTAAGGAGACTCATCTATATTATATGAGAAAGTTCCTAGAGGGGGTTGAATGTAATTTTCTTCATTTTTTTGGAATTGCAAATCGATCCCTCTTTTAGCGGGTAGTATGTATCTTATTTTGAATACTAGCATGTATCTTAACTGCATATTAGTCATCAACATACATAAAAATGATAATTCAAACTCACACGAAAAGCTTATCCAACAAATCTATTTTAGTAAAATAGAATAGATGTCGACCAACTCATTATGCCATAATTATTATATGATCACATATTGTATGGATTCAACAGTAAAACATGTGTGTAGAACGTGTCTTCCGCTCGTTAATAGTTAATACCGTGTCGGGGAAAGAAACGAATAAAAAGTACATCAGACCTTAAACCCTCCTCTCACTACAATCGTTGAAACGAATAGGCAGGAAATATATGCTTCGTTTGATAAAGCAGTGACGATTGTTCGGGCAGCGATGAACAATCACGGGTACGTAGTGGGTCAATCACTACCAATCGCGTTGTCACACACAGTTGCCCGCCGCTCTCATTTTATATTGTGTATTCTGTCTAGAGTGATCATCAAACTCAACCGACCGCTCATTTCTCCCAGTAAGAAATTGCTACTATGGTTGTGGCGGGCCACCACAATAATTGCAATAGTTTTGCCAAAAGTTGCAATAACATCAGACCTTAAGCCCTTGTTTGGTTCGAGATCAAGATTACGAAATCCGGACCCGGTTAGTCCGGGTTAGTCCATATATCTAGATTAGTTAATCTGGAGTCGATCCTATTTTTGTTTGGCGACCCATTCCCATTGCAAGCACTCATTAAACTGGACCGGCCTCGTAACTTGTGTTTTTCAGTCTGGCATATAAAACAAAATAACACAAAAGACATAGCTAAATTCGGACTGTGATTCTGGAATCCTACCCATAGCATGATTGAGTTGGTCCAGACTTAAGGATTACTGAATCCAAAACGGACCCGTCAGTTCAATTTTGCCAAACAAAATAAGACTGGATCCTGAATGGGTTAGTCGGCGTTAGTGCTGACATGACACAAAAAGACTGTTGCTGCTGATCTGGATCATATGCCGAACCAAACATCACCTAAAACCCATCTCTCTTTACCATAGCTGAGGATGGCGCTGCTCCCCTTCCGTTCCCTTCCCTTCGCGTCCAGTTCTGCCTCTCGACCTACCGTAGGGTCTGCAACACTGTTGTCTCGATCGCTACTGATGTTCATCCCAATGTGTTGGTCCGATTTAGACATATAGGGGACGTTTGGTTTCCTGGATGTAGCAGGATTGGATCGCAATCTAAAATCCAGCAGAAGAAAATTTACGTTTGTTTTTTAGGAGCTGGATAATAAAATAATAAAAATCCGGTACTTTTTTCTTGTACAGAAATGCAGGAGACCACTTACCATCTCAAAACTGCCGTACGCCGCAATGCAGCAGGCCGCGGCTTCACGTGGATGTGGTCCCCTCCTCTATCTGTGGTTGTTGTGACCTGTCGGGGAGCTGTGCACATTACAGCCAGCTGCTTCAGCCGCATTAAAAAGACTGGTCCCCACTTCCATTCTGATCTAGACATGATGGAAGCATGACAATTTATCCAAGTAACTAAAGCTAAAGTTTTGTCTTTCTGTATTTCTCAAAACTTGTAATTCATTCAACAGGGATCAAGAAAATCCAGTAAATGGTAGAATCCAACTCAATCCTTTAAACCAAACGTGTCCATAGTCTGTTCGGAAAAGCGGTGCTCAGCAGCCGGTGGAGATGCGTGAAAGCGGGCAGGCATTAAAAAAATACGGGCAGCGGTAAACGTGCCGTCCCTAACATCAGTAGACTTCACCGCTGCATATTTACTGCTTCTCAGTATTACTCTAGCAGCCAGGAGCGGTGAAAACTGGGAATACGCCACCGGGACGAATTGGGACAGTGAGAAGGATTGACTCCAACGCGTTACCGAACGATGCAATAGTCTACTATCACTTGTCTTCCGGCGTCTCTCGACCGCCGATCGCATCCGCTTCCGCTCCGTCTGCGTCGCTTGGCGTTCCGTGCCCTCGTCCCCTTTCGACCCGACTGCACAGGAGCCGCCGTGGCTCTTTGCTCCTGTTCCTCGTAGTCCATTTAGAGAGCCGGTGCGCGTTTGTTGCCCTCTCCGCGTGTATAACTTTATGGAGGGCCAAACGTATATAAAGTCAAGCCCTTGCCGGTCGCTGCCGATTGGCGCAGAAGCTATATCGCTGGGTGCTCTGTTGACGGCTGGGTGCTGTCCGAGACGGATATGGAACTGCAGTGCGTGCACCTTGCCACCGGGGAGCAGCTTGTCTGCCCTCCATCGACACTCTGCCCGAAATCAAGGGCGTGCGGAGGGACTCATCTGGCTACCTCAATGGCTATATAGTGGGTGATAGCAAAAATTCCTTGCCATGGATTGGTTTTCATATCAGTCGAGCCATTGTGTTATTCTTCCCATCCGATGGTTGCTGCCGTTACACGGTTGTGGCCATTTGCCGATGGGGTTCTGTTGTATTCACAAAGGAAGGGTATACATCATGGATAAGGATTGCTACACATGTGATGCCCCCGTATATCATGTTTGAATAAAAATTAGATTTTTACTTCTTTACTTGCAACGGGGACAAATGCAATAAATTAATTATTCATTGAAAAAAGGAACAAGTTTTACTTGAAAAACCAGCGCCACGCAGTCCTCCAAGACAGGCGTCGTTCTCCCAGTCAACCAGGTCGTGAATTTGAAGAGAAGTGTCACGTTTGCGCAGACGACGAATGTTGCAGACGAACAGATGCACTACCACCAGTGTAGCCCAACAACTGCAGGAACCACCGCCTGACAGGTTGCGTCTTGAAGGAAGAAGGCGAACGACTTTGTCACTTCTAGGATAGAGATCTTCAAGCAACAAGCAGGAGCGACGGCGGATGACTCCGGGATTAGGGCTAGTAAAATACTCGCACGAACGGCTGAACTTTGTGTTTGAAAAGATGTGTTTAACTCTAATGACCGGAGGCCTATTTATAGCCTTACACGCCCCATTTCTCCTATTCCTGTTAAGACAAGACCACTTGGTTGCTTTTGTACATATTGCGGAAAAATTCCGTAAAAGAGATACTTTCCAGTTAGGATTAATAAATCCGAATAGAAAATTAAGAAACAATTAATTAAATAAGTAATTAATTATGTAATTATATCCTAGTGCAAAAAGAAGACGGAAGACGTTCTCTACAATCCACAAGCCACAAGCCCGAGCCCATGCCCAGCCAAGCCAGACGTGGTGTGGCGCACGTGCGTGTGTGCGTGTGTGTTGTGGTCACCCTACCCACCAAGGAGATGAGCATGCCCTCCTCCTAGGACCCCTTGGACACTAGTGCCCCATGTGATCCTATATATAAGGACCACAAAAGTTCTAGGAGTGAGCAATATGGGATAAAACTTTTTTGCCATTTACACTAGAGACAAAACTATTTTTCTCACATGTACTAGTTGCACTACATTGGGCTAAACCCATGCTATATACACGGCTGCTACAGCCATATATCTAACAATCACCCACAAAGTTCAATGTGTTGTGTGCTCTACCATTCAGTCTTCCATACTGTACTTTCAGCAGATACCTTTCAGTTTGAATCTACCTCAGTTATCCAACTGTGACCCTCACAGGAACTACGTGAACAAAAGTCTTGAACCTGAACCTTGGGTACAAGAGTATAGGTTGGTAACAACACAAAAAAGACATGGTAGAAAAGAAAACAATGCATTAAGGCCATGCATACAAAAAGTATATCATGATTGATATTAGACAACAACCCAATTCTCGTGTTGCGGCCTACACAACATCAATCACTTAGTTGGAGTCTCCAAGCATGTACTGCTAACATCCTGTCCTAAGACTTGACACCATTCAGAGACTAATCTCTTACTAACTTACAGTCGTGATACTAACATGTTTCCAGGAGATAGACACGCAGATGCTATAAGCATCAAACAAGAATACATAGTGTCATCTGATTCACCCGACAGCTTGTTATTACCACATTGAACCTAATTTGTGGGATCTCTACTCTTTTGGGTTGGGTTGCTACTGCATGTAAATCTATAGGGATTTCAGTCTCATCCCCAACCTGGATATTTCCACTAAAGCCAAGGTAAGTCCTTTAGTGAAAGGATCAATTGTATTATCTTTAGTACCGACGTAGTCCATAGCCACGACCTCATTAGACACTAACTCCCTTACAAATTTCAATCTGACTTGGATGTGTCTACGCTATTCTTGATTGTACTTGGAACTCTTTATCTTAGCAATAGTTGTAGTGCTATCACTAGTGAATTGAAGTTGCAGGAAGCAGCTTCGTTACCATCGGTAAACTGGACATAAGTCCATGTAGCCATTTAGCTTCCAATCCAGTTTCATCTAAAGAACACAACTCCGCTTCAAAAGTGGACCGAGACAATACGGTCTGTTTCTTAGACCTCCAAGAAACAGCTCCTCCTCCCAACAATATTACATATCCTGAGACACCATTACTCCCAGAATTCATGGCAATCCAGCTTACATCACTATATCCTTCGACTACATAAGGATGTTTACCATAATGCAACCCAAGGGAACAAGTTCCCTTGATATACCTCAGAACTCTGTCAAGAGCTTTCCAATGGGTCTTGTCGGGACAATGGTATATCTACTTAACTTGCTCACGACAAACGCAATGTCTAGACGTGTGCAGTTCATAAGATACATCAAACTTACCTTACTCCCTTCACTGACCTATTAACTCCTTGCAGCTTTCATCCTCTACAAGTAGGTTTTGCTAGACCCGATCTGAATTGGACCCGACCCGGTTGGACCCAAACTCAGATAGATCCGACCGGAAATGGAGTTAGACCTGAAAGGATCCAGCTAGACCCAGATTTGCATAGACCCAACCCAAAATGAAACAAACCCAATTGGACCCGAAAACCACACAAAAATACTCTATTACAAAAATCTGCAAACATTTATGGAAAACTCAAAATCTGACCTGACGGGACCCGACCCAAACAAGATAAGACTTAGCTCGACCCAACTCAATTTAAAATGGACCCTAACAGACTTGGCCCAAAACTAAAAAACATTCAAAAAAAGATCCAAACTTTTAGGTTGGGTCCTTCCATAGTAATAACTGACTAGGGACATAATAAGAATGTACATACTCTTAGAATTTGTATGATCTCATTCTCCAAGTCATGTACTTGAAGACATAAGTCATTGAGTATTGCCATTTTTTGACATACATAATGTTTCCTCATTATCTATAGAAGAATGAAATAGAATGAATTGGAAGCTTGCCTTTATAAGTATTAATCAAATCCTTTATGGTATATGCCATGTCAACCATCATATGATTGGCTTTTTGGGCATACCTTACCAACATACTCCCACTTGCACTTAGATCCAAGAACCCATGCATCCCATTCTTAGTGATCTACACATGTCCACCATGTTTTTGCTATGCTAGTGCTAATCCAGCAGTTAGCAACATTTTGTTATAAGTCAGTATATTGCATGTTTCCTTATCTCTTCGTTGTGATATGAAACTTTCGTAATATAGTATATGATACTCCTTGCCTAACAAGTAGCTCCACTATTGTCACATTATTACTACAGAGTCATCAAAGTTTGGAACATCTATAAGTTCATCATATGAACTCTTAGATCCATATAGTATCACTCTGTGTTCATAACACAAGTATACTCGATTTCTATCATAGAATAGAATTAATGGCTATTAATTTGAAACCTTTCCAATTAACGAAATTTCTCCTTTTAAATCAAACATATTCTAATTTGTGGTCACTTTTTTCATTATGGAAGCGTGCGTCGATGTAGCCCTTTACATCCAACTCTTCCTTTATTATTATATTTAATTACTAATAATTTATCCTTAAGTACTTCTCAAGTACTAATGGATATCTTTAATGACATTCCAATACCCTTATTGGAATTTAGTGTCATCATGTCTTATACATACAAGATTATATGGGATAAGTACATTTTATATCATTCATGATAGATCCATTGCTACAGACTATGGAATCTTAATCATGTCATTTTCATTCTTCACAAGAATTGGAAAATATGGTTCATGAGAGACTAATTTGGATTCTCTCTCATTGAATCCTTCCTTGTTGAACTCTTTCAACATATTGCTAATACATGGGCTTAAACTTATTTTGTGAAACATTTAATAACTATCTCCATAGGTCTTGATCCTTATTACATAAGATTTTTTGCCTTATTCTTCATTGTCAAGGGTGTTTTTCCATGCCATCTCTCAATATTCACAATATTGAGATATTATTCCTATAATATGAGGAATATTCATATATGCTCCCACTAAATCTTTTGTAATCACAAATTTCATCTTTTATCTTGATTCAAGTCAAACTCTTTGACTATCTTGTCAAGTCTAACAGATCCCTCCTCTGAGATGCTTGTTTCAATCCTAGATTGAACTTTGTAGTTTATAGAATTTATTTGTGTTCTTGAAGTTATGAACCCTTTTAAGGTTGTGTCATTAACACATCCTATGATGTATTCCCTTTAAGGAATCCAGTTTCTATCTTCAAATTATATATCTATTAGTCTATTTCAGCTACAACAACAAGTCTAGCAATTGGTAAAGGAATTTCTATCATGTTCAACAGCTTGAACTGATTTGAAATACTATTCAATCAATATGTCCTTTTATGTTATCCATTTAGGTCTTTTCCACAAGACCTAGTTGCACCCGTTAGGTATTACCCCTTTAGGTGGTGCTATCAAGGTCTTACCTTGTTAGCTTACATGGACCCCATAATGGCCTTGAGCCACTACTCAGATTATGATACTTAATAGCTTCTAGTAGATTAGTTGGCTTATCTTCTCATGACTAACCTATCTGAGTCGTTGGATTCTCAATCCCCAATCTCAAACATGTTCTACTAGAAATACTTTATTCTGTGTCATATGATGAACTTGAGATTCCACAACAATTTATGATTATCCTAGTTCTTATTGTACCTCCTTGTTGACCTCAGAACATTTGAGTTCTAGTTTTACTCCCACTGATTCTTTTGGAATTCAATTATCCTTGAAAAAAACACTTTTGCTTTTGGATTGGGATCAAAGGAAGTAATCAACAATTATGGTTTATGGATAAACCTTTTCAAGAAACTACTTTCTCAATGTAGGTTTCAATTTATTAGACATATTGGGGCATTCCCATATCATATCATATATGATGTATAACAAACCATTCATATGGTACATTATTTAGTAATGTATATATTTATGAGGATATAAGAAGACTATATTAACTGATAATTATATCATGACTAATCATTGTATAATTCCTTCATTCTGACACATCATTATGTTCAAAAGGATTTAACTTGTGATTCATAATCATGGTTCTTTCTTTGAAGGTTCTCAGGGTATTGATGTAAAGTATTTCGACATCTGATATCATCAAAATTTCTTAATACTTTCATCATAGTCATACTTCATTTATAATCTCCTTGAACATTTCAAGAGATTTTATGTTTCTATTTTATGAGTTCATATCATCATATTACTAATAATTGAAATGAATTCTCCCACTACATCTAGTGAAGGATGCCATGCCATATTGTGCATAAATAAGGCTTTGCATGTTTCCTTAGGTTCAATAACCAAGTGAATCTAGGTTGACATCAATATGTATTCTATACATGCATTTCTTATATATACATCCAAGGTGACTACTACTAATGGTGGTCTTTAGTTATCAATTATAATCCTTTGGCATTAATGTTGAAAAATTTATCCAAGATTCTTTCAAAGAAAATATCATTAGATATTTGGGCATTGTCATGCAAGATCATATCTTTTGAAACAGAAACATTAATGTCTTACTTTATTAATTTATCATCCTTTTCATACAAGATTATTTAAAGTAAATGTTTCTATTTTTTGTCATAATGAAATATCAATTCAATTAACTCAATTACATGCCCATTGGGCTAAGATAAATTTAAATGTAGACTAAAGCTTCTGCAACTCTTGCTTCACCTTGTCCATCTTTGTCCTTCCATGAGGGCTTTTACTTCTTATCAGATGTTGTACATCAAGTATGTCAGATCTCTATTTGATACCACATACCAAAATGAAGAAGTAATTAACTCTTTTTTATAATGTTTATAGATGAAGTGATAGCCTCAGTGCCTTCCTTCTTCTTCTTTAGTTCCTCTGACCAGAATGGGCAATTTCTTTTCCAATGTCCAGGTTGATGACAATGGTGACAATTGCCTCTCTTCTTCACTCCTTCCTTTGCTTTGAGATATGAAGATTTGGACTTCTGGATAGCTTTAGAACTCGTCTTAGATTTGCCTTTGCCTTTAGACTTCCCCTTTGTCTTGCTAATCACGATCATAGACTTGGGCTTGTCTTACTTCATCTGTCCCTCCACTATTCTCAACATGCCGACAACTCTGTCAATGATTTGTCAAATTCTTTCATGTTGTAGTTCATGACAAACTAGTTGTATGATTCTGGCAGAGACTACAGAATCACATAAGTGGCCAACTCTTGACCCAAGGGGAATCCCAATCTAGCTAGGTTCTCTGCATACCCAATAAGCTTGAGAACATTTGGACCTACTGGATCTCCCTGTTCCATGTTACAGTTGAACAGTGCCTTGGAGACATCATATTTCTCTTATCTTTCCTGATCTTGAAACATGTTCTTGAGATGTGTGACCATGTCAATCACATCCATGTTCTCATGTTTCCGTTGCAACTCATAGTTCATGGAGTATAGAATCAAACACTTGACATCTACGACGTCTTCAGTATGCTTCTTGTAAGCATTCATGTTATCCCTAGGTGCAGTCGAAAGGGGTTCATCTAGTTCTGGCGTCTCCAGTATATAGATCTTGCGCTCCTGTGTGAGAACGATTCTTAGCGTCCAGAACCAGTCGTGAAAGTTATTCTCGTTAAATTTGACCTTCTCAAGGACCGATCTCAAAGAAAGTGATTGTAATGTTCCAGGATTTGAGGCCTCGAATAAAAAGATCTTATAAGGAATTATTGGACTACCCATATCACCAAGGTGCACCTCCTTTTTCGGGAGCACATCACTAAAGAACTCCATAGTTAAGCATGCTCAGTTTGGAGTAGTACTAGGATGGGTGACCAGTCGGGAAGTTGATCCTGGATTACTTAAAGTGCGTAGTTAAGGATAGTGGTGGTATGTGGGGACAGTCGTCATTCTTGAAACTCTACTAAAGCCTAGGGTAGTGGGCCCAGGTGTTACAAATGGTATCAGATCCATAACCCCTCCAGTAGGTGGGGCCCACATGGGCATGTGGCATGCCAGTCTTGAGTCGTGCGGTCCAGGCATGTTGGAAAGGGTTGTCCATGGTTGACGTAGCCACCCTTGCACTGGTATTCCGTGATCGGGAGTTGGGTGTCCATGGGTCATTCTGGGTCTACACTGAAATGGGGAATTAGTATGAGGTCATATAATTGAGCCTTGATGAGGACGTCAAGAGTCTAAGTGGGAGAGATTGTAACGTCCCAGGATTTGAGGCCTTGGATAAAAAGATCTTATAAGGAATGATTGGACTACCCATATCACCAAGGAGCACCTCCTTTTCTGGGAGCCCATCACTAAAGAACTCCATAGTTAAGCGTGTTCAGCTTGGAGTAGTACTAGGATGGGTGACCAGTCGAGAAGTTGATCCTGGCTTGCATGTGAGTGAGATTAAAGTGCGCAGTTAAGGCTAGTGGTGGTCTGTTGGGAGAGTCATCATTCCTGAAACTCTACTAGAGCCTAGGGCAGTGGGCCCAGGTGTTACAGTGATTGTTGTTTTTTGCCATTTGATTCTACAAAAGAATTAACAATTTTGGAAAAAATCATTTTGATTTGATTTGATTAAAATTTTGGTGAGATGGATTAGGTCTTTAATTAATTGTCATTCCCATTATTTTGTTCAAATTGATAACCCTCAAGTATCAATTCTGAAAACTGCAACAAATAATTTTCTAATGAGCAAGATCCAAAATGATTCGACTATCACCTGACCAATGTCACAATAAATAATCAACCATCAAGGTAGGCAATTCGTCAATTGCATCATATGCAATTCTTGATAGACAATATATGAAACTCCTTACCATGATCATTTGTATGCTTCTGGGCTTAGACGCTCTAAGAATCACCAGTTAAGCTTGACCAAACATTATAGATATGCAACTTGCAAAGGCAGAACCTACATATCTATCATCAAACTTCTATGAGGTAGATGGAACACCTAGTGAAGGCGTAACGGTGCTTAGTTGAATGAGCTTTTCATGTGTGTTTCTAATGGAAATCATCTTAGACTTAATATGTTTTATTGAGGGATATATATATCATATATATACATATATTAGATCCAATCACCGCATATATAGTATGTATCATATACATGCTATATCCCACAATGTAAACATGCAATATAAAATAAAAAAACAATGGTTATATCAATGTCTATTGTAATTCCTTGGAGCCACAAGGAATTACTACCACCTAGGTCAATCATCACAACATATGTATGAACCTGTTGTTGGTGTAGATCTGCACTTGCCAAACTAGGTAGATTGGTTCAACCCTTGAACCAGTCATCTCTCCTCTTGGCCGGTCGATTGGTCCTCTAGGACGGTCATGTTAGGAAATATGGGCACAAAGTAAGGCTGTGGAAACAAAAAAAATTATCTATCTATATTTGCCATAATAGCAAGATCACGTCAACTACTGTGAAACAAGAAGGATGGTTTAACAAGTTTATACCTGGTCATGGAGCAAGTCTAGCGACTACAACTCATTACAGTTGCAACTATCTTCTAGTTGCTCTTGGATGGTGGTTGTGTAACTCCTGGTCATCACCATGGACGAGAGACTGGATCAGCTTCTACAACTGATTATGTAGTCTCCCCACAGACTATAGGCTAACGTTGTCCTCCTAGTAGCAGCCATAGGACTCCTGCCTCTAGAGTAGTCCACATAGTCCAACTAGAACTTTTGTCATCCTGCTAAAATGGATAAGTTGTCCCTCATGTTGTCATACTATTCACCTACTTGCTCTCCCATAACAATGATCCTCAGTTGTTCTCTCCCGTCACTATCCCTCCCTTGTCGGGTAGGACTTTCTTGGGCTCTCTTGGTTACCACAACCAATGAGAACAACAATTGTTGGAGCAACTGATTCTCAATTTCCTGTGTTGTTGTTGTGTTCTGGGAAGACCCCTGTACCCCTCTATTTATAGGTGGGGTACGGTTCAGGGTTCTCACTTTGTTCGAGATCTATGTGGGAGTGGAAGGGATCAGAAGATCTTGAATTTTCACAACCTACAAGACAAGAAACGGTCTTCTGGCCAGTGAGACGATCATCTCATTCTTCCAGATGGTCATCTATAAGTTTTATGATCATATCTAAATTTTACAAAATCATTTCTAAATAATGCAAACATTAATTCCTTATTCCAATAAAATAGTACAATTGAAATGAGCAATCTTTCTCAAAAATTTGGGAAAGCTTCTAGAACCTTCCACCAGCCCAACTGATCCAATTGGTTCACCAGGTCAACCAGTCATCTTGCTCTGCCTGAGTCGATTGGTTCACCCAATGAGTTGATCGGTTGGTGCCTTATTCATGCATAACTTCAGCCAATTCAGTTACAATTAGCCTGCCATTCCAAACGGCCATCTCAACATTTGAGTTGATCGTTTGGCACTCCAAATGACCGTCTCACCTTGTGAGACGATCGGCTGGTAGTTTAGTCAACTGATTTTCTATGTGAATTGATTAATTAAATACTTTAGTAATCAATCCAATCATCATTCAAGATTAAACCCCTCTTATAGATGAGTTCCTATGTGTGTGACCCTATAGATTCCATATCACATTGGAAGTGAATGTCTATAACTAGCTTATGACATCACAAGCAAAAAGTTGTGCCTAGTCGCACATTAGTGCTACCCTTGTGAATGGAAATTTGGAGAACAACCTCAACCTGCAATCTATGTAAGGCGTTGAAGTGATTGTATAATTCATTTGTCTCTAATATCTACAGTGAACTCGATGCATGGTATCTGTGGAAACACATCTGACTATCACACAGACAACGAGGTGTTACGTGAAAACGTGCGGAAATCACCATAACCACATATTACCAAAACCACGGGTTAAATAAAACCGATTGTGGAAAATGGATAAACTGTGAAATTATTACATATAGGTCCTCATCCTGCAAGAAAACATGTTATATAAACATATACGAGCCCAGATATGTGTCCATATCTTAGAGCAACAACTATTTTGTCATCGCATGAGTTCATCACATGTTATATATACATAAAGGCCCACATCTAGCCAACAGCAGAATATACAAAGGATCAACAACCATACATCGTGAAACAATGTCAAAACACCTCCAAGGACCTGAGAGTACAGGGATGACTCTAGACTCTACTAAAAAACACCAAAGCAGCAGCATATCCATCTCTTGCCTTCTACTGCTCTTCTTGTTGCTCGGTCACAACTCCGCGACCACCACCACGTCTAGCATGAACACTTGAAAACCAGTGGGGTGAGACAATTGAACATTGTCCCAGCGAGAAACATAACTCCCCACCGAAACTATAAAACCAGAAGGATAAAGCAACAACAACAGATATCTGGTAAAGCTATAACAAGAGCATTCTATATAGCAAGGCTTATCCATACCATCAAGCTTACCTAATAAGCGGGAGGCATATCACCAATTATCCCTTTATGGAACATGATTAACAAGATAAGATATATTGCTATATAACATGAGGGACGTATAAGTAACTGCAAGATATGACAAGATTAACTACACAAGCAAGGCCTCAACCAATGTTCCGTATTTTGCCTTAAGCAATAAATACTATTCGGCTGAATTACGTATTCTTATGCCATGAGGAAGTGAACCGTACCATTCAAATCCAACCGATGGCTGCGGAACCCGGAGTCGGTGCCATACAAGGTCACATGGAAGAGTCAGACTCCACGACCTCCAACCTCATGGTTAGTGCACGAGTACAACACAAGCAGGACCGCAGTCTCATGCAGAAGTGGTCTTAGCCACAGGGTCAGGCTACCCTCTACCTAGCCTGCCTCGGTATAGGTATCGACGCTAGTGAAACTGAGCCACGGGCTTGTTCACCGTGCTCTGAGCCATGAACGCATTCATGCTCCTCATATCACATATCCTGAGCCATGGGCCTGTTCACCATGTTCTTCACATACTTGGGCTACGGTCCTGATTCCGCACCCTGGAGTCTACAATCGAAGTTGCACTCTTACCTCCTCACTTTAGGCTAGGAGAAACTTTGCATACTCAACAATATGCGCTCCGGGTTAACCCGTAGGAGAACCCGTTTCACCATCACCAGCTCCTGACGATGATGGATCTATGGCCAGGGCAACTACATGATATATTCCACTGTGATTAATTAATATCTTTTATATGGATTGCAAGATTCAACCAAGTTATATAACATGTAACCTATAACAGGAAGTAAACAACACAAAACTCAACATTATGCTTTTATTCTAATCACATCATCCTGATCCATCGCAAGGATCCAACATTACATGTTATCACTTGGCCTCTTGCCAATCATCCAGATCCATCTCAAGGATCATCACATGCCATGGGATCTCAATCCCTCATCATATACTGCCACTGCCTCTCAAGGCTTACATCATCATCATGGGATAGCAATCCCGAATACTTTAGTCATGTACATTATACAGATTATTTCAACATCAAGAGTAACAATCACAGTAGAGTTACTCCACATATACATATACCTCATAGCCCTTTTAATTGGCTAAGCATCACCTGCATGGTTAGTAACAACAATCATAGGCTTTAATAAAATGACCATGCTATCAATATAAGGTGACATTAATGATTAGATATACTTTCTTAATCATGCATCAAATTATGATCATATGCATAAGGTACATTATTAAGCAATCCACATTACATGCTCATTATTATCCTTAGCTTTATACAGATAATCAAGGTGATCACGTTCATGTGTATAGCCATGTTAAGTTTAGATGAACAAGCTTTACCATAGTGAATACTATTAAGCATGCAAAGAGTCACCATCGTTTAACAAGAATATAATCCATCATAACGACTTTCCATGATAAGCGGAATCCTCACTAAAAGCACCAAGAACCCTCACTATAAGCTGTATCGGGCAGGGCTCACCCTATCACCCAACTCATAATGGCCGACACAAGAAGGGCATCCTACAATGCGACGTCAGGGTGCCGTGCACTCACTGGTATCGTGCAACACAGCGTTACCTCCCAAGGCAACAGCAACAAAGCGTGCAGTAGTAGGGAAACCAAACGTGCGATGGGGTGTCGGGCACCCAGCCCTATCAGGCAACAGCCTATGTCGGGCTCAGCTGCAACGCCCGTCACAAGGTGTATATCGGGCAACATGTTGTTGTGTTGTGGGTGTATCGTGTAACAACCCATCACAGAACATAACCAGCAACGTCCCCTTCAAAGCACAACGGCACCCAGCTGCGTCTAAGTCAGTTGTACAAAGCTCAAACAACCAGCAAAGGGGGTCTATCATCCAGCCAACTAAACCAGGGTCTAACAGCCGTCACAAGGCAGAGTGGTGTGACACCTGTCACAAAGACAAGGGTATCATCCATCACCAGCATCACATATCATCCAAGGGTCTAGGTCAAGAGGGTTGTCGGGCAGCACCTCCCCAAGCTCATCACCAACCTCAAGCACAAGGGCACCCAAAACCCTAATGGGTCAAGAAGATGGCTCACCTCTCAACTTGAACAAGAGAGGGGTTTTGCACATCATCTATCACCAAACGGGTAGCACAAGGACCAACCCTAGCAAGGTTCACAACCACCACAAATCTCACTCTTCAAGTCCAAGGTGAGAGGAGGGTGTTGCTCAAGCTACTAGATCACAAGCTCACCTCTCAACTTAAACGGGAGAGGAGTGTTGCTCATGATTCTAGAACTCAAACTCACTCCTCAAGACCTAGGAGAGAAGAGAGTATTGCTCACCAAGAAACCCTAGAACACAAGGATCGGCCAACATGGAAACTAAGAAAGAAACAAAGCTAGAAACATATAAGAACATGAAAGAAGGTAGTATAGTTAGGGTTAGGAGTTATGCAACCCGCCTTAAGCAAGCTCCAAGCTCTTAGCACCAAGGAAGAAGAAGACTCCAAGGTAGATCGACCACCAAGCTAGATCCTCCAAGGGTTTCTTCCACCAAGCTGCCAAGGAGAAGGGTATCTTGCACCAAGGAAGAGGAGAAACCAAAAGACTAAAGGATCCTTAGCAAGAGGAAAAGAGCACATATATAGAAGGGGTTGGAGGAGAAAACAAGGTAGAGAAAAGGAAGGTGTCGTCCTCCTAGGGACACTTGTCCTAGTGCACGAGCCACCACTCTAGCAAGCCCTAAACACATCCAAGGTCATTGCTACATGAAAGCATCAAGCACCAAGTGTCCACTAGTGGTGACACAAACGAGGTCAAAGCTTGGTCAAAGTTCATGGGCGACACAACTGGGCGACACACCTCTCTCATGGGCGACACACCCCTGGGCAACACAGCCACCTCCTGGCCGACACAAACACTCTCATGCCCGACACAAGGCCCAAAGGGAATAAAAGCAAGGCACCACAAGGCCCAACAAGCTCAACCAAGCCCAAAAGAACTCAAGCAACGAGCCCGAACCATCCTCTCTACACCAGAGGAAGCAAGGAGAGAGAGGAACACCTCACAAGGTGGCAAACTTGCCCACAAACCCTAGACTTGGGTTAATTGCAAGTAGCACCTCCAACTCTCAACAAAGTACAACCAAACCCTAATCACCAATAAAGGTGATTAGCAAGCAACTAAGCATCAAGGTTAAGCAAAACAAATAGGGTAAACCCTAAATGAAGGTCAGGGTCCTTACAAGCTAACCCCCTTCAAGGGATTTCATCCCCGAAATCCGAAGAGAAAGGTGAGGGATACTTCCTCCTCATCTCTTCCTCAAGCTCCCACATGGCTTCCTCAATGCCACGATGATGCCAAAGAACCTTCACAAGAACCAGGTCCTTCCTCTTCAACTTCTTAACCCTTCTGTCAAGGATCGCCATAGGACCTTCCTCGTAGGTCACATCTTCATCAAGCTCAACTTCAACTGGCTGTATCATTATTCCTGAATCTGGATGACTTTTCTTCAACATACTGACATGGAACACGGAATGTAACCTGTCCAACTCTGGAGGCAACTCTAACTCGTAAGCTACCTTGCCAACTCGTGCTATGACCGGGTATGGCCCCATATATCTGGGTGCTAGCTTACCCTTCCGGCCAAACCTCGACACACCTTTACATGGCGAGACTTTAAGATACACTTTGTCTCCTACCTGAAACTCCAAAGGTCGTCGACGATTGTCTGCGTAAGACTTCTGCCTGTCCTATGCCACTTTCAACTGTTGTTGTATCACTTTGATCTTTTCTGACGTCTGTTGTACTAACTCAGGACCCAAAAGCTGATATTCACCAGACTCGTACCAACATAAAGGAGATCTGCACTTCTTACCATACAAGGCTTCATAAGGAGCCATATCAATGCTTTGCTGATAACTGTTGTTGTAAGCAAACTCTATCAAACTGAGATGTACGTCCCAATTGTCTAGGAACTGCAAAACACAAGCTCGAAGGAGATCCTCCAAAGTCTGAATAGTCCTCTCAGACTGTCCATCTGTCTACGGGTGGAAGGCAGTACTGAACCTCAACTGTGTTCCCAACGCTTTGTGCAACTGTTCCCAGAAATGACTCATGAACTGAGGACCTCTGTCAGAAACTATTGTCGCTGGTACACCATGCAAACATACTATCTAATCCACATATACTCGAGTGATCTTCTCAGCAGTATACATCATCTTTACCGGTATGAAATGGGTAGACTTCGTCAATCTATCCACTACTACCCAAATGGAATCATGATTCCTAGTTGTCCTGGGTAGACCAACTATGAAATCCATGGTTATATGATCCCATTTCCACTGTGGTATCGGCAGGGGTTGCAACGTACCTGCCGGATTTTGGTGCTCAGCCTTGACTTGCTGACATACCGCACATCTAGCCACAAACTCAGCTACATCTCTCTTCAAGCCGGGCCACCAATACAAGTCCTTCAGATTATGATACATCTTGGTGACTCTTGGATGCATAACATACATCGATGTGTGTGCTTCCTCAAGTACTAACTTCCTTAGATCATCATCATCGGGGACCACCATTCTATCATGATAACAAACTAGCCCATCCTCGGATTCATGGAACCAATCACGCTTTTTACTGTCGAACTCTGATCTGATCAACTGTACCACATCATCCATTTGTTGTGCATCTTTGATCTGCTGTCTCAGCGTAGGCTTGACTTGCATCTGTGCTAAAAGTCCAGTTAACAAGGAAACTTCCATCTGCACATTCATCTGTCGCAAAGAAACAAGCATATCCCGTCTATAGCATACCAGAGAACTCAACTGTGCCTTCTTTGAAGAAAGAGAAGAAGACTTTCGGCTAAGCGCATCTGCTACCACATTCGCCTTACCAGGATGATACTCGATAGTGCAGTCATAATCATTGATTAACTCCATCCATCGACGATGTCGCATGTTCAACTCATGCTGTGAAAAGATGTACTTTAGATTCTTATGATCTGTAAAGATCTGACACACTTCCCCATAAAGATAGTGTCTCCAAATCTTTAACGCATGAACTACTGCCGCCAATTCCAAGTCATGAGTCGGATAGTTCTCCTCGTATTTCTTAAGCTGTCGCGAAGCAAAAGAAACCACATGATCTTCCTGCATCAGCACACAACCCAAACCTTTCTTGGAAACATCACAGAAAACAACATAACCTTTCCCAGGCTCTGGAAGGATCAATACTGGAGCACTGGTCAACTTCTCCTTCAAACTTTGGAAAGCTTGCTGACATCGATCATCCCAGACAAAAGGTACATCCTTTCTTGTCAACTTCATCATCGGCAACACAATCGTACTGAAGTCCTTGATAAACCTCCGGTAGTAACCTGCTAAACCCAGGAAACTACAAACTTCTGTCGGCGTCTTCGATTGCTCCCAGTCCGCAACGGATTCCACCTTCTTCGGGTCCACTTTGACTCCTTCAGCAGATATCACATGACCTAAGAAAGTCACTTCTTCCAACCAGAACTCACACTTACTGAACTTGGCATACAACTGATGTTGGCGAAGAAGAGTCAACGCTAGACGAAGATGTTGTTCATGCTCTTGCATGTCCCGACTATAGATCAAGATATCATCTATAAAGACTACAACAAACTGATCTAGAAACGGAAGGAACACTCTGTTCATCATGTCCATGAAAGCAGCAGGTGCATTGGTTAACCCAAACGGCATAACCACAAACTCAAAGTGACCATACCTTGTCCTGAAAGCTGACTTTGGTATGTCATCCGCCTTAATCCTCAACTGATGATAACTGGACCGTAGATCGATCTTTGAAAACACTGTAGCACCACACAACTGATCGAACAGATCATCTATCCTTGGTAACGGGTACCTGTTCTTGATCATGACCTTGTTCAACTGTTGGTAATCTATACATAATTGCATCGACCCATCCTTCTTCTTGATGAACAACACCGGAGCACCCCAAGGCGACATACTCGGTCGGATGAAACCTTTCTCCAACAACTCTTGCAACTGCTTCTTAAGCTCTGCCATCTCTACTGGAGCCATCCTATATGGCGTCTGTGCCACTGGCTGCGTTCCTAGTACTAGATTGATCTCAAAATCAATCTCTCGGGGTGGAGGAACACCAGGAAACTCATCAGGAAACACATCGGAAAACTCTTGGACAACTGACACCTCCTCGAGACTAGGACCTTTCGCCTTGGTAGCCACAACGGTATCCACCACGTGAGCTAAGAACGCCTCACATCCTTGTCGTAACAACTTGTCTGCCACCATGGTTGATACCAAACACGTCGGAAGAATCTTCCTATCTCCTTGGAAGACCCACTTCTCTCCCGCATCATCAAACACAGCCTGCTTGGAACCACAGTCCAAAACAACCTTATACTTCTCTAAGGTATCCATCCCAAGGATAACATCAAAACTGTGCATATCAAGTGGTATAAGATCCACTTGAATGATGTGTCCCAAAAAAGACAAGACACAAGATGGACACTCTTCTCGAAGCATCGAAGAACCATCAAGAGGGGTCTCAAACAACAAGCTATCCTTCTTACAACTAACAGGTAAACGACAGTTTTCAAGCATACTATAGGCGATAAAAGAGTGTGTAGCACCCGGGTCAACTAGAACAGATATAAAGCAAGAAGAAGACATATCAGAATGAAATAACTCCATCTGACATGTCACCACTCACGGGTTGACTATCGCCTCCGGCTGACTCATAGCATAGAATCGAGTCGTTGCTTGCTGTCCAAGCCCTATGCTTCCTTGGGCAGACGATCCCGCTTGAGACGCTTGATCGCGTCCTCGTCCTCTGCTACCACCGGGCTACTATCGATCGGACCCTTGTTGATTCTGCCTCAGCTACTATGTCACTTCAACATCTCTACTCGGGAAATTCAACCTGAAATGCCCAGTCTGACCACACAGATGGCACGACCTATCTTCGAACCGTGGCCTAGCCAGCCCTGTCACTGCCACTGAAGTTGTACTATGTGCCTTAGATGGCGAAGAAACATATCCTCTTCCCTTACTCGGGGACCACTGCGAAGGTATACCAGAACCTCTCATCACTAATGACGATGAAAACTTGGGCTTCTTGAAGCCACCAAACCTCTGTCCCTGGAACTGAGCAGGCCTCTTCTTAGACATGGATTCTCTTTTCTCTCTTACTGACCTTTCAATCCTCCGGACAGATTCCACAAATGTAGCAAACTGCTCACAGTTCTCCAACATAGAAGCAGGGGTTGTCAACTCAAAACTCAAACCTTTCTCGAAACGTCTGATCCGCTCCTCATCTGTTGCTTCCATATGAGGAAAAAACCTCAACAGATCCATGAACTTAGCCTCATACTCGGTGATGTTCATTGTTCCTTGTCACAAGCTCTCAAACTGACTGATCTTCTCATCCAGATACGTCTTCGGAAAGTATCTGTTGATGAACTCGCGCCGAAAAACTTCCCAACCGATCACCTCACCAGGTCGCTTCTCCTCCTCGATGGTCCACCAGTGACCAACACTACCCTTCATAAGGTAGACAACGTGCTTTACTTTGTCTACTTTGGGGATGTCGAGGATCCAAAAAGCCTTCTCAAGACTTGTCAGCCATAGATCTGCATCCGCTGGATCAGCCGTTCCAGCATAATCTGAAGCTCCGACTCGGCGAAGCCGCTCGAAGGTCTTCCCAATACCTGATGCTTCTCCATGGGGAGCATTTTCTCTCGGAGGAGGCACTGGAAATCGCTCAACCATGAGATTCATCGTAACCATCATTTGCCCCATAAGTTGTTGATAGGCAGGGTGTTCAAGAATGGCTGGGTCAGGTTGGGGGACCTCAGGCACCCGATCTCCATGTGCCTGTCCTTCACCTCCACCAGCTGAAGCAGCATCGCTCCTCTCAGCAGCATGTTCTTCATGGTTTCCAGACATCTTGACTTTTCTTCCACTGAGGGCAGAAGATGAACGTAAGAAAATATGGACAACTCACAAGAACAGACTCAACCTAGCCCTAAATCCCTTTAGACTCAGTGAACCTAGAGCTCTGATACCAAAACTTATGGCAACACATCCCACTATCACACAGACAGCGAGGTGTTACACGAAAACGTGCGAAAATCACCATAACCATAGATTACCAAAAACACGAGTTAAATAAAATCGATTGCGGAAAATTGATAAACTATGAAATTATTACATATAGGTCCTCATCCTGTAAGAAAACATGTTATATAAACATATACGAGCCCAAATATGTGTCCACAGCTTAGAGCAACAACTGTTTTGTCATCACATGAGTTCATCACATGTTATATATACATAAAGGCCCACATCCGGCCAGCAACAGGATATACAAAGGATCAACAGCCATACATCATGAAACAACGTCAAAACACCTCCAAGGACCTGAGAGTACAGGGATGACTCTAGACTCTACTACAAAACACCAAAGCAGCAGCATATCCATCTCTTGCCTTCTACTGCTCTTCTTGCTGCTCGACCGCAACTCCGCGACCACCACCACGTCTAGCACGAACACCTGAAAACCTGCAGGGTGAGACAATTGAACATTGTCCCAGCGAGAAACATAACTCCCCGCCGAAACTATAAAACCATAAGTATAAAGCAACATCAGTAGATATCTGGTAAAGCTATAACAAGAGCAGTCTATATAGCAAGGCTTATCCATACCATCAAGCTTACCTAATAAGCGGGAGGCATATCACCAATTATCCCTTTATGGAACATGATTAACAAGATAAGATATATTTCTACATAACATGAGGGACGTATAAGTAACTGCAAGATATGACAAGATTAACTACATAAGCAAGGCCTCAACCAATGTTCTGTATTTTGCCTTAAGAAATAAATACTATTCAGCTGAATTACATATTCTTATGCCCTGAGGAAGAGAACCGTACCATTCAAATCCAACTGATGGTTGCGAAACCCAGAGCTGGTGCCATACAAGGTCACATGGAAGAGCCGGACTCCACGACCTCCCACCTCGTGGTCAATGCACGAGTACAACACAAGTAGGACCGCAGTCTCATGCTGAAGTGGTCTTAGCCACAGGGTCAGGCTACCCTCTGCCTAGCCCACCTCGGTAATGGTATCGACGCTAGTGAAACTAAGCCATGGGACTGTTCACCGTGCTCTGAGCCATGAGTGCATTCATGCTCCTCATATCACATATCCTGAGCCATGGGCCTGTTCACCATGCTCTTCACATACTTGGGCTACGGGCCTGATTCCGCACCGTGGAGTCTACAACCGAAGTTGCACTCTTACCTCCTCACTTTAGGCAAGGAGAAATCTCGCATACTCAACAATATGCACTCTGACTTAACCCGTAGGAGAACCCGTTTCACCATCACCAGCTCCTGATGATGATGGATCTATGGCCAGGGCAACTACATGATATATTCCACTGTGATTAATTAATATATTTTATATGGATTGCAAGATTCAACCAAGTTATATAACATGTTACCTATAACAGGAAGTAAACAACACAAAACTCAACATTATGCTTTTATTATAATCACATCATCCTGATCCATCGCAAGGATCCAACATTACATGTTATCACTTGGCCTCTTGCCAATCATCCAGATACATCTCAAGGATCATCACATGTCATGGGATCTCAATCCCTCATCATATATTGCCACTGCCTCTCAAGGCTTACATCATCATCATAGGATAGAAATCCCCAATACTTTAGTCATGTACATTATACAGATTATTTCAACATCAAGAGTAACAATCACAACAAAGTTACTCCACATATACATATACCTCATAGCCCTTTTAATTGGCTAAGCATCACCTGCATGGTTAGTAACAACAATCATAGGCTTTAATATAATGACCATGCTATCAATATAAGGTAACATCAATGATTATATATACTTTCTTAATCATGCATCAACTTATGATCATATGCATAAGGTACATTATTAAGCAATCCACATTACATGCTCATTATTATCCTTAGCATTATACAGATAATCAAGGTGATCACGTTCGTGTGTATAGCCATGTTAAGTTTAGATGAACAAGCTTTACCATAGTGAATACTATTAAGCATGCAAAGAGTCACCATCGTTTAACAAGAATATAATCCATCATAATGGATTTCCATGATAAGCAGAATCCTCACTAAAAGCACCAAGAACCCTCACTATAAGGTGTATCGGGAAGGGCTCACCCTATCGCCCAACTCATAATGGCCGACACAAAAAGGGCATCCTGCAACGCGGCGTCAGGGTGTCGTGCACTCACTGGTATCGTGCAACACAATGTTACCTCCCAAGGCAACAACAACAAAGTGTGCAGCAGCAAGGAAACCAAACGTGCGACGGGGTGTCGGGCACCCAGCCCTATCGGGCAACTGCCTGTGTTGGGCTCAGCTGCAACGCCCGTCACAAGGTGTATATCGGGCAACATGTTGTCGTGTTGTGGGTGTATCGTGTAACAACCTGTCACAGAACATAACCAGCAACGTCCCCTTCAAAGCACAACGGCACCCAGCTGCGTCTAAGTCAGTTGTACAAAGCTCAAACAACCAGCAAAGGGGGTCTATCGTCCAGCCAACTAAACCAGGGTCTAACAGCCGTCACAAGGCAGAGTGGTGTGACACCCATCACAAAGACAAGGGTATCATCCATCACCAACATCACATATCATCCAAGGGTCTAGGTCAAGAGGGTTGTCGGGCAGCACCTCCCCAATCTCATCATCAACCTCAAGCACAAGGGCACCCAAAACCCTAATGGGTCAAGAAGATGGCTCACCTCTCAACTTGAACGAGAGAGGGGTCTTGCACATCATCTATCACCAAACGGGCAGCACAAGGACCAACCCTAGCAAGGTTCACAACCACCACAAATCTCACTCTTCAAGTCTAAGGTGAGAGGAGGGTGTTGCTCAAGCTACTAGATCACAAGCTCACCTCTCAACTTAAATGAGAGAGGAGTGTTTCTCATGATTCTAGAACTCAAACTCACTCCTCAAGACCTAGGAGAGAAGAGAGTATTTCTCACCAAGAAACCCTAGAACACAAGGATCGGCCAACATGGAAACTAAGCAAGAAACAAAGCTAGCAACATATAAGAACATGAAAGAAGGTAGTATAGTTAGATTTAGGAGTTATGCAACCCGCCTTAAGCAAGCTCCAATCTCTTAGCACCAAGGAAGAAGAAGACTCCAAGGTAGATCGGCCACCAAGCTAGCTCCTCCAAGGGTGTCATCCACCAAGCTGCCAAGGATAAGGGTATCGTGCACCAAGGAAGAGGAGAAACCAAGAGACTAAAGGATCCTTAGCAAGAGGAAAAGAGCACATATATAGAAGGGGTTGGAGGAGAAAACAAGGTAGAGCAAGGCAAGGTGTCTTCCTCCTAGGGACACTTGTCCTAGTACACAAGCCACCACTCTAGCAAGCCCTAAACACATGTCCAAGGTCATTGCTACATGCAAGCATCAAGCACCAAGTGTCCACTTGTGGTGACACAAACGAGGTCAAAGCTTGGTCAAAGGTCATGGGCGACACACCCCTGGGTGACACTGCCCTGGGCGACACAGCCACCTCCTGGCCGACACAAACACTCTCATGCCCAACACAAGGCCCAAAGGGAATAAAAGCAAGGCACCACAAGGCCCAACAAGCTCAACCAAGCCCAAAAGAGCTCAAGCAATGAGCCCAAACCATCCTCTCTACACCAGAGGAAGCAAGGAGAGAGAGGAACACCTCACAAGGTGGCAAACTTGCCCACAAACCCTAGACTTGGGTTAATTGCAAGTAGAACCTCCAACTCTCAACAAAGCACAACCAAACCCTAATCACCACTAAAGGTGATTAGCAAGAGACTAAGCATCAAGGTGAAGCAAAACAAACAGGGTAAACCCTAAATGAAGGTCAGGGTCCTTACAGTATCATCATCCTATCAATGTTCAATCCATGTTCCTTGAACCAAGAGCAGACTATCTGAGATCATGTGCCTCAATATTGGATATTGATACACGTGCATGTGCATGTATTTCTCAGTCTCAATTATTAAGTGGTAGAGATATAAATCTATGGTAGGAGGGACAAATCACATCTCTATCACTCACAATCATTCCCCATGTGTCAAGCTACCCAATCATCATCTTGATAACAACCCATGTTTCAGGATTGCATTTGATGATGTCAAAGTGTACCCAATGACATGTGATGAGTATAATGGTTTCAAGTCTTAGAATCACATTCACCACCTTCAATATGAGAGATTACTATGATTACCAATAATGGTTTCCATGTGTCACTCTCAAGGTGGGTCTATCTGATACACTATTCCTAACATGTATATGTTTGCTTGGTTTGATATTTCCATATCATGACTAATGACATTTAGTCATCAACCAACCCACACTCCAATCTTATGTGTTACTAGTAACTATCAACCTTCCACAGTAACAAATGACTAGGAACATAATAAGAATGATCATACTCTTAGCATTCGTATGATCTCATTCTCCAAGTCACGTACTTGAAGACATGCATCATTGAGTATTGTCATTCTTTAGACATTCATAACATTTCTTTGTTATCTCATAACTGAAGGAAACAAAATGATTTGAAAGCTTACCTTTATGAATATTAATCAAATCCTTTATGGTATATGCCATGTCAATCAACATATGACTGTCTCTCTGGGCATACCCTACCAACAAACTCCCAATTGCACTTAGAGCCAATCACCCATGAATCATATTCTTAGTGATCTAAACATGTCCACCATGTAGATGAAGATAATTTCGTTCACTTACACATAGGCACATCACACACCCTGTTGTGTAGAGGGTGGTTTTCCCTTTCTCCCCTTTCCTCCTCAGCTGGACATTTTGCTTCAACATCTTCATATTCTTGAAGATGCTCCCATGCACCAGCTTTGCCTAATTCATCTGCGTCATTTTAGTAACATCGTCTAGGTAGTGCAGTATGTAGATTGGTGTGCAATAGCTGGTGTCTGGGAGTAGGAATGTTGCCAACAGGTGCAACATCCACGCACGGCACATGTTCTGGTAGTCTGATGGATCGTCGGTACTTGCAAATTGTTGCCAAAGCTTTGCTAAGTTGTCCTTGTACAGGACATCCTTTTCCCTTAACCTCTTAGAGGTCTCCTCTTCATTTCCTTGTTTACCTGTTGCCCTGGCAAATTGTTGCCATATTGATCTCACAATCTCAGAATTTTTCCTAGGTATGATGTCCATACCTCTGCTTGGGATACCTAGAATTACCCCTACATCCTCAACCGCCATCCTTCTTTCCACCCCTCTAGCCAACACAAACCTGTCATTATCTACATATCTCTCTATCAAATCTTCCAAGAGGCATACATCAACCATAAGATTCGGCATCTTTATCATGTTTGCAAATGTCGTCGCCCTCATCATTCTTAGCTGATTACTTGTAAACACCACACTCTTGCTGGCGGTGATGTAGCTCTTTAGGTAACACCTGTGGTACAACCTCTTTATCCCCACTGCAAACATATGAAAAGTTACTCTTAGTTTTCTTTTTTTTTAGCATTACTTGTTACTCAGTCAAGTTACTCTTCAATTTTTCACATTTCAATCCACGGGGTAGGTTGATAATATTTTAATGCTAACTGTTTATTCTTGTAACAACAATTTTAATAAAGTTCAAGTAAGTGTCATATGATAGTAACAACAATCTAATAAATTTACAAATCCATTCAATATTACCTTCAGCTGCCTGTGCTAGTGCTAATTCAACGGATTAGCAACACTTTTCTTATAGTAAGTATATTACATGTTTCCTTATCTCTTTGCTGTATGATTTCTCATATGAGATGGAACTGCCATAATATGGTATCTAGTATTCCTTCCCTAACAAGTATCTCCATTGTTGTCATAGTATTACTACTGAGTCGTCAATGGTTGGAACATCTATAAGTTCATCATATGAACTTTTCGATCCATATAGTATCGCTTTGTATTCTTAATATAAGTATACTCAACTTCTACTGTAGAATAGAATTATTGGCTATTAGTTCAGAACCCTAACACCATTTCTACTTTTAAATTAAACATATTTTAATTTGCAGTCACTTTTGTCATTATGGAAGCTTGCATTGATGTAACCAATTACATCCAACTCTTCCTTTATTTCTATCTTTAATTTGTAGCAATCTATCTTTAAGTACTTCTCAAGTACTAATGGATATCTTTAATGACTTTCCAATAATCCTTATTGGAATTTTAATATATTCTTGTCATGTCCAATACATACAAGATTATATGGGATAAGTACATTTAGTAGCATTCATGATAGATCCATTGCTACAGTCAACAGAATCTTAATCATGTCATTTCCATTCTTCACACAAAATGGAATATATGGTTCATGAGAGACTAGTCTGGATTCTCTCTCATTGAATCTATTTGTGTTGAACTCCTTCAACACATTGCTATCGTATGTGATCAAACTTATATGTCAAACATTCAAGAACTATATCATAGGTCTTGATCCTTATCTCATAAGATGTTTCACCTTATCCTTCATTGTTGAAGGTGTTTTTCATGCCAACTCTCAATATTCACAATATTCATATGTTATTCCTCATCATATGTGGAATATTCATATATGCTCCCACTAAATATTTTGTAATTACATATTTCATCTTTTCTCTTGATTCAAGCCAAACTTTTTGACTATCTTGTTAAGTCAAAAGATCCCTCCTCTCAGATGCTTGTTTCGATCCCAGATTGAACTTTGTATTTTATAGACTTCATTTGCATTCTTGAAGTTATAAAACCTTTTAGATTGTGTTATGTGCACATCTTCTAATGTATTCCCTATAAGGAATCTGGTTTCTATCTTCATATGCTAAATCTCTTAGTTTATTTTACCTTCAACAACAAGCCTGACAATTGCTGAAGGAATTTCTATCATGTTCAAAACCTTGAACTTGATTTGAAAAACGTATTCAACCAATTTGTCCTTTATGTTATCCATGTAGGTCTTTGCCACAAGTCCCAATTTCATCCTTTAGGTATTACCCCTTTACGCGATGCTATCAAGGTCCTACCTCATTAGCTTACCTAGATCCCATAATGGCCTTGAGCCATTACTCAGATTATGTCACTTACTAGCTTCTAGTTGAGTAGTTGGCTCATCCTATTATGACCAACATATTTGAATTGTTGGATTCTCAACCTTTAAATTTTAGATATATTCTACTAGAACTATTTTATTTTGAGTCATATGATAAACATGACATTCCACAACAATTTGTGATTCTCTTGGTTCTCATTGTAATCTTTTGTTGATCTTGAACATTTTGAGTTCTACTTTTACTCCCATTGATTCTTTAGGAACTCAATTATCCTATCAACAAAAAAAATTATTGGATAGGGATTAATAGTAATATTCAACAACTATGGTTTATAGATAAAACTTTTCAAGAAACTACTTTCTCAATGTAGGTTTCAATCCTTAGACATATTGGGACATTCCCAAATCATATCATATATAATGTCTTATAAACCATTGAGATGGTACATGATTTAGTGATAGGTATATATTTATGAGGATTACAAGAAGACATATAATCATATCATGAATCATTAGTGTATAATTCCTTCATTCTAACACATCATCATGTTCATATGGTTTTGACTTGTGATACATTATCATAGTTCTTCCTTGAAGGTTCTCAAGGTATTGATGCAAAGTATTTTAACATTTGATCTCATCAAAGTTTCTTAATACTTTCATCAAAGTCATACTTCATTTATAATCTCCTTGAACACTTTAAGAGATTTATGTTTCTATTTTACTTGGTACATATCATCAGATGAAGTATGAATGACTATACATAGCACTAATCCCATAAGATCTTCATGCATCATATGTATGAGTTTTGATGGAAGGCTTATCCCCCCACCACATCTAGTGAAGGATGTCAGGTCATATTATGCGTAAATAAGGATTTTCATGTTTCCTTAGGTTTGATAACCAAGGGAATCTAGATTAACATCAATATGTATTCTAGACATGCATTTATTATATGTATGTCCAATGTGATTATTGCTAATGATAGTCATGAGTCATCAATTACAATCCTCTGGTATTAACACTGAAAAATGTATCCAAGACTCTTTCAAAGCAAAAATCATTAGATATATTTGGGCATTGCTACGCACGATCATATCTTTTGAAACAGAAACATAAATATCTCACTTTATTGATGTATCATCCTTGTCATACAAGATGCTTTAATGTAAATGATCTATTCGTTGGCATAATGAAATAACAGTTCAAATAACTCTATGTAACGACCCCATTCCCCAACATCCCCTAATTAAGGAAGGCTAAGAAACTAGATTCGTTATCCCAAAAATAGGATCAAATGGTTTTGCACATAATAAAAAATAGTTAATAAATTCTATTAAACAAACTAAGTTGGTACAGGATAAAAGAAAACATTTTCACCAATGTCTACAAAATATGGTTTCAAAGATTTTACCAAGAAATATACCATCTATCTACATCCTCTGGGCCTTACAACATTTGTTTGCTTTCAATGTCTTGTTCCCTTGAATGTAAAATTTCTAGAAAGATTACCCTAAAAGCATGATAAACAAAATGTCAGCTAGTATTAAGAATTATATTGGTATGTGAGGGAAACAAAACTTTACAAGTAATAGTAACAACATAGTTCAGCAGTTATTGTTTAACAAAACAATTTGACATTTTTATCATGAATACCCAATCTAGGTATCTCCACCCTCTATCATAACCCCGCAGGGTATAATACTACACTATTCATAGTCCTCCCCTATCCAGGCAGATGACTTCATCATATCTCCCCCTATTCATGTGGGTGACTTCTCATGTACCCCCTATTCAGGCTGGTACCAAAATGTGCCTTCTCCTATCCATGAGGATGGCCTTTCCATAGATTCATAGGTGGCTTAGAAATGGGCTAGTCATTTCCATACATAATCTGATAATCTGGAATAAACAAACAAGCATATATCTTCAAACCATGCGAAGAAATCTCTGGGAAACCACATGAAACTACAATGAATATTCTTAGGCATAGCCACATACCTGTCTCAGGAGTATTTGTAGTCCAAATAAGAACAAATAAGTTTAATCACACATCAACCAAGCAAGTCGACCTAAAATTCAAGGCATACATCCATGTGTCACTACATGATTCCAAACCTATCAAAAGATTGACTTGGTTCTCAAGTTAGGTTTTTATGTCCACTTTCTTATTTCATTATCCATAACACTCCATTAGTCCATTTATTGCTCTTTTCACTTTCTTAGTCCACAAAACCTACTTTTAGGTCTCATTCATATATCATGCTACAAAAGGTGCCTTTTATGCAAAAGTCTCCATCTTTATCCCTTTTAAGTCCAATTAGAGTTAGAGAGATAGAAAGATAGGTTTTTAGTACTTTTATGCTCATTGGGTTCACAAAACCTAGTTTCCATCATTTAATATGCATATTGAGGCCATTTCTCATCATTAGATACAGAGTATCTTTCTATCATAAAAAGTCCACCTTTGATTATCCAAATCAGTTCCATATCCTTGACTCACCAAACTTTAGGAATTAGGGTTTTGAAATCACTTAATACATTAAAGATACCAATTTCAAGTAATTTTCAAACTAGATATAGATTTAGGTTCTAATTTCATTTTTATTAGATTCCTTGCATTTTTTTATCAACATACATATATAACTTGTAATTTTTGGACAAAGGAATGATTTTTATTCAAATGTACAAGATAGTGCTATGTTCTTGATTTTCTGACCAGAGTGGCAAAGAAAATACCTAATTGTGAAAAAGAGTGCCATCGAATGGTCACTTTTTGCTGACCGGGAAAAGACCGCATGGCTCACACTGATTTCACCCACTCACACGGCCCAGACATGTGGATGGAACCTGATCAGATGGTCCTCGAGCCTCCCCTCTTTCTCGTCTTCAAGAATTTGCACATGGAGGCACCGTGATGGAGGCTCATCGAAGGAGATGAAATTGAGGGAAACATAGTGAGTCAGTGTTCGAGAGGGTGTCATCGATGCTCTGGGGGTCAAGGTGAGTTGGACGGGGGTCCTTTTATAGGAGTGTGGGGTCTGGATTAGAGTTTCCAATCTCTTCAGAGCTTGGGCTTAGTGGCAAAGATTCTAGGTTCTTCTATAAACCTCCTTTCTACTCGAAACTGACATGTTCCTTCTCGGTTTTGTGAGGTGAACACGATGGTCTGATTATTTTGTGCTGAGGTGGTCCAGAGAGGGGGATATGGATCTCAATTCCTCATGTGTACATGTTGCCTTTCTCAATCTGTCGTGAGGTGGGGGAAAAGATGTGAACCATTTGACCTTCGATTTGATGGCCCTTGTCACTCGTGTGAAAATAAATTCAATTCCTTATTCTATTAAAATTGAGACATTAATAAATTCCCATTTTATTGTACACACTTTATGGATTTTTCTAAAATCTATAACTCTCACATCGCTACTCCTTTTGATCCCAAATTTTAAGGGGAAGTTCTTGATGAATAGTCTACTTATGGACACGATTTGAGATCAAAAATCAAAAGTAATAACCCTTTTTATTCAAGAGAAAGTCTTACATTGAATAGCTTATATTATGCATTAAAACTCATATTTTCTCTTTATTTCTTTCTTTTCTATTCTCTAAATTTCACCTTTTTAAGATATTAGAAGGCAAGTGGAACTAAAAACACCCTATTGTGGCCACTTATGCCACCTTCTATAGAATTCCATGTTTTTCTTAAATAAAACATATGCTATTTATTTTCTTCTTGCCTCTTCACTTATTATGGGTTTTTATCTTGTCCTTTATCTTTTTACCCTTCGATGGCTTATTAAAATAGGGAAAAGCATGAAATTCATTATTCAAGACAATTATGCAAAGAAACCCAAGTTGTAAATAATGCACACAAATTGTCAAGCAAGTCCTTTTCTTATGAAGAATTTGCATAAAATACAATCAAAATTGGGGTTATAACATCCTTCCCCACTTATAAGAATTTTGTACCCAAAATTCAGCCAATTATACAAACAATTCAAGGTAAGACTTTTCCATGTTTGTCTTCAGCTCCCATGTGGCTTCATCCTCTCCATGGTGCTTCCAAAGAACCTTTACCATATCTATATGTTTGTTTTTGAGTTCTTTCACCTTAGTATCCAGTACTCTCACATGTGACTCAGGATATGTCAGGCTCCATTAGAGCTCAATAGGCTCAATGCTCAGCACATGGTTTGGATCTTTCACATATCACTTCAGATTGGATACATGGAACACATCATGCATCATGCTATACTGTGGGGGTAGGGCTACATGGTGTGCTTCTTCACCAATCCATTCTAGAACTTCAAACTGACCTACGTATTGGGGACTCAACTTTCCTCTGTTCGTATCTATAGCTCGAAGGGGTCAGATCTTCAGAAACACATGTTCACCTAGAGTGAAATCTATATCAGTCCGCTTTGCATCTGCATACGACTTCTGTCGATCCTGGGCTCTCTTTAGCCTTTACCTGATCAAAGTGACTTTATCAGCATAAATCTGAAGTTCCTCTGACCTCAACAAGGTCCTCTCACCAACCTCAACCCAGTAAAGTGGTGACCGACACAGCCTCTGATATAGTGCTTTGTACAGAGGCATCCTGATACTAGCTTGGTAGCTATTATTATAGGCAAACTCATCTAAAGGCAAGTACTTCTCCCATGATCCACCCCAATCGAGCATGCATGCCCTCAATAGGTCTTCTCAAGTCTGGATTGTTCTCTCTGACTATCCATTAGTCTGGGGATGGTAGGTGGTACTAAATCTTATCCTTGTCTCAAGTTATTCATGCAATTTCTTCCATGACTTCGAGGTGAACTTGGGGTCATGATCAGAAATGATCGAGCTTGGTATGCCATGCAATCGCACTATCTCTTAGATATACATTTCAACTAACTCTAACACTTTGGCGGTAGTCTTCAAGGCAAGGAAGTGTGCTGACTTGGTTAAGTGGTCCACCACAACCCATATAGCATCATGATCTTTCTTGGTCTTGGGAAGACCCACCACAAAGTCCATGGTGATCTGGTCCCATTTACACTCAGGAATCTCAATCAATTGCATTAATCCTCTGGATTCCAGGTGTTCAACCTTCACAATTTGGCATATGAGGCAAATGGAAACATATGCTGCTATGTCTCTCTTCATTATAGGCCACCAAAAGTATCACTGCATGTCCTTAAATATTTTCATGGTACCAGGGTGTATAGTATACTTAGATCGATGAGCTTCTTGTAGGACATGAGTCTTTAATGGTGAATCCTCAGGAACCCAAATACGATTCTTGTATAGGATCCCTCCATCCACACCCAAGGAAAGGTGTCTCTGAGGTTTCTCCAGCAAACCTTTCATCTTCCCAATTTTTAGGCTCACCATATGGGTAACTACTAACTCGGTCAAAGGTCTGGTTTATTCTGAATAATAGCCAAACAGATTCAGTCTTCTAATGGTTGCACGGCCCATCTGGCATACTCTTCCAGTTCCCTCTACTGGGTAGATAAGATAGCTGCACATCTAAGTTGTTTCTGACTAAGGGCATCTGCTACTACATTGGCCTTTCATGGGTGGTATGTGATTGTGAAATCATAGTCCTTCATATATTCCATCCATTGTCTTTGTTTTAAGTTGAGGTCCTTCTGAGTCAGGATATACCTCAAGCTTTTGTGACCAATGAGGATTTCAAAAGTAGCACCATACAAGTAGTGTTTCCAAATTTATAGGACATGTATGATCGTAGCCAAGTCTAGGTCATGTGTCGGATAGTTCACTTCATTTGGCTTGATTTGTTGATATTCTTAAGAGACAACATGTTTCTTCTGTTCGAGCACACATCCAAGCCCTAATTTGGATGCATCAGTGAAGATAATGAAAGCTTCATTGCCAGACAGTAGATTCAACACAGGTAATGTGGTCAATTTCTCCTTCAACTCATGGAAGAGGGCTTCACACAACTCAGATCATACGAACTTTTCATCCTTACGAGTGACCTTGGTAAGGGGCATGGCGGTCTTTGAGAAGTCTTGAATGAACCGTCCGTGATATCAGGCCAATCCCAAGAATATGCAAATTTTAGAAGGATTGTTCAGCATTGGTCAATCACGTACATCAGACACCTTGGTAAGATCTACTAAGATCATCCCTCCTGAGATGATGTATCCAAGAAACATGACACGATCGATCCAAAACTCACATTTTGAGAACTTCCCATAAAACTTCTGCTTCCTCAAGATTTCAAGGACTCTAACCAGGTGATCTAGGTGTTGATCTAATTCATCTAAGTAGACTAAGATTGTTGGTATGTATGCCCATAGAGCCAATCATATGATTATTGTAAATGCATACTTTGTAATTGATTTGAATAATAATAAAGGCAATTTCTGTCTATATGTTTTAACTATTTTTGAGATAATAGTATAACATGATAGATGTCAAGAGAATGACAAAACTCAATGATGTAAGTCTTCAAGTACTTGACTCGAACAATGAGATCATACAGATGTTAAGAGTATGTACATTCTAACTAATGTCCCCAGTCAGTTGTTATTATGGAAATAACCATAGACATCAATAACACAAAAGACTATAGTGTGTGTTGGTTGATGACAAAATCTCATTAGTCATAATATATGATATCAAACCAAGCACACAGATACATGTTAGAGAATAGTGTATCGGACATACCCACTGTAAGAGTGATGTATGGAAACCACACTTGGTTGGTCAGGTTCATCTCTTATAGTATTGGTGGTGACTGTAGTTCTTAGACCTAAAATCACTACACTCATCACATATTGTTGGGTACACTTTGACATCATCAAACATAGTCTTGAAACTTGGGTTGTTATAATGGTGATGATTGGGTGACTTTAACACATGGGGACTTGACTGTGAGTGATAGATATGGAATTTGTCCCTCCTAAGGGAGTGTGATATCCTGGCCACTTGAGGAGTGAGACTGAAAAATGCATGGCCATGCACATGTAAGTCAATATATAATATTGAGCTTACATATATCTCAGACAGTCTACTCTGAATCAAGAAACATGGATTGAACATTTGTAGAGGATGACAAGTCCATGCCTCAAGTTTAATCCAAATATCAGTGACAAAGGGACTATACATTCACTGTAACACCAATAAAAAATTATAGGTTGAAAGTTGTTCTCCAACATTCCTCTTCACTTGGGTAGCACTGATGTGTGACTAGGCACCACTCTTTGCTTGTGATGTCGTAATTTAGTTATGGACATTCACTGCCAATGTGAAATGGAACCTATAGAGTCACACACATAGTATTAACCTAGAAGAGGAGTTTATCCATGAATGAAGTTTAGATTGATTACTAAAGTGTTTAGGTACTCAATTAAACATTCAATCAATAGACTTGACTCAGAATCATCAAGTTCAAGTGTTGAACCAATTGATTAGAGTGTCAGAATGATTGAGAACCGCATTGAATGAGTTCTAGCACCACCTGAACCACCAACTGACTGGCTCACTGGGTGAACAGATCAACTCATGGTCAGTGAGATAATCAGTTCACACTGGTGAACCAATCGGTTCACTTGGACCAAACAAGCAAGTGTTTAGTTTCCTGATTTGTGAGAAAAGATCCTCATTTCACTTATTCAATTCGATTGGGACAAGAATTAATCTTTGCATTAATTAGAAACAAACAAGGAAAGTCAATTACGGGAAAGTCTGGGAAGTGAAACGGTAAGTTCACTGGGTGAACCGATTGGCTCACCTGCCCAAACGACCAATTCATTTATGAAATGACCAATTCACCTGCCACAGCATAATCAGTTCATGGAAAATTCAGACCCTTCTACTCCCACACAGACTGGGAACCCTAACCCTGCCCTCTACAATAAATAGAGGGGTACAGGGGGCTTCTCAGAACACACAACTCAAAACATAAGTTGCTCTACAAAGCTGTTTTCCTCTCTAGTTTTGGCAACTGAGAGAGCCCAAGCAAGATCTACCTATCCAGGGAGGAACAACGAGGGAAGACAACTACAAAAAAGTGACTGGTGGTGGGAGAGTATTTTGGTGACTAGTATGTAGATAGAAGGGGGAGACTCCTTCTAGTCTATCCATCAGGATGACTAGAGTTCCTGGTGGTCCATGTGGACTATCTATAGAGGCGGGAGATTTTTGTCGCTCAGGAGGACGACCTTGAACCATAGTCTGGGCCTACACCAGGAGCTGCACAGATGTCGTTGAAGATTAGGTGGTTGAAGGTCGCACTAGCTACGAGGTATTGTCACTGAGTAAGCCTCTGGACCAGGTATATCTCGCTAAACCATCTTTTTGATTGCATAGTTGTTGATGCGATATGTTGGTTATGGGTTTTTGGTTAGATAAAAATTTTGTTTCCGCTGCCTGTTCTGTGCCATAAAACCATATGGTGGTATCAGAGCCACGTCAACATTTTATGTTTTATGATTAATCGATATGATCGTATTTTGGTTTTTCACCATTTATTTATTGCATACGATGTGAATACTTTAACTGGATAATATGCATATCCGATTAAACACCACGATCCTTATATACATAGATGATATGGTATATATATGTAATCGATACGTGTCACCCTAAAACAATTTTGATAGTGGGTGTGTAGCGTGCTTATGGCCTATAAACCCCTATGTAGGTGCTTGGTTGGTTATGGTTGTTTGCATCTCGATCTGCGCACCAAGTCCTTAATTCTATTCCATATGTAACTCGAGATAACTAGAGGCTTCTCTTTTACCTTTTCTCCCCCTAAATGTAACTCGGGGTTTCACAAAGATATATGTAAAAGTAGGATAGTTTTATTTCTTATTATGCCAAAGAATGGTAGGTGTTCGTTTGTTACACTAACGAGTTTCAATCATATAAATGATCTTTTACTCAACTAGACAATTCCCACAAGTATATGGGAGAAGTTGTAGTCGAGATCGAACATAAGGAGCTTGGTAACCAATTAAACACGAAAGTGTTAAGTTTCAACAATCTAGATCTTTTTCAAGAATTATTTGGTTGATTAAACTAGAATTTTTAGAATTAAACTAAACAGTAAAAGGATTACAAAAAAAAGGGTTTGATTTTATATATGAAACCATCTTGGACTTAGGATTTCACTAGCATATCATAGCATGAAGAATAGAGCACAAAATTTAAACATACTAAGCCTTGATTTAAAGGAGAATTGTACATTTTACTTCACCTCCCGGTGCAAATAAACTGATCCTAACTCCATACAACACTCTCGTGTATGTATTTCGTTCTGGATCACAAACCTACTCCTTAACTTCATATCTTTTACTATCATGGTAAAAGAGGAGTTGCCAAGAGATTACCTCCTTACTCTCCTACATATCTTCTCAGATCAAGCAAGAAAGCATAAAACATGCATACATAATGGCCATCCATACATGTAAGACGTAAGAAATGGGTACTCACAAGGTAGAAAAACAAGCAACTTAGCATTTACAATAAAATTATCATGTTCCATACATGCTATGACATGGAAGTTACTCTCCCATGTCCAAGAAAAAGAGCCTACTCATCCATGATGATGTACAACAGAAAAGAAGTAGAATTTTCAGAGTTTAACATGGTTTAGAGAAGGAAAAGCTAAGAGAACCAAAGGTGTAACCCAAGAAGAGTAGAATTCCAGCTTGGGGACGAAATTCCACTCCTAGAGTTGCTCCAAACCGGACAAACTTCCCTCCCAAGAAGCTTTGTGGAGAGAATAAGCTCTCCTGCACCTTCGAAGAAGAAAATGGAGAAGAAGAGAAGAAAAAATGGAGGTTCTTTGGCAAGAAACCACCTTCTTCCACCCAAAATTGCCCTCCTTTTCTCTAGACCTGGTCTTGGATGAAAGACCTTCAAGTTATGACCAGTGATAACTGCCCCCTTCGTTGGTTTTCCTTTTAAAAATGAGAGATGTCATTTTTCAGATTTGCTAAAACTGACAAAGACACGACGTGTCCTCCTTCAGACACATCGTGTTCCGGTCTTTTACAGTTGCTCCAAGTGTAAGGTACACAACATGTCTAAATTAAAACATGTTGTGTGCATTACCAAAAATACAAAATCGGCTCTGAATTCCTAGGTACATGTCGTGTCTTTGGTGAACTCACCTTGTACTTTTTCTCTTTGTCTGGAATGTATGGTCAACTGGAAATGTGCACACCGTGTCTTAATTCAAACAGGCTATGTGCATTGCTGTTTCAGCAGAAATGAAACTCTGAATGTCTGCAAAGCGTGGAGAAGCCCCAATGATGTCAGAGTTGAGTTGGGCTATCTCCAATTTGATCCTTCTTAGGCATATCTGCAATACACATCAGGCAATCAACAAAATAACAAAAAGGTGGGAAGAATAATATGAATAGAGGCTAAATGAAAAAAAAATGAACTGAATTTGTGTGTGAAATCATATAAGAAGTTGATGTGGAAAGCACACAACAAATCCCCCTAAGCTTGAACCATTGCTTGTCCTCAAGTAAAAAGGAGCAGAGCCACACAAATGAAGGAATATTCAAGCTCATGCATGGATTAAATGAAATGCAAATATGCAATAAACTCAACCTACCATGTATATTAGGTTTATATTCATAGCCATCACCTCAATCTAAACATCCAAGAGAGAAAGGTTTTAGTTCAGCATGGGTGGTCACAAACTAAGTGAATCAATCAACTAAACAACACTAAATAGAATTTGGATAGTCAAGCCAAACAACTAGTGGATGCACAGTGCAAAAATTTCAGCTATTATGGATACAAATGATGAAATCTTAGCTAACTTTAACGATCTTCTCAAAAAGATATGACAATGGATTTTTGATATTCCGACACTCAGCTGCTAATTTTGGCTTATGCGCATGTGGAGTGCCGATTGGGGTGTTATTTTTACCCTCTTTTGATTTCATACCACCTAACCATCATTGCCAGATCGGACTCACACTAGGCTAGCATGATATGTGGGCTAAAAGTCATCTTTTATTGGGTAAAGGGAGAAAAGGATAAAAGAAATTTTTGCATAACACAAGAGAGTCAACTAGAATGTTAAGTTAAAATGATTCCATTAATTGTTTTGCAAATTTTTCACTGAAAAATCAATTGCATATGCACTAAGGGTTAGGCAAGAGTATCTCATATTCTAAATAGTGTTGTAGAGTTGATTTATTTGCTAAAATTTGAGACCAATACATGTATTTAGCAATCAAAGATGTGAAAGTTGAAAGTTCAAACTACGTTTATAAACCAAGATCATGTGCAAGGGGAAATTTATTTTTAAACTTGACATATGGCTAAATGAAGTATTAGGGACGAGATGGTTCAAGCGTACAAGGTAAAAGAGTTCACTTCATCACAATAGCCTCAATTCATATTAAACTTGACATGAAAAGAAATACAGAACATGAAACAAGATGAAATAAAAGACTGACATGACTAAAAAAAGCAATTGAAAGAAAAACTACATTACGGGCGGATTGCGTCCCCCCTAAGCTTGAAATTTGCAGTTTCCTCACTGCATCAATTAGACTTGTGGAGGAAACAATAGGATACCTTTCATGGATAAAATAAAAAAGATGGTCCAGCGCCCCCATGTTCTGGTGAAAAGAACTGGCTGACAAACTCATCACTAGGGACATCCATTGGCATGGGCTGTGGGATGAACTCGGGATGCTAAGGTGGTAGTGGATGATACGGCTGTGGGATGGAGTAGTGTCCCAATGAAATGTGCCACGAATCCATGCGGTGGACAATGTCGTGCATCGCAGTATACTGCGTACCCAGCTGATCCAGACGGCCGACAATATGATCAAAATGTTGTTGCACATAGCCATAAAGATGCCTGACATCAGGCATCGCCCAATTACAATTTGTTTGTGTGTTAGTGGATGGAGGTGGTGGAGTAGTAGGGGGTGCCTCAGTATCATCAACTGCTCTAGCTGCATCAACTTTTTCATCAGTGGTCAACATAGGTTTTCCAATTATCTTTGTTCTCTAAAGTGATATGCTCAGGATCTGGAATGTCAATGTATTGATCGTCATCAAATAATTGCCGAAATTTGGTGTCACTATTGGCAATCCTTGAGATCAATCCTACAGAAAGAAGATACTGAATAACTACCAGGTTTCTACCTGGTGCAGCCTCGAGACCTGTCAGATCAACATCTAACTTCTATGCTATCAAAGTGATCAAACCACCACACATTATGTCTCCAGCGTCCCTCTTCTTCACTTTCTTAATGTCTAGGAAATGTGTATGGATATAATAAGCAGCATTGATCTCATAATCATACATTATTCCCCACAAAAAGAAAAGATCCTATTTTCTAATAACCCCTTGAGTCTCTTTCTTAGAAAACACTCTGGTACTAAGAAGGCAGTGCATGTATCGAAAAATAGGGTTGTGAATAGTGGATGCCCTAGCTTGCTTAGCTTCATGGTGTTCCTCATCTGATATCTCAAACTAGAATTCATCACTGTGAAAAGCAGGCAGATAACTAATTGCCCCATCATAGTGGCAATCTAAAATCTCACATAAATGCCTGAAGGTTAGCTTAAAACTATGACCCAAAAGGTGGAAATGGATAATGCCATAGGGTTCCATCTTCTTCTGTGGGTCTTGCTCTGTAGTAAGCGTCGTCAAAAACTCATAAACTAAACACGGGTAATTATTTGATACCGTGCAGCAAATGTAGCTTAACCCCAAATCTTGCAGGCGCATGAAGACCTCATCCTTGAAGCCGAGGGTGGTGAGAGTCTACTCACAAGAAAACCGCGCAGGAAGCACCCTCCTTGTAATGAGAAATTGGTACGTCGAATCTTCTTCAGGATTGACCCCAAATTGAGTCGTAGAGATGTATGTCGGTGCTTGGGAGGAGCTAGCACCATGCTTGTGATTGGAGGTTTGCTTAATAGGTGCCATTTTTGCTGCTAGGATGAACATAGCGTGTTTAGAAGGACACATGGCGTGTGCAGATGTAGGAACTCTGACTGAATCAGTGGAACACATGGTGTGTCGTTTGGTAGACACGACATGTACCTAGAGAAATTCTATAGTCTGAAGATGAAGAGGGCGGCGGTGCTCTTAGTTCCTAGATCTTGCTTGCGGAGGAGATTGGGTGGAGCTTCTTCTCGGCGGTGAGGAGGCGTGGTTCACTTGCTCAGCGGTGACGAGTTGACGTGGTGATGAGTCAGGTGTGGCTACGCGAGCACAAAGAAGACTGAGAAATGCACGGCAGCGCAGTGGCGACGTGAGCTCCTTGCTTAGTGTGGTGAGAGCACGGAGAGGTGCTAGGGCACACAGCCTCAGTTGAAGAAGGGTTGGTGGCGTGGCTAGAGCTTGGCGTCCTTGCACTTGAGCTTGGAGAAGAACACGGCGTGAGCAAGGGAGGATGATGGTTGGCTCGAGATTGAAGAAGACACCTCTGAAGAACACGGCAGTGGCTGCAAGGTGTGCTAGGGCACATGGCGGCTGGGGAGATCTCACACGGCTCAAATGGAGGCGTGAGTGAGAGAGGTGACTCGTGTTCTAGGTTAAAAACATGTATCTTTGACAAAAGACATGGTGTGTCTTTTATAGGATAGGGCATGTTTCTCAATAGAACTTCCTTTGTGTGTTACAAGACAGGGCATGTTCCAAGAAGTACACGGTGTGTCTTAGTCCATAAATTCAAATTGTGTCCTTTTCACTGATAACTACACAACGTGTTCAAATAAAGACACGTCATGTTATTTTCCAGATAACGTATGCTTCTCATTGCTATTGTGGTACATGTCGTGTCTAAATGAGGACATGGTGTGTTCTTTTCCAGATCGAGTAATACCTTGAATCTACTGAACAGTGACACAGCGTGTTCTTTTCTAACACACCGTGTCCCTGGAGATATGGCTTGGATTCTATGTTTCTGGGAGCAGTGAAACACCGTGTCATATAAAGACACGTCATGTCTTCTATAGTTTTTGTAGAAGATAGCTTCTCACCAGCACATAATAATGATAGATATGGCAATAGAATTGTCTAAGTTATTACATTCATCCATGACAAGCTTGTTTATGAAACTAAAGAGTATTCTTGACTCAAATAATTGAAAAAAAAAATCTATCCTAATGTGGGTTCAACTCCCACGAGGTCCTCCATTTAGAGTATGGAGTGAGACTCTTCATTCTTTTCATCAAGCATCTTGAAGGGAATAAGAGGCTCCCTTGTCAACTTCATCTCCAGAAGTGCATAACTTGCAACGTTGCCCATTTTCTTTGAAAGCTCCATCTTTGCCTTGTAATTCAACTACTCCATATGGAAATATCTTCATTACGAGAAAAGGACCCAACAACTTGGACTTCAGTTTTCCTGGGAATAGCTTGAGTCTAGAGTTAAACAGTAATACTTTGTCTCCTTCCTTGAAATCTTTCCTACAGATACTTTTGTCATGCCAAACCTTTGTTCTTTCCTTGTAGAGCTTTGCATTCTCATATGCATCTAGCTGGAGTTCTTCTAACTCTTACAGCTGCATTAGACGTTTCTCACCAACCTTCTTCATGTCAAAATTTAGGAACTCGATAGCCCATAAAGCACGGTGTTCTAGCTCCAGTGGAAGGTGACAAGATTTACCATATATTAGCTTGCACTAGCACAGAACCGACCTTTAGTGTCGGTTGTTTAAGGCCTTTGGCATCAATTTCAAAGCGACACCCAAGTGAGCACCGCTGAAACTCAAAACTTTCAGCGTCGATTTTAACACCGATGCCATAACCCTTCCCGCCACCAAAAACGTGTCAGCAAGGGTACTATAGGCATCGATTATTTACTAAAACTGACACTATATCCAGGTCAAAGATGTCAGCATTTCACAAAAACTGACACTATATAACCCTTCCCGCCACCAATAAAATGTGCCAGAAGGGCACTATCGGCGTCAGTTTTTATATATAACTGACACCCATAGCCACATAGACGTCAGTTTTTTGCTAATAACTAACATTGTATGTCTTTGTTGTTGGTTTTATACTAATAACCGATGCCTATTTTATTATTTTTTTCTTATCAGTTTGCAGGCCTACTGTATGGCTGGTCAGTAGGATACAGAACCAACAGTTCAGTTCTGAACTATAGGTTTACAACATCTATTGATATCAGCCAACAACAGGCCACAAACCTACAAAATTAACAAGATGGACAACAATTTATGATCACACACATGTATAAGCACATTTAATTCATATTATTTTTCATCACACACATGTAGAAATCAGTAGTTCCATTTCAAATTTCCTCCATTTTCACACACATTTAGCAACTTGCAATCCCAATCATTTCAACTCTTTTCACATTCAGACACATGTAGAAACATTCATGTATTGATCATCTTCACATTCACACATATGACAATTCAGAAAAATTCATTCACATTCAGACAAAAATAATTATGAGAACAAAGTTTAGAAATATCTTTATTCATCATCATCATTATCACCATCAGTATCCCAATTATATTTAAAAATTCCCACTACTTGTAGGGCTTTTGCCCATTCTTCTCTTACATCATCTAATTCTTCCTGTGTATAGGGAGTATGTACATCTAATAACTTTCCACCTGTAGTCAAGTTAGTTTTAAACACCTGCAAAGAGAATGGTGTATATATATAATTAATAATATATAATAAGATTGATATATTTCATATTATCTAATGAGACTATATATAATACCTTATGTATGGTATCGATTTCCATTGCGGCATGTTTGATTATTAGGTCCATAAATCACATCACAAAGTATGCACATGGCTAGCCGTTGTCTTGTGTAGCACACTATAAATTGAAACATACAAAATATTCAAAAATACAGATAAGCATAGTTCACATAAATAATATATGCATTGGAGTCGGGAAATTACTTTCACATTCTCCCAAATTAGTGGCTGATTCTTTTTCTTAGGGACCTTTCCTCCAGCTCTTTTGAACTCATGTAAAGCCTTACTTGTTAATGTAACACATTAAATTGCATAATTAACTGTAATGTAATAACATATGTTAACGGATATAAAAATATGAAATATTTCTCACGGGAATAATGTCTTTTTCATTGTGTGTCCATATAATGTATTCAATTCATTCCCCACGGGATCTAGATAATAGATAGTGAATGCCTTGGGGACAATAACTAGTAACTCTCAATGCCTACCACTACAGGTAAGAAAGTTAAAAATTAATAACTCAAAATCCATAATAAAAATGTAATTTTCTTAAGTCCAAATTATAAGCAAAGTAAACTTACTCGATATTGAATGGAGCTATTATCACCGTCTTCTTTTTTTTTCCAAAATATTTAAAAGCTGCACAGCAGTATGAAGTAGCTAAAGAAGGTTCTTTATCTATAATACTAATCAAAGATGGAACCAACAATCCCACATGGGAAAATGAAAATTGTGTACATATTGTGTGTAAGTGGCTACAAAACATGTATTACGTATGCATTAATATATAAGAAACTAGATCACCATATATAAAACAAGGTATATGGATGTATAAACAAGATCTCACCATATCCATAGCTCTATCATATATGTATTCATCCAATCATAAGGAAACAACTCCAAAATATCTTGTATAAATAGCTTGTTATCGTATGATTGACCTGCAACATCCTCCGTAACAGAAACATTTATAGGGCATTTGGATCATGTTCTCCTATCCATACTGCCATACCCCTACAATTAGGACCTAACGAGGCATGTAGGTCCCTTGAAAGCCAACTTTTCAGATCAATTGACTCATATATATACACTAACAAATTAACATAATGTAAATTTACCATACAATATTAGTATAGATGACATCCTCTTTGGGCCACATTATCACTCCGCCTTCTGCCTCACCAAGTGTTTCAGAATCTGGGTGGGCATATGGAAAAGGAAGATCCCTCCAATTGGGGAGTACATGTATCGGGCTCATACGAACCGCACCAGCTGGTACTGGAGTCCCATGAAACATGTCCCCTGGAAGGGCTAGGTAAGCTTGTGCCTCTGCAATGATATATTCTTGACTTTTTAGACGACATGGCTTCAACCCTTACAAATTTACGTAAAGAATGTTATATACATATATACATAAACATATCATCTTGAAAAGACTAGCTACTATATATGTCATAAAAATACTTACAGCTGACGTGCTAAGTGGTGGGTCTACAGGATTACTCCCAACCACCTCTACAGTAGGAGAAGAGTGGCACACCACAATACTGTCTGAGTGGCAGGTTGAGATGCCTGCCACTTGCTAATTGCTTCATTGAGTCTCTTATCAAGTGCTTCCTCGACTCTCCTATCAAGTGCTTCCTCAACTCTCCTATTAATTAACTCATCTACCTATACATGGACAAAAGAAACACTAGCTTTTGATGATTGAATTCCCTTTCTCAATAACATTCTAAAAAAAGAAAAGGTTACCTCAACATTTGATAGTCCCGCTTTTGGGACAGATTTGTGTTGTGATGGCCCAAAGAATGCTTTTATGCCCACACCAACACTTGCACCCCTAACACATCCAAGAGGCTCTGGGTTACTAAGAGCAACTGTCAATTCATCCCTTGTGCCCTCTAGGATGAACTTGCCTTCCTTCCTCTACTCGTGAAGCTCCCGCTAATTGCCATCAACAGAAATTGGTAAGTAAACATAACAATAATCAATATCGATTGCTCTAAGAGTTGAATTTTACCATTTTGCAGCCGCCTCAGTAGTTACGGGCTTCATTATATCTCCCTTCTTGTTTTGCCTCCCAGCTATCCACATAGCATGGTGAGGTAGAGGTGCGGGACCAATAGTAGAGGACTCTGCAGTCTCCTAAGTAGCAACAGACTGAGCAGTAGACTCAGCCTGTAGTCTTTGGCGAATGCCTACATAGCCTCTTGGACCCATTGTGTGGTCATGCACATTCAGTGCATGCCTTGAGCATCACTAATAGCGTTGTTAGTAAGCACATTGATTTGGTTAGTAACACTAAAGGTTAATCTTGAATAGGTGAATACATAAGAATGTATAATTAAATTGGGAGTGGTGTTTAATACCTTGAATTCATCCATTTTTCTTTGGGTAAAAACTCCTCCCAGTCTTTGGGGTCCAGGTAGTTCCATTGCTCAGTGGTTGCCTTCTTCCTAAATTTATTTTTTAAAGAGAATACAAACAAAAATTATTAGTGTAGAGTTAGTCAAAAAGTGATCAGTGTTTAGAATTGGAAATCAATCAAGAACCTCTTCTCAGCATCGCGTATGTAATCTTGGGTGAGATTTGTCCTATAGTTCCTTAGGACCCTCCCACAACATTGCATCATGCATTTACAATGTATCTTTTCATCTAGATCAAATATACTCTGCAAAATAGAATTGCTATTAACTAGTATCCTAAAAATTAGTAATCTACAAAAATAGAATTGCAAATAATAATAACTCATGCATAGTTCCTTCCATACCAAGTCTTTCTTCCCCTTAGGAACTTTATGCCAAGATTCTACGTTAGGACTACAATGGCTGCGAGTAAGAACCCCAAGATATGAAATAAACGAGTTGCAGTTCACTCCAACTAGATTTCCTGCATGATCGAAATCCACAACCAGTTTGGGTCCATTTCCCCTTTGTTGTAGTAACTTGTTCATCATTGTGATGCCCCTCAATTTCTCAATTTTTTTTTGTTTCTCATCAAGTGCCCCAATTTCTTCAGGGGGTACATCACCAACCTAAAATTTGACAAAAAAAACACACTTACATGATATAACTATAAATGAACATATAGATAGAAACCTCAGGGATTTATTTTTAAAACTTACATTATGAGGTGGTGCATTGACGTCCTCACCCTCACGGTAATCATCAGCACGGTCATCATATGAATGCTTAGCCATCTGAAAGTTCACATTCACATTGTAAAGTTCACATTGTAAAGTAATTCACATTTAGAAAAATAAAAACATATAAAAAAATATAAACATGCATGCCTCTAATATTGTAATCTTTTATCAATTAATAATCCTTCATTGTGATCTTCGTGCACATACAAGTCATCATTAGCTTCAGTATTTGGTGGTGTTGGCAACCCAACTGAGAATGGACTGGAGTCATCATACTTATCATAGTACTCTTCTTCATCTATAGGATCTTCAATGAACTGTCTTTTACCATGAAGAACAACTGACCATTTATCATTTGTAGGATCTTCGATATAAAATACTTGTTTCGCCTATGATGCCAATACGAATGGATCACCCTTCTCGCCAATCTTTTCAAAGTTCACTGATGTGAAACCCAATTCATCCACTATAACTCCTTTGGTGTTATCAACCCAATTACATTTAAATTGTGGAATTCTAAAATCTACATAGCCAAACTCCCATATGTCTTCAATGACACTGTAATATGACATTTTAGATTCACGTGGACTCTTATCATTTGCACTTGCAAAAAACAATGAAGATGCTTGAAGGGTGACCCCACTATTTTGGACGACACTCTTATCATCTTGACGCTTTGTGTAATATGAGAATCCATTCATGTCAAACCCTTCATAAGACATAACATTCAATTTTGGTTTAAAGGTGAGGCATTTGATAGTTTCAGTAAGATGATTTGGTGTGTGAGATAGTTGATATAAGACTTTATCTTCAAACCACTTAATAAATGTCTTGTTATGCTCTCTAGTAGGCCACATTGAATTGGCTCAAGGATATTGTCTCTTGATGAAATTGGTATGTTCCCCGATATAAACACTCACTTCGTCGATGTTGCGTAAAATATACAAGTGAACTTTTTCCAACTTCTCATGGATGATTACTTTCATCTGTGATCCCAAAATTCCTTTGTCGGAATACTCCTCGATATTCTTGTCATTAATAGGAGTGTCATTAGCACTCAGAAAGTCAATGTAAAAATCCATAACCTCTCTCGCCACATAACCCTCAATAATACCCCCCTCAGGTCGATAACGGTTTCGAACATCACCTTTAAAAATGCTCATGTATTGTTCAAAGGGATACATCTAATGCAAGAAAATTAGTCCCAACATTTTCACTTCCCTAGTCAAGTGGACAACAAGATGTACCATGATATCAAAGAACGAAGGAGGAAAATACATCTCAAGCTGACACAGGGTAACAACCACTTCTCTTTGCAATTTATCGAGGGTATTAGGGTCAATAACTTTGTTGCACAGACTGTTGAAAAAGAAACAAAGTCTGGTGATTGCAAACCTTACATGCTTCGGCAATATAGATCGAATAGCCACGGGAAATATTTGCTGCATTAGAGTGTGACAATCATGAGATTTAAGACCTATCAACTTCAGATATTTCATTGATACCAATCTACAGATGTTGGATGAGTAACCCTGTGGCACCTTAACATTTACCAAGCATTCACAAAAAGATTTTTTCTCCTTTCTAGACAATGTGCAACAAGCGGGAGGTAAGTATGTTCTCCAATCGCTACTAACTACTTCTGTTAATTCTATCCTTATTCCCATTTCACGTAGGTCCATTCTGGATTTTAACCCATCTTTAGTCTTACATAGTATATTCAACAGAGTACCAATGATGTTATCACAGACATTTTTCTCAATGTTCATGACATCTATACAATGCCTGACTGCCAAAGAACTCCAATAAGGAAGATCCCAAAATATTGACTTCTTCTTGAATAAAGATTTGTCACTCCGTGTGACCATGGTGCATTGTGATCTCTTACCAAATTCATTGGCAAAGTCTTTTACTCTTTCATAAACAACCTCCCCTGGTATAGGTTTAGGTGCACTCCATTCCTCATTCCATCCATTGAATGCTTTGCACAACCTATGATAGAGATGGAATTTTGGAAGAAACCTTCGATGACCAAGATATAAAGTCTTGTCGCCATGTTTTAGTCATATTGAATCAGTGTTCTCTTCACATATAGGGCACACTTTAGATCCTTTGACACTATATCCAGACAGATTCCCATATGTTGGAAAGTCATTAATAGTGCAAAACAACATAGTGTGCAAATAAAATGTCTCTCTTTGTGAAGCATCATAGGTCATCACACCTTCACTCCAGAGTTTCTTGAAGTCATCAATCAAAGGTTCAAGATAAATGTCAATATCATTTCCAAGTTGTTTAGGGCCCGATATCAACAACGACAGCATAACATACTTATTTTTCATACACAACCAGGGAGGAAGATTGTATATAACAAGCATAACTAGCCAAGTGCTATGTTGGATGCTCAATGTCCCATACAGATTCATCCCATCTATACAAAGCCCAAGTCTTAGATTCTTGACTTCTTCACCTAATTTAGGGTACAACAAATCAACCTTCTTCCACTGTGGGGAATCAGACTCATGTTGCAAGATCCCATCATTATTTTTCTTAACATTTGCATGCTACCTCAAATTCTTTGCATCTATCAGATTGGAAAACAAGTGTTGAAACTGTGATATTATAGGTAGATACCACATCACCTTGGCAGGAGAACCAGTTTTGGACTCCCCCGAAGTCATCAATTTATACCTTGACGCACCGCATTTGGGACAATATTTCAAATCCACATAGTCCTTTTGGAATAATACACAATCATTTGGGCATGTGTGTATCTTCTTGGCCTCCATTCCCATTGGGCACAACAATTTCTTTAACTGGTATGTTGAGATTGGCAGCTCATTTCCTTCAGGATGAATTTTTTTCAACAAAGACAACAATGATGTGAAGCTTTTGTCGCTCCATCTATTGTTAGCTTTTAGCTTATACAATCTCAACACAGTGCTAAGCTTCGTAAACTTAGTACAACATGTATATAACGGTATCTCAACATCACGCACAATGTTTCTAAACATGGGAGGTGGATCAGTGTGCTCTACCCCACAACTATCCAGCATCGCATCAACGATGTCTACTGAAACTAGTTTGTTCACATCTACATCATCGGAGGCAATTTCTTCTTCCACACAAGCACTGCTATCAACATCCACTGATTTCAGGTTTGAAATCTCTCCATGCCATTGCCATTCTGTATAACCTTGTACAATCTCGTTGCACATGACATGACTTTTGATTTTGTCACCAATGCTGACTTTCAAGTTGTTACCGAACTGCCTTCATGGACAGTAGAACCTATCTCCAGGTTGTAATCGCCAGACCTAAACTTAATCGGGAATGCAACAGAGAAAGGGGAAGAGTCTATTTCGTGCGGGTGCTATTAAGTTAACAATAGACATCGGTTATTAAAAAAAACTGATGCTTAAAATAAAAGGCGTCGGTCACCACAAAAAAACTGACACCTATGTTCAATGATAGTCATTGGTTTCAACTAGAAAAACCGACGTATATCTACATATGTCGATAAAAAAAAACTCTTGAATTATGTCCATAGTCATCGGTTGCCGTAAAAAACTGACGCCAAAGGGGGGTTAAAATTTTTGCGGGGACAGCGCATGAAAACACATCGGCGTCGGTTGTTGCAAGAAAACTGACGACAAAAATGGGCCCAATTTCTGTCTCGTGAAAAACCTTTAGTCGTCGGTTGTTCGGTAAACAACCGACGCCGTATGTGAAATTTTGGAGGTAATTTTTTGCACTTGAAAAAAATTTGATTTGGTGGGCGATTTTAGGCGTCGATTTCTTACTGAGCAACCGACGCTAAATAAAAAGTGATACCTGTGTCTAGCTGATCTTCACATATAGATGTCAGTTTGTTCTTTCAGCCAACGTTGTAGGGTTTAGGCATCGGTTTTTGGGATACAATCGACGCCTCTAAATTTGACGTATAAGACATTCCTGTAGTAGTGTTGAATGGAGTTGTACCTATGATAGTTTTGTAAGATGTGTGATATGCCCATAATGCATCGTCTATCTTCAAGGCCCAATCCTTTCTTGAGCTAGACATAATCTTTTCTAGAAAGCTCTTCAGCTACCAGGTGGAGACTTCTACTTGCCCAAAAGTTTGAGGATGGTAGGGTGTTGAGACTTAATGAGTGACTCCATAGATAGAAGATTATTGAACTGCTTATCAACATAATGTGTACCTCCATTAGAAATTACTGCTCTAGGAACTCCAAACCGAGAGAAAATGATTTTCTGGAATAACTTGATCATAGATTTTGCAACCGCTGCTTGGGTTGGGATGGCCGCAACCCATTTATAGACATAATCACAAACAACTAGGATATATTGATAGCCACAAGAAGATGGGAAAGGTCCCATGTAATCAACTCCCCACAAATTGAATACCTCAATCTCCAAGATGGAGTTAAGAGGCATATCATCGTGTCTAGATATTCCTCCAGTCCTTTGGCATTTATAACAAGCTTTGACAAAATGGTTTACATCTTTGAACAAGGTTGGACAATAGAAACCAGCCTAGAGAATCTTTGATGCAGTCTTCTCTCCTCCAAAGTGACCTCCATAAGGAGAGACATGACATTCAGAAATGATTGTGGCAATTTCTTCTTCAGCAACACCTCTGGATGAATCCATCACTCCCATGTTTGAACAACAAGGGATCATCTCAATAGTACAAATTTACATCATGGAAAAAACTTCTTTTTCTGTTGATATGCCAAGCCCGGGGGCAACTGTCCTGTAGCAAGAAAATTTGCAATGTCTGCAAACCATGGTGCTTGTGTGGACGATAAGGCATAGAGTTTCTCAATCGGAAATTTCTCTTTAATAGGAAATAAATCTCTAGCATCTGTAGTCAACCTAGATAGATGATCATCAACATTGTTCTATGTCCCCTTATCCCAGATTTCAAGATCAAACTCTTATAGAAGAAATATCCAGCGGATGAGATGAGGTTTGGCATCTTTCTTGCTGAGTAAATACTTTATGGCAGCATGATTTGATACACGATTACCTTGGATCCTACCAAGTACTGTCTAAATTTGTCAACAGTGTATACTATAGCAAGCATCTCCTTCTCACTAGTTGTATAATTGATTTGTGCCTCATCTAAAGTCTTGCTCGCATAGTATACAACATGAAGCTTCTTATATTTCCGCTGTCCAAGAACTGCCCCTACTGCATAGTCACTCGCATCACACATCAATTTGAAAGGAGCACTCCAGTCTAGTGGTTGTATGATTGGGGCTGAAACAAGAGCTTCTTCTAGCTTGTTGAAAGATGTATGGCAGTCATCATTGAATATGAATTCAACATCCTTCGCAAGTAAGGAACATAATGGTTCTGCAATTTTAGAGAAGTCTTTAATGAATCTTCTATCGAACCCTGCATGTCTAAGGAAACTACAGATGTCCTTGACTGAAGAAGGAATAGACATCTTCTCAATAGCTTCCACCTTAGCCCTGTCAACTTCAATACCCTTATTAGATACAATATGGCCTAGTACTACACCGGATTGTACCATGAAATGGCACTTCTCCCAGTTTAGTACTAGGTTAACCTATTTGCAATGGGATAAGACTAATGACAAGTTGCATAAACATTGATCAAATGAATCTCCATAAACACTAAAATCATCCATGAATATTTCCATTATATTTTCAATAAAATCGGAGAAAATAGCCATCATGCATGGCTAAAATGTCGTTGGGGCGTTACAAAGACCGAAAGGCATGCAATGATAAGCACATAGGTGCATGTAAAAGTGGTTTTCTCTTGGTCGGGAGGGTAGATAGGAATCTGGAAAAACCCAGAATACCTATCCAAGTAACAAAAGTAAGAATGTTTTGCAAGTCGTTCAAGCATCAAGTCAATAAATAGCAAAGGGAAATGATCTTTGTGAGTTGCTTTGTTTAAACGCCAGTATTCAATACACATACGCCAACCTGTGACTATATGTGTTTGTATTGACTCATCATTATCTCCCTTAATGGCAGGTGCAGCCCCCTTCTTGGGTACCACATGAATGGCACTAACCCAAGGACTTTCACTTATAGGATAAATGATACCAACATCAACCAATTTAAAATTTTCCCATTTAACCACTTCAAGCATGTTTTGATTTAAACATCTAGGTGGTTCAATGGTAGGTTTAGCATCATCCTCCATGTTTATTCTATGCATGAAAATGGAGTGATGAATGCTCTTTAAATAATCAATAGAGTAACCAATGACATCTTTATACAAACACAATTCAGCAAGCAGTTTATTTTCTTGTTCATTAGTTAACTCATCATTGATTATGACAGGAGAAGTAGAATTGAAGTCAATAAATTCATACCTCAGCCCTAGTGGAAGGGATTTGAGCTCTACCTTTCTCCCAGCTGTATTCTCTTTGGCTCTATCATCAACAAGTGAAGTGTCTTCATTAATAGCATCTGATTGAGCAATAGAAAGTACACCTGAATTTTCAGATTCGTTGTTTGTACCATCATCATCATCACAATAGTTTAGTATCAAATTAGCAACATCATGATCTTCCTCCACAACAGAATCAATAGTCTATAAAAAAAGTTCTTCTACTCATGAAGGTGCCTTCATGTCATCATATACAAAAAACTCCATGGCTTCTTCACCAACTCAGAGTGTAAGTTTGCCTTCTCGGACGTCAACAAGGCATCTGGCAGTTCTCAAGAAGGGTCTCCCAAAGAGAATGGGATTGGAAGGAGCTTCTACCATGTCTAACATAACAAAATCACAAGGAATGTAGAATTTACCAATTTTCACTAACACATCTTCCACAGTACCTTTGGAATATTTGATGGAATGATCAGCTAGTTCAGTGGTCATCTTTGTAGGTTTCAAATCTCCAAGATCTAGCTACTACCACAAGGTAGACATAATGAGACTAATGTTAGCTTCAAGGTCTACAAGACCTTTGTCAAATGTGGTGTTGCTAATCTTGCATGGTAGAGTGAAAGCTCTCAAATTGTCTAGCTTCTCAGGAAGTCTATTTTGAATGATTGAACTTATTCTCTCAGATGCATGATGGTTTCAACCTGGTCCACCTTTCTCCTCTTGGTGAGTATGTCTTTCAGAAACTTGGTGTACGACAACATCTCAACTATGACTTCATCCAGTGGAAGGTTGACATGGAGTTTGTTTAGGATATCCATGACTTTCCTGAACTTTGAATCCTCCTTCTTATTTACAAGTCTTTGTAGGAATGGTGCATTTACTTTAATAGAAAGTGGTACCTCAGCTGTACCTTTTCCTTTGTCACCAATAGGGGTGCCAAACTTCTCTTCATCAGCGATCTCAAAACTCTTCTCCTTGGGTGGAGAAGGTCTTTGGATTTCATCTCCACTCCTCAAGGTGATAGCATTTGCCTGTTGTCTGGGATTCACCTCTGGTTGGCTTGGAAGAGAACCAGATTTAGTGTTCTTTTGTTGTGTCAAGGCCTTCTGGGAAATTTGGTTCTCCAACATCCTTGTATGAGTGGAAATGCCATCCACTTTTGTGGAGAGTTGGGCAATTGCATCCTTCAAAAGCTTGTCATTGCCCCTGAACTCTTCATTTTGCTGCGCTTGAGTGAAAATAAATTTCTCCATCATGACCTCCAAGAAAGAACTTTGAGGTTGTTGTTGCTATTGGTAACCCCTATTGTTGTTGAAACCTGTGGATTCCCATTGTTTTTCCGGTTGAAGTGTTGTTTCTACTGGGGTTGCTACTGTCCTTGTTGAAAGTTCTGAGCATTTCTTGTGCTCTGGTAAGTGACATTAGGATGATCTCTCCATCCCAGATTGTAGGTGTTGGAATGGGGATTGTATTTCTTGTTTCCCTATATCCCAATGGCATTTACTTGCTCTTGGTTGTCTTAATTCATATTAGGAGCAAAACAAGTAGAAGAAGTATGTTCGGAAAATCCGTAAGCTTCACAAAATACCTCAGTTGCTTGGATCTGCATGGTAGTCATCTTCTCAAACTTTTGTGTAAGGACATCAAGCTTGGCTGTAATCAAATCAACTGCATCAACACTGTGCTTTCCTCCTTGCTTCCCAATTGAAGAACCCAGTGTAGAAGATGATTGTGCTTTTCTATTTGACCCCTATTGGCAGTGGTTGAGTGTTATATCTTCAATGATATCATATGCCTCCCTATAAGACTTATTCATTAAAGCTCCATTAGTCGCGACATCCAATGTCATACGAGTATTGTAGAATAGTCCATTGTAAAATGTTTGAAGTAGCAACCAATTGGTCAATCCATGGTGAGGCAAAGGCATTGCAGGTCCTTGAACCGCTCCCATATGTCATTCAAAGTTTCTCCATCTGATTGAGAAAAGTTTGTGAGATGGTTTCTTAGATGGGGTGTTTTGCATGGCGGGAAATACTTTGCAAGGTTAGCATTTAACAGTAGGTCCCAACTTTTGATGGACTTATTAGGAAGAGATAAAATTCATGCCTTGGCTCTATCTCTTAAGGTGAAAGGGAAAAGCAGTAGCCTTATTCCGTCGGCGGATACACCATTGATTTTGAAAGTGTTCATATACTCCAAGAATTTAGCTACATGAAGATTTGGATCTTCATTAATGGTACCCCAAAACAATTATGTTGGATCATCTGCATCATTGAAGGAGCAATAGAGAAGTTGTTTTCTTCCATTGCAGGTAGATCAATGGCTCCACAAATGTTTGTGGCAATCGGCATGGTGAAGTCTTTCATAGGACAGTTGTCCTCCATGGTTGGATGTTCTCATGTGGCTTCTTCAAAGGATGAAGGAGATGATGATGGAACACCCTCTAGAAATGGTTTCTCTACTCTTCTTTCTCTTCTTAAACTTGAAAGGGTGTGCACAATTTTAGGATCAAGAAATGCAGATGGTTGAAGACCCCTCTGCGAGTGACGCATACAACCTGAAAAGTAACAAGAGATATTGAGAACACAACTAAAAGGTATATGAAAATTCAAAAATGGAAGTGGTGATATAGTCTCGAATACTAGTCAGCCCTTCTTACTCTAATTAGAAGTCATCAATTTATACCTTGACGCACCACATTTGGGACAATCTTTCAAATCCACATAGTCCTTTTGGAATAATACACAATCATTTGGGCATGTGTGTATCTTCTTGGCCTCCATTCCCATTTGGCACAACAATTTCTTTAACTGGTATGTTGAGATTGGCAGCTCATTTCCTTCAGGATGAATTTTTTTCAACAAAGACAACAATGATGTGAAGCTTTTGTCACTCCATCTATTGTTAGCTTTTAGCTTATACAATCTCAACACAGTGCTAATCTTCGTAAACTTAGTACAACATGTATATAACGGTATCTCAACATCACGTACAATGTTTCTAAACATGGGAGGTGGATCAGTGTGCTCTACCCCACAACTATCCAGTATCGCATCAACGATGTCTACTGAAACTGGTTTGTTCACATCTACATCATCGGAGGCAATTTCTTCTTCCACACAAGCACTGCTATCAACATCCACTGATTTCAGGTTTGAAATCTCTCCATGCCATTTCCATTCTGTATAGCCTTGTACAATCTCGTTGCACATGACATGACTTTTTATTTTATCACCAGTGATGACTTTCAAGTTGTTACCGCACTGCCTTCATGGACAGTAGAACCTATCTCCAGGTTGTAATCGCCAGACCTAAACTTAATCGGGAATGAAACAGAGAAAGGGGAAGAGTCTGTTTCGTGCGGGTGCTATTAAGTTAACAATAGATATCGGTTATTAAAAAAAATTGATGCTTAAAATAAAAGGCGTCGGTCACCACAAAAAAACTGACACCTATGTTCAATGATAGTCATTGGTTTCAACTAGAAAAATCGACGTATATCTACATATGCCGATAAAAAAAATGTTCTTGAATTATGTCCATAGTCATCGGTTTCCGTAAAAAACTGACGCCAAAGGGGGGTAAAAATTTTCACAGGGACAGCGCATGAAAACACATCGGCGTCGGTTGTTGTAAGAAAACTGACGACAAAAATGGGCCCAATTTCTGTCTCATGAAAAACCTTTAGTCGCCGGTTGTTCGGTAAACAACTGACGCCGTATGTGAAATTTTGGAGGTAATTTTTGCACTGAAAAAAATGGATTTGGTGGGCGATTTTAGGCGTCGGTTTCTTACTGAGCAACCGACGCTAAATAAAAAGTGATACATGTGTCTAGCTGATCTTCACATATAGATGTCGGTTTGTGCTTTCAGCCAACGTTGTAGGGTTTAGGCATCGGTTTTTGGGATACAATCGAAGCCTCTAAATTTGACGTATAAGACATTCCTGTAGTAGTGTTGAATGGAGTTGTACCTATGATAGTTTTGTAAGCTGTGTGATATGACCATAATGCATCGTCTATCTTCAAGGCCCAATCCTTTCTTGAGCTAGACACAGTCTTTTCTAGAAAGCTCTTCAGCTACTGGGTGGAGACTCCTACTTGCCCAAAAGTTTGAGGATGCTAGGGTGTTGAGACTTAATGAGTGACTCCATAGATAGAAGATTATTGAACTGCTTCTCAACATAATGTGTACCTCCATTAGAAATTACTGCTCTAGGAACTCCAAACCGAGAGAAAATGATTTTCTAGAATAACTTGATCATAGATTTGGCATCCGCTGCTTGGGTTGGGATGGCCACAACCCATTTAGAGACATAATCACAAACAACTAGGATATATTGATAGCCACAAGAATATGGGAAAGGTCCCATGTAATCAACTCCCCACAAATTGAATACCTCAATCTCCAAGATGGAGTTAAGAGGCATATCATCGTGTCTAGATATTCCTCCAGTCCTTTGGCATTTATCACAAGCTTTGACAAAATGGTTTACATCTTTGAACAAGGTTGGCCAATAGAAACCAGCCTGGAGAATCTTTGCTGCAATCTTCTCTCCTCCAAAGTGACCTCCATAAGGAGAGACATGACATTCAGAAATGATTGTGGCAATTTCTTCTTCAGCAACACCTCTGGATGAATCCATCACTCCCATGTTTGAACAACAAGGGATCATCTCAATAGTAAAAATTTACATCATGGAAAAAACTTCTTTTTCTGTTGATATGCCAAGCCCGGGGGCAACTGTCCTGTAGTAAGAAAATTTGCAATGTCTGCAAACCATGGTGCTTGTGTGGATGATAAGGCATAGAGTTTCTCAATCGGAAATTGCTCTTTAATAGGAAATAAATCTCTAGCATCTGTAGTCAACCTAGATAGATGATCATCAACATTGTTCTATGTCCCCTTATCCCAGATTTCAAGATCAAACTCTTGTAGAAGAAATATCCAGCGGATGAGATGAGGTTTGGCATCTTTCTTGCTGAGTAAATACTTTATGGCAGCATGATTTGATACACGATTACCTTGGTTCCTACCAAGTACTGTCTAAATTTGTCAAAAGTGTATACTATAGCAAGCATCTCCTTCTCACTAGTTGTATAATTGATTTGTGCCTCATCTAAAGTCTTGTTTGCATAGTATACAACATGAAGCTTCTTATCTTTCCGCTATCCAAGAACTGCCCCTACTGCATAGTCACTCGCATCACACATCAATTTGAAAGGAGCACTCCAGTCTAGTGGTTGTATGATTGGGGCTGAAACAAGAGCTTCTTCTAGCTTGTTGAAAGATGTATGGCAGTCATCATTGAATATGAATTCAACATCCTTCGCAAGTAAGGAACATAATGGTTCTGCAATTTTAGAGAAGTCTTTAATGAATCTTCTATCGAACCCTGCATGTCTAAGGAAACTACAGATGTCCTTGACTGAAGAAGGAATAGACATCTTCTCAATAGCTTCCACCTTAGCCCTGTCAACTTCAATACCCTTATTAGATACAATATGGCCTAGTACTACACCGGATTGTACCATGAAATGGCACTTCTCCCAGTTTAGTACTAGGTTAACCTCTTTGCAATGGGATAAGACTAATGACAAGTTGCATAAACATTGATCAAATGAATCTCCATAAACACTAAAATCATCCATGAATATTTCCATTATATTTTCAATAAAATCGGAGAAAATAGCCAGCATGCATGGCTAAAATGTCGTTGGGGTGTTACAAAGACCGAAAGGCATGCAATGATAAGCACATAGGTGCATGTAAAAGTGGTTTTCTCTTGGTCGGGAGGGTAGATAGGAATTAGGAAAAACCCAGAATACCTATCCAAGTAACAAAAGTAAGAATGTTTTGCAAGTCGTTCAAGCATCAAGTCAATAAATAGCAAAGGGAAATGATCTTTGTGAGTTGCTTTGTTTAAACGCCAGTATTCAATACACATACGCCAACCTGTGACTATATGTGTTTGTATTGACTCATCATTATCTCCCTTAATGGCAGGTGCAGCCCCCTTCTTGGGTACCACATGAATGGCACTAACCCAAGGACTGTCACTTATAGGATAAATGATACCAACATCAACCAATTTAAAATTTTCCCATTTAACCACTTCAAGCATGTTTTGATTTAAACATCTAGGTGGTTCAATGGTAGGTTTAGCATCATCCTCCATGTTTATTCTATGCATGAAAATGGAGTGATGAATGATCTTTAAATAATCAATAGAGTAACCAATGACATCTTTATACAAACACAATTCAGCAAGCAGTTTATTTTCTTGTTCATTAGTTAACTCATCATTGATTATGACAGGAGAAGTAGAATCGAAGTCAATAAATTCATACCTCAGCCCTAGTGGAAGGGATTTGAGCTCTACCTTTCTCCCAGCTGTATTCTCTTTGGCTCTATCATCAACAAGTGAAGTGTCTTCATTAATAGCATCTGATTGAGCAATAGAAAGTACACCTGAATTTTCAGATTCGTTGTTTGTACCATCATCATCATCACAATAGTTTAGTATCAAATTAGCAACATCATGATCTTCCTCCACAACAGAATCAATAGAGTCTATAAAAAAAAGTTCTTCTACTCATGAAGGTGCCTTCATGTCATCATATACAAAAAACTCCATGGCTTCTTCACCAACTCAGAGTGTAAGTTTGCCTTCTCGTACATCAACAAGGCATCCGGCAGTTCTCAAGAAGGGTCTCCCAAAGAGAATGGGATTGGAAGGAGCTTCTACCATGTCTAACATAACAAAATCACAAGGAATGTAGAATTTACCAATTTGCACTAACACATCTTCCACAGTACCTTTGGAATATTTGATGAATGATCAGCTAGTTCAGTGGTCATCTTTGTAGGTTTCAAATCTCCAAGATCTAGCTCCTACCACAAGGTAGACATAATGAGACTAATGTTAGCTTCAAGGTCTACAAGACCTTTGTCAAACGTGGTGTTGCTAATCTTGCATGGTAGAGTGAAAGCTCTCAAATTTTCTAGCTTCTCAGGAAGTCTATTTTGAATAATTGAACTTATTCTCTCAGATGCATGATGGTTTCAACCTGGTCCACCTTTCTCCTCTTGGTGAGTATGTCTTTCAGAAACTTGGCATACGACAACATCTCAACTATGACTTCATCCAGTGGAAGGTTGACATGGAGTTTTTTTAGGATATCCATGACTTTCCTGAACTTTGAATCCTCCTTCTTATTTACAAGTCTTTGTAGGAATGGTGCATTTGCTTTAATAGAAAGTGGTACCTCAGCTGTACCTTTTCCTTTGTCGCTAATAGGGGTGCCAAACTTCTCTTCATCAGCGATCTCAAAACTCTTCTCCTTGGGTGGAGAAGGTCTTTGGATTTCATCTCCACTCCTCAAGGTGATAGCATTTGCCTACTGTCTTGGATTCACCTCTGGTTGGCTTGGAAGAGAACCAGATTTAGTGTTCTTTTGTTGTGTCAAGGCCTGCTGGGAAATTTGGTTCTCCAACATCCTTGTATGAGTGGAAATGCCATCCACTTTTGTGGAGAGTTGGGCAATTGCATCCTTCAAAAGCTTGTCATTGCCCCTGAACTCTTCATTTTGCTGCGCTTGAGTGAAAATAAATTTCTCCATCATGACCTCCAAGGAAGAACTTTGAGGTTGTTGTTGCTATTGGTAACCCCTATTGTTGTTGAAACATGTGGATTCCCATTGTTTTTTCGGTTGAAGTGTTGTTTCTACTGGGGTTGCTACTGTCCTTGTTGAAAGTTCTGAGCATTGCTTGTGTTCTGGTAAGTGAAATTAGGATGATCTCTCCATCCCGGATTGTAGGTGTTGGAATGGGGATTGTATTTCTTGTTTCCCTATATCCCAATGGCATTTACTTGCTCTTGGTTGTCTTAATTCATATTAGGAGCAAAACAAGTAGAAGAAGTATGTTCGGAAAATCTATAAGCTTCACAAAATACCTCAGTTGCTTGGATCTGCATGGTAGTCATCTTCTCAAACTTTCGTGTAAGGACATCAAGCTTGGCTGTAATCAAATCAACTGCATCAACACTGTGCTTTCCTCCTTGCTTCCCAGTTGAAGAACCCAGTGTAGAAGATGATTGTGCTTTTCTATTTGACCCCCATTGACAGTGGTTGAGTGTTATATCTTCAATGATATCATATGCCTCCCTATAAGACTTATTCATTAAAGCTCCATTAGTCGCGGCATCCAATGTCATACGGGTATTGTAGACAGTCCATTGTAAAATGTTTGAAGTAGCAACCAATTGGTCAATCCATGGTGAGGCAAAGGCATTGCAGGTCCTTGAACCGCTCCCATATGTCATTCAAAGTTTCTCCATCTGATTGAGAAAAGTTTGTGAGATGGTTTCTTAGCTGGGCTGTTTTGCATGGCGGGAAATACTTGACAAGGTAAGCATTTAACAGTAGGTCCCAACTTTTGATGGACTTATTAGGAAGAGATAAAATTCATGCCTTGGCTCTATCTCTCAAGGTGAAAGGGAAAAGCATTAGCCTTATTCCGTCGGCGGATACACCATTGATTTTGAAAGTGTTCATATACTCCAAGAATTTAGCTGCATGAAGATTTGGATCTTCATTAATGGTACCCCCAAAACAATTATGTTGGATCATCTGCATCATTGAAGGAGCAATAGAGAAGTTGTTTTCTTCCATTGCAGGTAGATCAATGGCTCCACAAATGTTTGTGGCAACCGGCATGGTGAAGTCTTTCATAGGACAATCATCCTCCATGGTTGGATGTTCTCATGTGGCTTCTTCAAAGGATGAAGGAGATGATGATGGAACACCCTCTAGAAATGGTTGCTCTACTCTTCTTTCTCTTCTTAAACTTGAAAGGGTGTGCACAATTTTAGGATCTAGAAATGCAGATGGTTGAAGAACCCTCTGCGAGTGACGCATACAACCTGAAAAATAACAAGAGATATTGAGAACACAACTAAAAGGTATACGAAAATTCAAAAATGGAAGTGGTGATCTAGTCTTGAATACTAGTCAGCCCTTCTTACTCTAATTAGATTAACCATAGATCCCCATCAAAGGTGCCAAAATCTTGTTCGTTTGTTACACTAACGAGTTTTAATCATATAAATGATCTTTTACTCAACTACCCAATTCTAGCAAGTATACGGGAGTCAAACACAAGGAGCTTGGTAACCAATTAAATGCAAAAGTGCTAAGTTTCAAAAATCTAGATCTTTTTCAAGAATGATTTGGTTGATTAAACTAGAATTTTTAGAATTAAACTAAATAGTAAAGGGATTACAAAAAAAGGATTTGATTTCAGATATGAAACAATCTTGGACTTAGGATTTCACTAGCATATCATAGCATGAAGAATAGAGCACGAAATTTAAACATACTAAGCACTTGATTTAAAGGGGAGTTGTATGTTATACTTCACCTCCCAGTGCAAATACAATGATCCAAACTCCATACAACACTCTCATGTATGTATTTTGTTCTAGATCACAAACCTACTCGTCAACTCCATATCTTCCACTCCCATGGTAAAAGAGGAGTTTCCAAGAGAGTACCTACTTACTCTCCTACCTATCTTCTCAAATCAAGCAAGAAAGCATAAAACATGCATACATAGTGGCCAGACATACATGCAAGAAGCAAGCAACTGGTACTCACAAGGTAGAAAAACAAGAAACTTAGCATTTAGTATGAAATTATCATGATCCATACATGCTATGACATGGGAGTTACTCTCCCATGTCCAAGAAAAAGAGCCTACTCATCCATGATGATGTATAGCAGAAAAGAAGCCGAATTTTTAGAGTTTAACATGGTTTAGAGAAGGAAAATCTAAGAGAACCAAAGGTAACCCAGGAAGAGTAGAATTCCTGCTTGGGGATAAAATTCCACTCCTATAGCTGCTCCAAACTGAACAAACTTCCCTCCCGAGAAGCTTTGTGGAGAGAAGAAGCTTTGTTGCACCTTCAGAGAAGAAAATGTAGAAGAAAAGAGGAAAAATGGAGGTTCTTTGGCAAGAAACCACCTTCTTCCACCCAAATTTGCCCTCCATTGCTCTAGACCTGCTCTTGGATGAAAGATCTTTGAGTTATGACTAGTGATAATTGCCCCCTTCATTGGTTTTCCTTTTAAATATGAGAGATGTCATTTTTCAAATTTTCTAAAACTGACAGAGACATGATGTGTCTTCCTTTGGACACGTCGTGTTCTGGTCTTTTACAGTTGCTCCATGTGTAAGGTACACGGCGTGTCTGAATTAAAACACGCCGTGTACGTTACCAGAAATACAATATTGACTCTGAATTCCCACGTACACCTCGTGTTTTTGGTGGACACACACCGTGTACTTTTCCTATTCGTCTAGAATGTATGGTCAACTGGAAACGTGCATGTCGTGTCTTAATTCAGACACTCCATATGCGTTGTTGTTTCAGTAGAAATGAAACTATGAATGTTTGCAAATCATGGAGAATCCCTAATGATGTCGGTGTTGAGTTGGGCTATCTCTAATTTGATCCTTCTTAGGCTTATCTGCAATACACATCAGACGATAAGCAAAATAAAAAAAGGTGGCAAGAATAATATGAATAGAGGCTAAATGAAAACAAAATGAACTGAATTTGTGTGTGAAATCATATAAGAAGTTGTTGTGGAAAGCACACAATAGTGGGTGCCAAGAACGAGCAGTTGAAGGACCGAGACGACTGGATGATGGTGCGAAATGAGTAGTTGGTGGCCTGATGAAGAGCACAATGACCTAACAAACCGACCATCTGGAGGTGCCAGACAATCTGTTGGTGACAACCAACCGACCGGTCAGGAGGCGAGCCGACCAGTCATAGGATGAGCCGATCAAACCAAAATGTCCCAAGCGCACAGATCATCATCAAAAAATGGCTGGTGCATGTGTTGTAGACCTAGATGATTGTAATTCCTTATGGCTCAAAGAATTACAAATAGGATGATCATAATCATTGCTTTATCGCTTTGCATGTTTTCTGATGGGATATAGCATGAATATGATACATGCTATATGTGTGGTGATTGGATATGTATATGTATATAAATATCAAACCCCTCAAATATAAATATTAAGCTTAATATGCCTTTTAAAAGCAACACACATGAAAAGCTTGATTTTCTAAGTGTGGGCACACCTTTGCGTGGTGCACCATCTATCTCATGGAAGTGTGATAGTGAGTATGTGGGTCTTCCTTCACAGGGTGCATACTCATTGTGTTGGCTTTTGGGAACAGACTTAACAAGGTGATCTTAATAGGATTAAGCACCTTGAGGCATGCAGATGTTCATGACAAAGAGTTGTGCATAACATCTATCAAGAGTTTCATATGATGCAATTGGCAAAAGTTGCCTACTTGAAATAATCTAGTTGTGGGTGGCATCCCTTGCTAGTCCATAACTTAGAGGAAGTCGAGGTCTTTCTCACTAGAAGGTTGTACGCTACAATCTTCTGAATTGATACATGAGGGTTATCAATTTGATCAAAATGGTGGGAGCTATAATTAATTAAAGATCTAATTAATATTGTCAATTTTATTCAAATCAAATCAAATCAAATCAAAAGGAGTTTTGACAAAATGTAAATGTTTTCTCTTATAGAATAAAATGGCAAAGAAATCATCGTTGAAATCGAACAATTTAATTCAGATAAATTTCCATAACTGGTTAATGACTATGAGAACTGTTCTGCATATTCCTAAGATACCAGTGGCTATAGAATACACTCTATGTATGCCTAAGTCGTTGTTTTAATGCAAACTGATAGAGGGAGATCCAGGTAGACCCCATGTGCTCAACATGATTGGGCATATAGAATGTCTAGAGAAACTAGGATTTCTTTTGGGTCAAGAGTTGGCCACAGATATGATTTTGCAATCTTTGCCTAAATCATATAGCATGTTATGTAACATGGCTAAACCACTGTCAGAGTTGCTTGACATTTTGACAAATGTTGAATCACAAATGAAGAAGGATAATTCCATGATTGTGATCAATACAATGGAGTCCAAGGATATAGGCAAGGCAGAGAAGCGTTCTCCCGCCAGGCTGAAGTCCAAATCTTCTGCACTCAAAATATTGAGAGTGTTAAGGGAATCAAGGAATATGAAGCAAGGGATAGAGATCTCTACTTCTGGTGTATATGTAATTGAGATTAACTTTACTACTTCTTCATCATGGGTACTTGATACCGGATGTGGATCACACATTTGTTCAAATGTAAAGGATTTGAAAAGAAGTAGGCCTTTAGAAAAAGCAAGGTTGAACTACGTGTCGCTAATGGAGCAAGGGTTGCTGCCAGTGCAGTAGGAACCTATGAGTTATCTCTACCAAGTGGGCTGATAATAGAGTTACAGAATAGCTATTATGTACCTGCCATTAATAGGAATATCATTTTTGTATCTTGTTTGGACAAGGATGGATTTGAATTTCTTATTAAGAATGGAAAATGTTCCATTTCTAAAGATGGGATCCTTTATGGAAGTGCCCCAATGTCTTATGGTCTATATTTGATAGATCTATAGACAAGTGTATACAACATAAACACCAACAGACAAAAACTCAATGACTCAAACAAAACATATCTTTGGCATTGTCGTCTAGGACACATAAATGAGAATTGCATATCTAGACTCCGTAAAGATGGTTGTCTGGACTCTTTTAATCTTGAATCATTAGAGACATGTGAGTCTTGTTTATTAGGCAAGATGACCAAGGCTCCCTTTTTAGGAAAAGGTCAGAGAGCAAGTGATCTATTAGGACTCATACATACTGATGTATGTGGGCCTTTTAGAACAAATGCTAGAGGTGGGTATCACTACTTCATTACCTTTACTGATGACTTCAGTAGGTATGGCTATGTTTAATAGATGAAACATAAGTCAGAGACTCTTGAAAGGTTCAAGGATCTCATGAATGAAGTACAGAACCAACTTGGCAAAAGTATTAAGGCACTTCAATCTGAACGAGGTGGAGAATACTTAAGCCAAGAGTTTAAGGACCTTCTGAGAGCCTGTGGTATTGTATCACAATGGACTCCACCTGGAACACCATAGCATAATGGTGTATCAAAAAGACGGAATTGCACATTACTGGACATAGTGTGATCTATGATGAGTTTTTCTGATCTTCCAACTCCCTTCTGGGGATATGCTCTTGTAACCACCGCATTTACACTTAACCGCGTACCATCTAAACCGGTTCAAAAGACACCATATGAGATATGGCATGGGAAGCATCTTTTATGAGGATTTGGGGATGTGAAGCTTATGTTAAGAAAATGTTTCCTAAAAAGCTTGGACCCAAATCAGATAAGTGTTACCTTGTTGGATATCCCAAGGAAACTAGGGGATATTAATTTTTCACTCCATCTGACAACAAAGTGTTTGTTACTAGAACTAGTGTATTCCTAGAAAAGGAATTTATTTCCAAAGGAATCACTAGGAGGAAAATAGAGATTGAAGAAGTTCGAGACCAACAAGAAAATATTGAACCAATAGATGTACAAGAGGAATATAGAGAATGACAAGTTGTTGTGGAATCTCAAATTCCTCAGGTAACATAGGAACCTCATAGATCTAGTAGGATACACCTTGAGCCTAAAAGATTTAGATATCTTGTGACTCGAGAAGGCGGTGAGTTGGTCATAGATGATGATCCAACTACCTATCTAGAAGCTATGTAGGGACATGATTTTGAGAAATGCCTTCAGGCCATGAGATCTGAGATGGAATCCATGTATACCAACAAGGTATGGACCTTGGTGGATCCACCTGAAGGGGTAAAACCCATAGGGTGCAAGTCGGTCTTCAAGAAGAAGACCAACATGGATGGCAATGTGCAAACTTATAAAGGCAGATTGGTTGCAAAGGGTTTCAAACAAGTTCAAGGTGTTGACTATGATGAAACCTTTTCTCCAGTTGCCATGATTAATTCCATCAGGATCATGCTTGCTATTACAGCCTACTATGACTATGAGATTTAGTAGATGGATGTTAAAATTGCATTCCTTAATGGGAATCTTGTCAAGGATGTGTACATGACACAACCTGAAGGTTTTATAAATCCAAACGATGCAAATAAAGTCTGTAAGCTACAAAGGTCAATCTATGGATTGAAGAAAGCATCTCAGAGATGGAATCTTTGATTTGACGAAGTAGTCAAAGAGTTTGGCTTTAGTCAAAATAAAGATGAACCTTGTGTGTACAAGAAGGTTAGTGGGAGCATGACTACATTCCTCATATTGTATGTAAATGACATATTGTTGATGGGGAATGACATCCCTGCTTTACAAAAGGTAAAGACTTGGCTTGGAAATACATTCTCAATGAAAGAATTGGGAGAAGCTTCATATATCTTAGGAATCAAGATCTATAGAGATAGATCCACAAGGCTTCTTGGACTAAATCAAAGCACATACATTGACAAAGTGTTGAAGAGGTTCAACATGGAGAACTCAAAGAGAGGAAACATACCCATGAGCATGGAGTTCCCGACTCTAGAGCTCAGTGTCCCAAATCTTATGAATATAGGTAATGCATCAATGGGATTCCATATGCATCAACAACTGAATCCATCATGTACGCAATGTTGTGCACACATTCCAATGTCTCATATGCACTCAGCATGATGAGAAGATACCAGTCAGATCCCAGAGATGCTCATTGGACAGCCATGAAGAACATCCTAAAGTACTTGAGAAGGACTAAGAATCAATTCCTCGTCTACGGTGGTGAGGAAGAGTTGGTGGTAAAGGGTTACAATGATGCAAGCTTCCAAACTGATAAAGATGATTACATATCGCAGTCAAGATTTGTGTTTTGCCTCAATAACGGAGTTGTGAGCTAGAAGAGTTCTGAGTAAGAGACAGTTGCATACTATATGACAGAGGTTGAGTATATTGTTACATCCCATGTGGCAAAGGAGGTTGTGTGGATCAAGAATTTCATCTCTGAACTTAGGGTGGTTCCTAGCATCTCTAATGCAATTGAGATTTATTGTGACAACAATGGAGCTATTGCACAAGCTAAAGAACCCAGATCACATCATCGGTCCAAGAACATACAACAGTTGTGACGTCCCCGAATTTTCTAAAACTTAATCTGATGTGTGACGTCCAAACTGAAACCCTCACCTCAGTGAGAATCCCAATTTAAACACCACACACTAGGATAAGAAGAAGAAAATCATAGGAAGTCAGAAGGAAACAAACAGTAGCACATGCACATGAATAATAATAAAACCACAACACATGTTCACCATTCAACATATATTTACAACTTGAATTATTACAACATTTGATATTACATATTAAACAGCAAACTTATATATATACATGTACTACCTCTAAACTACATGATCTTAAGACAACGGGTCCACATGTACATCAACTCGCCACACAACTCTCAACTATCCTGGTTCTTCAAGATCATATGTCCACAACCTAAACAAAAGATTACATGTGGTACATGTCAGCACAATATCCAAGAATATTGTACTGAGTACGCCTACGTGTCTTTTATATACCTCTCATCATATATTGGCAATAAGATAAAAGTAATACTTGGAAATTATAAAGAAATATAAGAAAATCATATACTTGCAAATAGATGTTCATTAACAAAAGAGAACACATATATTTTAAGCACATTTCCATCATATATCTTGTACATCTGCCCCCAAGGGCTTTGATGTTTTTAGGCCTTATGATCTGCCCCTGAGGAGTTTGTGATCATTATACATGTGATCTACCCCCGAGGAGTTTGTGATCACTTCAATGCACTGTACTACCAAAAACTTTAGTGCTATCATATGATGGATAAGATATTTTATGTTTCATGTGTTTATAGCCATATAAGTACAGAAAATCAAGAAACATATCATACAAGAGCAATCATTTCATCCAATACCATATGCCAAGTATTTTACTACACATATAACACAAGCATATTGTATAATAAGCCAAGTAAGAGGTAATGGCGTACCTTCCAAAGAGATATCCTAATCATCATATTCCTCATGTCAACTCTAACCTCTTGGTCAAACCCTGATTAAGATAAGATCATATGTAACATCATTAGGTTCTCATCATCTTACATCTCATCTTAACCCTAATTATATCCATTTTAGGGTTTACCTTATCGCGTTATGATATTCTCATGATTACTTGTATTCTTGTCTTAGATTTATATTATTGATGTCATATTCCAGATTATATTTCATCAACTGGATATACTCATGTGTCACATTATTATGTGAACATACATAACATTAAGTCACATTCATTAACCTTTTTTTTTTTGGTGACGAGGGAACCCTTCTCGTGCGAGCGCCGCTAATGGACCCCCGCAGACAAGGTAAACCCACGGGACATGACTAGGGAGTGGTCCGGACACTCCCTCCCGCGCCCAATCAAATCCTTTTACTCTTCGCAGCATGCCGCGGTCGTGATTCGAACCCGTGACCCATTGTTAGGGGCCCCCGAGCCACAACCAGTCGTGCATAGAATTCATATGTATTAAGGGTCATCCTCGTGTAACATGAATTCTATGCATCTAACTGATATCAAAGTTCCATCTTAGCTTCCAATTACTGATATAAGATTGTTTTATAAATTTCATCATTTATTGAGCATGTATGCATTAATTACATTATCTTTAGTGTTATTAGCCCTAATTATCCATATTAATCAAATTATATGCTTTCGTGCATCAACATGACCATATCTGACACCATAAGCACTATAAACATGAATATCGACTTACTGACATTTTTCCATAATTTAACATCATCATTTGATATTGATTACTCATGAACTAAGCATTTTACAACTTACATAATATCACTGATATTAAAGCATAAAAATCAAGATGTTATGCTTCCATATTGTTCTTCACATTTTGTTGAACATTTTGGTATATTATATGTAATTTTTTTATAATCGAGGTAATTATTATGAATTATATATGAACTGAGCATTTTCTGAGATATTTACCTCTATCTGGCCAATGGCAGCACGCCACGTGGCCACTTAGAGTTGTGTCTCCTTTGCTTGGCCTGATGTGAGATGGGTGGTTTACGGCTCAGGTCTTCTAGGCTTGGGGTTGGTCTGCGTTGTGAACCCGGGTCATCCTTCTTTTCTTCTCTCACGTGATTCCTCACGAGTCAGCCTGGGTGAGTTTGCGTCCTTGGTTCCCTTTGTCGCTGACCACCGCCACTTGGCTAAAATTCCGATGAGAAGTCGGTCGTGCTACTATGCTCTGTGAGCAACAGCGGCTCCTCCTCACCAAGACCTTTTGAACTGCAGAAAGGGAGCTCAAAGCCTCCCCATCGCCCTCCTAAGGCTGCACCTCCGCGATGCTACCACCCCAACTTTGTTGTAGCTGTGATACCCATCTATCTCATGTCGTCGCTGACAAGGGAAGACTCCTTCACCTAGACACTGATGTGCAATTCCTCGATCATGTTGCTTTACCTCCTTTCTACTTCAACATGTTTTCTCCGTGTATGGGTTGATGACGTCGTTCTCTGCATGAACATTGCCTCCTCTGCTACTCCTCATCCACTGACGACGGATCCCCCACCTCCGAAGATGTATGGCCTCTCATCTACTACTCCTCACAAGAGTCGACTGTCGATCTGGTCGCTCCTATTTTCATCTCAAAGAGGTCGCCGCTGTGGGGCTTCACTAGTCTGACGCTCCATATAGGGTGTGAGCACCTCCAGGTCATATTCTAGAGAGCCACCCACTGAGTTGAGGTGCTCCATGTTGTTTCTTCGTCCAAGCGTGCTCCGCCACCGATCTGTCCTCCAGAAGGCAACTGAACTCAGACTCCTCGTGTACTCACACACGACACAGTAATGAAGCATGCCTTCTTCCTCCGCAACATGAATGGCGATGGATAGTGAAGGAGAACAACCACCAGTTCTCGTCACTTGGTAGGCTAAAGGGACCGTGAGAGGGGGCTATTGATAGCTATTAGCTTCCTTGAAGCAACTGCATTCTCAGTTACATGCCACAACCCACGACCACATCATGTGTTGGTGGAGGGAACGTAGAAACTAACTGCTACTACTGTAATCCAACTGCATGGTAAGAGATTGAATCCACCCATTGATCTCACATCCAAGACCATATCCTAACACTAATATGACACCTTCTTCTTGACTAGGGCTACGAACACTAAATGAAAAAGGATCCAAGGTTAGATCATTGCCACACATTCCATATGTGCATCATAGGGAGCATGATGTAGTTGTTGATCATAACTTAGTAAATCTTGATCTATCATACGTCAAATCACATTATTGCATGACATTACAATCTAAATATCTCCTATCAAATATTCACTAGTTTAGACTATAGCTTCCTCAGCACTTCATGTATCTTACATTTGATTTTAATGCCAAAAACTAACTATTATCATGCAAATTAAAATCACGTTGAAACCCAAAATTTCACTCCATCACAGCGGCGCTTCAATCCCGTACGAGAGATTGTACAGTGAGGAGATGTGAAAATTTGCAGAGTATCAATCGAAGACAATATTGTTGATCCCTTGACTAAGGCACTTTCACAGCAGAAGCATGATGGTCATGCTAGATCACAATGACTGAGGTTCATGGGTGATTGGCTCTAAGTGTAAGTGTAAGTGGGAGTCTATTGGTATGTATGCTCATAGAGCCAGTCATATGATGATTGTAGTGGCATACTTTGTAAATGATTTGAATAATAATAATAAAGACAATTTTCGTCTATATGTTTTAATTATTTTTGAGATAATAATATTACATGATAGATGTCTATAGAATGACAAAACTCAATGACATATGTCTTCAAGTATGTGACTTGAACAATGAGATCATATGGGTGTTAAGAGTATGTAAATTCTCACTAATGTCCCTAGTCGGTTGTTATTGTGGAAATAACCATAGACATCAACAACAGAAAAGACTAGAGTGTGTGTTGGTTGATGATAGAATCTCATTAGTCATGATATATGATATCAAACCAAGAACGCAGATACATGTTAGAGAATAGTGTACAGACCCACCATAAGAGTGATGCATGGAAACCACACTTGGTTAGTCAGGATCATCTCTTATAGTATTGGTGGTGACTGTGGTTCTTAGACCTGAAATCACTGCACTCATCACATGTCATTGGGTACACTTTGACATCATCAAACGCAGTTCTGAAATATGGGTTGTTATAATGGTGATGATTGGGTGACTTTGACACATGGGGACTTGACTGTGAGTGATAGATATGGAACTTTTCCCTCCTAAGGGAGTGTGATATCCTAGCCACTTGAGGAGTGAGACAGAGAAATTCATGGCCATGCACTTATAAGTCAATATATGATATTGAGCTTACATATATTTTAGAGAATCTAATCTGAATCAAGAAACATGGATTGAATGTTTGTAGAGGATGACAAGTCCATGCCTCGAGTTCAATCCGGATATCAGTGACAAAGGGAATATACATTCACTATAACACCAATAACAAATTGTAGGTTGAAAGTTGTTCTCCAACTTTCCTCTTCACTTGGGTAGTACTGATGTGTGACTAGGCACCAATCTTTGCTTATGATGGCATAAGTTAGTTATGGACATTCACGGCCAATGTAAAATGGAACATATAGGGTCACACACATAGTATTAACCTGGAAGATGAGTTTATCCATGAATGAAGTTTAGATTGATTACTAAAGTGTTTAGGTACTCAATTAAACATACAATCAATAGACTTGACTTAGAATCATCAAGTTCAAGTGTTGAACCAATTGATTAGAGTGTCAGATTGATTGAGAACTACATTGACGGAGTTTAGCATCACCTGGACCACCAACAGAATGGCTCACTGGGTGAACCGATCGGCTCATGGTTAGTGAGATGACTGGTTCACAAGTAACCAATCAGTTCACTTGGACCAAATGAGCAAGTGTTGAGTTTCTCATTTTGTGAGAAAAGATCCTCATTTCACTTGTTCAATTCGATTGGGATAAGAATTAATCTTTGCATTAATTAGAAACGAATAAGGAAAGTTAATTGCGGGCAAGTCTGGGAAGTGAAACAATCGGTTCACTGGGTGAACTGATCGTCTCATCTGCCCAAATGAATGGTTCATTTATGAAACAGTCGGTTCGCCTGTCGCAGTACAATCTATTTGTGGAAAATCCAGACCCTTCTACTCCCACACAGACTGGGAACCCTAACCCTACCCCCTACTATAAATAGAGGGGTATAGGGGGCTTCTTATAACACACATCTCAGAACATCATTTTCTCGACAAAGTTGTTGTCCTCTCTAGTTTTGGTAACTGAGAGAGCCCAAGTAAGTTCTAGCTATCCAGGGAGGAACAGCGAGGGAAAGACAACTGCAGAAAAGCGATTGGTGGTGTGAGAAGATGTCATCTATGAACACCTTAATGAAAGAGTCAAGGAAGGGTTGGAATGCAGTGTTCATGAGGTTCATAAAAATGCTTAGGGCATTGAACAATCCTAACGGCATGACTAGGAACTCATAATTTCCATAACAGGTACGGAAAGTGGTTTTCGGTTTATCTTCATTGTTAACTCGTAACTGGTGGTACCCAGAACTTAGGTCAATCTTGGAAAAGACTTGAGTTGACTTAAGTTGGTGGAACATGTCATCAATTCAAGGTAGAGGATACTTGCTTTTTATGGTATCTTGGCTTATCATGCAATAGTCAATACACATGCAGAGTGATCCATCCTTCTTCTTTATGAAGATGAATGGAGCTCCCCAGGGTGAGGTACTATGCCTAATGAAGCCTTTGTCTAGTGATTCCTACAGTTGCTTTTTTAGGTCTAACAACTCATCAGGGGCCATCCTATAAAATTCCCTGGAGATAGGATTCATTCTCGGAGCTAACTTTATGGTGAAATCCACCTCTCTCTATGGAGGAAAGCCAGGTAAATCATTTGGAAACACATCTTCTTAATATTGAACTACCTCTATCTCTCCTAAGGGTTTAACCTTAGGTTTAGGTTCATAACAACTACTAGGAATTCCTGACAACCCTTGGCTATCATTTTTTCTATTTTTAAGGAAGACACATACAGAAGGTGGTTGCATCCTTCCTACCTCTAACAGTTAAAGGTGGGTGACTAGGTCTCTTTATCACAATCTTTTTCTCCCTACAGTCAACCTGGGCTCTATAGGTATAAAGCCAAGCCATGCCAATTATCACATCAAAGTCATTCATGTTCAACAAAATGAAATCGGCTTTCAATTCATGACTCAAATATTTAACAGGATAAATCAGAGTTTTTAAAAGAAACATAAAAATCTGACCACTCGGGGTAGTGGCATCCAACACATATCCTAAATCCTTTAAATCCAGACATAGCATAATTGCAAGATTTCTCAAAATGAAAGTATTTGTTGATCCACAATCAAACAGAGCCATCACACTTTGTCCCATAATTTCAAGCATGCCTACATGGTTTTCATGATACTCAAACTTCCATTACATTGCATAAACAAAAAGATAGAAAACTACTCTAAGGGTTGTTACCCTCTATCATACGGTTGGCATTAGCCTAGGCCTCTTCATCGATGGTGAATACTCGAGCCTATTGACGCTCTCCTACAGGGGAACTGGTGGGGCTACTACTTCTTGTTGTGCCACTGGTGATGCTTGTCAACTTTTCCAAGGAGTGATGCTATTTTGGAATCCTAGGTGACATGGTGGTTTCAGACATGGCAATTTGTAACAATTTTTGAAACAAATTTACTAAATTCAAAGGGGTACAATGATAAACATCTATTCATATTGGCTGACTAGATAAAGGCCATTTTGCAACAAAAGAAATAAAAACATGGCGGACTAGATAATGGCCATGAACAAAACAACTATATGCAAAAATAATGTAGAAATAATGCAAGAATAAAAAAGATAAGGGGGGTGGAATAGAAACATACCACCCACCTCCACCCCGGACTCAGATTTTTGCTCGTCCCGAGCAAAATCAAAACCCGAGATGGAGGGAAGAGAAGAGCGAGGATTTCCAAGTGGCCCTGGTAGCTCAAAAAATGTCCAGCTGAAGGGGATGTGTATGAGGGTTGGGACCTTTATCTGAGGAGCTTCATAGTGTACCCTATGATAAGGTAATTGTAGAAGCTCAGTTGGGTGCTCATATTTTCTTTCACCTCACATTCCCTCCAATAGGATCCACAGATCTTCCATCAATAGCGAAGGAAGTGTTGAAGATGGATGTGGATTGGGGGAGGTTGGTGGGTACCCGACTGGTAACACATGTAGTGCCAGATGTGCAAAGTTAGGAGAAGGATTTGGCTCTGGTTTCCCTGGGTCATATTGACCTGCATATAGGAGAATTGGTGGTGATATGAAAGGGACAACTAAATTTAAATCAGCATGATAAGTATTTTTTCTCTGCTCAAAATTCATGCAATCAACCTTGGGATAGATGGGATTCATGGTTGATATAGCATGTAACTCTAGTTCCTCTGTGCAAGGAGTTCCCAAGGGTTCATGAGGGATAAAAATGGGGACATATTCCTTGCAGTCAGTGGAAGGGGGTATGTAGACTTCTCCCAAGGGTTGTGTCTCTTCTTCTAAATCAGTTGTGCATGGAATGGGAATTGGTTGTGACAGAATGTGTGGAATCATTTTGTCAAAGGGGGTAGGATGCTTATTATCCAAAATAGACTCAAAATAAGGGTATTGGTATTTGATGGCAATTGGATTGTTGTAAGTGGTGGAGGGAGTAGTTGGATTTTCAGATTGACTCTCCTTCTTTGACTTCTCATATTCAAGTAGTAAAGTATGTAAAGGAAAGATAGGGATACCCACGTCCTCACTGCATGCAAAATATGGCTCCATAGTTTGTGCTATTTCTTCAGGATCTAACATATATGACACAAAAATAGTATCGTCATTGTCATCATCGTCAGGAAGAACCATCTTGGGTTTCTCAAGATCTATAGGGGGAGTTTTTGATTGATCCTCTAGTAAGGTAGCTAACATGGCTTGACAGGATTCAAGTTTTATCCTTCTGCTGCCATCTTTTCTAGGGCCTTAAGTCTCTCTTCTAGTTTAAGATTAAATTGTGTTTCACCATAGGATTTATGCACCCCAAATTTTTGGCCATCCTCGCCACACTCCCCATAGTGTCCTTGTCCATAGTAATCCTCATATTGTTTTAAGTGGCATTGCTCCTCATAATAATCTCCAGAAGATGGTGGATTGTAATTTCCATTGCGTCCATCTTGGTAGGAAGATTCAATATTACAATGTGTCACCAAATCATGAGGAAACATATTTGAACAATCTATATTTTGGGTTTGGGATTCTAGCAGGGCGGTTAAGAAGGCTTGGTTGGTTTTTAGTTTTGTTTCTCCTTCTACTGCTCTAGGGCCCTAAGTCTCTCTTCTTGTTGAGGATTACATTGGGTTTCATAAACATGCTCATAACCCCCAAGGTTTTGTTAGTTATACCCCACAAAATTTTGTTGATCATATCCCCCATTAGAATATGGATAGAAAGATTCTCCACAATGGTTCTCAGAAAAAATGTGGATATACATTGTACCCACCAGGATGAAAGGGCTCACAATTAAAAAGGGTGCTATCATAAGCATGGGGTAGAGTTGGGCAGGAAAGAGATGTATGGTGGTAAAGACAACAATAATAACATTGTGGGGGATATTGGGATGTCCACTCCATTTGAAAAGAAAAGTTCTTGAAAGATATGTCAATCAACGAATGAGAGAAGAAAGATTACGAGATAAGAGGTTAGTCAAAAATTACAAAGAGAACTAAAAATTATAAATCTAAGAAATTATGAAATAAACTAAAATTACTAAAAAAATAACTAGAAAGTAGTACAGCTGGAATGGAAACTCAGCAGAAAGAGGAGATACACTTCCAGAATTGTGCTCAGAAGGAAAAAAGAAATTACAAAAATCTCAAAGAAATGATAAAAAAGACTAAAGTTATGAAAGTTAGAGAATATGAACAAGGATTAAACAAGATATACATGCAACCAGATCTGAAAAATAATTGTGTCGTCCCCGGCAACGGTGCCAATGTAACATACTGAAATTTGGGACTAAATTAAAATTTTGAACTATGATTTGTAATCCTTCAAAAAAAAAAATTGAATTTCCTTTTCCTAGATTGCACTCACATTTGTCTCCCATTGGAAATATCTTGACACTCAAGCTCTAGAATACAATTTATCCTCATTTGGCATAGTCATTCCTCTTGGGACCCACAAGTGAATAATTGAATTTCAATATAATTTCTTAGCTTTGGAATCATATAGAATAGTACTGATAATTTTAGTATTTATTTGTAGAGTAAATAATTCCTTTTACTACTTTAGACTAATACTTTTAGTAATTAGACCAATTTCTATTAAACCATCATTCAATATTACATTAGAAACGGAGTAATGAATTAGGAGAAATGAATAGTGGTAGTAACACCATTGCATAAGGAAACTTACTGGTATTTATTTGCAATCTAATTAAGGGACTTGATTGGGGCCCATTTAGAATAGGTCTTCTACCCTAACCGCACGCCCACGCGTCTGGAATGCGGTTGTTACCGCTACAACACAGAACCGGCAAGGAAAACGCCCGACGTCCTCACCTCTCGCCTCTCCACGACCTCACTTTCTCTCCCTCTCCCTCACCGTCTGGCCTTGTGCCATAATTAATGATTAACCGTTGCAAGGCATAGAGACTGTGACGATGGGGCGTTGCAGACGACGATCAAGAAGAAAACACCCAGCGTTCCATGTGCAGTGCCATCCAACCCCTTCTCCGTCTTCCCTGGACACGCACCCTAGGGTCGGTGCCTCTATAAAACCTTGCCAGTCCACCAGCTACTCAGCAAACCACATCAGCCGCTAAGCACCACCTCCTCCCTGAATACCTGCAACTCTAGCAACAATCTGGTCCGTAATCTGCCGTCCAGAATCCCAGTCTCCCTGCAGCCATCGCCGAATCCCTCCTCCCTCCGTGATTCCATGCTCATAGATCTGCATGCCATCAACCTACTCAAGCCCGACCTACAGCACAAACAGACCTCGACGCCAGCGCCCTGCGTTGGATCTCGCCAGCCACCACGACACACCTACGCTGCCACCATCACTCCACGACAGCCGCCCAAGATCTCCCAGTATTTACCCCATACTCCTTCGGCCACCATGACGCCATACAGATCCTAGATGTACCACCATCAACGTCCGCCCTCATCATCTTCCTCACCGTCACCCCTTCCGACCTGTGATGAACCAGCACCGTCAGCCACCGCCATAGCACCGCCATTACTTTCAAGGCCTACTCTTCCTGGGCACCATCTGCCCCGACCCCAAGCAGCCTGCAGCTTCCACGACACCTCGCCAGTAATAACATCAACACTACCTGCTGGGCTCGTCTGCCCCGTCACCTTCCTATACCCCTCTCGTACTCTGACGGAGTTCTTCGCATTCCTGACTTCTGTCTTCTGGTCGTGTTTTGGCTTCGCATGGCACCCCTACGGCTGTTGCTCCCCATCCTCAACACCCCGCAGATCCAGCACACCTCGCCAACCCTGACCCCTGCCCGACTTTCTCCACCACGCCACCAGGCTCCCATGCCCCAACAACTGCCGGCTGCAACTCTGCAAATCAGACCCCACGCCGCCAACCGCCCTCGCCTGCAAACTGCGCCTGCCGGAAGAGCTGTCACCACCTACGGTGAAGCCGGGGGCAGTTCGACTCCTATCACCCCACCTCTTCCTTTTACACGGAGAGCTAAAGCCAAATTTCTGGGATGGCTTCAGAAAATCTGATCGGCAGTAAGAGGAAGCTAACCCAGCAATCGCTAAACGACCCAAATATCTACCTTCTTGAGTTTTTTTTGTCACGGAGACCATGTCAAAGCTCATCATAGAAAGCTGGTCGGCATGTCTAGACCCTGTCGCTGCCAACAACGCTAGACGGGAATGGATCCATCTTGAATCAGTAGGAGTCATCGGGCAGTAAGTCTATTCTTATTCTTCAACATTTCTTATAATCAGTTAGTAAGTGGGTAGACGATAACCTTGTGAATCATAATTAGTTTATAAAGATCAGACGAGCCAGGTTATCATGCCTAATCACATTAGGTTAAGTATATATATGCATGCATACATCTAGCAATGCGTGATACACTAGAATAGACGATCATTATAATTTTTGTAGTTGTACGGTGTTAATACTAATACAGTAAACTGCAGACTAGATAATATCTAAATACGTGTTAATGTACTAGACACACATACATAACATTTATACCTTTACCTATTATATTTTTCATTCTCTAAGATCAATTGTTAAGATTATATATACCATTTACACATGCAACTTATGTAGTAGGAGTGTTAATGGAGTCATGGAAACTGTTCTTTAGACCACCCAGTCGTATGACACCAGATTCGTAAATGAGATATGTGTATACTAATGTAATGAGTCTAATAAATTGCATATATACTTTATGCACGTTGTATTTTCTCAGATCTTTGAAATATGTTAATACTGGAAAGTTATTAAATACATAGAAACCGCTGAATATTAAACACCGTTATCAAAATGGTTTGGATAAGTAGTCGGTTCCTTAATACATATCATATTAAAATAGATATTAATGAAGTCATATTATTAACGATAAAGTTCTATAATTTCAATTTGTAATCAAATAAAAAGTTAGAAATGTCATGATGTATTCGTAATAACAATAAGTATACATATGTTACCAACATCGACTAAAATTATGTTATTTTGGTAAATATATCTAAAAAAAAAATGAATATGTTCTAGCTTGGTCGATCAAATTGAGTTACATGAAAGATAAAGATAGAGATTTTAGAAGATATCACATATCCAAAATGATTGATGGAAACCTTAGAAAGAGAATATATTTATATTTCAATACGAGAATTACAAGTAAGTAGCATATGTAATAGTCCTTAACTATACAACAATTTATGTGTCCATGAATAGCTGTACAAGAAAAGTGTTTCGCCATATTTCAAAATTATATGATAATAACACGCTTTAAAGTATGTAAACATATATATACAACATGACTAGAAATCTTTGAAAGAAATATATTGAGAGAACATGAAACAATAAATATCTAGGTGGGAAAGCTAATTAAGAAAAGTTTAGTAAATTCCAAGCCAAGTAATAACACTATTATACTACTATGTAGATTTCTCACTCTTGGATCCATTCTTGGTGATTGTGCAACCTATGGAGACTTGGATAATTGAGGTACTAAATCTTCTATTTCAATTGTTGAACTATTTTCCCTTTTGATAGACATACACACATATCTTGATTTGTGGTGAATTCTATATAGTTTTGAAACCTCTACTTGTTCTTGAAAGTTGACTACTCTTATTTTGTAATTGATGAAATATTGTTGATGATATTTGGCACTGGACTTGATCTATTTGGAGTTTTGACTCCCTGTGGACTTTGGTCCCTTGGGCTTTGGCCCTATAGAGCTTTGGCTCACTTGAGTGGGCCAAGTACCCCACAACCCTGCGCAGTGGATAGGGATTAGTTGTCCCCCAGTTAACTGGAATAGCTAATAAGGCACTAGTGTCGTTCTCTCCTAGAGTGTGAGAACACAAGGCACTTAGCCCTAGAAAAGATATGATAGAAAGGTGCCAAAACTTGCCAAATAGAATATTTTGAAATTGATATACTTTGTGAATAGCTTGGATATATTTTGCATACTTGAATTATTGAATCTTGCTTAATGATATTCTTATGAAAGATTTCCTATCTTGAAGTTGATATTGGAATTTCTTTTTTTGTAAGCCTTTAGTCCACCAAATAGTCCTTTCCTACTTTTATTATACATCTAAACCTATTTCGTACATAGTTTAATGATTGGATTTAGTACCAGCTTTGCTGACCCTTTTTTTTTCCCTTCAATGGGGTCCATGTGTGGTTTTGTTCCCTTTGGGAACTCATGGGCAGGTGATAGATGGAAGAGCTTGAAGAGACATGCACTGGGTAGTCCTCCGTTGAAGATTAGATAGGAATAAATTTTATTTCTTAAACTTGTAATCATATTTGTAGCTTCCGCGACTCTGATGTACAAGCATGAATGTAACAAAGATTGTTTATGTATTTGATATTATTTTGTAAATATTCGACCGTAAAGATCGAGTCTTTACAGCCAAACTGATGCACGTCGTTGTACACGCAACAATCACTAGGAAAAGTCCTAGAGTTTAACCTTCTAACCCGGTTGTCAACTTGTTGTGAACATCAAGTCAGCTTAGTATAGATAGGTATCGATCCAAGGGACGGCAGAAAAGAAAAGTTGAAATCCAAATCCAATCGCAAGTACAAGAATTAAATCCCGATTTGAGAGAGTTGTTAATACTAAGAATAAAAATAGAAGTAATGAAATAATGTTTAACTAATCAAGAAATAAAGATCTAGGGTCCAGAAGATCACCACAAAAACCACGTTCGTATTCAACTAATCAAATTCTAAACTCCAAGGATCAAATCAAGACCTTGTGGTTACATATCCTTATAGACAAACTCACAAGGGTCGAACTTCCCGTGAACCCATTGGTCCCGACGTTCACAGATCATTGCCCAACCGTCCAATATGCCACTATCAACGGTCATATCAAAAAGTATGTGAATTCAAATTGGCGTTCAAACCCAAGGCTGAGGTGGTCACATCACCAAGGATTATAACAAGAATAAGATTAAAAAGATGAAAAGAAGATAATCACAATTAAGAGACTATTGTTTCGTTCTTACAGAGATCCACGGTCATATCACTCCATAAGAATATATCAGATCATCCAAATAACCACACATAAATAGAGAGAAGACATTTGTTCGATGGAGGAATATAACTGATTATATTGAATAGAACCGGGCTAAGGGGCTACTTCCACACCCCAGAGAGATTTACTCAGACATAACAAGACTAGAAGAAATGAAAACTAAAATGAGATCCAACATTATACAAGATGTGGTCTACAACTAAAAATTGGATGAAATGGAATGAAGAATAGAATGCTTTTACAAGTGAAGAGTCCCTCCTTTTATAGGAGGGGGAGGCGGTAGGATGCCCTCAAAAGAGGGGGAAAAAGAGAGGGAGACCAATTTTTGAATTTTCTGGATCTGATCAAATTGAAAGTTGGTTGTCTTTAATTATCTTGACCATGTAACTCTCTTTAATGTAGATTCTCACAGCAGCAATTTTGAACATATTTCTCTCCCGTGAAAAGCACAAAAGCGTCCAAATAATAGGATGGAAATTAAATTCCCTTTCCAATTAATACTTGTACACTCAATTTGGAGTTTGAATGCAAGAGTTATGTCACATTTGGTGGCAGGTATATATGAATTTCAGGAATGCTGCAAATTGTGTAATTTTCCTACAAAACCCAAGAAAATAGAATTAAAACTCCAATTAAAGAGAAAAATCTAAAATAACACAATTAATTTTGAAACTAAGAGAATAAATAAAAAAAATAATCCTAAACAAATATCAAAAATATATATAAAAAAGGGATAAATATACATTTATCATGCATCCTATGTGTGTGACCCTATAGTACCAAGTTATGTTGGCAGTGAATGTCCACAACCAATTTATGACATCACAAGCAATGAGTGGTATCCAGAAACACATCATTTCTATCCAAGTAATTGGAAAGTTGGAGACCAACTTCAACCTACAATCCATGATTAGTGTTATAGTGATCGTATAGTTCCTTTGTCTCTGATATTTGAATTGAACTCGAAGGATGCAATCATTATCCTCTCAAAATTGAATATGTGTTCATTGAACTGGAGCAAACGGTATGAGATGCATGTGAGCTCACATACCACATATTGATCACATTAGTATGACCATACATTTCTCAGTCTTTCTTCTCAAGTGTCCAGAATATCAATCTCCTCTAGTGGGGACAAATCCCATCTACATCACTCACACTCAATCCCCTTGTGTCACCATGCACCCAAGCATGACCTTTATGGAAACTCTTATTTAAGGTCACGTTGGATGTTGCCAAAATATGTCAAACGACATGTGATGAGTGTAGTGACTTCAAGTCTAAGAACCACAAGCACCACTATCACTATGAGAGTTGATACTGACTACCATTCCATGGTCTCCTGTATCACTCTCAATGCAGGTCTGTCCAGTACACTGTTCTCTAACAAGTACATATTTGTTTGATTTGTTATCACATATAATGAATTATTAGATTATGTCATCAACCAACACATACTCTAGTCTTATGTATTGCTAATTAAGGATGTTTTTATGTTAGTCCAATGACTTGCACTGGGATCCGATTGATATCCACTCGTCATGTCCAATATATACAAAATAACAAGATGAGTACATAATATTGTGAATGTAATTGGCATCTTAATCACATGTTTTTATTCTTTACAAGAATGGAGACACTAAGATCTTGAGAGACTAATTCCATGGAGCATGTATATATTTCCTCTCATTAAGTCCTACATGGTAAACCCCTTTAGCATCTTATCAATGTATCTGCTCTTACTTAGGTTAAGAAGCTTTCTAGATCTATCTTTGTAGATCTTGATTCCTAAGATATAAGATGCTTCCCCTAAGTTCTTCATACAAAAGGTACTTCCCAACTAGTTCTTAATACTTGCAGGATAAGGACGTCATTGTCCATCATTATGTAGAATATAAATATGCTCCCAGTAAATCCTTTGTAATCACAAGTTTCATCTTCAAAGTCAAACTCTTTGACTATCATGTCAAATCAAAGATTCCAGCTTGGAGATGCTTGATTCAATTCATGGATTGACCTAAGTATCTTATAGAATTTATTTGTACTAACTGGATTTGTAAAATCTTTTAGGTTATGACATACACACATCCTCTAAAACATTCTTGTTAAGGAATACAGTTTTAACATCCATTTTCCAAATCTCATAGTCATACTAAGTTGCAATGGCAAGCATGATCCTAATGGATTTAATAATGGAAACTGGTGAAAAGATGTCTTCATGTTCAACACCTTGAACTTGTTTGAAACCATTTGCAAACAATCTATACTTATAGGTTTGTACATTACCATCTGTGTCGTTCTTCTTCCTGAAGACCCAATTTCACCCTATGGGTTTTACCCCTTCAGGTGGCTCCACTAAAGTCATACCTTGTTGGTATGCATGGAGTCCATCTTGGATCTCATGGCCTCAAGCCATTTCTCAGACTTTGGTCCCTCAATAGCTTATAGGTATGTCATTGGCTCATCATTACAACCAAATTACTGCCTTTCTGAGCCATAACATATCCTAATCTTTCAAGAACAAGGGGTGTCCAACTAGATCTATGAAGTTTTGTGTTACATAAGGAGCTTGAGATTCCACAACAATTTGTGATTCTCCTCATTCCTATTGTACCTCTTTAGGTTCATTTCTTTTCTTGTTGGTCTCAAACTTTTTGAGTTCTACTTTTCTCCCATTGATTCCTTTGGAATTAAATTCCCTTTAGGAATACAACCGTCCTAGCTACAACCTCTTTTGTTGTTGGATTGGAATATAAAAGTAGTATTCAACAAAATAGCATTTATATTATTTTTGCACAAATATTTTCAAGAAACTATTTTTTATATAAGGTTTCATTCCTAATCCTCATAAAAGATATATAAGGACACTTCCCATGTCATATCTCATATGGTGTCTTTTGAACCAATTTATATTATACATTGTTTAGCGTATAACATGTGCCCAAAAAGGAATATGGAAGATAACAAGATTTATTGATAATCGCTCCATCACTTAACAAGGTGTGATTCCTTCTTTATGATACATCATTATGTTTCAGGTGGATTTTATTGTGACACACTATCACAATCTCCCAAAAGTTCCTCAAACCCTTGGTTCAAAATATTTTCGACATCAATCATTGAAGTGTTTTAATATTTTTACCAAGATGGTTATGTACTTCATTCATGATCTCCTTTAACGCTTCAAGAGATTTAGACTGAAATTTCATTAAATAAAAACTACCATATCTCCTAAGATCATTAGTAATTATAATGAGGTACTAGTAACCACCTATATCATTTATTCTAAGAGGTCTACATACATAAATATGCACGAGCCCTAATATAATACTCACTCTCCCACTATTTCTAGTGAAAGGAGCTTTTCTCATATTGTTCAACAAATGAGTTTTGAATGTCTCTATTAGTTCAATAACCAAAAGAGTCTATACAACCATCTTTATGGATTCCAAAAATGCATTTCTCATTTATGTGCTCTAGATGACCATGCTATATGTATTCATTGTTTGAGTTATTGAGTCATTCAACATATGTGTTATGCATATTTAACTCTACAACAATAAAGTATGGTTTATGAGACATAGGGCATTACCATATAAGATCTTATCTTTTAAAATGAAACATGAATTTATTCATAATATTATTGTCCATACAAGATACTTGATGTTCTCCTCAATGGTAGATACATAATAGCAATTCATGAATTATACTAATGCCCACGAATGACAGATTTCATATATAGTGGCAGCAACCCTTGCTCCACATAGTTCCATCTTACTTCCTTTGATGTCCTAAACTAGAGATCTCTATCTCTTTCTTCTTCCTTTGTTCCTTTAGGTGTAAAGGATAGATTATTCTCACACTTGCCCATTTCCTTATCTTGAGTGAAGAGGATTTGGTCTTCAGCTTAGCCTCAGAACATTTCTTTGCCTTGCCTTTGTCCTTGGACTCCTCTTTACCAATCACCATGATGAGTTTGTCCTTCATGCATGATTTGGCATTCATCAACATGCCAAGTAATTTAGATAGTAGTTTTCCCAAGTTACTCAAGTAATAGCACTCTATAAATTGGCTATATGATTCAAGCAACGATTGTAGCATCATATCTGTGGCCAACGCTTGACCTAAAGGAAATATCAGTCTCCTAGATGTTCCACATGCCCAATCATATTGATCACATGGGCTCTACTAGATCTCCCTCTGTCACTTTACACTCAAATAGCATTTTGGAGACTTGATACCTTTCTTTCTTTACATGATTCTTAAGATGTGTCAACATCTAAAGAATGTACATGTTTTCATGCTATTTATGCAACTCACAGTTCATACAACTCAGCATAAGGTCTTTGATGTCTGTTACATCAATGGCATGCTTCAAATAAGTAGGTTAGGCACATTCTGAGTGGGTTCTTCTTATTTGTAAGGTATGCCCAGGGAGCAAATCATATGATGGTTGACATGACATATACCATAAATGATTTGATTAATACTTATACAGGTAAGGTTTTGATTAATCGTACTTCAGTTAGTTATGAGATAATGAGGAAACATTATGAATGTCTAAAGAATAGCAATACTCAATGATGTATGTCTTCAAGTATGTGAGTTGGATAATGAGATCATACCAATGCTAAGAGTATGTACATTCTTATTATGTCTCTAGTCAGTTGTTAGTGTGGAAGGTAGATAGACACCAGTAACACATAATACTGGAGTGTGGGTTGGTTGATGACAAAGTCTCATTAGTCATGATATGGAAATATCAAACCAAGACAGATACATGTTGGGGAACACTGTATCAGACAGTCCCACCTTTAGAATGACACATTGAAACCATCATTAGTGGTCATAGTCATCTCTCATAGTGAAGGTGGTAATTGTGATTCTTAGACATGACATGTCATTGGGTATACTTTGACATCATCAAACATAATCCAAAAACACAGGTTGCCATAAAGGTGATGATTGGGTAACTTTGACACATGGGGACTGACTATGCGTGATAGATATGGGATTTGTCCCTCCTACCAGAGATTGATATCCTGGCCACTTGATAAGTGAGACTGAGAAATGCATGTGCATGCACATGTGAATCAATATATGATATTGAGGTCACATTATCTCATATAGTATGTTGTTGGTTCAAGAAACATGACTTGATCATTGAGAGGATGATGAGTCCACGCCTCAAGTTCACTCTAGATATTAGAGACAAAGGAATTATACAATCACCACAACATCTTACAAAGATTGTAGGTTGAAGTTGTTCTCCAACTTTTTGTTCAATTGGGTAGCAGTGATGTGGGATTAGGCACCACTCTATGCTTGTAGCATCATATGTTAGTTATGGACATACACTGTCAACATGATATGGGACCTATAGGGTCACACACATAGGAACTCATCTAGAAGAGGAATTTAATCTTGAATGATGATTGGATTGATTACTAAAGTGTTTAGGTACTTAATTCATGCAACAGATCAGCTGACTGCACTGCCAACGAATCGTCTCACAGGGTGAGATGACCATTCAGAGTGTCAAACGATCGGCTCAAATGTTGATATGGACGTTTGGATTATCAGGCTGATTAGAAAAGAATTGCCAAGAGTTCTGCATGAATTAAACCCAGCCAATTGTCTCACAAGGTGAACTGGTCGGCTCGGCTGAGCAAAACAACCAGTTCACCAGGTGAACATATCATATTGATTGGGTCGAATGAAGGTTCTAGTAACTTTCCTAAATTCATGAGAAAGTTTGATCATTTCGATTGATCAATTCTATTGATACAAAGAAATTAATGCTAACATTAATTGGAAACGAATTTGCCAAATTTGTATACGATTGGAAAACTACGAGATGATCGTATCACAGTACGAACCATAAGCTTGCACACCAAACATCCGTCTGGGTTACTAGTCGACCGTTCTGTGTCTCACATGTAGTGAAAATTCAAGATCATCCGGTCCCTTCCACTCCCACACAGATCCCGAACTGACTGAGAACCTTGATCGTAACCACACCTATAAATAGATGGGTATCAGGGGCTTCCTAGAGTACAATATAGACAATTAATAATTCGTTGTTCTGATGATTGTTATCTTATCTAGTTGTGGTAACCAAGAGAACTAATGCAAGTCCTACCCGACTAGAGAGAGATAGAGATGGGAGAGAATAATTGAGGATCATTGTTGCATGAGAGCAAGTTGGTGAAAAGTACCCCAATGGGAGAGACAACTCCTTTTGGTCCACTCTAGCAGTACAAATGGAGTTCTAATTGGTATGTGTGGACTACTCTAGAGGCAGGAGTCCTTTGGTTGATGCTAGGAGGACATTGTCAACCTACATTCTATGACGAGACCACATGAGCCGTTGCAGAAGCTGATCCAGTCTGACGTCCGTGGTGAAGACTAGGAGCTGCACAACCACCATCCAAGAGCTATTAGAAGATAGTTGCAACTGCAATGAGTTGTAGTCACTGGACTTACTCTAGGACTAGGTATAAACTCGTTAAACCATCCTTCCTATTTCATAGTAGTTGATACAATCTTGTTGTCATGAGATATACAAATAGATAAATTTTTTTCCGTTGCCTTACTTTGTGCCTGTATTTCGCATTAGTGGTATTAGAGCGATGTTAATTTACTATGTTTTAGGATAATCAATATGATTAGATTTTCTGTTAAATCATTTATTTATTGCATATGATGGAAATATTTAGACTGTGTCATATGTGTATCTGATCAAAGACCACATAATCCCAAACTAATATATATATATATATATATATATATATATATGTGTGTGTGTGTGTGTGTGTGTGTGTGTGTGTGTGTGTGTGTCCCTAAAAGTGGGTTTGATGGTGGATGTGTATCATGGTTATGGCCAATACCCAATCTCTGTGTGTGGCTAGATGGTTTGGTTTAATTCTTATTTTATCTCTACCTACGTATTGAACCTGTACCTCCTTAAATCCCCATGTAAAGTTAATTCTTTCTCCCCTTTGCTCCCCTAAAATGTAACTCGAGGTTTCTCTTTACAATGTAATAAAGTATTATTAGGATAGTTTCCTCTCTTGTAATGACAACGAAGATGAAATGACAACGAAGATGATCATCGCCAGACAAGATAACAAGTTCGTTAGATGAGTAGACCATCCAGAGGACCATGGAGGATAGAGTGAAGGTACCAGCTTGAATAAAGGATACATGAGAAGTCACCTACATGAATAGGGGGAGATATGATGAAGTCATCTGCCTGGATAGGGTAAGACTATGAATACTACAATATGATACCCTAAGGGGTTATGAAAGAGGGTGGAGATACCTAGATTGGGTAGTCATGATGAAAATATTAAATTGTTTTGCTAAACAATAATTGATGAATTATGTTGTTACTATTACTTGTGAAGTTTTTTTTGCCCCACATACCAGCATAATTTGGTATATTGATCGACGTTTTGACTATCGACATTTTTAGGGTAATCTCTCTGGAAATTTGACATTAAAGGGAAGAAGACATTGAAAGCAAACAAATGAAGTAAGGCCCCAGAGGATATAGATTGATAGTTTATTTCTTGGTAAGGTATTAGACCCACATTTTGTAAATATTGGTGAAAATATTTTCTTTTATCTTGTACCAACTTAGTTAGTTTAGTAGGATGTATTAATTATTTTTGATTATGTGCAAAACTATTTGATCCTATATTTGGGATAAAATCTCCAGTTTCTTGGCCTTCCTTAATTGGGAGTTTCCAGGGAATGGGGTCGTTACATTTAGTATCACAACTTGATTTTCCATATAATCTTTAATAATTATTAATATTTTTGCAAATTCTTTAGAGCCTAAAGGGAGTTATTAGAGAATTTTCCAAAGATGGAGGTGTCTAGAAAAGGAACATTATCTAGGGGTTGGTAAGATTTTCCTCCACCCCGCTAGTCAGTTTATGAGTTCCCCCAGAATTCGTGTGACTTCCTGGCTAAAACTTGAGGATTTGACTTGAAATCAGATACCTCTAGGATTTCTCATCTACTTTCATCCCTTCTCGATCCCCTTTCACTTAACAAACCCTAAGTACCTAAAGTTTTTTTTCTCTCCACCTCCTTTGAGTACTGGGGTTATGGATGATAAGGGTTAAGGTATCCCCCACCAAACAATAAAAGGCATGTAAACAAGATATCGTGGATATAAGTTTATGAAACGGTGGTTAATAGAGTGGTCTATGTGTTACATTAGTCCTGTGTCAAGACTATTGCCATCCCTAACGACAACCCCAATGAGTATCTGGGACCGAGGCCCATGCACAAGTAGAAGCCCTCCTCTGAGAAGTGAAGGTACATAGAAGGAGAATCCTCCAAGAAAAAACAGAAGGTGAAGCCTCTAGAGAGGAAAGCCCTAAGCCTAAACCCATTCCCTACCACATTGCAAACCCATAAGGAAGCCCTATACCCAAAGAGGAACCCATGTCTGAGATGAATTAAGGGATGATCCTAGCCATGTTGCTGACTCCAGACCGACAGTCGGACCAGTAGTGACACAAACTCCTAAGATGCTCTTGTTAGAACAAAAAAGGAATTTGGCTGAAGCCATCAACGCCCTCACCCTTAGAGATGTTCCCCATAATGAGAATGGTGAACCTATAGCCGTGTGTCCCCACCTCGGTGCCACCATCTTAGATTTTGTGAAGTTGAACATTGAGAAATTCTGAGGGGAGGACAAGATTGAGGTAGTCGACAAAGTCAATGCTCATCTGTTGGTAATCAATCAAAACCAAACACAAGTTTTCTCTATTTTTAAATTGTTGATTAACTTGATATAAATCGTGTATAATGAGATTGACATGAATGTTCTTTCTGATGTAATGACACTTTCAAAAAAAGGAGAAAATAAATATGTGAAGTTATAAGCACAAGGACACCTTTTGTTTCCCCCTTATTTTCTTTCTAAAAAAAGAGAAGCAAAGAATCACCACCAGACAAAAATCAAGTCCGGAGTGGCATGCTTCCTATAAAAAAAATTCCATACCCCACAAAGAGGCGTACCATTAAAAGATGCCAAAAGTGCACATGAAAAAAATTGTGACCAATGTAGCCACAACTCCACAAATCTAAATCCCAAGTCGAATAGATGAGGGATCAAAAAAAAATCATCACTTCCTTCTTTGTTTTCACACCCCCTAATTTCATCATTTTCTTGTGCAACAACTCACATTAAAAACATGCATTAATAAAAATGAGAGTGTCAAAGCAAATTTGAATTCACACGACCACCTGAGCCTTGGGTTTGAACGCCAATTTGAATTCACATACTTTTTTATATGATCGTGGATAGTGGCATATTGGACGGTTGGGCAATGATTTGTGAACGTCGGGACCAATGGATTCACGGGAAGTTTGACCCTTGTGAGTTTGTCCGTAAGGATATGTAACCACAAGGTCCTGATTTGATCCTTGGAGTTTAGAATTTGATTAGTTGAATAGGAACGTGGTTTTTGTGGTGATCTTCCGGACCCCAGATCTTTATTTCTTGATTAGTTAAACATTATTTCAGTACTTTTATTTTTATTCTTAGTATTAACAACTCTCTCAAACTAGGATTTAATTCTTGTACTTGCGATCAGATTTGGATTTCAACTTTTCTTTTCTGCTGTCCCTTGGATCGATGGCTATCTATACTAAGCTGACTTGATGTTCACAACAAGTTGACAACCGGGTTAGAAGGTTAAACTCTATGACTTTTCCTAGTGATTGTTGCGTGTACAACGACATGCATCAATGCACCTAGAATAGGAGTTTACTCACGAATATGTTTTAATTTGATTACTAAAGTGTTTAGGTATTCAATTTGAACAACATTTGATGTATATTGGCTGAATTAGAATTTGAACCACCCAGTTTAGAAATGAACCTCCGAATTTAGAAAATGAATTGCCCAGTTTAGAAGTGATCTGACCATTTCAAAATATGGGTCGACCATTTCAGATGTGAAATGACCAATTGAGAAATCAATATGACTGGATCAAGATTTGATGTTGACGTCATGTAGTGCATTAATCTCACATTAAAAGCCAATATGTTTGTGAATAGGAAATATAGTGAATTTGTTGGTATGTATGCCCAGAGATCTGATCATGTGATGATTGTAATGGAATTTCTTGTAAATGATTTAATTAATAATAAAGGCAATATTCATCTATATGTTTGATTAGTTATGAGATAATGGTCTAACATATACATGTCTAAAGAATGATGTTACTCCATGACATATGTCTTCACATTGAGGACCTGAACAATGAGATCATATTTATGACAAGAGTACATATATTGTTTTTATATCCCTAGTATATTATCATGGAAGCAAAATAGACAACAGTAATACATAAGACTAGAGTGTGTGTCTTGGTTGATCACAGAATCTCATCAATCATGATATGTGATATCAAACCAAGCACATAGCTATTGGTTAGAGAATAGTGTATAAGATAGACCCACCTTGAGAGTGATACATGGAGACCATAGAATGGTAGTCAGAATCAGTTCTCATAGTGATAGTGGTAACTGTGGTTTTTAGACTTGAAATCACTACACTCATCACATGTCGTTCGTTGTACTTTGACATCATCCAACGTGACTTTGAATAAGAATTTCCATAAAGGTGATGCTCGGGTACTCTATGACACATGGGGATTTATTGTGAGTGATGTAGATGGGATTTGACCCTCCTACTGAAGCTGGTATTTGGGTCTCTTGATAAAAGAGACTAAGAAATGTATGGTCATATCATGTGAATCAATATATAATATATAAGATCACATGCATCATACACAGTCTGCTCTAGTTCAAGAAACATTGATTGAATGTTGAAGAGGATGACGATTCCATGCCTCGAGTTCAATCTAGATATCAGAGACAAAGAAACTATATGATCATGATAACAATGAGCATCACTTGTAGAGTTGTTCTCCAACTTTCCAATTACTTGGATAGCAATGATTTGTCCATAGATATTGCTCAATGCTAGTGATGTCATGAATTAGTTTTGAACATTCATTTCCAATGTAATTTGGGACATATAGGGTCACACACAATGGATGCACCTAGAATAAAAGTTTACTCATGAAGGAAGTTTGACTTGATTGGTAAAGTTTTTAGATAATCAATTAAATAAAAATTGGTTGTCTGGAATCTGAAATTATTGGTTCACCTAGTGAACCGACTAATTCAGAGACATGAATCGACCAATTTAGGTTGTGAACTAACCAGTTGGTTTATCAATGAGATTGGATCAAGGATTGATGTTGATGTCATGTTGTGCATTAATCGAATATTAAAATACAATGTGTTTGTGAATAAAAAACATAGTGACCATATAGGCTCAAGGGTTGAATCGACCAATTTACCATTCATAGTTTTCAAAAAATTCATATAATTTTGACTCTTTGACTCCTAGATGAACTGTATACTTCTACCCTAGACATCCTATACAAAGAGTAGTCTAGGCTTTTAGAGACACAAAAAAAAAACTCTGACAATTGTTGTCCTCTCTGGTTGAGGAATCTAAGAGATCCCCAGTAAGTCTTACCCCAAAAGGGAGAGACAACATGGGAGAAGCAATAAAGGGAGAGCAAGTCAATGCTAGCACGGTGATGTTCAAAGCGATGACTCCTTCCCATTGGTCTTGGAACACAATGAGGGTTTCTTGGTAGTCTATGTGGACTATGATAAAGGTGAGGAAGAAATTGCCACCTACTAGAAGGACAACAACCATCATTGTCTGTGGTGGTGTTGCTCTGACAGTTGTCTGTGAGCAACTTGTGAAATAAGCACACCATTGCAATAGTTTCACTGGATTTGCTCTAGGACCAGGAATATTTCTTGCCAACCCTCCTTCCCAATCTATAGTTATTGACAGATCCATTGGTCAAGGGGAATATCAAGTAAAAATTTTGTTTCAACTGCCTTATGTGATACCATAATTCCCTACAATGGTATCAGACCCACGTCAGTCTACTACATTTTGTGATTTAATCAATATGATTTGGATTTTATTTTATCATTTATTTTATTGCATAAGATGCAAATATTTAAAATTATTATGTGCATATCTGATCAAATACCAGATACAATCTCAATAAATACATATATGATATGATATATATGCAATATGCACGCTCACCTTAAAAAAAATTGATGGTGATTGGAAGCATGGTTATGGCCAATACCCCCTGGACATGTGTTCTTGGTTGAATGGTCTTATCTTTTTTATAAATGGTTTGCATATCGATCCTCTCTCTCTATTTTTCCATCAGTAAAAGTATTAAATTATTTCCTTCCTATGCTCCCCTCGAATGTAACTTGAGGTTTCCCTATTACAATATAATAAGCTAGGAATAGGATATCTTGATTTCCTTTTATGGTAAAAGATGGAATTCTACACCAAACAAATCATCTGGCTCAGAAAATGAACAGATCGGCTGAAGGCCCAAGGAGTCTAGATGACAGGGTGAACTGATCGATTAGTGGCCCAACCGATCAGCTGGAGGAGTCTAGTCATTGCTTAAACCATATACCAAATGACCGTATCTAGAAACCAACCGACTGACCAAGAGGCCAACCAATCGGGTCAAGAGTTGAACCAGTCGACCCAGACTGGTTCCAACATAGATTTCTGATATACATGTTGTACATATGATGTGGACCTTAGGTGGTAGGAATTCCTTGTGACTCCAAAGAATTGCATTAGTATGCTCATAACCATCACTCATTTTTGTGATTGCATGTTTCATTTGTGGTAATATCATGTATATGATACATACTATAAATATGTGGTGATTAGATATGTATATCTATTTATATAAATATAAAATACCTCAATCCAATATTAAGTCTTAGATGCTTTCCATTAGCAACACACATGAAAAGCTTGATCGACCAAGCATGGACATGCCAAAACATGGTGTGTCTTCTATCTCATGGAAGTGTGATGTTAGATATATAGATATACCAAAGTACGATACATATTCTATCGTGTTGGCTTTTGGGTCTGGCTTAACTAGGTGATCTTAACGAGATTAAGTGCCTAGCAACATGAAAATAGACTATGACAATGATTTGTGCACATTGTATATCAAAGAGTTGCATTCAGATGCAATTGGCAAAAGTTGCTTACCTAAATATTCAATTTGTGGGTTATCAACCAAAACTAACTCATGAATTAATGAAATATGGATCTTGCCTCACTAGAAGGTTGTATGTTGCAATCTTCCCAATTGATAAGTGAGGTTATCAATTTGAACAAAGTAGGGGAGCAATAATTAATTAAAGGCCTAACTAATATCATCTATTAATTAAATCAAATTAGAAGGTTTTTTGACATATTGCAAATTTATTTTGTAGAAACAAATGGTAAACAAATCTTCGTTGTGATCAATTCTTAATAAGGACAAACTAAACGGAACAAACTTCCATGAAAGGTTTTGGACTTTAAGAAGGGTTCTCAATGATGAGCATAAGCTCTATGTCCTATATACACTAGTGCCATAAGAACATGCATGATGCACCTAGGGTTGAGGTGGATGCTTATTGGAAGCATGTCAATGATGCCTTAGACATTAAGCACCTTATGGTATCTCGTATGAACCAAGAATTGCATGAGCATCTTAAAGGCGCTCTTTGAGTGCAAAATGATAGAGAGAGATCCAATAGAGCTCCATGTTCTTGATATGATTGGACATGTGGAACATATGAAAAAGTTGGGATTCCCTATGAGCCAAGAGTTGACCATAGATATGATTCTACAACTGTATCTAAATCATATAGTTAGTTTATCAGTTTATCGAGTGCAATTACTTGAATAACTTGGCCAAATTGTTGTCTAAACTACTTGGCATGTTGATAAATGTAGAAGTACGAATGAAGAAAGACTAACCTATGATGTTGATCAGTGGAGTGGAGACCAAATACAATGGCAAATCCAAGAAGAGTTCTAAGGCAAAGTTGAAGTCCAAGTCTTCCGCAAAATGAGGAGAAAGGAAAGTGTAAAAGGAATTTGTCCTTCTCACTTACAAGAATTAAGGAAGAAGGAGGGGAAAGAGATCTCCACTTCAGGTATTTATGTTATTGAGATAAACATGTCTACTTATTCATCTTGGGGACTAGATATCATATGTGGATCTCACATATGTTCCAATATACATGATCTAAAAAGAAGTAAGCCTTTACAAAAAGGGTGAGGTCGTGTACATTGTGAATGAAGCAAGAATTGCTGCCACAACAGTTGGAACCTATCATTTATCTCTTCCCATGGGGCATGTAATAGAGTAAGAGAACTACTATTTTGTACATGCTATCAATAGAAACATCATTTATATATCTTGTATGGACAAGAATGGATTCAAATTTCTTAAAAAGAGTGGAAGATGTTCTACTAGTAAAGATGAGGTATTTTATGGCAGTTCCCTAATGTCTTATGGTGTTTATTCTCTAGATCTAGAGACAAATGTTTATAATATTGATACCAAGACTAAAACTCGATAAATCAAGCAAAGCATATATTTAGCATTATCATCTAGGTAACATCAAGAAGAAACACATATCTAGACTCCATAAATATGGATATGTGGAATCTTTTGATTTTGAATCAATAGAGACATGCAAATCTTGTTTATTCAGCAAGATGACCAAGGATCCTTCCATTGGTTGCAGTGAGAAAGAGAGTGATCTATTGATACTCGCACATATTGATGTATGTGGACCATTTAGAAAAAATGCTAGAGGTGGTTACAGTACTTCATTACCTTCAATGATGACTTCAGTAGGTATGGTTATGTTTACTTGAAGAAACATAAGTCAGAAACTCTTGAAGTGTTCAAGAATTTCATGAATAAAGTACAGAACCAACTTGGTAAAAGTATTAGGCACTTCATTCTGGTCCTGGTGGAGAGTACTTGATCCAGGAGTTTGAGGACCTTCGGCTAGACCGTGGTAATGTATCATAATGGACTCAACCTAGAGCACCACAACATAATGGTGTATCAGAAAGAAGGAAACTTACATTACTAGATATGGTACAGTCATTGATGAGTTTTGATGATCTTTCGACTTCCTTATGGGGTTATTCTCTAGAAACTATAATATTTACACTAAATCATGTACCATCAAAATGGGTTCAGAAGACACCATAAGATATATGGACTGTGAAGCATCCCAAAATGTCTTTTATGAGGATTTGGGGATGTGAAGCTTACATCAAGTAATTGCTTCATAAAATCTTGGCCCTAGATCAGATAAATGTAATTTTGTTGGACAACCCAAAAAAACCAAGGGATACTACTTGTACAACCCATCTGATAATAAAGTGTTTATTTCTAGGGATGTTGTATTACTAGAAAAGGAATTTATTTCCAAAGGAATTAGTGGGAGGAAAGCAGAACTTGAAGAGGTTAGAGACCAAAAGGAAAACATTGAACCTAAATAGGTACAAGAGAAACAATGAGAATAACAAATTGTTGTGGAATAAAAATTCCTCGTGTAACACATGAACCTCGTAGAACTAGTAGGATACGTCATGAGCCTGAAAGATTTGGTTATCTTGTGACTCAAGAAGGTGATGAGTTGGTCATTGATGATGAGCCAACAACCTACCTTGAAGTTATAAAGGAACTAGAGTCTGAGAAGTAGATTGAGCCATGATATTTGAGATGGAATATGTGTACACTGACAAGGTCTAGACCTTGATAAATCCACCTGAAGGAGTAAAACCCATAGGGTGGAGGTGGGTCTTCAAGAAGAAGACCGACATGAATGGTAATGTACAAACTTACAAAGGTTGGTTGGTTGCGAAGGGTTTCAGGCAAGCTCAAGGTGTTGATTATGATGAAACCTTTTCTCCAGTTGCCATGGTTAAGTCCATCAGGATCATGCTTTCTATTGCAGCTTATTACAACTATAAGATTTGGAAGATGGATATTAAAACTGCATTACTTAATGGGAATCTTCTTGAGGATGTGTGCATGACACAACCTGGGGGTTTTATAGAGTCAAAGGATGCAAATAAAGTCTATAAGCTACAAAGGTCAATCTATGGATTGAAGCAAGCATCTCAGAGTTGCAATCTTTGATTTGACAAAACAATCAAAGAGTTTGGCTTTAGTCAAAATGAATATGAAATGTGTGTTTATAAGAAGGTTAGTGGGATCATGATTGTATTCTTGATATTGTATGTAAATGACAAACTATTGATGGGGAATGACATCCCTACTTCACAAATGGTAAAGACTTGGCTAGGAAATACATTCTTGATGAAGGGCTTAGGAGAAGCATCCTATACATTAGGAATCAAGATCTATAGAGATAGATCTAGAAGACTTCTTCTCTTAAGCCAGAGCTCATACATTGACTAAGTGTTGAAGAGATTCAACATGGAGAACTCAAAGAGAGGAAACATACTCATATCTCATGGTGTTCCTATCTCTAGATATTAATGTCCAAATTATTGTGAAGAAAGGGAACACATGAGTGAGATTGCATATGCATCTCCAATTGGATCTATTATGTACACAATGTTATGTACTCATCTCGATGTCTCGTATGCCTTAAGAATGACAAGAAAATATCAGATCTCGGTGAAGGCCATTGGACTGCCGTAAAGAACATATGTAGGTACTTGATAAGAATTAAGGATCAGTTCCTTGTCTATGGTGGATAGAAATAGTTGGTCATAAAAGTTTACATTGATGCAAGATTCCAAACTGACAAAGATGATTATAGATCACAATCTAGATTTGTGTTTTGTCTCAATAATGGATCTATGAGCTAGAAGAGTTCCAAGAAAAAAATATTTGTTGAATCTGTAATAGAGGTTGAGTATATTAGTGCCTTGAACGCGGCAAAGGAAGTTTTTGGATTAAGAAGTTTGTCACTAACCTTGGGCTGGTTCCAAGCATCAACGATGTAGTAGAGCTATATTGTGACAACAATGGATCTATTGCACAAGCTAAGGAACCTAGATCACATCAGCATTCCTAGAGCATACTACAATAGTTCCATCTCATACAAGAGATTGTACAATGAGAAGATGTGAATATTTGTATAGTACCAACCGAAAGAAATGTTGTTGACCCCTTGAGAAAAAGAACTTTCACAGTGGAAGCATGATGTTCATGTTAGATCACTTGGGATTAAGTTCATGGGTGATTGTATCTAAGTACAAGTGGGAGTCTATTGGTATGTATGCCCAGAGAGTCGATCATGTGATGATTTTAATGGCATATCTTGCAAATTATTTGATTAAATAAAGGAAATCTTTGTCTATATGTTTGTTCAATTATGAGATAATGGTATAACATGATATATGTATAAATAATTATGTTACTCGATGACATATGTCTTCATGTTGAGGACTTAAACAATGAGATCATATGTATGATAAGAGTTTATAAATTCTTGTCATGTCCCTAGTCAGTTATTATTGTGGAAGCTTATAGACAATAATAATACATATGACTAGAGTGTGTGTTGGCTGATGAAAGAATCTCATTAGTCATGATATATCATATCAAACCAAGTACATAGATACTTGTTATAGAATAGTGTATTAGACAGCCCCACCATGAGAGTGATGCATGGAACCATTGAATGGTAGTCATAATCAACTCTCATAGTGATAGTGGTGATTGTGGTTCTTAGACCTAAATTCACTACACTATTTACATGTCGTTCGTTGTACTTTGACATCATATAATGTGACTTTAAATAAGGTTTGTCGTAAAAGTGATGCTCTAGTACTCTATGACACATGGGTACTGATTGTGAGTGATGTAGATGGGATTCATCCCTCATACTAGAATTGATATCTTAGCCACTTGATAAGTGAAATTGACAAATGTATGGCCATAATCATGTGAATCAATATATGATATGTGAGCTCACATGCATCTCAGGTAATCTACTCTAGTTTAAGGAACACAGATTGAATGTTGAAGAGGATGACGATTCCATGCCTTGAGTTCAATCTAGATATCAGAGACAAATGAACTATATGATCACAGTAAGACTAATTACTGGATTGTCGGTTGAAGTTATTCTCCAATTTTTCAAATAATTAGGTAGCAATGATGTGTTGCTAGATATTGCTTATTACTTGATATGTCATAAATTAGTGATGGACATTCGTTGCCAAGTAATTTTGGACCTATAGGGTCACACACAAAGGATGCACCTAGAGTAGGTGTTTACTCATTAATGAAGCTTGATTTGATTGCTAAAGTGTTTAGGTAACTAATTAAACAACAATTAGCTGACTGGAATCTAAAACAATGTATTCACCTAGTGAACCTACCAGTTTAGAGACATGAACTGACCGGTTTAGGTTGTGAACTAGTTGTTGTTTGATCAATGAGATTGGATCAAGGGTTGATGTTGATGTCATATTGTGCATTAATCGAATATTAAAACACAATTTGTTTGTGAATAGGAAACATAGAGACCTGATTGGCTCAATGGTTGATCAGTTCACATTGAATTGACTGGTTCAATAGTGAACTGAACGGTTCACCATTTGTAGCTTCGAAAAAATTCATGAAATTCCATTTCTTTGACTCCCAGATGAACTGGAAGCCCTATCCCTAGCCATACTACATAAAGGGAGACATTCTAGGCTTTTAGAGACACAACAACAAGCTTTGACAATTGTTGTCATCTCTGGTTGTGTTAACCAATAGAGCCCAAGAATGTCTTACCCAAAAAGGAAGAGACAGTAAGGGAGAGACAACAAAGGGAGAGCAAGTCAATGCTAGCAAATTGATGTTTGAAGGGATGATCTCTTCCCATTGGCCTTGGAGCGCAAGGAGGAGTTCCCCTTGATCCATGTGGATACAATAGAGGTGAGGAGTTTGTTGCCACCCACTAGGAGGACAACAACCATTGTTGTCTATGGTGGTGCCACCCTGACAATTGTCCATGTGCAACTTATTAAGGAAGCACACCATCACAAGAGTTGTCTCTGGACTTTCTCTAGGACTAGGTATATCTCTTGCCAATGATCCTTCCCAATTCATAGTTATTGATAGTTCCATTAGTTAAGGTGAATATGGTGAGTAATATTTAATTACTACTACCTTATTTGATGCCATATTTCCTTATAGAACTAACTGATTCAAGTGTTAAATTGACCAATTCACATGTAAACCAATTGTGTCAAGTGTTGAACCGACCCATTTCACATATGAATTGATTGAATCTATAACGTCCCCATATTCTGCCTTCTTGAGACTTAGAAGGCCCGAGAGGGCAAATCTGAAAATGTTAACTAATTGTATCAAAGTGTGTTGTAGAAGCAATATGTGCATACATGAACATTCAATATAACATACACCAACATTCAACATGTATATTACAAAGTGCATTAAATTTACAACTTACATTTATATAATTTGAAGAAAATTTTTACATCTTACATTTATATAATTTGAAGAAAATTTTACAAGTCTGTGAACATGTATGCTAACAGGATCTTAACACAATAGGTACAACCTGGACAATTGCTCACTTCCCATCTTTTATCCCACGCTAGCTCTGAACCTAAAACATATGTGAAATAACGAATCAACACACAAGGTGTTGTGTATGTGGGTAGAAAGATACATACTAATATATTTTCATAATTGAAATAACTTGAGAAAGAAAGAGTAAAAGAAAACATTGTTTAATGTGATAATCAGGTAAACACATCTTATATATGTTTCATTAGATGCAATTGTACTACAATTTTATAAGCACTTATCATACATCCAGTATGGGAAAAATTATTTTATCACACATCTAACATGGGCAATTCATCATACATCCATGTTAGGCAACATACATCTATACTGGGCAAAGTGCACTAGTATCTACAACTCATAAAAATGTCCATTTATGTTTCATGAAGTTTTGGCGAAGCATATAATACTAATATGCATCCAAGAATTTATATGCAAATAAAAGCATCCAAAGTACATAACATTATGCATCCACAAATACTAGTCATATACTTAATAAAAACCACATACCTGAGTTTAGAGATTCTTAATATGTCCATCATCATCTACTATTCTTGTCACCACCTGATTAATATCAATTAATCATCATTAACAAGATATTCATCATTATTAATGGTATTTTAGGTCTAAATTAGTGTTTTGGTCAAATCTAGGTTCAAACATCCTACAACTTCTTTTTGATATTTTTTTACGGATCAGAAGATCATAACAAGGGTCTGGTCCAATTTTTGTATTCTTCTAATAACTGGTCTATTTTCTAGAATTAAATTGAGGTTTAAAGCATTTAATTGGTCTTTAATAGAAAATGACCTAGTATTTTGTGATAATAATCAAATAAGAGTTCATAAATTGGTTTCAATAATCTTTAGGCTTCTATAAGAATTTTCTGAGAATTTATGTGGACTGGATGCAATTTATTATATTTGATGAAACCTAAAAGGAGTATATTTATTTAAATCAGATATGATTAGTAAATCTGCTTCAATGGATTGAACTAGGGGTCTTATAAAAAAGGGTACATTTTCTGAGTCCAATGGTATTTTTGGGGGAAATTTTGAGTGATGGCGATATTTATAATGCATTTTCTAATATCATAGCTATTTATTGGAAAATATCTATCAATTTACCTTCTAGGCCAATGCATCATTTATCATCTCAATCATCGTAGAACATTCTTACATTCTAGGATTTACATCATCATAGTCCCTTAAGGATAAGGGTTTTATTCATAAATATGGGGTTAAGAGGTACCACTCAAGGTTTCATATTTCACCCTACTCACCTATGTAAGGTGATATCATGATTTCATGTCATCAATTGTCAGAATTATCACACTTAATTACATCAATAGTGTTTTTATGATTATCATCATATTAGGATTTAATCATTAGAGGGAATTACTATTCATCTATACATGTTAGGGTTTTCACCCTGACGTGTGAGAGTTGTCATTAAATTTGAAGCTTAGATTCAAGATATTTGAGGTTGAGAACTTTATTTTGTGATCATTTCATCAATGATCCAAAGTCATCTTTGTTTCAAACTCATGATTTCAAACTTATATCTTTCAGGTATGATATGAAGGGAACAAGAATATACTAAATTAAGCTTATCATGATTTCAAACTTAAATAGCACATGTATGATATAGGAAGGAAATATAGAATAGGTCAAGCTTATATGAGTGATTCTTCATACATGATCATCCAAATATCTCAAGTGAGGTTTCTAAAATCATATATTGAGAAAGAGAAGGAGAAGTATTGACATTCATGTTGAGTATCTTAGTAAAGGCATTTTACTCTCAGAATCAGAGTTCATATATCACCTCACTTGCAGCTAATGATGACATTCACAAACATATGCCACTCAAGCTAGGACCGAACTCAATTAAAAGGATTGACTCTCTCATTATGAGTCATATACTCATTATTTTTTCCCCAACTCTCACATATAGGATTGAATCATGCAAAAGGACTCAACTTATCTACTCAAGGGTAATCTAGTGTAGGACACATCATTTTAAACATATTTCATATTTCTCATATATTGGAGGCTAGGTCCTATGACCTTCTCCTTGTGGGTCTCACTCTCTCTAGAGTTCACCACATATCTCGTCCTACCACTAGAGGTCCTCTTTTGTAAAATATCTTGAGGTTCATGCATATTCAACTCTATCTTAACTTAGCTTATCTTAAATAAGAAAATGGAATGTACTTTCATCATCAAGAGTTAGCTTAGAATCTTCAAAATTGGATTCAATACATATACAACTTAGATCCATATAAAACAACATATATCGTTAGAGGTAGAACTTAGATAAGATCATCCATGCTTATACCAACTATCATTCTATCATCTACTTTATTTATCACATATCTTGATAAGGCTCTAGACATCTAATCTAGATGTACTCTCTCTTCTAGACTGATGTCACTCCTTTTCACTTAGGTTGCATGAACACTAACTACTCTACAGTGTGAAGGACAAATTTTTATATTTACATATATATAATAAAATATTATATAGTTTTTCTCTTAGAAAGAAGATGTCAGAGAAAACTGTCGAGGCTCGATCCCATTGGAAAATAAAACCAAATCAGCAAATAAGTGTCCCACACACAGTAGATAGTCTAGTGCCATGTCACCTAGTGAAATGGTGAGAACAAAGTGTAGACTAGTGTAGCTACCCAATACATATGAGCTCTATATGGAAAGGGTTTCATACACTTGTCTCAACCTAGTTCTCGAACATCTAGGTTCTAACTTCAAGGCTAAGTCAAACCTTATTCCTATAGAACAACTTACTAAGTTTCTAAGGTTTAAAGTGAGAGGTGAAATTTAGTTTTATGCTTCATGGTGAGAAATTTTTAGGTGTAGCTATTGTTCATGCTATGATACCAACTGTAACACCCTCGGATTCTGCCTTCCCGAGACTTAGAAGGCCCAAGAGGGCAAATCTGAAAACGTTAACTAATTGTATCAAATTGCTTTGTGAAAGCAATATGTGCATACATGAACATTCAATATAACATACACCAACATTCAACATGTATATTAAAAAGTGAACTACATTTACAACTTACATTTATATAATTTGAAGAAAATTTTACAAGTCTGCAAACATGTATGCTAACAGGATCTTAACACAATAGGTACAACCTGGACAATTTCTCACTTCCCATCTTTTATCCCACACTAGCTTTGAACCTAAAACATACGTGAAACAACGAATCAACACACAAGGTGTTGTTTACGTGGGTAGAAAGATACATAGTAATATGTTTGCATAATTGAAATAACTTGAGAAAGAATTAAAGAAAACATTGTTTAATGTGATAATCAGGTAAGCATATCTTTTATACATTTCATTAGATGCAGTTGTACTACAATTTTATAAGCACTTGTCATACATCTAGTATGGGCAAAATTATTTTATCATACATCTAACATGGGCAATTCATCATACATCCATGTTAGGCAAGCCATGTGCACTAGTAGCTACAACTCATCAAAATGTCCATTTATGTTTCATTAAGTTTTGGTGAAGCATATAATACTAATACGCATCTAAGAATTTATATGCAAATAAAACCATCCAAAGTACATCATATCATTATGCATCCACAAAAACTAGTCATATACTCAATAAAAACCATGTACCTGAGTTCATAGATTCTTAATATGTCCATCATCATCTACTATTCTGGCCACCACCTGATTAATATCAATTAATCATCATTAATAAGATATTCATCATTATTAATGGTATTTTAGGTCTAAATTAGGGTTTTGGTCAAATCTAGGTTCAAACATCCTACAACTTCTGTCTGATATTTTTGTTCTGATCAGAAGATCATAACAAGGGTCTGATCCAATTTTTGTATTTTTTTATGACTGGTCTATTTTCTAGAATTAAACTGAGGTTTAAAGCATTTAAATGGTCTTTAATAGAAAATGACCTAGTATTTTGTAATAATAATCAAATAAGAGTTCATAAATTGGTTTCAATCATCTTTAGGCTTCTATAAGAATTTTTTGAGAATTTATGTTGACTGGATGCAATTTATTATATTTGATGAAGCCTAAAAGGAGTATAATCATTTAAATCAGATATGATCAGTAAATCAGCTTTAATGGACTGAACTAGGGGTCATATAATAAAGGGTACATTTTTCTGAGACCAATGGTATTTTTGGGGAATAATTTGAGTGATGGTGCTATTTATAATGCATTTTCTAATATCATAGCTATTTATTGGAAAATATGTGTCAATTTACCTTCTAGGCCAATGCATCATTTATCATCTCGGTCATCGTAGAACATTCTTACATTCTAGGATTTACATCATCATAGTCCCTTAAGGATAAGGGTTTTATTCATAAATATGGGGTTAAGAGGTACCACTCAAGGTTTCATATTTCACCCTACTCATCTATGTAAGGTGATATCATGATTTCATGTCATCAATTGTCAGAATTATCACACTTAATTACATCAATAGTGTTTTTATGATTATCATCATATTAGGATTTAATCATTAGAGGGAATTACTATTCATCTATACATGTTAGGGTTTTCACCCTGATGTGTGAGAGTTGTCATTAAATTTGAAGCTTAGATTCAAGAGATTTGAGGTTGAGAACTTTATTTTGTGATCATTTCATCAATGACCCAAAGTCATCTTTGTTTCAAACTCATGATTTCAAACTTATATCTTTCAGGTATGATATGAAGGGAAAGAGAATATACTAAATTATGCTTATAATGATTTCAAACTTAGATAGAACATGTATGATATAGGAAGGAAATATAGAATAGGTCAAGCTTATATGAGTGACTCTTCATACATGATCATCCAAATATCTCAAGTGAGGTTTTTAACATCATATATTGAGAAAGAGAAGGAGAATTATTGAAATGCATGTTGAGTATCTTATGTAAAGGCATTTTACTCTCAGAATCAGAGTTCATATATACCTCACTTGCAGCTAATGATGAAACTCTAATATAATGGTAAAACTTTGTATTAATGATGAATATTTGTGATTAATCAGGTGATGAACAGTGGTCTAGATGATCAAGGATAAATAAGAATCTCTGAACTCACGTACGTGGGTTTTACTTAAGTATATGACAACGGTTTTCTTGCTTGCAATCATGATAAGTATGTGTTCTCTCTTCTATTTGCAAATATTGGATGTAGTATTGCTAAGTAGTACTCGTTGTTTTGTCACTTGAAAAAATAAATTATGAGTACATGTTTTGTAGTTATTTAAAGTGTTCATTATCCCCCTTACAAGGGAATGGATTAATGTTGACTAGTACACCTCCCTAGAGAACATGGTGTATGGGGAGTTTCTCGAGAGTACTCGGTACACGGGGATGGGCCCAATATATATGTTTTGGTACTAGTCCACCTTAGTAATGCAATTTATCTAGAAAAATGAATAAAATCGGCATATTTCGCTTAATGAAGAAATGTTTTCTATGATTTTATTCCTTTCATTCTACAAATCTTTTCAAATTATGAAAACCATAAACATATGTACCTTTCTACCCATGTGCTCGACACCTTGTGTGTTGATTCGTTGTTTAACATATGTTTTAGGTTTAGAGATAGCATGAGAGAAAGGAAGGGAAGTGAGAAGTTGTCCAAGTTGTACCTATTGTGTAGATCTTACTTAGCATACATGTTCAGACTTGTAAAAGTTCTCATTTCAATATGTAAATGTAAGTTGTAACAATTCATGTTGCAAATTTACATATTTATTGTTGAGAAATGTTATAGTGTATATTATGGTTGTATGTTCACGTATGTGCATATTACTTCCGCAACGCACTCTGATATGATTGGATAATGTTTTGGATTTTGACCTCTCATCCCAATGGGGTTTGGAGAAGCCAAAATTCGAGGATGTTACAGATTCAGAAGTGAACCGATTGGTTCATGGTTCATAACTTCCAAAAAATCCATGAAATTTTATCTCTTTGACTCCCAGTTGATCTGGAAACTCAAACCTTGGCATTTCTATAAATAGAGGGGTAGTCAAGGATTTTAGAAGACACAACAATAAACTATAACAATTCTTGTCCTCTCACGGTTGTGGTAATGTGACAGCCCAAGCAAGTCTTACCCATAAAATGGAGAGATAGCAAGGGAGAGACAACTAGGGAGAGAAGTCGACGCTAGCACATTGACATCAAAGGGACAACTCCTTCCCATTGGCTTTGATAATGCAACATGGAGATCTCGATGGTCTATGTGAACTTATAGGTTTGAATGTCATTGCCTCCATGCTAGGAGGATAACAACCACCACCGTACAAGGTGGTGCACCAGGAGTTTGTCTCTAGTCATCCATGTGCATCTTGTGAAGAGTGCACATCACCATGCAAGATTAGTCATTGGACTTGCTCCATGACCAAGTATACTTATTGATACCTTCTTTCCTAGATATATCATTGTTGATGCAATCTTCTGGTAAGTAATAGGGACAAAACCAATTTTTTCCATTGCCTTCTCTATCATCCCCATTTTTCCTAACAAAAACAAAGTACCTATAAAATCTAAAGAAACTCCTATATAGATTTGGTGAACAAACTAATTTGCACATAAGATAATAGAAAACCCATCTCTTCACTTCAACTAATTGTGATAGCATCAAAAAAGTTATTGTAGATACTCTAGGGATCAAAATAAGAATCTTTCCAATGAGGTAACTTGGCTTCCTGCTAGTAGGAGGAAACCTTCATGTAAAGGATTTCACTGACTATACTAATAATCTGGAAGAAATGGTCAGTGGTTGGCTAACTAAGACATCCATGGCAGGTCGAATCACACTGAAACAATCAACAATATAAGGACTAATTACATGTTGGGTTCAACAAGAGTTGATTCCCAAGCCAATTCTAGAGACAATGGAGATGACCATGGAAAATTTCATCTGGGTTGAAGGAACTCATTTGATGAGGTAGTCCAGACTGGCACTTACTAAGGAAAATAGAGGAGTGGGATAGAAGACTCTCATGGAAATTGCCAACTTGGAAATTGTGAAGAGAATCATCAAATAAAACCAAGACGACTTCGTATAGGCTCACCGGATGAGAAGGAGGTACCCTAGAGGTCTAGATTTTGATCCATCCACCAGGGATGGTTACTCCATAGTGATCAAAAGAATGGTCACCATATCGAAACTTGTTAAGCATGCTTTCTTCCTACAAGGCCCTGGTAGACGGAAGACAAGGAAGCCTGATATGAACCCATGAGAGCTCATCCAAAATAGAGGTGACAAGAACTATTGTACAAGGCACATTTGGACCAAATATGAAGTTCCCAAATGGATCATGTGTTTGTACCACACCACAAATGAATGCCTTCCCACATTGGATAGGGTACAAAGATGGTATGGGGTATTAACGCCACCTACTTACTGTGTGGAGATGACTCTAAAACACACATGCACATATTCCAGGAATGTTATTTCATTAACTCCCAATGCAAGATCATCTGTGAGAGACTAAATTTCAAAGTTTTTAGGTTGATATCTATGAAGGAGATTATCACCAACCTTGGGGTGATCACTAGCAAACAAAAGAGGAAGATGTTATCTCTCCTATCTATATTGTACTTCTACACTTGAAAAGAAAGAAATATAGAAAACATACAAAAAGGATAATAGATAAGGACATTATAGAGAAAAAGATTTGTAAAATCTTTAAAGATAGAATCAATATATAGAAACTCTTTTATTAGGTGAGTAATTAGTGTGGGACTACTTTTTATTTTTCTCCTAACATTGTTAGGGTTTTCATAATAAAATTTACCAAACTCTGATACATACATACATACATACATGCATACATAAATACATACATACATACATGCATACATGCATACATACATAAATACATACATATTTCCATGCATGCAGCTGACAAGGAGTGGCTCAAGTGGTCAAGCACGGTGTCTCCTAACAAAGGGACCCGAGTTTGAATCACAGTTGCCGCCTTAGTTTATCACCCTCCTGGGCGTTCACCCTTTGCCACATACATGGGAGAGGGGTAGGGAATGCCTCTCTTTATACCATATATGCATGCATAAATACATACATACATATATACAAACATACGCCGACCAAGAGTGGCTCAAGTGGTCAAGCACGATGTCCCCTAACAAAGGGACCCGGGTTCGAATCTCAATTGTTGGCTTGATTTACCACCCTCTCAGGCGTTCGGCCTCTACCACGGGCATGGGAGAGGGGGGAGAAATCTTTCTCTCTTAGTCCCATACATACATACATACATACGCCGGCAAGGGAATAGCCCAGTTGGTGAATTCTGTTGGTCCTTAATGAAGGGACTCGGGTTCGAAACCACACGGACAAGCATCTCTTGATTTATCACCCTCTCGGGCGTCTGGCCTCCACCACGGGTTATGGGAGGGGGGGAGAAATCTTTCTCTCTTAATACCATACATACATACATACATACATACATACATACAAACGTGTGTACATATGTACATACATACATACATGTATGCATACATATGTACGTGCATACATACATACATACATACATACATACATACATACGTATGTACGTACATATGTACATACATACATACATTCAAATGCATCTACAAACTAGATGGAAGATACATTGAGAAAGTGCAGCAAGAACATTGAGAGGATGTCATTTTAGCACCATGTTTCTACATTTTGTAGGAGTGAAACAATAGAAGACACACTTGGAATAGTATAGAAGTTATTAGAATTGCAAAGAAAATATGTACATGTGTAAAAAAAGGAGATTAGATATTTGTAAGGAGTGAGTTGATTGTAAGGGTGTAGCATTGGGTGCATGTATCTCTTTTTCTCCTAACATTTTTGGGAGGCTCAGAATAAAATTTACCAGATTCCTATACATACAGACATGCATGCATACATACATCCGACTAGGAGTGGATCAAGTGATCAAGCAGGGTGTCCCCTAACAAAGGGACTTGGGTTTGAACCCCAATTTCCTCCTTGGTTTACCACACTCCTAGATGTTCAACCTCCATCACAGGCATGGGAGAGGGGGAGAGAATTCCTCTCTCCAACCCATACAAACACACATACAATACATACTCTCCCTCATTTCCTTTAGGGTTAGTCTAGGGATTTCCCGAGGGATAGTCAGGCACCTGCCAATCGCAACACTAGGAGAATGGTGAACCCTTTCTTGACAGCTCCATGGTCATGGGAAGTACCTCCACCACAAAACCCATCCCATCTGCCAAAACCCATACCACACCCCACACACCCATTAACCCTGATAATAGGAACAAGAAACATCAGTAGGGAGAAGGACACCCGAGAAAGTAGTGGATAGATGTGTTAAAGAAGCCAAAGATGAAGGCCCTAGACCTAGAATTCCTAACCTTAGAGAGGAAGGATGGAAGATTCGTCATCAATTTGGAGTAGGAAGAGTTTGACCAGATGAAAGACATTTGGGAACATATGGTGTTGGTCTATATAAAAAGAAAACACCCTTACTACCCCCACTTGTGTTCTTGGATCAAGAGAACGTGCAAGCCGAAAGGAGATTTTGATCTAATATCGAAGGAGCAAGGTTTCTTACTTGTTCGGTTCTCTAATGGTGTTGACAAGAGATTTGTGCTCAACATTGGACGCAGATGGTTCAATCAATATCTCATAGTTGAAAAGGACTATGGGTTTGGAGATGGACTAAAGCGTAACATACTCGTGACCATGTCGATATGGATCAAGCTCCCACCGCTGGGAAGAAAGTGGATGAGAAGAGTGGCATGGACCATTGTGGCTGGAGTGGGTGCAGTGATTCACATCGATTTGAGGTACATGGAGGAAACTACTTATGAGGAGGCACACTTGTTGGTAACAGCTGAAGCTAAGTCAAACTTACCAGATACAATATAGTTGACTATTGTTGGTAAAGACAATAGGTTGATTGCAATCCAGTATGAACATGTCCCTAATAATTGCAAAAGGTGTTGCATTTTTGGCCATGATGAGTGTGTAAAGATCAAGTAGGTTGATGATGATGGATTCATGGTGCTGGGGAGGAAGAAGATCTGGAAGAGAACCAACACAGAATCTACAGGCAATTAGAATAACAAACAAGTGTATGTTGTTGGTAATGAGAAGAAGGAGTCCACGGTGGATAAGAATGATGCGGACACTGAAGAAGATGAGATCATATGACAAATTGAGAAGAAACAAACTTCCAGTGGCTAGACGAAGTCCACAGTGCACAAAACAAACCATTTGAAGGCTATCTTTCATTCTAATGAAGAAAAAGAAGAAGATATAGTGAAGAACAAGGAAGTAGATATTGATTGCAGCAAAAAGAAGGGGAAGGAAAGTAACAGGAAGGAGCCTCCTAGGAGGTCGACGAGGGCCCATAATAGCAATTGATCATGTCCTTTCTTGTATGGAATATGAAGGGTGTTGTAACCTGGGTAAGAAGAGGGAGATAAGAAACGTTATTAGTAAGGTAAGGGTTTACATTGCAGTAATTCTAGAAACTAAAATAAAGAAGAATGATAAACATTCTCTACAACTCCTTTTTCTAAATGCGTGGAGGTCTATGTCCAATCATGCTAAGGTGGATCTGGGATGAGTGTCTTGGATGAAACCCTAATGTATGGAATGTTAGACTGATAGAGATGTCAGAACAAATGATCACATGACTGAATGCATCAGTCATTTAGGATTTAACATGGTATTGTCTATGCTATATGCATTAAACCCTGCTAGCCAGAGGAAGGAGATGTGGAGGAGATGTTAGATACATCCAAGATAGTGTTCGGGCCTTGGTTGAGGTTTGGGGATTTCAACAATTTACATCTACATTAAGAGAAGGTAGAAGGGAGAAGGGTTCCAAACTTGGTTATTAATGAGTTCAATAAGGAAATTGATAGAGAATATTTGTGTGTGTTGCCCATGGTGGGGGAGGGGGGATCGTCACATGAAATAATGAATCAAATATTGGGAAGAGAATTGCCTACAAATTGGATAGAGTTCTTGTGAATTAAGAATGGCTACATGTCTTCCTACAAACTAAGGTGAAAGTAGAAGGTTCAGAACTTAGTGACCATGCACCACTAAGTGTGTAAGTGGGAGAAAAAATAGAAGAAAAGAAGACCTTCCCAGTTTCTCAATTACTAGGTTGATTGGAAGGGATTTTATGAAGTTGTGTGGAAGGCATGGGAGATTATAATTTATGGAAACCTGAAGTACTATTTTGCAAAGAAAATTATGTACACAAAGGTTTCATTGAAGAAATGGGCAAGAGAAGAAGTTAACATACCTAACATGCTCAAGGAAACTAAGGAAGAGTTAATTGATATCAAAACCAGGCTACTGAAGGACCCTTTGAATGAGGAGTTGTTCCACAAAGAAAGAGAGGTTAAATGAATGCTAGATGATCAGAAACAAGCTAAGAAGAAATTATTTTGGTAATGCAGTAGACAAAAGTGGTCAAAGGATGGGGCTAGAAATACAAAGATTTATCACTCTCCAGTGAGAAGAAGAGAATCTTGCAACTCCATAGCTGAGCTAATTGATTCACAGGGCAACATAGTCAACAATCAAAAGAAACTGAAAGAGGAATCTTGTTGGTATTACTAGAAGCTCTACAATCAAGACAAAGCAGAGTCGATGAAGCAAGAGGAGATGAACTAGAAATACAAGTTGACATCTACACACAATAACATTCTATACAGAGAGATCAACGATAGAGAAATTGAGGTTGATTTTTGGAGCATTGGGACTATCAAATCTCCAGGCCCAGATGGATTCAATGCTTTATTATATAGAAAAGCATGGAAGGTCATCAAGGAAAACTTATTTGACAGTGTAAGATGGATTTTCTCAGGAGGCAGGATGGTAAAGTAGGTAAATCATGCTTTTCATGTTCTCATTCCAATGAACAAAGTGACCTCTTCACTAAGTGATTTCAGACCTATAGCATGATGCTTTGTTCAATATAAAATCATTTCCAAAATATTAGTAGAAAGACTGAAGCTGGTCCTACCGAAAATTATTTCTAAGAATCAAGGAGCATTCATAAAAGGGAGAAGTATAAGTGATTGTGCACTACTGGAAGGTGAGTTTTTGGTAGATTTCAATGTTCAAAGGGGATATAAGAAAGCATGCTTGAAGTTGGATATTAGAAAAGCATATGATAATGTCATATCGGACAAACTTTGGTTGATCATGCAGAAAATGGGGTTTGGGGAGAGGTAGATAGAATGGATGAGGCAATGTGTAGAAATCGACAAATTCTCAACCTTGGTGAATGGAACTTCAACAATTGTATTCAATGGAAGCAGCAGTGTTAGACAAGGGGATCCACTATCTCCTCTCTTATTCACTATTTTCATGGAATATTTCTCAAGGAAGATGTAAGAAGTAGTATCATGAAAGAAACTCATGACATACCTAGTGTAAATGACTCAGATTCTAAGCCACTTGATTTTCACATCTGATGCTCTGGTTTTGTTGAAGCTAAAAGGCAAGTTTTATATGAGTTGGAAATGCTACTTTTGGAGTTCAGGAAGCAGATAGGCCTAATGATGAACACACACAAGATGCAATGATATCTATCCAAAAATGGTACACATGATGAGGGACCATTGGCTAAATGTTTGGGGTGGAATTTAGTCAACTAACTACAAAATATTTGGGATTTCCTTTGGTTGGGGAAATTTGCAAGTGAAAGATTTCAATGATTCCTATGACATGATAGATAAGATTCTTATCAAATGTCCTACCAAAAAAACTTCTATGGAATGGAGAGTGGTGTTGTTGAAATTAGAAGTGGAATGACTGCTTATATTCTGGGCACAACAAGGAGAGATTCTAATTCAGTGATAGATAGGTTGGAGAAGAGCATGGCTAACTTCCTATGGGCTAGTATGTGGAATTTGATGAGATATGATAGAATAGTGTTGCCAAAAGAAGGAGGATTGCAGCTGGAGACAACCAAGAAGATTGCAAGATGGGACACACTGAAGAGAATCATAAACTTTCATGCAAGTGAATCTACATGGGCCAAATGGATGCAAAAAAGATATCCAAGGGGACTGGATTTCAGACCCAATACAAGGGTAGGATATTCACATATTATTGATGTTATGACAGAGTTGTACGGTGAATTCAAAGGGTTTTTCCAGTGGAACAAAACTAAATTTGAAAGATGCAATAAGCAACAAAGTGTGGGGGAACTCATACGTTGCTGGGCAGAAAAAAGGAGCATAATGTGGCATGCTTGAGGGGAGACACAAGTACCCAAATGGAATTTGTGCATATATGAAATCATCCATAATTATCTACAAATGAAAGATAAGATTAGAAGCTGTAATGAGAAGGAAAATGAAGGATGCTTGCTATGTGATAAGAATGAAGACTTGGACCATTGTTTCTAGTGTTGTGAGTTTACATCTAAGGTATGTCATGAATGTTGTCAAAGAATCTCAGTACCAAAAAGAAACTTCCATGACATTAAAATTAAGATGATTTTATACAGAAAACACAAAGGAAGTTTGCCCATTGCAGCCTTTTGTTTTCAAAACTGGAAAGAGAGGAAAGAAAGAATGTATGGAGGAAAGGCAAGCTCAATAGAAATAATTGTAAACAACATTTTTAAAGGAGTGAGTTATAGACAACAATGTAAACAGGTAGAGGACAGTCTAATATCTATGTTGGGTCATGTATAATGGTCTTGTAGTGTTGACTACTTGTGTCTTTTATCCTCTTGTTTTCTCAAGGGGGAGTCGGAATAAAATGTACCAAATTCGGATACATACATACATACATATACATGAATACATTGTTTTTGATATTGCTTTGTTTGACGAATATAAACATGGGAATTTGGTCACTTGTGGTGAATGATTGTGATATAAAACATGTAATACTTTGGTTTTTGATGATGATCCAAAACTTGTAGGATGTATACAGATTTCATGTCATGTCTCTCTCTACATCCTTCATGAAAACTTAACTCTTGCAAATTAGGTTAGGATGATGTTTTGACATCATTAGTGGAAAATTGTACAGAGAAGGATATGATTAGAAGCATACATCAACAAGGAAGGTCCTTGAAGGGTATTTGAAAAAGATGAAGCAATGACTCCATCAATGATCAAAGTTCTATCTAAATAGAGAATCCATCTGATCAACTGGAAACCATGTAAAGTTATAATTACAGTTACATTGGATATGAATTTTAGTTTATTGTTTACCACTCTTGTTGGCTCAAGATGTTGTACCAATTTCCATATCCTATTTTATCACATATGGTGATTGTTACAATATATGATATGTATAATAATGTATGCATGATGGTGACAAGATTCATAAGAATATAGTTTCAAATCCCACAATATAACTTTAAGTTTATTATACCTTCATTGTGCAACTCACAACATTACCTCATCCATGTGTGTGGATTCCAAAACATGGTGCACCTATATCTTAGGGAAGTGTGACACTTATTATGTGGGTTTGTTGAAGTTAGGAGCATAGCTATTGTGTTGGTATTTGGGTTAGATTTAAGTATGGTGATCATTATTTGATTAACCACCTAGAGGCATAAATACGGTATATACTTCATTAGATAAATTATGGCAAGGGTTAATGCAACCATCTATCCAACAATGGCATCAGATGTGGTTAGTTATTTTTACCTACCTAAATAGTGAATTTGGTAGTGGCCAACCAAAGTTGACTTATATCTTAATGAAATATGGATCTTGACCCACTAGAATATTGTTCATTTTAGTCTTCTAAATTATTGATGAAGGATACAATTTAAATAAAATAGTTGGAGCATTGTTAATTAAATACTAGGAATATTCTCAAAAATTAATTTTTATATCAAAACTTTTACTTATGAAAAAAGTTCTCTATAGTTCTAATGGTAAGTACAACTGAACACTTCTCATCGTGATCCATCCTTAAGAAAGAGAAATTCAATAGAAATAAATTGTGTGACTAGTGTAGGACGTTGAGAATTTTTTCACACATGAGAATAATATTTATGTCCTTAACACACAAATAGTGGAAAAACTAGATTTGAATGAACCTAGGATAGAAATGTAAGCTTATCATAAGCATACCAATGATGCCACAGATATCAAGTGTCTCATGTTATGATCCATGAACCACGAGTTAGAAGAAACTTGAGAACATGGGTACACTAGAGATTGCTACTAGATGCAATCCTATTTTAGGGCTTCATCTTGTGTCATTTTGTACTTGAATCACACATTAGCATGTTAGAATGCATGATATTCCCTCAATAAATGGTTTACTATCAAATGCATTTATAGATGTTCTTTGCATATTTTTCAGTTACTTGGACCACACTTTGATGGAAGTGAGAGAAGGAGGAAGATCTAAGGGTTCCACTACCCTTAGAGGAGCCTAAGGAGGGTCCAAGAGCTTCCCCAATCTACCCCTAGTGGACAAGGGTTGACTTAAAGAAAAGAAATTCAAGATTTGTAAAGTTCAAGATTAAAGTGCATGCACAAACCCCCAGCACGATCATGGTTCCATGGAATTAATGTGCTACCAATATAGAAGTTATAGTTAAAATCCAAGTTCAGAGGCAAATCTAACTAGTTCACCAACACAACTATGCAAGCCAGTAAGGTCGTGCCAATACGATCCCAACATGACCATGTCAAGTAGAACGATTGTGTTGCCCAAAGTTCAGAAGGCATGTGATCAGTGGATTGACTACAATCCAAGTCCCTCACCACGGTCGTGGTACCTAGCACAGTTTTGCAACCTCATAGCCACCATGACTATGCTGCCCAGCATGGCCGTCCTACCAACCTCCAAAAATCCACCCTAAATTGTGATTTTCCCATTCCTTAACACACCCATTCTCCCTCAACATGACCGTTCTACCCTCCACCCACCATGACCATTCTGCCCAAAATGACCATGGTGCCATCAAACCCCAACACATTTACGCATTGATTTTCGTATTATGCCCCCACTTAACCCTATGCTTCCCTGGCACCTATAAAGGGTTACTACTTATTCTCACCCACTTGAGCATTCATTGAGCTCCCACCAAAACTCGTTGCATTTCCACCACCCCCTACCTCAAAACCCTAGTTGTCTAGGGTATTGGCTACTACCGCCCACCATTCCATCCCATCCAACCACCAAGGAGGGAGAAGGTAGAGTTGATGTTGCTAGGAGGTGAAAAAGGAGTCTTCACCAAGATTTCATGGCATCTACTCCTCTACTACTTCTTTCTTTTTTTTGTTATCAGTAGCTAAGACCCCTAGGTGGGTTGTTTGGGGATTAAAATGTGACTTTGATACAATGTTAGGGGAAAGTAATTTGTGAACTCCATGATTTTTTTTATTGATTGTCCTCTACTTCTATCTCATTTCCCATGAATTATCTTGTGGTTTTTTTTTTTTGAAAACATGGATTATATTGTGATTTATTCTTGAAACCACCTAGGTCTAGGAGAAATGGGCCTGTATGCAGCTATTTTGGGATTGACTCCTAGGTCCAGCTAGTATATCCCTAGATGTCACCCCATTTCCTACATATATATCCCTTATCCTACTTTTATGTGTGAGACCTAAGTAGTTAGTTTAGAAAAACTTAGTATAATTGTCCCAGAGTTATCTAAAGGCTAGATGGTAGGTGATGTGAGGTTAAATACCCTCATTTTCACCCTTAATTACTACTCTTAGCCCCCAATTTCCCTAAGAGATTCTATCCTAGAAACCTAGACTTAATTGGATTCTAGTAAAATTTCACTTAATCCCTAATCCAAATGAGCCTCACAAGGTCAGATACGGTGTTCTAGGGTGTATTTCCCCTTCACACATCCCATTCCATCCATGTCCACTTAGTAGTTTGGGGTAATTATCTAGCATCTAACTTGTTGGTTGGTTTGATAATTTATATGAATGAGTAGTTATTTTATGTTATGACCCTCAACCTAGGTTCTAGCTACATTACTCCAAATGTCCCACACTTCTTGCTAATTTCTTCAAACCCTAATTTCTCTCATGCTTAATTAATGCTTGATTAGCTAGTGCCTTGTTTCCTTAATTAACTATCTTGCCTATGGTATTTAGTTCTTGATAGTGTAGTTAGTGTTCTATTGTGATTTCTTGTGAAAGTTTTATCTAGTTAGTTGCTAGTATATCCCTTTTCTTGTCCTAGTAACTAATTAATTGTCTAGTGTAGTTTCTTTATTAGTTTAACTAGTTGTCACTTCTAGGTTTTGAATCAGAACTGCTTTGCTAGTCTAGTGTTTATGTTAGTTTTTTCCTTGCTTTTCGTAGTTTGAATTTCTTATTTTTCATTAGCTTCCTTCCTTTCATAATTAGAATTAAACTCCCTAGTGTTAAAATAGGCTTTTCTATTTCTTTCCTTTAATTGATTGCTCAGACCCTTAGTGTAATTGACCAAAACCAAGATAAACCCTTGAATCTTAGACTCTATAGTAGGAACCTAGACCAAAATGAATATAGATCTAGTGCCCCCTCCCTCTCTTGAGTTAGATGTGACTCACTACTCCTATACCACTCCCAATCTCGTGCGCTTACTGAATATATTAGTAGTGTGTCCATCGGGTTCTATAAATTTGAAATCCCCATGTTTTGTACTCAGGGTGAACCCAATCAAGCATAATTGATCGTGTGTCTTGTGGAAGCAACCAGCTTTATGGCATCATTGTGGGGGACAAAGATGCTCGACCAAGATAGTTTGTTTAGGTTTGAGTTTTTTTACTACCCTCACCATTGCTATTCATTATTCTTTTAGGTACTCTTGCATATGGGTTTGTTAACTTTTCTTTTTTTGTTTGGTTGTGCCTTGTGCAAGTGAAAACCCTCAGTAGACAAAATGGTATACTGAGATGCACATGAGAAGCCTTCTCCACAGCACAATCCACTTTATGACTACTTTAGGCCTGAGAACTAAATTTTTTTATCTACGGATAGAGTTGATCAAATTCTAGGGCAACAATTTTTCATTCCACCCAATCTTATTGGACTCCTCCCCACCTCTTAAGGAGTTGAGAATGAGAAACCATACAATCATGTGGAGTTTTTCCTGAAGACATGATCCACCTTCAGGATGCGTGAATCTACAAATGACTCCATCCAGCTTATCATGTTCCCATTCTCTATAAGGATAAAGATTGGTATGATTCAAAAATGAAAATCATGTGTTGGGGAGATATGAAGAATTCTTTCTTAGACAAATTATATTCTATTACAAGTTGACATAAATGTGGCATGCTATAGTAAATTTTAACCAAATAGACATGAGAGGTTCCCTGCTTGGGAAAGATTTTAAAAGATTTTGAGAGAGTGCCTCCAACAAAAACTCCTTTATGGAAGCTTTTTCCACCCTTTTACTCCGATCTCTCTCAAATAATTGAAGCTTCAACAAGATCTTTTTGTGGAGTTGTATTCATGGCTAAACACCCCAAGGAGACATGGCCTTTATATAAGAACTTGGCAAAAAACTCAAGGCACCAATATTCTAATGTTAACAATTATGACTATGTCATGGGTGTACCATCTTCAGCTCCTAATGATTCAAGCCCAAAAATGATGAAGATTTTTGTTGAAATGATGAATTTTATGAAGAATCAAGTGGGAGTGATCCTAGTCACTTTGTAAGTTCTATTGAGTCTTTGGTGAATAAGTGAAGGGCATGTACTCTCATAATAGCTGAGAATAACAAAGTCAAAGGTATAACTCAAGGTTTGAGGATGAAGTTCTCTCTAGGTTGAAAGGCTTTAATGAAGTTCAAAAGAATGTGACAAGGCACGATCTAAAAGTTGAGCAGCTCTCTTTCATATTTACTCTCCAATCAAAAGGGGAACTTCCTTCGCAACTTGTGGTGTAATCTAATGTTTCTACTGGATCCATGGGTGCTCCTCAAGTCACATACATCCCACCACAAGTTCAAGTGTCAACTTTTCAACAATACAAAGGTCCCCCCAACCCTTATTCTCCACCACCACCACAACCTCTATACAACTTCTGATACACTCACCACCATCAATACTCCTCTTTACCTCATTTCCAACATCACGGACCACCTTAACCTCCTTAGTAGCAACAAAAAGATCCCCCTCATCACCATGAGCAAGTTAATGTTGTGACAGTTCTAAGGAGTGGGAGAGTTATCAAGCAATCAATGAGTCGAAGGGGAAATGATCATGTGAACCAAGGGCATGTTGATGAAATGAGGATAAAGAAAACAAGTGATTTTACCATGATGGATATAGTTGACGATGATTTCATGATACCTCATATTAATTTTGTGATATTGCATGTTCCACCATATACTCTATTTGTAGGTTCTATAATCCCTAGTGTTACCTTGATTCCAGGAATTCCTCATGTTATGTCTTAAAATAATCATTTTAATCCAAGTAAATCAAGTGCAAGTGAACCCCCATTTTAAGATGCATTGAAAGAACCCATGTCGTAAAAAGGGTGTACAAAAATAATGTTGACATCCTAGAGATCTTTTGACAAGTGAAGGTGAATATCCTTTTTTTGTATGCTATCAATCATTTTCAATCTTATGCCAAATTTCTCTAGGATATATACACTTTCAAGAGAAAGTAAATGGGAAGGATGTCTAAGAAAGCCAAGTCGATAAAACAAGTAAGTTCCATTCTTCAATATGCACCTCCTATTAAGAGAAAAGACCCAGTAGACCCACTCATACTTAGATATATAGGTAGAAATTGTATAGACCAATTCCTCCTAGATTTGGGATCTAGTATAAATTTGACATTGAATAGTGTCTATGTTGAACTAGGGTTAAGCCAGCTAAAACCAAAAAATTGTACTCGTCAATTGTCGGATCATTCAATCAAAGTACCTAGAGGAAGGGTGGATGATGTCTTAGTGATGATAGATAAAGAAAGGACATTAGTGTTCTTCATGGATTTTATTTTTCTTGACATGGATCTAGAGGATTGGAAGATTCCCATCATATTGGGAAGACTATTCTAGACTACAAATGATGTCAAAATACATTTGCATAGTGGCATAAGGACAGTCTCTTTCATGGACAAGAAGATAAAGATAAATATGGTCAAGACCCCATCTGGAAAGAAAGAGATGAGGATGTTGAGCACTGTTACTTGAAGAATTCAATTGGGTACTCAAAACAAGGGGACATGGATGGAACACCTCTTGATAATTTATTTGATCAATGGGATGTGAAACAATTGTTGAATACAAATGAAAGATGAATCTACTTCAGCATTGGACACACAAAACTTCCCAATGGTTAAATGATTGAGAGAACTACAAGAAACCCTTTTGAAGTCATAAAACTAAGCGCTAGTGGGAGGCAACCCACCTATGTTTGGGAATTTTTTCATCCCAACCTTCAATTTTTGATATTTTTTGCTTATTTTACACACTTCTAAGAAAACACAACACATGTTTTTAATATTTTTGTTTAGCTTTTAGATGAGGAGGTGAATGGGGAGTGAGGAAATGAGGAACAATTATTATGTGGAAAAGAATTGATGAGGAATCATTTTGGTTTAAGAATTTGATGATATGTAGACATTCAATTTGAGTTGGGCTACTAAACACCCACCATGGTCGTGGTACTTTGGAATAGTCTTGGTGAAATTGTAAAATTCATAATTAAATCAAAGAAGAATCATAGTCAATAGCATGGGCATGGTGATCAGCATGTATGTATGTCAAGCTAGTCACTGTAGTGTTGTTAATTAGAACAATTGTGCCACCAGCAAGCATGTATGACCGTGGTGCCCAGAACAAGCATGTCAGCACCATTCCCACACTAAGTTAATATAAAAGAGCAACAACAACATGACCCTTTTTCATTTTCTATGTTCGGCATGGACGTGTCACGCACATAGTAAACTAATGGCGGTGATTTGGCCCCTTTGACCTTCAGTTCTCACTCTCAAATCCAAAATCAACCTCCAATCCACTCTGGAAAGTCTTCCCCTACCTAAAACCCTCCTTTCCCCTCCACTCCATCAAAACTCCATCTCTATCCCCAATCCTTCCCACATATCTGGAAGTTTGAAAACCTAGCTCCATCAACAATTCCTACCAAAAATTAGTTCAATATGAAGGAAATCGGAAAGCAACTAAAGGAGGGAGCCAAGAGTGTCACCTCCTATCACCGTCGCTCCAAAAATGGCTCATCTACAGTCCAATCTACACATCTCACTACTCCACCGCCAAATCCATCTTGTATTCTCATTGAGAAGTATCCCTCTTGGCATATGGGAATGGAATCACCTCCATTCATCCTCTAGTCACCACACAATTGATCAGATTAAAGTTGGGAGGGAGATGAGGTAGCCTTCAACAATATGGATGCATTGGTGGAGTCTATTTTAGAGGTGGCAACCACTTGGTTACAACATAGAAAAGATGCAACAGTTCCATATTCTTCGCATGCAACACCATCACACATGTCATCCCAACACACTACCTCCTCTGGTCATGCCGCAACTGCAACCACAGTCGCAAGCTTCAAGGTGATTATATCTTGATGAGGAAAATGAGGATATGGAAGATGAACAGCCTGAGCCTGACTGACTAAATATAGCATACACCCAATTGATGAAGACCCTTCATCCAAAGTGTTTGACACAAAGGGTAATTGTTACACACTATGCTTTCCAAACTACAACATAGGTGTTGGGAATTTATTCTTATTTTGAAGACATCATTAAGTCCAAAGGATTGTTTGATGTAATGATCATTGTAGAGGAGACATATTGGGCTCACAAGCCAATTATTTTGCCACTTTGGAGAAGATTGTATATTGAGGGGAAGATGTTTTCTACTTTAGCTTTAGGGATGATACCCACATTTTTACCGCCTGTGTGCTCAACAACATTTTTTCTCCAAATCCCAAAATGGCATCTCTCCTTGATGAAGGAAGGACCGAAAAGGATTTCAATATTAGTTATATGGCTATGTGGAAGAAATTAACTGGGCATAGTAACTTTGTGGTAGGGAAATCAAAGACAAGCTTGATCTATAACCTCTACATAAGGTATTTTTAGAAGGTTTTAGGGGATACAATCTTTGTCTGATATGAAAATTAAAAGAGTTGCACAAAGAAAGATTTGCTTGTAAAGGGTTGTATGTTGCAAGTCAACCATGTGAACTTAGGGGTGTTAATGATTGATCAGATGAAAAAATTCCATCCAAAATTAAAAATCCATTTGTATTGGGAAGGATTGTGACTTCTGTTGCACTTTCTCTAGATGTTGAGTTTTACAGGATTCACCAAGGCAAAAGGGGAAAATATGTAGACATGCAATACCTTGTCCACTCCACCATGATTTCTATAACGGATAAAAAAACCATATACAAATTCAATCCCCTTTTTGAAGGAATTACACTAGAGATGTGATACCACATGACATCTCTCCTAGAAGAGTTTGGTCCATCCCCTGATTTCTTAGACATATTTAGGAGATAGTAGCAGGAACTGCCTAGAGACACTTGGAAAAAGCACCTTGTAGTGTTTCCTAAGAGAGTGGGTGAGACGAATGTATATGATCAAAAATGAGTGGAGGAATAGAGTAAGGCACACAGAGTGAGGAGAAGAGAGGTAGATGCAGTAAAACAACAACAAACCACATTGAACGCCTATGACATGTCTACTATACAAGCACAACTAGAGGGCATTCAAAGGAAAAATGAGGCCATATGGTTAGATCAACAACATATGCATCATCAGATCAGACACATGTACTATTTTCAACATGCACAGGTGTAGAGAAATCCCCACTAGGGGGAGGATTTTTGGGGAGCACTATCTAGATATTAGAGATTACTTTCTTTTTTTTTGGAGAAGGAAAAATATTACTATATCATCAAAAAAGTGTATAGATGGTGGAAGCCATCGTATACTATACAAATGGGTTAAACTACAAAATCCCACCGGGCCAGGATCACCCTACTGACCCCTCTACCAATCTTCGGTCTGGTTTTTAAAGCCAGCTTCAAGTAGGTAACCAACGTATCAAATAAGACCAGGACATCAGTGTCCATTTTCCCATGAAGCCTACTATTACGCTCCTTCCAAATCAAAAAACAAAGACCTGAGAAGCAAAGCCCCACAAATGGACATCAGTGTCCATTTTCCCATTAGAGATTACTTTCAAGAGTGGGAATAATTGCAGCCAAATTGATTACCTCCTTACGAGGCGGGTGGATCATAAACTATGCAAGGATCATGAAGTGATTCCTGACAGAGAACTCACAACCCAACATAGTTGGTGGTTTTGGATATTGACATGAAGATCAATAAAGGCAAGCATAATAGAAACCAAGATAGCAAGATCAAGTAGTGAAATCTTAAAGGAGAAAAGAAATTGACTTTTCATGATAAACTCATCAAGGAGGGAACTTGGAACTTGGAGTCTGATGCTTACACTATCTAGCATAACATGGACTCCTACATTAAAAAATTGCCAAAGAGGTTTTGGGGAGTCCAAAGGTTGTGATCCTCTATAGAAAGAGACTTGGTGGTGGAATGATGAAGTACAAAAGGCTATTAGAGCTTGCCCAGAGATACAAGAAAGCAAAGAAAGAAGATAAAAAGATTAAAAAGATTATTTAGGAGGCAAGGTCTAGATACTTTGATAATATTTTTAAGGAGTTGGACACAATAGAAGGGGAAAAACATATATATAAAATGGCTCATATAAGAGAAAGGAAAGGAAGAGACTTGAGTCAAGTAAAATGCATCAAGAATGAAGATGGTAGAGTGTTGGTGAAGGACAATGATATCAAGAACCAATGGAGAAATTACTTCCATGAGATTTTAAGTGGAGATACTATAAATAATGTTAGAGACTCATGCGACATGAATACAAGATATATCATTTAAACATGATGAGTTTCATTATTCGAGCTCAAGAATTCTTTGAAAAAAGATGAAAATGAGAAAGGCATGCAGACCATATAGTATTCCCATTGATGTATGGAAGGGTATGGGGGATGAAGGAGTTGTGTGGTTAACAAAATTCTTTAACAAGATCATGAAGACCAAGAATATTTTGGGGGAGTGGAGAAATAGTACTATAGTCCCCATTTACAAGAACAAAAGTGATGTTCAGAGATGCACAAACTATAGAGGTATCAAGTTGATGAATCACACAATGAAGCTTTGGGAGAGGATTATTGAGCAGAGGCCAAGATCTATAACGTAGATATCAAACATCCGATTTGGTTTCATGCCTGGAAGATCAACAACAAATGTTGTTTTTCTAATAAGGAGGCTTATGGAGAAGTATAGAGAAAGCAAAAGAGATCTTCATATGGTTTTTATTGATTTGGAAAAGGCTTACGATCGCATACCCATGGAAGTGTTGTGGATGGTTTTGAAAAAAGGGTGTGCCAATCCAACATTGACTTGATTAAAGACATGTATGATAGCTCTACTGCAAGTGTGAAGACACCTAGAGAAGAGACCAACTTTTCCTATCACATTCGGGGTACACCAAGGATCCACACTCAACCCATATATGTTTGTTCTTGTTATGGATGAGTTGACAAAGACTGTTTGGGATGATATTCCTTGGTGTGTGTTATTTGATGATGATATTGTACAATTAATGAAACTAAAGATGGATTGAATGATAAAGTTGAACATTGGAGAAAGGCATTGGAATCAAATGGATTGATGATTAGTAGGAGAAAAAGTGAGTATATGCATTGTAATTTTGTCCAATCTTACAGTGTGAATGGTGGGGCCAAGTTGGATGGAGTAGATATACCAAAATGTGATAAATTTTACTACTTGGATCTACTATTCAAATAGATGGGGATGTACAAAATGATGTTTGTCATAGGATCACTACTGGATGGTTGAAATGGAGAAGTGCAACTATGTGATTGAAAGATCCCTCTCAGATTAAAAAGCAAGTTTTATAGAACAGCTATACGGCCAATCATGTTGTATGGGAATGAATGTTGGGCGGTGAAGAAACAAGGTCTCAACAAGAAGAACATGTTTGAAATGTGTATGTTGAGATGCATGTGTGGATAGACAAGAAAAGATTGCTTGAGAAATGACTACATCAGTAATAAAGTGGGGGTGGCAAGCATTGAGGACGAGTTGGGTGAGGGTCGACTCAGATGGTATGAACATGTGCAACGCAGACTGAGTAATGTGCCTATACAAAGCAATGATATTGAGTCAAGCACAATTATTATAAGAAGAGGAAGGTCATAATTAACATGGGAAGAGCTCATAAAGAGAGATTTTGAATCTCTACATCTTGACCAGAATATGACCCATGATAGAGATGAATGGAGACAAAGGATCCATGTAGCCGATCCCAACATAGTTGGGACTGAGGCTTAGATGGTGATGACCATCTAGATATTAGGAGACTTTCCTTCCTTCATAGAAAAATTCTTGATATGGGGTACCACATCATCAGTGACCTCTATCCTATCACTCCTAGATTTTAGTGTTATGTTGAGGACAACATGATTGAAAAGTTTGGGGTGGTAGGGCGACATGCCCTCATTCCACTCATGATCTCTTTATCCTTTAATTTACTTTTTGTTTTGATACACTTTCCATCTAGATTAGATTTTGCTTGCTTTGCATCCATGCATGCATATAGTTTAATTTCTTGCATTCTATGTAATATTTTCAAAAAAATGCCCTTCTTACCTTTTCATGCCATACATTTAAATTCATGAGGTTTTTGTAATTTCTTATGTGTTTTTTGCTAGGATTTTCTTTTTGGTTGTTCATGCTTTCTAGTGTAGGTTTAAATGTGATTTAGGGCAACATGACACCATTTTGACCAATTTTTCCCAAACTTTAATATACTTTCCTAGTATTGTGTTTCAACTAAATCTCTGCTTATTGTGATTTGAATGTTGATAATTCAGATAATGTAGCCCTTTTGATGATGCTTTTATCTAAATGAGTTCCAAGATGGGATTTTGCATGTACTCCAAGCCTCTTACAAGTAATTGATTTTTTTTAAAGTGTGATTCTTGTAGTGATTGGGGGATAGGTGGGTGTTGTGAGGGAGGTCGACAGGAATACAAGAGGCATCCAGAGAGGCAAACTTGCTAGAATTGCGGTTGAGGTTGACCTAAATAAACCATTGATGTCTAAGATAAGGATTGATGGTCTTTGGTATTTGGTGGAATACAAAAGTTTGCCATAGATATGTCCCTGTTGGGATCATTCGTTCCATGTGAACAGATTATAATCTACCATATTGCTCATTTTATGCTTAGTTTGTGTTTTTGGTGAAAGTTTCATGGATTAGATTGCTTGAATGAAACCGCACATGGATATTTATCACGTATGACCCCTCTTTGACCCGACATTTCTTCCATCATCTTCTTACCTCTTCGCTTCATGAAAGGATGCTAAAAGTGCACAAATTTTACTTAGACATCCTCCAAAAGATTGGGGTGGTCATATCCATACCACCTCACTTCTTCCAATCACCATATGCCCTCCTTACATATAGGGTAGAGAAAAAGAAAAGGAAAAAAAGAATTATGGGATGTCTCTATGTAAGAGCCTCTCGATAAAAGAAAAGAAAACAAGAAAGATGAGTGCTCCTATGTAATATCACTCCACTCCATTCCATAACCCTTTGTTCTCTTTTTATGCCTAGTAGGGCTAGGGTAAATCACCCTAGCCCTCACGCCCCTACACAATCCAAGTGGATCATGAGATATGGAGTGAAGTGTATGATGTAATTCTACAAAGTTAAGTAGTAACTCTAAGCATTTGGATGTATGTCATGCATGATACATTCTACCCGAAGCATTATGGAAGTTGCACACTTACATGTGTGATTGGTATCCCATATTTGAAGTTGTTTTTCTTTGTGATTGAATCACAATAAAAAATAGAAAAAATGAATCGAGATTAGCGGATTGCATGCCTAATCCCACATGTAAACTTACTTTATCCAAGAACATTATGATGATTCATTATCCTTTGTTATTCTTGAATAAAGTGAAAATGAGATAGAGTTGGAGCATACTTGAGGAGAAGTATGTTTTAAGTTTGGGGTGGTGATGCAACCCTATTTTAAGGCTTCATCTTGTGACATTTTGTACTTTAATCACATATAAACATGTTAGTTAGCATGCTACTTCACCCAATATATGGTTTATAACTAAATTCACTTATGGACATTCTTTTCATGTTTTTGGGTACCTAGACCACAGTTTGGATGGATGGGAGAGAAGGAGGATCATATATGGGTTCCTCTACCCTTAGAGGAGCCTAAGGAGGGTCCAAGAGCTTTCCCAACCTACTCCTAGTGGACAAGGGCTGAATTAGAGCAAAAAACTCCAAGGATTGATAAAGTGCAAGAAAAGTCGCCAGCACGTATGTGGTGCCACACAACAATCATGTTGCCAATGCAACATCTATAGTTAAAATCCAAGTTGAGAAGTAGCTCCAGCAAGTTCACCAACAAGGACATGTTGTCCAGCACGGTCATGCCAAGAAGACCCCAACACAATTGTGTCATCCAAAATGGTCATGTTTGTCCAAAGCTCAAAAGGCTCTTGCTAGGTGGAACGACCAAAATCCAAGTCTGTCACCATGGCCATGCTACCCAACATGGTAATGCTACATCACAACCATCACTATTGTGCTTCCCAACAAGATCATGCTACCATCTTCCAAAAATCCACCCTAAATTATTATTTTTCCCATTCCTCAACATGTCCATTCTCCCTCAATGCAATCACTCTTTCCTCCACCCACCATGACCGTTCTTCCCAAAATGGTCATGCTTCCATCAAACCCTAGCTCATTTCTACAATGATTTTCCTATCCCCCCCCACTTAACCCTATGCTTCCCTAGCCCCTACACATACATGGGTGACGATTGGAGCAAAGGGTAAGTGATTATTGCCACCCACTCAAGCATTCATTGAGATCCAATGTATTTCCACCTACTCTCACACCATTTTCACCATCCACTGCCCCAAAACACTAGTTTTCTAGGGTTTTGGCTACTTCCATCCACCATTCCATGCCATTAAATCACCAAGGAGGGAGGACGGTGAACTACTACTTCTAGGAGGTGAAGAAGGAGTCTTCACTAAAGATTCCATGGCTATCTACTCCTCTACTTCTTCTTCTTTGTTATTTGATTTTGTTATGAGTAGTTAGCCCCTTAGGTGGGTTTTTTGGGGTTAAACGGTGAGTTTGTAACCATGTTGGGGGGAAGTAATGTGTAAACTCTATAAATTCGTTTTTTATTGATTGTCTTCTTATTTTATCTCATTTCCCATGATTTATCTTGTGGTTTGTGCTAGAAAACATGGATTATCTTGTGATTTATGCTTGAGACCACCTAGGAGTAGGGGAAATGGGCCTATATGTAGCTATTTTGGGATTTGATCCTAGGTCCAACACGTTTATCCCTAGATAGCATCCCATATTCCTACATATATATACCTTCTCCTACTCCTGTATGTGAGATCTAAGTAGCTTGTTTAGAAGCACTTAGTGCAATTGGCTTGGAGCTATCTAAAGGCTAGATGGTAGGTGATGTGAGGTAAATACCCTCATTTCCACCCTCCATTACTACCCTTGGACCCCGATTTCCCTAACAGCTTCTATCCTAGAAATCTAGACTTGATTGGATCCTAGTAGAATTTCACCTACATCCTAATCCAAATGAGCCTCACAAGGTTGAATAGGGTGTGCTAGGGTGTAGTTCCCCTTCACAAAACCTATTTCATAAATTTCTAATTAGTAGTTTAGTTCAATTCTCTAGTATGATAGTATCTAACTTATTTTTTGGTGTCTCTTCAGATATGCGATAAAATTAGGACGATACAGAGAAGTTTAGCAAGGGCAAGGATGACACGTACAAATCGAGAGAACTTATTGTTTGGTTTGATTATCTAAATGAATTAGTAGAAATTGAATGTTATGAACCCCCCCCCACCAAGGTTCTAGTCACACTACCCCAAATGACGGACACTTCCCATTAATTTCTTAAAAGCCTAATTGCTCTCTTACTTATATAATGCTTTCTTAGCTAGTCTCTTTACTTTGTTTTGTAGTTAAATGTCTTATCTATTATAGTTATGTCTTACTAGTATAGTTAGTGTTATTTTGTGCTTGCTTGTGCTAGTTTTAGCAAGTTAGTTGCTACTTTGTTTGCCCTAGTTTCTAATTGATAGTCTAGTGTAGTTTCTTTCATAGTTTAACTAGTTTCCACTTCTGGGTTGCTAATTAGAATTACTTTGCAAGTCTTGTGTCAGTGTTAGTTCTTGCCTAAGTCTAGCTTGCTTCTTCCATGATAAGTTTCCTCTAATTTGCTAATTAGAACCAAGCTTTCTAAGGTTAAAATAAGTTTCGTTCTTGATTTCCTTTGATTTCTTTCTTGACCCACCAAAACCAATCTAAACCCTTGAAACCTAGAATCCACAATAGGAACCTAGCCCAAAACAAACATAGCTATAGTGAGCCGTCTCTCCCTTAGGTTTGACCTAGAATTAGCACCCCTATACTACTCTCATTCCAGTGTGCTTGCAGACTTGTTTAGAAGTCTATCAGGTTCTATAAATTCAAAAGACACATACTGTGTGTCTAGGGTATGTCTAGTCAAGTTAAGTTGATCGAGTGTCATGCTGACACATCACCACCCATGTGAGGAATATGTTCTAAAAGCAAGAAATATGAGCATAATGATGTCTCAAAGGCCTTTCATATGTGCAACATTACTAAAGGTGATCTGATTGTGGCCCGAGTATTTTTATTTGATTGGTTATATGTGAAGCCTAGAAAGAGTGTGGTTTCTTTTATGCCAAGAGTCGATCACTAACATAACCCTGCAATATTTTTTAGAATTTGACATACATTTTTTCATGAATTATGACATGAATGAATATGTCAAATAGTTATCAAAGTTTCTTGACATGTTTAGAGCTCATCATTGGGTCAAATGAAGAAAGAAAATCAGAGTCTATATTGATTGTCTATAAAGGAAAGGGAAAGTCAAAGGACAAAGACAAAGGAAAGAAAACTTCTAAATTTAGCAAAATTCTAAATCTTGTAAACTTAAAAATGGAGGAGTAGGGAAGGAAGGCAATTATCAGCATTGTCACTAGGCCTGATATTGGAACAAAAATCATCATCTTTACCTTAAGGAACTAAAGAAGAAGAATCAAGGTATGGAGATATACACTTCATGTGTACATATTATAGAGATAAACTTATCGACTTCTTCATCATGGGTACTAGATATTAGATGTGTATATCATATTTGTTCTAATGTGTGAAAAATTTGAAGAAGTAGACCCTTATTGAAGGGACATGTGGATCTACAAGTTCTTAATAAAGCAAGAGTTGTTGTGGTAGTAGTAGGAACTTTTTTATCTTTACCAAATGGGCTAGTAATATAGTTAAAAGACCAAAATAATTAGCTTGTCCTAAATACAAACATTATTTCTATATTTTTTTGGAAATTTTAATTTTGAAATTCTATTAAATAAAGGTTTAATCTCTATTTTAAGAGATGAAATCTATTATGGAAGTGCCCCAATGTCTTCTTGTCTTTATTTATTAATCCTTGTGACAAATTTATATAACATAAATACCAATAAGTTAAAACTTGATGACTCAAACGAAACATAGCTTTGGCATTATAGGGAACATAAATGAGAAGCACATTCCTAGACTCCATAAAGATGATTGTCTAGACTTGTTTGATTTTACTTTATTAAGACATGTAAATCTTGTTTATTAAAGAAGATGGGAAAAGAACCCTTTACTGGTTATAGTGGGAGATTAAGTGGATTATTAGGACTCATTCGTTTGATGTGTGTAGGCCTTTTAGCACAAGTGTTGGAGGTGGAAATTGGTACTTTGTCACACTAACTAATGACTTTAGTAGATACAAATATGTGTACCTTATGAAACACAAATTAGATTCCTTTAAAAAGTTCAAGGAATCTGTTAATGAAGTATAGAATCAACTTGGAAATAATATTACAACCCTCCAATATATAAGCCAATAGTTTTAGTCCCTTGTAAAAACCTTGGCATTGTGTTACAACTGAATCCACCTAGAACACCACAAGATAATGATGTATTGTGACATGTTAAAGATGTATGTGTAAAATGCAAGTGCACATGTCAAATAATATGGGAATCACAAGTTGTAGAACATGGGGAATTTTGAAGAGAGAAAATAATACTAACTATAAACCAATCAGCTAAACTAAAGACAATTTTGATTTTTTAAATCTAAACTAAGAACTAAAATTTAAAAAACAATGAACGGATCAAGTTGAGAGAAAAAATATGGATTTTTTAGGATTACAATTTCTATAACATACTCAAATTTATACATATAGCTTAAGCCTCCCATCTTCTATGCTCCTATTCAATAATATTAACATCTATTATCTTATTCCTTGATACAAAGTGAATGAGGAATAATTTGTGTCAATTAGTATCATGATGATATAAATACCCTTACATATGATATATTAAAGATAAAATATCCATACTACATAATTTGATATGAATTTAAGTACAAGTATACCAAATAATATGCTTGACTCTACATGAAACTCTAAAGTACTCTTAGGAATATAATATAAGACAAATCAATTTTATGTCAAATATAGTGTCAAAATTTATTATTTAGGATGATTGAAGACCTTAATTGGATGCTTTGTATACAAGTATTGGAACCTAATATCAAACAAATTCAAAATTCAAAATTTATGGAAAGTTTGAATACCTCACATCCTAATTATCTAGCATACCAATTCTCAAGAAAATTAGAGGTTGAATGCACCCTCTAATAGATTAAAGAAAGAGAAAGGTGAATTGGACCTAGATTTTAATAGTTTTCATTAACTATCATGCTTAAATGTATCAAGTTTTATTTGTTTTATTCTATGATATTGTAAGGTGACATATTATTTTGATTATTGTGGATCATAGCCTTATCGGGCCCTTGTTAGTGGCTATTGAATCTGAATCAAATGGTGTGTACATTATCTCCCACCTCCAATCTTTCAATGTCACTTCTGTTACAGAAAATGCCACACAACACATTTCTTCTCCATCCACTTTCTTCATATATGATGAATGGATTCTTGAGATTTCTTCACTGTAAGTTTCCCTTCGTGTTCCACACCTGATAAACCCTATACTAGGTGTTTCCACCATATAATTGGGAAACGCCCAATCACTGTCTTTTAGACATTGTTAGTTGCCAACCCTCGACCTTCCAATCCCCCCTTCTTACCAAATCTCACATCATTTATGTTGTATAGAATCAACTCATGGACCTTCCTTCATAATTTTGTGCCATGAATTGCATCAGTGAAGACTTTTTTTGGAAAATTTGGTAAGTATATTTCCAAACCCAAAAAAGGGGGGAAAGGTACAAGGTACACCCATACTTGTAGCTCACACGGGGCTATTAATGCATTACAACAAACACCCTGAGGTCATTAGCACACTAATTTATACTAGTTCCCAAATCTTGATAGTAATTTTGGAAACCTCCTTAATTCTATGCTTATACTCTTCCATCTTGTGGAACATGTGTAGAATGTCCTTATCTTTCCCACTGTGTTGTCTAATATTCCTTTCATTCCAAATTATGTGGATAGTCTTTGTTAATGCCCATAGCTCAATAATGGCATTACATGATCTTTTGTTCCCAAGTTCATCTAGACTTTCCCTCACGAAGTATGAACACCTCTGATTCAGCTTCAACTGGGCACACCCCCATAAGTACTTCCATGTTTTGCATTTACCAAATAGATGAGCAATAGATTCATTGCCCATATGTCAAATAATGCATGTAGGATCAGTATCTAGTTTCCATTTACATAGCTTGTCCTTTGTAGGTAGATAGCCATTTAGTGCTCTAAAAGTAGTTAGACTCCAGCTAGGATAGTGCATTGGGAGCCATACATGTTCGAAGGCCTTCCTTCTATCTTGCTTCTATCGACAACACTCACATATATATGTATCATCAACATATATGTCAGACAAAGGTTGACCATTCTCTTCCATAAAGTCGAGAACCCCCATGTATGATTTGGTTGTCTCAAAAGGTCCTCACCATACTTGAGCTTCATCCATGAGCCCCAGACTGAGTTTCCCTCTTTGAACTTCTTTATTCTTTTCAAGGTGCAATAATCCACAAGTTCATATAGGCATTTCAGATCTAGACCTCCTTCTTGTAAAGGATACAAAAGTTTACTCTAGCTTGCAGGGTGAACTGATCTTCCCCATAAGAAATCTAATAGTAGAATCTCCATTCTAGTTGGAACGGATCTGGGTTTTTCTCCTTGACTCAACCAGTATCCTTTCAGTCCCATTGCATAATATTTGATTAGGATTAATCTACCTATCATTGATATTTGGTTTCCAGGCCATTTGTTTAACATTTCCTTCAAATGATCAAGACATTCATGGAAATGTTTTCTCCTCAAATTCTCACTTGCCATTGGAAATACCAAGTACTTCGTTGGCCATTCTCCTTTATGGATTCCCATTCTTTCAATCAGAGATAGTCTATTCTTGCATGACTTGGAAAGATACAAATGAGTTTTATTGTCATTACACTTCATACATGAGTACTTCCCATATTCTTGGAGTAAGGTTTTTAAGGACCTCATGCTTCTTTTTCTACCTGCAATGAATATCAATACATATTTAGCAAATAAGAAATGGATCAGAACTCTTGTTATCCTGATGGTGTATGATCTTATAGTTCATTGTTCGTGGAATTTCTCTAACCTTATACTAAAACCTTCTATGGCGATGGTAAACAACAACGACAATAATGGGTCACCTTGTCGTAACCCATTTGAGCTTTTGAAGAACCCAACTGAGGTACCATTAAGAAGTAATGAGAATCATGTAGTTGTTACACATTGTTTAATCAGGTTTATCCATCATTCTGAGAAACCCATTCCTCTCAAACAACTCCATTGATATGGGCAACGTACTGAATCATATGCCTTAGTGATAACTAGTTTAATGCAGATTGTTGGATTGCTTCTTTGGACATTGAAGTTCAATGTAAATTTTGCATCACTAAAGACTTGATTTGTCCTAAGGTTCTGAAACTTTCTTGGCATATGTCTGATCTTCATCGCGGCACTAGACTTCATATCCAACCAATTCACTATGTGATAATCACCATTAACCTTCACCCTTATTTTCAATGTGTTCCTTTTGTTGTGCATTTCTGTGTATGTTTGTACCAAATTCAGGGTTCCCTCATGTTCAAGTTATTCACTTCTAGTCTACTTTTGGTCATATCTGACCATAGGGATATTTCCTCTAGTTTCCCCTGGCATTGATGAAGCTATATACAACCTCAATTGAAGTGGTTTCTCACTATGTCATGGGTTCCAAATGCGAGCTCATTTTCTACTATTTTCCTCAAATCAACGGGTCCTTTCAGGACCATGATGGTCCTTTTGCTATCTTGAACACTTGCTCTCCTTTGATACATCCTTCTAGACTGACTCACAACACTAGTCTCAACTTGTTTGCTATGTTCTAGTACCCTCGATTATAGAAACATATGGTCGTGGCAGTGTTGTTATTGCTGGTGCACTTGTACGTCATAGCACTTGAGCTTTAGCTCATTGAGTCCTGCGTTGAGAGGAGATCCCATCTACATCCACAAATATTTGAACATGATCATAGTTGTGTGGTATTGATATGAGATCAGGGCAGACCGAGTTTTTTGTGATGTGCTTCGAGGAAGAAGAAAGTGATAGAAATACCTTTTCTACCCTCATGTTCTTAATTGCCTAATTTCATTGGGTAGATCATTTGTGAGTTTTGACGCGATATTTGATATTCAGTTGTGCTTGTTCTTTTGCTTGGGTAGCATAACCAATGTGACTGTCACGTCTCCTTACACAGTCATTTGGGTAAAGGGCGTATTAGACATTCTACCAACCTACTTTCTTTAAATAATTAGAATTTGATTTATATTTTCTAAAATCATAACTAATTAACAGTTTTAGAAAAATAAAAAATTATATATTTTTTAAATCAAGAAAATTGGCCTAATCTTTTGAGAAGGTACTTAGGGAATGTTATTTTGGATTTAATTAATTAAAATGGGATAATTAGTGATACTTGAATACATGTGTTGCCTATAGGTGTGGAAAGAATAAGATTCTAGACCGTAGAAGTGTTTTTAGACTTTTAGGCTATTTTGAGATATGTTTTCTCTCTCCTAATTTTATTTGGGCATTTAGTGACTAAATCCTAATTAGTTATTATTGAGTCATAATTTTGTTGGCACTCGTCATTTTGAATATCATTAAACTCCCTCTTTGAATGTTGAATATCATCCATAGAATTCTCCAATTTTAGTTATTGAAATCATATTTCCCTTTTATACAAGTCATGAACTCCATTCCTCATAGCTTGGATGTTCTAATCCCTTTGATACATGTATATTAATTGTATTACACTATGATCTTGATTACTCTATTTACATGTCATATATGGATAAGTAATATCTAATAGTACCCTAACCATGTTTTAGGCACTAGGTTTTGTTCCCCTACCATGCACTGGGTATTATCCCTCTACAATGCTATAATTGCAGGCATTGGCTTTTATTCCCCTAATAGACACTAGGATTTATTCCCCTACCAAACACTGGTCTTTATTCCCCTGCTAGGCACTTGGTTTTATTCCCTTATCTTGTTTTATATATGGGCATTGAGTTCTAGTCCTCCCGACATGGCTAGTGGTTTGTGGTTTCCTAGCCCTACTTTAGTTTATTCTAGTTTTTTGTAATCTGCATGCTCTTTTTAATGTTGTTAATTCTGATTAAAAGGCAAGAAATTGTTTATTTCATGAGATTGGTTCTTTACGTTGAAATGCCTCAATCTACATTCTTGGTTAATAATTTAATTCATTACTTTCTCTTTAATTTCCCATTTTGTATGGCTCTTTTTTACTAAGAACACCCTTTCATTATATGCATATTCTTTTAATGCCCAAATACTTTAACTAATTCACATACACCAATATTTATTATGCATACCTATTTTCATTCTTTACTAGGTGTTGTCTCAATCCACCCAGGTTTCAAGAAGTCTACATAACTATTTTGGGGAGCTAGACTAAGGCTAGACCTTAGAGATAGACTCTAAGATGTATAGGTTGCCCTCTATTGATCTTCTTAGTTTTAGTAATTTCTTTTAGTTTCCTTAATGCTCATCACGGACCAAGTTGTTAAAATTTTGTTTAACATGTAATAGTTTAGTTTTCTACCACTGTGAATACTCTATCTGCTTTATATATATATATATATATATATATATATATATATATATATATATAAAATATTTGTGTCTGTGTGTGTGTCTATATATATAAGATCCATTCCATTTTCCAATTTAGTGGCACCCGAGTGGTAAAAATTGACGTTATATGATTGACAGGTCACAAGTTTGAAACCCCCCCGGCAACAGGATGAGTTAATTGCAAATTTTTATAAAAAAAGTTGAACCCCATATCATTTGAGTAATATTTGAAACCCTTCTTTTTCTTTATAGATGATCGATTTTAGGGTTTTATTGGTTATTTCAAAATAAAAGTAAGGAATGTTCCCATTCCTAGGACCCACTCTTTACAATTTCACCATGATAACAATCCATACATGATTTCCCTTTACCTAAAAATAACTATTTTTGGTTTTGCAATTAATCATATGTATCCAACATTACTCACTTTTGTTGTGTAAGATACTATTAGATCTAATTACAAACCCACTTTCGTAGTGCTCGTATATAAGATCAAATGCACTAGATTCTACTTTAGATATTAACATCATAATGCAACTTTGGTAGTGAGTTATTAATTATGGTGGTGATAATTTTTCCAATTATTAACCCCACTTTTGTAGTGATTAAAAATTTGTAGCATTATTTGGGTTGATCATGCATGAAAATGGTAAATTGAAGTAATCTTTATCATCAATAATTCAAGCAAATAAGTTTATTCTTGAATAAAGATTGTCATGTACAAATTAATATCAGGCTACTATTGAGTTCTATAGATCTAGGTATTAGTCCTGCATTGTTGACATGCTACAATAGGAAAAAAAAGTATGAATCTATATGGATGAATAGTAGGAGCCATTGTTAGTGGAGATCCTCTTCAAATATGAGCACCAATGGGCACCATTTCAGTTGTCACGTCATCCTCTAAAACTATTGGGATCACCAATTCCACCATCTCCTTCTATGTATCCTCTCCTCAGTTTATGTGCATGTCCCTCAAGGTTGAGCCTCTCATGGGCCTAAGCCCTTAGTCCATAAGTGGGTAAGTACCTCACTAAAAGATTTGTACCATCGAATTTTGTATTATGATATAGTATGTCAAACTTCTAGACTCGATGGCACTAACTTTGACTCAGTAGCACCGAGCTCTGTATTTCCTTTTACTATTGGAATTGAGTTAGTACTACTCAGTTGAGTGTAGGTAGTATTGACATGACTTTGGAGTGCTCTTGTACCAAGTGTTAGTATCACCAAGAGTGGTCTAGGTACCAGAGTTGTCATGAAAATGTTCATATCATTTTATGGGCATCAATGTTAGTATCACCAAGATATGTCTCGGAGCACCGATTTGTCCTATAAAAGCACCAAAGGTGCTTCAATAGTATTGTAATTTCTATGTAGCTTTGGTCACATTTTTTGCTTTAACCTTGTTGGTAGAACCAAAATGTGACTCGGTAGCACTACTCTTACTTCTGATGCACATTGAACCTGAGATTCAAAGCTTGCATTGATGAGGCACATATAAATATGATAATTCATACCAAATTTAAGGAAAATAGATAAATTTTATGAAAAAGAGTTTTTAGTCCACTTCATCATAATGTAAGCAAAAATGAATATAAATGATAAAAGAACAAGAAATCACCCAAACTAGCCTATACAATAACAACAATATTTGCATGCATCAAAATCCTATAATCTTAAATATTGTACATCCTCGAGAAACACTACATGGAATTGGTTTATAATGTCAACAAGAAGACACAATAATAAACTTCACCTTCCTAAACACCCTCCACAATTTGGTCATGAACTAGTGTTTTCCAATCATGGAGCAAATAGATACTCTACAATGACCAATTATAAAAATATCAAGACATCAAAAAAGGATTAATGAAATCATAAATAGGTCAAAGTAAAAAAACATCATAGGAAGTTGGATATACATTGAGAGTATGACATGACTCTTTCTGCACATCACTCTAGAAAAAGAATCAATTTTATAATGAGTTCAGATCACCATATAAACATTGATGAGGGGAATATCATGATGGTAACCTATTGTGCACAGAATTTGGTGGATGGAATGGGTGGCTTCGAATAAGATTCACAAATAATCCAAAATCATTTATGCAATCAATAAGCATGATCCACCTAAATGGTGGATGAAAGGTGTGCCTTCTGAGTTCTAATTCCTATTTTTCTTCTTTTGTATAGTATGATGTATGCAAAATATGCCTCAACCTAATGTTGACTACATATGGGAAGGTGTATTCATAAAAAAATTTCCATTTGTCTCCTTATTTATATCTTACAAAGATCATGACATTGAACTTAGAAATCATTTTCCTCCGTTTCTCGTATTTTAATTTTTTTAAAATTCTTTCATTTTATCTATCCCTTATTTTATCAAGATAAATCGTTCATGCTTGGCCCTTTTCACTCTTTTTGGATAAAGAGTAGGGATATAAATTTTTCTCTCTTTATTATTCTGGACAAATAAAGTGGAAAATAAAATAGCACATTATGCAATATGCAATGTAACATGGAATATATATGTTATTTTGATATCCATGAATAAAATGTTTGAATGATATGATATGTAATTATATTCCTTTTCTAGTGAAAAAATAATTAATTAATTATATACTTTCTATCATGTTATGCTGCAATTAAAAGGAAAATTATTTGGATCACTTGTTCATCCTATGGTGGTGATGGATGTAGAGAGGATGACTGAGATCATGTGACTAGGAGACATTATCTTCTAACCATTATATGTCGTTCACTTGTTAATTCATGTATTAAGGCAATTAAAAATTTATTCTTGAAATCATATAAGAGGTTATGCTATTACTTAATTATATTAGACTCAAACGCCACCATCATATCACATTCCATAGCTTTTAGGTCATAACATTTATTAGACGTCTCTTCAAGCTGATATGTCCAAACAATTCCTACATTTGTGAAATAATATACCATCAAAGTTGCTTATAGGATATTTTTGAAAACACATAAATTTTTATTCTTTTTCAAAATTGATACCATGTCATCAAATAATCGTTATCCCAACAAAATTATGCCACTAATGTCCATAATTTCTCTACATGGATGTGAAATCTAAAAAATAAATTTAATTTAGTGGAATGGAAAATATTGTAGAAGAATGATGAGAAGTAAATATGCAGTGGTAGGGATTGAATCAATGTTCCATTCCTCCCCCTAAGCTTGAATTGGCATTTTCCTTAGTCTCAAAAACAAAGGAAGAAATATGGAATTGAGATACCAATATGCTTTACCGAAGAGAAGGTGTGTAGTGTGGAGAGATATGCATATGTCTTAGTCCTCAAGAATTGTGTGAGCTCAATGAAGAATATATGTCAATGGGTTTCTAACATATTCCACAAACACCTTTGTGAGGAAGTAGCCAACTAGGTTTGAAACAATATTTCACTCAACCACTCAACTGTCGTTCATATTTGAATGATTATTTTCCATAAATAATCTTTAAATATGCACAAATGACAACTAACGTCGTCACTAGCATCCAAAAGTATGTAGTTGAGGAGTGTGATTGATGATGGAAAGAAATTACTCCATAATCCTCACTATGTGGTAAAATTGTTATCTTCATTAATAAGCATGTGTTGGTGCCACCAAGATATAGATGATAGTACTGACTTGAGTCTCAATGAATATGCTAGTGTTGATCTCAATACATGTGGGTTGTCAAAACCATATTTTATATGTCTGAGTCAGTGCCTCTGACTAGTCATTCGGTGGTACAGAGTTGCATTTTACTCCTTCCCATTGAAAATGACAGCCAGACCCTATTTGGTCGACAATGTTCTCAATAGTACCAAGATAATTCATAGGTGATGTTTTGATGGTGTCTAGTACCAATGAAATGAAATCTATGGTATCAATACTTGGTGTTGAAGATCATTGGTAATAATTTATATTGTTTTTGTGCCACTAACTATTTATTATGTGGTTCCAAACTATTATTGCTCCTTCTTAACATGCAATGATTATATTTGTGATATCAAAACCATGTCAGTGGTATCGAATCAATGTTTTTTTGCACACAAAATACACACACCATGGTACCTTTTATAATTGCATCAAATTCAATAACATCAAAGTGCAACTAGACTTAATTAACATAACTTTCCTTGATGGTTACACTACATTGATCATGGGATACAAGCACATCAAAAATAAAATTTATAAAATAGAATGTAAACAATCAAAGTAACTAAGATGCAAGATAGGTATCCATCCTCCTCATTTTGGTTGTGGTTGGAAAAATTACAACATTAGGTTCAAATGAGGAGGGTAGAATGTGCCTAGAAAATGTGTCAGATAAGATGGTTGTGGTGGAAGCTTTGGATAACTTCTAAAGTTTTGTTGGCTCCAGTAGTGGCCGTGGAGAAGTTGTTTAAGGAACTCCATTTTTCGCAACATGTTGTGAACATTCAACATGCCATGCATTCCTTCTCATGAGAAGTAATCACCTGGTGTCACTTGGGTTGATTTCCATGTAGATGCCCCATGGAGATGTGGTTGTGGTGTGGGCACTAGCATGGTACATAAGGTGTGACCTTCTCCTCTTCTTCTTGGCCTTTCTCTTGCTCGACCACTTACTCTTCATCCTTCTCTTTGGATGCTTTCCCACATCTCCTTGTGTAGGACAGTAAAGGTGCTTAATACTACATAGCTTGAAGGTGTGCTCGGGCAGAACATGCTCATTGTGTGTGGAAATAGCATACACCCTTGACTCATGCTTGGAAATTGATGAGCCTTCTTGAATTTCTTGAAGTCAAGTGGAGTCTTATCTTTTAATTATTGAATCTTATGAGATAAACTTGGAGGTGCATTGTTATCAGTGTGATGAGGCCTCTAAAATGAATGGGCAATTTCTGTTTCCTGTCCAAAGTGGTTTGGAGTATATGGGGGAGAAGGAAGGTGTCGAGGTTAATATGCTCCTTCCTCAACATCAATAGATCACAAAGGACATATAGATACACCCTTTGAACTTTCCCTTATCCTGAACTTGATCTGGTGAAGATGATATTTATCACATATTGGTGTAGGATCCAAGCAAATAGTTGCTCAATGTCTATGATAGATCACAAATTTTTGTTAATCTAGAATCCTTGATGAATATTTGTCAACTTTTGTCATGCTAAGTTGTGATTGAAGTCATGGGAGTCACTTCGTTGATGCCTCATGGGAGACCAAAGATGGTTTTGAATGCCTATAGAATGAGGTGGTGTGGAATTTATATAATATGAACTTGACCCACCCCTCCTTCCACTCACTATCATCGTTCTTGGGGAGGTAGGAAGACCCCATAGAAAAGAGGAACTTGAGAATCACTTCCATCCACCAAAGAATGGGTTGTCACCCATCATGCCTAGCACCTTACACATCATATTCATGTCATTGGTGAAGCCTATGGTGGAGAGGAAAATGTGGTTTCCATATTGTGTTGTTGCAATAGTATGATAATGTAGAGTAGTGAGTCTCTTCTTTTGCTTTTAGGAGAGGCAATTGATCAGTGTCGGCTTGGGGACAAGATGGTGCAGAACAATCGTTGATAAGATTTATTGGGGTCGATGACTTGCCATAACAGAAGAAGATGATTAGAGAGACATATTGATGAAAAATCCTTCTCACTATCACTATATGGTACTGTAGGAAGGTGTTAGGCAAGAACATGAGGAGAGGAGTGCTTGAGTGTAGATTTTCAATACTCACTCCCCTTTTATAGCAAAAACTCAGACTGGTGGCACAAACTTTATGCCACCAACTTATAAGTTGGTGGTACCGAGTTGGATATAATATGTGTCTCTTGATGGGTACCATTGATACTGAGATTCTTGGGATGTTGACGTACCAATTCATGGATTCTAAAGTTAGTGCTACCAATTTATGGACATTGCTACCAACATTGTGAAGGAAATTTGTTGATTGAGTATTGTGACACCCTTTGTCACACAAAACAAGATTAATAAAAATAAAGTGTGAATTATCACTAATAACAACATTACCACAAAATAGGATAAAATAAAATAGATTCCATAACAGGATTTCAAACTGAACATTTCCCAATTCAAGCTATAAATGTATGCCACTTGTATTTCATTCATATCAAATAGTATTACACACCATTGTTCACCAGCTAACTAGCCACAACTTGTTCCATATAACATCTTCTCAAGTATAAAAATCATGTCTATACTACCATGGCAAGAAGCCAAAACCTCAAATTAATGTGCAACATTCACAAAAACACCCTCAAGGACCTGAGTGTATAGGGACGAGACATAGGAATCTATTACTAGACACTAGTAGTATATCCATGTGCTCCACTTGCTATCAGTCTCAGCCACACGAACTCTATCTCATAATGCACGGCCACCTAAAAAGATGTGGAACCTACGGGGTGAGACCAAACATCCCATCAAGAGATATAACTCTCTACCACCATCTATTATAAACACAAATAACTAAAATAGGAAATTATACTTTTAACTGATAAGCAGATTCAACTCAGTGTTATAAGCATGGTAATTATCACAGTTTAAGCAATTAGGGCATCTATACTAAATAGTAGATCATATTATGTTTTACGAAGGAATATGAAGAAGATGTATAATAGTTATAAACTAAACAGTATAAGACACACAACAAGGGGTCATCCAATGTTATTCGTATGTGACCCTAAGCAGTAATACTACACGGCTATGTTATATCTTTAATTATTATGCCCTAAGGATTTGAGGCGTACCACTCAAATCCAATTGACCACTACAAAGTTGAAATTAGTACCATACAAGATCAATGGAAGAGCTAGACTCCATTGTCATCACCAGCACTACTCGGTCAGCACGAATCTGCAACTTAGTTGCATATAGTCCTTTAAAGACAGCAACTCATAGTCAAAGCCATAGTCCTATAAAACAACTAGCTTGCCATGGTACATGGAAGAACGCTAGAGAACAGGCTCATGCATGTTTGTTCTATAATAAATATATCTTGCCATGATCATGCCTAGTTAGGCAAGGAATCGGGGCAGGAGTCTGAGGGATCATGGTATCCTATTACGCTATAGTCCTACTTGATGCAGGGAGGTAGATGACGAGGTGATGGCCCTTGGATCTTCATCCAACGGCTATTGTGATCCGCTCATAAGAAAAAGAAAAGAAGAGTGTGACCACTTGAGTTACTCGGACATTGGGCGAAAAATCCCAGATCATGGCAAAAAATTCAGCGTAACATGTATCCCATTTCAACTAAATGAAATCATGGACATTGAATCAAAATATCAGGGTTGCTTAGGTCCCCACTATATGGAAACTTCTAAAAATCATTTGAGGGGCCAAACAAGGTCAAAAAGCTCTCAAATTTTAACCATGACCTTCTATTATCATGTAAAATATTATTGTGGGATTAGAATCCCAAATTTCTTAATCAAAATTCCTACTTAATTTAATTGGGTTTAACCTTCCATAATACCTAGCTAAATGTAGGAACATCATAATCTTATTAAAAATGGTCATGAAGCTTATATCCCACAAATTTATTTACCTTCACTTATACTAAACATCAATAATTATCACACCATGTCCATTTGTCACATTATATTTCATATTAAACATTTATTCATCTTCATACACATCCGACTAAAGTTACATATTTAAGCCATTATGTGTGCGTAATGCATCTATTATGAACTCGTTACATATTAAACCATGGTTAAGTTTATTTGGCGTCTTAGTTAAGTTCTATTAAGAAAAACCACATTAGAGTTTGAAATTAGCTGTAAAATTTTGGGATGTTACAATTCTACCCACCTTAAATAAATTTCGTCCTCGAAATTTCTACATACTACCCACCTTAAGGTTTCACTTATTGTATGTATGTGAACTCTCTAATATTATCTTAATGTCTCATTATCATGCATAATACATGACTTACTCATAGTTAACATAGTTTCATGAGAACTTGCTTAATTGACATGATTTCATAATAAGATGGATTGAATTGATATAGTCATTCTCCTGATCAGCATCCATAGTGCTCATAAGGTCAGTTAAGGCACACATAATGCTCCCATAGAGCTCATAAGGCCAATTACAGCTCACATAAGGCCGATTAAGGCTCACATAAATCTGGTTAAGGCTCACATAAGTCCGGTTAAGGCTCACATAAGGTCGGTTAAGGCTCACATAATGCTCCCACAGAGCTCATAAGGCCAATTAAGGCTCGCAGAAGGCCGGTTAAGGCTCACATAATGCTCCCGCAGAGCTCATTAGGCCAATTAAGGCTCACATAAGGTCGGTTAAGGCTCACATAACATGATGGAGAGGACAATTATCAACATGACATGATTTCTTATACTTAAATATGATTTTTGTAATTTCATAATTCATTAGCATAGAAATAATACATGATGTTCAATTTGAACACATAATCATAAAATAGTAGAGAACATTGTTTACTAGCATGTGTGTGATTTTTCTTTTGTATCCATGTCAAATGATCTACCATTTGTATGCATGTTTGGTCTTATTATGTAATTAATTAGGTTTAGGTGACTATATGTCTCAAATTTTTAATGCCAACCCTTGTATTTTTTTCACGCTTATCTTGGTACCTCCCTCATGCACATGTCCCATACCACATACACTTGAAAGGACTAGACAAATATGATTATTCACATAAAATTCTCTCTAAAAAAACCATGAGTTTGCGTCCCATACCACAAGCACATGGGAAGAAGAGAGAGCATGCTATGTATAATTCTAGAGTTAACAAAAAAATCTAAAACATCTAGGCAGATAACCCTAACCCTTATCTAAATTATGTCCTCTGACTAGACCTCTACTTTGATTTCCCATATCTTTAACTTAATCCTCTAACCTAGGGCTTAGAACATGTGAATCTTTAGCTTAGTGGTCATCTACTTGTTGCTCTGATATCATATTGTAACGTCCCTCCAAGTACATATATACGTCAGCGGAAGCAAACCATATGTTGTCCATAACATGGGTCACTTAGATTGGAGGAACATTACAAAAATGATATACATTGCAAAAAGATAAATGAAACACCATGCATTAAAATTGAACTTGATTCATACATTGTTTACAATTGAGTTCTTGAATTGAAACTAACTAACCAAACATGATTGAACATTATTTATACATGAACTTATCTATAAACATTAGGATCTTATATTTTACATGGCACACCACCATATTTATCTTTAGGAAGCATAGATCTATTCCTTAAACTAACCTTCATATAGCCCTTTCTTGGAAGTTGCTTTGTACCTGCAGGCATCGCGCCCCCAGCCATGCATGCAATAAAAACCACGTTAGAGTAAGCGGCATTGAGTATTATTATAACAACATAATAACTTGGCAATAAGGAAAGCATGAAACTAATTGAATAGTATATTTTGATTCACATAACTTAATCTTGGTGGTTGATTAAAGTTTCCTCGATACTTATGCACCAATGATGCTCATAAGGCCTATAGGCTCAACATTAACATGATGAGGATAAAATAATACAACCCATTACATGATTCATCATTATCTTTGAATAATTACTTGAACTGATTCCACATGAACATGACATGAATTCTTAAAATAGCATTGAAGCATAACATTAAAGCAATAACTTTAGGAGAACTTTCATACTGTTAAGATTTAATTTGAAACACATAACCATGCATATGATTCATCTTGATAATCATAATAATTATAAGATGATGAAAACTAATACTAAATACTCAAAGTGCATGAACCCTCTTACCTAGATCAGTAAGAATAACCTCCTCAGATTTTCCCTTGGCCTTATCTCCTAATCAACGTGTGATTGAAGTCTAAGGATTTGTATTAGGTTTATAAACCCTAATTGCCACAAGTCTTATACTTTGTAAAAACCAACTCAAAATAGATCTTAGAACCTATAACATTGGCTAGATATTGAAAAATGGATTAAAATTCATATATAACTTGACTTCATTGGACCTACCAATAAAAAGATATTGATTTTCCAAAATTGGCCAATCAAGGTTCAGATAAATCAATTTCATCATATTCTGAGGTTGATATCAAAAAGGAACAAAAAGACCAATTCGTCCTTTGATTAAATTCCAGACTATAGGTGTGAACATAATGTCACTCATGATGCCTCAATAATCTATTTTGCACAAAATCTTGAAAATGCCCTTAACCACCTGATACATCTATCAACATCCCTAGGGTAAGGAGGCAAAAGTGGCACCAAGCTTCTTCCAGCCTTGGTCATGGCACGACCAGGCCTTCCTGGAGCTCAAAGCTCAGAACCAAACATGTGATGGCCTCTAGATCTTGCAAAAACAACAATGTCAGGAGAGTTCATGGGTCCTCACAGTCGAAAAGACCCCTTTAAGGGGACCTTCGTTGGTCGGAGTTCGCGAACGACCATCTCGCCATAGCCAAAAATAGGGCAAAGGAAAATGAGTAGAAAATCATGTCGTGGCAGCATGAACTCAAAGGAAAGATTCATTTTGGCTTTGTAAAATCACAAGATAGATCAAGAGGCAAAAATTTCAAGGAAAATGCTATCAAAGAGACCAAACTACCACAACCGCTACGAGACATGGTTGGAGCTTGTCGACCCATCAGAAGGGCCAAACTCATGCCCAGAAAACATCACAGAAAGGAATTTAGGGATTCTAGGAAGCTTACTAAACATTTATTTTGATTACGGCGGCCAGAGATCCTCGGCCAATCTTGTCATCACCATGGATGTAGAACGACTATGAGAAGATCCTTTGATGATGACCAGACCAAATTGAAGGACGAGGAGGATAGCTTGAGGTCATATGAAACCTTATGGATTGTCTATGGTGATTCAGACGGCCAAACCACCTATGAGTAGTAGGCTCCTGTAAGGAGAGGATAGCTTGTTTTAGGCATTTTGCAATATGGGAGAGTTAGGGATAAACTTGGGTATATATATGTTCGGGAACCCTTCCTCGATCGATCAGGAGAGTTATCTTGCCACGATTGTGCCTAATCAGGCAAGGAATCGGGGCAGGAGTCTGAGGGATCGCGGTGTCCCTATTACGCTGGAGTCCTACTTGATGAGGGGAGGTATATGACAAGGCGTTGGCCCTTGGATCTTCATCTGACGGTTGTTGTAATCTACGCATAAGAAAAAGAAAAGGAGAGTGTGACCACTTGAGTTACCCAGACTTTGGGTGAAAAATCCCAGATCATTACAAAAATGTCAGCGTAACATGTATCCCATTTCAACTATATGAAATCATGGACATTGAATCAAAATATCAGGGATACTTAGGTCCCCACTATATGGAAACTTCTAAAAATCATTTGAGGGGTCAAGCAAGGTCAAAAATCTCACAAATTTTAACCATGACCTTCTATTATCATGTAAAACATTATTGTGGGATTAGAATCCCAAATTTATTAATCAAAAATCCTACTTAATTTAATTGGGTTTAACCTTCCATAATTCCTAGCTAAATGTAAGAACATCATAATCTTATTAAAATTGGTCATGAAGCTTATATCCCACAAATTTATTTACCTTCACTCCCCATGATTCATCTTTGGTGGGGTGTCAATTTCATCAGAGCAAACAACTAAATGTAGAAGCATGATTTTTTTGGTTCACATGTTGTGCCTAAAATCAAGAAAAGCAGACACAACAAAGTGAAAACATTAGTAAATTGTAAAAAAATCAAACATAACTACAGGACTAGATAACTATACTACTTGGCAAAACTGGTATAAATACAAGAGGAGGAACAAAGTCAAGAACCCTTATTTTATCAAGCTTTTATTTTTTAATTTCACTATAGCTAACAAAATTTGTAATTATATAGCCTTCCAAGGAAGTGTGATCCACAAGTATATGGATACTTCTCAATGAAGAGGGAACCCTTGTCACTTTCACAAAAAGGGAAAACTCAAATGTTACAAATGTATGGATACTTATCAATGAAGATATAACCTTGTGTTATGAATGTATGGATACTTCTTTATGAAGAGATAACCTTGTGTTATGAATGTATGGATACTTCTTTATGAAGAGTGAACCTTGTGTTACAAATAATTGGCTACTTCACTAAAGAAGAGAAAGACACTTCTATAAGAAGGGTGATCTGCAACAATAATGGAAGTTCCTTTTTTTATGTTTCAAGTTTGATAAACATACTTATATGAAAAACAAAATATTACTTAGAATGAAATAGAGTATCTCAGACAAAAAGAATAGCCAAGCATATGGACTCATACATATAGTACACTACCAACAATATCATAATCAAAGTCAATAGGAGGAAAATGTACCTTTTCTCAAAAGTAGATATCTTAGAGTGGTTAGGAGCTACAAGATTGACTAGATTCTCATTCAATGAAATTAAGAGACAAATCTAGGTTTTCTAACTTGTGGGTCATAATGAACAAACCATTGGAGTTTTTAGATCTGTATAGTGCCTTTAGGTGGTTTACCTGTCTTGTATCATAAATAACAAGTTTTAAGGTATCCCTATTTATATCCATCACAATATTCATCATCATTTTAAAGGATGGTCTCCACTTAATTCATTTAGGATAAAGCCCCTAAGTCAACAATAGGAGTATCAATATAGTTCCAAGGGTCAATATAATTATCTGATCTATAAGATTATCCAAAGAGTCAAAATAATATATCAATGATGTTTTCCAAGATATAATGGGTGAAACACAAGATTTGATACTCTTACATTCACAAAATCACAAAATTGGAGTTAAAACCCATCACTAAGATCCATCGTAAACTTTATGTGAATAAATCATAATTTTGAGATTTTTATTTTCCATAAAGATTTAAGGATAGAATAACCATAAAATTAGGAATTTTTTTCTTAAATCATTAGATAAGATCATTTCATAAAGTTTCTATAATAGAAATTAGAGTCAAAATCAAGTTTCATGATAAACATAGTCATATTTGATTTTAGAAAATGGACGATAATATAGAATATTTTGGAGCATGTATGCAAAAGTTATGATATGTGCAATAAATATAGAGAGAGAGGGAGTACCTTTAATAGAGAGGGACTCATTGCACTCTAGCACATCATTAGCCCAATATTGGGGTTAAATCATGAGAAAGAGGGGGTGAGGGTGCAAATAAGGGACTAGTTGGCTTCATGGGAGTGTAGAGGAGTCAAAGGGGAGTTTATATAGGTAGATAGGACTGAAATTTAGGGTTTTATAGGACTAGAACAAGGAGAAAATCTCCATTTTGGTACCAAGTTTGGAGCTTCAAACAACTTTTTGTTTTGGGGATAAAAATGTGTGCAAAATATTAATTGTCAAGGAAGGGAAAGAATGAACCAAGAATTAGGTGAAACAGAGCACAAATGCCCCAGATCTAGGACCTAAGGTGTGGAACCCAGAGGTGGTTTCCCTCCTGAGGTAGTATATGTCCTTGTGGGTGGGTCGGGTCATCCCCTACCTGGGTGTGCTGGTGCTACACGTAGCCCGGGCTCATAAGGGCATTTCTCGGCCATTCAACCATAACAAGGGGTATTTTTGGGCTAAAAAGGTGCAAATTTTGGGAATTTGTAGAGGGAGATAGGAAACCCTAATTGGAGCAAAATTTGGATTCAAGTCTTATCATATACTCTAGAATATTAAGAAAAAATATGATCTATAGGATAAAGCTAGGTATTGAAATGATCCAAGAGATTAGCAAGCCTAATTCAAGTGGATTTTCATGTATTCGAGGAATATAGAAGTATCACATTCTTTAATTAAGTGTCATAAAACTCCACAATTAATACCATCATCCAAAATATTTCCAAAATAGGAGTATCACTTATTTAACTATGCATTGGGTTCACTCAGTATATGAAAAGGCACAAAGTGGATTGAGAAATCAATAGGTGAAAATCCACTTCATCACAGTCTCACTATTTCTTAATTTACTTAGAATTCCTTATCTTGGCTAAATTTATTGTGCTACAGTATCATACCCAAATTTGGCTTCTTAGCACTGCCAATCCTATTCTCCATAATTGTATCCCTTGGTGTTAGTTTAGGATATAACTCAAACATTGTTTAGGTTTTATCTTGAGGGACCTTAATGGGATGATGATAGTTAATCATTCCAAAGACTAATATTAATGAACAAATAATAATTGAATTTTGTTCATAATAAATATCAACCTATTTATGTGAATATTTTTATAGAAATCAAATTGGAAAATGGACTAGTATAGTGTAAAATATATTTGGAGAACCACATCATGATGTATGGAAACCTATATAGTTATGTGTTCTATATAACAGATACAATGTGTGGACAAATATAATTCCACTAATGATTTTTTGCATCCTAACTAAGATGGAACGCCTCCATATCAACATAGTTATGGGAAATGCCCTAATAGGCACAAAAGGAATATATATAAACACATATTAGTGACAAATTGGTTTCTTATTATTTCAATGATTATATCGTTGAATGAATTCAAAAGGAATATTGAATTAGATAATTGATTTGGTTGAATAAAATAATGAGGGAAAGTGAACCTTGATAAGTAAGTCCCATAAACAATTCTAATCATCAATATTTGAGAGATATGGCAACTAGGGTGATGTTTGTAATAATATCAATAAAACTTGATATATTAAATTACTTAATAAATAACTTTATATGTGGAAACTTTAGTCAAATATCTATGGTAATTGGATACGAGAAAGGGTGTAGTGGCTAGATAAACCCATATAAAAACAAATCCCAAATTATCAGAGAAATACATCAAATAAAATAAAGCATATGAGTATAATAACATTAAACTCAAATTGTATTAAACTACTAGATAGATGTTCTCAAAAGGAGAAAATTATTGTATAATTAGATTTTAAATGCTTTCTTTAGTCTATATGTTAGTTCATCTTATTTTAACATTATTTACTAATCGGAAGTGAATAAGGAAAAAAAGAAAAAATTAAAATAGACCATAAACAACGGATCTTAATCATTGTGTTTCCTTCAAGTTATTGCTATGTCAATCTCTAGTAGGATCTAATTTTGTGTAATTCATGGGCTTTTCTTGGTCGTCAGTTTGCAATCAAATGGGAAACTAGTCATCTTCTACCTTGGTTCAAAATAGGAAGCCCTCTAACACTATTAAATATCACTTCTCCATCTCCTATCTCTCTCTATCCTTTTCCCTAGTTCCTAATTCTTCTACCGTTAGAATCACCTCAGTTTTTTGCATTGAATCAACCTTAATTTGGTGACTCCTTGTAGCCTATAAATAAATATCCAACCATGTGCCCACCTCTCCACTTTATTTTCTTCCAAGCCTCATTTAATCATCGGTCCTAAAACTTATAAAACCTTCCGCAACCATCACATAACCTATAACAGTGATTTTCTATATGTGTTCTACCATTGTTTGCTCTGAGGTTATATCTTCCAACTACTTACCACTCAGCCTTCTTCTAGAGGTCTGACCTAGCATCTTCGACCATTGTGTCACCTATAAAAAAAATCAGAATCATTCCTCGTGGTCTTGCAAAGGTTCCCACGTCACTAAATCCCTTAACCAGGTATCAATCCCAGTTTCCCCTTATTTGTTTTCAATTAGTTGAGGTACACAACTTCCTGATGTATATGTGCTCTATGAGCCTTTTATCATGATTTCTTTGATGTTCCCTTCCATTGGGCTTGGAAAACTTTGTCATCTCACTAGTTTTCACCATGGTCACTTTTTGGTTGTTCTCATGAGTTCTCCTTCCTTATTCCATGACAAGAGGCATGGTAGGCTCTTTTGTCCATCTCATGACCCATGTCAGGAGTCATTGAGATCAGGGGGACTGTACGAACTTGAAGAAGGAGCTTCTTTGTTGAGTATTCCATCTTTAGTTAAATTTATATTTGAGGTTGAAACTACTCTATAGGTATTCTTCATGAATTTCATGTAAAGGTTTGAGTTTGTTATTTTCCCTATGATGCCCTCTTGCAAGTTTTTATTAGTCTTAAGAACAAGGGTATTTTGATCCTTACGCCTCTCAACTCATTTTTAGCCGTGTGAGTTTTGAGTTATACTTTGAAGTCCCAATACGAGGGCACAAAGGTCATATTCAATGAGTTTTTTTAAGAAAACATAGTGATCAATTGTTATTCATCTTGTGCTCTACTACATGCAAAAGATTATTCAAGGATATTTTCATGTCTAGACATAGCCAATATATCTTGAAAGTGGTAAAGGAAACATGGGAAAAGAAGATAAATATTTTTTTGCAATTGCATATGACACATTGTTCAAAGTGCATGGTATGTGGTTCATGGCCATGATGCTTGCACCTTCCCTAATGCCACAAAATTTTCTCCAAAGAGGTTGGAGCATACCATAAGGTGAAGTGTTGCTAGAGAGGATATCAATAGCTCATTGTGAGTCAGATAGCATCAATGCATTTCTCTAATATTGGGCCTTAGAATGGTAGAATATAGGTGATGGTTTTGATTTCAGCATCAAGGGGTATATTTTCCAAGAGAGAGAACCCAATGCCCATGATGCAAGCACCAATTGATCAACACAATGGATACCTAGTCATGCATGTCTGGTGGGAGATTGGAAGGCTGCATCATCAGAGATGAAGATGTTCCCAACACATGGTCAGGTGAATGTTGTAGTGTGCCAATGTGGATAATTGTAGAAACTTTGTGAAGGCAGTGAGGGGATATTTTTTGTGTTCTTGGTGATGAAATTCACACAGGGGTCAATTATCACATTCTTACCCAAATATACAAGTCATTTCTCACTTTCCAGATATATCCAGCAAGTGACTAGCAAAAGAATGCACATCGATGGACCCTCAGGGGAGAAGATACTTGAAATCTAAATATATTCATTTGAGGATAAGAAGTGAGAATTAGTTACAAGATGATGTCATATGAGCTGAGTTATGGGACAATCCCTTAGACTATGCGTAAGGGAGTCAGGGGCATTATTACATGCCATGCAAGTATTATCGACCTCAATATGCTTCTACAACTTGTCTGCATTGTCGATTTGTTATTTATGATGGATTATATGAGCAAATATGTGGACCCTTTAATGTATTTTGAGCTTCCACATGTAGTACCAGTTGCTTGAAATATGGACATTTTTTTATTCATGCATCCAGGCATAAGTAGAGCTTGAGATGAGTTTACCAAGTTCTTCATGGGGCCAGATACAATTATACACCCCAGCTAGAGGGTCAAGGGGGATAAAGGATATGTGGCCCCATGCACCAGGGGGGAAATAGTTGATGAATCTATCGTCCCATTCACATGTGTCAAGAGCCATGGACTGTACAATCATATCCTAGTTCAGTCAGAAACTAAAATGAGCAATCTATATGACTGACCTTCATACCAAGATCCATCTATCATGCCAAAATTTAGTGAAGATACAAACTGAATAGTTTTACAACATTGAGCGTGTTGTTTACACACCAAATCACTAGGGGAAATCCTAGTCAGTCAATTGGCTTCTCAAATTTGAGTTTGACTGGGTATTGAATGTGAGTCGATCGACTAGGCCGATCAAATGGGATTTAAATGGTTTCTTTGACCAGTTGTTTCATCTGAATAATGAGCTTTCCCAAATATGGATTTTATTGAGTCTTCAAATGTGAGTCGGCCGACTAGGAGTCTGGGTCGATTGACTAGGATTTTTGGGGAGCTGGTAATCTTGTGCTTGAGTTGACCGATTGTTGAGTAAATCGATCAACTGGGAGGCCAAAATGTGAATAGAAGCCTCTGATTCTTGGGCCTATTGAGCTTTGTAATGATTGATCATATATCCTACAAAAAGCCCAAATAAATCAAATAAAAACTCTAATTAAACATGGAAAAGCTAAACTTAGACAATTGATAATCACAAAATGCTCTTAAAGAGATATATAAAACATGCAAATAAAATAGATAAATATGCATTTATCAAATACCTCAAACTTGAACTTTTCTCATCCTCAAGCAACATTGAATCAAAAATAGTGTCCAATAATACTCTCATCAGGTATTTCCTCACTTGCCTAACATTGGTTGATCCTTACCACCTTGCATGTCCAAGTGACCTCGATATCCTAGAATCACATAACACAATTGTCTATTTTCATATTCAAAATTACCTACAACTTGCTTCCATTTCTTGACCCACAAAGATACAAATTTCCTATCATTTTGTTGTACTCTCGCAAATTCTCACAAGTTATGCACAACACTACGGTTATTTGATAGTTTGGATTTATGTAGATTCCCCTGGGTATAAAAGTAGAGTGAAGGGATGTATGGAAGGAGGTGGTGTCTTCTCTATTTTACTTGAGACCTTTTAATTATTTTTTTTGAAATTACATTGATTACATGATTTGATGTGTTTTTTGGTATCTTTTCTTGGTGGTATGCCCCTATTAAATTTACAAGGGGTATGAAATAAGTGATAGAGGGGGAAGGGTGTGTCACCCCAAACTTGGAATTTGGCACACATTTTTTGACTTTTTGGTTTCTTTTCTTTTGGTGGATGGAGAGAAAAGAAGGTAGTAGAAGAAGTGTAGAAGAGGATGGACTTGTGTAGCTTGTGTTTGGAAAGACAACGCATTGGGCATAATGTGGCATCAATTCAAGTATTCTTTGTAACTTGCATAAATCAAGAAATTCAAAAGATATGTAGAAATTTTTAAATAAAAACACTTTGTGTTTGATTCCCATATATCTATTATTGTTTTCCAACTTTCACAAAGGGTAGTGCTATTAGAGGTCATAGGGGACAGATGATTTCTAGCAATGTCATTTTTTAAAATAATGCAAGAAGATTTACTTATTCAAGGGGTTTCTTGATTATCATGCATAAATGGTCGATTAGATAAAGGCTAAAACTAAGTAAAAGTAAGAAAATTATGAATTTTTTTAAACTAAACTACAAAACATGATAACAATTGTTGAACAACGAAGATAGAGTGGGTGGAGTAGGTATGTACCACCCACCTCCACCCAAAACTTAAAATTTTACTCATCCCAAGAAAACCTAAATCTGGAATGGAGGGGAGAAAAGTGCAGAGGTCACCAGGCAGCCCTAGTAGCTCAAAGAACATCCAACTAAAGGTGTGTTAGTAGGGTTGGAACCTTAATCAATGGAGCTTCATGATGCACCCAATGATTGGGTCGTTGTGGAAGCTCAAAGGGGGTGCCTGGTCGATGTCGCCTTTTGCCTTGCAGTCCCTTCAGTTGGATCCAAATATCTTCCTTCAGTAGTGGTGGAAGTGTTGTTGATATATGTGGATCAGAAAGAATTGGCTTAAGGGAGAACTAGATCCAGTCTGGTAGCACATGTAGCGGGCACTATGTAAGATCAGGCGGAGGATTCGGCTCGGGTTTCCCCCTGTCTTATAAATTTACATATAGGAGAAGTTGTGTTGATATGAAAGGACGCTACTTAAATCACAACATCATAAATATTTTTGTTCTCCTAAAAAATCATGCAATTAACATTATGATCAATTGGAGTAGTGAGTTTCATTGTTGACATAGAATGTTGATCTAGTTCCTCCATGCAAGAAGTACCTAAATCGCAAGTCGGATAAGGATGAATATCATCATTACAATTGAAGAGAGGGGGCATGTGAACTTTTTCTGATGATGGTGTCTCCCTTCAGTTGTGTGAACTGAAAATTGGTTGCAGTGGAGAGTAAGGTTCTTGATGAAGAAGCCTTTTTCCCAAAAACATCTACCGATTTATAGTGGGAGGGTGGTGGTTCATTATCTAGAATGGGTTCAACAAACGTTCATAGGTCATTGATGACGTTTGGTTCTATGTCTACAATAGGAGTAGTTTTTGGAGCTTCAAGATCTATAGCCAAACAAGAACGACTTTCTTGCTGCAGCTTTTCATACTCAAGTACTAAAGCCTCTAGGAGAAGGGTTGGAATACCAATATACTCATCACATAAAGATTCCAACTCCTTAGTTTGTGTTATTTCTATTGAATCGGGTATAGTTGACATGATGATGGTATCATCATCATCGTCATAAAAAATGTATCATTATCATCATCATCGTCATCAAAAAAACCATCCTAGGTTGCTCTAACTTACTCGAGGCATTTTTGGGCCTCTAGTAAAGTAGCTAGCAAGGTTTGTCAGTTTTCTAGTATTCCATGGTGTTCTGCTACTATCTTCTCTAGGGCTCTCAGTCGCTCCTCTTGTTAGGTGTATATTGATTTTTACATTAAGGTTCATGCTCCCCACAATTTTATTGTTCATCTCCACAGTACCCCCTATAATATTGTTGGTCATAAGCATCTTCATTAGGATATTGATACGTGTAGCATGGTTCCTCCTAATAGCCTAATTTGATGCTCACATCTTTAGTGTAGTGTCTTAATGGTACGTAATTTTGATTTTGGCAAAAAAATATAGTTGACAACTCTAATGGTTTTTTATGAATGGATTTTAATTTGAACCATATGGACAAGTATTTTTTTTATTTACCATCCTTCTAGGTATCGGCCATGTGCCACAAAGTTTGCGAGAAGCGAGAAGTCTTTCCCTCTTCCAAGGGTACACAACCCCAATTTTGACGTATTTACTTTAACAGTTTATCACATATATGATTCATCAGACTTCAACTTTCTACATGTGAATGACATGTTGCTTCTTCTTTTTACATTGTGAGGGTGGGAGTCCAACCTTATTACAGAATCGCGGAAGAGTTTAGTTGTTGCTATAAACTTTCTTACGGGTGCTCCAATTAGATATTGAACCATCAACATGTGGCTAACAAATCAGATTGATTTACAATTAACAGATGCAAAAAACATGTTACTTTCAATACCCGCTCATATACAATCAGTTACTGCTTCTGTAATAAATGACTTAATTTTGTTAAGCGTGTGAATAATTTATTTTAAAAGAAGAAAAAAAGTCATTAAGCTAATAATGTGGGGGCAACACAGAATGATTAACATGCTATTGCTACCCAATGGTCCTAGGAATTTCTCCCGGATGTAAGTGCAATGGACTGAATCACGGTGTTTCAGCGTTTGTTTCCTTGCAAAACGTGAATGATCTTTGAAGATGTTTTAACTCCCAACACGTCAGTCCAAGCCTATTTAAAATCATGGCACATATAGTTTGATAGTCATCTTGGTACGTCCGGAACAAAAAAGAAGTCCTTAACTGCCGTGTGCAAGTCAAGACATGTATAGAAAGAAATCTACAAACAGGAATTTTTTTTGTCAGATGTTAGCGCAAGACATCTCGGTACGTCTGGAACACATCCCCACTATCAAAAAAATAATGCTTGCACAAGACAATTTTAGAGTATGTTTTCCCCATTATGAATGGTTCTCATTTTGTATACCCATGAAACTCCACGTATGTTTGCATATCTTCCATATATTGGAGTCTTTTCTCATAATCCCCTCTTTTTTGGGGAAATTATAAAACCCTTGACCTTAGGGGAAATTATAAAACCGTTGACCTTAAAGAAACTTTAAAAAACCCTCTCTAATATTTTAGTATTCTGCCACGGTCGGAGCTGATAGCTTGTCCCTCTAAATAACCTCTTTATAAATCATGATTTTCATTGCTTTGGATTTGAAGTAACAATCACTTGTTTGACTCGGTCTAGACTCTAGTTGTCAAGTTAGGTGGAGTCAGCAAGAAATTCTTCAGTTCATACATGCAATGCGTTGTTACTATAGGGCCTTAGGAAGAGGAAAACAAGCAAAAAGAACGTATAAGTTAAAAAAAATTGACAGAAATAGTTTGGTAAGAAAAATCAAAACAAAATTGAAATAAGCTGCCCGGATGCCTAAAGTTGTTTGTTGTGATTTCTCAAAGGTCAAAAAGGTGGGGGTTATTAAGAAACACATTAAGTAAGTCAAAAAGAAAAAGTGTGCTTACAATTGAGGGGCAGACCTCTTCTTTTCACAGCTGAAGCTAAAATCCACGCTCTGTTGCCAACCCTAACCGCACTCTTTCCCACTTGGATCCCCACAGCTGGTACTCAGTGTGAAGAAAGATTCGTGGGCGAGTTCAGCACCATCATCATCTCGCTGGTATGGTCGTAGTCCCTCGTTCTCCCCCTGGAGATACGAGGAATGAAATGTGAGACATGAGCTATGAGATGATATATAAAAACAGAAATAAGAGGAATGAGATAGTCCTCTCTTTTGACTGGGCTGTTAGGCAAGGTCACCTGACTCACCTTCGTGGTCGTGGATCCATTGGCAAATGGCGAAGCATTACAAAACCAGAGTCCGTGAGGCGGGCCGGCCGGCTGGACCACGACACATGATAACAACGCGTGTATGTCTTTGTTGTCAATGTCATCCAACAATAATATATGGAAATCTAATAATAATCATATATAATATGATGGGACTTTTGCGTCTACTAAAACGAAGCTCATTTCATTTTAATCTATTCAAGGCGAAAACCTGTCAATCACAGCGATACCTGGTAGCCCTCTGCTTCTTCCTGTAGCTTGCCTCCAGTTTGCGTACGTGTTTCTTCCCAGAACCTTCTTCATCGTCCACCATCCAATCCCTTATCTTGTCACTGTCTTCACAGAGCCTACTACTACCTAGTACTTGGTACAATAGAAGCCATTATGTGTGATCATCCGGTAGTAAAACGGAAATGGATGATGAAAATATTTCTCAGCGTACCGTGGATCATGCGAACCATTATTGGACGGGTCAGAATCAAGACGAAAGGTACGACGCTAGGTACAAGAGTACAGTTTATAACATTCATTCATTGAAAGAATGAATGTTAAGAGCCAAGCGGTTTGAGCTTGATAATGTTGCGCTTGTGAAGAAACCTCTCTCTCTCTCTCTCTCTCTCTCTCTCTCTCTCGAAGTTCACTATTTAATACGGCTCTGAAAAAACCTCCAAGGATACCTCTCTCCAAGATGGTTGAAGAGTGAAACAACTAGTTCTTTTTATTTCTGAAAAAATACAACTGAAAGTGCACTGCAATATTTGAAGTTTAAGTCGAAGTGCATCATAATCGCTTATTTAGAAAAATGGATTCGTAGAAAAGGTAAGGTCATCAACTCCAACTGAAGGAGAAGGGCGATTGAGAATCCATTAGAGCTGTTGCCATTGGATAGAAAAAAGAGGCTACGAGGTGTTAGGTGTTGCTTCTCGCCCTAATTGCAACAGTTGTGGTACAAAAACATTTTTCTTTGTTTGGTGTTCCTATTGGAAGAATAATAATGCCGTTTACTTTACTAGTGCCGCTAACTAGGTCAATCATGTTGCCCAAGTTTTCGTTTACCATAAGATATTGGCCTTAAGAGTATTTTGATATATCTACGTTGATATCAAACATTAAAAAAATCGTATATATCCAGATAAGAGTAAATATTAAAGACATAATCTATCAATTATGCCACACCTGGCGGTTAGATCAGAAGGTCAAATTTGTTGCTGGCATCTGAAGTAAAGAAAGGCTTAAACCAAGGATTATGTCATATTTCACATTTTTTATAAGGACAGGTCTGTGACCCGTGGGACAGTATGAAAAGACTATCAGTGCTAATACCAAGAAATTTTCTCGAACATTTATCATGATTACTGTGTCCTTCCTAAGTTGGCAGTAGACATCAGATCCCGCAGTCAGACAACTGATAGCGTTAAACATGTTACACCAAGCAGCAAGAACAGGGAGTTGCCCCTTCCTTTCACGTGCTAGAAACGGAGGGCTTTTCTTCTTGTGAATAACACTTTGTAAAAAATGCCCAGATATAAAATAAATTAGAACGAGTTCTTGTAAAATCTTGTAAAATATGGAATAATAATTTGTAATACGTGCTTCGGCCACTGCATATGAACGTGCAGTGCAAGATGATGAAAAACAGCCCACATTCCACATGTGCCAAATCTCCAAGATTTTTCAGACGCTCAGTTAAAAAGCAATGGAGGGTAAACCCTGCCGTATCAGATTAGCATCATACAACGTATCAGAGAAGCACCTAAGCGGCACATAACATATTTGCAAAATTTTACTCCACAGGCATTTACCAACAGAGGTGCCATCTGTGCATCGGTATCTCTGTTCTGCAACAGTTTGTATGATCTATCCACTGTCAGCCATAAGCTTCCATCCACACCTGATGCCTTTCATCAGATGCATCATCTGCTTAATCCCACATCAGCTCAAATTCAAAGAACGATGGAACGATGCCTCCAAGCTTTTTTTTAATGATCTAGAAAACCGTGTCTGAAAAGCAATTTAAACAGAAGATGGTGATACAGCATGTTCTTGCATAGCCAGAGGGATGCCAGGTCTCCAGGAGGTTCCGTCTGGTCCGTCCATGAGAGCAACTCCCACAGCAGCCAGTTCCTTTCTGATCTCGTCCGACCTCTCATACTGCTTATTGACTCTAGCTTGCTTCCTCTCCTCGATTTTCTCTAGCACCCGTTCCTCCGTCAGACCTGCCCTCTTCAGTGCCTTCTCTCTCAATTGCTCCAGAATCTGTGAACAAGACAGTTTCGTCAAAATTTCTTAAAAAGAATCTCTCCATGGTCATCTTATTAAAAAATTATGGAATCTACAAGCCAATGATGTAATGCCACCCTGCAGCGTTAACACTTGTATTGAAGCAGTGGATCGACTTGCTCAGAGCAGGTCAAGTGGAACGGTTATCTAGTCTGTATACCAATGAGCAGGGGATTGGACGGTATTATGCAATGACTCACACATGCACAAAAAACGGATTACAACCTGGCTATATTCATGTGTATATTTCTTAGATCTGGTATGAAAATTTTGCATGGCCACCTTGTATACCTTAAAAAACGTTTCGAACTGAGACAGCCAGTTGGCCCGAGTTTTCTGTAAAATTTTTGTATAAAAGCATATGAAGGAAATTCTGGTTACGAGCAAGCATTATAGCAATTCTCACTTCATGCGATATTATCCCACGGAGAACATCCTACTTCAATTCCTATACTATTCATTGGACCTCACAACATAACGAACTTCAGAAGGTGGGAAATTGTACTTGTTGCAACATATAATAACCAGAATCCCTTCCAACAAAGAAATCTCAACACATGAATAAGAATACATGTAAGAAATGGATATCATTCCAAATTTTCACACATAATTAAGGGCAACTTTGCTGCTGCTTTTCACCTATCACTTGAGCAACTTGCTTTGCTCATAATATTAGTCCACCATTGCTGCAGCGGTAGTTAAAAATTGGGGCTTCATGGGATTTGGGCGATCATCATCGCTCCTCAAGTACTGGCTAAATAGCCCCGAAAAGGAGGATGGAGCCTCATCAAGTAATCGAGGGGATGAAGGAATGGAGCTTCAGATCTTGACAGAAATGCCAGACAGGTTGTCGGCCAGGGGTGTGAGCGTGGTTCAGTCTTGTGTGTGACCCAGTGTGGATGTAAAAGCACAAGCCAATGCGTCATATCAGTTTGGAAATTCTGTAGACAGAACCTAGTTAATAACTAGTTTTTAACCAATTATCAAGCCACAATGCATCTCTAGTTTGGTTCAGTGCGACTAAGTTTATATCCTGATCCATTCAAAGAAGCATACAAGAATACAGCGGACGGCAAGTTATAAAATTTACCATACTTCTTACCCAACCTGGTCAGTTTGTTAAATGACACCAACAGTTTGTTAAAAATGATAGTAAAAGCAAGCTCAACGAACAAATGCTGATAAAAAGAAATAAAAATAAAATTAGTAGAAGCACATTGTACTGAAAAAACTTGTTTGAATAGCACTTAACATCAACCTATGTTGTCGATTTTATGGAAAGAGACTTGAAAAAAAAAAATCAGTTGAAGTGTGTTGCTTGAATAGCAACAATAACAATTACTGTTTCTGTATTATCCATTAGTTGTTGAATAAAAACAAATCAAAAGGCAGAAGCAAGCTACTTGAGATTATATAGACTGGTTGAGAAAGACAAACAACCGGGCTGACTTACCGACATGTTCCAGGCTAAAGAGATAAACAGACTGCACCAATCAAAAGATTAGGTTGACTGTTATTTAAAACCTGTCACTTGAAGTATATTGGTCGAATACAATGACAACGATTGCTGCCTTTGTATTTTTGCTCGATTAGCGGCTGATAGAAAAGAAAAAAGAAAAAGAGCAAGCTACTCGAGATTATAAAGATCGATTGAAAAAAAAACAATCGACTGGGCTAACTTTGTAACCTGTTCTGGGCTAGAAAGATAAACACATTGACTGCACCGTCAACATATTTTACTGGTTGATTAAAACCGGCCAATAACGATGTTTATGAAATTACTTGTTCAGATTTTTTTGACAGTTTGGAAAAACAAACATCTGCTAAAACATTCCTTCAAGACTCGTTTAAAAAAATAACTAAAAAATAACCAGTCAAACAGACAGTTGGAAACCAGTAAACTATCGCTTATTTATGTGGATAGTAGATATGGATACTTGACCCATGGTACTTTGCAGCAAGAAAATAACGTAAAAAGCAAATTTTAAAAATGAAAATACCAAAAAAGAGGAGAAAAAAATGAATAAGCACTCAAGCAAGTAGGTGGAAAACCATACACACATCCACCACACCTTCGCTTATTTACACACACACACACACATATATATAGCGTACGAGTTCAGAGAATTATGACTTTTCATGTCAAAACTCTTGTGGATATCATATATGTTCAGAAATTATCACATCATGTGCCTATCTGTATCCACGTCCAGTAATGTGTCCGTGCTTCCTAGGCTAAAAGTTATGACTTCACAGGCAACTGCAAATAAATGAGATGTCTAACAACATTTGTTTAGTCCTAAAGCATGTTCATGTGTTTCAAAACTATGTAATTTAGTCCTAAAGCATGTTCATGTGTGTCAAAACTATGTAAGAAAATTAGTTGAATTCTAGGATCCCTTTATTCAATGTTTCTTATGTCAGCACAAATAGCACAGAAATGGTTTGGCATTGCATATGTCAAATAGTTACTTCTAGACATAAGAAAAGCACAAATAAAGATTGGCATTAACTTGATAGTGAATGGACAGACACTGTCAAAGAGTGGGATAGATGTCTAAAATAATGTGCTAACTAGCAATCATATATTTATTTGTGATTTTAAATTTTGGAATATCTTTTTATTGACAACATTTTATGGCCACACAAGACATTGTAATCAGTGGTCACAAGAAAATGAATGTTGGCAGCCTGGTGGAAGTATATATCAAGACAGAGCAGCTTCCTAAATGCTAATGCTAGTAGAGGAACTAAAAGCAGAGGGACTAAGAAATCATCAAGTTTCTAAAAGTCTCTGATGTGGCCCCAGCTGTTCATCCTGTTGTCTCGTTATTGTTCTGATTTCTCTTTTGCCGTGAGGCAACATATCAGTTTAAACTTTAAACCAAGCAATTGTTCATATAATGAATAGGTCCCGTTCCATTCTTATCCCTATAATGATTATCTTGCAATTCAATATATATTTCTCTTTGATATGCCACTTTTAGTACACAGTTTGGCATCTGGATTCATAGGTTAATAAGGATGGAATATCAAATAGTAAATTCGTGACTTAGTGCATGTTGTTCATCTATTGAATCCTAAAGGGGCAATGAGAATTATCGGGACATGGTGATTCAAGAATTCAATTCAGTGAACCACACATGTTTGATGCCCTCAACTTATTCAATTACGTGAGTACATTGTAGTGGAATTTAGTATTACCTCTGAATAGCATGAGGGCATCAAACCAAGAACTTCCATGGCACCCCTGATTGTCTTTTCAAGAGTCAAAACAGATTCAGCTCGCAATTCTTGCTTTTTCCCCTGTTAGACAAAGCCATATTAATAGATACCAAGGAGGAAACTTTCAGAGATCATTTTGAGATATATAGAATTATATATAAACCTTCCGAGTATGTAGAAGGTCATTAATGGTTTTAAGAGGATCAGAGAGGGCAGCCAAGGCAACAGGAGTGTGAAGATCATCTGACATTGAGTTAGCAAAATCCGATATGAACTTATCAATACTGCTTTTGATGCTAGTTGGTATGGAATTAGAAAGTCCATTTCTGCTGTGTTTCGTCAAGAACTCCTCACAATCAGATAAGCTCTGCAAGAACATAAGAAGCTAATATCAAAAAAACATATGCATCAAACATGTTATTGGTTATTCAATGATTCATTATTTACTTCCCAAAAAAAAATGATTCATTGTTAAATTACCTGATAAATGTAATACAGACGGTCAGATGCATTTTCAAGATGCAAATCGGAATAATTAATTGGAGATCTGTAGTGTGTGCCAATCAAGAAAAGCCTTAAAGCTAATGGATGATATAGTTCGGTGACCTGGAACAAGAACACCTCTGAGATGCCAATTTGAGGCCAGACCAAGTACAAGAAAGAATGGCATCAAGATTTCAGATAAACTCACCTGGCGGATCGTAAAGAAGTTACCAAGAGATTTGGACATTTTCTCTGAGTCTATGGTAACAAAACCATTATGCAACCAGTAAGCTATCCTGCTTTCTTTACATGCAGCACAACTCTGTGCAATCTCATTCTCATGATGAGGGAAAATAAGATCCATTCCTCCTCCATGTATATCGAACGCAGGTCCCAGATAAGTACTACTCATCGCACTACATTCAATATGCCATCCTGGTCGCCCTGGTCCCCATGGGCTTTCCCAGTATGGTTCTCCTGGTTTTGTGGACTGAACATGTAAACAGTGAACATCAGTCAAGAGTTTTAACTACAAAATGGCAAAATATGCAATCAACTTGGCTCACTTTCCACAATGCAAAGTCAGCAGGGTTCTTTTTTCTTGAATCTACAGCTACTCGCTCTCCTGCACGATTATCTTCTAACTTCCGTCCAGATAATTGACCATATGATGGAAACTTGTCAACAGAGAAATAGACATCACCATCAACTGAATAGGCACAACCATTACTGATGATCTGTTAAAAATGGAAAGTCCAAGTCATGAGTTAAAGCGACTGAATAATGATTTGTAAGATATCACCGCTGGTAAATAAGAATATCTTGGAAGTTCTCAAACAAAAGTAACATTGTTTATAATGAGCGATGGGTAACATTTGCTGAAGGCAAAATACCCACTTGCCCACCTCATGTTTGCCATGGTTAATTTTGTTTCTCCATGAATGATAAAGACATTTAAGGTTAGAGACAAGAAGGCTGATGGAAAATATTTACAAGTAAATGAATATACGGCTAAATGTATGGATTCGTTATTTTTTTAAGTTGTCAAACAAAGGTAATACTGAAGTTTTTTATGATAAGGACTGTCTGCATTGGTTGGAGGCATAATGCCCACTTACCGATCACTCATTCGTTACCAATGGACCTCATGTAGCTAGTATCTAAAGTTGGATGAAGCGAGTATATACCTATACCTGTTCCCTATCACTCGAGACAGCCATCAGTATGCTCATATCTAGCCCTTTGACAGCCCTACTGGAGTTAGATTCTGGTGTAATATTTAAAAAACCAATGACATTACAGTTGCCATCAATCTTCAACATCACCAGATTTTCCCAAGCTAGATTCACATGCTTCTCATTTCACTTCTATGTGATTATCTGTCCCACGATTATTGCAGGAATTAGAACCAAAAGAAACAACTAAAACCAATCATCATACTCTACCTACTTCCTCCGGTGAATGGCCGCTTGCTTTACCTTCACTCCAAGGCAAGGAGGAATAATCACACTGGCCTATAGGGAGACACTAACAAGTCTTGACAAACCTAGAAAATGTTGCAAGAGATTGTGATATCATAAAACACAGGAAGGAGATCACTCACCAACATCCACCTGAAGAACCGTGAATGAGAAATAGGCAAGCTAACAAGGATTAGATATGCTTAATGTGGAAGTTATTTGATGTAGGACAGTCTTTGCCTTTACGCACTTACGAGCGCAGGCATCGCCGTGTCGTTAATTAGGCTTTTTTTCAGCTTACGTTATTTTATTATGCCTTTTCCTTATTTTGGACTTTTGTAAAGTCACATGGTTTAGTTCCACATTGGCTACAACCTGTTTAGTCTTTCTTTTAGAAGCCTATATAAAGGCTCTATTGCGTCTTTGCTTAAAACAGTTGATAAATGAGAATTATTTCCTTAGTCATTCTGCGGCATTTCTTCTTTAGTTCCGTAGATTTACATTATTAATTAGTGCTAGTGAGCCCTATGGGCTCAACTAGCTGCTTAAATAAAACATGTTTAGTCCCACATTGTGTAATCAAGGAGTTGTGCCTTGCGCACAATCCTAAATAAACAGTGACCGAGTAATTGTTTTATCATCAAGTGATTACCACATTTCTTCATGGAATCGGAGTGGGTATCATAACCCTCCATCCCTCCATGTTATTTTCTTTCTCCTTTTTTTCTTTTTTATTTTCTTAAAGTTGCTACGGTAATGCTATAGCACAATACTGTAGTGAGGCCACTACAGCCTCCTATTAAGTGCTGCCAACCTAAGGCAACCGTGAATGGCCGCTCCAGACCTGATATGTGGTGGTCTCCTACATCCACCTCATTGGTTCCCTTGGAGAGGGTGTTTCTTCCCTGCACAGGACAGCGATCCCTCCTTGGTCGACTCTGTCTCTACCTGACTGGTTTGGGCCTTTCTCCTTTTTTCTTCTTTTTTTGTGTTTGTCAGGCTGTTACACTAGCCGTTATAGTACTACATTATAGTAGAGGCTAATCCAGCCCGCCTATTAAGTGCTGCCAACTCAAGGCAACAATGGATAACCGCTCCCGACCGAATCTATGGTAGTGTCCTCCATCCACCTCATTGGTTCCCTTGGAGAGCATGTTTCTTCCCTGCATAGGTCAGGGATCCCTCCTTGGTCGACCATTGTCTCCATCTAACTGGGTTCAGGCCTTTCTCGTTTTCTTCCTTTTTTGTACTTGTAGGGCTGCTACAGTAGCTGTTATAGTACTACACTGTAGTAGAGGCTACTCCAGCCCCCTGTAAAGTGATGCCAACCGAAGGCAACCATGGATAGCCACTCCCGACCTGATCTATGGTGGTCTCCTTCATCCGCCTCATTCCTGTTAGAGAATTTGTTTACCTATGTTATTTAGCCTCTTTGTATTATGGGCCCAAGTATGTCTTGGCCCATTAGGGTTTAGTTTGAGTCGGTACGCTTCCGTGTTTTCTTATATATAGGAGCAGGTTTGTCCCTTATCAATATATCGATTAGCCTTTTCCTTACTCTCTAACATGGTACCAAAGCAGCATCCAAAACCCTAGCCGTGAGAGAGAGAAAAACCGAGGACTGCACCCCCCCCCTGCGGGCGGGCGCCGCCCTTGGCGATGTTTGGCTGCCCGTAGGGAATTTTCTAAAACGTCCGTCGTCACTATTTGCCCCTACGGCCATCGCTCCCTATTTGTTGATGCCGTCCTAACCCCCACGTGAAGCTGCCCCTTTAGCCCTCTCGTTGCCTGCCATTATTGCCGCTCCTTGACCTGCTGCACACAACCGCACAGCCCTACGCATGAAGCCGCCCCTTTAGCCAACTCGTCATTGTTTGCTGCTTGCCTCAGGCTGTCATGACTACTGCTCACTATCACTGGCCGCCAACCTCCCTGCTACCATTGCCAACCTCCATCTGCTGTTGTTGGCCACATCCGGCACCTAACCTGTGGCCACTCATCACCCGAAAGGTATCCGGCTTCTTTGCTAACAGCCACCACAATCATTGCTCCCCTTAGCCAACTCATTGCCGCCTCCTAAGCCTGCTCCACTGTAGTAGAGGCTACTCCAGCACCCTATAAAGTGCTGCCAACCAAAGGCAACCGTGGATTGCCAACCTGATCTATGGTGGTCTCCTTTATTCGCCTTGTTGGTTCCCTTGGAGAGGATGTTTCTTCCCTGCAATTTTACATGACAGGGACCCCCTCCTTGATCGTCTGATCTCTTCACCTAGACTATGGTTTTGGGCCTCCCGAGGCGTGCCTACCCAAGGTTGCCCCTCTGAAGGTAAGGGGTTAAGGAGGACGATTGAGAACCCAGATCCTCAGGTGGCACCCTAAACTGGTTGTTGTTGTTAGCTAGGAGTCTGCTTGTACCGTAGAAGCAGACTGCCTTTACAATTATGTTTTATTTGGTGACTTCCAATTTCTACGAGAATTCCTTCCATCATCTAAACCCCTGCAAAGCACTAAAGGGCTGCTTTGTCAGGTTTTTCAAGAGGTCCTCCCCCCTACTATACACCACTACACCAAGGAGCCTTTGTGTTGCCTGCCCAAGCCAAGGATTTGACGTGTCAATTTTGATACCATGTGACACCCATGGAAATTATGAAAATGCAATGAAAATGTTGAAGAAATCCCAGTTTGTGAATAAAAAAGTTTCTGGAAATTTTGGCAAACCACAGAAATTGTGGAGATTTAATGATAAACATGGAAATTCAACTAAAATCTCAGAATATTGCTATTCACATAAGCAGACACTTGCCATCAATAATATTCATGAGATGACCATACGAACCAATATTGGTAACAATCTGAGTTGTTGCTTCTAGCCTGAAACTATCAGAAAACTTTAGCCTGTAACCTATAGGTAGTGGCTACTGAGTGTGATGGAGATCTACTATCATTAGTAAACATTCTTTGTTTGCATCAGTGAGAATAACAAAAAATGGAACTTATTTTGATCATGAATGAGCATAGTAGGCATACAACTATGTAGATCTAAGTAAATTTGGGTGTGACTACATATGAAGCATGGTTGAAATGAAATAATTCACAACTTGACTCTGAAATTGATTATACTACTTAAAATCAGCAAAAGATTAGGTAAAAAATTCAACTTAGTCATAATAAGCTCATTATTTTTTATTTAGGGAGAAACTAGGTTTTATTATACATGAAGCATGGCTGATTTCCAATATTATTATTTAAAGCAGAATTTGTAAAATAAATAAATTACAAAATCTGCAGAAAATGGAGTTGTAATCCATTTTGCTCATAGTGATGTCACTCGGTATAGATCTATATTGTATTGCATGTTACTATACTATGCATAAAACATACTTGCTTTCCACAAAACCCTCAAAACTATTTGAATCTTATTGAGAACACTATAGTTTTGGGCTGATCCAACTGAGATCTACATCTATCTTATTTAATAATGTATCCTGGTGGTTACTATGACTAAGGGACGTTAGGTTTAATGACATATAACTTGATATGGAAAAATAATGGATTTTACATACCTTTTCCACATCCATGTTGCTTAGACCAGTTTATAAGCCCTCTATCTACCATTTCAGTGGAAATTTCCACCCGACGGTTGACATGCTGGCATCTTGTGTACTAAAATTATCAACATTGTCAAAATGGTCAAAGTTTTATTGAAATCCTGCTCATGACAAACCACCCGACGCTGATATTGCCTAGCCAAGAAATCAAATATTTCAACAAAAATTAAGAATTTTGGGGAAAATGAAAACCATGGCGACATGCACATCTATGTGTGGGTTATCTGCTACTAGAGTTACTATGTATATAACTATGCACCCCTCTCGCTCTTACTATTGCTACAACCGATGACCCTTTTCTCTATGAATTTGCTTCCTCCCCACATAGTCCCAATGACCAATGTGAACAAAATTGTCATTGTCCATCCTGATAGGAAGAAGTATCTCTCTTAGCACAGATATCTAGAAATTTATGTCATTTCCCAAGACAAAATGGCCCATCTCTCTAATATTATGGCTGCAGAACCTATTGTTGATGTTGAATTCAGGACCAAAATTGCAAAAATGATTCTCTTCCCGTGAATTGGAATATTTGCAGTAGTATTGAGCCATGCATTGGTGTCATTGTTCAAAATTGTCAAAATAGCGACAAATACTTATCTAATAGTGACCAATTGGATACCGAAATGTACTGACCATTGAACTTCTGTGTTTCTTTTGGATGATGTGGGAACCACCCCCTAAGGAGGAGCCACTTCAGTGACCCCACCTCGGCAGTTTAAACCCCTAACCCCCTCGGCTACCCGCACACCAGAGGAGGCACTTAAATCACACAATGGGTTTGTTTGTGTGGCGGAATAAACTCATTTCCGAGGCGCACAACCTAGGTTTCAAATCCGAGTATCTTTATTGGGGAGTTTGTGCCTTTACCACCCGAGCTACTACCTCGCCGACAAATTTCTTTGTGTTACTCCTTAATGTACTATGTTACCTAGACCAAGTTTCTTCGCATTATTTTGTGTTTTTTTGTAACATCATGACCTTCTATTCTATTGTTACATCTACTATTCAGACATTTTGCCCTCCATCTCTGATTTCTCCTTCCAGTATTAGCTCTGATAAGAACTCAGGACATATTGAAATAGTTCGGTTTCCTTTACTCACACATGTAGGAGACCCCTTCCCATATCCAATATCACATTAGTTGATTCATCTGGTAATTCATCAATTCACTTTGGCGTTGAAAATGACAAGAACGCATTTATCAAAATTTCGACCAAAATTTCTATACATTATTGTGTTTGTACCCATTGAAATTGGACTTTTCTTCCACGAGTGATGCATTACTACTCTAACTCAAAATGTAAAAGGAATCTGGGAATCCCTACGCTTATTTCAAACTTTATGTGATGACTTTGAAATAAGCACCACCGAGCTTTGGAAGCAGTGCCAAGAATTTCAATTGATGTAGTATCTCAGTAGCCTTCATGAATCCTTCATCGAGATGGTACACTAGATTCTTGGCAACAAATCATTGTCTAGTGTGGATTATGGCCTAAACATTTATAACGCATATCTCCTACTATAAGTACACCATGTACCCTTGATATTAGTGCACTTCTTCCTAGGTTTGGTCGATTAGTGGCCATGACTATAGTCAAGATCGCTCTTTATGGGAATCGAACGTTAGTGTGGACCATTCATTGAATCATGCAACACAACTGTTGTGGACAAAAGAAACACCCAAGAGACTGTTCATAGACCAAATATGGAACTCTGACTTAGGCCAACTAAGTCATTACTAGATATGGATCAGTGATCTCCGCTTCCTCTAGTATCACTCTGATATTTATACGTTAGTTTTTTTATACTGCGAGCCCGGTCATCTTTTTCAAGAAAGACTTTTCACTCTGACCACTATTGTAGCCTCCACCGCATCATAAGCTTCAAAAGGTCGTTCATCCTTCCTCATTGTTGCCCCATCATCTGATAATAATCGTTGGATTATTACTTTAGGTGAATCCTCTCTAATTTGTGTTGATGTATCTCTATAAAAACACCAACTCATCTTCAAGTTGATTGATGGTTCTAGAATGATTATTGAAGGGACCATCATTGCATGAACCTCTTCTTCATCTCTAATTATGCTCCTCCTGTGATAAAGTTTTCACTCAGCTTATTGTTCTAAGCAAGTCGACACAACATATGCACAATTTTCTCATTTCCTAGTTCTTGCCTTACAGGATCTTTGTACAAAGATGATGATTGGTGGGACACGAGCATGGTATAAACATGTGTGGCCTAGGCAAGGTTGAAAAGTGTGAGTTGTCACGCAGCATTTTTGTCTCAGCGAGGCAAGGTGTAAGCTTCAAAATGAACCACGATAATATATATATATATATATATATATATATATATATATATACACATACAACTAGATAACCAAATCACAAAACATTGGTTGATTCTAATCTAAATTTGAAGTAAAAGAAACATTTCACAAGATCACACAAACATACATGACAGGATACATAAAACTCATGTTTTCAACTTCATATCTAAAGTCACAACTCACAATAGACAAGAGACTAACAACACAAGTCACAATTCAGAAGATAAGCTCCCACAGAAACAACGTACTAGATAGAGACATCAAACAACTCAAATGGTAGTTAGTTCATACACAAGTACAACTACAGTAACATATATGTTCCTATTGCGATAGACTAGGTTTATTTATTTATTTTATTCACAAGATGTTTAAAAAGATCAACGGGTTAGATTTTTGAAAAAAAATTGCATCATGAAAAACTACTTGAGTGTATTCTGCTCCGAATACACTCGAGTGTATTCTAGCCTGACTCTGTATATATATATATATATATATATATATATATATATATATATAGAGAGAGAGAGAGAGAGAGAGTCAGGCTAAAATACACTCGAGTGTACAGATCGCACAAATACACTCAAGTGTGTTTGCATATCAAGACTATTTTTTGCAAAATGTAAACCTTTTATCTTCACCGTCATATTATAACTAGGCTACACTTGTGGAGACTTGGAAGAAATCTGGTTAGCAAAAGGAGTAAGAAATAATGTTCTAAATAGATCCATGGTCATGAAAAGTGGTAAGCGGTGTATGGGCGGAGGGGGTACCGCTTAACTCATACGCAGTATGTGGGAGTACATGTACTCCCAGCTGGTCGCAACATGGGGCCCCTCACAAAGGGTCTCAGGTTCGATCCTCGCTGCAAGCATTGCTCGGCAATTAATTTCCCACGGCGTCAGTCGGCCTCTGATGTGACTAGGTGGGGCCCTAATGTGTGGGCGGCAAGGTCCCCCCAGGTTGGACTCAGCACAAGCCTTACGGGTCTCTTGGGTCATCCAAAAAAAATAACTAGGCTACATATAAATTTTGAGCCCATTTAGATGAGTGTAAGTCACTCATCCAAGGGCAACAAAACCGACGCGCGAAACTAATTTGAAATGCATAATTTTTACGGTCTTTATAACATGTCCTATAAATGTCCAAATGTGCTCAAATTTTGCGTATGAGCTATTCACAAGATGTTTAAGAAGATCAAAGGATTAGATTTTTGAAAAAAATATTACATCATGAACAACTACTTGAGTGAGTGAAAATATATATATATATATATATATATATTATAATATACTACATTTACAAAAAACACACATTTAGTTTTCTACCTCATATTGTTTCTACTACACACATGAAGACACACATATATATGCATATAAGATTATACATATATAGATACATTGATCTGGACAAATTTTAAAGTCAATTTCAGTTTATGCATTACATATATGTATATGTTAAAAAAATACTTTGCCTTCATTCAATGTTGTGTCCATGTCCAACATTTTAGAAATTTGTCGTGCCCCGAGTCCGTGTCCGTGTCAATGTCCGTATCTAAAAACGTGTCCGTGCTTCCTTGGTCTTTGTGCATTTTGAGGCTTACACCTAGACCGCCTTGAACCTTACACCTCACCTTGTGGAGACAAAAACGCCTAAATATGCCTCATCCTTTTTTTAACCTTGGGCATGAGGGATCAAATGGCCTTTATTGCTATGATGACCAAACAACTATTCTTCTTGTTTTGGCTTTGAAGTCCTATCTCTGCCTTCCCATTGAAATTTAAGGATGTTCAATAGATTCTATACAAAGTTGAAGAATTTGTTTCCTACTTTTACAACCTGCTTCGAACGTGGCTCTTCCAGGTAGGTCAGACAGCCTCATGCATCTAATTCAGGCAACTACCTTTGATGTAGTACATTCTGATGTAAGGGGAGCCATGCAAAGTTCCTAGTTTGTCAGCTACGCGCACTTTTTTTCTCTTTGATTGATGATTTCTTAGAGGTACTTGGACTTTCTTACTAAAGGATAGATCGCAAGTTTTCCCACCAACAAGATGTTCTTTGTCGAACTTAAGACCAAATTCTCCTTAAACTTTTCCAAACTAACAATGCACTTCATTTTATCCAACAGGATTTTACCACATTCTGCTAAGAACAAGTAATCATTCACCAGACATCTTGTATCTACTTTTGTGGATGATTGGTCTTTAGCCGCTTCAGTCAATCAGTTAAAAGACTAGTTTGAGTAACTAGATATTTTCATATCTTTTTTAATGAACTTGCGAACTAAAGTTTGTCACGAACATAAGCACAGTGATAATGCTTTAGAATGTAAACAGCATGGACTTTAGTATTGCTTGCCTCTTGTGAAATTATTTATCATATATTGCACTTATAGTCCTCGGCAAAATGGTGAACACGAAATCATCATTAACATTGATGTTGCTTGTACCTTGCAATTTAGAATACGAGTTTCAAAATATTTTTGGTTGTTTGTGGTCCTCACTAGAACTACTTAATTAACCGCATGTTGTCATTCATGCTTCACGATGAGACTTCATATCAGCTTGCACTGTGGCATGAGCCGGACTTGACTTTACTTCCTACAGGATTAGATACTCTATTTTGGTGAGGAATTTCAACATAGGGTCTGACTGGTTTACCATAAGCGTTAATTTGAGCATAGCTCATTTTCTGGGAACTTAGTTCAATTTACGGATTTGAGTCAGGTAACTTCCATGTGAATGGTTTATTGTGAGACTGAACGTGGAATCCCAACATTTTTTTAGTTAATGTTTGTTATATATGGAATAAAATAAAGTAAAACACTGCAGAAGATGTTGCTAATCTGAAACCCATTTTCTGCTCATTTTAGTAGGGAACTCATGAACTTTCCTTTCTCCGGTTCTAGACTAGGATGGAACCAATCATGAAAAACTTAAAAAGGAACTTGAGTTCCTGAGTTTTCCAGGCCACTACGGCAAACCAATCAGACCAGTAGCGAAGACAAATTTTCAACTTGTGTCGTTCATTATTTGCTACATCGGTCATTTGCGGTCAAAAGGGGCATTGTTGTTTTCAACCCATTGGAAAAGTAGCACTTGTCAGTGTAGAGTGTTACCTCTTTTACATATGCACCTTTCTTTATCAAGTTCAATCCTACTTCCGCTTCAAAGTGTACCTCTTCCTATCCCTTTCCATCCGGTAAAGATTCCACTAATTAAATGACATCTCTTATATCAAGTTTATAAGCACAAGAAGCGACAAACCAGACTTGAAGTATCCCCTATCCTGATTGATTCTCGCCTAAAGAACAACCTAGAGTTTCTAGTCATGGTACTACTTCTTTGAATAGTCCCTTCCACCTTTACACCTGAAACTACCTAATTACTTTATGCAAACAACCTCAGACATTCACTAAGCATTGTATAACTCACCATTAGAGTCCGTATATAACCAATTTGGTTTTTGCATCATCATCATTGTTTACCCCTCAAAGTTGGAAAGGTGGGAATTTGTTCCACTTCGTTTTGGTTCCGAGGCAATTGATTGTCGCTAGGTGTTGATTATTGGATTCCTAGTGGCTAAAGGCCAACTTAGTTGCAAAAGGGTACACTTAAGAATCTGGTTTTAACTATTTAGGCTCTGATTGGTTTCTTATAGCTAGAGTTTTTCTAGAAGTCATTTACCTAGAGCTGAAGTTCAGTTCTCGGAAATTGAATTCAGGTGATTGGTTTAATATTTAAGTTTTTCTATACATATTACTTCCATGTAATTAGTTTGCTACAATTTTGACTCCAACATATAAAAATCTTAACCAACAAGAACAACACCTTTTCGACAATCTTTTAACATTTTAACAACCAAATCATATGATTCATATCATATAATAAAAAAAACTCCATAACAAACAAAGTAGCAAAATATCGTTCTTGAAAATTTATAGATAACATTGACCAGGTAATGAAAAGTACAAAATGGCAGCTTCAAAGAATCTAAAGTTTACGGTCAGAAAACTTTGTCAATGATAATAGCGAGCAACGTTTTCAAAATATATATATTGATGCCTTGAATAGCCAACAACAGTTTATCTAGAAAATTGATTTTGCCTTGAATTATCAGGAAGGAACAGTATCTCGGAAGGTACAGAGAAGAACACCAAGATATGCCTTTGGTGCGTGGAGAAACGAAGAGCAGAATAGTGTTTGACGTTGTGAAGATACGAGAAGGATGGAGATCAGGTCTCTTTTGAGCACGACACGCATGCTGATGTCAGTGTCATTGCCATAAAAGTATGGCCCTGCTTCAGGTTGAAGGAACAGAACTTACGTATGTAGCCGCGGGGAGAGAATCCCAAAAGACCGAACTCCTATTCACCCTATTTTTTCTGGAACTCAGGGGGGGACTCTATTTATACATATGGAAGTCCGGAAAACTCCATGGAACTTGTTTTCCAGAGTTACGGAAAACAAATCATTTAAAACTTTCCCTAGAACTTGAGTTCCTTATTGTTAGAGTCTATATTAGCCTATTTAGTTAATAGGTTAATTAGATATTGGGCTTTTGTATTTCATCCCGTTTAGATTACTTGCGTCCTATGTCTTAGGGCGTCTCCTCTCTCCTATATAAAGGAGAGGGCGTCCAGTCTTGTATTCATCCCATTGCATTCAATACAATCTTATTCTTAACATTGTATCAGAGCGGTGAACAGTAACGGCGGCGTGAACAGTAACTCCTGCAGTGAACAGTACGCGACGTGAACAGTAGCTCAAGCATGAGCAGTACGGCGGAGTGAACAGTAATTCTTGCGTGAACAGAGCACGTTCGTTCCTGAGGAAAACCTAGCAGCTATCCTCCCTTCCCTCTCTCCGGCGCACACACAACCCTAGCCACCGCCCCTTTCTATGAGAGAGAAACCGAGAGGCTCCGTCTCCACCTGCGGGCGGCGACCGCCGTAGCCATGGCTTAGGCCGGTCACCCGCCAAGAACATCCCGGCCTCCATGGCTTCTCCTTTTCTTTCTTAAAGATTTAATTTTTCTTTCCGTACACCGGCTATCTCCGTCCCGGTGCAATCAACAGCCATCGTCAAGCCGTTACCGGTTACTAACCATAGCCGTAGCCACAGCCTGCCAACATCAGTCGGCCAGCAATAGCAGCAACTACTGCGGCCAGCAGAAGCAGCGCCCAGCAAAGATCTTTATCCGCCGTTGAATCCATCCAACAAGCCGACGGCGATCAGTAAGAGTGTTGCGGCCGACCACAAAAGTAGGAGCAACCATCGCCGTCGTCGCGCCGCCCAGAAGCAACCTCCATCGACGCCATCGCACTCGCATTATTCAACAGCCATCTACCGCTGCATCGCCTTGATGTCCTCAGCTCCAACCTTCGTCGTCTCATAAGGAGAGGCTCTGTACTTGACTCCGCATGCAGCCTCATGGCATGCAATATCTCCGGAGCTGTGCAGGAGACCAGTATCATCTCTTTCGTTGCGGCCAAGTGCTACATCAGTCGAGCGACACAATCATTATCATTTGTCCTGTTGTTGTGTGGCTGCCATATCATCCAGCAACCATATCCCCAGCCGCCGATCACACCATTCAGCCGCCGCCGTCATCCATGCCCCTGGTCGCTGCTCCACTGTTGCTCTCCATCTCGTCGTTGTTGCCCCAACGTTTTCGCCTATCCTTGGCTGAAGCACGGTCACCCATCACTCTCCACCGCTACCAAACAGCCCTATTACTGCCCCAACATACCAGATGCATGTTGATATTTGGATTCTTAATCGGATCTGCCCTTGGCTAATCGGATCTAGTTTTAAGCCTAATCGGCCCTAACGGGCCAAACAAATCTCTTTTCGGGTCGGGACTAGATCTATTTAATTTTTCTATCTGGATCTTAAATTGACCCATTTACCATATTCTCTCCAGTTATCGGTTTCATTCTCCACATATTACACATCTCCATATACACAAAATTCTCTCAAATCCACCAATTCCTTTCCCACCCACCCATCATGTGTGTATCCTTTTTCCACGTGTGGGGGTCATATATCTATTTCTCCACACCAAACACTCACTCTTGTCGTATTTGGTGTGGGGGGGATAGAGAGGAGAAGAAGAGATGAGAAGAGAGAGAGAGAGAGAGAGAATATGTATGAGAGAGAGAGTATGAGAAGAGATGATATATGTATTCATGCTATTATCTTCATGGAGCTTCACATTATTTAGCACATCCGTTCTCTATTTCCTGACAGCAATGAAGGATCTTCATTCAGCGTCAACACCGAGTTATCCGCGTTCGTACCGCGTTATATACATCAAGTGTTGATGGTGTACTTCAGCTGCATTCACATGAGACAGAGGGTGCTTCTTCAGATTTTCAAAAACTCAGCAAGCATGTCAATCTACTTCTGCAAGGTTGATTCATCCAGTTTATCTTCACCAAGCTGCTTCATCACGTCTTCTCCGAGCCGCATCTGCTATTTCGACATCACCTGTTGCTGATCTACTTGGGACTTTCCTTGATGGATGATATCTCCTTTCCTGTCAAGCTCCCAAGGTTCATGCGACAGAGTCATGGTACCTGCATCATATCACCAGCACATCATCCATTCGTGTTCGTGCCACATTATACACGTCTTCTCAGACAATTCGAAGATTTCGCTACTGCTACATCGACATTGGGCATCTGTGTTCGTGCCGCGTTAAGTACGTAATCCAATGAAGATGACATAGTGATGGTGTTGAGGATCGTCTGCTCCAAGTGGCGAATTACTGTTGTAGTATCAGGTTCTATTCTTCAGATGCTCTTCATTCTAGATGCACTCAAAAGACCTTCTTCAAAGCTCAAGGATCTCCAGCCTGCAGAATATAATTTTGAAGAAGAGAGGCATTGTCACCACATGGTTCAGGGAGAGTATTAATTAAGGGGGAGTATTAATTTTTGTATGGGGAGTGATATTTATCTTTTATCTTTCATTTATCATTTCTTTTATCGTTTTATCGAGTCTTGTAACCTCCAAGCTTTGGACATGTGTTTCACCCATGCTCCAGCTTGAGGGGGAGTGTTAAAGAGTCTATATTAGCCTATTTAGTTAATAGGTTAATTAGTTATTGGGCTTTTGTATTTCAGCCCGTTTAGATTATTTGGGTCCTAAGTCTTAGGGCATCTCCTCTCTCCTATATAAAGGAGAGGGCGTCCAGTCTTGTATTCATCCCATTGCATTCAATACAATCTTATTCTTAACACTTATTTTCTTAATGCACTTACAGTGAACCAATCGAAGCCCTGGGGAATGTCTCCTATTGCTCTTCTCAATTTTGTGTATACCTGAATTTCTGTTATTTCAAATAATGATTGGCATTTGTAAAATTAGATGAGAAGAATGCATTCCTCTATGGGGACTTACAAAAAACAACTTATAAGAGGCAACATCTTGGGTTATGTTCCTGGAGGGGTGCTTACATAGGGTGTTGACACTGAAGAAAGCGATCTATGACCTTAGAAAAAGTCTCAAAGCTTGTTTGGACAACCTATGCTAAGTCCTCTCCGAATTTAGTTTTTTGAGATCTTATTGTGATCTTTCCAATTCTATAAAGACATTTAATGTTAGAGTTGGTATTTTTATCGAGTATGTGGCTCATACACTTTTATTTGCAGAACGTTTTTGGCATCAAAAACATGAACTAGTTCATGCAACATTTTGCTGCTAGCCTGCTACAGATATAAGGAAGTTGAGCTATATTCTCGGGACTGAGGCAATTCATACTTAGTATGGGATATCTTTGTTTTGTTTCAAAGGCAGTTACATTTACACCTTGGATCTTCAGGAGACAACTATGTTAGGATGAAGACTCGCTTTTCCTATGAATCAATCATATACTACTTGGAATGATACTTTTGCAAAGCTAGAGGACAAGTCCAGATACATGTGCCTAGTTGGTAAACTTTTTTATCTTGATATCACAAGTCTTCGCAATTCCTTTCAATAGCTTATAGGTGTGATTAGCCAATTCCTGGATGCCCTAAACACAAGGAACGAGGTATCCGATACCAATGTCATTTCGACAACCTGGAAATAGGTATTTCTTGGTAACACCGACGGAAATATCGACAGAAGCAACTCTAGCCGTTTCGACGCCAAAATGAATGAATTAAATCATGAAATTTCATAGGTGTAATCTCTACACCTAAATGCATCGTTTTACACCATAAAATTTTATAACGGGTATGTGGGGATGAGGTGTCCATCATGTGGGGGGCAGGGAACATGTCCTATTTTTTGGGGATTTCGATGAAGGATTTTGATGAAAAAATGTAGGAATTAAGATTTGGAATTTTACTAGCACAATCCATAAACATAAATACACACACTTTTACAATAATATCTAATTTATGATACAGTGATAGCATAGTAACTTACTAACTCATATCAGTTGTATGTCGAATTACACATTGATTCTCCATACAGTATTGAGTTGATATGGTTGACATATTGCTCCCGTCACATGTACATTATGTAAAGTTGGTTGTATGAAGTTCTGTGTTGCTCATTCGTGCAATACTGTATAAGTGTATAATACTCATTTGTATTGTATTCACATTACTCTTTAGTAAAACATCTTCTACTAAACATAAATGAGTAACTAATTATATCAATACTTATTGTAATATGATTAGATAAATTGCATGATAATAGTAATTAATAGCGTTGTAATTAGGTAGATCTAGTGATAATATTGTAATCTACATAATATACTTATACATGTATGTATAGTTCGCATAAACATATAAAAATTGGAGTAATACTAGGTTTTGGCGGTAAAAAACCCTTTCATTAGGTGAAAGTGGAAGAAAAAGGTAGAAAAAAGAGATGGAGAGGGTGCAAATGGTAGAAAATAAAAGAGATTAGTTAGACTTACCTTGATTTGGGTTGATATTAGCTGCAATCGCCAAAAATCATCCAAATGCACCTTCTTTTTTCCTCCCAAGAAGTAACAACGGTCGTTCTCGCAAAAAAGGGTATACCACCGGTTTCGATCGGTAGAGTGTAGTCAATAATCCATTTTTCACCGAAACCATCGAAACATGGCGGTATTGGCTGTATACATGTTGGTATTATCAATATTTGCAATCCTATCAGTACGCACGCATGTTTCGATAACCGACAGTGTCAGTATCGGTATTTCGGTCGAAATACCGCCGGTACCGAGTGATATCTCACTCTTGCCTAAACAGAGCCATCGAGATGCAACTTGTATTCTTCATTATCTTAGAAGATGTCTAGATAAGGATTTTAATGTGAAAAATGTTCATATCGATCTGGTTAGATATTCAAATGTTCATTATGCAGGTAAACACTGGGTTAGGAGATCTAGTTCAGGATCACACTTGTGGAGACTTGGAGGAAATCTAGTTACCAAAAAGAGTAAGAAATAATGTTCTAAATAGATCCATGGTCATGAAAAGTGGTAAGCGGTGTATGGGTGGAGGGGGTACCGCTTAACTCATACGCAGTATGTGGGAGTACATGTGGTTTTACATATTTTTTAAAAATTAATTACATATAGACATGTAAAACTATATACATATGTGTGTGTGAGAGAGAGAGAGAGTGCATGTGTGTGAGAGAGAGAGAGAGAGAGTGTGTGCATGTGTGCATTAATGTTTAGTATGTACACACATGTGTCTGCAAGACTGCATCTACATATTTAAATACACGCATTTTCATGTATAGCTATGTGTGTGTTTATATGTGTACATATATATAAGGACATATATGTGAAAATATGTGTATGTACATCAAAAAGTATGCATAAGAACATGCAACTGCATGTGCTGAAATGTATGTTTATATATATTGTATGTGCATTTAAATTACATGTGTGTTGTATGTATAAGCATGTAAATCTAAGTGCTGAAATGCATGTATATGTATATTGTATATGTATGTATCTCTGTATACATGTTGCAGCATACACATGTATATATGCATATAAAAATGAAACATATAGATATAAACACACATATATATGTGTATGTGGTTTGAGTACAATAAAATAACATATATTGAAAAACATGTACATATATACCCTTGTTCCAAAAGACAGCCGCATCCACCGTGCATATACCCGCATATGCGGCCAGTGGCCGCATTCCGGGCCACGTGCATATGCATATGTGATGCAGCCAATGAGTCGCATAAGCAGTCACATGTGAGGCCGCATAGACCTATTTTCTAAACAGTGATTAGATCTACTGCAAAAGCCAAATTATAAGCAATGGTCACATGACTTGCAAACTTTTGTGGATAAAGGCCCTTCAAGCTATGTTCGGATATTGTATAGATTACAACCCTATGTATTGTGATAATTCAATTGCCACTTTCATTGCCAGTACTCCTGACCTCCATGAAAGGATTAAACATTTGAGGTCAGTTGTCCATTTGTGAAAGATGTCCTGATGTCCAAGAAGATTTCTACGTCTTTATTGAGTAAAAACCCAGGATCAAGCATCTGACATGTTTACTAAACATTTCATTGGAAAGCACATTTATAAGGTTTTTGCAAGTTGGACATGCTGGATATCTATGCTTCAAATTTAGGAGAATATTGATATTTGTCTATTATTGATTTATTTTCTCATTATTTACATTTATGCCGCCTCCTGTATCAGGGTTGCCACACTTCCATTTTCCTTAATAAATGGCATTTGTGGTTAATAACGAACAATAAAACAAACCCTATTCCTTGTGGGAAGAACCCCTTATTCGGACTCTCTTAGTGGCAAAAGTGGTTATACACTAGACACAAAATTGCAATCTCTTGTCAATGATAAATGGAAATGGTAAGTATTCTTCTATCACATTCTTAGCCATCACTCAAACTGGGAATGACTGTCTTTATCGTCATCAAATGTTATTTTCAAAAGAAATAATCCATGCAAGAAGAAGAGTATAACTGTTACTAACTACCGAAACAGACAAGAAAAGAGCCAATGTATATTTGTTCAGAAGGTAAGTACAAATGACACAAACGAACATACCTGCTTTATCATATCAATTATTTGATTCATATGACAGGATACACGTGGCTCAACAGATGGGGGTAGGCAGCAAAGATGCACCATATCAGCATGGAATTCATCACAGAATCGGCTGCTCAAACTAAGTGGATCTTCCCCAAGTTCATTTGCCCTGTTAATTATCTATACACATACAAAATAAAAGAAATATCAAACCTAACAGTTTAAAGCACAGGTTGGGGATTTCTGTGTGTGTGTGTTGGGGGTGGGGGTGGTATAGTAAGGGCATTACTTAAAATCTAATTTGAAGGCAAATTACTGGTCTTAAAAATCCTTGCAACTCTCGCGTTCATATAGAATGAGTTGCAATAGTTTAGGAGTACAGCAGTTTGCCCTTAAAATTTTGAAGTGTTTAATATTGCAGTGATACATTTTCTGATGTTCCATACAGAAACCAGCAATTTGCTTCAAAACAGTGAGTTTCATTAAAGGCAATGAGGACATGCCCTGGGCAAATGTAAGACTTGAACAAAACAACAGTAAGATGCTAATACAGAAACAGTTTTTTGTGGCATCTTTGAACTCGATATCATCATGTTTGATACATGCAGAGGAAACACCAATACTACATGGATATCAAGCCACAGAAATATCTACAAAAGCAGCCATCAATGAATTTTATTTTCTAACTAATTTCCAGAATAAAATATTATTAGTACATAAGCAGATTCTCCGACCAAAAAAGATAAGTAGATTTGTGTAAAACAGATACATTTAGACTCTTTTTGTGATCATACATCATATGCATGTCCAGGTGCTCAAATAGCCAAAAGGTTTCCAGTCTACATATATCTGACTGAAGATGGTAAAGAAAAATACAAACCTTATCATCAACATCAGTGAAGTTACGCACATAATTAACTTCATAAGACAGATGCTTCAGATATCTGCCTACAGAAAATATAATTAAAAGGAAATCAGTTTTCTGGTATGAGTCTTTAATGTGATGTCACAAGAGAAATGTTCTCTCTTGGCTACTAGTGATGATGTAAAGAATGTCTAACAGAGTTTATTTAAAAATTAGATCTAATAAATAAGTGGATTTAAGTCAATGACTCAGTTGAGTTTGTGTTAACTGAAAATAGGTAGCGCCACTTGCCAATTGGTGCCAATGAATAGGGAATGGTTTAAGGGGAGCGACCCGCTAAAGCATCAATGTAACTCTTTAGCTTAACAGAACTTTAGACACATCAACAATATAAACTTCAGTACAAATTAGAGGATCATTAGCCAAAGGTACAGAAGAAACATATAGTGAATTTATTAGAATGTCCTCTTTTACTTATGTCAAGCTGTTGACGCCCAATTGTTGATTTTTCAAGGATCATGCCTTACCATAGGAAATAATTATAAGGGTTCCTAATTCTCTATGGCTGACGAGCCTCCACATCTATTGGAAAGAATTTCACTCAACCAATTAGTTCATATGTGTTTTTTTAATATGTCTTCATCTTACAGAGTGAAGAACCATGAATGTGATTTTTTTTAATATGGCTTCATCATATTTTCTAAGTATCTCAATATTTCTAGGCACAGATTAGACTGAAGTTTCATTCCTCAACTTCCACACCTGGCGATTTGGACTCAAAATTAATGTCCTCTGCCAGGCTGGAATATAACATCCTCTAGTCCAGTGTACTTGAACGAGTTTCAAATGCTTAAACTCAATATCAGGCAGTAACAGGAAGTGTGAATACATTCATTTAGGTACATGGCAGGGGCAAAACACTAGAACCGAGTCCCCTCCAAAAAAGTTAATATACTTCGTAATTCCAACTTGGGCGCGTATCATTATCACAGGAAATCGAGAATCACCCCACGTTCACCAACAGCTAATATCAGTATCTTTGCTGACAGTAAAAATTGAAGAAAGCAAATGATGCGATTCTGACCTGTACAGGACGTCGAAGGTAACATAAACACGAGCATGCCCTATGTGGCTGAGATCGTATGTGGTAACTCCACAGACGTACATGCCCACCTTCCCAGGGACCCTGGGACGGAAGAGCTCTTTTTGCTTTGTCATGGTGTTGTACAGGTAAATTTCCTGAGAAGGTGAACTGGACACAGTCCCGTTTCCTCCAGAGGCATTGGCAACTTGAGAATTGGAGCAAATGGTTTTGGTATGAGGGACGGATGTAGTGTACAAACATTTTCTCTTCCACTTCGGTAAGGGGCCGAGAACACTCCGTACAGCAACGTTGCTGAAGGAGAGCAGCGGCCAGTAGATTGGTCGCTGCTTCAGCAACGACACGGCCATATCCGCTGCCGCCGCCACTGCGGGGAAGCCCATCATCACCTGCCTCGAGCGCGAGAAATCAGATAGAAGCGTGGTGGGGCAACGAACGGAATGCGAGGCGGGTCGCCTGCACGCGCTGGTTCGCGAATTCGGTGGTTCACTTTAGTTGCCTGCAGACGCTGTTTTGTGTATTTTATACCAGAAATTGCAAGCAAAAACATAATTCTGATTCTGAGAACATTGAACGCAATAAATTTCTTGGCGTGCATCCTGGCTGCTTATTTATTTGGTTTTTAGTAATCCACTGTTTCTACGTTATACTAGTTAACACACACGTACACGTGCAAGAGCCCCATTGAACATATTTATTTTACATTAAATATTTGAAAAATAAAATTTGTCAAAAGGATAATGATAATTCTCGTAATTGTTTTGTAAAAAATTTGAAACGCGTTGTTTATTGACTCTAAAACTTACGTTTGAAGGAAGACATGTGACAGAGAAATTGAGATATTTACAACAATTGATTTTATCATAAAAGAAAAAAAATAAAATAAAATAAATATAAAGAAAGAAATTGAAAAAAATTGTGAGAAGAGAGAGAATCAAGGAAAGAACAGGGTCCTAGTCCCGGAAGAGATGCAGCACTACGAGAGCTTTCTTTTTCTACTTTTTTTAATGTCTGATCCTGTATAATTTTCTTCAATATCGAAAGAGGTTGAAGCTGCATAAATTATTTGTACCGTTCCCACTATCACCAACCATGGAGAAAATGCTACAAATATAGCGGAGTTAAGCAGCCTTTTGCCTTTTCAAGTTTTCATCTTGCAGGTTGTTTGGTAGCTTCCATTTTTTCTTCAGCTTTAAATTTTTTTATTTTTATTTTAAAAATGATCAATTACAGACGTATTTTTCCAAACAAAAGGATCTTACGAGCATATTCATCGGCTTCAGGCGTCTCTGTACGTATGCTTTCGCAGCACGTCCGTGTGCTTCACCAGCCTATTTGCGTACTTCAGCAGTATGTAAGTTTGACAACACTTAATTAAGGTATTCTCTTTATGCAAATTGCACATAAATTATTGGTTGTAATAAGTTGTTGCAAACACTGCTTATATATTAGTTGCCAAAGGCATATGCCCAATAAAAAAAGTAAGTGTAATTTCCTAAAAATACACTACAAACTTTAGGGAGTTAGTTCGAAGTTAATTGTGTTGTATAAGAATTAAAATGAGTACTAATTATATATTAACAGTCATCATACACATGCATTAGAATGAACGCATATAGTTTCGATAAATACAAACTACATATTAGAGAGAATCGGTTGACTATTTTAGTACTACTATGAGTATATATCAAACTACCATGTATATATAAAAAGAACCTTTATGGTATATATGTATTTTTTCCTTTTTACTGGCAAGCTTACCACTTTTTTCAACCATGTTTGCTATTGTCATTTAGCAAAACAATATTAGTTTATTAATTTTCAATAGTTATGGTGTTTTCTTGCCATGCTTTTATTTAGGTTTTTTCATTTTTGTATCTAGATAGTATAATAGTTGTTTCCTAATAGTTGGTTGATACTAATTGTTTATTTATTTATAACCAACTCTTTTTGAGTTATTTATGTTTATTTTCCATTCTCGTTTATTTGCTAGTTTGCATTTTTTATTTTATTTCTTCACCTGCTACCATGCTTGCTTGGCATACTATGTGTGTAGTACCTCTGTCACCAATTGGTTAGTCGATTGTATTGTTTATTGGTATTTTAAATCTTGAATGTGGTGAGTGTATGCATTCTTTTCGCAATGCGTCGAAGTGAAACTAAATATAAATTGATTGGTCAATTAGATCACACAAATATATATAGTCGTCATGTATAAAAATAATTCAATTGTCAAACATGTACTTAGTATGTGTCTTCCCACTAGTTTTTAATAAACAATTCGCTCATACATTTTTGGAAAAAGATGAATGGTTGCTATCACATACACACCGTTAGTATTTTTTATTTGAATGTTTTTTGTTGGTGCTTCAATCTTTTTTTTTCTTCAATATTATGCATTGCTTGCATTGGTGGAGGGATACATTTTTGTCCTCCTCATTTTTATACAAATAGTTTAAAATACTTCTGACTGTGTTTGCCATCCAAAAAGAACTGAGTAGTATAATTTGTTACATGTTTGCTTCTATTTTATTGTAAACATTTTCGTGAGCATTGAATTATTATCATGTTTAAATTACACATGTTACATTAAAAATAGAAATCAGAGATAGGGAAGCATACATATCTTTTACAAGGGAATTATGTTAATGAGGCCAATCACCTAGACATCAGATGGTTCACTTTGAAGCGAGAAGATGCCAAACCGCTAGAAGGCGAGGATACTTTTGAACTATATATTTAATTTATTTGTTAAAATACGTCAAAATGGTTCACTTTCAAATAAAGTTTCTTAAAATACGTTTAAAACTATTGACAAATTTAAAAAGTCTGTCAAATTTTTGTTTGTCGCCATATGGTTAGTATTGTGAGAAGCAATGCAGACAATCATTTGCCACCAAGAAGGAACTAGCATTGGAAGTTGACGTATGAATTGAAGCCACAGTTTAGATTCTACTATTCTGGATTTGGTGTGGGTAAATTCAGAGAATCCACGTTCTAAACTTGGTATAAAATAGTATGTATTATTTAACAAAAGAATCAAGCTTACCAAGATGATAATGTATAATAAATAATATTGATACAGCCTTTTATGCAACTACTATAATTTTCATCTCCTTATTATTTGAATAAGCATCGAAGACTATACATATTGTGTCTAGTTCTAAGTTAGACATCACCGAAATAGGGCTATGAGTTACCAATTTGCAAAATATCTAGTTTAAAGTTGGGCAGTTTTACACTAACCTGGAATCAACCCAAACTAGCATAAGACTAAAAAAATCTAGATCATGTTCATAGTTAAACATCACTAATTCTAGTTGGTATGTGTTGGAAGAAGAAATAAATAGATAGGAAGAAAAGCAGACATGTCTCTAATAATTGCTATTTTTGAGTAAGAATATAAGATTATAGAATCTGAGTTTAGTTTGGATCTAGACTTAACAAAACAAACTCTGATTAATTTAGCAATTTTGCAAAAAAAAAGAGATTCTGGATTGAATAGTTTATCATTATTCCAAAAACCAACGCAAAAAAACATAAGACTGTAAAATTCGGGATGGATCCTGAGTTAAAAAGTAGAAAAGGAAGAGAAAAAATTAGAAGCTAACACATAATATGGAAGGAAGAATGGGATCTCCTCTTTATATATAGAAAATAAACACATAATTGTTCATATGTTATTGTGACTGAACTATTATATTGGTATGACTATAGATTCTATAATATGAGTTCGGTTCATATGTTTAGACATCACAAGACTGAGTCTAGTTCTAAGCTAACAACTTCACACACAAAAATCATGTATGAGATGAGAAGTTTTATGTGTCTTGAAACCTATCCAAAATAGCATAGAACTATTGAATTTGGGTTAAATTCAAAGTTAAATATCACAAAAATTGTAGGGTTTTGAGTTGACCACTTTGCGGAAAAAAGTGATTCTAGGTTGGACATTTTTCATTGATTTCAAAACGACCCCAAATGGTTATAAAATATATGTTTAGTTTCACTAAAATGTTTGAATAAGTATAGAAGATCACTATAGTTAGACATCAAAAACTAGGTATAATACCAAGTTTACCACTCCAAAAATTGATTATCGATTAAAAATCTTTGTGTGGAATTGGGACTATCTAGAAGCCCTCGAGCACTACAGAAATAGACTTCATTCTAAGTTAAACATCACAAAGTTGCATTTGGTTTTGAGTTGACTACCTTACAAAAATATCATTTTTATCGAACATCCATGCATTGATCCATAACTAACTCAAAACATTTCTCAAAAAAAAAACTAACTCAAAACAACAAAAAACTATTTTTAATGTGTTATTGCTATAGTACTTCTAAAATCATTATCTAGATAAGCATATAATAGTGTATAATGTGTATTTGACTTTGAGTTAGCCATCACAAAATCAAGTCTGATTCTAAGTGACCAATTTGCACAATATCACTTATGAGTTAGAAAATTTTGCACAGGCTCAAAATTGGGCCAAAGTAATAGAGGACTATTGAATATGGGTCTAGTCAGAGTTAAACATCACAAAATCAGTTCTCCTTTTGAGTTGACCACATTGCGGAAAACATCAATTCGAGATTGGATGGTAACGATCGAAAACTACACAACACAGTAGTCTGTTAAATACATGTTAACTTCCATTGATCTTTTTGAATTAGTACAAAATAATAAAGACTTTGTGTTTAGTTAAGAGTTAAACATCACAAAATTGGGTGTGCTTTCCATTTTACCATTTTATAATCATTTTTGGATTCGGCAAATTTGTGTCGAATCGGAACCGACCAAAAAGTCTGTGTTAAATTTGTGTTAAACATTACAAAACTAGCACTACTACAGAAATGGCTTATAAAGTCACTTTTCAAGGTGTCGATTGTATACATAAACGGACACCTAAACTCTACAGTGTCGGTTTATAACATAATCTGACATACAATCTGTGAAGGTCGACCAGACACGGGTACCAGTTTTATTAAGTGTCGGTTAATTAATAAAAAACCGACACCTAAAATCAACCGCCAAAACCAAAATTCCAGCGAAAAAAATACCTCCAAAATTTGACATATGTCGTCGGTTCATAAATAAATAACCGACGACTAAAGGGTATTCGCGAGATAGGAATAGTTGTCGGTTGTCCTTTAGTTAAAAACCGACGGCTATAATCTAGTATAGGTGTCGGTTTTTGGTATAGAACCGACACAGTTGGTTTATTTGTCAGTTTTTAGAATAACCGACGCTTATTGTCAACTTAATAGCTCACCAGCGCGAGCTTCTATTCCCCTTTCCCTTTTTCATTCTCGATTTCAGTTAGGTCCGGCGATTTCTTGTTCGCCCCCGTCGGTCGTTGCTCCTCCGCCGCCGCTGCCGTGCTTCTGCTCCTACCCTTGTCGCTGCTTTGTGCTCACCGGCGGTCGTGCTCCTGCTCCTGCTCCTGCCGTCTGTGCTCACTGGCGGCCGTCCGTGCTCCTGCTCCGTGCCCTCTCCGCTGCTCCGCGCCCTCTCCGCTGCTCCGTGCCCTCGCCGCCGCTGCTCCGTGTCCTCATCGGTGCTTCTCCTCTCTTTGTCGTCACCTCCGCTGGTGGCTGCTGTGCTCCGGCCGCTGCTCTCCTCTACCCTCAAGGTATGCCCGCCTGCCCTGCCTTCTTCCTTCTTCCTCTGCTCCGGCGGCTGCTTGGGCGGTGCCAAGGCATGCCCAAGCAGCTGTTGGGCGTTTTTTTTTAAGTTATTTACTTATTTGTGTTTAAGGTTTAGGTACTGATTTTGTGCTTCTACTGAGTTGAATCCTCTATTGTCTATACAATACATGTAATTTTTCTAGTATCGTGAAAGATTCTCAATCGTGTGTATCACATGGGATTCTTATCTCAACACAATGGACTGCAATATATGCATCTAATGCCTTAAATGGAAGACTCGACTGTTATAAAATCCCATCAAAGTAGGTATATATATATTCAGATCTTAATAATTCCATGAAGTGCACATTATCTTACTCAGGAAAAGTATGTGTATAATGTAGGATTAGTTCCATATAATGGTTCTATTTTAGTAAGCACCTAGAAACCCGTCCAAGATTTACTCGTTAGGAGTAAATCTTGGATAGTCCTCGGTTTGGGACTGTTCTTGAACACCTAATCTCACTTAGGATGTAAGTGTATAATGTGTATTGGGTTTTCGAGAAAATTTCGGTAGCATTTCCTCGTTTGTTCTCTAAGTACATATGTAGACTTCTTTTCAAGCTATCATGTCTACCACAATAAAGTTAGTTATGACAAGCAATAAAAGGTTAACTGATGTTATACAACTTTTTCTGAAAATATATAACATCGTTATATGTACTTACACTTTGTTAATACTAATATTATGCAGTCTCTGTCCACCCATAACAGTCACTATGAACTGGGCCTCTATGTCAATGTTAACGTTCCCTATTGAAGAACAATTAGACATCATCCTAGATGATCATTCCTTAAACCAATTGGTCATACCCAAACATTGGCGTTTTCTAAAAGGAAGACACTACATGCCTGGTAAAGTGACCCTAACTTTTGGAAATTATTCACATGTTATCGAGGTTGAGTATGATTTGGAGGGAAATCTTGTATCAAAATCCGGTTGGCGTGATTGGATTGGAGAGATGCATGTGGTTCGTTGCAATAGGCTTTTTCTCCGTCCAGTTGGCCATAATTCCATCAAAGTTTGGATAACCAACAGCAACTGTGAGACCCCCGATCATCCACTGCAGTATGAGCGCACGTCGTCGCATATCAGCTCGGACGAATCTGAATCTGAGGCCCCTGTCAGTTCAGATTCGTCTCAATACAGTAAGGAGCTTCGTGACACAGCTTCATCATCAAAAAGACCACGGTAAGTCCAATTAACAAATATAATTGTCAAGCAATCAATACTCATAGCTGCTTTCTATTCTGAACTTCAGGAGAAGATCGCCACAATGATAAGTCCTCGAAGTTACTGATGCGGGACCATGTTGGTGTAGTATTTAGTTGTCTATCTATCTAGACTTGTCTGTATTAATAGTTTTTTTAATTATGCGCATGTTTAGGGGTACACCAACCCCTTTGTTTAGTTACTGTTTAGGGGTACACCCCTGTGTGTGGATGTAAAAAGAGATTAATGAATGGAACTGAAAGTTGCTACATGAAACCCGTCCAACACATTATTTGTTGACCTAGAAACCCGTCCAAGATTTACTCATTAGGAGTAAATCTTGGATAGTCCCCGGTTTGGGACTGTTTTTGAACACCTAATCTCTCTTAGGATGTTAGTGTATAATGTGTATTGGGTTTTCAAAAAAAATTCGGCAGCATTTCCCCGTTTGTTCTCTAAGTATATATGTACTTGGAGAACAGCGGGGAAATGCTGCCGAAATTTTCTTGAAAACCCAATACACATTATATACTTACTCGTGAGATTAGGTGTTCAAGAATGGATAGGTGGTACACATTTGTTATATATAATAATGACATCACATGTATTTGTTAACCCTAGACCCTAATCTTGTCCTAATATATACTTATTTTCTCTTTGATCATAGAATGGATAGATCATGGATGTCCATTCGCAATCGCTGCACCCCAGAGTTTATTTCTGGTCTTGACCAGTTCATTAGATTTGCCAAGGAACATAGGAAACAACCTGGAGATAGGTTCTACTGTCCATGTAGGCATTGCGGTAACAACTTGTAAGTCAACACTGGTGACGAAATTAAAACTCATGTCATGTGCAACGGGATTATACAAGGCTATACAGAATGGCACTGGCATGGAGAGATTTCAAACCTGAAACCAGTGGATGTCGATAGCAGTGCTTGTGTGGAAGAAGAAATTGCCTACGATGACGTAGATGTGAATGAACCAGTTCCAGTAGACATCGTTGATGCGATGCTGGATAGTTGTGGGGTAGAGCACACCGATCCACCTCCCATTTTTAGAAACATTGTGCATGATGTTGAGATGCCGTTATACACAGGTTGTACTAAGTTTACGAAGCTTAACGCTGTGTTGAGATTGTATAAGTTGAAAACTAACAATAGATGGAGCGACAAAAGCTTCACGTCATTGCTGTCTTTGTTGAAAGAAATGCTTCCTGAAGGAAATGAGCTGCCAATCTCAACATACCAGGTAAAGAAATTGTTGTGCCCAATGGGAATGGATGCCAAGAAGATACATGCATGCCCTAATGATTGTGTATTATTTCAAAAGGACTATGCGGATTTGAAAGATTGTCCAAAATGTGGTGTGTCACGGTATAAATTGACGACTTCGGGGGAGTCCAAAACTGGTTCTCCTGCCAAGGTGATGTGGTATCTACCTATAATATCACGGTTTCAACGCTTGTTTGCCAATCCGATAGATGCGAAGAATTTGAGGTGGCATGCAGATGTTAAGAAAAATAATGATGGGATCCTACGACATGCGTCTGATTCCCCACAGTGGAAGAAGATTGATGTATTGTACCCTGAATTTGGTGAAGAAGTCAGGAATCTAAGACTTGGGCTTTGTACAGACGGGATGAATCCGTACGGGACATTGAGCAGCCAACATAGCACTTGGCCAGTCATGCTTGTTATATACAATCTTCCTCCCTGGCTGTGTATGAAAAATAAGTACGTAATGTTGTCGTTGTTGATATCGGGCCCTAAAGAACCTGGAAATGACATCGATGTTTATCTTGAACCTCTGATTGATGACTTAAAGAAACTCTGGGGTGAAGGTGTGATGACCTATGATGCTTCACGAAGAGAGACATTTCATTTGCATGCTATGTTGTTTTGCACTATTAATGACTTTCCAGCATATGGGAATTTGTCTGGATATAGTGTCAAAGGAGCTAAAGTGTGTCCTATATGTGAAGAGAACACTGATTCAACAAGACTAAAACATGGCGGTAAGAATGTATATCTCGGTCATTGAAGGTTTCTTCCAAAATTCCATCTGTATCGTAGGAAGTGCAAAGTATTCAATGGATTGAATGAGGAACGTAGTGCACCTAAACCTATACCAGGGGAGTTTGTTTATGAAAGAGTAAAAGACTTTGTCAATGAATTTGGTAAGAGATCACAATGTACTACACGGAGTGACAATTTTTCATTCAAGAAGAAGTCAATATTTTGGGATCTTCCTTATTGGAGTTCTTTGACAGTCAGACATTGTATCGATGTAATGCACGTTGAGAAAAATGTATGTGATAGCATCATTGGTACTCTGTTAAATATACCAGGTAAGACTAAAGATGGGATAAAATCCAGACTAGACTTACGTGAAATGAGAATAAGGTCAGAATTAATAGAATTATGTGAAATGGGTAATAAAAGAACATACTTACCTCCCGCTTGTTTCACGTTGTCTAGAAAGGAGAAGAAAGCTTTTTGTGAATGCTTGGTAAATGTTAAGGTGCCACATGGTTACTCATCCAACATCCGTAGATTGGTATCAATGAAAGATCTGAAGTTGATAGGTCTTAAATCTCATGATTGTCACACTCTAATGCAACAAATATTGCCCATGGTAATTCGATCTATATTGCCGAAGCATGTAAGGTTTGCAATCACCAGACTTTGTTTCTTTTTCAACAGTCTCTGCTGCAAAGTTATTGACCCTGAGACTCTCGATAATTTGCAAAGAGAAGTGGTTGTTACCCTATGTCATCTTGAGATGTATTTCCCTCCTTCGTTCTTTGATATCATGGTACATCTTGTTGTCCACTTGAGTAGGGAAGTGAAAATCTTGGGACCAGTTTTCTTGCATTGGATGTATCCCTTTGAACAATACATGAGCGTTTTTAAAGGTGATGTTCGAAACCGTTATCGGCCTGAAGGGAGTATTATTGAAGGTTATGTGGCGAGAGAGGTTATGGATTTCTGCAATGACTTTCTCAGTGGTAATGACACTCCTGATAATGACAAGAATATTGACGAGCTATTTGGCAAAGGAATTTTGGGATCACGTGTGAAATTAATCAGCCGTGAGCAGGTGGAACAAGGTCATTTGTATATTTTACACAACATGGACGAAGTGAACATTTATATCGAGGAACATACCAATTTCATCAAAAGACAATATCCTCGAGCCAATACAATGTGGCTTGCTAGAGAGCATAACAAGACTTTTATTAAGTGGTTTGAAGATAAAGTCTTACATCAACTATCTCAAACACCATATGATATTACTGAAACTATCAAATGCCTCGCCTTTAAACCAAAGTTTACTGTTATGTCTTATAAAGGGTATGACATTAATGGATTCACATATTACACAAAGCGCCAAGATGATAAGAGTGTCGTCCAAAATAGTGGGGTCACCCCTTCAAGCATTGACTATGTTTTTTGCAAGTGCAAAGGATAAGAGTCCACGTGAAGCTAAAATGTCATATTACGGTGTCATTGAAGAGATATGGGAATTTGACTACATAGATTTCAAAAGTCCGCTCTTCAAATGTAATTGAGTTGATAACACCAAAGGAGTTATAGTGGATGAATTGGGTTTCACTTTAGTGAACTTTGAAAAGATTGGCGAGAAGGCTGAACCATTCATATTGGCATCATAGGCGAAACAAGTATTTTATATCGATGATCCTGCAAATGATAAATGGTCGGTTGTTCTTCATGGTAAAAGACAGTTCATTGAAGATCCTATAGATGAAGAAGAGTACTATGATAAATATGATGACTCCAGTCCATTCTCAGTTGGGTTGCCAACTCCACAAAATATTGAAGCTAATGATGACTTATATGTGCACGGAGATCACAATGAAGGATTGTTAATTGATAAAAGATCACAATTTTAGAGGCATGCATGTTTATACTTTTTTATTGAAGCTAAATGTTTACTTTTTTAATATCAATATCATTTTCTGATTTGATGTTTCATTATCTTCTAGTTAATACAAATGCTAAACATTGTGGGAGGGTGCTAAAGAACTATAGGACCAATCTCACCCGAGATTACATACGCGATGCTGAGAATAGGTTCTTGATTGATTCCAATTCTAGACATTGATCAGTATTTCACTAACTCTACACTAATAATTTTTGTTTGTATTCTCTTTGAAAAATAAATATAGGAAGAAGGAAACCACACAACAATGGAACTACTTGGACCCCAAAGACTGGGAGGAGTTTGTTACCCAAAGAAAAACAGATTAATTCAAGGTATTAAGCGCCACTCCCAATTTAATTAATATACGTTTTTATGTATTCACCTATTCAAGATTAACCTTTATTGTTACTAACCAAATCAATGTGCTAACTAACTAGGCTATCAGCGATGCTCAACGACAACTACATGTTACGACCACACAATGGGTCCAAGAGGATATGCAGGCGTTCGCCAAAGGTTATATAGATATATAGGCAGCAAGCCATGAAACAGCAAAAGAAGCCCCAATGAAGAGAAGCAGGATATAGATACAATACATAAAGTGCAGCACACACAAGTGCTTCAGATTCATATAACAACATGACAGACTAACACATATATAGTGCATAACAACAACAGCTTGGAATTTACATACAACACTAGCTTAGTACATATATAGTGGGACTAAGGTGACGATCCCACCTGCTAAAACAGGTTACCGACAACTACATGTTACGACTGGGAGGTCGTGATTCAGCAACCGTATGCATTAGCAGGTGGATCTGTTTGTCCTCATGCTAATGAATACGGTTGTTGAATCACAACCTCCCAGTCGTAACATGTAGTTGTCGGTAACCTGTTTTAGCAGGTGGGGTCGTCACCTTAGTCTCACTATATATGTACTAAGCTAGTGTTGTATGTAAATTCAACGCTGCTGTTGTTATGTACTATATATGTGTTAGTATGTCATGTTGTATGGACATCAATTGTATTGCTCAGGTATTATATAGTCTCATTAGATAATATGAAATATATCAATCTTATTTATAGCTCATTAATTATATATATACATCATTCTCTTTACAGGTGTTTAAAGTTGACCCCACTACAGGAACAGACTTACCAGATGTACATGCTCCCTATACGATGGGAGAATTAAATGAAATAAGAGAAGAATGGGCAATAGCCATAAAAATAGTGGGGGTTTTTAAAATATAATTGGGATGTTGATAGAGAATAATGACTAAAGAATGATATTTTGTAAATGAATTTCTGAATTATAATATATGTGTGAATGTTTCTACATGTCTAGATGTTTCTACATGTGTCTGTGTGAAAACGAATGAAAGTGTTGGTTGCTATATGAATGTTCCTACATGTGTGAATGTGAATGAATGGAACTACAGATTGCTAGCTACATGAATGTTTCTAAATGTGTGAAAATAAAATGGAACTGCAGGTTGTATTGCTTAATGCATGTGTGAATATTTTTGTTATTAAATTTGCAGGTTTGTGGCCTGTTGTTGGCTGGTATCAATGGATGTCGTAAAACCTACAGTTAAGTGTAGGTTTCTCATCCTGCGACCAGCCACAGCAGGTCTGCAGACTGACAGAAAAAAAAAACAATAGGTGTCGGTTATTTGTATAACACCGACACACAAAGTTATAGTGTCGGTTTTATATAAATAACCGAAGCTTGTTCCCTGTGGCGCGAAGGTATATGGCGTCGGTTTATTATCTAATAACCGACGCTGATAGTGGCCAAGATGGCGCCCTTTCTGTGGCGCGAAGGTATATGGTGTCGGTTTCTTATCTAATAACCGACGCTTATACCTTCGCGCCATAGCAAACAGGCGTGATTTCGCTGGCGCGGGAAGAGTTTGGGCTTCAGTTTTGGAACCGACGCGTAATGGGTGAGCTTTTAGTGTCGCCCACATAGGTGTCACTTAGAAACCGACACTAAAGCCTTAAATAACCGACACTAAAGGTAGGTTCTGTAGTAGTGTAGATTTTCTTCAATTTTGACCACTTCACAAAATATTCGATTGTTATTGATTACATTGATCCTAATTGACCAAAAATAAAAAAATATCATTTATCTACATTTAATTCCAAACATGGCTCAGCATTAAAAAAAGGTTTAAAAATAGAGACACAAGCTAGAAAGAAGAGTAGTAAATAGTTTTACATTAAATAGGATCCAACTCAAGATAAGGACTAAAGGATCTAGGTTCATTTCTAAGTTCATTGTCACAAAATTGAGTCTGGTTCTGAGCTGACCACTTCAAGAAAAGCAATTCCAAATTAACCAAATTTAAATTGATTCAAAATCTAGCTACAATAACAAAAGACTCTTTTGCATGTGTTATTATTTAAATACTTATTAAAACAGATACGTACATAAGACTGTAGAGTCTAATTTTGTGTTAAAACCCAGTTATAGCTTATATGGTAAATCTAGTGTTAATGAAAACTTAACATTAATTATAATTTTTATTACTTTACATAATATTTGTTTACTTTACAATTCATTTTATAATAAATTTTCATGACTAAGAAAAAAATATGGTTTGGCTTTGCGTTGAAATATTATCATAAAAGTAGGCAACAAGGATGTGGCAAAAGCTTGCACATACATGTTGCAAAATTCTTTCAAACTTTAAGGAATTAAGTGATTAAATCATAAATAAATTGTTATTGGAGAATTTATTAAACTTTTGTTGAATATTTATATAAATTTGAATCATGAGTCTAGTTCAAAAATAATAGGTGCAATCGGGTATCAAATGAGAAAGATATCATATATTTAGTAAAGAATGTGCAAAAAGTTGTTGGAAGCATGCAATTTGATGCAACTACTATGTGATATAGCGCTTCTGTCAGTGAAACCAGTCATTAAACATTGATAACTTGGGATTTATTAGTAAAATTAGATGAAATTTGATACCCTATATTTATAATTGAAGTAGATTCCAACCAAAACCTTGAACTCAAAAAAGGTAATTAATATATTGATCCATATGGCAGTTTGGGATAAGAATGTGATGACCAAAGGAAGAACACGATACTTAGGATGGATTGATACACACATAACTATCATCATTTTCATGTGATAATTTGGGTTTTTATCAATTTATTGGTATTAATTGCTTTTCTTATCATTTATTGATCACCGAACTGGTATTTGATCATCTATGCATCAATGTTTCATATTTTTGCATTTAATTAGGCATATTTTATTATAACATTTTGTCCTAATAATTGCTTACTATTGGAGAAGTCGAGAAGAAACTCACAATGTTGGTAGCAATGACTGCAAATTTGTAGTACAAACATAACACTTAGAAATGACAAGGACTTTCCATAATTAAGTTTGCTTGAGTCCATGGCACTTACACCCATTTTGGTATCTCGACTATGCCATCAATAAATCGTAACATTTAAATCAGTGGCAGCGATACCCATGTCAGTGGCATCGACTCTGCTCCTGGTCAAATAAGGAAATCCAAGGTCGGTGGTATCAACCACAAGTCGACAACACTGACAGTGTCACATAAAAGATCAAAATTTGAAGTGGTCAATCCAATACCTAGTGTTATGACTTGAATCTGTTGATCCCTATAAAAACTAATGCACTACCACTTGCCAACTTATCCCAAATATCATGGTTTTGACTTCTTGATGACTAACTAGGATAGAAAGAGGAGTGTAGAGATGCCATAACACCCTCCCTAAGTACACACATGCACATAGCGGAAGTAACACAGAGTTATCCATAATGGGTGCACTCAAGGAGGCATCACATAAAATTGGCATTCATCACAACACTATAATCAATCATGCAAACTTAGATATGATATATTCTCATAAAATTTCTTACAAAAGGGGCCTGGAAGTCTTACATGCATAGAAGTAAATCTATCATTGAAATTGAGACCAAGTCTCTTATTCATAAATCCTAAAGAAAATAAAAGTTGAACAAATAGAATTAGGGATTATCTTATAGTTAGAAACCCACCTATAAGACCCTTGACATGTGCTTTGGGTTAACCCTATTTTATTTGCATTGATTAAGTGCTTACAACCTTGATCTAACCTTTTAATATGATCTTAGAGATTGTGGAGAGCTTAAGTTTCCAGTTTGAGCTTGTTTGGATGATGTTTGTGCTTATTTTGGACTAAATTGCAAATTACCCAATTGTGAGGATTATCTTGCAATTTTCCACCTCTAGGGTGTTCTTTTTCTCTCTTGGCTTCATGAGAGAGGTTCTGGTGCTTTGGGTGCCTTGGTTGAAGCTAGTTTGAGTGGTGGCACCTTTAGTGGTGATTAAGGTTTCTAGGGTTTAGTGTGTCTTGACCATGTGTACCTGGTGGTTATCTTTACCTAGGTCGCAAACTAGGGTGAGTTTTGTGTGTCGTAGTTGAGACACTCTATCTAGGTGTTGTGGTCACATCTAATATGGCCTTGGGTGGTCTTGGGTCAAGACAGATGCTCCCTTGAAGAGTATGTCGACCTAGGGGATGAGCGTGGTGATCCTTTGTCTCGGCCTAGTGATGTTTGGTGTTGTTGTCATGACCATGGATGGAGATCCTTCGTGGGTTGTGACTGTGACCATCTTGGGTGACCTAGGTGGTCAAGAACCAACATAGAGTGTATCACCATCTCTTGCATGTGTGTTTCAAGTGGTTGCATGTTAGTTTTTTGGGTGGACAAGTGTCCTTATGGAGCCCTATCTTGTTGACACCTCATTCTTCACCCTACTTCCCTCCTCCTTTGCTATATAAACCCTCTTCTTTCCATGAAAGCAACTCTTTTTGGCCATCGTCTTCCTCCCTTCTTTCTTGGCGACCTTGAAGTTTGGTGGAGCAAGGAGGTGCTGACCTTGGAGCTCTTCGTGGCCGAACTTCTCTTGCATGTAGTGTTTGTGGTGATCTTTGATCATCTTCAACCTTGGTAAGTATATACCTTTCTTTTGCTACATTTACCTTGGACCCCTTACCCCATCTTCTCCTTCATTGGCCCTAGACTATGTTTTGATATGGTGGTCATTCTTGACAAGAGAGATCTTCATCACAAGGGCAATAGGCCATGTTTTGACAAGACGACACCCAAGTGAGAGGGAGTTTCTTCACTCTTCTCTCCTTCTTTCTTTGGTTCAGCCTAGGGTTCTTTATTTCCCTTTTCCTTGAATAAACTTTGACCATGATGTCTAGTCCTTCTTGAGGTGTTTCTCTTGTGGTCGAGAGTGGAGCTTTTGGTGGAGCTTCTTTCCCTTTGGTGATCGTGTGTTTGGAGCTTTGATCCTTGGAGTGATCTTCCTTAAGGTGGCTGATATAACCCTTAACCTCCAGTGATGTGATTGATGGATTGATGTTCCCCAGTGATGTGACTTTGATGATGGCCTTGTGAATGACAGTGATGTCATGCTGTGATGGTGATGTGGTTGGACCACACCTTATACGTTTGATATCTTCTGGAGTTATGCCATACCCTTATCCTTGTAGAGTATGTTATGGTTTTATACGTTGTAACTTGATTGATGCTAAAAGTCACCCAATTGGCTAACTAACCAAGTAGAACTCTAATCATGTATGTGTGATGTGCCATAGATCCTTTCCAGTTTGAGCTCTAATTGATGGATTGGTGAAACGAGTACAACTCAGAGAGCATATTTTTTAATATGTGGGGGTGCAAGTTGAGTATTTTCCTTGCGCCCACAATTACAGGTTGTGTGAGATGGCCATGTGTGAGCCGATCTCCTTGTAATATGGATGTGCATGCGTGAGCCACTCCTTCTTTTAAGAATGGCCATGCATGAGTTAGTTATTCTAGCATTGTTACCTATACCAAGTAGGCTAGATGTTTGTATATAGGCGGCCATGTGTGAGCCTGTAAGGACCCTGACCTCTGTTTAGGGTTTACCCTATTTGATTTGCTTAACCCTGATGCTTAGTTGCTTTCTAATCACCTTTAGTGGTGATTAGGGTTTGGTTGTGCTTTGTTGAGAGTTGGAGGTGCTACTTGCAAATAACCCAAGTCTAGGATTTGTGGGCAAGTTTGTCACCTTGTGAGGTGTTCCTCCCTCTCCTTGCTTCCTCTAGTGTTGAGGGGAAGGTTTGGGCTCGTTGCTTGAGTTCCTTTGGGCTTGGTTGAGCTTGTTGGGCCTTGTGGTGCCTTGCTTTTGCATGGTTGAACCTTGTGTCAGGCAAGGGGGTGCTTGTGTCGCCCACGCTGTGTCACCCATGGTGGTGGTGTATCGTCCAAGTGTGTTGCCCATGGATCTTTGACCTTCTTTGACCTCGTTTGTGTCACTACTAGTGGACACTTGGTGCTTGATGCTTGCATGTGGCAATGGCCTTGGACATGTGTTTAGGGCATGCTAGAGTGGTGGTTTTTGCACATGGACAAGTGTCCCTAGGTGGGCAAAACCTTGCTTTGCTCTACCTTGGTTTCTCCTCCATCCCCTTCTATGTATATGTTTCCTTTCTCTTGTTAAGGATCCCTTTAGTTCCTTAGTCTTCCTCTCCTTGGTGCACGATACACCTCTCTTCTTTGCTAGCTTGGTGGTTGATCCTTCCTTGGAGTTTTCCTTCTTCCTTGGTGGTGCTTGGAGCTTAGTGCTAGGAGCTTGGAGCTTGCTTAAGGCGGGTTACATAACTCCTAACCCTAACTACATTACCTTGTTCTTATATGTTGCTTATGATCTTTTCGGCCATGTATGTTGCAAGCTTTGTTTCTTGCTTAGTTGTTCTTGTTGGCCGAACCATGTGTTCTAGGGTTCCTTAGTGAGCAATACTCTCTTCTCTCCTAGGTCTTGAGGAGTGAGCTTGAGTTCTAGTATCATGAGCAACACTCCTCTCTCGTTTAAGTTGAGAGGTGAGCTTGTGTTCTAGTAGCTTAAGCAACACCCTCCTCTCACCATGGACTTGAAGGGTGATCTTTGTGGAGGTTGTGGTTTTTGGTTGTGGTTGTACCTTGTGTTTCCCGATTGGTGATAAGAGATGTGCAAGACCCCTCTCTCTTTTAAGTTGAGAGGTGAGCCATCCTCTTGATCCTTTAGGGTTTTGGCACCTTTGAGCCCGAGGTTGGTGGTGACCCTGTCGGGATGCATCTTGCCCGATATGGTGTTGTTGGTGGTGTTTCCCGATATCCTTTCCTTGGTCTGACCTTGGACGACATGTTATGTTTGTGTTGGATGATACACCTTGGTCCTTGAACCTGTGTGTGACGGGCGTCACTCTATGCTGCATGTTCTGCCCGATACCCTTATCCCCTTGTTATGCCCTGACGTTATGGAGGCGTTGCTAGTTAGTTGTGGTGACGGGTGTCATGCTAGTCATGTGTGTGTCAGCCGACAACCCTGCACCTGACGGGCATTGCGCAAAACCCTGTTGCCTGATACCCTGGCTGCACGGCAGGCCTTGTAGCCGTTATCCCTGAGGCACGACGTAGTGTTGCGTGACACAGAGGTGCACGATAGGCGTTGCACGTTACACTTGAGTGCATGGGATGGTCTGGTTTCTTGGTTGCCCGATACCACCTCTAGTGAGAGTAGTGGATGCTTTTAGTGAGGGTTCCATCCCTTATAGAAACCGATATGCTGATCATGTATCACGTTTGGTTTTGATAGTAACCTTGGATGTGCACGATATAGTAGACCACATCTATTCTAACTCTTGTGTATGTATTACGTTTAGTCATGATGGTGGCCTTTGATATGCTTAATGGGAATTGTTAGGGTAAAACTCATCTATGTAACTTACATGTCTTTACATATGTATGTGATCATTTTGACACTATGTATAAAGATAAGGAAATGGTAAGCATGTGGAATGCCTTGCTTAATGTTGTAACCTATGCGCATGATCACCATTTGAGGCATGATTGATAAAGCATGTAATCATTAATGTCACCTTATATTGATAGCATGGTCTTTCTGTTAGGCCTATGATTATTGGGTATACTAACTATGTAGGTGATGCATAGCCAAGAAAAAGGCTATGAGGTATATATATGATGTGTTTTGGTCTGAGGACCTGAGTTTGGCTAGAATGCCTGAGTTGATGAGAATGCCTTGAGAGGCAGTGGCAGCATGTGATGAGGGATTGAGATCCCATGGCAATGTGATGATCCTTGAGATGGATCTAGATGATTGGCAAGAGGCCAAGTGATAACATGTAATGAATCAGGATGATGTGATTACAATAAAATCATAACATTGAGTTTTATGTTGTTTATTCTTGTTATAGTTTGCATGTTATATAACTTGGTTGAATCTTGCAATCCATATAAAAGATACTAATTAATCATAGTGGAATATATCATGTAGTTTCCCTGGCCATAGATCCATCATCGTCAGGAGCTGGTGATGGTGAAACGGGTTCTCCTGTGGGTTAACCAGGAGTGCATATTGTTGAATATGCGAGGTTTCTCCTAGCCTAAAATAGTGAGGATTCGAGTGCAGCTGCGGTTGCAGACTCGGGATATGTATAGAGCACGGTGAACAGGCCCATGGCTCAGGATATGTATATAGAGCATGGTGAATAGGCTTGTGGCTCAGATATACTAGCGCCGAGACCTGTACCGAGGTGGGCTAGATAGAGGGTAGCCTATGGAGCTGACCCTGTCATTGAGGCCACTTAAGCATGAGACTGCGGTCCTGCTTGTGTTGTACTCGTACACTGACTACGAGGTGGGAGGTCGTGGAGTCCGACTCTTCCATTTGACCTTGTATGGCACCGGCTTTGGGTTTTGCAACCGAAGGTTGGATTTGAGCGGTACGACTCACTTCCTCAGGGCATAATAATACATAATCCAGCCGAATAGTATTTACTGCTTAAGGCAAAACACAGAATATTGGTTGAGGCCTTGCTTGTATAGTTAATCTTGTTGTACATGCAATTACTTATACATTCCTTATGATATGTGGTAAGATCTCATAAATCCTATCTTGTCAATCATGTTCCATAAAAAGGTAATTGGTGATATGTCTTCCATACAGCCTGGTAAGCTTGATGGTACGAATAGCCTTGCTACATAGACTGGTATTATTCTACGTTTTACTATTTATCTAATGTTGTTGCTTTATCCTTTTGGTTTTATAGTTTTGATGGGGAGTTATGTTTCTCACTAGGACAATGTTCAATTGTCTCACCCCGCTGGTTTTCAGGTGTTCGAGCTAGACGTGGTGGTGGTCGCGGAGTTGCGGCTGAGCAGGAAGACGAGCAGTAGAAGGCAAGAGATGGACATGCTGATGTTTTGGTTGTTGAGTAGTAGAGTCTTAGAGTCATCCATGTACTCTCAGGTCCTTGGGAGCATTTTGACGTTGTTTCATGATGTATAGCTGTTGATCCTTTGTATATCCTGCTACTGGCCGGATGTGGGCCTTTATGTACATAAACAGGTGATGAACTCACGTGATGACTCAACTGCTGATCTTCTAAGTTGTGGACACATATCAAGGCTTGTATATGTTTATATAACATGTTTTCCTACATGACGAGGACTTGAATGTAATAGTTTCACAGTTTATCCATTTTCCACAATCAGTTTTAATTAACCCGTGTCTTCCTTAATCTATGGTTATGGTGATTTCTGCATGTTTTTGCGTAACACCTCGCTGTCTGTGTGATAGTGGGATGTGTTGCCACAAGTTTGGTATCAGAGCCTTAGGTTCGCTGAGTCTATAGGGATTTAGGACTAGGTTGTGTATGTTCTTATGAGTTGTCCAGATTTTCTTACGATCGTCTTCTGCCCTCAGTGGAAGAAAAGCCAAGATGTCTGGAAACCATGAAGAACACGCTGCCGAGAACAGTGATGCTGCATCAGTTGATGGAGCTGAAGGGCAGGCACATAGAGATCGGGTGCCTGAGGTCCCCCAACCTGACCTAGCCATTCTTGAACACCCTGCCTATCAACATCTTATAGGGCAGATGATGGCTACGATGAATCTCATGGTAGAAAGATTGCCAGTGCCTCCGCCGAGAGCACAGGCTCCCCATGGTGAAACATCGGGTATTGGGAAGACCTTCGAGCGGCTTCGTCAAGTCAGAGCTTCAGATTATGCGGGAATGGCTGATCCAGTGGATGTAGATCTGTGGCTGACAAGTCTTGAGAAGGCTTTCTAGATCCTCGACATCCCTGAAGCGGACAAAGTAAAGCATGCTATCTACCTTCTGAAAGAGCGTGCTGGTCACTGGTGGACCATCGAGGAAGAGAAGCGACCTGGTGAGGTGATCGGTTGGGAGGTTTTTCGGCACGAGTTCATCAGCAGATACTTTCCAAAGACGTATCTGGATGAGAAGATCAGTCAGTTTAAGAGCCTGCGACAAGGAGCGATGAACATCACCGAGTACGAGGCTAATTTTGTGGATCTGTTGAGGTTTTGTCCTCACATGGCAGCAACAGATGAAGAGCAGATCAGACGCTTTGAGAAAGGTCTGAGTGCTGAGCTGACAACACCTGTTTCTGCATTGGAGAACGATGAGCGGTTTTCTACGTTCGTGGAATCTGTCTGGAGGATTGAACGATCAGTAAGAGAGAAAAGAGAATCCATGTCTAAGAAGAGACATGTTCAGTTCCAGGGACAGAGGTTTGGTGGCTTCAAGAAGCCAAGGTTTTCAACACCTTTTGTGATGAGAGGTTCTGGTGTACCATCACAGTGGTCTCTGAGTAAGGGAAGAGGATATGTTTCTTCGCCATCTAAGGCGCATAGTACAGCTTCAGTGGTAGTGACAGGGCCATCTAGGCCACGGTTTGAAGACAGGGTATGCTATCTTTGTGGTCAGACCGGGCATCTCAAGTCACATTGCCTGAATAGAGATGTTGAAGTGACACAACAGTCGAGGCAGAATCATCAAGGGTCAGATAGACAACAGCCCAATAGTAGTAGAGGTCGAGGACACGCTCAAGCGTCGCAAGCAGGATCATCTACTCAAGGAAGCAGAGGACGTGGACAGCAAGCAACAGCTTGATTCTATGCTATGAATTATCCGGAGGCGATAGTCAACCCACGAGTAGTGACATGTCAGATCAAGTTATTTCATTATGATATGTCTTCTTCTTGCTTTATATCTGTTCTAGTTGACCCGGGTGCTACACACTCTTTTATCGCCTATAGTATGCTTGAGAACTGTCGTTTACCAGTTAGTTGTAAGAATTATAGCTTGTTGTTAGAAACCCCTCTTGATGGTTCCTTAATGCTTCGAGAAGAGTGTCCATCTTTTGTCTTATCTTTTTCGAGATACAGTATACAAGTGGATCTTATACCACTTGATATGCATGGTTTCGATGTTATCCTTGGGATGGATACCTTAGAGAAGTATAGAGTTATCTTGGACCGTGGTTCCAAGCAGGCTATGTTTGATGATGCGGGAGAAAAGTGGATCTTCCAAGGAGATAGGAAGATTCTTCCGACGTGTCTGGTATCAGCTATGGTGGTAGAGAAGTTGCTACGGCAAGGATGTGAGGCGTTCTTAGCTCACATTGTGGATACTGTTGTGGCTACCAAGGTGAAAGGTCCTAGTCTTGAAGAGGTGTCAGTCGTCCGAGAGTTTGCCGACGTGTTTCCTGATGAGTTCGTCGGTGTTCCTCCACCCCGAGAGATTGATTTTGAAATCAATCTGGTTCCGGGAACACAACCAGTTGCACAGACACCATATAAGATGGCTCCAGTAGAGATGGCAGAGCTTAAGAAGTAGTTGCAAGAGTTGTTGGAGAAAGGTTTCATCCGACCGAATATGTCACCTTGGGGTGCTCCAGTGTTTTTCATCAAGAAGAAGGACGGATCGATGTGGTTATGCATAGATTACCGAAAATTGAACAAAGTCACGATCAAGAACAAGTACCCGTTGCCGAGGATAGATGATCTGTTCGATCAGTTGCGTAGTGTTACAGTGTTTTCAAAGATCAATCTACGGTCTGGATATCATCAGTTGAGGATTAAGACGGATGACATACCAAAATCAGCTTTTAGGATGAGGTATGGTCACTTCGATTTTGTGGTTATGCCGTTTGGGCTAACCAATGCGCCTGCTGCTTTCATGGATTGGATGAACAGAGTGTTCCGTCCGTTCTTAGATCAGTTTGTTGTAGTCTTTATAGATGACATCTTGATCTATAGTCGGGACAGGCAAGAGCATGAGCGACATGTTCGACAAGCGTTGACTCTTCTTCACCAACATCAGCTATATGCCAAGTTCAGTAAGTGTGAGTTCTGGCTGGAAGAAGTGATTTTCTTGGGTCATGTGATATCTGCAGAAGGAGTCAAAGTGGACCCGAGGAAGGTGGAGTCTGTTTCAGAGTGGGAGCAGCCAGAGACGCCAATAGAAGTTTGTAGTTTCCTGGGTTTAGCAGGATACTACCGGAGGTTTATCAAGGACTTCAGTGCGATTGCGTTACCGATGACAAAGTTGACAAGAAAGGATGTACCTTTTGTCTGGACTGGTCGTTGTCAGCAAGCTTTCCAAAGTTTGAAGGAGAAGCTGACTAGTGCGCCAGTGTTAGTGCTGCCAGAGCATGGAAAGGGCTATGTTGTTTTCTGTGATGCTTCCAAGAAAGGTTTAGGTTGTGTGCTGATGCCGGAGGATCATGTGGTTTCTTTTGCTTCGTGACAACTTAAGAAATACGAGGAAAACTATCCTATACATGATTTGGAGTTGGCACCAGTGGTTCATGAGTTAAAGATTTGGAGACACTATCTTTATGGGGAAGAGTGTCATATCTTTACGGATCATAAGAATCTAAAGTACATCTTCTCGCAGAACGAGTTAAACATGCGACAGCGTCGATGGATGGAGTTAATCAATGATTACGACTGCACCATCGAGTATCATCCTGGTAAGGAAAATGTGGTAGCTGATGCGCTTAGCCAAAAGTCTTCGTCTCTTTCTTCAAAGAAAGCACAGTTGAGTTCCCTGGTATGCCATAGACGGGATATGTTTGTTTCCTTGCGGCAGATGAATGTGCAGATGGAAGTTTCCTCATTAGCTGGACTTTTAGCACAAATGCAAGTCAAGCCTACGCTGAGACAACAAATCAAAGATGCGCAACAAACAGATGATACCGTTCGGTTGATCATATCAGAGTTTGGCAGCGAAAAGCGTGATGGGTTCCATGAGTCTGAGGATGGGCTAGTTTGCTATCATGATAGAATGGTGGTCCCCGATGCTGATGATCTGAGGAAGTTAGTGCTCGAGGAAGCACACACGTCAATGTATGCTATGCATCTAGGTGTCACCAAGATGTATCATAGTCTTAAGGACTTGTATTGGTGGCCCGGTTTGAAGAAGGATGTAGCAGAGTTTGTGGCTAGATGTGTGGTATGTCAGCAAGTCAAGGCTGAGCATCAGAAGTTGGCAGGTACGTTGCAACCCCTGCCGATACCGCAGTGGAAATGGGATCAAATAACCATGGATTTTGTAGTTGGTCTACCCATGACAACTAGGAATCATGATTCCATTTGGGTAGTAGTGGACAGATTGACGAAGTCTACCCATTTCATACCTGTAAATACGACATATACAGCCGAGAAGCTCGCTCGTGTATATGTGGATGAGATAGTGCGGTTGCATGGTGTGCCAGTAATGATAGTTTCCGACAGAGGTCCTCAGTTCACGAGTCGTTTCTGGGAACAGTTGCACAAAGCGTTGGGAACGCAGTTGAGGTTCAGTACCACCTTCCACCCACAGACAGATGGACAGTCTGAAAGAACTATTCAGACTTTGGAGGATCTCCTTTGAGCTTGTGTTTTGCAGTTCCTTGGCAGTTGGGATGTACATCTCAGTCTGATAGAGTTTGCCTACAACAACAGTTATCAGCGGAGCATTGACATTGTAACGACCGTCTCGCGAAAATAGGATTAACTAATGCGGAAGCGAATTATTTGCAGCGTAATTACTGAAAATCACTAAAAATTAAAACCATTTGCAAAGAGATCCTTTCATAGGAAAACTCTTTAACCAAGAACCAAAGTGTTTCCATTTCATCCTGGATCACAAGTACACAGCCTGTACAATTCCTTTTTAAGGATTACAACATTGACTGCCATGTTAACAAATATACACAGGCAGTATAAAACTTTGAGGCATTAAGCCAAAACTCCGATTGAATCATTTAAAACTCCGAGGACCTGAGAGTACAGAGACGACACATAGGACTACTATCTATATGACTTGACAGACAATATCTCCACCTGAGATCTCATTGCTGTCCTTGTTGTTGCTGTTGCTGTTGCTTCTGCTCATCTCTGTTCTAGGGATTTCCTGCCTTGCCTTCCATGCATACCTAAAAATGTTTTCCCACGGGGATGAGACAATTGAAAATTTCCCCAGCGAGAGATATAACTCTCCGCCAAAAACATTATTATTGCAGTTTATCAAATTAAAACTGAGTAGGGGTTACTTTTACATTATCAGGTAGAATTATTCATCATAGAACATAATAAGATAATCTCCATTCTCAAGGAGGTCATTGCATCTACCCATGGTAGATAAGTAATTCATCTGTCTATTTTGCAGAGAATATAAAGAAACATAATTAACATTTATCTACTAAGGAATGCACAAAGAAATGCAACATCAGCCAATGAATCTCCGTATTCAATCCTTAAGCAAACATGCTATACGGCTGATTACATTTTACAATCACACTTATGCCCTGAGGAGATGAGGTATACCACTCATACTCCAACCGACCACGGTTACGTAAAGCATCGGTAACACACATAGGTCAATGGAAGAGCAGGATTCCCATGACCTCAACTATCTCGGTCAGTACGAGATAACATGCAGGACATCTTGTGTCTCTGCTAGATAGCTTTCTAGGGTATACTGGCAACATCGCTATTAGAGTTATAGCCCATAGCATATACTCTCTTCAGGATATGGCCTGTAGCCAATGCCCGATATTATTTTGTGGAGTCATGGCCCGTAGCCATGCTCTTCTTGGGGTATGGTACGTAACCAATCCCATTCATAGGACATAGCCCGTAGCAATGCCTATGGGGCATAAGGATATAATTGCCCAATTACCTTCACATATTCAAAAATATGCGTTCCGAGTAAACTCGTTTCACCATTCAGCTAATTCTGACGCTGATGGATCTGTGATCAGGGCAACTACATTATATGGTATCACTTGATTAATTAAGTACATTATCATATTCTTTTAGCATCAGCCAAGTTTCCAAACATAACTTAATAAGACAAATGCTATAAAGAAAACATGTACTATTTCCATTAATCACTTCTCAGTCTTTATAAGACATGGGGATCTCAGTCCCTCATTTCAATACTGGGAATTTTCATTCCTTTGCAACTCAATGCCATAATCATATGGTTCTGGGTATTCAAACCCTTAGCTCATCATTGAGCATTATTACCACTTTTTCAGGTAATTATCACCTTCAGGTCACCTAACCAAGGTAAATATGATGCTTATTACATAAACATCTTCTCATGGCACGTAAGGCCCATTACTTCTCTTATTACCTCATACTAGGCAATAAGGTATAGCATGGCACATAAGGCCCAATAAACAATGTCAATACATAAAATGTCATAGCTCATACCTGGCTATGTTCATCATCACATCATACATGCATGGTTAGTACAGATGATAATACATCAATTTCATATCAGCACCATGCAAAACAATATATAACATCATTATTCAAGGGTAACACCACTATTCCCTTACCAGGGTTAGGGTTTCCCATTTCTCATTAATTCAGACCCTCTTGAGTTAACCAACTTTATCTTGTATTAAGGTATTTCCCCTCTTAATACATTCCATCACAGAATACTCACCCTTAGCATATAATGCATAGGCCACACATTAGAATTGTCCAGCTATCTCACATGATATGGACTTATCTTAGTTTAAGGCATAACTTTATTATAAAGTTGCCTATAAACAATCGCAATGATACACCCTCAACTAGGGTTTCACAAGGATACACCCTCAACCAGGGTTCACAATGATACACCCTCCACTAGGGTTTCACAAGGTTACACCCTCAACCAGGGTTCACAATGATACACCCTCCACTAGGGTTTCACAAGGTTACACCCTCAACCAGGGTTCACAATGATACACCCTCCACTAGGGTTTCACAAGGATACACCCTCAACTAGGGTTTACTAACATCCTAATTAGTGATTTCACATGTAGACAACCTCTTATTAAGGTTATACATTGAATCAGCCTCAATTAGGGTTTACATCATGTATTGGGTCCATGCATTTGTTATGCATTAATGACTAGTACCATTAAAGGTATCTCCCACCTAATCACATTAGGTTTTCAAAAAGGTTTGATCAATTAGACCTTCAATAACATGAGGTATCCAACTGAATTAACCAAATTGAACCACACTCAATTCTAATCAATGGAACTTCAACCAATTGGATCATCAACTCAATCATCATTTGAATCATGGCTCACCCCTCAATTGGGACTTCAATTATGGTCTGATCTCAATGGGATTAGGGTTTATAAACACCAATTAGAGCTTTGAAGTTGATCATCAATCATGCTACTAATTGTGTTTCAATTGATTGCATTGGACCTTCAACCATTGAATTCATGGAACCAATCATCAATTGGACCTATGCTCATACTTCAATTGAGTTTAATAGGTCAACCTTCAACTAATTTGACCCTCAATTAGTCATCAATTAGGGCTTGATTCAATTGAATTAGGGTTTGGAATCGAAGATCCAACAACACTCATCAATGCAAGATTGGTTACTTTGAAACTATTGAACCATTATCCAAATTGGGTATGACCTGACCCCAAACGGTCTTGAGGTCGTTTGGATGACCTCCAAACGGTCTTGAGACCGTTTGCCCATCATATCACTCAAATCCAAGCCATCCAATTAAGGTTTGGATCATTGGATTGATCACCAAATCAGCATTGCATTGTATAACAGCTTGGTACCTTTAGACCTTCAAACACCTAACCATACTCAACCCTAGACCTCCAAACGGTCTTGGGTGACCACCAAACGGTCTTGAGACCGTTTGGCCCATCCAACCTTTGGATTCTAGTGAAAAATCTTCATGGATTGGTCTATCGAGTTGATCAACAGATCAGCACTACATTGCAATATGATTAGTACCTTTGGACCTTCAATTGGTCAACTATACTTGACCCCAGACCTCCAAACGGTCTTGAGGTGACCCCAAACGGTCTTGAGACCGTTTGGATGATCCCCCAAACGGTCTTGAGACCGTTTGGGCTAATCAACCCAAAATCTCAAATTAGCTCATTGTGATTTCAGCACTGATTTCAATTAGGGTTAGCCCAATTGATTAGCCTTCAACTCATGACTCGTTTGGAATTAATCCATAACATTTTGGTGAGTCATTAGATCACATCATTAGGAACAGTAATCCCAAACGGTCAATGCTTGGTCAATGCACTCAAACGGTCTTGAGACCGTTTGCCCAAAAAGTTCAATTAAATCAGATTGAAAATCAGCACTTAATCCAATTAGGTTTCCCTAATTGATTAGGCTTCAACTCACGATTCCTTTGGATTTAATCCCTAAAATTTGGAGGGTTATTAATAAAAATAATTATGAACAGGAATCCCAAACGGTAAATGCTTGGTCAACCATATAAAACGGTCTTGAAACCGTTTTCTCAACCAGGTCAAGTTAATCAGGTTGAAAATCAGCACATAATTTAATCCGATTGCCTAATTGATTGGCCTTCAACTCTCGATTCCTTTGGAGTTAATCCCTCAAATTTTGAGGTTTATCATCCTACATAATTAGGAACAAAATTACCAAACGGTAAACGCTTGGTCAACCATATCAAACGGTCTTGAAACCGTTTTCTCAACCAGGTCAAGTTAATCAGGTTGAAAATCAGCACATAATTTAATCTGATTGCCTAATTGATTGGCCTTCAACTCTCGATTCCTTTGGAGTTAATCCCTCAAATTTGGAGGGTTATCATCCTACATAATTAGGAACAAAATTCCCAAACGGTCAATGCTTGGTCAACCATCTCAAACGGTCTTGAAACCATTTTCTCCCAAACGGTTTCAAACCGTTTGCCCTTAAACGGTTTGCTGAAATCGCATAGCCAATCAAATTAAAACGATTTGGAGTAGCTATCAAAACGGTTTTGCTTGGTAATTTTCTTTGGATAAGCATATAGGATGATTTCATCATCCCCTTCCTTCGAACAACCAATAACAGCAACATTTCTTGATGGAAATTGCAGCAAAGAAACAAGAGTGTATCAAATTGAAGAAATCAATCAACAAAGCATAGAGAATTGATGCAATAGCAATGTTTAAGGGGTTGAGTTATAAAAACCGCCTCCAATTGAGCTCCAAAGCTCCAAGATCACACCATTAATGGTGTATGAAGCTCTTGCAACTCCCCCTAGGCTCGTCCTCAAGCTTTTGATTGCAAAAGTTGGCTAGGGTTGAAGAGGAGATCGAAATAAGAAGGAATCCATAATTTATTTTCGATTTCCACCATGAAATCATGGAGAACGAAGGTCAAGGGCTTACCCACAGGTTGGGGACGTGCTCTCTACTCCTCCCTATCTCCTTGGTCGGTTTTTCAAGCAAGGGGAAGAAGAAAATCCGAAAAAGGCCTTGGTTTGGGCTTAGTATTGGCACTTTTATAAGGAAATTGATGAGAGAGAAAATGCCTTATAAAAATCCAATTAATCCCAATAAAGTGGCCGCCTCTTCCCCCTCAACTACCTTGCATACGAGGAAACTTCCTTGCCTTTAATTATCCTTCATTATACTCAATTTAAAGAAAAGAAAATTAAGCACCTTAATGCTTATAATATAATATCCCACATGTGAGTGGATATTACTTTTCTTTATAAAAAGATGAGTGGAATTTCACCTACTTAAGATATTCGTTCCTTATCTTGTTAAAGGAACGTCCATCCTTATTCAAAATCAACCCAAAACATTTTGGTTGAAATCCCTTCAATTATTTTATTCATTTTTGCCCTAAATTGAATTAGGGTTTCAATTAAGCATTATTCTTGATTATTTTAATGTCAAGATTCTCTCTCCTACAAATTAATTCAAATGAGGAGTCCCTCTCATTTTATTTGATCTACATGATGTCAAGAAACATTAAGGACCATATTGAAGTGGTAATTTGCATATTGAACCCTAGATTTTGGGTAAATTGCACATTACACCAAAACTAGGTTTTAATGCACAAGGATTGCTTTACAAGCTTAATCTTGGTGTCCAAGCTTGTGGAAACCATACCACTACATCATATTCATTCTTATGATGTCTCAACATCAGAGGAACATCTTATCATGCAACATTTGCAATTTAACCCCTCAACTTGGGTAATTTGCACTTTAGTCCCAAAATAAGCAAACATTGCTTCAACATTGTTCAAACAGGACCAAAATTGAAACATAGGTTCCTTTTGAGCCTTAATTACTTTTAACAAGATGAGATTAAGCATATAATCATATTTCTTAATCAAAACACCTAGGGTTAAAGAATAACCCAGGTCATGGATGTTACAGACATGGTTCCCTATGAGGCTTTGTATGGCAGGAAGTGCAGATCTCCTTTGTGTTGGAACGAGTCTGGGGAATATCAGCTTTTGGGTCCTGAGTTAGTACACCAGACAAAAGAAAAGATCAAAATGATACAACAACAGTTGAAAGCGGCACAGGACAGGCAGAAGTCTTATGTAGACAATCGCCGCCGACCTTTGGAGTTCCAGGTAGGAGACAAAGTGTATCTTAAAGTCTCACCATGGAAAGGTATGCTAAGGTTTGTCTGGAAGGGTAAGATAGCACCTAGATATATGGGGCCTTACCCAATCATAGCATGTATGGGCAGAGTAGCTTATGAGTTGGAGCTGCCGCCAGAGTTGCACAGGTTACATCCAGTGTTCCATGTCAGTATGCTAAAGAAAAGTCATCCGGATTCGGGAACAGTGATACAGCCAGTCGAAGTTGAGCTTGATGAAGATGTGACCTACGAGGAAGGTCATGTGGCGATCCTTGACAGAAGATTTAAGAAGCTGAAGAGGAAGGACCTGGTTCTTGTGAAGGTTCTTTGGCATCATCGTGGCGTTGAGGAATCCACGTGGGAGCTTGAGGAAGAGATGAGAAGGAAGTATCCCTCGCTTTTCTCTTCGGATTTCGGGGACGAAATCCCTTTGTATAGGGTTATTTTGTAAGGACCCTGACCTCCGTTTAGGGTTTACCCTATTTTCTTTGCTTAACCCTGATGCTTAGTTGCTTGTTAATCACCTTTAGTGGTGATTAGGGTTTGATTGTGCTTTGTTGAGAGTTGGAGGTGCTACTTGTAAATAACCCAAGTGTAGGGTTTGTGGGCAAGTTTGTCACCTTGTGAGGTGTTCCTCCCTCTCCTTGCTTCCTCTAGTGTTGAGAGGAAGGTTTGGGCCCATTTCTTGAGTTCCTTTGGGCTTGGTTGAGCTTGTTGGGCCTTGTGGTGCCTTGCTTTTGCATGGTTGAACCTTGTGTCGGGCAAGGGGGTGCTTGTGTCGCCCAGGATGTGTCGCCCATGGTGGTGGTGTATCGTCCAAGTGTGTCACCCATGGATCTTTAACCTTCTTTGACCTCGTTTGTGTCACCACTAGTGGACACTTGGTGCTTGATGCTTGAATGTGGTAATGGCCTTGGACATGTGTTTAGGGCATGCTAGAGTGGTGGCTTTTGCACATGGACAAGTGTCCCTAGGTGGGCGACACCTTGCTTTTCTCTACCTTGGTTTCTCCTCCATCCCCTTCTATATATATGTTTCCTTTCTCTTGCTAAGGATCCCTTTAGTTCCTTAGTCTTCCTCTCCTTGGTGCACGATACACCTCTATTCTTTGCTAGCTTGGTGGCCGATCCTTCCTTGGAGTTTTCCTTCTTCCTTGGTGGTACTTGGAGCTTGGTGCTAGGATCTTAGAGCTTACTTAAGGCGGGTTACATAACTCCTAACCCTAACTACATTACCTTGTTCTTATATGTAGCTAATGATCTTGTCGGCCATGTATGTTGCTAGCTTTGTTTCTTGCTTAGCTGTTCTTGTTGGCCGAACCATGTGTTCTAGGGTTCCTTACTGAGCAATACTCTCTTCTCTCCTAGGTCTTGAGGAGTGAGCTTGAGTTCTAGTATCATGAGCAACACTCCTCTCTCGTTTAAGTTGAGAGGTGAGCTTGTGTTCTAGTAGCTTAAGCAACACCCTCCTCTCACCATGAACTTGAAGGGTGAACTTTGTGGAGGTTGTGGTTTTCGGTTGTGGTTCTACCTTGTGTTTCCCGATTGGTGATAAGAGATGTGCAAGACCCCTCTCTCTTTTAAGTTGAGAGGTGAGCCATCCTCTTGATCCTTTAGGGTTTTGGCACCTTTGAGCCCGAGGTTGGTGGTGACCCTGTCGGGATGCATCTTGCCCGATATGGTGTTGTTGGTGGTGTTTCCCGATATCCTTTCCTTGGTCTGACCTTGGACGACATGTTATGTTTGTGTTGGACGATACACCTTGGTCCTTGAACCTGTGTGTGATGGGCGTCACTCTATGCTACATGTTCTGCCCGATACCCTTATCCCCTTGTTATGCCCTGACGTTATGGAGGTGTTGCTAGTTAGTTGTGGTGACGGGCGTCACGCTAGTCATGTGTGTGTCGGCCGATAGCCCTGCACCTGACGCGCATTGCGCGACACCCTGTCACTCGATACCCTGGCTGCACGACAGGCCCTCTGGCCATTATCCCTGAGGCATGACGCAACGTTGTGTGACACAGAGGTGCACGACAGGCGTTGCACATTACACTTGAGTGAATGGGATGGTCTGGTTTCTTGGTTGCCTGATACCACCTCTAGTGAGAGTAGTGGATGCTTTTAGTGAGGGTTCCGTCCCTTATAGAAACCGATATGATGATCTTGTATCACGTTTGGTTTTGATAGTAACCCTGGATGTGCACGATATAGTAGACCACATCTATTCTAACTCTTGTGTATGTATTACGTTTAGTCATGATGGTGGCCTTTGATATGCTTAATGGGAATTGTTAGGGTAAAACTCATCTATGTAACTTACATGTCTCTACATATGTATGTGATCATTTTGACACTATGTATAAAGATAAGGAAATGGTAAGCATGTGGAATGCCTTGCTTAATGTTGTAACCTATGCTCATGATCACCAGTTGAGGCATGATTGATAAAGCATGTAATCATTAATGTCACCTTATATTGATAGCATGGTCTTTCTGTTAGGCCTATGATTATTGGGTATACTAACCATGCAGGTGATGCATAGCCAAGAAAAAGGCTATGATGTATATATATGATGTGTTTTGGTCTGAGGACCTGAGTTTGGCTAGAATGCCTGAGTTGATGAGAATGCCTTGAGAGGCAGTGGCAGCATGTGATGAGGGATTGAGATCCCATGGCAATGTGATGGTCCTTGATGGATGTAGATGATTGGCAAGAGGCCAAGTGATAACATGTAATGAATCAGGATGATGTGATTATAATAAAAGCATAACATTGAGTTTTATGTTGTTCATTGTTGTTATAGTTTGCATGTTATACAACTTGGTTGAATCTTGCAATCCATATAAAAGATACTAATTAATCATAGTGGAATATATCATGTAGTTGCCCTGGCCATAGATCCATCATCGTCAGGAGCTGGTGATGGTGAAACGGGTTCTCCTGCGGGTTAACCCGGAGTGCATATTGTTGAATATGCGAGGTTTCTCCTAGCCTAAAATAGTGAGGATTCAAGTGCAGCTGCAGTTGCAGACTCAGGATATGTATAGAGCATGGTGAACAGGCCCATGGCTCAGGATATGTATATAGAGCACGCTGAACAGGCCCGTGGCTCATATATACTAGCGCCGAGACTTGTACCGAGGCGGGCTAGATAGAGGGTAGCCTATGGAGCTAACCCTGTAGCTGAGGCCACTTAAGCATGAGACTGCGGTCCTGCTTGTGTTGTACTCGTACACTGACTATGAGGTGGGAGGTCGTGGAGTCTGGCTCTTCCATTTGACCTTGTATGGCACCGGCTTTGGGTTTCACAACCGAAGGTTGGATTTGAGTGGTACGACTCACTTCCTCAGGGCATAATAATACGTAATCCAGCCAAATAGTATTTACTGCTTAAGGCAAAACACGGAACATTGGTTGAGGCCTTGCTTGTGTAGTTAATCTTGTTGTACATGCAGTTACTTATACGTTCCTTATGATATGTGGTAAGATCTCATAAATCCTATCTTGTCAATCATGTTCCATGAAAAGATAATTGGTGATATGTCTTCCATACATCCTGGTAAGCTTGATGGCTCGAATAGCCTTGCTACATAGACTGTTATTATTCTACATTTTACTGTGTATCTACTGTTGTTGCTTTATCCTTATGGTTTTATAGTTTTGGCGGGGAGTTATGTTTCTCACTGGGACAATGTTCAATTGTCTCACCCCGCTGGTTTTCAAGTGTTCGAGCTAGATGTGGTGGTGGTCGCGGAGTTGCAGCCAAGCAGCAAGACGAGCAGTAGAAGGTAAGAGATGGACATGCTGCTGTTTTGGTTGTTGAGTAGTAGAGTCTTAGAGTCATCCCTGTACTCTTAGGTCCTTGGGAGCCTTTTGACGTTGTTTCACGATGTATAGCCATTGATCCTTTGTATATCCTGCTACTGGTCGGATGTGGGCCTTTATGTACATAAATAGGTGATGAACTCACATGATGACTCAACAGCTGATCTTCTAAGCTGTGGACACGTATCAAGGCTTGTATATGTTTATATAACATGTTTTCCTACAAGACGAGGACTTGAATGTAATAGTTTCACAGTTTATCCATTTTCCGCAATCGATTTTAATTAACCCGTGTTTTCCTTAATATGTGGTTATGGTGATTTCCGCACATTTTCGCGTAACACCTCGTTGTCTGTGTGATAGTGGGATGTGTTTCCATAGAGCTGATCCTTCTATTGATTGTATGTCACTTTCTTTGTAGTTGGCTGATATGTCTCTGCGGTGTTTTCTCTTATGCTGACCAGGAGGTGTGGAGAGGTCATGGATTCTGGCTCTTCTATTTGACTTTGTTTGGCACCGATTTGACTTAGCAGTGGTCGGTTGGATTTGGGTGGTACGACTCAAATCCTCGGGGTAATAATAATAAAAGATATAACACAGCTGTGTAGTGTTTCTTGCTTAGGGTCAAACACGAATAACTTTGGTTGAGACCTTGCCTTATCTTTTTACCGGTTTATTGAATTATAAGACGGTAAGATAAGTCAACTATTATACATGTTCTTCATATTCCTTTTTAGAATATAACTTGGTCTGTTATTCAGTGGTAGCTTCCTACTCTTGTTTAATCTGCTTCATCGGTTGATTTCATATCATTTAGTTGAATCTAGTCAACCTGTTTAGTATGTTGTTTTACTTGCTTAGCTTATCCGTGCTTTAATAGACATTGGCAGAGAGTTATATCTCTTGTTGGGACGTTTGGTCTCACCCTGTGGGTTTCCACATCTTTTAGGTGGTCGTACACAAGGAAGTTGAGATCATTCCACTGGTGTTGAGCAACAAGAGGATAGTAGTTGCTGAAAGGTTGGATATGCTACTTGTATAGAAGTAGAGTCCTATGTGTCATCCTTGTACACTCAGGTCCTTGGGGAGGTTTTTTTTGTGTGTATTGATATAAGTTCTGCCTTTATGCCATTGTTGTTTAGAAAAGACATATATGTATTTGACCATGTTATCATATGTGACTGGATGTGGCTAGAGGGCCACTAAACAATATCATGTATAATGTTTTGGGTAGATGATATGCAATACATGTGGATTTTGTGAACTCATGTGTAATATGTTGCCACTCTTATGATTATATGAAATCGATTTTAATTTCCTGTGTTTTATGGTAACCTGGATGTTTAGTTTTAATTTTTGCAGTTTGGTTTTGAGTTATCTCGCTTGTTGTGGCATGGGGTGTCACACTTAAGGTTGGTATCAGATCTTTAGGTTCACTAAGTCTACATGGACATATGACTAGGATTGTATCTCTTATAGTGTCCTCCGGTTTATTTATGGTCACCTCTTCTTATGCAGAAGAAGAAGAAGAGTTGAAAAGATGGCTAGAGGACACGAAGAACATGTTGCTGAGAGTGGAGTTGCTGGACCAGGTTGAGGTGCAGGGAGGTAGGCTGTTGATGGGAGGGGCGCCTAAAGTGCACCAATTTTACTCGGTCATGCTAGAAAACCCTACCTATTGGTCTATGTTTGGGCAGTTTATGGCTACGATTACACATATGGCGGATAGAATGCTCATTCCTTAAACGATAGCAACAGTCCCCAATGTAGAATCCTTAAGCACTGGGAAGACCTTCGAGAGGTTGAGGTGTGTCAGAGATGTAGAGTATGTTGGTACGGCTAATCCAACATGTGCGGATCTTTGGTTGATGAAGTTGGAGAAGGCCTTTAAAATCCTTAGCATCCCTGAGGTTGATAAGGTGAAGCACACAATGTATCTTTTGAAGGGAAGTGTTAGCCATTGGTGGTCCATTGAGGAGAGGAAACAACCAGATGTCGATATCAGTTGGGAGGAGTTCATATGGGAGTATGTCAGTAGGTACTTCCCACATACCTATCTTGATGAGAAGATCTCTCAGTTCAAGAAGATCAGGCAAGGACCCATGCTAGTCAACAAACATGAGGCAAGATTCATGTAGTTGTTGAGGTTCTGTCCTCACATGATAATGACAGATGAGGAGAGGATCAAACATTTCGTGAAGGGTCTGAATGGTAAGAGGACGACAGCTGTGGCAGTGCTTGAGAATCGTGAGAAGTTTACAACATTTGTGGAATCTATGAGGGGATTGAACGATCTATGGTTGAGAAGCGGGAAAAGAGTGCCAAGAAGAGGCATGCGCAATACTAGGGATAGTCGTCTGGAGGCTTTAAGCATCTTAGGTTTTCTGCACTGCCAGCTCAGTAGAGGTCTAGTGCATAGACTCAGTGGTCACCCAGTAAGGGCATAGGCCGTAGTTTTCCACTGACATGAGCCACCAATGCAGCGTTAGTATTAATGATAGGGTTGTTGAGGCCATGGTATGAGAGCAAAACATGCTATAAGTGTGGCCAGGTTGGGTATACCAAGTATTTTTATTCCATGAAAGATTATGAAGTGACCCAATAGTCGAGGCAGAGTCAGTAGGGCTCGTAAAGACAACAGTACAACAATAGAGAAGGATGAGGATGTGGACAGGCATCACAGGTTGGTTCTTTAGGACATTCCAGCATGAGACAAGGATGTTAACGGGAGACAGCTAGATTCTAGGCCATGAATCAGCCGGAAGGAGTGGTCAACCCACGAGTAGTGACATGTCAAATGGAGTTATTTCATTCTTATTTGTCTTCTTCTTGCTTTATATCTATTTTGGTTGATTTGAGTGTGACCCAATCTTTTATCACTCATGAAGTGATTGCTAGTAGCTCTTTGCCTATTATATGTAGATGTGATAGCCTTCATTTAGAAACCCCATTGGTTGGTTCCACAGAGTTGAGGGAGGTGTGTCCTTTCTGTGTCCTTTCTTTTTCAGGACATAGCATTCAATTGGACCTCATGCCACTTGACATGCATGGATTCGATGTGATCCTTGGAGAAGTATCATGTGGTTTTATACTATAGTGCCAAGGTGATGAGATTTCATGATGGTGATGAGACATGGGTCTTCCAAAGAGACATGAAGATTCTCCCGACGTGTCTAGTATCAGCGATGGTGGCAGAGAAGCTGATGAGGCAAGGTTGCGAGGCATTTTTGGCACACGTGAGGGATATTAAGGTGAGTAATCCTAGTATCCAAGAGGTACAGATTATCTGTGAGTTTGAGGACATGTTTCCATAGGAGTTTCTAGGTGTTCCCCCACCTCGAGAGATTGATTTCGAGATCAATCTAGTCTCGGGTACCTAGCCGATAGCTCAGACATCGTACAAGATGGTGCAAACTAAGATCAAAGAGTTGAAGAAATGGTTGTAAGAACTGCTTGAGAAGGGTTTGATCAAACCAAGTATGTCACCATGGGGTGCTCCATTACTATTTGTAAAGAAGATAGATGAATTCATGAGGTTGTGCATAGACTACATGTAGTTGAATAAGGTGACGGTAAAGAATAAGTATCCTTTTCCACAGATTGATGACCAATTACGAGGAGTCGTTGTGTTCTCCAAGATAGATATGAGATCGGGTTATCACCAGTTACAGATTAGTGTAGATGACATACCTAGGTCAGAGTTTAGGACTTTGTATGATCATTACGAGTTTGTGGTTATGCCTTTTGGGCTAACCAATGTGCCAATAACATTTATAGATATGATGAATAGGGTATTTAGGCCCTATCTAGACCAGTTCATAGTGGTGTTTATAGATGATATCTTGATCTACTCCAGAGACAACCAGCAACACGAGTAGCATCTGTGTCAGGCGTTGACCACTTTAAGACAGAATCAATTGTATGTCAAGTTCAGCAAGTGTGAGTTTTGGTTGAAGGAGGTGTCCTTCCTAGGACATGTGATAACTGCTGAAGGTGTTCGTCTGGACCCCAAGTAAGTGGAATATGTGATAGAGTGGGAGCATCCAAAGATGTCGATATAAGCTTGAAGTTTTCTGGGTTTGGCATAATTTTACAGGAGGTTCATCAAGAACTTCAATTCAGTGGCATTACCCCTAAGGAAGCTGATAAGGAAATATGTGACTTTTATCTAGGATGACAAGTGTCATTGTGCCTTCCAGTTGTTAGAGGAGAAGTTAACTAGTGCACCAGTGTTAGTTCTACCTGAACAAGGAAAAGGATATATAGTCTTTGGTGATGCGTCGAGGAATGGTTTGGGTTGCGTGTTGATGCAGGACAAGAACGTGATTTCTTTTGCTTCACGACAGCCTAAGAAACACGAGGAAAACTACCCAATCCATGATCTGGAGCTAGATGCAGTGGTCCATGCTTTGAATATCTGGAGGCACTACCTTTAGGATAAGAAGTGTCAGATCTTCATAGATCACAAGAACTTGAAGTATATGTTTTCACAACTAGAGATGAACATGAGGCAACAATGATGGATGGATCTAATCAAGGATTATGATTACACGATTGATTACCATCCAAAAAGAGCAAATATCATGGCATATTCTTTGAGTAGAAAGTCTTCTTCTTTGTCATACATATATAAAGCACAATTGTGTTCCTTGGTGTGCAATAAGAGAGACATGTTGGTCTCCTTGCATCAGATGAACGTGAAGCTAGAGGTTTCCTTGCTATCTGGGTTGTTGGCACAGCTACAAGTGAAGCCCACGTTGAGGCAAAGGAATTAGAGAGGCACAATAGGTTGATCCTGTGATACAACAGATAAGATCAGAGTTTGGCAGTGAGAAGCATGATGGCTTCCATGAGGCAGATGATGGGACTGTGTGTTACCACAACAGAGTTGTGGTTCTTGGTGTTGACAACTTGAGAAATATGGTTTTTGAAGAGGCTCACTCTTTGATGTATTCTATACACCCAGGTAGCTCCAAGATGTACCATAACCTTAAAGATCTATATTGGTGGCCTAGCTTGAAGTGTGATGTGGCTGAGTTTGTGGCCAAGTGTGCAGTGTGTTAGCAAGTTAAGGTGGAACATCAAAAACTTCCAGGGACGTTGCAACCGTTGCCTATACCATAGTGGAAATGGGATCACGTGACTATGGTTGCAACGCCCCTCCAAGTACATACATGACAGTGGAAGCAAACCCTATGTTGTCCATAACATGGGTGACTTGGCTTGAAGGAACATTACCAAACATGATATACAATAGCAACAAAATAAATGAAACACTATGCATTAGTTAGAAAAATAGATTCATACATAGTTTTGGAAAAAGGAAAATTACATCAAGTTCATCTAATCTACTTTCATAACAAGATTATACGTCATGCAAAAGATATCTAAAGCTCTGGATCATCTTAGTAAATGGCACTCTACTAGGTCTTTTATTCTTGAAGATTTCTTGAGCTATTCCTTGCATGTCAAAAAAAATTCTTCCTCCTAAGCTTGCTCCTTACTTGCAGGCATCGTGCCCCAAGCCACACATAAAACCAATGGTAAGTGGAATTGAAGATATTATAATTAAAGAAAGCATGTAAATTGAAAATAAACTTTGAACATTAAACTTTGAAAAAAGGGACACAATTTCTTTAATTTACTTCTCTTATCTTGACTTATATAAGAAACCTTGGGTTTTTGCACCGAAGTGCCGCTTCTCTTATGCACCGAAGTGCCTCGTGGATTGCACCAAAGTGCTTCTTGGGTTGCACCAAAGTGCCTCTTCTCTTATGCAACGAAGTGCCTCTTAGTTTTACTCTGAGCAGCCTCTTGATGATGATCTTATATAAGTTATATTTTAACATTATCTTTCTCTTAGAACTCTTAACTTTCTCTTAAATTTCTCTTAAATCTTAATATTAACTTTACTATTAATGTGCATGAAGATGATACCCATAATATGGACAATAGAATATTACATTGAATTCATCATAAATTCATTCACTTTAAGTAATTGAAATAGATAACACATTCATAACATTCATTGCATACATACATTCATAAAAGCAAACATTACTTATGTTCAATTAGCATGGACCACTTACCTTGCACTTAGAGGATATCTAATCTTCCTTCCTAGGTTTAGTAAACCCTAATCATGTCCTTGGGGTTTGAACACCCTAAACACCATGTTCTTAACATTCAACATATCAATTTGTATTCCATTTATCACCTAAAACCCTAATTCTAGCAACTTATGAATTCTTGATCTCCAATTTGATCCAAGATTATCTTTTTATCCAAAAATTCAGACTTTGACTATTGAGATCATTTATACATGTTATGATCATCAAAGCTTAGAAATTAAGGTTTGTATACATTTAACACACTAAAGTTAGCAACTTTAGGTACTTTTAGAACTAGAGATAGAACTAGGCCTTGATTATATTTTTATTGCATTCTTTGCATATGTTTTTATCAATTTGGTATATTTATTTGCTATTATATGATCTACCAATAAATAACTACAATTTTTATAAGAAAATCACCTTCTAGACAATAAAGTACTACCACGTTAGCAATTAAACTCATACTCATTTTTCCATGTGGATCCAACCTAGACTAATAGTTATCCGCCACCTCAGCAAGCATTCCCAGCGAGGATGAGGGAAAACAAGACTAAATGATGGATTTACCCTTTCCTTTATGTTTCATGGGTGAGGGTAAAGATGAAATTTTACCACGTGTCTCGAGCAAGTCAACATAGATGTTGACTTTGGGCCTCCGGCTCTCAGAGCGAGATCTTGGTGCACCAACACCTCTGTCTCAAGGCTACAAACTCAGTGGTGGCTTCTATTACCCAAAAGCTTGGCTGGAGAAGGGAGGACAATGGGGGTCTCTCCAGTGGCAGAAGCAACAAAAAGAAAAGGGTGAAGGATGATGGCACTGGTAGAATTGAGCATAGAGGGGAGATCCTGGAGTCGATCAGATCCTTGTGGAGTTGAAACCAACCCCGTACATGGTGCATAACCCCTTAGATAGCCCTGTCTATGGAGATCGGTCGAAGGGAAAAGTATGATAATTAGGGGATTCCTTGATAGCTTTCCAAATTAGATCAAACTAGGGGTTTCCAAGTTCGAGATGATCCCCCAGATTCAATGGGTATATTTCTAGTCATGCATATGAATGAGAGAGAGAGAGGGTCGAGAGAAAAGAGGGAACTGAATTGTTCCTATTTTACTTTTATGGCAGAAGGTGAGAGACGACATGTGAGTCTTCAGATCCTCCAAATTCATGGCCCAAAACAAGTGCATAATATTAGAAGGCCGAACATAGTTTCCTTATTCGATTAAAACTGTGACATTAAATGCATTTCTTTGAACCACCTTCACTTGAGGAAAATCTTATTTAATTCATATCTCTCTCTTCTTTTATCCAATTAATTCCAAACTTTAAAGGAAGGTTTATAATACTTAAATCCATTTGTGGGCAGGACTTGGGGTGAAAATAAAAAAGTTGATTATCCTTTTCTTACCCCTTAAGTAATTACCTTATTTGATTCATTTAATACATTAATCAACTTATTTTCCCGTCCAAACTTGGCAAGAAATCCTATTTAAGTTTATATTTATCTTGGGTGCAAGTTAGGGTCGAATTATGCCCATTGGTTACTCTCAACCTACCTTTTCTAGAAATTTCCACATGATTCCTTATTAGTCATTTAATTTTAATGTAATGCATTAATACATTAGATAATTTGGGAATTTCTTCCCTTTTGGGATCCTTTGAGTCAAAATTCAAGATAAAAACATATTGTCTACTCAAAAGTTATTTCATCTTTTTTTTGTGCCTTTTTGAGTAACTTCTTTGAAGGAGAGAGAAAAGAAACCAACATTTATATCTTCGAGTTAATTGTAACACATAATGTACATATGAAAGAGAAAAAGTATTTTGAGTCATAATTTACTCTTCTTACTTCATTATCTGTTAAGAAATTTTGTTTCATGGTCTTTTTGCATTTAGGACCTCAACTATTTCTATTTAAGAAAAACCACATTCTAAGGTTTAAATTATTCTTGAAATTTTGGAATGTTACAATGGACTTTCTGTTTAGTCTGCCTAGGACATTCAAGGGTCATGATTCCATTTGGGTGATCATTGATAGGTTGACCAAGTCAATGCATTTCCTTCCTGTGAAGACAACATATATAGTCGAGAAGCTCGCTCGGATATATGTGGATGAGATAGTGCATTTGCATGGTGTTCTGGGTACCGTAGTGTTAGATAGAGGTCCTCAGTTTACAAGTCACTTTTAGGAGACGTTGTAGATCTCCTTTGTTTTGGTATGAGATCGGTGAATATCAACTTCTAGGTCCTAAGCTTGTGCATCAGATGACAGAAAAGATCAAAGTGATTCAACAACGATTGAAGGAAACACAGGACAGACAGAAGTCATATGCAGACAACCACCATAGACCCTTGGAGTTCCAAGTGGGAGACAAAGTGTATATCAAGGTCTCTCATTGGAAGTGTGTTTTAAGGTTCGGGAAGAAGGGTAAGTTGGCTCCCAGATATATGGAACCTTACCTTGTTGTGGAACATTTTGGGAAGGTGGCCTACATGTTGGAGCTGCCACCTGAGTTGCATAGGTTGCATGCAGTGTTCCATGTATCCATGTTGATAAAGTTCCACCCTGATACCGAATTGGTTTTGCATCCAGTTGAGGTTGAGCTTGATGAAGATATATCCTATATGGAGGGACCCATGTTGATTCTTGATAGAAGAGTTAAGAAGTTGAAGAAGAAGGACATCATTTTGGTGAAGGTTTTTTGGCATCACCGTCATGTGGAGGAATCCATGTGGGAGCTTGAGGAAGAGATTCAGAGGATGTCCCATCTCTTTTTGCTTAGGATTTTAGGTGCGAAATCCTTATTAGGAGTTTATGTCTTGTAAGATCCCTGACATGTGGTTTTGGTTAACCTTGTTTTATTTGGCTTTATTAAGTACTTAAAACCTTTATCTAACCTTTTTATATGATCTTAGAGCTTGTGGAGAGCTTAAGTTTCCATTTTGAGCTTGTTTGGATGATGTTTGTGCTTGTTTTGGGCTAAATTGCAAATTACCCAATTGTGAGGGTTATCTTGCAATTTTCCACCTCTAGGGTGTTCGTTCTCTCTCTTGTCTTCATGATATAGGGTGTGGTGCTTTGGGGTGCCTTGATTGAATCTAGGTTGAGTGGTGGCACCTTTAGTGGTGATTAGGGTTTCTAGGGTTTGTGTGCCTTGACCATGTGTACATGGTGGATTGTCTTGACCTAGGTCGTGACCTAGGGTGAGTTTTGTGGGTGTCACAGTCGAGACACCCTCTCAACGTGTTGTGGTCACAACCAAGATGTCCTTGGGTGGTCTTTGGTCAAGACAATTGCTCCCTTGAAGAGCATCTCAACCTAGGGGATTAGCGTGGTGATCCTTTATGTCGACCTAGTGATGTTTGGTGTTGTTGTCGTGAACATGGATGGAAATCCTTGGTGGGTCACGACTGCAACCATGTTGGGTGACCTAGGTGGTTGAGACCCAACATAGATTGTAATACCATGTCTTGCATGTGTGTTTCAAGTGGTTGCATGTTAGTTTATTGGGTGAACAAGTGTCCTTGTGGAGCCTTATCTTGTTGACACATCATCCTTCAAACTACTTCCCTCCTCCTTTGCTGTATAAACCCTCTTCTTTTCATGCAAGCAAATCTTTTTAGCCATCCTCTTCCTCCTTATTACTTTTAACCTTGAAGTTTGGTGGATCAAGGAGGTGCTGACTTTGGAGCTCTTGCTGTCTGAACTTCCCTTGCATGTGGTGTTTTTGGTGATCTTTGCTCATCTTCAACCTTGGTAAGTATATACCTTTCTTTTGCTACGTTTCCCTTGGATCATCTACCCCATATTCGTCTCCTTCCTTGTCCCTAGACTATTTTTTGATATGGTGGTCGTTCTTGAGAAGAGGGATCCTCATCACAAGGGCAATAGGCCATGTTTTGACAAGGCGACACCCAAGTGAGAGGGAGTTTCTCCTTCTTTCTTTGGTTCGACCTAGGGTTCTATCTTGTCCTTTTCCTTGAAAAAACTTTGACCACGACTATATGCATTTTCTATATGACTACCCACATGGGGCACATCATGCTCGGAAAGCCCATCATTGCTAGGAAGCTAATAACGACCGTAAAGGTCCATCATTGTGAGAAACATATAATAAGTTACTTAATTCCCTTATCTTCATCATTAACATCATTGTTCTTATCTTGCCATCAATGTAAATTGTCCCCATCCACTAATTTCACCAAGGTACTCATCAGGCCAGTTAAGGATCATCTTAGTTGCACCAAAGTGCTCATCAATGCCATAAAGACAAACTAACATAAAGGGGAACAATTCACAACTTAAGTACATTATCTTAATCATCATGGGATTTCTCCCTCTTAATCTTGAAATTATCATTACATGATTTACTTGATTCTTTCTTTAATTTGTTAATCATTACATTATCATATCATTTAACTAATGAGCCCTAGTGATAAGCATATGATTTATGAATATAGCAATCAACATCCAATAGTATAATCTGAGGCATCATCATTATCTTAATTCCATTTTTTAACTTGGAACCTTAAAGCATAATCCTAAATCATACATAACATGCAACTCATCTAGAATACATATGAATAGTGTCATGATCCGCTTACTTGGAACATGGTAGATCCTAACTTAGTCTTCCTGATCTTGATCGAATCCTATGTCCTGAAATTAACACAGATTATATTATTCATCGCTTCAAACACCATCTTGAACCCTAATTCGAGAGTCTTTTAAAAAAATAGGGTCGCATACGATTGAAATAGGATTTAAAACACTAAAAACAACTTCCTCTCAGAAAAATCTTTCATATGACTACTTCTGAGTATTTTTTTGATAAACTATTTATTTACTGTGAACTTGTAAAAACAAACCAATCAGAATTTGAGAAAAAGCCACACCAGCAGAAACAAAACCCAATCACATGGTGGGATTGCGCTCTAAGATTATCCTATGGCGACCAACCACCTAGCATGGGCCCAACCCAGTTGAGGTGTGTTCTATCCCGTAAGACACTATCAAAAGATGAAATTACCCTTGTGGGCGCGACATAGATAAATGACTATATAGGGGCATAACTGGAACAACATCCCCTAGGATCATAGTTCTCTTGGAACACAAAGCACAATGCGATCAAGTTTGATATTGAGACTCTATATTGATGACCAATGGTTTCCCTAGCTTAGCAACCATGGCATTGAGTTCCTTGAACAATGTTAATTCAAAAGAGCTGAAGAACACGGGCCGCTCTAGCATGCTCCTCCAAAACTTGCTCCCGCCATGGTTGTAGGGGGGTGAGGGAACCAACAAGAAAAAAGACTGCATCGTACATCAAACCAAGCAAACCAAGGGCTTCATCACTCAAAACTGAAGCTAGGTATGGCGGAAACACACGAAAAGACCATCAGGCTCAGCAAGAAAAGACCTAGGACCCAAAATAGAGAGAAAGGGGGAAACAAGGATACCTATGAAATTGGCAAAATTGAGAACTAAAGAAGCTTTCTAGGATCTACAGGAATCGATCGGTGGCTTTGCATGGAGTTTTGATGGTCAGAGATGTCGAGTCGATGAGCCAGAGCGATACACGGCTCTCACAGGTATGAAGGGAAGGGGTAGCAGAGAGTGGTGCAAGGGTGGAGACAAGTTTTATGATCATCTCTGATTGTTTGGTGATAGTTTCTTATATAGGTGGAGGCTCGATGATGGTTGGGTGTCCTCTGAATATCAGAACATGGGAGGATAACGGGGTTCCTAGCTGACCGTAGACTCTAAGGCATAGAACCCTAACAAATTCGGTATGAAGGAGTCCAGCCTGGTATGAGGATCGTGAAGAGAGGATTATATTGCTCTGTGAATAAGTGGAGAGGGAGATTGGAAGGGCAGAGGGAGGCAGACTGCTACGGAGTCCACAATTACCAGGGCTCGGGCGAAGGGGATCTGTTCCCAGCATGCGGCTGACTCCAAGTTTGAGTCCGACCCATTTTAGAAAGCTGAAGGCGCGTGACAAGGTGATAAAAGTGGGGCTTTAGTCCTAGTTATGGAAATTTTATATGATTTATTAATCTCTGTTATCAACTATATAAAATCTTCCCTAAATAAGTTAGGGGGTCAAATGAAGTGAAAATGACCTCAAAATTCAACCATAGGTCAATTATATGGTCTTAATGCATATATTATTAAAAGGTGAGATTAATGGAGTTACCCTTTCTGTAGGGACTTGGGTAACCCAAAATTTGTGGTTAAGGGAATAATTCATTATATCTGGGATAAATTGCATAAATGTATTGGATTTGAAATTAATAGTTGAATATTTGCACTAAGGACCCTAAATTTATTTTATTTACAAATTTGGGATGTTACACCGTGGGTTTCCACATCTTTTAGTTGGTTGTGCATGAGGAAGTAGAGATCATGCCATTGGTGTTGAGCAGCAAGAGGACCAATAGTTGATGAAAGGTTGGATATGTTGCTTGTGTATAGAAGTAGAGTCCTATGTGTCATCCCTATACACTCTGGTCCTTGGGGAGGTTTTTGTTGTGTGTATCAATATAAGTTTTGGCTTTATGTTGTTGTTTAGAAATGACATATATGTATATGAATAGGTTATCATGTGTGACAGGATGTGGCTAGAGGTCCAGTGAACACTATCTTATATAATGTTTTGGGAAGATGATATGCAGTACAAGTGGCTTTTGTGGACTCATGTGTAATATGTTGAAACTCTTATGATTATATGAAATCGGTTTTAATTTCCTGTGTTTTATGGTAACCTGGATGTTTAGTTTTAATTTCCACTATTTGGTTTTGAGTTATCTCACTTGTTATGGCATGGGGCATCACACCACGAATTAGATCTTGCTCATTTCTTTTACTCCTGCCCTTGGGTTCTACTTCTACTCCTAATTCTACTCATGTTTCTGCTCCTTATCTGGGAACATCTCGTACCCAAATATGTATTGAAAAAAAAAGTCATTAGAGTAAGTGGTATGCGTATTCTGTGTGTAAAAAATTGGAGTAAAAGATACTATTAAATATTCATAAACATGATACACATGGAGCTGACATAATAATCTATAGGAAATCTTAAACATGAACAAGTCTCTTTCTTTACTCTTGACTCTTTCTTTTAATTTATATTTCTCTAGAGTCTTGTACTTGGGTACCTGGATTTGATGACCTGCATCTTGGTTCTTGGTTCATATATCTGAGTCATCCTGCACTAAGGGCTTGAGCCTCATGACCTGTACTAAGTGTTTGGGTCATGTCTATTGAGTTAACCTACACTGAGGTTCTAGGTCTTACTCCATATTCTCATTTCATTTTATAAAATTTGATCTTAACATGATTCTTGACTCATATCTTATCATGATCTTTAATCATGAATGCTAATACATGGATCTTATCTCAACAACTTTATCATGAATTAATACATACAAATCTTATAATATTATCATGCAGTTAATTCTTATATCTTAATCATTATAAGGAATCTTAGTAGCAGATTTCTACTTGAGATATTGAGCATATTAAAGAACATGATCAAGAAATTAGAACTTGAACTCTTAGAACATTGGGTCGCATAATCACAGAAATATCACTTAGAAATAAGAGACATGTGGATATTACAAAATAAATAAAAATTAAATACTAGGGCATGGAACAATTGCCTAGGTCAGTAGGAACTGAACCCTCATATCTCCTTGATCTACGAACTTTAATTAACATATATTACAATTATAAGCCCTAGATTAGGAGTTCCAAACCCTAATTACCCTATGCCTGCATATTCATTTAAAATCCAAAACAAAATAGATTTCAGAACCAAAACCTTTAGAAGTATCTCAAAAAATTGAACAAAATCCATATATTGCTCATCTTCATCTGAGGCTTGTAGCAATTTCTATGATTTATTGAACATTAAACCATAATCAACCAATCATAGTAAAAAAACCAAAAACCCATTTACTGAACTCTCGAGTAAAGAGTAGCAGAAAGACTGATACGCCCTTAGTGGCATTTTTTGCTCTTAGGCATGACAGGGACAACATCGGTCATTGATCCATGCAAAATCTACCATGACTAATATCTAGATAAAATGACAAAATACCATTAAAATACTTAATGGCATGACAAAAACATTTACATGGAGAAGGCAACAAAGTCATTTTCACACCCAACAACTTCAACATTGGCCATGGCTCAATCACACTCCCATTAAGTTTCTAGTGTTGGTATGCATGCCTAGAGAGCCAATCATATGATGATTGTACTGGGGCATCATGTACTTGATTTGATACATAATAAAGGTAATTATATATATTATATTTGTCTCAGTCATGAGATGATGACACAAACATGGTATATATCTAAATAATGATGTTACTCAATGACATATGTCTTCATGTTAAAGACATTCATAATGAGATCATATATGTAATAAGAGTACAAACATTCTTGTTATGTCCCTAGCCAAAAATTTATTATGGAAGCAAAATAGATGGTAATAATACATAAGAATAGAATGTATGTCGATTGATGACAAAGTCTCATTTCATGCTATTGGACAACAAGTCAAGCACATAGATATGTGTTAGAGAACAATGTACTAGACATATCCACCTTAAGAGTGATACATGGAAACCACAGAATGGTGTCAGCTCTCAAAGTGAAAGTGATGATTGTAGTTCTTAGACCTAAAGTCACTACACTTATCACATGTTGTTCGATGAACTTTGGCACCATCCATCATGACCATGAATAAGGGTTGTCATAAAGGTGGTGCTTGGGTACGTTGTGACACATGGGGATTAACTGTGAGTGATGTAGATGGGATTTGTCCCTTCCTACATTAGTTAATATCTTGGCTACTTTATATGAGAGACTAAGAAATGTATGGTCATACTCATGTGAGTCAATATGTGATCTCTGAGCTCACATGCATCTCATTCAGTCTTCTCTAGTCCAAGGAACATGGATTGAAATGTTAAGAGGATGATGATTGCACGCCTCGTGTTCAACCTAGATATCAGAGACAAAGGAACTATACAATCACAATAACACTAATCATGGGTTGTAAGTTGATGTTGTTCTCCAACTTTCCACTTACTTGGGTAGCAATGATATGTTTCTAGATACCACTCATTGTTTGTGATGTCATAATCTAGTCATGGACATTCACTGCCATAAATCTCATAAGAGAAGTGCAATTGGGTCCGGACCTCAAAGCACAAGAGTTCTATAAATGGCCATCTTCAAATCCCTGAGGGGGACTCAGACGGTTAGGGGCCTAGCAGAAAGAGTCATTTCAGAAGACGAGAATGAAGGAGAGATTCAGATTCATGGAAAAAAATTTCGTGTGAAAGTCGACGTTTCAGTGAGTATAGTGATCATTCCCCACCATCTCAAAAAGACAAATCCAAGTCAAATACAAAATAGGATGATTTAGTGTGTGTCATCAGTAGCATTCAAATTAGAGTGGCATTTCTCATTCAGTGTGAAATTTTAGCATTCTAAGTCATCTTTCAAGGGTATATTTCATATATGTGGTCCTTTTTTTGAATCACAAAATCACAAACACACTACTAAAGAATCTCGACCTAAGGAAAAAGATCCAATGGACATTGGAGACTAGGTCCATATGTTTGCTTCAACAAGCAAGCCATATCTAGACTTTCTTCTTTTGTTTTGCCAAATCATGTGCACCTTACCCTTGTGGAGCCTCTCGGAAACCTCAAGAGATCCATGCACTTTATTTCTTCACTTTCCTCCTATGGTCTCTCGGGCCTGGCCCACCTTATTCACAACAAACACCCTTCACTATTCTATTGGAATGGACTCCCCATTAGATTCGACTGTGTAAACTCCCCCTAAGGGGAAGAAGGGATTTCATTCTCTTCCATACCATGAGACTACTTACTTTCTTACCTTGCTTACCGCCTAAGTCTGACAAATGTAGTTGACTGTACCGCAAGCGAGCGGTCACAAAGCCCAAAGAGGACTGCTCCATTTATCTTGTGTGGTAGGAGTCACTACTTATTCTGGAGAAAGGGCACTCTCACGATAGGATAGAATGTGAGACCGGAGATAGGAGACAAATAAGGACCGGGTTTAGGATAGGGAAAAAAATTCAGTTTTGTGGGAATGGCATTTTCGGAGTCGAAGGTGCTCGCAGAGTCACACACATAGGATGCACTTGGAATAGGAGTTTACTCATAGAAAAGATTTAACTTGGTTACTAAAAGTGTTTAGGTAATCAACTAAGCAATACTAATTGTGAGTTGACCGACTGGAATGCTTTAGTCGATTGACTAGACAGATGTAAAACCATGAGATCTGTCTTATTGTATCTCTTGGGTTTCAGAAACTCTAGCCCATCCACTATTATATATAAGGAGGGGGTGGCCAAGGCTCTAGACACACCTTTTCTCAATGTTAAGATAATGTGAGAGCCTGAGCAGTCTTTCCCGTGGAAGGGAGAGATTGCAAGGGGAAAGAAAGTCGAAGCTATCATGTTGACAAAGGAAGGATAACTCCTTCTCATTGGCTTGGGAAGCGCGACATGGATTCCTCAGTGGGTCATTTGAACTACGTAGAGATGTGGAGGCTTTTGTTGACGTGCTAGGCGGATGGCGTCAACCGTTGTCCGTGGTTATTCATTAGGAGGATGTTGTTAGTAACAATCTATGTGCTGCTTGTGATGGAAGCACACCTCTACAAGGACTTGTTCTAGGACCATGTATATACCTTGAACCATCCTTCCCGTTTCATTATTGTTGACATGATTCGCTAGCTATGAGAATATGACAAGACCTTTTTTTTTCCACTGCCATCTCTGTTGCTATGTTTCACTACAGTAGTATCACAGCCACGTCAACTTACTATGTTTAAGCCTTAGCATGTGGTTTTACTTAAAACAAAATAGTTGAGGTTCTTAATGAAAAAATACCATGAAATGAAATTTCTTAAAGGATAATGAAGTAAGGAAATTAAAATTTGACTCAAAATATGTTTTCTCTTTCATCCATGAAATATATGTTGTAATTAACTCAATTTGATGAATACTAGTTCTCCTTTCCTTCTTCTCTCTCCTATTCTTGAAAATGTTTAAAAATAAATAAAAGAGAAAGAGAAAAGAAGTGGAATTTAAAAATATGCATGTGCAATAGTTAACTTGAGCAAGAAGTTTTCCATTTTCCTTTTATAGATTTTAATAAGAAGTGAGTGTAATTATTCTCTTTTTCTCTCTCCTATGAAGAAGTTGCTCAAAAGGCTTAAAAGGTAGATGAAATAACTTTTTAGTGGGCAACAAGTATATTGAATTTTGGCTCAAGGGATCACAAACAAAAGTATTTCCCCAATTATCTAATGTATTAATTCATTATATTCAAGTTAAATGGCTTATATGGAAACAATAATCAAAACATGTGAAAAACCTAAATCTAAGTCCATAAGGAGAATTTAGACTGCTTAATTAAAATATGATCCAAATTTGGTAGCATTTTGACTTGGTTTGACACCTCAAACCAATTATGGAAGGCTTTCATATAGTTTTACTAGAATTTGATTAGAAATTCATTTAATGTGACGATTAAGACCAATGTCCCAGATTTTTTTTGTCACACCTTCTTTTTCTTCTCCTTCCCTTTTACGTGCTCATCGCCATCCATCCATCTTCAATCAAACGGACTCATCGTCCTCTTCCCCCGAATCCTCTATGATTCAGGGAACAATCTGTAGACTTTCTTTTCTCGACCCTATTATCTCTCGTCTTGCATCTATTTCTTGAGATTCTCTCTGCTACATACTCATCTTTCCTTCCTGGATCCAACAAGCCTTTACTCACCTTCACCTGTGGTCAATAAAGGAAACACCCAATTAGGGCTTGAACCCCTTCTCCACCACAATTAGCCGCCATTGTCATAGAGTGTCTCTTTTCCTATTTAACAACACCAAAAGCACCGCCACCCATCACTTGTCCCTACTCCTCTAAAATTTGACCCTCATGGCCATAAAACTCCTCGACCTACATGTTTTCCCTTTCCAATGACCACCTCCTTTTCATAGCACCCTCCACCATCAACCAAATGATTGATCACCTCAAAAGCTTCCCCAACACCTCTTCTTTGATTTCACATCAATGTTTTGCCTTGATGTTGCATTTATTGTTGTGCCCTATAGCCAGGGTTGAAGTGTCAACCTACGCTATCCGCCATGGTCATTATGTGCCCCTACGACCATGAAGATCCTTTCCTTGTATCTACCTTGGCCCCATGATCCTCGTTGACAAGTAATGGAGTTTTTTTGTGACTGTTCTTCCCCGGTTTCAATCTTTCAATCCTTTCCTCTAGTTTGCAACATTTGTCTGACAAGCTTGGACACATTGGTTCTTTCTTCCTTGGTATGTCACTTTGATTCACCCAACTTTGAAGCCTTATCTTGTGACCATATTGTGGCTTGTTACACTTGGGTTTTCAAGTAGTCATTCCTTTCTGTGTTGTGCCCAACCATGGCTGGCCATTTGTTAGGCTCATGTGCTCCCTTTTGCCTTAGCTAAGGCTCCTTAGGTGTGTCTCCTCTTTGGGAACACGATGGGGGGGTCTTATTTTCCTGGAGAGTAGTAAACCCTATCCTGTATTAGACAAGGGATCTCCAATAATGGTGTCGATGCCATGGAGCATTGAGGAAGGGAACAATGGCAAGGGTAAAAGTTATCTGATGCACACACTAGTTCAATTGAATAATTTTAATACCATGGGAAAAACAACATTTTGATGTGCCTTTGATGTAGTTGATGTGCGCCTCTGATTTGTAGCTAAATGACAACATTGCCCCCATGATTTTGCCTTATTTGTCACGCACACCATGGTCTTTTTCAATGTTTTGCATTTTATTTACATCAAATCTAATCGGGATGCTATAGTTTCCTAAATTCTGATTGGTCTAGTTTGCAAAATTGATAACTTTTGCATGTACCTCAGAAAATGATGAGAAAATATGCACTAAAAAGATATTTTGATTTTATATTGATTTGACTTATTTTCAAATGATGTTTTCCACATTCAATCTCTTCAATAATTCAATGAATACTTTTTAGGTTTTAAGGATTATGAACTCATATACATGCTATGATTTCAATCAAATTACAGGTGACTAGAGTCGCAATCAAGTCAGAGGACTTGACTTTGAGGTGGTCTACTCTAGGTTAGCATGCCATGTATATTTGGCACAATTAATTTTGTTTTAATGCATGTTTATTTATGATTACGTGCATTAGTTTATTTTGTGGATTATGAATGCTTTTTCAAGAAGACTTCATGTATATCTTTCACTGTTTGCTTGGCTGTTTACTTATAGTCTATGGTAGAACCCTAATTATGATTATGATTAAGATTAATAAATCATTCTCAAGAAGGGGAAACCCTATTATGATTTAAGAGGGATAAATCCCATCATGGTATTAAGAAGGAGAAATCCCATCATGTTAAAGTTCAAAATTCATGGTAAAGTTAATGTTAAGATAATCATAGTTGAATTAGTTTTTGTATGCTTCCCGAATCATGAACCTCAAGTGGTCATCAAGGGCTTTCCTAGCATCAATGGCTTTCCTAGCAATCATGTTCTCTTAACTCATCATCACATAGCGATGCATATATTTACTGTTCAATTCTTCATGTTATTAGTGACTCATGAATGCTTAAAATAATCCATGTTCAAGTTTATGTGAAATTATTTCAAGTCAAGTTACTTCATGTCAAGTTATTATTACTTTAAGTCTTATAAAATGACCAATACCATTTACTAATGTGATGTTTTCTTTGCATGGATGGGGTCGCGATGTCTATAGGACTTGGAGCAAGTGAAGAGTATCAAGAATAATCAAAGAGTAGGAGCTTTTCAAGTTTTTCTTGGTGGGGTTCCAGTTACCAAGTCGATCTAGAATTTAAGATACCTTTTCTATATGCTTAGTCATGTTATCCAAGTAGATTAGACTTCATAAGATAAAAAAGTTGGATATTCAAGATTAGCATATTGTGACACCCCCTTGAGTAAGAATGATTCCACTCAATAATATTTATATGTTGTGAAAGTGGGGTGTTACATTATGGTATTAGAGTGACTCTAGGAAAATATGATTCTCATAATCACCCTAGAATGGAGATGAAACAAAACATCAGGGTTTATGAATGAATTCTCTCGGAAAGATACCACAACCTTGAATGACTTGATTTTTCACCCTAGAAGAGATAGGAAGGCCAGAGATAGATTATTATCTTGTTTAGATCTCAAATATCCACCTATCCCTATCTAATGAGGTAACTTCTCCATTCTCAATGGTCATGGCCATCCAATTGAGAATTGAAGAGGGATGTCATAAGCATGATACATTTTTATGCAATTCCATTTCTTACTAGTACATGTGGTATGGGAAACATGTATTAGTGGTTAGTGAGAGGTAGCATGACAAGATCCCACATCTCTGGGTATGCGCATGATCACCACATATCTAAAAATGTAGGATGTACCTAAAGGCCTAAGGTTAGATAGTCGTCACCTACGACCAATGTTAGCAAGTTATGCCAAGGTTGAGGTAGGTGCCCTAAGTGTAGTGGCAGGTTTGGTTTCATAGACCCTAAGTATAAGATAAGGAAATGAGGACTAAGGTAATAGTTAATGTTCACATAAATCTTTTATGAAATTTTGGTACCATATGTTACATATCTCTTTTCATGTAAAATTTGAACTTTAAAATGTTAACTATCATTAATTAAAGAAGTAAGAGATCCCTAAAGTGGGTAGTAGCATAAACAAAATTTTAAGGATGAAATTTGTTTATGGTGGGTAGAATTGTCACATACCAAAATTTCAAGAATAACTTAAGCCTTAGAAAGTGTTTTACTTAAATAAAAATAATTTAGGGTCTTAATGCAAAAAGACCATGAAATGAAATTTCTTAAAGGATATGAAGTAAGGAAATTAAAATGTGACTCAAAATACGTTTTCTCTTTCATATATGCAATACATGTTTTAATTAACTCAATTTGATGAACATTAGTTCTCCTTTCCTTCTTCTCTCTCCTATTTTTAAAAATGTTTAAAAGAAATAAAAGAGAAAGAGAAAAGAAGTGGAATTCAAAAATATGCATGTGAAATAGTTAAACTGAGCAAGAAGTTTCCCCTTTTCCTTATGTAGCTTTTGATAAGAAGAAAGTGTAATTATTCTCTTTTTATCTCTCTCCTCTAAAGAAATTGCTCAAAAGGTCTAAAAGGTAGACGAAAATTACTTTGGGTGGATAATAAGTTATTATATCAAATTTTGGCTAAAGGGATCACAAAGGAAAGTATTTTCCTAATTATCTAATGTATTAGTGCATTAGATTCAAGTTAAATGACATATATGAAAATAATGGTCAAAACATGTGAAGAACCTACATCTAAGTCAATAAGAAGAATCTAGATTGCTTAATTAACACATGGTTAAATTTTGGTAGCATTTTGACTTGGTTTGACCCCTCAAAACAATTAAGGAAGGCTTTCATAGTTTTATTAGAATTTTATTATAAATTCATTTAATGTGATGATTAAGACCAATGTCCCATATTTTTTGTTGTCCCACCTTTTTTTTGCCTTCCTTTTTACACGCTTGTCACCATTCATCCATTGCTAATAGAACGGCCTCAACGTCGTCCCCTTCCTCCGACTCCTTCATGAGTTAGGGAATAGTCTGTAGGTTTTCCTTTCTCGACCTTATTGTCTGTCATCTTGTATCTATTTCTTGAGATTCTCTCTCCTGCATACTTGCCTTTCCTTCCTAGTTCCAGTGAGCCTTTACTCTCCTTCACCCATGGTTAATAAAGAAAACCCAATTATGGCTTGAACCCCTTCTCCACCATGGTTATCCGCCGCCATCACTAAGTGCCCCTTTGCCTATTTAACAACCTCAAAAGAACCATTACCCATAGCTTGTTCCTCCTCCTCTACCAGTTTGACTCCCACGGCCCCAAAACTCCTCGACCTGCATGGTTTCCCTTTCCGACAACCACCTCCATTCCATATCACCCACTTTCATCAAATGAGCAATTGATCACCTCTAAAGCTTTCCCAACACCTCTTCTTTGATTTGGAATCAACTTTTTGCTTTGTTGTTGTGCCCTATATCCAGGGTTGAAGCTATCAACTTGTGCTTGATTCCATGGCCATTTTGTGCCCCTCCAACCAGGATGATCCTTGCCTTGTATCCGCCTTGGGTCCATGATGCTCTTTGACAAGTAATGGATTTGCTTTGTGGTAGCTCTTCCCTATTTTTGATCTTGCATTCCTTTCCTCTATTTCGTGACGTTTGTCTGACTAGCTTGGACACAGTGGTCCTTTATTCCTTATTTATTTTTCTTTGACTTCACCTGACTTTGAAGCCTTGTCTCGTGACCGTATTGTGGCTTGTTACACCTCAGTTTTTGAGTAGCCATTCCTTGATGTGTTGTGTCCCGCCAGGGCCGGTCACTTCTTAGGCTCATGTGCTCCCTTTTACCCGAGCCAAGGCTCCTTCGGTGCGTCTCCTCCTTGGGAATGAGATGGGGAGGTCTTCTCTCCCCATAGAGCAACAAACCATGCCCTATATTGGAGCAAGGGAGCTCTAGTAATGGTTTCAACATCATGGAGCATTGAGGAAAGAAACAATAGAAGGGTAATAGTACCCCAATTCCCATGTCGGTTAATCAAAAAAATTTAATAGCAAGGGTACAACAATACTTTGACATGCCTTTGATGTAGTTGATGCATGCCTCTAATTTGTAGCTAAATGAAAATATTGTCTCACATTTTGATTTATGTGTCACGCGTACCATTGTATTTTTTGACATTTTACACTTTGTTTACATTGGTTTTAATCATGATTTAAATGATTGTCATGCTATAGTTTCCCGAATTCTGATTGTTCATTTAGAAAAATTCACAAATTTTTCACATGACCTCAGAAAATGATAGAAAAATATGCATTAGAAAGATATTTCAATTTTATATTGATTTGACTTGTTTTCAAACATTGTTTTCAACATTTAATCTCTTCAATAGTTCAATTAACAATATTAGGATACATGCTATGATTTCAATCAAATTACAAGTAACCATAGGCTCGATCAAGCCTGAGGACTTGACCTTAAGGCGGTCTACTCTAGGTTTGTGGGCTCAAGTAATTTTGGTTTAATGCATGTTTATTTATGATTATTCATATTAGTTTTTTTCATGAATTATGAATGCTTTTTCAAGAAGACAACATGTATATGTATCATTGTTTGCTTGGCTGTTTAATTATAGTCTATTGTAGAACCCTAATTATGATTATGACTAAGATTAATGAATCATGCTCAAGAAGGGGAACCCTATTATAATTTAAGAGGGAGAAATCCCATCATGGCATTAAGAGGGAGAAACCCCATCATGTTAAAGTTCAAATATCATGGTAAATTTAATGCTGAGATAGTCAGAATTTAATTAGTTTTTATATGCTTCTCGAATCATGGACCTCAAGAGGTCGTCAAGGGCTTTCCTAGCAATCATGTTCTCTTGAGTGGGCATCATAGAGAGATGCATATATTTACTATTCAATTCTTCATGTTATTAATGACTCATGAATGATTAAGATAATCCATGTTCAAGTTTATGTCAAATTATTTCAAGTCAAGTTACTTAATGTCCAGTTGTCAAGTTATTATTACTTTCAATATTATCAAGTGCCAAATATTGCTTACTGGTGTGATATTTGTTCGGCATGACTGGGGGTGCAATGTCTGGAGCAAGTGAAGAGTATCAAGGATAATAAAAAACTATGAGCTTTTCAAGTTTTTCCTGGTGGGGTGCCGTGTTCCAAGTTGATCTAAACTTTAAGATACCTTTTCTGTATGCTTAGTCATTATTTCAAGTAGATTAGATTTCACAATATGAACCAATTGTAGTTTTATTTTACCCAAGAACTATGTTTGAATCTGATTTCATTCAATGCAAAGTGTTTCATTTATTCAAATTGAAACTATTAGCATATTGTGACACCCCCTTGAGTAAGAATGCTTCTCCTCATTGATATTTATATGTTGTGAAAAGTGGGTGTTACAATTGGCTTTTGAATTAGGCTTAACTGGTGACCTCAGTGATATTTAGTACCTAAAAGCATAAAGATGGATTATGACAAGTATTTACGCATACCATATATATAATAATTGCATTGGATGCAATCGGCAAATATTGCCTACCTTAGTAACTGGTTATGGGCGTCGACGTTGGCTGGGTAATAACTTAATTGTTTTGGATCTTGGCTCACTAGAAGGATGTATGCTGCAATCTTGTGAATTGATGGTGATGGCTATTAATTTGAATAAAATAGTGGGAGAGATACTTTACTAAAGGCCTAATTATTATCATCAACATTTTCATATCAATTTTTTAAACAAATGCATAAAATTTATTGCAAATGGCAATCACAAACACCTTGTTGTTGGATTAGTCCTTGAGAAGGACAAGTTGAACGGGAATAATTTACATGGCCGGTTCAGGACATTGAGAATCATTCTCACTCAAGAGAACAAGCTCTATGTCATTGAGACACCAGAGCTATATGAATCCTCTCCCATTAAGCCTAATGATGAAAGGGATGCTTACAAGAAGCATTCTGATGATGTTATAGATGCCAAATGCCTGATGCTAGCTATGCTCAATGAGCTATGAGTTGTATAGATAATATGAAAGCATGGAACTCATCGATATGGTAACACATCTCATTCCAGGATTAGGAAATGTAAGAGAATATCATTTCTCAAAGGCATTATTCAAGTGCAATATGGTAGAGAGAAATCCAGTGGGGTGAGATATACTCAAGTTGATTGGGTATGTGGAGAATATAGTGAGACCATGGAATTTCCCTTAGACCAAGAGTTGGCCACATATGTGATTTTGCAATCGTTGCCTGGATTATGTAATCAATTTTTCATGAACTACAACATGAATAATTTTGATAAACTGAAGTTGCTTGCCATGTTGAGAACTACCAAAGCACAAATGAAGAAAGACAATCATGGATTTGTGATGATGATCAATAGAGGAAAAGGAAAGTCCAACATCAAATGCAAGGACAAGAAGAATTCTAATGCCAGCCAAAAAGACAAGTTTTATGCACTTAAAGTAAAGGGTGGAGTGAGTAAAGAAGGGGAGTGCCACCACTATCACCAACTTGGACCTTGGAAGAGGAACTGCCATCTTTATGTAGAGGAACTCAAGAAGAAGAATCAGAAGATAGAGATCTCCACTTTAGGTATATACATTATTGACACAAATATGTTTACTTCATCATTTTAATACATGATACCATATGAGGATCTCAGACACATGATCTAAGAGGAAGTAAGCAAGATAAGGTGGAACTGTGTGGAGCAAGAGTTGCTTCTACTATAGTTGGAACCTATCATTTATCTCAACCCAATGGGCTTGTAATAGAATTAGTGAGTTTCTGCTATGTATCTGCCATTAAACATCAACTCCTTATCTTTCTTGGACAAGAGTAGATTTGAATTTCATATAATGAAATGTTGATGTTTTGTTTTAAAGATAAGATCTTTTATGGCAATGGCCCAATGTCTCATAGTCTATACTTGTTATTTCTAGAGATAGGTGTATATAACATAAATACTGAAAGACTCAATGATTCACATGAAACTTACTTTGGGAATTGTTGTCTATGGCACATAAAAGTGAAACACATCTTTAGATTCCATAAAGATGGTTAACTAGACTCTTTTTATTTTGAACCAATAGAGACATGTGAGTCTTGTTTATTGGGCAAAAGATAAGATCATATTTCATTAGAAACACTGGGAGAGAGAGTGATCTATTGGGACTCATACATACTAATGTGTGTGGACCTTTAAGAACAAATGCTAAGGTTGGTTACTAGTATTAAAATAGTTTGATATGTTTGATGTGAAGAATACTTAGAGTTTGAGGACCTTCTATGAGAATGTGATATTGTACCACAATGAATTCCACCTGAAACATAATGTATTAGAAAGAAGGAATTACACCTTGATTGTCATGGTATGATCATCATAAGTCTAGTTGATCTTCCAATTTTCTTCTATTGGATACTACTTTTACACTCCATCTAACAACAAAGTGTTTGTTTGCCAGAACTATTGTGTTCTCCAAAAGGAATTTGATTTCAAAGGAAAGAGTGGGAGAGAAGTAGAGCTCAAAAAGTTCGAGACTAACAAGAAAACATTGAACCTGTATAAGTACATATGGAACAAGGAGAGTCACAAACTATTATGGAATCTCAAATTCCTTATGTAACATGTGAACCTCATAGATCTAGTAGGACACACCTTGATCCTGAAAGATTTAGATATCTTGTGACTTAAGAAGGTGATGAGTTTGTCATAGGTGATGAGTCAACAACCTACCTAGATGTTATTGAGGGACTAGAATATGTGAAATGGCTTAAGACCATGAGATCTAAGATGGACTCCATATAACCAATAAGGTATGGACCTTAATAGGATACACCTGAAGGGGTGTTGAATGGATGTGTGCTATTTGAAAAGGACTATATCAATATGAAAGAATGTCTGAAATGTGGGGCATCTAGGTACAAAAGGACTATATCAATATGAAAGAATGTCTGAAATGTGGGACTATATCAATATGAAAGAATGTCTGAAATGTGGGGCATCTAGGCATAGAAGGACGACATCAGGTAAAACTAAAATCGAGTCTCCTGCCAAGGTGATGTGGTATATGCCTATAAGACCATGGTTTCAATGCTTGTTTGCTAATACCATAGACACAAAATTTATCTTGGCATGAAGAGGTAAAGAAAAAGAACTATGGTATGCTACGACATGTGTCTCACTCGCCGCAATGGAAGAAGATTGATTTATTGTACCTTGAATTTGGCAAAGAAGCCAAGAATTTTAGACTTGGACTTTGTAATAATGGGATGAATCCATATCGAACATTATGCAGCCAACATAGCACTTGACCTATCATGATTGTTGCATGCAATATTCCTCTGTGGTTGTGTATGGAGAATAAGTCATACTGTTGATGCTGATATCGGGCCCCAAATGACCTGGCAGAGATATTGATTTTTACCTTGAACCTTTGATTGATGACCTAAAGAAACTATGGGGAGAAGGTGTGATGACTTATGATGCTTTATGTGGAGAAATTTTATTTATGTGCTATGTTGTTTTGGACTATTAATGACTTTACTGCTTATGGGAAATTGTCTGGCTACAATGTCAAAGGAACCAAGGCATGTCCTATATATGAGGAAAATACTGATTCAATTTGAATAAAACATTGTGGTAAGACTGTATATCTTGGTCATTAAAGATTTCTACAAAAGGTGCATCCTTATCGAAAATTGTGCCCAACTGAGCTTTGCAGTTGTTAGGCTCTACTTCTTCTTCAACAATCTATGCAACAAAGTGATTGATTATGAGATTCTAGATAAGTTGCAAAGTGAAGTGGTCATTACCCTGTGCCAACTTGAGAAATATTTTCCCCCTTCATTCTTTAATATCATGGTAGATCTGGTTGTTCATTTGAGACTCTAGTCTATTCTTTTTTGGCTTACAAACTATAAATATTGAATCTAACATTGATGACTATACACGTGAAGATCACACATAAGGGATATTAGTTTGAGGTATTATTACATGTGATCTAACTTTTTCTATAAGCTAATTTGACTTTTTCATATGTCATATGGCTTTTTTATAAGCTAATTTGACCTTTTCATATGTGAACAGACTTTTTTATTAGAAAATTGGACTTTTTCATATGTGATTTGACTTTTTATATGTTTACTTTTGATTTTATAGATGGCATATGACTAGTAGCACCTTAATCTTGAGTGTGAGGATCATGAGCGTGAGGATCCTGTTGGGCCTCCTGACCAGGGTGGTGTAGGTGCTGACAAATATAAATAATAGTAAGGGATAACTCATATGAGAATTGCTTCAAATAGGGAAGGGAAGAAGGGTGTGGTTGAATTTAATGAAGTAGACACACTGATTACTAAGGAGTTTGTCAACTACTGTGGCCTCCTTGGTAGAAGCAAGGTGCCTCTCCATGTTGATGATTGAAGACAAGTGAATAACACCAAGAAAGACCTAATCTAGAGGGAGTTAGAGATGAGATATATGAATTTTCATTTTTATAGTCTTTATGTATCATTTTTTTAGATTTCTAAAAGTAGTGAATGTTATCGAGCCTTTTCCATGTTGGTATGAGATTGATGAAAAGTTGCATCGCAAGTCTGTTATATAGCTCACTAGAGAAGATATAGAGATTGATGGAGAATCCTCACTAGAGACCACATCTTTGGAGACAAGCAGGATCAAGAACCCACTCTTAAATGGAACTATCTTGACAAAAATGGCTAGAGTTGGTTGACTAGATAAAAATAGAGGCATTTAAGGTATTGAATTAGTTACATTCTTATAATTTCTTACGATTAGTTAACATTATTTCCTATTGACTTAATTAGGCCTTTTACGATGATAAAAAAGAAAGGTGTGATAATAATGTGCACAATCACCAGTTGGGTTCAAGTGGTTATTTTAAATGCCACTAGTTGAGATAGCATGTGTAAGAGTAAGAGCATGCACAACATTAAGGGCCTTCTACTTCTACTCCTTCTACTGATGAGTCTTCTAGTGCTTCTGGACAGTTGCCTCACTATATTGAGTGAATAGATGCATGGAAAAACAAAGTCGGAGAAATCTCGGTCCAAGCAACACAAGAGGTGTCTTCAAAAATGGTAAGTTTTTATTTCTTGGTCTCACAATGCATGTCCATGTTTGACTTTTCCTAGATTGTTAGGTTTTACTGATTCGTCAGTTTTGATGATGAATATTTGGAGTTGGGTGTGAAGACACAGGAGGGAAAGTTCACCCCTCAGGGCATAGACTTGATGAATTGAAGGTTTCTCTAGGGATAGAAGAGCACCCTGGACACGTTAGTTCCGTTGGAGATGGGTTTGGATTAAAATATTATTTGGTGCATCCTAGAAAAAACATAAATCTGCCAAGAAAGGGGGAGTGGCACCATGAAGAGGTGCGGAGATTGATACCTGCATCCTTAGAGGAGTTCAAGGCTTCTCAGGTGGTGCAAGCTTCTCCAGTAGTCTCATAATTTGTACAATGTCACATACCCACAAAGGGTATTTGGATTAGTCTTTGGACTTGCATGGAACGCCTGAGGTAAGTTTCACTTCAAGTCAAACTTCATGATAAAGTAATATATATGTATGTCAATTGATATATATTGTTGTGTTTCATAAAATTGTAGGTGGGTAGAAAATGTTGTCTTGCCATTAATTATTCATCATACAATATTGTGGTAGATGGTGAAGTTTATCCAAACTCTGATATGGTTCATGGTGTTTTCCTTCCCACTGATCATTTTCATGTGAACATCATATGTGTCATTCCATCATGGCACAAAACATCACTACCATACAAACACCTAGATGCCACCATAGTCGGAGAGGTAGAAGATAGATTTGTTGGGTGGCCCAAATGGCTCATCGTAGTGTTGAGGTATGACAAATTCTATGTATTGAAATTTATATATAATTTGAAGCTAATATCAGAAAACATACATGCAAAATGAAATAACTAAGAAGTCCCCTAGGGTTCTAAAGCCTCTACCCCCACATTTTATTCCACAAGAGTTATTTGACTCCTTAGGCCCTAACTGCAAGATATTGGCAGCATGGTTAGGCAATATAGACCAATTAGATACCATGGTGTTCAACCTTCAGGAGGAGGTTGCATGTATAGATTGGTACACTATTATAGTGTTACCATATGTTGTTGAGTCATTTAAGTATCAATGGTTGAACACATCAGTGATAGAATTTTAGATACAAAAAGCCTGAATACCAAGTCATATGTGAAGAATACCTAATTTTTAATTGTTTCCTATATATTAATTGATTATTGCATATATATGTTTAGCCATTTGTATTACTCAGCTGCTGATTTTGAAATTTCAAAGTGGCATTTATAATGCCTTCAATGATTAGCGGTGTAGTTAGAGATCCAAGTGGTGTCAAAGATTACATGAGTATCACAATTAAGGTTTTAGGTGCTCCCAGGACCGTGATCATAGCTTCCTTCAACGTTGTGTAAGTTTTGGGCTTGTTGTTTATATGTCTAACTTATGAATTCAATTGTTTTGTGGAATTTAATTTTTATTTTATTTACCTTCTATTCACTCAGAAATAAGCATTGGAAGTTGTTAGTCATTGTTCCCCAACCTAGATTGTGTATTTCTTTGATCCTTCAGGTATAAAACTGACATAAAATGAGGATCACCCAATGAAATTGGTGATTCACATGTAAGTATAGTTTTCTGTGCTCAACATGTTTTTTTGTTAATGTTTGCATCATGTGACAATTTAATAATGCAACATATCTGTTAATTTAACTTGTAGAGGTGTGAAAGGATTATGTAGTGATGGAAGGAAAGTACATAAGAAAAAGAAATCAGTAACTTGGAAGAGTGTTTGTGTAGTCTTCTCATTCCAATTGCATATTATATTACTAATTCCACTTAATTACATTTATTAACATAACTATAAACCTACAATGTCTTATACAAGACAATGATCGCGCATGTGCATATTACGTGATGATGTACATGCAGACAATTGTCATGCACACACAAGAGATCAAATTTATAGAGAAGGCAATGTTATTCATCTCGGACCTTAATTTTGATGTAGTAGTCTCATTTGACAATACAAACACAAATCTAATTAGAATTATGTGTCATTCTCTTTGTATATTTTTGAAACTAATGAACCCTATAAATTGGACCAGCTGAATGACCTACATGAACAGTGGACAAAATGCCTCATCAAACATGTGAACTTGTTAGATAATTGGGAGGGTTGATTGATATTTTTTTGTAGTTCAAACTTTGATGTTAGATTTTTGTTTATTATATTTACTTATATATTTGCAGACTTTAACTCTATGGCAGTTGATGTTGATATGTATTCTTCAATATGTGTGTGTGAATTGTGAAGTGCATGAGGAGAATGATTTGTATTTGTGCATATTGTATTGAAGCTTGAGAAATGAATCAATTGAGATGTAAGATCTTGGATATGTGTTTGCATTTGAAGTGAAAAATGATATAATTGCTGAGGTTTACTGGCATGTTTGTGCATATTGTAATAAAATGCATGTATATTTGTATATATATCTTTCTTCTTACAAGTTTGTCGATATGTTGTTAAGCTACAATGCTTGCATAGGATTGCAGTTCTTTAGAATTTTCCAGTTCTGAAGAACTACATGCAAAATATAGGCTAGCACTTGGACAACAGATCTACATACCTTCTATATAAAAATATAGACATTTCTAGTTAGTTATTTCATAATAACTAACTACATAGACATACATTGTCGATTATTTTTTTAATAAACTGACATGATATCGCTTCATTTTCATTCATTGATGAAAGTAACAAGATATCTAGTCGATTATTATGAAATAATAGACTAGATATAATTACTGCATCGGTTACTTCTTATAAACTGATAGGATATTCGTTAGTTTTTGTTTAATTTCATTTATAAAACTAACGAGATCCTATTGCCCGTTGATTATTCTTCATTCAAAAACCAACGAGGAACAATCAAGCGAAACCATTTTTAGTAAATATGTTGTTAGCTTATTTTCAATAACCGATGATGAATGGTCAAGAGATACCACATTTTCCTTGCATGTTGCGGTTTATGTCATTGTTTTGACTGTAAAATTCAACCAATGACATAGATTTTTGTCGTCGGTTTCATCAATCAACAACGTAAGTCCTGATTTTAGTGTCACCCACTTAGTCATCGGTTTCAAAGTGACGATATATGCCTAAAATGATTGACATGGTGCGCCTCTTCTGTACTAGTGATGTGAGATAGACATGGAACTAGTGAAATATAAATAAAAAATGGGGGCTAAGGCTCATGAACTTAAAATCTAATAGAGTAGGCACATAACCGAACTCCTAAATATATATAGTGGGCACAAAACTCAGGTATGAGGCACATAACCTCCACCCAAAAATAACACAAGCACATAACCTAGGGTATGGGACACATACCCTCCATCCAAAAAATAAAATCAATGCACTTATACATTCCTAGGGCTACTAAATCACAAAGCATGCAAAATGTAGAGACAAGTGAAAGTTCATTCATAGAAATAGAATTTATAAGATTTCAATCAAATAAATGGACAATATGAAACATCCACCACAAAAGTGTGTAAAATAGTTCATATCTAACAAATGATTCATATGAATCAACCTCACATGATTCAACCTCTCATAGGAGAGAGAGAAGTGATAATCATGGGTGATTATAAGATTTGGATTCAGACAAGTTGACTCACGTCTAGAGGTATACTGACAAGTTTATAGGGTATTATGTCCTAAAGGACCAAGAGAGTGATAATCATGGGTGATTGCTCAATATAGAATGATAGAGAATGCATTATACCTCTAGACGTGAGTCAACTTGTCTGAATCCAAATCTTATATCCAAGTCAGGTTTCTAAAGTTTATAAAATTGGTGATTGAGAAAAGATCACCATGAGATTTCAAGTCTTTGATGGCTCATACAAGGGACTTAAATAGGAGGATAACAAAGAAGGTTAGGATTCATGTCCTATTGGTCGAGTGATTTCTCTGTGTATGAAAGCCATGGAGAGGGGTCTCGATATAAAATTATGTAGCAAGAAACTTATTTATTTTTTTAATTGGGAAAATATGCAACACATATTGTAAAAGGAGAAAAGTTAAGCATTCTCTAACAAATGATAAGAAAGAATTAATATAAAAATGTCATTTCCCTTCCATTTATTTTTATCTATGTTTTATCATATATTTCTCTTTATTTAAAAACGTGATCATGGAAATGTTGAATACTACATTTACAGTAAAGAGACTTCTAGATATCTGATTGTGTAATCATTTACTCAATGTAAACGTGTCTTATAACTTTATGTACAATTGTGTATGATATACTTATTGAACTCATCTTCTGTAATTCCATTTATCAACCTCTTATACAACCTTATTCATTTTATTATGAAACGACTTTCTCACAATGTTATCTTCTCATGTTAGTGTTTGGGTTTTAGGGGAGACAGAGAAGGCAGTGGAAACAAAAATTTTCTTCTCCCAAACCCAGAATAAAGGAATCGCGTCAACATATATACATTAGGAAGGATGGTTTTATAAAGACATACCTTGTCCTGAGGCTTGCTTGGTGATGTTACCTCACAGCTTGCGTGGTCTTCACCTCTGGTCTTGGACGGTGTCTGTGCAGCTCCTGGTCTCACCGGGACTGTCAGGATTGACAACTGTCATCTGAGTGGCAGAAGTCTCCCGCCTCTGTAGTAGTTCACATGGACCACATGGAACTCCAATCTTCTTTTCCCACAAGGAATCGAAATGATTCACACCCTCCTGTCAGTGCACTAGCCACCGACACACTCTCCTGCAACCAGTCACTTTTCTGTAGTTGTCTTTCCCTTGCTGTGCCTCCCTTATTGGGTAGCACTTGCTCGGGCTCTGCTAGTTACCACAACCAGTGATAACGACAACTTTGCATAGAAACTGGTGTTCTGAGTTGTTATTTGAGAAGCCCCCAATACCCCTATATATATAGGAAGGTAATGGGACATGGTTCTCTACCCCGAGCAATGCAGGATTAAAGTAGGAGTAGAAGGGTTCGAGATTTTCCACAAAATCTGACAAACTGTGCCAGTTGAACTGATTGATTCAACCCTAAATCGATCGTCTGGGCCCTTGAGCTGATCGGTTCAAGCATGAGCTTATCGGTTCGTGGTCTTGGTCCAACTCAAATTGACTTTCTATGTTCATTTCCAACTAATCATATATTAGTCCTTATCCAAATCAAATTTGACAAGTGAAACAAACTCGGTTGGTCATCCGATCAGTTCAACATTGTGAACTGATCGGTTCATTGACCTAAGCCGGTCGGCTCACCAGCCTAAGCTGATCGGTTCATCTCTATGAGCCGATCGGTTGGGGCAGCAGATCAGTCAATTGCAGTTTCAATCAATCTGATACTCTAATCATCTGATCTAACACCTTGAATACTATGATATTGAGCTATCAATCGATTGGGTGTTTAATTGAACTACTAAACTCCTTTAGTAATCAATCTAAACATCATTTGTGGACAAACTCCTCTTCCAGGTTAAATCCTTTGTCTGTGACCCTGTAGGTCCATTTCACATTGGCAGTGAAAATCCATAACACTTATGACTTCACAAGCAAAGAGCGGTGCCTAGTCACACATCAGTGCTACCCAAGTGAAATAGAAAGTTGGAGAACAATTTTCAATCCTACAATCCATGAATGGTGTTACAACAAATATATAAGTCCTTTTTCACTAATGTCCTTAATGAACTCAAGGCATGGTGCAGTCATCCTTTCAACATTCATTCATTTCCTTGATCTCAGAGTAGACTGGGTGAGATGTGTGTGACATCAATATCACATATTGATTCACACATGCATGCACATGCCTTTCTCAATCCTACTCATCAAGTGGCCATGGGCATCAAACTCCCTTAGGAGGGACAAATCCCAAATCTATCACTCACCCCTCAAAAGCCCCATGTGTCAAAGTCACCCAATCATCACTTTTATAACAACCCATGTTTCAGGACTGCGTTTGATGATGTCAAGGTGTACCCAACAACATGTGTTGAGTGTAGTGATTTCAGGTTGAAGAATCAAACTCACCACCATCACTGTGAGAGCTGACTGTGACTACCAAATCATGGTTTCATGTGTCACTCTCACGGTGGGTCTGTCCGGTACACTTGTTCTCTAACAAGTACCTATGTGCTTGGTTTGATATCACTATATCATGACTAATGAGATTCTGTCATCAACCAACACACAATCTAGTCTTTAGTGTTATTGATGTCTATGGTTATTTCCCAAAAGCATACGTTATCGACTAAAACAATTCTTTAGACATCTATTATGTTACACTATCATCTCAGAAACAGTTAAAACATATAGATCAGAAATTGCCTTTATTATTATTCAAATCATTTACAAAGTATCCCATTATAATCATCACATGACTTGCTCTATGAGCATACATACCAACAGACTCCCACTTGCACTTAGAGCCAGTCACCTAGGAACCTCAGTCCTTGTGACCTAGCATGACCATCATGCTTTTGCTAAGAAAGGGCCTTCGTCAGTGGATCACTATGTTGTCTTCAGTTGGTACTTTGCAAATCTTCACATCTCCTCGTTGTACAATCTCTCGTATGAGATGGAAGCGCCGCAGTATGTGCTTGGACCGCTGATGTGATCTGGGCTCCTTAGCTTGAGCAATAGCTCCATTATTGTCACAATAAAGCTCAATTGCATCACAACTATTGGGAACTACACCAAGTTCAGTGATGAACTTCCTGATCCACACAGCTTCCTTTCCTACATGTGAAGCAGCGATATACTCGGCCTCTATAGTAGAACCGACAACTATTTCCTGCTTGGAACTCTTCCAGCTTACAACTCCATTGTTTAGGCAAAATACAAATCTTGATTGTGATCTGTAATCATCTTTGTCGGTTTGGAAGCTTGCATCGGTGTAACATCTTACAACCAGTTCTTCCTCACCGCCGTATATGAGGAATTGATCCTTAGTCCTTCACAAGTACTTGAGGATGTTCTTTACAACTTTCTAGTGAGCATCCCTGGGATCTGACTGGTACATGCTCGTCATGCTGAGGGCATACGCGACGTCTGGGCGTGTGCACAACATAGCGTACATGATGGACCCTATGGCTAATGCATATGGGATCCCATTCATACATTCCCTCTCTTCACAAGATTGGGGACATTGAGCTCTAGAGATGGTGACTCCATGTAGCATGGGGATGTTGCCTCTCTTTGAGTTCTCCATGATGAATCGCTTCAACACTTTGTCAATGTTTGTGCTTTGACTTAGTCTGAGAAGCCTTTTAGTTCTATCTCTATAGATCTTAATACCTAGAATGTAGGATGCTTCTCCTAAGTCCTTCATTGAGAAAGTATTCCCAAGCCAAGTCTTTACCTTCTCTAAGGCTGTGACATCATTCCCCATCAATAGTATGTCATCCACATACAATATGAGGAATGTGGTCGTGCTCCCACAAACCTTCTTGTATACACAAGGTTCATCTTCATTTTGAATAAAGCCAAACACTTTGACTTCCTCATCAAATCAAAGATTCCAACTCCGAGATGCTTGCTTCAATCCATAGATTGACCTTTGTAGCTTACAGAATTTATTGGCATTCTTTGGATCTACAAAACCTTCAGGTTGTGTCATATACACATCCTCATTTATATTCCCATTAAGGAATGCAGTTTTAACATCCATTTGCCAAATATCATAGTCATAGTAAGATGCAATAGCAAGCATGATCCTGATGGACTTAATCATGGCAACTGGAGAAAAAGTTTCGTCATAGTCAACACCTTGAACTTGTCAAAAACCCTTTGCAACCAATCTGCCTTTATAAGTTTGCACATTGCCATCCATGTCGGTCTTCTTCTTGAAGACCCACTTGCACCCTATGGGTTTTACCCCTTCAGGTGGTTCCACCAAAGTCCATACTTTGTTGGAATACATGGATTCCATCTCAGATTTCATGGCCTCAAGCCATTTCTCAGAATCTAGTCCCTCCATAGCCTCTAGATAGGTAGTTGGATCATCGTCTATGATCAACTCATCACCTTCATGAGTCACAAGGTATCCAAACCTCTCAGGTTCAAGGCGTGTCCTACTAGATCTACAAAGTCCTTGTGTTACTTGAGGAGACTGAGATTCCATAACACCTTGTGAATCTCTATGTTCCTCTTGTACATCTACTGGTTCAATGTTTTCTTGTTGGGCTTGAACCTCTTCAAGCTCTATTTTCCTCCCACTGCTTCCTTTGGAGATAAATTCCTTTTCTAGGAACACAACATCCCTGGCAACAAACACTTTGTTGTCAGTTGGGTGGTATAAGTAATATCCCTTGGTTTCCTTAGGATATCCAACAAAATAACATTTATCAGATCTAGGGCCTAGATTGTTAGGAAACATTTTCTTGACACATGCCTCACACCCCCAAATCCTCATAAAAGACATATTGGGACGCTTCCCAGTCCATATCTCATATGGTGTCTTTTGAACCAATTTAGATGGTACTCGGTTAAGTGTAAACGCGACAGTTTCAAGAGCATAACCCCAGAAGGAAATTGGAAGATCGGAAAAACTCATCATTGATCGCACCATATCAAGTAATGTGTGATTCCTTCTTTTAGACACACCATTATGCTGTGGTGTTCCAGGCGGAGTCCATTGTGATACGATACCACGGGCTCGCAGAAGGTCCTCAAACTCTTGGCTTAAGTATTCTCCACCTCAATCAAATTGAAGTGCTTTAATACTTTTACCAAGTTGGTTATGTACTTCATTCATGAAATCCTTGAACCTTTCAAGGGTTTCTAACTTATGTTTCACCAGGTACACATAGCCATACCTACTGAAGTCATCAGTGAAGGTAATGAAGTACTGATACCCACCTCTGGCATTAGTTCTAAAAGGCCCACATACATCAGTATGTATGACACAAATTTACCATGCGCAGAAACGCAAGTGAACGCGTCGAAGTAATACAGGCCTTTGTGAGGCCCGAGTCGAACACAGGGATACGTGAAATCGTCGGAGACTCCTACTAACTACTCACGATCAGCTAAGCAAATTAAATAGTTGAGAGTTTTTGTCTAAATTAAAAGAAAATAAAAATAAAGCAAAACAAGCAATCGATTAAATGTTTGGTTTAATCAATTCAAAGTGAGATTTTTAGGATTGCGGTTTCACCGCGGGTTTTCATTGTATTAAAGTCTATATAGTTACTCAATTTTATCTCTCTATCCGGGTAGTGGCCTAAAATCAGAATTGCCCACTGGCGTGGTACAATTCACTACCTATGTCTAGGTCGGTTCCACCGTCGTAGTAACCTATACCCTAAACTAGGTGCATTAAAAACGACCTCTCGGTATCCACCATTAATCTTACACCACCTTGTTCAAGGGATTTGTCAATTAATGTAAATTCCGTCTCTTTTCAACCATTAATTCTTCTTTCAAAGCAATTAAGGGCGTTAGATTATTATTATGGTGATCAAGCATAACAATATATTTGAGAAAATGAAATTATACCACAGATTTAAGAGATAAGATATGAATTACTATGATAAAATTGTCATACAATGAATTCCCGGGCTACTCCCGATCCTAAAGACAAAGGGGATTAGCCCCGCATATTCATCTCAGAGTACAACGTGGAGTAGAAAAAGGGAAACATGAAGAAAAACATGATTGAGTGGTTAAACCCCTGAATGGAGAAGATCTAAGTGATCCTTGGTGTGGAATACGCGTTCTCCTACCTTTCGGTGGTGGAAATCGTCTTCTTCCGCGTCCGGATCGGCTGGGGCGTGCTCTCATGCTCCGTTCTTCTCTCCTTGCTCTCCGGGATGTGTGCATCGACTAATGACGTGATGATTCCCCCTTGGGCACCGTCATTAGGTATATTTCCCGAATTAGGTTGCCAATTAATCACAGCCGTCTGATTAAGATTAATATGAAACAAACTCATATCTGACGGTGTCGATACCATCGACGCGGGTCGATGGTATCGACCTAGCGCGATATCGGCATTTCTTCTTTTCTTTGGTCTTTGCGCCTGATGTCATCTCGATACCATCGACGAGGGTCGATGGTATCGACGAACCTGTAGCGACGGTTTTGTCTTTTTATGTCACTGTAGCTCCACCAGTCGATAGTATCGACATATAAGTCGATAGTATCAACTCACTTCTCGCCAGCAACCTGATGGTATCTCGATACCATCGACATCCCTGTCGATAGTATCGACTTTCTTCTGGTCCTTGCGGCTGGCAACCTGTGGCCCGATCGATGGTATCGACGACAGCAGATACTTGTTTTTCCTGAAATTAACACACGAAACCACATAAGTTCACACAAAACGTATTCTTTTGATAATTAATACTCAAAATGCTTGAAATAGGGGAAATTTGACATAAATAAGTAGCATAGACCAAAGTGAATGAATTATGCAACATTAACCATGAAAATGACTAATAAATACATAAAACACATATCAAAGAAGTCAATAAATGTGACTCAAAATCATCGCATCAAACTCCCCTAAGCTTGAACCTTGCTCGCCCTCGAGCAACTAAACCTTAGAATAGAATTGCCTGAGTCAACTAAAGAACAAAGCATCACAACAAACATCCCATATGACTCCCACCGGACATTCACATACCGGCCCTCGCTATCCACAGAATGATAATTACCCTAAAGGCAAGATATCAACCTCAAAACTGATGAACACTATCACATAAGGCAGTTAACATAATAAAATTCGCCGGTCCAGACTTAATGCATCTTGTGATCTCCTATACTATGTTGCTCGCCCTAACTACCATCTACATGGAAGAAGTTCTCCTGATATTCACTAGTGAGGAGAAATTCACGATGGCCTACCAATCCGAGCAACGGGTGGATGGAATGGGTGGCTCATGGAAGAAGTGGAAGAATTATATGATTTCAACATGCATAAAATAAAAATGCCCTAACTGATGCAAATGCACATGAAAAATGCCCTAATGCCTAAGATTGGGTGGAATGATGCATGCTCTAACAATTCATCTCAAAATGAGATGGATATCTAATTAAGCTACATCATGTACTCACTCATCTTAAAATGCAGGTGAGATTATGTTCCTTTCTCCTTCTTATTCTAGTTGCTTCTAAATAACTTTTTTTTTTTCAATTTCAAAATTTTCAGATTTTTTTCTTGTCATATTTTTTTCCAAACCCTTATATCCATAATTGATAATGAATACTTTATTGGGCTTATTTTTTTCTACATAACTCGAATATTTGCACTATTTAGAAGGTATGGAACAATTTAATTCACCATTAAAGAATAAATGAGGTACATGATTTACTTTATGCATAAAATTTATGAATGCAACTACATGACATGCACCTAAGGGTAATGTGCATGTATACCTATTCTATATTTTTTATTTTTCATGCAAAACATATGAAGGTGGTTGCAATGCAAGTCCTATCTACATGACATGCAATCAAAAAGATTAGAACCGTACTTTACTTCCAAGTCTTGGTGGATTGTGAAAAGCAATGAGGTGGACAGATCATAAGACTAATTGACTGAACCTTTGAAAAATATTATGTGTCCCTCCTTACTGACCTGTGTAGTGGTTAAGAGGTTTTTCTCTCTTACTTCAAATTAGAATCTCATTATCATTTGGTCAGTTTAGGCTCAAACAACCAATTCCGTCCACTTTCATGAATCATTAGGAATATACAGTTGTGATTTTCTGTTTTAAAGTTGACAAAACCAATCATTTTCTAAGTTAAGTGATCAAAGTTGAACAACACTCAAGCTTGCGAACACTCAAACTTTTTTTAGTTTTCCCCTTAATTCCATACACATGCAACTGAGATGACTCAAGATTAACGACATCCACGATTACACTAGATAGAATGTGGATCCTACAGACAAACTAAAATTGCAGGAAACAAATGACAAGAAACAAAAGCAATAAAACTAAAAACAGAGAAAATAAAAGATAGAGCTGTTCCAACACCCCCCAAGCTTGAATTCGACTATGGCCTCATAGTCAAAAACAATCTTAAAGGTTGGAACAGAGATACCGATTTACTCTTTAGGCGGAGGCTGGTATTGTGGAGCCGTAGGGTCCCAAGATGGATACTCCCCCTGGAAGCTCAGATCAAACTGGGCCCTAGGTGGAGGTTGTGGATAGCCTCCAAAGTAATTTTGGCTCCAATAGTGGTCGTAAAAGTTCTACTGTTGCATCTCCATCCGTTGCAACCGATCATAAATTTGTTGTTGGTCGTCGAGGAGAAGACGCTCGTTCTCGAACATTGCCCTTTGATTGTCCAGTAACCGGTTTGTAGTGTCTTGAATATCGGTGTACATCACCATGTGATGCTGCTGCGTCTTCTATATGTCTTGCAGCATAGCATACATGCCCTGCATCGAGTAGGCATCCTCGCTTGGCTGCGAGGGCGGTGGTGGTGGCGGAGGCTGTGATGATGAAGATGCACCCGGATGCATCTGAGGATGCTTCCTTGGTGCCATTCGAGCCCGAAGAGGTGTGAAGGCCTCCTCTTCCTCTTCAGCCTCATCGTCATTGCCATCGTCTTCATCGCCACCGTCTTCATCGGAGTCAGCGATGGCTATGATAGGCCATCGGAAGTCTTGTGCCCCTTCGATGTTGAAGACCGGATCGGGAAGCGAGCATTCCTGGTAAGCATGGTTGACGTGGCAGTGCGCATATGCCAAACCATCTCGAAGAAGGATGAGGGTTGGAGCAGTGCAGATGTTGTAAGTTCACCTTGCTCCTGGTAGAGAGAGGAGTCAAAGTAGAGAAATTCAGCCCGAGGTAGGAAGCCAGCTTTGTGATAAGCCCTCCAAAGTGAATTGGAGCTTTCCGTGTACTCCTCTTCACCGCCAAAACCCGTTGCAAAAAGAAGGCTCCCCGATTGCATTCTTGACGTTTCAGGAGTTTATACAAGAAGAATAAGTCCATCTCCTAAAACTTGCTGAGGGCCAAATCACCCCTAGCAAACAACGTAGAACTCAACATCCGGTGAAGTATCCGGATGAAGGGGTGCTCAAAATCAGCTACCGCAACATTATGGTAGCTCACTGACTTGCCCGGCGGCACCGTCACCAGCTCGACAAAGATTGCATCATAGTCGGTGCGGTTGTCCGATCGCCGATAATCATGTTGCGAGTGATTCCAATTGAAAATCTTGTTGAACTGTCGGAGTGTAAGGGTGTAGTCAATATTGTACAGTCAGAAAGACACCCGACCCTTGATCCACTCGCGGTCGGTGGCTATGACGTCATTGGGTAAGACGCAGACGTCCAGCAACGCCATAAACTCAGCCACCAGCTCCTTGTACGTAGGCCACTCGCCGAAAAATGGCTGGCCATCTGCATGGTATTCCAGTTCGTCAGGCCTTCTGCTCATGTGATGCGCCTGCCCTTTCAAGACGTAGGCAAGGTTGGCGTCAAACCCCAGGTTGCGGATGGTTTCCCATTCAACATAACGGGTCGGCTCGATCTTCCTCTTTAGAATCTCCTCGTATATCTTCTTGACCTCCGCGGATGGATGGATCAGCCGCGGGCGTGAGATTGACGCGGTCGGAGGTGGCACGAACTCTGGGATGTCCATCAGGTTTGCACGTGAAGACGATGCACCAGCTACATGCACCATGATTGCGACAGAAAGAGGAATAGAAAGGGAGCTCGGTGAAGATCGGAGAAGTGAATCTCCGCTCGATGAAGAACTTGCTCGGTGTTGCTCGTCATCAGGCTTGGACAGCTCTGGAATACGCTCGACACAAGTGGAGGAAGAGTGCTCTGGAAGTGTGATGTCATCTGACGCAAATCCTCCTCATATATAGCCGTGGCCGACGCTACTGTATGCCCGTCGATACCATCGACACGAGTCGATGGTATCGACACAGGTAGCACGATCCGTACCTCCGCGAGTATTGACGGTTGTCGATGGCTGGATCTGTGGGGCCCGGATTGCTAACGCGTTGATACTATTGATGCGAGTCGATGGTATCGACCCGTCCCCCGGATCGACTTCTTAGTTGCTGCGATCACCATTGATCTTTCCTCGCAGATCGCTGATGTGGCGCGTCGATACTATCGATGCGAGTCGATAGTATCGACTCTCTGATTCGGGAAAACCCTCACGAGGCCCGGCCGCCGCCTTCTTTGCATGAATGTGTCGATACCATCGACATGCCCGTCGATGGTATCGACTTTCCTGAGACAGTTCGTTCTGAAAATCTCCAGAGATCTCGATAGTATCGACACCCATGTCGATACCATCGACCTCTTCTTGCGATCTGCCTGTTGGTATGTCGATACCATCGACGAGGCCGTCGATGGTATCGACGCAGTGCGATTCCTGCAGTCGCCAACCTGTACCATGGTCGATACCATCGACACAAGGGTCGATGGTATCGACTCTGTCTCAACCCTGCACATGTAGCAAACGATCACAGTATCTTTTTTACACTAAAAACTAAGTTAAAACAAATCAAACTACGAATGTAAATGAACTAAACTAAAGTACCAATGGTTGGGTTGCCTCCCAACAAGCGCCCTTATTGAACGTCTTAGGCTAGATGACTTGAACATCATGCATCCAAAAGTGAAATGAGTTTGAACTCATTCACTTTCCTTGTGTAATCTTCACCAAAATATAACTTCAACCTCTGTCCGTTCACCAAAAATGTAGTCTCGCCATCGTGCACCATGATTGCGCCATGTGGTTTGACCTCTTCTACCATGAATGGCCCACTCCATCGGGATTTAAGCTTCCCGGGATGCAACTTCAGCCTTGAATTGAACAAAAGCACACGATCTCCTTTCTTGAGGGTGCACATCTGAATGTGGCGATCGTGGATCAACTTAGTGCGCTCCTTGTATATCTGAGAGTTCTCATATGCAGTCATTCACAGCTCATCCAATAATTCAAGTAATCTCTTCTTCCCCACTTCATCATAACTCAAGTTGAGCTTTCTCAACGCCCAGTGTGCTTTGTGCTCTAACTCCACCGGTAAGTGACAGGCCCGACCGTATGCCAACCTAAAAGGCATGGTGCCTATAGGTGTCTTGTATGCCGTCCTATATGCCCACAATGCATCCGGTAGTAAGGCACTCCAATTCTTCCTCGTGGAAGCCACCGTACGCTCCAAGATCTTCTTAATTTCACGATTGGAGACCTCCACTTGTCCTTGAGTTTGCGGGTGATACGGGGTACCAATGTTATGTTTGACCCCGTATTTCCTCAATAGTGCCGAGAACTTTTGATTCTTAAAGTGCGTACCCCCATCACTAATGATCATTCGGGGCACTCCAAACCTGCAGAAGATATTTTCCTTAACGAACCTGCACACTACAGTAGAATCGTTAGTCCTTGTGGGTATTGCTTCTACCCACTTCGACACATAATCAATAGCTAAAAGGATATATAAATTTGAATTGGAGGACACAAAGGGTCCCATGAAATCTATACCCCATAGATCAAATACCTCAACCTCTTGGAAAACATTTAGGGGCATCTCTTGTCTCTTTGAAATGTTACATGCTCTTTGGCAGGAATCACATTGCCTCACGAACTCATAGGCGTCTCGGAACAAGGTAGGCCAATATAGGCCACTTTCCAGTACTTTGGCAGCCGTACGAGAGCTTGCATGGTGTCCGCCCGTAGGTAGAGTGTGGCAATGACAAAGAACACTCTCGTATTCCACCTCAGGTACACACCTGCATAGGACACCATCCCTACATTGCTTCAAAAGAATGGGGTCATCCCAAAAATAATATCGTAGAGAATGGAAAAATTTCTTCTTCTCTTGATATGTCCAATCATCCGGGATGATCCTGCAAGTAAGATAATTCATGATATATGAAAAACACAGATCTTTAGAATTGACTTTCAAAAGTTTTTCATCCGGAAATGTCTCGGTTATGGGTATGTGTAAATCTTTTTCATATAATCTCTCTAACCTAGACAAATGATCCGCTACAACATTTTCAATCCCCGCCTTATCTTTGATTTCGATATCAAATTCTTGTAAGAGCAAGATCCACCTAATCAATCTAGGTTTGGCATCTTTTTTCTCCATCAAATATTTAATAGCGGCGTGGTCAGTCCAAACTACTACTTTCGATCCAACTAAATACTGCCGAAATTTTTTGAAAGCGAAAACAACAACAATCAATTCTTTTTCAGTAGTCGTGTAATTTAGTTGGGCATCATTCAAAGTGTTAGAGGCATAAAAAATCACGGCGGGTTTATTGTCCACCCTCTGTCCCAACACAGCTCCTACAGCGAAATCCGATGCATCACACATGAGTTCAAATGGCTTAGTCCAATCCGGTGTTTGAACAACCGGTGCGGAAATCAATTTCTCCTTCAGCACGTTGAACGCGTGTAAACATTTGTCATTGAAATAAAAAATGACATCCTTTTCGAGAAGCTCAGATAGAGGTTTGGCAATTTTTGAAAAATCTTTTATGAACCGACGATAAAATCCGGCGTGGCCTAAAAAGCTTCTTAACCCTTTTACTGAATTTGGTGGGGGCAATTTAGAAATTACTTCAATTTTTACCGGATCTACCTCCAAACCTTTGCTAGACACTTTATGTCCTAGCACTATCCCTTCACTCACTATCATATGACATTTCTCCCAGTTGAGGACCAAATGTGTGTCCTCGCATCTTTGTAACACATTATCCATATTATAAAGGCATTCATCAAAAGAAGCACCATAAACTGAAAAAGCATCCATAAAGACATCTAGACAGCATTCTACTATATCAGAAAAAATGGCGAGCATACAACGCTGAAAAGTCACTGGTGCATTGCATAATCCAAAGGGCATGCGGCGATACGCGAAAGTTCCATAGGGACAAGTGAAAGTAGATTTTTCTTGGTCCTTAGGATCAATCGAAATCTGATTGTACCCCGAATACCCATCCAGAAAATAGAAATGTGATCGGCCGACTAAACACTCTAGAATTTGATCAATAAACGGAAGAGGAAAATGATCCTTTAGCGTAGCGGCATTCAGATGTCGGTAATCTATACAAACTCGCCACCCGGTTACCAAGCGAATGGTGATAGGTTCATTTAAAATATTTTGAGTGACATTTATTCCCCCCTTTTTAGGGACTACCTGCGTGGGACTCACCCATGTCAAGTCTGAAATTGCATAGATGATACCTGCGGAAAGAAGCTTAATCACCTCCTTCTTCACCACCTCCATCATGCTCGGATTCAGTCGACGTTGCGGTTGAATCACCGGCTTGGCTCCCTCCTCGAGCCGAATCTTATGCTGACACAAAGTAGGGGAAATCCCCTTGATATCTGCAACAGACCACCCAAATGCTCCCCGGTGGTTCTTCAGCACTATCAACAACTGGTCCTCCTCTTCTGCACTCAGATAAGCAGAATTAATCACTGGTAACTTTTCTTCCTCAGCTAGGAAGGCGTACTTGAGGTGCGGTGGCAGTGGCTTTAACTCCAACTCTGGTGGGCTGATTAAGGATGATTGAAGCGGTGGGGGAAGTTCGCCTAAATCTTCATGATACCTAGCATAGAAGCATGGCAACATCTGAAGCATCTTGGCACACTCCTTGAGTGATTTTCTTCTCATCCAATCATGAGTGATATTGACTAAACAGGCCTCCAGTGGTAATTCCAAATATGCATCAAAAACTAAATTTGCTATAGCATCATCCTCCGTAGAGGGAGGAATGTCCTCATCCTCATCATTTGGGAACCCTACAACCTTGCAAAGGGATACCACTTTGGTCTGCTCCATGATGTCTACAGCCAAAGTCCCCTTGTCCACCTTGGTCATTACAAGAGCCATATCTAGAAATGGCTTCCCTAGACAAAGTGAGATATTGTTATCAAAATGTTTTACCATGTGGCATTGCTCCTTGGATTTAGGTGAAGTGATGCTGGAAGGCATGACCATCTCAAATTGGTCATCGGCTATACCTAAGGTCAAACGACCTCTCCCCATCTCAAGTATCATGTCAGCTGTAGCTTGGAATGGTCGTCCGAGTAGTAGCTCATTGCCTTGTTCATCTTGCATCTCCATGACGACAAAATCTGCTGGAAATACAAATCGATCCACTTTCACTAGCACGTCTTCACAAATCCCATATGGCTTTACCACTGAATTTTCCGCCAATTGGATAGTCATGTTGCTTGGCCATGACTCTTTTAATCCCAACTTTTTGAATGTAGAAAGGGGCATCAAATTAATGCTCGCCCCTGAGTCACATAGTGCTTCACTAAATTTGACTTTCCCGATGTAACAAGAGATGTTAAAACAACCTGGATCTTGCCTCTTTGGTGGCAATGTGCCCATGACGAAGGCACTCACCTGCTCCTTAAGCACAACAACCTCAGTGTCTGGGATTTTTCTCTTCTTGGTGATGATGTCTTTCAGAAATTTCCCGTAAGAAGGGATTTGCTCAATAGCTTCCAATAGAGGGATATTGACTGAAAGCTTTCTGAAACTGTCTAAAAACTTTTTGAATTGGGCATCTACCTTCCTTGCCTTAGCGCTGTTCGGATAAGGGATCGGGACAGCCTGTGCCCTTTGATGCGGTGGCACATAGGGTGTCCTTTTCTGAGGCTCCTCCTCCTCTGAAATAGGATCTTCAGTAGCATCCACTGCTATGTCAATGACTGGTTCAGTGACCAGTACAGGCAGCTCCTCAATGGCCTCACCTTCAATTTCTACTTGGGGTTTGCTTATTTCATCGGCCCTAGGATTTAACAATTTCTTGCCACTTCTTAGCAAGATGGCCTTCGCTTGCTGGTTTCCTCCTGGAACATTAGTATTACCCGGAAAACCTAGATGCGCCGACTTCTTCAAACTGGCTATCTCCGCTGCCATTTGTGCCATAGATGTCTCTATTGTCCTCATTTGAGCCCCATGGCTCTGCAGTGTCTGCCCAAATTGGTTCATAAACTCCCCTTGTTGCTTTATTTGCTGGCCGAAAGTAGTCATGAGTTCTTGATTTTGCTTTATCACTTGATTGAGCAGCTCTGTGCTCTTATCCTCCACTACTGGCTGGGGTTTAGCGTCTGGATCCTGCAAGAAGTTATTTGGATCCTTCCAGGAGAACTTCTTGTCTTTCCTCCATGAATAGTCGTTATTCCTGTAGCCTTGCTGCTGCCTCATGAATTTAACTTGAGCCTCATCCTCGGACTCAGTATCCTCCTTTGCGAGCAGTTTCTTTGCGAGAAGATCCATCTTCTCATTCAGCTCCTTGATTGCTTTAGATTCACCTGCCACTCAAACCTGCTCCACAGCGCCTCTTTCGCCCCACGATTGTTTCTTAGCCATGTTCTTTAGGATTTCCCAACATCTTGTGTCCGTGTTATTCAAGAAAAATCCAGAGCCAGCTGAATCAAGGTTGCTTCTATCATGCTCGGAGAGAGCAAAATAGAAGATCTTGACTTGTGTCTCCTTATCAAGCCCGTGATGTGGGCATCACCTGAGCATGATCTGAAACCTTTCCCAGGTCTCAGAATAGGTCTCTCCTGCTTGTTGGGTGAAGTTGTGGATCTTTATGATCATGTCATTGGTCTTCTCGGGCGGAAAGAACCTCTCGAAGAAAACCTCCACCACGTGGTCCCAAGACTCCACGTATTCATCATCCAAGTTGTGTAGCCATTCACACACATTTCCCCCTAGAGAACTCGAGAAGAGCTTCAAGTAGAGCACATCTTGTGGAAATCTGTCGATTTTTATCATATCACAATTCTCCACAAATTGACTTATATGCGCGACGGGGTCTTCATTCTTGAGCCCATGGAAATCATTCGACTTCACCAAGTTGATTAAAGCCGGATCAATCTTGTATGTCAGAATATTAACCGCCTGCTTCTTGATCGACCCCTTGGAAGCGGATGAAGAAGAAGCCTTGATCTTTTCCCATATTGTCTGTGGCTCGTCCATCTCTTCTTGTTCAGATTCTGAATTTGTTTCTTCTAAATGGTCTTGATTGTGGCCTTCTTCGTCGTCAGGTCCCATCAGTGGAACCTCTGGTGCATGCCTTGTGTAGTCTGTACTATGCGTCTGCACCATGCACAATACCTGCAAATAGAAAAATTAAATTTAATACAGTGCTTGACGATTGCAAATATTTAGAAAATATATTATGAATTTTTGAAATGATATAAAAAATTGTGGCCTAGAGTGGCCGCTTGTAGCACTCGTAGTGCCGAAAATTTGCCGTATCCTCGGAAACGGCGCCAAAAACTTGACACAAATTTACCATGCGCAGAAACGCAAGTGAACATGTCAAAGTAATACAGGCCTTTGTGAGGCCCGAGTTGAACATAGGGATATGTGAAATTGTCAGAGACTCCTACTAACTACTCGCGATCAGCTAAGCCGATTAAATAGTTGAGAGTTGTTGTCTAAATTAAAAGAAAATAAAAATAAAGCAAAACAAGCAATCGATTAAATGTTTGGTTTAATCAATTCAAAGTGAGATCTTTAGGATTGCGGTTTCACCGCGGGTTTTCATTGTATTAAAGTCTATATAGTTACTCAATTTTATCTCTCTATCCAGGTAGTGGCCTGAAATCAGAATTGCCCACTGTCGTGGTACAATTCATTACCTATGTCTAGGTCAGTTCCACCATCGTAGTAACCTATACCCTAAACTAGGTGCATTAAAAACGACCTCTCGGTATCCACCATTAATCTTACACCACCTTGTTCAAGGGATTTGTCAATTAATGTAAATTCCATCTCTTTTCAACCATTAATTCTTCTTTCAAAGCAATTAAGGGTGTTAGATTATTATTATGGTGATCAAGCATAACAATATATTTGAGAAAACAAAATTATACCACGGATTTAAGAGATAAGATATGAATTACTATGATAAAATTGTCATACAATGAATTCTCGGGCTACTCCCGGTCCTAAAGACAAAGGGGATTAGCCCCACATGTTCATCTTAGAGTACAACGTGGAGTAGAAAAAGGGAAACATGAAGAAAAACGTGATTGAGTGGTTAAACCCCTGAACGGAGAAGATCCAAGCAATCCTTGGCATGGAATACACGTTCTCCCGCCTTTCGGTGGTGGAAATCATCATCTTCCGCGTCCGGATTGGCTGGGGTGTGCTCTCGTGCTCCGTTCTTCTTTCCTTGCTCTCCGAGATGTGTGCAATAGCTAATGACGTGATGATTCCCCCTTGGGCGCCGTCATTAGGTATATTTCCCGAATTAGGTCACCAATTAATCACAGCCGTCCGATTAAGATTAATCTGAAACAAACTCATATCTGACGGTGTCGATACCATCGACGCGGGTCGATGGTATCGACCTAGCGTGATATCGACAATTCTTCTTTTCTTTTTTCTTTGCGCCTGATGTCATCTCGATACCCTCGATGAGGGTCGATGGTATCGACGAACCTGTAGCGACGGTTTTGTCTTTTTGTGTCACTGTAGCTCCACCAGTCGATAGTATCGACATATGAGTCGATAGTATCGACTCACTTCTCGCTAGCAACCTGATGGTATCTCGATACCATCGAAACCCCTGTCGATAGTATCGACTTTGTTCTGGTCCTTGCGGCTGGCAACCTGTGGTCCAGTCGATGGTATCGACCACCGTTGATGGTATCGACGGTAGCAAATACTTGTTTTTCCTAAAATTAACACACGAAACCACATAAGTTCACACAAAATGTATTCTTTTGATAATTAATACTCAAAATGCTTGAAATAGGGGAAATTTGACATAAAGAAGTAGCATAGACCAAAGTGAATGAATTATGCAACATTAACCATGAAAATGACTAATAAATGCATAAAACACATATCAAACAAGTCAATAAATGTGACTCAAAATCATCACATCAATGTATGAGTCCTAATAGATCACTAGCTCTCTCACCTTTACCTGAAAAGGGAGTCTTGGTCATCTTGCCCAACAAACAAGATTCACATGTCTCTATTGATTCAGAATCAAAAGAGTCTAGATAACCATCTTTATGGAGTCTAGAAATTTGTTTCTCATTTATGTGCCCTAGACGACAATGCCAAAGATACGTTTTGTTTGATTTGTTGAGTTTTTGCATTTTGGTGTTTACATTGTATACACTTGTCTCCAGATCTATCAAGTATAGACCATAATACATTGGGGCACTGCCATAAAAGATCCCATCTTTTGAAATGGAACACTTTCCATTCTTAATAAGAAATTCAAAACCATCCTTGTCCAAACAAGAGACAGAAATGATATTCCTATTTATGGTAGGTACATAATAGCAGCTCTTCAACTCTATTACTATCCCACTAGGTAGAGTTAACTCATAGGTTCCTATGGAATTGGCGGCAACTCTTGCCCCATTGGCAACACGTAGTTCAACCTCACCTTTCCCCAAAGGCCTACTTCTCTTACGATACTTCACATTTGAACAAATGTGAGATCCACATCCGGTATCAAGTACCCATGACAAATAAGTAGTAAAGTTAATCTCTATCATGTATACACCGGAAGTAGAGATCTCTATCTCTCTCTTCTTCTTCCATCGTTCCTTCCATCCTCTCCATGTTTTGAGCGCAGAAGATTCTGACATTAGTTCGGCGAGAGAACCCTTCTCTCCCTCACCTTTGTCCTTAGACTTTGTTCCATTGATCTCTATCAATGAACTATCCTTCTTCTTAAGCGTACATAGAGTGGATTCAAAGGCTACTGGTGTTTCTAGATTGTGCAGAACACTTCTTACAATCCCCAACCAATTACAAAATTTATTCTCAATTATTTTTCCCATAAAAGATGATTCTTTTGCCATTCTATAAGAAAAAATTGCATTTGTCAAAACTCCTTTTGATTTGATTTGATTTGATTTGAATAAAATTTGACAATAATTAATTAGGCCTTTAATTAATTACCGCTCCCACTATTTTGATTCAAATTAACAACCCTCACCATCAATTCAGAAGATTGTAGCGTACAATCTCCTAGTGGGTCAAGATCCATATTTTATCAAGTCATGAGTCAGCTTTGGCTGATCGCCCACAACTTGACTATTTAGGTAGGACATCATGCCAATTGCATCATATGTAACTCTTGATAAATGAACATGCACAACACCTTGCCATGAACATTCCGTGCCTCTGGGCTTAGACGCTATAAGAATCACCAGTTAAGTCTATCCCAAAAGTCGACACGGTAAACATGCACCTTGCTTTGGCAGAACCTACATGTTCACCCTTCACACTTCTGCGAGATAGACGGTGCACCATGATTTGTCATAACCTACGCTTGGTCGATTAGGTTTTTCATGTGTGTCGCTAATGGAAGGCGTGAAAGACTTAATATTTAGATGAGGGATTTGGTTTTTATAGGTACATATACATATCCAATCACCACAATATATAGTAAGTATCATATACATGCTATATCCCACAGAAAACATGTGAAATGATAAAAGCAATGATTATGGCCATCCTTATGTGATTCCTCGAGCCAAGAGGAATCACGGTCATCTAGGTCCACATCACATGCAACCTGTACAAGATGAACTCTGTGCTTTTCCTTTCTGGGTTTGATCAACTCATCTCCATGATTGATCGGATCGCCATCAGACCGGTCGGTTGGGTGCCACTAGCCGATCGAATGGCGCCTCCAGCCGATCGGTTCACTGGTCTTCGTGCATCTCCCCAGGTCACCATCCGCTCTTCTTGATCGCCAACCGATCGGTTCACGCCTTGAACCTATCGTCTTAGTTGTCGTCAGATTATCCTCCATTCTTTGACATAACAGGAAATAAAAATCTATCCTATTTACATTTACATTTAAAAGAGAAACCCCGAGTTACATTCGGGGGGAGCAAAGGTAGGAAAGAAATCTCGAGTTATCTCGAGTTACATTAGGAATAAGGAGGTAGGGAATCAGTGCATAGACCGAGATGCAAACATCCACATACAACCATACACAGACATAGGGTTTATTAGCCATAACCACGCTATACATCCACCACAAAACTCATTTAAGGGCGATGCGTATTGAGTGCATTCATATTACATATCATATATGTATATTAGGATTTGTGGATTTAGGATTGGACATGCATAAAGCCAATTTTATTTGCATCATATGAAATTAATAAAGGCGACAAACCAAAATTGATCATATCGATAATCCTAAAGTATAGAGCAGTTGACGTGGCTCTGCTACCACTGTTTGGGTTTTATGGGAGACAGAGAAGGCAGCGAAAATAAAAAATTTCTTCTCCCAAACCCAGAATAAAAGAATCGCGTCAACATCTATACAGTAGGAAGGATGGTTTGTAGAGACATACCTTGTCCCAAGGCTTGCTCGGCGACGTTACCTCACGGCTTGCGCGGTCTTCACCTCTGGTCTTGGACGATGTCTGTGCAACTCTTGGTCTCACAGGGACTGTCGGGATTGACAGCTGTCCTCTGAGTGGCAGAAGTCTTCTGCCTTTGTAGTAGTCCACACAGACCACCTGGAACTCCGATCTCCTTGTCCCATAAGGAATCGGAAGGAGGCACACCCTCCTGTCAGCGCACTAGACACCAACACACTCTCCTACAACCAGTCACTTTTCTGCAGTTGTCTTTCCCTTACTGTGCCTCCATTATCGAGTAGCACTTGCTCGGGCTCTCTTGGTTACCACAACCAGTGAGAATGACAACTTTACAGAGCAACTGGTGTTCTGAGTTGTTCTTTGAGAAGCCCCCAATACCCCTATATATATAGGAAGGTCATGGGACATGGTTCTCTATCCCGGGCAATGTGGGATTAAAGCAGGAGTAGAAGGGTTCGAGATTTTCCACAAAATCTAACAAACTGCGCTAGTTGAACCGATCGGTTCAACCCTGAACCGATCATCTAGGCCCTTGAGCCAATCGGTTCAAGCATGAGCCGATCGGTTCATGGTCCTAGTCCAACTCAAATTGACTTTCTATGTTCATTTTCAACTAATCATATATTAGTCCTTATCCAAATCAAATTTGACAAGTGAAACAAACTCAGTTGGTCATCCAGTCAGTTCAACACTGTGAACCGATCAGTTCATTGACCTGAGCCGGTCGGTTCACCATCTTGAGCCGATCGGTTCATCTCTATGAGCCGATTGGTTGGGGTAGCAGATCAGTCAATTGCAGTTTCAATCAATCTGATACTCTAATCATCTGATCCAACACCTTGAATACTATGATTTTGAGCTATCGATCGATTGGGTGTTTAATTGAACTACTAAATGCCTTTAGTAATCAATCTAAACATCATTTGTGGACAAACTCCTCTTCCAGGTTAAATCCTTTGTGTGTGACCCTACAGGTCCATTTCACGTTGGCAGTGAAAGTCCATAACACTTATGACTTCACAAGAAAAGAGCGGTGCCTAGTCACACATCGGTGCTACCCAAGTGAAATAGAAAGTTGGAGAACAACTTTCAATCCTACAATCCGTGAATGGTGTTACAACGAATGTATAATTCCTTTGTCACTAATGTCCTGAATGAACTCAAGGCATGGTACAGTCATCCTTTCAACATTCATTCATTTCCTTGATCTCAGAGCATATTGGGTGAGATGTGTGCGACATCAATATCACATTGTGATGACCCTGATTTTACGATTATGATACCCAATATAAAATTTGAATACCATGAGCATCATGTAGATGATGATACCGAATGAAGGAATTGGTTACTCAATTATTGTATATTTCCACCCGAAAAATGTAACTATATATGTAATTGACAATTAAAACATTGATTGAGTTCAAGTATGATGAATAGGTTTGATTAATTGATTTGGATACATATGAGTCCATGGGACCCGTTTAATAGTACCAATGGACTCAAGTGATATATTAGTGAACTTGAGGTATTAGTATCATAACAAGTGTTCTGGACTTGTAGGATCGAGAATTATGATGATTTGAATTGAATTCAAGGTTAATATGCCTCTTTATATGGTCGTTCGAAGAATTTATTTGCACAAACAAATAATGAAGTTTGTGTCTCAAACTATTGTAGAAGTTGTCTTAGGGTATTATGAGCCAATATCTAAAGTTCCAAAATGTTTGGAGATTGCTACAAACATATATATCTATTTGAGGTTGGAACATTAGTGATGTAAATATGATTGGACTTTAGCTTTTTGGGTATATTTGTACTTAGGTATGTGACGGACTTTATGTCACATAGTTTTGTTCATTGTGCTGTGCGGCTCCTTCAAAGCTATGGACCCAGGACCCAGTCATCCCTAACCCCCGTAAAGGGAGGAACAGAACACGGTGAGGTGTCCCTAGATCCGATGAAGCTGAGGCAATCAAAGGGGATATAGCTGGAAAAACCACGATTTGAGGAGCACTCCGAACAGACTGATCCCTCACTCGAGACTGGAGCCTTCTCCTCTCCTGCTTCTCCATCATCTCTCGCAGCAAGTGGTCAAGCTAGAGGCCAGAGGTCCCAGATCACACTTTTCACCATCTAAGGGTTGATCAGAATTGTGAAAACCCCTTAGGCCTCAACACCCCAAAGTCCCAAGACGCAGCATCGCTTCTTAACTGGGCTTCAGCATCCTCAAGATGGGTTCACAAGGAGCAAAAGGTTATGATCGGAGGGTTCCTTTGGGACTCACGCGACTCACTGAGAGTCTACAACGATCTGTTAGGTTGACTCCCAAGCTGTTCAAGACAGTTCCAGAGGCAGAGTGCCATCCCGATGCAAACACCCAAATCTGGCGTCCATTCTCTGAGTCTACTCCGACGAGCCCCTGTGAAGGCCCAAGCCACGATCCTAGCTTATCAATATGAAGCTTCCCGCATAAAGGACATATTCACGATACTACCTTGCCCTCGTTTGGGCTGGATCTTCTATTCCCCTTCTTGTGTTGCCGGAATTCCTCGGCCTTTCCACTGGAGATGACTTACTGAGAACAGCCCACTCGTGGAGCGCCACATCCCAAAATTGATGCCGAACAGGAGGTATAGGTGTTTATCAACTAGCAGTGTGGGGGACAAATTGAACCCTTGCCGTCTGCCCCACTCGTAGAGGTGCCCAACCATAGCACTCCCAGGTAGATCCAGGTGCGGCGGCACCTCCCTTACAGAAGTCAGGGTAGGCGCTCGAGAATGTCGAGAGGAAGAACGGAAGTATATTCCCCATATCCGAGATTCAGGTAGGCCACTGGCCCTGCCTCTCATCGAAATCCCTGGAGACGACGGCGCTGGAGGGATCCAGGGAACAGAGGCATCACGGCGGCCTGAAGCATGAGCAGAGGGCAGCGAAGGGAGAAACCACTTGGCTAAAGCTCTGCACCAGCACCTCGGAAAAGTCAGATCTAGAGAACGCCTCATCCTTGGCCATCGAAGCTTGTAGGTCGAAGGAGGGCTCATCGAGTCTGACCTCGCGGAGGCGGAAGACCACACCCGGCGTTGCAAACGCGAGGTTTGGGGGCAAGTGGGCGATCGATCCAGTAGTCCAACACTCAGTCCAAATAAACCACTCCGGTCTATCAAACAAGGCAACCAGTTCTTTCTTGACAACACTAGACAAGTGGGAGACCAGGAGAGGTGGGCCAGCCACTGTATGCCAGTCCAGAATCGCCACCTCAGGCGTGGACCCCACCACTTAAGGTAAATCTCATTTAAATTAGCAGAACTATGTCAAAACTTACAGAATTCTTAATAAATGGATCCCTTGGCCAATAAATACCCCCAAGATATCCTTAGATTCAGAAAAATGTCTAGTTTATTATAAGATGACTAAATCAGACCTTTGAAGCAATTTTATTCATGGTTTTTTTAATTATTAGATGATGCTTCTTTAGGGTTCATTAAATATAATAAATGGTATCCAGTTGAAATAAATACTCAGAAAATTATAATAGAACCCTTATTATGATGAAAACCCATTTGTGAACTATGTTTTGGGTTTTATTGATCAATATTAGCCCTTTTCTGATTAAAGACTAATTAGATGCTTTAACCCTCCTATTATTATAGAAAATAGGAAAACCTCAAAAAAATTATGAAATCTGAACCAGACCCCTATAATGACCTCATGATCAGTAGAAAAATATTAGAAACAAGTTTAGGTTAGTTTAAACCTAAGTTTGGTCTAAACCCCAATCTGGACCTAAATACCATTAATAACGGTGAACCTTGTATTAATGATGAATATTTGTTATTAATCAGGTGATGACCAGAGATGTAGATGATCCAGAATATAAATAGGAATCTCAGAACTCAGGTACGTGGGTTTATTTAATTATATGACTATGGTTTTCTTGCTTGCAATCATGATATGTATGCATGCTCTCTTCTATTTGCAAATATTGGATGTAGTATTGCTATGTAGTACCCGTTGTTTTGTCACTTGAAAACATAAATTATGAGTAGATGTTTTGTAGTTATTTAAGGTGTTCATTATCCCCCTTACGAGGGAATGGATTAATGTTGACTAGTACACCTCCCTAGAGCACACGGTGTACGGGGAGTTTCCTTAGAGTACTTGGTACACGGGGATGGGCCCATATTTATGTTTTGGTACTAGTCCACCTTGATAATGCAATTCATCTAGGAAAATGACTTAAATTGGCGTATTTCGCTTAATAAAGAAGTGTTTTCTATGATTTTCTTTCCTTCTGCAAATCTTTTTCAAAAATTATGCAAGCCATAAATATATGTATCTTTCTGCCCACGTGCACAACACCTTGTGTGTTGATTCGTTGTTTCATGTATGTTTTAGGTTCAGAGATAGCGTGGGATAAAAGATGTGAAGTGAGCAGTGTTCAGGTTGTACCTATTGTCTAAGATCCTGTTAGCATACATGTTCAGACTTGTAGAATTTTCATTCAATATGTAACTGTAAATCATGTTGTAATAATTCATATTGTATAAATATATATGTGAATGTTGAGTATGTTATGGTTGTATGTTCATGTATGCGTATTATGCTTCCGCATCGCTATCTGATATGATTGGATGATGTTCTTGGATTCTGACCTCTCATTCCCAATAGGGTTTGGAGAAGTCAAAATCCGGGGACGTCACACACATATTGATTCACACATGCATGCACATGCCTTTCTCAATCCTACTCATCAAGTGGCCATGGAAATCAAACTCCCTTAGGAGGGAAAAATCCCATATCTATCACTCACCCCTCAAAAGCCCCATGTGTCAAAGTCACCCAATCATCACTTTTATAACAACCCATGTTTCAGGACTGTGTTTGATGATGTCAAGGCGTACCCAACAACATGTGTTGAGTGTAGTGATTTCAGGTTGAAGAATCACACTCACCACCATCACTGTGAGAGCTGACTGTGACTACCAAATCATGGTCCATGTGTCACTCTCATGGTGGGTCTGTCTGGTACACTTGTTCTCTAACAAGTACCTATGTGCTTGGTTTGATATCACTATATCATGACTAATGAGATTCTGTCATCAACCAACACACAATCTAGTCTTTAGTGTTATTGATGTCTATGGTTATTTCCACAATAACAACCGACTAGGGACTAAACAAGAAAGTATACTCTTAACATCCGTGTGATCTCATCGTTTAGGTCCTCAACCCAAAAGAATACATCATCGAGTAAAACAATTCTTTAGACATCTATTATGTTACACTATCATCTCAGAAAAAGTTAAAACATATAGATTGGAAATTGCCTTTATTATTATTCAAATAATTTACAAAGTATCCCATTACAATCATCACATGACTTGCTCTATGGGCATACATACCAACAGTTAGAGTTATTAAAAACTTGTGTAACAACTTTATTTTAAGAAAAGACACCTATTTAATTAATATTTAGTTAGATCTAAAATTCTAAATTTGAGGCAACCACATATATTGATAATATATTTTACATTAATTATTTGTATAGGAGATAGGTGATAATATATGTTATATCCAAACTAGTTATTATACACATGAATTTCAAATAAAAAGGGTGTAAACATTATCCATCAAACCATCTTCCTTTTATTTCCTGCTATATCATGTCATTATACGACACAACGTGTCTCCTACTTATTGTTGGTGCTGACTTCTACCAATACATCTATTGATGTGCAACACAACGTGTCTCTTCACCGATACGATGTGTCTACTGCTACTACTGCTACATTTTGGCGTGCTTCACCATATACAATGATTCTTTTACATAGAAGAGGTATCTATACATAGTGAGTCCCTTCTTTATCTTTACTAGCAACAATTATCTTCCTTTTTTGGCACTTTTATTTGTCTTTTATTCTTTAACCCCTACCCTTCCCAGCCCTACATACCTTTTTCCTACCCCCTAAATACTTATTCTAACCCTCATATACATATTTTTTTTTGATGTCCGAGAGAACCCAGCCCGGGCGAAGCTGGCATGGTAAACTCTCGAGGCATGAGAGGGTGTGGTTCGGTCACCCCCCTCCCGCGCCTAATTAGCGTGAATTGCCATTCGCAAAGTGCCTTCGGTGAGGTTCAAACCCGGGTCCTTCATTGGGACTTACCGAGCTCTTACCACCCAGGCTACTATGGCCCGGACAATCCCCATATACATATTGAACCTATTGATAATTAGATCCTACATTGTTTTTGACATTGTCTAGAATTTTTGACATTGTCAGCGGCCTAAAGGCCGAACAAAACTCCTTTTCTGGGTTGTAAAAAGATTTATTTATTTTTCTAGCTGGATCTATGTGATCGGGTCATGTTGCACGTTGACTCGATTTATCGGTTGCCTCCTCCACATATTTGCTTACATAAATCCTATCTCTACCATTGTTTTTGACTCTCCACCCCAACCACTTTCTTGATTCTTTTTGTGGTTGGTGTGAGGGGAGAATAGAGGATGATGAATAGAGGGGAGAGACGAGATGGGAGAGAGATGAAGAGAAAGATGAAGATCCTAGTTCTACTTCTTTATGGATCTCCATGCTACTTTTGCCGCTACTATGTGATGTGCTTTTACTGTTATATGGATCTTCATGCTACTTTTTGGTGCTGCTATGTGACATTTCTTTGATTTTATGTGGATCCTTTTACTGCTATGTGGATCCTTCATCCTACTTTTTCTATATCTCCATACTACTTTTGCTTATCATCATATCGACTGCTACTATGGACTTATCTACTTCACTTCTGCTATTTTTTGATTCTTTTCTATCTAGAGATGTCATTATGGCTACTTGTGCTATGATTATCACATTTTACTTGTTGCTTTGTGAGTTTTCGCTACTTCTATGTGTGCCCTATTTTCACGTTGAATCTTTGTAAGTGCCTTTCACACATCTTCTACAAATGCGACCCGACACTCTCTAAACTTTGATGTTTGCTACATGATGGAAATTATAGGTTGATATGATGATGGTACCTTTGCTCATTTACATGATATGATGGATCTTCATGCTTTTTTGCTACTGTAGTTCATCATGGAGTTTTTTCTTCTACTTTCTACTTTGGATATTGATCTTTTATCCAACTACGTCATCTATGGTCTGTTATTGTGTTCCAACACTATCTAGCTTGTTCATGTATTGAGCATGTTTAGTCTTTTCTTGTCCATACCTTGTATGCACGATATCTACTGTTTCTTGTATTCCACCACTCTCTAACCTATTTGATGATGATAGCGACTGTGATGAAAACCATGATGCCTACTTGTTGATGTTGTATCTACTCTAGATGCTACTTCACACTGATCAAGAAGCTCCTGCTACTTGCTTTTGGATTATCTGCTTGAGGGGGGAGTATTTAAGTTCTTGAGTGACTTATTACAATATTAAGGGGGAGAAACTCTTGTATGGACTTGGTTATCTTTTTTATTTTGTTTATTTTGTGTGTTTGTTAATTTGTTTCCAAGCTAACTTGGGAATCTCCCAAGATCCAACTTGAGGGGGAGTGTTAGTAAGTCTATTTACTTAAGTTGTTTTAGTCTATTTACTTAAGTTGTTTTAGTCTATTTGTAATATGGTCCTAGTTTTGTATTGTTTCATTAGGGTTTGGCTGGTGTTTGTATGCTTCCCCTTATCCTATTTATAAGAAAAGGTGGCTGCCTCCTACCAATAAGAAAAACCACTACACAAAAGGGCATCTTCCCCACTTATATCATTTTCTACAATATGGAGGTTTACTAAAGAAATCATTTAGTCAAGATTAGTGTTATTTCTTATTTGAGTTAAGTAATTGATCATATAAATTTGGAAATAATGATTTGTTTCCAAACAAATATACGATCAAGTTAAAATAATTATTTCCTTTATTAATGTCATTGTTTTCATTTATCTATTGCTTTTAAGCATTATGTAGAGAATAATAGTTCTTTAATGTTTTTTATAATTTATTCAAATATCTCAAATATTCCACATTTTTTGCAATTACCTCAGTAACATTGTATTTGGAAAGTAGATACATATTTAAATTTCCACCATAATAAATTTTCCATGGATTTAACATGCATGTACAACATTGTTTCCCTTTATGTTATATCATACTTTTATTGTTATAAATTAACCTAAATTATATATGTATAAGCCATACAATTTGGTTTATACTATTTATTTAATATATTAGGTTTTTTAATAATTAATTTAATGTTTTTGACTTTAAGTTACATTCTCTACCCTAAGTAAAACTAGGATAGATAAGATTGTCAAATTAATATGAAAATTCACACATGGACTAATTTTGGTATGTTGAATCCTTGGGATTTGTTTCCACTTTTGAAGTCATTCAACATATTATTTAATATTTTGGAAAAAAACTCATATATTCTTTTCTAAATGAAATTAGGATAGTTATGATTGTTCAAATAAAGTGAAACTTGGCATCCAAGCTAATTGGGATCCAAAGAACACAATTTTACCATTATATTTCACTTTTGGGATTTCCTTTTATGAGTTTTAATAAAATTATGTTTTAGGCCCATCATCATTATAATGTTACATCATTATCACTATTATTTATTTTTAATGTCCCCTTATCTTCAAATTACTACAAAAGAGTGAGGGCATAGTCATCTCTCCTAAGCAAGAGTTGTCCATGTTACAATGAAAATGGCTCGGGGACGCGGAGGGCGTGGGTGAGGTCGGGGGCAATTCTCTAGCGGCCGAGGGAAGAAGATCATTGCTACTGCAGAGCCGTCTTCGACGACTCCTCCAGGTTGTCCATCTGCGGAAACTGGGGATGGAGGCAAGCAAATCAATCCTGGCCACTCTGGATCGCCCGCTCAACCCACAGGAAAGGAGGCGGCAGAAGAATCCTCCTCCTCCACACCAATCCACCCTGTCAACGGAGCAGCCACCGCCTCACGGATCACCGACTGGCTAATCACCAGTAGACAAGATCGGGAGGTTGATGGGGTTGCTACCATCGAGTATGTCGAGCCAGTCCTTAAAGATGGGGTGAAATGTGCCTCCATCTCTAGCCTGGATTGTCCTGTGCAAGATTGGGGCGAGTATCTTTCAATTCGTTTCGTTGGAAGGAAACCCTACAGTGAGCATCTAGCTAGTTGGATCAGAAGGACGTGGCGCCCTAGTGGCACAATCGAAGTCTTCACTGAAGAGAGGGAGGCCTTCATCATCAAGATGCCATCCAAAATAGAGAGAGACCGTGTGCTAGATGAGGCGCCGTGGTTCATGGACGGGTCATTGGTTATCACCCATTCGTGGAAGCCCGGAATCTCTCTTCCCCCTCTGTCTTTCTCTCAGGTTCCGATATGGGTTAGAATCGAGAACGCCGACGTTCCTTGGACTCACAGCAGCATCACGAGAGTTGCGAACATGACAGGGAGGCCAGTCGACTTCAACGACAGCTCAACGACAACCGGTTGCTTGGGTGCTGTAATAGTCTGTGTTGAAATATGTAATGGCTCCGCCCTGCCTAGGTCGACAAAGGTTGAAGTGGATTCAACTGTCAAGCAACTAAAGGTTGAGATAGTTTCAAAGCCGACATCCTGTCCAAGTTGTAAGATGTTCGGGCACAGAGCTTCCTCCTGCCCATCGAAGTCAAGGAAACCAATCCCGGACAATGATTTGCACGTAAGGCACGGGAAGCAGAGAGGTGTTTGCATAAATGCCTCTAAATACAAAGTGACTCAAGATGCTAAAGAGCAAGGGGGCTCATTGGTGATGCTTGTAGGAAATGCTGATGAAGATGAGGGCTTGCAGAACTTCATCATTCAGCAGGTTCAAGAAGTAGTCCTCACTAGTTGTGCTTTGGCTCATGATCATCAACCCAAAGGTCCTGTAGGTGGGATTATGGAGTCAGAGATGGTTGGGTTATCCCCAATATGCAATCCGGATAGCCTTAATCTTGATTGGGAATTGGAACTTGCTCGCAACTTCTCTGATTCGTGGAAGGTTAACAAAATCTGGGAAAGTAGTGGCTGTCCGGCTGACTACCAACTGAGGAAGGAACAACTCTTCGATGATGATGTTGGCTCTATGGATGACTCATGTTCAGGTATTGATTCTGACCTCTTGGTGGTTGAATCCCTAGAGTTTGAGGAATCTTGGGACAATAGGAAAAAGAAGTCAACTAAGATGAAGAGGGATGGGGGTTGAGGTGTTTCCTTTTATCCCTGTCCTGGTCTTGTGTTGCTGCTGGTCTCGAGCTGGATTTAAGGAGTTATCAGTTGATATTTTAGAGTTGGGGTCTGAGATTCATATTGCTCTCAGGTTGTTGATCAATCCTCATATTCTCAGGAAATGGGCTTATTGTTAGTGAGCGAGTAGTCAGTCATCTGGGCCCTATGAGTTGATGAGACCAACTCTTTGGTTCTTCTTAATGATTGCTTAGTCTGTTGGAGATCGTAATCTGGTTTCTGGTTAAGTAAAGGAGGTGATCAGTTGGGCCTAGGACTTTGGTTTATCTGGTTCAGATTGTCTTTGTTGGTTGGTTATTCCACATTCTTTTAGATGTTAATTTTAATGCCAGTGTGTGAATGATTAGCTAGCTGAGTTAATTTGTGCTAAAGGACCATTGTGATGTAGACTTTCTTGGTTGATTCTTTTGATCGCCAGAAATGGTGCCTAGATGATAGTAGTTGGGTTTCCTACCATGTTGCTCATGGGTTTTCCTGGATACTGAACTGATGACTCTGGATGCTCATACTGCCATACTTTCAGAGGAAGGATTTATTGCCTATGTCAGTATGAGTTGTATTGTGGGTCTAGGTTGTATCTCTGGCCTCCTCTGAGTCTGTATTGTGGGTCTGTCCCCTTCTGTTGTTTAGGTAGTTAGCTCTTATGTTTTAGTAGCTTAGTTCAGTTAGTCTATCTTAGTTGTTGGATGTTTTATTCAGGTTTGTATTGGGGGCGCAATCTCTTGTACCCAAAGTTTTGGGAACCTAAATCTTAGTAACACGATTTTTTACCGACCAAAAATTTTTTACTACAAAAAGAGTTAAATATTATTATTATGCACATAATTCCACATTTTACTCATTTAACGTGTTTCTTCCATTAATTACACTTTAATTTAGATGATTGTACATGAAACTTCCAATTGTTATTCTAATACATGAATTAAGCAAATTACCCTCTTACTGAACATATTTTAGCCATTATTTGCATATTAGTTAGCAAAAGAAACATATGAGACATGCTTAATTAATTTGAGTACATGTTAGCACATAATTAAGTTATTATGTTAATATGAGAGTATTGATATCTGATGTGTATTATAGAATTTTATACCACTTAATATGTTATATATGTTTTTAAGCCTAAATATGTAATGGGTTACCATTGAGTTATTCATGCTATATGCATTAACAATATTCATTAAGGTATAACTTTATCCTTGTTTGGTCAAATATTAGGAATGAGTCTCACTGACCTCCTAATCATGGAATAGAATAGGATCCTAGATTTCAAATCATTACAACACTCCACCCCTTAAAAGGATTTTGTCCTCAAAATATGAAAATCCATATATTATCATTCAATCACTCTCCACCCCTTAACATGTTTATCCTAATAAGAAAATTCTTATATATATCATGGTTACTTATGTATCTTTTAATCATCAACACTTTTTGTGTAGTTCATGTTGTTGGGAAATACATGCACATATAGAAGTGAAAACAAAATATTTATCTTTCCATATTCCCATAACAACAAGATCGTGTCAACTACTATGAAATAGGAAGGATGGTTTAACGAGTTATACCTGGTCCTAGATCAAGTCCAACGACAACACCTTGCTTCAATGTAACTGTCTACAAGTTCGTCTTGGACGGTGGCTGTACAGATCCTGGTCTTCACCACGAACAATGAACAGAACAACTTTTGCAGCGACTCCCGCGGTTTCACCATGGACTGTAGGATGAATTTCCTCTCCTAGAAGCAACCAAAGGACTCATGCCTCTAAAGTAGTCCACACAGACCAACTAGAACTACTGTCGTTCAACTAGAACAGACATGAAGGAGTTTTCCCTCCCATTAGCGTACTAGTCACCAACTTGCTCTCCCACAACAATGATCCTTAGTTGTTCTCTCATGTAGCTATCCCTCCCTAGTCAGGTAGGATTTGCTTGGGATCTAATGGTTACCACAACCAGAGAGGACAACAATTGTCAGTGCAACTGATTCTCAATTGTTTGTGTTATTGTTGTGCTCTGGGAAGCCCCCAATACCCCTATGTTTATAGGTGGGGTTAGGGCCACAGTTCCCAGTCTGTTCGAGATCTGTGTGGGAGTGGAAGGGACTGGAAGATCTTGAATTTACACAACCTACAAACCACAAGAGGGTCGTATGGTACCGTGAGACAATCATATTGTACAGCCAAATGGTCGTCTGGTAGTTTCCCAATCGCATACAAAATTGGCATTTTGGTTGCCATTAGTGCTCAATATTAATTCCTTGGACCACAAGTATTGTATAGTCGAAATGATTCATGATAATATCTAGAACCTTCCTCCAGCCTAATAGAGCAATCTCGTACATGTGAGACGGCTCACCCAGACAACTATATGGTAAGCCAAACTGAACCGATCAGTTCATTAGAATGAACCGGTCGGTTCACACCTCAGTTTGGACAGAAATTAGCCAATTTGATTTCTGATCAGCCCGACGAACCAAACGGTCATCTCAACAGTTGGGACGATCATCTAATGCACCAAATGGAATTCTCACCTTATGATATGCTCGACTGGGGTGCCGTTAGCTAATCTGTTGTGTGAATTGAGTACCTAAACACTTTAGTAATCAATCCAATCAACATTCAAGGTCAAACTTCTCTTCTAGATGAGTTCCTTTGTGTGTGACCCTATAAGTCCCATATCACATTGGCAGTGAATTTCCACAACTAGCTTATGACATCACAAGCAAAGAGTGGCGCCAAGTTACACATCAATGCTACCCAAGTGAATGGAAAGTTGGAGAACAACTTCAAACTACAATCTGTGTAAGGTGTTGTAGTGATTGTATAATTCCTTTGTGTCTGATATTCAAAGTGAACTCGAGGCATGGACTCATTATCCTCTCAATGTTGATCTCATATTTATTGAACCAAGAGCAGACTGTCTGAGATAATGTGACCTCAATATCATATATTGATTCACATGTGCGTCCACATGCGTTTCTCAATCTCACTTGTCAAGTGGGCATGATATCAATCTCCAATGGGAGGGACAAATTCCATATCTATCACTCACAGTCTATCCCCATATGTCAAAGTCACCCAATCATCACTGTTATAACAACCCATGTTTCAATATTCCTTTGATGATGTCAAAGTGTACCCAATGACATGTGACGAGTGCAATGGTTTTAGGTCTAAGAATAACAATCACCACCTTCACTATGAGAGATGACTATGACTACCAAAGATGGTTTCCATGTGTCATTCTCAAGGTGGGTCTATCCGATATACTATTCCCTAACATGTATATGTGTGCCTTGTTTGATATTGCCATATCATGACTAATGAGATTCCATCATCAACCAACCCACACTATAGTCTTATGTGTTACTAGTGTCTATCTATCTTCCACAATAACAACCGACTAGGGACATAACAAGCATGTACATACTCTTAACATTCATATGATCTCATCCTTCAAGTCATGTACTTGAAGACATATGTCATTGAGTATTGTCATTCTTTAGACATTCATAATGTTTCATCATTATCTCATAACTAAACAAAACAAAATGAGTTGGAAGCTTGCCTTTATGAGTATTAATCAAATCCTTTATGGTATATGCCATGTCAATCATCACATGATTGGATCTATGGGCATACCTTACCATCATTCTCCTACTTGCACTTAGAGCCAATCACCCATGAATCATATTCTTGGTGACCTAAACATGTCCACCATGCTTCTTCTTTGCTAGTGCTAATTCAGTGGGTTCACAACACTTTATGTACAGTCAACATATTGCATGTTTCCTTCTCTCTTTGTTGTACGGTTTCTCATATGAGACGAAACTACCGTAATATGGTATCTGATATTCCTCGTCTAACAAGTAGCTCCATTTTTGTCACAATATCACTACTGAGTCATCAATGGTTGGAACATCTATAGGTTCATCATATGAACTTCTAGATTTATACAGTATCACTATGTGTTCATAACACAAGTATACTGAGCTTATATTGTAGAATATGATTAATGTCTACTACTTCAGAACTCTTCCAACTAACAATATTTCTCCTTTTAAAACAAACATGTTTTAATTTGTGACCACCTTTGTCATTATGGAAGCTTGCATCGATGTAACCCTTTACATCCAACTCCTCCTTTTATTTCTATCCTTATTGACTAGCAATCTATCCTCAAGTACTTCTCAAGTAATAATGGATAATATTTAATGCCATTCCAATAACCCTTATTGGATTTTAATATCATCTTTTCATGTCCAATACATACAAGATTATATGGGATAAGTACATTCATAGAATTCATGATAGATCCATATAGCCTATGGCATCTTAATCATTTCATTTCCATTCTTCATAAGAATTGGAACATATGATTTGTGAGAGACTAATCTGAATTCTCTCTCATGGAATCCTTTTCGTGTTGAACTTTTCAACACATTGCTATTGTATGTCTCAAACTTCCAATGTGAAACATTCAAGAACTATCTCACTCAATCCTTCATTGCTGAAGGTATTTTCCATTTCATCTCTCAATAATCACAATATTGAAAAGTTATTCCTCATCATATGTAGAATATTCATATATGCTCCCACTAAATGTTTTGTAATAATGGATTCCATCTTTTATCTTGATTCAAGTCAAACTCTTTGACTATCTTGTCAAAATAAAAGATCCCATTTCTGAGAGGCTTGCCTCAATCCCAGATTGAACTTTGTAGTTCATAGACTCTATTTGCACTTTTGAAGTTATAAAACCTTTTAGGTTGTGTCACGTACACATCCTTTGATGTATTCCTTCAAGGAATCTGGTTTTAATCTTTATATGCTAAATCCCTTAGTCTATTTTTACTACAACAACAACCTTGACAATTGCTAAAGGAATTTCTATCATGTTCAACAACTTGAATTGTTGAAAAACTTATTCAACCAATTTGTCCTTTTATGTTATCCATGTAGGTCTTTGGCACAAGACCCTATTGCACCTTTTAGGTGTTACCCTTTTAGGTGGCTCTATTAAGGTCCTACCTTGTTAGCTTACATGGATCCCATAATGTCCTTAAGCCATTAATCAGATTATGGTTCTCAATAGCTTCTAGTTGACTAGTTGGCTCATCCTGTTACGAGAAACCCATATGAATAGTTGGATTCACAATCCTCCAATCTTAGATGTGTTCTACTAGAACTATTTTATTCTGTGTTATATGATGATACAAAGATTCCACAACAACTTGTGATTCTCTTAGTTCTCATTGTGCCTCTTTGTTGATCTCAAACATATTGAGTTCTACTTTTACTCCCACTAATTCTTTAGGAACTCAATTATCCTATAAAAACAATTTTTTGTTATTAGATTGGGATTAATGGTACCATTCAATAATTATGGTTCATGGATAAACCTTCTTCAAGAAAATTCTTTCTCAATGTAGGTTTTAATCCTTTAAACATATTGGGACATTCCCAAATCATATCATATATGATGTCTAATAAACCATTCAAATGGGACATCATTTAGTCATAGCTTTATATTTACGAGGATAAGAAGATTAGATTAATTGATAATCATATCATGAATCATCATGATATAATTCCTTCACCGACACATCATAATGTTCAAATGGATTTGATTTGTGGTACATTATCATAGTCCTTTCTTTGACGGTACTCAAGATATCAATGTAAAGTATTTCAACATTTGATCTCATCAAAGTTTCTTAATACTTTTATCAAAGTCATACTTCATTTATAATCTCCTTGAACATTTCAAGAGGTTTCCATTTTATTGAGTACATATCATCATATTACCAGTAAATGAATATGAGGTATAAGTAATTATCTATATCATTCATTCCATAAGATCTTCATGCATCACATGTATGAGGTCTAATGGAAGGCTTATCCTCGCACTACATCTAGTGAAGGATGTCATGTCACATTGTGCGTAAACAAGGCTTTCCATGTTTCCTTAGGTTTGATAGCTAAGGAATCTAGATTAACATCAATGTGTATTCTAGATATGCATTTCTTATGCGTACATCCAAGGTTATTGCTAATGATAATATTGAGTTATCAATTATAATCCTTTGATATTAACATTATAAACATTCATCTCAAAATCTTTCGTACAAAGACCATTAGATGTTTGGGTGTTGCCATGCAAGATCATATCTTTTAAAATAGAAACATAAACAACCTTTCATTGATTTATCATCCCTATCATACAAGATGCATAAAAGAAATGTTTCTAATGGCATAATGAAATATCACTTCAATTAACTCTATTACATTCCCATTGGTCTAAGATAAATTTAAATATGTAGACTAAACTTCCGCAACTCTTGCTCTGCCTTGTCCATCTTTGTCCTTCCATGAAGGCTTTTACTTCTTATCAGATCTTGCACATCAAGTATGTCAGATCTCTATTTGGTATCACATACCAAAATGAATAAGTAATCATATTTATCTTATAACATTTATACCTAAAGTGGGGGCTTCAGTGCCTTCCTTCTTCTTCTTTAGTTCCTCTAACCCGAGTGGGCAATTTCTTTTCCAATGTCTAGGCTGGTGATAATGGTGACAATTGCCTCTTATTTTCTTCACTCCTCCTTTTTCTTTAATATATGTATACTTGGGATTCTAGATATCTTTAGAACTATTCTTAGCTTTTCCTTTGCCTTTAGACTTCCCCTTTGTCTTGCTGATCACCATCACATACTTGGGTTTGTCTTTCTTCATATGTCCCTCAAATGTTCTCAACATGCCCAAGAACTCTGTCAACATTTTGTCAAAGTCATTCATGTTGGCAGAGATTGCATAATCATGTCAGTGGCCAACTCTTGACCCAAGGGAAATCCTAGTCTATCTAGGTTCTCCACATACCTAATGAGCTTTAGTACATGAGGACCTACTGGATCTCCTTCTACCATGTTACATTTGAACAGTGCCTTGAATACATCATATCTCTCTTGTCTTGCCTGATCTTGGAACATTTTCTTGAGATGTGTGACCATCTCAATCACATCCATGTTCTCATGTTGAATTTGTAAATCATAGTTCATGGAGCATAGCATCAGACATTTGACATCCATGATGTCTTCAGTATGCTTCTTGTAAGCATCCTTTTCATCCCTATGCGCATTTTGAGGTGGTTCCTCTGGTTTCGGTGTCTCCAGGACATAGAGCATGCACTCATGTATGAGAATGATTCTCAGCATCCTGAACCACTCATGGAAGTTGTTTCCATTAAGTTTGTCCTTATCAAGAACCGATCACAGAGAAAAGTGATTGTTGTTTGTTGCCATTTGATTCTACAAAAGAGTCTTCAATTTTGTCAGAAACTCAATTTTGATTTGATTTGATTAAAATTTGGGCGACAATAATTAGGTCTTTAATTAATTATCATTCTCATTATTTGATCAAATTGACAACCCTCAAGTATCAATTCAAAAATTTGCAGTGAATAATTTTCTAATGAGCCAAGATCCAAGATAATTCAACTATGACCTGATCAACATCAACATACATAGTCAACCATCAAGGTAGGCAACTTTTGCTAATTGCATCATATTCAACTTTGGATATACAATATGTGCAACTCCTTGCCATAATCATCTATATGCTTCTGGACTTAGACGCTCTAATAATCACAAGTTAAGCTTGACTGAATAGACAACATGATAGATATGCACCCTACGAAGGAAGAACCTACATATCTACCATCACACTTCTATGAAGCAGACAATGCACCACATGAAGGCATAACCAACGCTTAATCGAACAACATTTTAATGTGTATTACTACCGGAAAGCATCTTAGAATAAATATTTTTGATTGAGGGGTTTTATATATCATATATATACATATATTTTATCCAATCACCACATAAGTACGTATCATATACATGCTATATCCCATAACATAAACATGTAATATAAAACAAAAGGTAATGGTTATGGCCATGTCTACTTGTAATTCCTTGGAACCATAAGGAATTACTACCACATAGTTCAAACATCACATCTCATGTATGAATCTGTTGTTGGTGTAGATCTATGCTGGCTAATCTGGGAAGATCAGTACAACCTTTTAACCTATCGTCTCACCTCTTGGACAGTCAGTCGGTCATCATGGACGTTCATGTAGCCTCAAGTCCAACTGATGTTTAGACTCCTTCCAAAAGGTCAGTTGGGTCCACCAGGTGGTCATTTGGCTCCATCGTTCTGTCCTCCATGGTCCTCTAAACGGTCTACTCATCTCATGAATTTGTTATCTCATCTGACGGTGATCATCTTCCTTGTAGTTGCAAGAAAAGAAACTATCATATTGCTATTACACTATTACATTATAAAGAGAAACCTCAAGTTACATTCGAGGGGATCAAAGGAAGGAAAGAATTAACTTTACATTTAGAAGGGGGAGGTAGAGGTTCGATACATCAAGTGAGATAGACAAGAATAAAACTAAACCATCCAACCACACAAAGATATTGGGTATTGTCCATAACCACACTACACATTTACCATCAAAACTACTTTAGGGCGAGGCATATGAATTGCATATATATCATCTATATATACAAGTTTGGGTTTATGTGGTCTTTGATCGGATATGCATATGAGACAGTTTAAATATTCACATCATATACAATAAATTAACAATTGAACCAAAATTATGATCATATTTATTATCCTAAAACATAGTAAATTAACCCGAATCTGATACCACCATTGGGAAATACGGGCACACAATATAGCAGTGGAATCTATTCGTATTCCCATAGCAACAATATCACGTCAACTACTATGAAATAGGAAGGATGGTTTAATGAGTTATACATGGTCCTAGAGCAAGTCCAGAGATAACAAATCACTTTAATGCAACTATCTACAAGTTTCTCTTGGATGGTGGCTATGCGGCTCCTGGTCTTCACAATGAACAATGAACATAACAACTTCTACAAAGACTCCTATGGTCTCGTCACAGACTGTAGGCTGACTTTGCTCTCCTAGTAGTAACCAAATGACTCCTACCCCTAGATTAGTCCACATGGACTAACTAGAACTCCTATCATTCAACTAGAATAGATAGGAAGGATTTGTCCCTCCCGTTAACATACTAGTCACCAACTTGCTCTCCAACAACAATGATCCTCAGTTTTTCTCTCCCATAGCTATCCCTCCCTAGTCGGGTAGGACTTGCTTGATCTCTCTTGGTTTCCACAACCAGAGAGGATAACAATTGTCATAGCAAGTGATTATCAATTATCTGTGTTATTGTTGTGCTCTGGGAAGCCCCCAGTACCCCTCTATTTATATGTGGTGTTAGGGCTAGGGTTCCCAGTCAGTTCAAGATCTATGCGGGAGTGGAAGGGACTGAAAGATCTTGAATTTTTACAACATACGAACTACGAAATGGTCATCTAGCATCCCATATGGCCGTTTGGAACCGTGAGATGGTCATATCGTACTGCCAAATGGTTGTTTAGTAGTTTCCCAATCATATACAAAATTGGCAATTCATTTTCCATTAATTCTAAACATTAATTCCTTACACCACAAGTATTATGCAATCAAAACGATTCGGGAAAGTATCTAGAACCTTCCTCCAACCTAACTAAGTGATCTCGTACATGTGAGATAGTCATCTCACTCAACCAGACGGTCGTATGGTGAGACAAGACAAACCGGTTAGTTCATCAGAATGAACCGGTCGGTTCACACCTCAGTTTGTGCAGAAATTAGCCAATTCAATTTTTGATCAGCCTGGCGACCCCAATGTCTGTCTCAACACTTGAGATGATCGTTTGGTGCACCAAATGGCCGTCTCACCCTATGGGATGATCAAATGGGGTGCACAAAGCTGATCTGTTGTGAGAATTGAGTACCTAAATGCTTTAGTAATCAATCCAATCAAAATTCAAGATCAAACTCCTCTTCTAGATGAGTTCCTTTGTGTGTGACCCTATAGGTCCCATATCACGCTGGCAGTGAATGTCCATAACTAGATTATGACATCATAAGCAAAGAGTGATGCCTAGTCACACATCAGTGCTACCCAAGTGAATGGAAAGTTGGAGAACAACTTCAACATACAATCTGTGTATGGTGTTGCAGTGATTATATAATTTCTTTGTCTTTGATATCTAGAGTTAACTTGAGGCACAGACTCATCATCCTCCCAACATTCATCTCATGTTTCCTGAAACAAGAGTAGACTGCTGGAGGTAATGTGACCTCAATATCATATATTGATTCACATGTGCATGCACATGCATTTCCCAGTCCTGCTTATCAAGTGGATATGATATTAATCTCCAGTGGGAGGGACAAATCCCATATCTATCATTCACAGTCTATCCCCATGTGTCAAAGTCACCCAATCATCACCGTTATAACAACCCATATTTTAAGACTGCTTTGATGATGTCAAAGCGTACCCAACAACATGTGACGAGTGTAGTGATTTTAGGTCTAAGAACCACAATCACCACCTTCACTATGAGAGATGACTATGATTACTAAATATGGTTTCCATATGTCATTCTCAAGGTGGGTCTGTCCAATACACTGTTCCCTAACATGTACCTGTGTGCCTTGTTTGATATTTCCATATCATGACTAATGGGATTATGTCATCAACCAACCCACACTCTAGTCTTATGTGTTACTGGTGTCTATCTACCTTCCATAGTAACAACCAACTAGGGACATAACACGAATGTACATACTCTTAACATTTGTATGATCTCATCCTCCAAGTCACGTACTTGAAGACAAACATCATTGAATATTGTCATTCTTTATGCATTCATAATGTTTCCTAATTATCTCATAACTAAATGAAGCAAAATGAATTGGAAGCTTGCCTTTATGAGTATTAATCAAATACTTTATGGTATATGCCATGTCAATCACCACACGATTTCCTGTATGAGCATACCTTACCAACACATGCATCAAACTAACATGTCATATACACCTAGGGTTGAATTTTAGGTCCTTATAATTCCAACCTAGCAACTCTAAGGTTCACATCTCAAAACTAAATATTAACCTAGTACAACTTCCCACATTTTATAAGGGGAAGGAGGGTAGGTCCACTAAGAATTTTTTTGTACATGCCATATCTTCCTAGGGTAAACATATTCAGGGAGACAAGATTTAAATAGTTAGATTAACCTACCAAACCTAGCTATGATACCATGCTCATAAGGAGTGAGACCCAAGAGGGGATTCACTCCCTACTAAATAAAAAAGGAAACATCCATATGCGAAGCACACAACCAAATTTTTACAAAGGGATGATAATCTAATTTGTTTAAAAGTATGTTTCATGATACCAAATGTAGCAACAAAATAAAAAAATATAACTATTACAATGCTTGATATAATCACCGTCCTTCACCATACATGGTGATACACATGAAAACTAAACTATAGCATAGGATTAGAACAATATTATCTAAACAATGTTTACTAGGCTTTAGGAAGCGCCGCCTAGGGTTTGCTCTGATCGCTCTGGCGATCTAGGAGACAACTCCAAGGTTCCTGGAGAGGGGGATCCCTCCCCCTCCCCTTCCACCCACCAAACCTCCTGTCCACCCATAACCTATGTCTACCACCAAGGAGGCGTCTGGTTCCTCTTTCGTAGAGAACATACTTGCTTGGGCCCAGGTTCTCAAAGACTCGAAATCTTTCCAAGCACATGACTGCCCCCCACTGGAGAAGAAGGAAGGTAAGAGGTGTGTCACCATCAATGACGAAACCTATGAGGCGATGGAGAAGTCATGGGAGCACACTGCCATTCTCTATGTGATGGGAAAAAGACCATATTACCATCATCTTCTTGCCTGGATCAACAGGATATGGAAACCTAAGGGAGGATTTGATATGTACTCCAAACCTGATCAATTCTTTCTCCTTCGTTTCAACACTACTAAGGATAAGAATAATATGATAGAAAGCGGCCCCTGTTGGTTTGATGGACAACTAGTGATCATCAAAGACTATAAAACTGGTGATGACTTAATCAAAGTTCGATTCAACAATATTCTGATGTGGATCAACATCCCTAGTATGGGCAAGAACTGGTCCCCTCGTGTTGTTGGCATAGTGGCCAGCGGAGTGGGGAAATTACTGAGAATTGATTACCGATCTATTGGTCATGAGTCCTTGGGAGAGGCTCGTGTACTAGTTGAGGTAGAAGCTGATGAAACCCCCCTGAGGAAGTCTGGGTTAATATGCCTCAGCGTGAGCCAATGGCTGTTGCCATTACTTACAAACACCTACCAAAACGATGCCAGACTGTAAAGTCTTTGGTCACAACGCGGAGGAGTGCCTGTTGAAGCCCAAAGTCATTCCACCTATGCCTACCAAAGATATGAGAGTATGGAAGGTCATCAGAAGCAGGAAGAACAAGACTCATGATGAAGTGATTGACAAAACTTCAGAGACACCTGTGGTTCTAGTAAGCAATAGGTTTGCAAATATGGAGACAGAAGAAACACCTGCTGTACCCAATGTCGATTCAGTGATAACTGAGGTCGTGAATCTTATGCACTCATGGCTGAACCTATTGACATGGTCTCAATGACTACTACTGTGGTCTCTACGGATGCAACATGTGATGATGCCATAGTAATAGGCGATCAAATTAATGAAGGGACTTCCACTCCTCCTGAAAGTTACAACAAAGAAGAAGGTGAAATCTACAAGATACCAAGGAAGAAGGTGGACAAAAATGCAAGAGTGAACGGGTCATGACGTACCTGATCTTCTAGAAGGGGTCATTAATGACCATCTTCATGACCAATGTTCGTGGTTCAGGGAAACCACGCAAGAAAAGGGAAGTTAGAAGAACTGTCCGTGAATTGAAAGCATCCATTGCTGTTCTTGTTGAAACCAAAATAAAGAGTTACATGAAAACCTCATTTGAGAAGCTTCTTCCTAGAGGTTGGAGCTGGATTACTAAACATGAGAAGGATTCTAATGGACGTATCTGTATAGGATGGAACCCTAAATCCTGGGATATCAATTTGCAACACATGGATGATCAGCAGATCACCATGTCGTGTAAGAATAAAGGTGACCTTCTTCTTTTCCTTACTGCTATATATGCTAGGAATCTTGCACATGGTCGTCTTCCTCTATGGAGTACACTAGAGAAAATCAACTCTAATATCACTGACCCTTGGTTAGTGATAGGTGACTTCAACAACATTCATAAACGAGAAGAAAAAGCTAGTGGCAGGGAAGTCCCTGCTCATGTTCTCAGTATGTTCAATACTGCCATTGACAATTGTAATCTAGTTGAACTTCCAAATGTGGGAAATGAGATCTACACTTGGCATAATAAACAAGGGGCAGCCAAACACATTGCTTGTAAACTTGACCGTGCTCTCGTCAATGAAGCATGGTTGAGTAAGTTCCTTGGTACCAAGATGAAGATTAGAACATGTGCTTTCTCTAACCACTCTACCATTAATGTTGATCTTAAGAAGATGGTGATGAAGAAAATGCCTTTTCATTTCCTAAACTTTTGGATGGATTGGCCTAGATGTCAAGAGTTAATCAATGAAACGTGGCTCAAGTAGGTTGATGGTAATCCTCTATTCATATTCGCCCAAAAACTTAAACTTGTCACAACTGAGCTCAAGAGATGGTCAAAGGAATTCATCAATCTAAAGAACCTTATTGCTAAAGAAATCATGGAAATGGATGACATTTCAAAAGCTCTCAGGAGGAACCCTCTTGATACTGAGCTCATTCATGTAGAGAAGGTCACTCATGAGAGACTCGAGCTTCTATCCAATGCTGAAGAAAAATACTTTTGGCAATGCAACCGCTTAGACTGGATAGCTAATGGTGATAAAAACACCAAGCTATACCACTCTATGGTCAAGAGAAGAGATGCTATTAATACTATAACTGAACTTTTTGATGATGCATGTAACCCTCTGAACGATGAACAAGAAATTGCTAATGAAACTGTGTAATTCTTTGAAGGTCTATACAATCAGCCAAATACTTCTTCTTCCTCTACGAGCAATGCTTTTATAGATTGTGAATGGACAAAGCTGATCACTAATGAAGACAATGACGCTCTGTGTAAAATACATGAAGTTCATGATGTCAAAGAGGAAGTCTGGGACATTGGACCAAACAAAAGTCTAGGTCTGGATGGTTTCAATGGGTTTTTCTACAGATCTAATTGGAACCTCATCAGCTCAGACTTAACTAAATCCATTCAATGGTTCTTTAGTGGTGTCAACATGGTCCGGCAAGTCAATCACATATTCATTGCCCTCATTCCTAAGAAGGATATGGTCACTTCACCTATAGATTTTCACCCTATTTCATGTTGCTCTATGCTATACAAAATCATTGCCAAGATAATTACCAAAAGGCTGACTCTGGTGCTACTAAGAATCATTTCCATAAATCAAGGTGCATTCATGAATGGCAGAAGCATAGAGGACTGCTCCATGTTAGCCTTAGAGTTCACTTTAAATTTCAATCACAAGAACAATTCTCCTTTAACCTGTGTCAAACTTGATATCACTAAGGCGTTTGATACTGTTAGATGGTCTTATCTGTGGGATGCTCTTCAAGGTTTGGGTTTCATTGATAAATGGACTTCCATGATCCAGCAATGTGTTCAAACTCCATCATTTTATCTTATACTGAATGGAAGCTCGGTTGGCCTATTCAGAAACTCCAATGGACTTTGGTAAGGAGATCCATTGTCCCCCATGCTATTTTCTATTGCGATGGAAGGGTTGAGTAGAAGGATAGATAAAACACATTAACTGGGATTTCTCAAATCATTTACTGTCAGACGTACTAGAGTCATGAGCCACCTACTATTTGCTGATGATGTCCTTATCTTCACTCAAGGCCGTGCTCATAGCCTAAAGAACCTAAAGAAACTCCTTCTGAACTTTGGCAAGACCTCAGACATGAAGTATAATCCAAACAAGACACACTTATACCTGTCAAAATCATGTAGGGATAAAGAGAGGTTAATCTCCATCCTTGGTATTCAAAAGGGTGAGTGGCCCACCAAGTATCTCAGGTTCCCCTTAGCTGGTGGAAATCTAAAACAAAGACTCTTTCATGGCTGCCTAGACAAACTAAGGGATATGATTGCTAGATGGCCAGGTTCAAAGATTTCTATGGTAGGAAGATTAGTCCTCATCAACCACTGTGCAATGGGGTTGATTAACTATTGGCTTTGTCAAGGTGAGGTTTCTTTTGGAGCTCTACATTGAATGGAGATCATGATGAATGACTTTATTTGGTGCAATCTGGTCCATTTTGCTTCCTGGTCCAAGCTCTCTTTTCCAAGAAATGAAGGAGGTCTCAATCTCAAGAACCTAAATGAACTGGCTGATTTCCACACACTCAAGAGAATAAAAAAACTTCTGCATAGTGACTTGGTCTGGAGCATCTAGATGAGTAGATACGGGTCCTACCTTGATGTTAATCCTTCTCAAACATGGGGTTATTCTACTACTTGGAGAAGAATGGTTAAGTTATGGCCACAATTCACCAATGTTGAAAATAAAATCATTTAGGAGAGCTGTCGTCAAAAGAATAGCATTGATAATTCTTTCAAGAATCTTTGGTTCAAGCCTCATTGGCCAAGGTGGAGCTTAATCGCCTTCAAAGCTATTAAAAACCTGCTGCCTACCATGGATCGTATTAAGGTTTGGCATCCTAATGTTAATGGCACCTGCTGCCTATGCCTATCGACTAATGAAAGCTCAGATCATCTCTTTAGTAGCTGCTCTTATTGGAGATACATTTGGGGACGAGCACAACTCAAACTTAATGTCAGATTGACCTACAATCTATATGATTGCCTTAAGGCAACAAATACAAGAGGAAGAGGAAGAGCTCTGGAAACTATGATTTTATGGATGATCACTGGATGTGTCCAAATCATCTGGCAAGAAAGGAACAATAGGAAACATGGGTCACAAAGCAAAGACTACCTATTGCTCTTCAATAATACTGAAAGAGAAATTAAATTTCTCTATAATATGCATAAAGATAAATTAGTCAATATCTCCCCTATTGTAATTAGGAATTGGGAACTATAACCAATTCCTTTTTTGCATTATAATGTAAGCTATAAGTTATAGCTTGTAATTTTGTCCCTCTTGTAGGGTTGGAAATATATTTACCTAAAATTTCAAAAAAAAAAGAATATTATCTAAACACCTCAAATATATCTCACAAGAAGGTTTTGTTACTATTGAAGCTATCTTAGTCAACATTGGTTTACTCTCCCTTGCTCTCTACATAGGGGTTGGAAGCATACCCCACAAGAGAAGATAAAGTAGTTTTTGTCAGCATAAAAGTCGGTATGAGCATGTTAATAGGGATTTCATTAACATTAGGAAAAAGTGACATCATATATAACAAGGATTCCTATAGAAGAGGAAAAGTGCTATCCAAGTGGATATCAAGAGAATATGAATTGCAATAAGACGATAATAAATATAAGCACTTGTTATTAATAAACTGTAAGAGTTGTGCCACAAAAGAACATATACAGAAGTTAGGGAACAAAACCCACCACAATAATATAAACGTACATGCATGTGAGATAGGCATTACACTAGTGAAATGTAATTAACAATGGAGGCTAAGGCCATAACCTTGAAACCTGATAGAGTAAGGAACATAACAAAACTCTCAAATATATATGAAATGGGCACAAAACCTAGGTATGTGGCACATAACCCAAGGTATGGGTCACATAAACCTCAACCCCAAAAATAAAATCAATGCACTTATACATCCCTAGGGCTACTGAATCACAAAGCATGCAAAATGTAGAGGCAAGTGAAAGTTCAGTCATATAAATATAATTAATAAGATTGCCATCACATAAATGGACAACATGAAACATCTAACACAAAAGTGGGAAAAATAGTTCATATTCACAATTAGGGTTGCATCATGAAGAAAAGTACAATCTTTGAAGTCAATAAGAATATCCAAAAAAAGATTTATATGAGTCAACCTCACATGATTCAACCTCTCAGAGGAGAGATACAAAAGTGTATAGGGTATTGTGTCCTAAAGGATCAAGAGAGTGATAATTATTGGTGATTTCTCAATATAGAATAATAATGAATGTAATGTACCTCTAAATGTGTGACAATTTGTCTAAATCCAAATCTTAGATCCAAGTCAGGATTCCAAGGTTTGTAACATCGATGGTTGAGAAAAATCACCATGAGATTACAAGTCTTTGATGGCTTATACAAGGGACTTGAATAGAAGGATAAGAGAGAAGGTTAGGAGTCATGTCCTATTGGTTGAGTGATTTCTATGTGTGTGAGGGACACAGAGAGGGTATATATATATAATTGGGTAGTAAGAAACTTATCTAAATATGTTTACTAGGGAAAATATGCAACATATATTGTGAAAGGAGAAAAGTTAAGCATTATTTAACAAATGATAGGAAAGAATAAACATAAAAACGTCATTTTCCTTCCATTTATTTTTGTTTATGTTTTATCATATATTTCCAACTTGATTACAAAAACATTGACTACTACAATTACAATGAAGATACTTCTAAATATTGATTTTGTAATTATTCACTCAATGTAAATGGGTATAATAACTTAATGTAAAATTGTATAGGATATACTTATTGAATTCCTTTGTTGTTATTCTATTTATCAACCTCTTATACACTTATTCATTCTGTTACAAAATGACTTTCTCACAATGTTCTATTCTCATTTTAGACTCATTAAAAACATGTATAACAACTTCATTTTAATAAAAGGCATATATTTAATTAATATCAAGTTAGATCCAAAATTATAAATTTTAGACAACGTATATTTTGCTAATATATTTTCCATTAATTATTTTCATAGGAGATAGTTTCTAATAAATTTATACATCCAAAACTAGTTATTATAGACACAAGGATTTTTAAATCAAAAGGGTGTAAACATAATCTATCGAACCATTTTTTGTTTCCTTGTTGTTAACTATTTTATGAGTTAATATGGAGGCTTACTAAGGAAATTGTTTAGTCAAGACTATTATTATTTCTTATTTGAGTTAAATAATTGATTATATAAATTTGAGAAAAACCAATATGTAGAGAAAACTAATTTTTTGAAGTTTGTTCTAATTTATTAAAATATCTCACATATTCCACAATTTTGCAATTACCTTGGTCACATTGTATTTGAAAAGTAAATGAATATTTAGATTTTCCATCATGATAAGTTTTCCATAGATAACTCCGCCTATGTTTTGTACATTTTATGCAAATGTAGCCGATCCCAAGACCAGGTGAAGGAGGAGGTTGGTGATAGGTTGATAGACAGACATAAAAACTCTGTCACTCTTTCTATGACATGAATCCTTATAATTTTTTTTGGAGCATCTAGCATTGCTACCCCCACATGACCATTTAAAATTACTACCAATAATGATCTTCTCATCTATCGGTATTCCCTACATCAATTCATCCATGTCATCCCAAAAATCCTTATTAGCCTCCTCGCTAAGGTCAACTTGGGGGGAATAAGTGCTAATCATCATCATCATCCAAGCCTCAATCCCAACTATGTTGGGGTCGGCTACATGGATCCTTCGTTTCCATTCAGCTCTATCATGGGCCATATTCTGATTGAGATGTAGAGATTCAAAATCTCTCTTTATGAGCTCATCCCATGTTAATTTAGGCCTTCCTCTTCTTCTATTTATAGTGTTTGGCTCAATAGCATTGCTTCGTATAGGCGCACTAGTAGGTATGCGTTGCACATGTCCGTACCATCTGAGTCGGCCCTCACGCAACTTGTCCTCAATGCTCGCCACCCCCACTTTATTCCTGATATAGTCATTTCTCAAACGATCTTTTCTTGTCTTCCCACACATCCATCTCAGCATACGCATTTCAGCCACTTTCATCTTGTTGAGACCTTGTTTCTTCACCGTCCAACATTCACTCCCATAGAGCATGGCTGGTCGTATAGCTGTTATATAAAACTTACTTTTTAACCTGAGAGGGATCTTCTGATCGCATAAAACTCCAGTTGCACTCCTCCATTTCAACCATCTTGCAGTGATCCGGTGACAAACATCATTTTGGACATCCCCGTCTATTTGAATAATAGAACCTAAGTAACGAAATTTGTCACATTTTGGTATATCTACTCCGTCCAACTTGGCTCCATCATTCACACTGCGAGATTGGCTGAAATTGCAATGCATATACTCAGTTTTGCTCCTGCTAATCATCAATCCATTTGATTCCAATGCCTTTCTCCAACATTCAACTTTATCATTCAATCCATCTTTTGTTTCGTCAATTAAAACAATATCATCAGCAAATAACATACACCAAGGAATATCATCCTGAACATTCTTTGTTAACTCATCCATAACCAGAACGAATAGATATGGGCTGAGTGTGGATCCTTGGTGTACCCCAACTGTAATAGGAAAAGTTGGTGTCTCTCCTCCAGGAGTCTTGACACTTGCAGTAGAGCTATCATACATGTCTTTGATCAAGTCAATGTATTGGATAGGCACACCCTTGATAATGTTAAAAATATTTTCCCCAAGAACAACCTTGATAGCTATGATTCTACTACCCACCCTTGTGATCTTGACAACATCATCCTTCAACATCTTATCAACAATAATACCTACACCATTTCTATGTTTATCAATACTTGTATACCAAATTTTGTATCATGTTTCTCCGATATCTCTACAACATTCCCTTGTACATTTGGTTTCCTATAAGCAAGCTATAATGACTTTTCTTCTCATAAAGATATGAGAGAGTTTGGTGTGGTTTAGTTTTGTTGTGGTTTTGGATATGGCAGTAGAAACAGAGAAGGTGAGAGGATATTATACTTTGTAGTTGCATATAATATGATTTTGGAAAACCCCAATTTCAAGAAAAAAGAATCTCATAAGATTACTTTCAACAGTGGTCACAATTGTAGCCAAATTGATTACCTCCTTACAAGGTGGGTGGATCCTAAACTATGCAAGGGTTGTAGAGTGATTCTTGGCAAAGAACTCACAACCCAACGTAAGTTGGTGGTTTTGGATATTGATATGAAGATCAATAAAGGCAAGCATAAAAAAAACTAAAATAGCATGATCAAGTGGTCGAATCTCTTACACTACTACAGAATGGGGGTACAACGTCAATTATATTTTTTCATGCAACTGACAGTGTTATTTTTCTCATCAATTCTAGGTCGGCAACTGTCGCGAGTTTCCCACCTGAGAAAATGTGGGCCACACTTTCTTTTTGTCGTTGGTCTTTTCTCAAAGCAAGTGATGCTATATATCACCCCGTGAAATTAGAATCTCGCGTAAATTTTGTGGGAACATTTCATTTACCTTTAAAAGACCTATACTATCGATTTTTTCAGCGCAACCGCTGAGACAAAGATATACTAACGCCATCTGGCCCACTGGAAATCAATTGACCTTTGTCAGCGATGCTTTCCTGAATTACCGATGAGGAAGATGTGACTTGTAAAATTTTCCCTGCCCCCACATCATATTTCTCGGCGGTTTGTTTGTAACAAACTGACGGTGTATGTCTTACTTAACCCCGTGAAACCCTTGCCCTCCTCATTACCCTACCCCACGTTTCTCTAGAAACCTTCTCTGGCAATTTTGTTGTTGTTGCTCTGCCTCCAGCTCCTCCGCATTTAGCTCCTCCTCACACGACTGATTGCTCCTCCCCCTCCAGCTCCTCCTCTCTAACACCCCACTCTTTTTATTCAAATATTCAAAATATTTTATTCTTTACATAATATTTTTCTATAGCATAATTGTTGAGGACCTTCATGTAAATTTGCCCATGTTAGCTTTACCATGTCATTTCATATGAAGAAAATTATGTTCAATTACTTTCTTATCCATGGTTTACTTTTAGAAAGTATTTCCTTGTATATTTATGCACTCTTTCTTAGAAAATAGAAATGAATGTTTTTATGTCAACTTTCCTCTCTCTTATTATCATTAGTGGTTTTTATGCATAAAAGCTTGCTTAATATTCCTCAAGATGTTTATTGTTGATATTTGGACTGATTACACGAATTATCTTCATTTAGTGATTAATGAATAGCTCTATATGTTTTAATATATTCACTTAAGTGTATTGAATGCATTTTTTTGCCTAATTAGGAGTGATGGTGAGCTACAAGACGAAATTAATTGAGCCATTGTGTTTTAATGCACCTATTTAACCTTTGGGTGAAGTTTGAGGTCATTTGGACTTCAAATGACCCTCCAAATGTTAATTATACATTTTATATGGTTTATGGTATACCAATCAATGTGTTATTTGTCACATTTATTCGATTTACACTGTTACGTAGGTAATTTGTCCGTATTATTTTTTGCACGTGTCTGTGACTGTTGGATCAGGATCCAACGATGCTGGGGTTGTCATCTACCTCCGTTACTTCTGTGAGCAGGAGCCGTTTCTCTATCCTGTCTTCATCGGTCTCAAACTCCCTTGCCTCTCGACCGTTTCATGAGATCTCTTTTCCCCTGAGTTCATCTCGCCTTCCCGATTTAAATGAGCCATGACTCACCCCCTAACTCCCCGTATAGGTGAAACACCCATTTAGGGCTCACTGTCGCTCTCCTCCATGAGTGAGCATATGCCTCTTTCACCTTCCCCATCTCCATCTTAAGAGCCCAAAGGCATCAGCGGACCCCAAGGATCCTTCCTCCTCACTCAATTTGTCCTCCAACACCCTCAGGAGTCCCGAACTACTCCTCCTATTTCTCCAAAGACCTTGGCATTACCTCCGCCGCCTCTACCTGCTCCCACACTATTGACCGACCGGTAAGCAACAACACAACACCCACACAATTTTCCCATTCCTAGTTATCTTTGAACTCATATGAGTCGCCCGAACCTATATTCCGCCGCCTGGACCTTGCCGACACTCATTACCATGGTGATCCAGTGGCCGTCTAGCCCTCACGAGGCATCGAGAGAAGTCGCCTGACCTTCTAGATCACCTTTCGAATTTAAGTTGACACCTATCTGCTGGATTTCATGGTTTTGCTCCTTGGCCTTTGACCCCTATTTCTTCCCCTACGGCGAAGCATTCGTGGAGCTCCTGTCCACCACGAGACTCAATCTTAAGCTTGTAGAGTTCGCGTGGCAACGAGGATAGCTGCGGTGCTCTTGGTTTTCCCTAAAGGGCACTGCTTCACGATCCAAATCCCAAGAGTCGAGGATCGACTACTACCCTCTGCCATGGCTAAGGGGGTGTAGAATCCAGGTCACTGGATGACCTTGGTACCTCTGTCATTTTTAATTCGACGATTTCAACCACGAGGGTATTTTAGGGTTTTCATCTGCCCTCCCTTCTTCAACCACGGTTCCTCAGTGGTGAGCCTTATTGCTATTTGGCCGACCCCTATTGGTCTAACTCAGACCCGACCCAATGGTTTTGGGTGTATATATATGTGGCTTTTTCTTGGCCGGCCCCTATTCATAGTAAATCGCCTGGTTATCAAAAAAATATGCCAAAATATGTTTTGGAAAGGATTGTGACGAGGAACTCGATTTTATGATTTTTATTGACTGATTTTGCTGTTTTCACATCTCAATAACTATATGACACAAATTAGGGTTTAATTTGTACGATGAAGGATAATTATGCTGTTTTCAGGTGTTTAAGAGAATCCAATCAGTCAAACTAGGTTTGACTTAGGTGATTTAGCGCAAGGTAAGTGGGCCATGCCCTTGGCATAGATAATAATTGGTTTATTGAATGTTTATGATTTAGGTTAAGCCCTTAATGTTAAAGTCATGACTAATGCATGCTTTCTTCAAGTATATGGTTATTGGATGTTGATTGCTATTATTTAAGTATAAATGTAGAAATCACATTAATGTTATGAATTATGATTAAGGTACATGAAACCAAGATTAAGAGGGAAGAAATTCCCATTCATGCTTAAGAGGGAAGAAATTCCCATTATGGTTCATGGGGAGAAATCCCAACTATGTTCAAGAGGGAGAAATCCTATTAAGATCAAGTCTAAGTTATTAAGAAGATAATTAAGTCTAAGAAAGATCATGGTTAAGGGAGTTTGATTTAGAGTTATATGCACCTTGTTATGGGATTTCTGAGCATTATGGGCTTTCTGAGCAATTATGGGCTTTCTGAGCATTATGGGCTCCTTATGGGGCATTAAGGGAGGAGCATATACTTCTTGTCAGATTCTTTATGTAAAAGATGCCAAGAAATGATTAATGTTAATGCATGTTCATGTCTATGTCAAATCATCTTTATATGTTATTTTTATGTCTTATAATATGCCAATGTCGCTTACTTACCATGAATGTTTTTCCTTTGCATGGCTGGGGACGAGATGTCCGCAGAAGTTGGAGCTAAAGGGAAAGAATCAACTTAAGGAGTTCTAAGAATCTAAGGATCTAAGAAGTTGTTGCCTGGTGGGACGTCCATCTATGGAGATCTTATCTTTTACATGTTATCTAGTTTACGTTTAGCATACCTTTAGAATTGTGGTGTAGTTTTCTTTCCAAGAACTTATGTATGAATCTATGTTTCTATAATGCCAAGTGTTATTTATTTCTTGATATGAGATCATGTATGTGACAACCCTCCCTGAAATTCCAAGTACCCCACATTATGGATAATGTTGGGGATTGGGCTGTGCTTCTGCTGGTTACGTATGAAACCCTTGGGAGGGGTGTTACATTAATGGTATCAGATCAAGAAATAGATGGCCACTAAGGCAAAAATAGATATTCATATTATGTTATAATATCATGTTATGTTTACCCTTTCAGATGGACCCTAAGAAGAAGGAGAAGTTTGGTGAGTCAAGGCCCTCACAAGGATCCTCTAGTGGTGATAAGACTGAAGACATGAACCAAGTCCCTCCACAAGTCACCCTAGATGTCCTAGTAGTAGCCTTGACCAATGCCCTCCAACCTAGAGTTGCACCTAGAGTACATGAGATCTCCCTCATAGATTTCTTGAAGATTAGATCGATGCTTTCCATGGTGAAGATGAGGTTGATGTGGTAACCAAAGCTGAGGAGTGGATTAGTAATATCGAGCATTGCTTTAGAGACTTAGAGTGTCCCCCACGTAGTAGGGTTAGATTTTCCACCCATATGCTCAAGGGTGCAGCCCGTACTTGGTGGGAAAACCTCTTAGCCTCTAGGGAAGAAGATGACGCTCCTTTCACTTGGTGTGAGTTTGTAGAAGTCTATAACGACAACTATGTATCCGAAGCAATGTTAGAAAGGAAGTAGGATGAGTTTTTTAACCTTAAGCAAGTGGGTGACATGACTGTCACTGAGTATGCCATGAAGTTTTGTAAGCTCTTGAGTACACTAAGCAAAAGAGAGCTAAGAAGTTTATTAGAGGGCTTAAACCCGACCTAAGTTATGCCTTGTCTGGTAGAGGTCATAGGACCATGCAATCAAACCTAGATGTAGCCTTAGAATTGGAGGATCACTCTGGGAGGAATCCTAAGAAGGAGGTACCCCAAAACCATCGTCACCATCAACTCCCTCTACCCTCCATCCACAAGAGAAAAACCCCTAATCCTTCTTCTAAAAATGGGAGAACCCCATGCCCTTCATGTAAGAGAAATCATGGTGGTCCTTGTAGGTTTGGAACTTCTATTTGCTACTATTGTAGTGAGGAATGGCATATCAAGCCTAATTTCCCTAAGCTTGCAAAGACGGATCCTAACGATAACCAAGATAAGAACCTTAATCCTCCACCCAAGGTTAAACCAAGGCTCTTCACCATGCAAATGTCGGATGGAGAAGAGGAAAATGATCAAGGTGAGGGTAGTTAAGTAATTTATGCTGAATCATAATACTTTGTTTATGTATGCCTCTTTTAATAATGAAAATTTGTATGAACGATTTGCAAGTTTATGTGAAACCCTTAAGGTGGGTAGAAACTCTAGGAATTTTGAGGACGAAATTTATTTAAGGTGGGTAGTATTGTAACACCCCACTCTTTTTATGCAAATATTCAAAATATTTTATTCTTTACATAATATTTTTCTATAGCATAATTGTTGAGGACCTTCATGCAAATTTTCCCATGTTAGCTTTACAATTTCATTTGATATGAAGAAAATTATGTTCAATTACTTTCTTATCCATGGTTTACTTTTAGAAAGTATTTCCTTGTATATTTATGCACTCTTGCTTAGAAAATAGAAATGAATGTTTTTATGTCAACTTTCCTCTCTCTTATTATCATTAGTAGTTTTTATGCATAAAAGCTTGCTTAATATTCCTCAAGATGTTTATTGTTGATATTTGGACTGATTACACGAATTATCTTCATTTAGTGATTAATGAATAGCTCTATATGCTTTAATATATTCATTTAAGTGTATTGAATGCATTTTTTGCCTAATTAGGAGTGATGATGGGCTAAAAGATGAAATTAACTGATCCATTGTGTTTTAATGCACCTCTTTAACCTATGGGTGAAGTTTGAGGTCATTTGGACTTCAAATGACCCTCTAAATGTTAATTATACATTTTATATGGTTTATGGTATACCAATCAATGTGTTATTTGTCACATTCATTTGATTTACACTGTTACACAGGTAATTCGTCCATTTTATTTTTCGCACGCATCCACGACTATATGTTTTATATGGTTTATGGTATACCAATCAATGTGTTATTTGTCACATTTATTCGATTTACACTGTTACACAGGTAATTCGTCTGTTTTATTTTTTTCACACGTCCGCGACCATTGGATCAGGATCCAACGACACTGGGGTTGTCATCTACCTCCGTTACTTCTACGAGCCGGAGTCGTTTCTCTATCCTATCTTCATCTGTCTCGAACTCGCTTGCCTCTTGACCATTTCACGAGATATCTTCGCCCCTGAGTTCTCCTCGCCTTCTCGATTCGAACGAGCCATGACTCATACCCTAACTCCCCTCCTAGGCGAAACACCTATTTAGAGCTCACTGCCGCTCTCCGCCATGAGTGAGCATATGCCTCTTTCACCTTCCCTGTCTCCATCTTAAGATCTCGAAGGCATCAACAGACCCCAAAGATCCTTCCTCCTCACTCAATTTGTCCTCTGACACCCTCAGGAGTCCCGACCTACTCCTCCTATTTCTCCGAAGACCTTAGCTTTACCTCTGCCACCTCTGCCTGCTCCCTCACTATTGACTGACCGGTAAGAAACAACACAACACCCACACCGTTTTCCCATTCCTAGTTATATCTGAACTCATCTGAGTCGCCCAGACCTATACTTCACAGCCTGGACCTTGCCAACACTCATCGCCATGGTGATGCAGTAGCCGTCTAGCCCTCACGAGGCATCGAGAGAAGTCGCCTGACCTTCTAGATCACCTTCCAGATTTAAGTTGACACCTATCTGCTGGATTTCATGGTTTTTCTCCTTGGCCTTTGACCCCCGTTTCTTCCCCTGCGGCGGAGCATTCCTGGAGCTCCTGGCCACCATGAGACTCAAGCTTAAGCTTGTAGAGTTCACATGGCAACGAGGATAGCTGCGGTGCTCTTGCTTTTCTCTGAAGGGCACTGCTTCGCGATCCAGATCCCATGAGTCGAGGATCGACTGCTGCCCTCCGCCATGGCTAAGGGGGTGAAGAATCCAGGTCACGAGATGACCTTGGTACCCCTATCATTTTTAATTCGACGATTTCAACCGCGAGGGTATTTTAGGGTTTTCATCTGCCCTCCCTTCTTTGATCGTGGGTCCTCAGTGGTGAGCCTTCTCGCTATTTGGCTGGCCCCTATTGGTCCAACTCATACTCGGCCCACTGGTTTTGGGCGTATATATATGTGGCTTTTTCTTGTTTTGTCATTGGTTCGTTCTTTGTAAATTCATAGTAAATCACCTGGTTATCGGAAAAATATGAGGAACTTGATTTTATGATTTTTATCGACTGATTTTGCTGTTTTCACATCTCAATAACTATATGACACAAATTAGGGTTTAATTTGTATGATGAAGGATAATTATGCTATTTTCAGGTGTTTAAGAGAATCCAATCAGTCAAATCAGGTTTGACTTAGGTGATAAGTAGGCCATGCCCTTGGCATAGATAATAATTGGTTTATTGAATGTTTATGATTTATGTTAATCACTTAATGTTAAAGTCATGACTAATGCATGTTTTCTTCAAGTATATGGTTATTGGATGTTGATTGCTATTATTTAAGTCTAAATGTAGAAATCACATTAATGTTATGAATTATGATTAAGGTGCATGAAACCAAGATTAAGAGGGAAGAAATTCCCATTCATGCTTAAGAGGGAAGAAATTCCCATTATGGTTCATGGGGAGAAATCCCAACTATGTTCAAGAGGGAGAAATCCCATTAAGATCAAGTCTAAGTTATTAAGAAGATAATTAAGTCTAATAAAGATCATGGTGAAGGGAATTTGATTTAGATTTATATGCACCTTGTTATGGGCTTTCCGAGCATTATGGGATTTTTGAGCAATTTTGGGCTTTCCGAGCATTATGGGCTCCTTATGGGGCATTAAGATAGGAGCATATACTTCTTGTTAGATTCTTTTTGTAAAAGATGACAAGAAATGATTAATATGTTCATGTTTATGTCAAATCATCTTTATATGTTATTTTTATGTCTTATAATATGCCAATGCCACTTACTTACCATGAATGTTTTTCCTTTGCATGGATGGGGACGAGATGTGCACAGAAGTTGGAGCTAAAGGGAAGGAATCATCTTAAGGAGTTCTAAGAATCCAAGGATCTAAGATGTTGTTGCCTGGTGGGACGTCCATCTATGGAGATCCTATCTTTTACATGTTATCTAGTTTACATTTAGCATACCTTTAGAATCATGATGTAGTTTTCTTTCCAAGAACTTATGTATGAATCTATGTTTCTATAATGCCAAGTGTTATTTATTTCCTGATATGAGATCATGTATGTGACAACCCTCCCTGAAATGCCAAGTACCCCACATTATGGATAATGTTGGGGATTAGGCTATGCTTCCATTGGTTACGTATGAAACCCTAGGGAGGGGTATTACATTAATGGTATCAGAGCTAGAAATAGATGGCCACTAAGGCAACAATAGAGATTTATATTATGTTATAATATCATGTTATGTTTACCCTTTTAGATGGCCCCTAAGAAGAAGGAGAAGGTTGGTGAGTCAAGGCCCTCACAAGGATCCTCTAGTGGTGATAAGACTGAAGACATGAACCAAGTCCCTCCACAAGTCACCCTAGGTGCCCTAGTAGTAGCATTAACCAATGCCCTCCAACCTAGAGCTCCACCTAGAGTACATGACATCTCCCTCGTAGATTTCTTGAAGATTAGACCCAATGCTTTATATGGTGAAGATGAGGTTGATGTGGTAACCAAGGCTGAGGAGTGGATTAGTAATATGGAGCATTGCTTTAGAGACTTAGAGTGTCCCCCACGTAGTAGGGTTAGATTTGCCACCCATATGCTCAAGGGTGCAACCCGTACTTGGTGGGAAAACCTCTTAGCCACTAGGGAAAAAGATGACCCTCCTTTCACTTGGGGTGAGTTTGTAGAAGTCTTTAATGACCACTATGTATCCGAAGCAATGTTAGAAAGGAAGGAGGATGAGTTTGTTAACCTTAAGCAAGTGGGTGACATGACTGTCACTGAGTATGCCATGAAGTTTCGTAAGCTCCAAAAGTATGGTCTTGAGTACACTGAGCAAAAGAGAGCTAAGAAGTTTATTAGAGGGCTTAAACCCGACCTAAGTTATGCCTTGTCTGGTAGAGGTCATAGGACCATGCCATCAGCCCTAGATGCAGCCTTAGAATTGGAGGATCACCTTGGGAGGAATCTTAAGAAGGAGGTACCCCAAAACCATCGTCACCATTAACCCCCTCCACCCTCCAACCATAAGAGAAAAACCCCTGAGCCTTCTTCTAAAAATGGGAGAACCCCATGCCCTACATGTAAGAGAAATCATGGTGGTCCTTGTAGGTTTGGAACTTCTGTTAGCTACTATTATAGTGAGGAATGGCATATCAAGCCTAATTTTCCTAAGTTTGCAAAGAAGGATCCTAACCATAACCAAACTAAGAACCCTAATCCTCCACCCAAGGTTAAACCAAGGCTCTTCACCATGCAAATGTCAGATGGAGAAGAGGAAAATGATCAAGGTGAGGGTAGCTAAGTAATTTTTGTTGAATCATAGTGCTTTGTTTATGTATGCTTCTTTTAATAATGAAATTTGTATGAAAGATTTGCAAGTTTATGTGAAACCCTTAAGGTGGGTAGAAACTCTAGGAAATTTCGAGGATGAAATTTATTTAAGGTGGGTAGTATTGTAACACCCCACTCTTTTTATGCAAATATTCAAAATATTTTATTCTTTACATAATATTTTTCTATAGCATAATTGTTGAGGACCTTCATGCAAATTTTCCCATGTTAGCTTTACCATTTAATTTCATATGAAGAAAATTATGTTCAATTACTTTCTTATCCATGGTTTACTTTTAGAAAGTATTTCCTTATATTTATGCACTCTTGCTTAGAAAATAGAAATGAATGTTTTTATGTCAACCTTCCTCTCTCTTATTATCATTAGTGGTTTTTATGCATAAAAGCTTGCTTAATATTCCTCAAGATGTTTATTGTTGATATTTGTACTGATTACACGAATTATCTTCATTTAGTGATTAATGAATATCTCTATATGCTTTAATATATTCACTTAAGTGTATTGAATGCATTTTTTGGCCTAATTAGGAGTGATGGTGGGCTAAAAGATGAAATTAACTGAGCCATTGTGTTTTAATGCACCTCTTTAACCTATGGGTGAAGTTTGAGGTCATTTGGACTTCAAATGACCCTTCAAATGTTAATTGTACATTTTATATGGTTTATGGTATACCAATCAATGTGTTATTTGTCACATTTATTCGATTTACACTGTTACACATGTAATTCACCCGTTTTATTTTTCGCACGCATCTGCGACCGTTGGATCAGGATCCAACGGCGTTGGGGTTGTCATATACCTCTGTTACTTCCACGAGAAGGAGCCGTTTCTCTGTCCTGTCTTCATTAATCTCGAACTCCCTTGCCTCTCGACCATTTCACAAGATCTCTTCGCCCCTGAGTTCTCCTCACCTTCTCGATTCGAATGAGACATGACTCATCCTCTAACTCCCCTCGTAGGTGAAATGCCCATTTAGGGCTCACTGCCTCTCTCTGCCATGAGTGAGCATACGCCTCTTTCACCTTCCCTGTCTCCATCTTAAGAGCCTGAAGGCATCAACGGACCCCAAGGATCCTTCCTCCTCACTCAATTTGTCCTCTGACACCCTCAGGAGTCCCAACCTACTCCTCCTATTTCTCCGACGACCTTGGCATTACCTCTACCACCTCTGCCTTCTCCCACACTATTGACTGACCGGTAAACAACAACACAACACCCACACTATTTTCCCATTCCTAGTTATCTCTGAAGTCATCTGAGTTGCCCGAACCTATACTTTTCCGCATGGACCTTGCCGACACTCATCTCCATGGTGATCCAGTGGCCGTCCATCCCTCACGAGGCATCGAGAGAAGTTGCCTGACCTTCTAGATCACCTTTTGGATTTAAGTTGACTCCTATCTACTGGATTTCATGGTTTTGCTAGTTGGCCTTTGACCCCTGTTTCTTCCCCTGCGGCAGAGCATTCCTGGAGCTCCTGGCCACCACAAGACTCAAGCTTAAGCTTCTAGAGTTCACGTGGAAATGAGGATAGCTGCGGTGCTCTTGGTTTTCCCTGAAGGGCACTACTTCGCGATCCAGACCCTAGGAGTCGAGGATTGACTGCTGCCCTCCACCATGGCTAAGGGGGTGAAGAATCTAGGTCACGAGATGACCTTGGTACCCCTGTCATTTTTAATTCGATGATTTCAACCACGAGGGTATTTTAGGGTTTTCATTTGCCCTCCCTTCTTTGACCATGGGTCCTCAGTGGCGAGCCTTCTCGCTATTTGGCCAGCCCCTATTGGTCCAACTCAGACCGACCCACTGGTTTTGGGTGTATATATGTGGCTTTTTCTTGTTTTATCATTGGTCTGTGCTTTGTAAATTCATAGTAAATTGCCTGGTTATTGGAAAAATATGCAAAAATATGTTTTGGAAAGGATTTTCGATGAGTAACTCAATTTTATGATCTTTATCAACGGATTTTGCTACTTTCAGATCTCAATAACTATATGACACAAATTAGGGTTTAATTTGTATGATGAAGGATAATTATGCTATTTTCAAGTGTTTAAGAGAATCCAATCAGTCAAACCAGGTTTGACTTAGGTGATTTAGCTCAAGGTAAGTAGGCCATTCCCTTGGCATAGATAATAATTGGTTTATTGAATGCTTATGATTTATGTTAAGCACTTAATGTTAAAGTCATGACTAATGCATGTTTTCTTCAAGTATATGGTTACTGGATGTTGATTGATATTATTTAAGTTTAAATGTAGAAATTACATTAATGTTATGAATTATGATTAAGGTACATGAAACCAAGATTAAGAGGGAAGAAATTTGCATTCATGCTTAAGAGGGAAGAAATTCCCATTATGGTTCATGGGGAGAAATCCCAACTATGTTCAAGAGGGAGAAATCCCATTAAGACCAAGTCTAAGTTATTAAGAAGATAATTAAGTCTAAGAAAGATCATGGTTAAGGGAATTTGATTTAGATTTATATGCACCTTGTTATGGGCTTTCCAAGCAATTATGGGATTTTCGAGCAATTATGGGCTTTCCGAGCATTATGGGCTCCTTATGGGGCATTAAGAGAGGAGAATATACTTCTTGTCAGATTCTTTATGTAAAAGATGCCAAGAAATGATTAATGTTAATGCATGTTCATGTTTATGTCAAATCATCATTATATGTTATTTTTATGTCTTATAATATGCCAATGTCACTTACTTACCATGAATGTTCTTCCTTTGCATGGATGGGGACGAGATGTCCACAGAAGTTGGATCTAAAGGGTAGGAATCATCTTAAGGAGTTCTAAGAATCCAAGGATCTAAGAAGTTGTTGCCTGGTGGGACGTCCATCTATGGAGATCCTATCTTTTACATGTTATCTAGTTTACGTTTAGCATACATTTAGAATCATGGAGTAGTTTTCTTTCTAAGAACTTATGTATGAATCTATGTTTCTATAATGCCAATTGTTATTTATTTCTTGATATGAGATCATGTATGTGACAACCCTCCCTGAAATGCCACATACCCCACATTATGGATAATGTTGGGGATTAGGTTGTGCTTCCGCTGGTTACATATGAAATCCTAGGGAGGGGTGTTACATCCTCGCTGCCTCCTCTCCACCATTGCCTCCTCTCCACCACTGCTCCTTCCTCATCTTATCCACCTCCAGCTCCTCCTCAATGTTGCCTCCTCTCTACCGCTACCTCCTCTCTGCCACTACTCCTCATCATGGTCCTATCCAGCTGCTGCTGCCATAGTTTCCATATCTCCTCCACTAAGATGTTGACGTTGCCGGTTAGCCTCAATTATTGTTGCTGCTTGCCTCCGAGCTACTGCTACCACCGTGCTACTACACTATTGAGCTACTATTGCCGCCACATTGCCTCCTCTGCTACTGCCCCCGAGCTACTGCTCCTCGCCCTAGTGGTCTCCTCTTCCTTCTCGACTGTTTTAGGTTTTCTCTCCTCCTCAAGTTTCTTCTCCTCCTCTTCCTCCTCCACCCTATATTTCTTGTTCATATTTGAAATGTTTTCATGATCATTTTTTATTGAGAATCTTGTATTCTTGTAGCTTGATGCCTTGGACCACTTATATGCATTTTTTATTGATGCCATTTTTTGTTGAAATGGTTTTCTTAGTCTTAATAAATGAGTACTTAGGGCTTAGGGTTCAATCTATTATTATGACAATCTCATAATATATGTAATCTTGGTGATGATGATATCATAATCATCATCATCATCATCATTGTCACCACCACCACCATTAAAATCAGCACCACCACCACCACCATCAAAATCAGTACCAAATTTTCATTGTGCAATCATAATCATCACACATCATCACATATCATCACAATCCGTCATCATTGTCATTATATGCCATCATCATCATCATACATAAACCATCATAATCACCATCAATCATCATCATCATCATCATCAGATCACCAATCATGATGGTGATAATGGTGATTGATGATGGTGGTGGTGGTGATGATGGTGGTCATGATGATGATGCAATCATCATCATCATCATCATCATCAATCATCCATCATTATCATCATCATCATCATCATCGTCATCGTCGTCATCGTCATCATCTTCATCATCATCTATCATCTATCATCATCATCATCATCATCATCATCATCATCATCATCATCATCATCATCATCATCATCATCATCATCATCATCATCATCATCATCATCATCATCATCATCATCATCATCATCATCATCATCATCATCATCATCATCATCATCATCATCATCATCATCATCATCATCATCATCATCATCCATCATCATCAATCACAATCATCACCATCACCATCATCATCATCACCATCATCCTCACCACCACCACCATCATCATCATAATCATCACCATCATCCATCATCATCACCATCATCACCATCACCATCACCATCATACATCATCATCAATCATATGGTGATGATGATGGTGATGATGACTGATGATGATGATGATGATTGATGATGATGGATGATGGTGATGATGATGACGATGATTTATGACGATGATTGATGATGATGGTGGTGGTGATGATGATGATGATTGATGATGATGATTGCATCATCATCACCATCATCCATCATTATCAATCACCATCATCACCATCACCATCACCATCATCAATCATTGTCATCCTCACCACCACCACCACCATGATCATCATCATAATCATCACCATCATCAATCATCATCATCACTATCATCATCATCATCATCACCATCATCCATCATCATGAATCATATGGTGATGATGATTGATGATGATGATGGTGATGATGATTGATGATGATGATTGATGATGATGGATGATGGTGATGATGATGACGATGATTGATGATGATGATTGATGATGATGATGATTGATGGTGATATGGTGGTGATGATGATGATGATTGATGATGAAAATTGCATCATCATCACCATCATCATCACCATCATCATTGGTGATATGAAGGTGATGAAGATGATGACGATGATGATTAACCCATTGATTTGTGCACCTTTTGGTGCTAATATTTATTGTGATTGTGTGCACATCTTTTTCCATCAATCTCTAGCTGCAATATAAGAAATTTTGGAACTTTATACATTGGAACTCTTGTTTAGAAAAATCAATGATGATGATGATGTAATTATTATCATCATGTATTCAGAATTGTATTTATATTTTATTATGTAAACATTTTATTTTGTAGATGTCATTGTCACACTCCAACACCAAACTCTTGAGCCAACGCTCTGTTGCACCATCATGTTATCTCCATATTGCTATCGCCTCAAGTGCTAGCTACTATCAAAGTTTGTTTTATACCGATGAAGAATATGATGAGTATATGTTGAAGTATCAATTTTATTTTGGAGATAAATGACCACCTGACTTCATATGGGCGGATGATTCCTAAGAAGAGTTAGAAGATGATTCCACAGAGGAGTCAGAAGACCAACAGTCATCATATCCTACCATAAATATAGGATCTCCGCCTGGTTTTGAACATGTAACACCCATTCCAAGTGGTAGAAAAAGAAAGTCACTCCATCATCTAAAAGAAGACATGACAATACTTCCATAAACACTGGACCACAGTGATATGGTGAGTGATATTAGTTGGTATTTGAAAAAACTACCATATCATGTGCTCAAACTTGTATTTATTTATTATGTTAAACATTTTTATTTTGTAGATGTTAATGACGCACTCTAAGATCGAAGAGGCCACTGATGTTGCTCATGAAGAGGACACCGAAGAAGACTTTGCATGATGCATCTATGTGAAGAACTATGAATCATGTTGAATAATGTTCAAGAAGATTCAGAATTCTGCACATATATGCAACATTTGCAACATATTCAAATTGTGTAATAGAATTGCTGCACATGAGTCAGATAGTACCATCATAAGAGATGACTATATCCCAAAGTATAGCCATTAGATTTTTGAACAGTGTCCCTGGCTCATACAACCCCCTACACTAAGGTTTTTTGTGATATTATGTAAGGTTTACTGCTATAATGTAACAAAATTAGACATCTTTTTGCTACCTGTAATATTATGTAACTCTACTGCAATTATGTTAGATTTTCAGAAGAGTTTGACTGTGATGTGTATTTAAAATGTGAAGTAAAGAAATGCTATATGAATTTTTGGAAGAGTTGACTAAATGTGGACTGTGATGTGTATTTGAAAAAATGTTGAATTATGTTGGCATGCTTGTGCATGTATTGTATATATGATTGTTTTTCTTACATGTTTGCCGTCATGTTATTAATCTTCTATGCTTGTAGAGAGCTTGCTGTTCTTCAGAACTTTCAGTTCTAAAGGACATTGGCTCCATGCAGGTATTTGTAGGCATGGACAGCAGGACCTGCTGTAAAAAAATAAACATAATCATTTCCCATTGGTTATTTATAAAAAACGTACTACATAAACATTCAACGTTAGTGAAATGATAATAATAGACGATTCATTACTAATAAACATATTCTCTGTTGGTTTTTCTTTATAAAAACTGACGCAACATGTAATAACCATTGCTGGTGCCATTGTATAACCGCCACGATATGTGATAGAGAAACTAATACTTTGGCAGTTGATGTGTTTTATGTAGTCAGTTTGACTGTAATCACTAACCGACGATGAAAGCAACACCATCATATAAGTTAACCGACGAAAAATGTGCTTATTTTTAGCATCACCCACTTAAGCGTTGGTCAATAACTAACGTTAGAAATCTAAAATACCTGACGTTGTATCCTCATTTTGTAGTAGTTTTAGGAGAAAAGCTATTGACATTTTATGATAAACTCATCAAGGAGGTAACTTTAAACTTGGAGTTTGATGTTAATACTATGGGGCATAACATGATCTCCCGCATAACAAAATTGCCAAAGAGGTTTTCAAGGAGTCTAAAGGTTGTGGGCCTCCACATAAAGAGAGTTGGTGGTGGAATGATGAAGTACAGAAGGCTATTAAACTGAAAAGGGAGATTTGTAGGAGATGTACCAAATCTCAAGATGATGCAACATTCCAGAGATACAAGCAAGCAAAAGAAGAAGCTAAAAAGGTTGCTCAAGAGGCAAGGTATAGATACTTTGATGATATTTATAAGAAGCTAGACACAAGAAAGGGAATATATATATATATATATATATATATATATATATATATATAATGGATTGTATAAGGGAAAGCAAAGGAAGATACTAGAGTCAAGTAAAACACATCAAGAATGATGATGGTAGAGTTTTATTAAGGACGATGATATCAAGAACCAATGGAGAAATTATTTCCATAAGCTTTTCGGTAGAGATGTTGTAAATAATGTTAGCGACCCGTGCGATATAAATACACAAGATATCATTTACACATGACGAAGTTCACTATTTGAGGTCAAGAATGCTTTGAAAAAGATGAAAATGAGAAATGCATGTGGACCAGACGATATTCCCATTGATGTATTAAAGAGTATGGGGGATGAAGGAGTTATGTGGTTAACTCCATGGGGTTTTTGTTGATTTGGAAAAGGCTTATGATCAGGTACCCATGGAAGTGTTATGTATGGTTTTAGAAAAAAAGTGTGTGCCGAACCAATACATTGACTTGATTATAGACATGTATGATAGCTCTACTGCAAGTGTGAAGACTCTTGGAGGAGAGACATCAACTATTCCTATCACAATTGGGGTACACCAAGGATGCACACTCAACCCATATATGGGATTAAGAGAGAAAGATTCCTCCCCCCTCTCCCATTCCTGTGGCAGAGGCCGAATGCCCGTGAGCGTGGTAAATCAAGGCGACAACTGGGATTCAAACCCGGGTCCCTTTGTTAGGGGACACCATCCTTGACCACTTGAGACACTCCTTTTCGGCCACACTCAACCCATATATGTTCGTTCTTGTTATGGATGAGTTGACGATGAATGTTCAGGATGATATTCCATAGTTTCTATTATTTTTTAATGATATTATTTTGATTGATGAAACTAAATATGGATTAAATGATAAAACTGAATTTTGGAGAAAGGCATTAGAATCAAATGGATTGATGATTAGTAGGAGCAAAATTGAGTGTATGCATTGCAATTTTAGCCAATCTCATAGTGTGAATGGTGGAGCCAGTCTAGACGGAGTAGATATACCAAAATGTGATAAATTTTGTTAATTGGGTTCAATTATTCATATGGATGGGGATGTCCAAAATGACATCTATCACATGATCACTACGGGATGGTTGAAATTAAGGAGTGCATTTGGAGTATTTGTGACTGGAAGATCCCTCTCAAATTAAAAAGCAAATTTTACATAATTGCTATACTACCGGCCATGCTCTATGGGAGTGAATGCTGGGAAATGGAGAAATAAGGTCTCAAGAAGAGGAATGTGGTTGAAATGTGTATGTTGATATGGACGTGTGTGAATACAAGAAAAGATCACTTGAGAAATGACTATATCAAGAATAAATTGGGGGTGGCGATCATTGAGGACAAGTTGCACAAGGGTCGACTCAGATGGTCTGGGCATGTGCAATGCAGACTGATTAATATGCCTATATAAAGTAATGCTATTGAGTCAACCAAAATTATTAGAAGAAGAGCAAGGACTAAATTAACATGGAGAGAGCTTATAAAGGGAGGTTTTGAATATCTAAACCTAGACTAGAATATGACCCATGATAGAGATGGATGGAAATAAAGGATCCATGTAGCCGACCCAACATAGTTTGGAATGATGATCAAATGATGATGATGATGATGATGATTTTTCCATAGATTTAACATGCATGTACAACATTGTTTCCTTTTTTGTTAAACCACAATTTTGTTATTACAATTTCACCTAATTTAGATATGCATAGGACATACATGTTGGTTTATACAATTTGTTTAATATAGTATTTTTTAAATAGTTAATTTAATATGTTTTTACTTTAAGTTACATTCTCTCCTAAGTAAAACTAGGATAGATAAGATTGTTTAGTTAATATGAAAATTCACAAGTAGGCTAATTTTGGTTTGTAGAATTTAAATTTGGGATTTATTTCCCTTTTGATGTCATTGAACATATTATTTATATTTTGGAGCAAAACTCATATTTTTATTTCTAAATGAAATTAGGATAATTATGATTGTTCAAATAAAGTGAAACTTGGTACCCAAGCTAATTGGGACCCAAGGAACACCGTTTAACTGTTATATACCACTTTAGAGATTTCCTTTAATGAGTTCAAATACAATTATGTTTTTAGGCCCGTAATCATTATAACATTACATCATTATCACTATTATTTATTTTTTAGTGTCCCATTATCTTCAATTACTACCAAAAGAGTTACATTTTATTATTATGCACGAAATTCATTTTTCACTCATTTAACATATTTTGTCCATTAATTCCACTTTAATTTAGATGATTGCACGTGAAAATTCCAATTGTTATTCTAATACATGTATTAGGCACATTATCCTCTTATTGTACATATTTTAGCCATTATTCACATATTAGTTAGCAAAAGAAATAATAGGTGACATGCTTAATTAATTTACTTACATGTTAGCACATAATTAAGTTACTATGTTAATATGTGGGCATTGATAAGTGATGTGGATAGGATACCTAAAAAGTAATTGATGTGGATTATAGAACTTTATACCACTTAATATGTTATATCTATGTTCAAACTTAAATATGTAATGGGTTTTTTTTGTGAACCCAGCTCATCTATTTTTTTTGTATTTTCAAATGTACATGTGTGTAAACACTCATAACGAAACAAACTCCATATGAATGCTATCAAAAGGAAGAAAAAGACTATACACATACCCAAAGAAGAATCAACTTTTGAAATAGGCTTTGACATCAATGAGGATGAACATCCATAGTTTATGTTCATCTTTCTCAAAATTCCTATGGATCCTATCATTCCTCTCTCTCCACAACCAGTAAAGGACTGAAATGCTAGCTAGCCTACTCTCTTTGCTATGAAAGCTACACATATCAATAACTGAACTTGGCACAAGAGAGTCATATTATGAACTGAAAAAGCTCCAAACTATTTTAGAGAATCTGCAATCGAAGAAAAGATGGGCAACATCCTCCTCCTCACTTTTACAAAGAGGGCATCTTGACGCAAAACTGATCCCAAGGCATTTTACATAACAAGAAGTCAGCACTTTGCCATGCCCCACCTTCCAACCAAGCAACAAGAATCTTTTAGGTCCTCTTGAAGCCCAGAGCCAATGGAAAAATGGAATGGTAACAAAATTTGTTCTGATATTGTCCAAAATGCATCTGAGATTAATTTCAGACTTACCATCAATTAGTAAATCATCATCGAAACCTTTAGGGGAAGGCAGGTCCTTCAGAATATTGTTCATACTAGAATGCAACCTCATCTTTTCAAAAAACCAAGACAAATTTCTAACAAAACAGCTGACCTTAGTATTATTGTCAATCCCAAGTTGAATAAAACTTTGAGGGCCCAAGATGTCAGCCAAAAAATTAACACCAGAAAGCCAAGGATCTTTCCAAATAGAAAGAGAAGACCCATTTCCAACTTTAACTTCAATCTACTTCCTTAGACCATCCCTTGAAAGTAGCAGTTTCTTGAAGATCCACGAGAAAGAATGTTAATATGTAAAGACCAAAAAGAGGAACTAGTTAAGTATTTATCATGGACCCACTTTATCCAAATGCTATCCTTTTTCTTTGCTAGATCCTACCCATTAAGCATAACAGAGGGTTTGATAACATCTATGATATTCCTTATCCCTAGACCACCTTCATTTTTATGCTTAATGATAGTACTCTATTTAACAAGATGAACAACGTTCTTAGTATCAGATTTACCCCATATGAAATCTCTACAAAACTTATCAATATCCTCACAGAAAAAAGAAGGTAAAGGAAAGGTAGAATTCTAATAGAGGTAAATGGTCGATAAAGTAGATTGCACCAATTCAACTGTTCCCGCCATAGACTGCTGGTTGGATTTCCAAACCTCTAACCTTCTTTTAATTTTGTTCAACAGAGGAAAGAAATGAACTTTTGATAATTTGCCTATGAACAAAGGGACACCTAGATACCTCATAGGTAAAATTCCTTCAGAGATCCCAAGGATTTCCCCAATCAAGCACTTATAAACTCTAGAACTAAAGAAAATATCACTTTTCTCAAGATTGATCTTGAGACCAGTAGCATTATAAAGATTGTCAAAAACTCTTTCGACAGCAGTAGCACTTTGAATGTTTTCTTCAAAGAAAACTAGTAGGTCATCATCAAAGATTAAGTGAGAGACAGTACAAGAAGAAAAAGCTTTCAGAGGCATGAGATTACCCTTCTCAACTTCACTATCAAGAAGGAGAGTGACCACCTGCATAACAATGACAAAGATGTATGGGGCCAAAGGGTCACCCTGCAAAACTCCATTACTGGGTTTGAAGGACTCAACAACAACACCATTTATCAAAATCTCAAAAGTCATAGTATCAAAAATTTCTTTCAACCAGATAATCCGACAATGTGGAAAATTCATGATGTGAAGAATAGTGAAGATAGAATCCCAAGAGACATAATCATAAGATTTAGAGATATCGATTTTTAAACACATTTTAGGTATACCACCTTTCCTATTAAAGTCATGGATCAACTCATTAGAAAGGAGAACAACATCCTTAATACTCCTGCCAGGAACAAACGCACATTGATTTCTACTGACGAGAGAAGGCAGTACATTCCACAACCTATTGGTTAGAAGCTTGGAGATAACCTTGAAAAAAACATTGGAGAGAGCAATAGGCCTCAGGTTCTTAAGATCATTAGAATCTTTCACTTTGGGAATGAGAGTGATGAAAGTTTGATTGGCCTCTTTAAAAAGATGACCAGAGTTAAAAAAACTCATGAATATCTTCAACCACATATGTACAAATGATACTCCAGGTTTCTTTATAAAACTTGCCATTCAAACCATTGGGACCAGGGCATTTGTTTGGATTTAGGTTTTTAACAACTTCAATGATCTCCTTGATTGGAAACCATCTATCAAGACTCATCTTATCCACATCACTAAGCCTAGGAAATCGAGCTTATTCAAAATGCCCAGGTCAGCAACAAATCCATTGTTGAAAAGACTAAAATAATAGTTCTGAATGCATGCCTTGATAGTATCAGCATCCGTAGAAATAACCCCATCAATCAGAAGAGCTTTAATATGATTAAAATTCTGTCTCACTTTCGCATTGGAGTAAAAGAATTTAGAGTTGGTATCACCTTCTCTGAGCCAACTGATTCTTGACTTTTATCTAAGCAAAGATTCCTCATGAAATCTAGCAATAGAAGCTTCTTTCCATTTTTCAATAGCATCAACTTGGAGCAAGACATTAGAAGGATCTTGATCAAGGTTAAATTGAGCTTCATTGGCAATAAAGTCCAATCTTTTCACCACTTCAAAAAAGTTCCCTACTGTCTCTTTATTCCAAACAGAAAGGCCCAAGCATATCTTTCTAAATTTAGAGTATAACTTGAAGATAGGGAACCCAGACACATCACTAACCCAATTGGTTTTGACAACATTTAAGAAACCAACTTTCTCAGTCCAAGCATTGATAAATCTGAACGGTGTATTGACCTTAGACCTTTCACCAATATCTAGTGTCAAAATCTTATGGTATTGGAGTGAAGAATACCTTTATACTCAGAAAACTTAGTCATGGATTTTTCATTACAGAGGATCATGTCGATATAAGAGGTGACAAAACCATCTCCACTTTGATGCTTGTCCCAAGAGAAAAGAGGACCAGTAAGACGTAACTCAAACAAGCCTGAGGACAACATGTAGTTGTTAAAATCCTCCATGGATTTGTTAGAAGGTGGATCCTTCCCCATACTTTCATCTACTTTCCTAACAACATTAAAATTGCCTAGAATTACCTAGTGACAATCCATAGTGACACTTATACTTTCAATTTCATTCCAAAGATGAACCCTATCCACATCAGGGTTGTGACCATACACAATAGTGACATAACAACTCCTATTTCTTAATGAGCCTATCAATCTTCCTAGCTCGAACTTTAGTTTCATTAGCATAACTAGATGAGGTTTCATGTCTATTACTTTATTATGGACTGTAGAGGCCTTAAGGTTGAGACCTCTAACATTCCAAGAAAGCATATTGATGGAACTATCCATTTGAAATTTTTGAAACCAGTACTTCACTGGTGCGTGACTCATTCCTCTCCTCACCATTAATAGTTAAATTGTCAAATTTGTTGGAAAGTGAAGTTTGAATAACATGGCTTGTTTCCTTGCTACTGATCGGACCTTTCCTTCCCTTCCCTTTTCCTTTTTTCTTCTTATTCCCCTTTTGAACTTCAAACCCATCATCCTCATTAACAGGACCCTTGTTTGTTGGAGGAGTTAACAAGTTGACTACAGTTTCCTGACCAGTGCCATCCGCTTCACATATGTTAGAGTTAGAAGACACATTGTCCTCGAAGGAATCAGTAGGTATATGGAACTCATCTTCAACATCAGTGTTAACATAGTCAATTATAACAGGAGAGCTTAGCTTAGTAGACTCTTCAAGTGAAACAACTAATACAGACTGCTTATTAGGCCTTTCATCAGTAACCTCGACAACACTCGAAGATATAGATTTCTAAACCTAGACTCTTTTCATTATAGGGAGTTCAAGTTCGCAATAATTATGTCCATACAACTTGCACACAGAGCAAAACCTTTGGTTTCCACTCGTACTCAAAGGAGATCGTGTGGGTTACTCCTTTGTCACTTGCTACTTCAAGCTTTGTTGGAAACTCAGAATTGGCAGACATTAAGATCTATAATCTTGCATACTCTAGGTTCCTTAGTTCAAAAGTAGTCTTGTCAGCATGAAGGGGATTTCCTAGAAAGGAACCAATCCTAGAAAATGTCTTCATATCCCACAGTTTGAGTGGCAGGTTATGGATACGAACCCACACAGGTATATCTGACATCCGAAACCTTCTAAGAACTGTCCCTGACTTCCACTTCATCAAGACCAAAGGCTTGCTTCTCACAAAGTATAGACCGCCATCAAGAATGTTTTCTAGGTCTAAATCCTCTAAAAATTCGATTTAGAAGAATCCTTGACCGTGGTTTATGACTTCAATCTTGCCTTTCAGAATCCAGAGTTGCGACAGATATCTTTCTAGTGTGGGCAAATGTGGCTCGAATCCCACAATGTACCCAGATAAGCATTTTTTCCATCTCTCAGCATTCCTTTATGCCTCCTCCCCCAGATAAATTAGCTTATGGCCTTAAATCTCAATGTGTACTTTCTCTAGAGATGTATCATACGTTTTTGGTTTCATTAGTTTCGCCCACGACTTGACAGTGTTAGAAGGATGAGAACCATTACAATCAACATATGGCTAAGCAATGGGCATCGAGTCTGACGAGTGAGATTCACCTGAACCCTCCTCCTCAGCGGATCTGGCATTTTAATACGTAATCGGTTACCATCGAGTTATTGATGGTATATGCATTAAAAATATACATTAAGGCATAAATTTATCCTTGTTTGGTCAAATTTTAGGAACCAAGCTTACTAACCTCCTAATCATGGAATAGAATAAGATCCTAGATTTCAGTTTGTTACGGAAGCACCCGATCGGTCAACTAACTCACTAGGTGAGTCAGGTAACTAACATGCCATGTGAATTGTGGTCCAATCGGGTAACCGGTGGAATCCCTTGTTTAGCCTTCAAAATTTTTCCATATGGTGGGAGAAAAGGGGGAAATGGAACATGAATATGTCCTTGGCTTGGTTCTTGTAAGTGTCACTACGTTAAAATGAGAAATTTCATTACAAAACTAAATTTGAGAACAAAAGTAATTTGAACTAATCGATGCAAGAATGGAGATAATAAACATGCAGAATTAACTAATCTAATATAAAAAATTCAAGTAACATGAGACAAATATGAATTTAGTCATGATAAATGGAAATCTTCATTCGTCTCATCAAAAGGGATTACAAAACATCCATTACCTAAAACATCATAAAAGCATATGGTTACTAAAACCCATTCACAACTTGCAATTTAAAGGGAACACTAAAGGGAACTAATTATCACATACATCAACAACTACCTACCCGTCACTCAGGAAAGTGAGATTACATGGACATTGTACACAAAACTAGGTTATTTCTTGTCACTTCTTGATCACCATATCCTTTCTGTTACTCCAACATACCTAAACAATATGGTGGAAACATAAAAGACTCTAGATGAGTCTTAGTCATAGTATTTCCTACACCAATATATAAGCATGCATAGATGGTTGATTAAGGTAAATTATCTATAACATAGAGATTATTATTACTCTATCAATTTCTAATAATCCATATAATTTCATAATCAAGCTATGATAAAATGGATGTCATAATTTAACTATTTTAGTGAAAAAATATAGCAATGCCAATAGTGCTTCAAACAACCATTAAAATACCCTAAATTTAGCATGGTTAGCATATTTAAAAAAAATACATGGATGTATATAATTTAAGACTCTTGTCTTGTGTGTTTCAAGATGGACCAAGTCAGATCATGAGCTAGTAACTATGAAGTCCCTCCTATCTTATTATATAAGATCTTTGCATTAACCAAATCAAGATGCCAACAAAACATGGATTGGTCATCACGACTCTTAATCAAGATGATAATGAAACATTCATAGTGCACAACAACACTACATCAGGATGTTGATGAAACATGAATCGTACATCACAAGATTATAATAGGATTCCAACAAAACATGTATCATACACCGTAACGCTACATCTGGACTTTGAAGGAACATGCATCATAAAATAGAGAACCATATCATGATTTTGATGAAACATACATTTTCAATACAATACTACATCAAGATACTAACCAGATATCCATTTTACATCACAACAATATAATAGGATGCCAATGAAACATGCATCATAGATCACAACACTACACCATGATGCCAACAAAACATGCATCATAAATCTCAACACCATATAGGATGCCAACCAAACATGCATCATACATCACAACACTATATCAAGATGTTGATTAAACATTCATCTTGCTTCACAACACTACATCAGGATGCCAACAAAACATGCACAAAACATCATTATACTACTATAGGATGTCAATGAAGCATGCATTATACATCACAACACTATATTAGTACATTGGTAAGATGTGTATTTTACATCATTACACCATGAAACCCAAGATATAACGTCAACCACACTTGTCCATAGCCATATTCATGGGGTACTACATGATTAAGGTTACATGTGATTAATTAAGTAGATTACTCGTATCTGAATTGCATCAATGAAGTTACAAACAAGATACATAGTTGTGATTGTGTCATTAATAAAGTATAAAAACTCCATAATATCCAAAGAACGTCACAATTTATATAAACTTAACCAATCATGGTGCAATTAACCATATTTAGCCATATCTACTCCCAATTCATCAATTAAGGACATACTAAGGCCAAATCCTCATAGGAATTCCATATCCACATGCAAGTTTTATTTTTCTTTGGACTGTATAAACAAAATACCATGACAAATTTCAGATTGAAACTTGCAAGCGTCAGAAAGTTGCACTTAATACAAGGTTAGGCACAAAAAACCCATATGTTAGCACAAATGGGATATTTTTAGGGTTTAGTTCCAAGTCCAACACAATACAAAAAAATAAATTTGGGAAATTGTTCTAACTTTATCTTAGAAGTACATTCTACAAGTAGAGAAGTTTGCATATTTTGTTTTCCATCGACATGGTATCAAAAAGCTTTAGAAGAACATTTATAGGGAAAGAAAGCATGCATTTTGAAATTTCAATCCTTAGAAAAATAAGAGGGCATACAACTACTCCAAAAATCACAAATAAGGAGTATAGGAATGATTTCGAATTCGTGATCTATAATGATAGAAAAATAGTCCATAGAAGTTCCATTTTGATCTATAGAGAATGCCCTAACTTCAAAAATTCAGGCTTATACAATTAAAATATGGCATGCTATTATCATCATGGATCATATTTATAATATTAGGGAGGGCATGCAAATTTGTTATAATACATTATTCTTAAAAAATAGTTCTAAAATGTCTATCTTTAGGCGTACTAGGCAAGATCAGGGCATAGAAAGGGTACTTCTACACATAAATGAGCCACTTTTAGACATCCACACAAAGTCTCATGAAATTTTCAATAGCGTATAATATAGTAAAATGTGTCATTTACAACCTATTTGATTGGCCAAACATCAAGTAATATCACAAGGTTCCTTCCCCATCAATATGGTATCCACCGAGACATTTTAAGGCACAAGAACATGTATTTAGGATTTTCAGCCTTTTGGCCACAAGGACACATGTAATTCGTACTAGGATAATCAATAGAGAAAGTCAAGGAAAATTGTGATTAGTTACTAATGTCACAAAAAACCTCATAAAGATTCCACTTCTAGGGACATAGAGGAAATTATAGGCAACTAAGAAAAGATAGATTGTTTCTTTCTTATCTTAGCATGTGTGATTGAATCAACTAGGGAGTAAGCAAATTGCTTACAAACCACATGGATACTCCTTGATCATCCCTCCAAAATCCAAATAAATCTCCATCTAGCTAGATATACCCACAAATAGGGAAAAAAGGGAGATGGTGTGGATTTTAACTATAGGAAGATTAAATCACCATGTATGACCATGGAGATCGGCCAAGTAATAATGAGAGTGGAAGGAAAGAAATAACACATAGAGAGAGATAAAGCGATACATCACATGTTTTAGACCAAAAAATAGGCTATGTATCTTTGGATCCACTAAGGGAAGCTTGTTCTTGAACATGCAAGCTTCAAACCACCTTTAAAGCAAAGATATCATGTTGCAAGATGGGTTGTCAAGGATCCAAGTCTCCCTCCATGTTCTATAGGGTTTATAAAGTTCCAAGTTATGCAATTTGGTTTATGGGTGTGGGTTATATATTGGCATGGGTGAGAAAAGACCAAAATAACCCAACTTAAGTGAGGCTATTGATGGGCAAAGATGGAAATTCTATCGAGGCTTGAGCTTCAAAATATCAAACGGGGCTTGTGGAGTATACAACATATCAAGGGTGATAATCCCAAGGGATGAGGAAGCTCATCTATAGATCAATAGAGAGTCAAAACACTCCCATCTATCGAGGTTCAATCGTCAACATAGAAACTGAGCCATGTCTTTGACTCATTGAGATGCCCTTGAAGCAATCTTATCAAAGCCTACTTTGACACCCATCTATCAAAGTACCATTTACAAACAACATATGGAGGATTTCTATATCCAAAATGAGAAATGGTCAGGCTCCTTCACCTAATGGGGTTCTAAAGAGCTCAAGAATCCACATAAGTCTAGGGTTAGGGTTACAACCCTAGATCATAACCCTAATCAACCAAGGTTCAAAATATGGAGATATCATCAAATTAATAAATATTATGAAGTAATACATGTGATTATATAATCTATAAACCATTTTCAACTAGATCCTCAATTATGGTCAATTTGCACACTAGTCCACAATTATACTTCAGATTATAATATGAAGTTAAATAGAGTGCAATTGAAGCCATATTAGAGTTATCTCTTAATCAATTGATTCCAACTAAATCCATCATGAACATGTACAAAAACATAAACTTAGATTTTCTACACATAATTTTTGAATTATGACCTCATCATCATCATCATCATCATCATCTAACCTTAGTCCCAATTATGTTGGGTTCAGCTGCATGGATCCTTCATTTCCATTCAGCTCTATTGTGGGTCATATTATGAGATGTAGGGATTCAAAATCACTTTTTATAAGATTTTCCCATGTCAATTTAGGCCTTCCTCTTCTTCTATTAATTGTGATTGAATCAATAGCATTGCTTTGTATAGGTGCATTAGCCGGTCTGTATTGCACATGTACATACCATCTGAGTCGGCCCTAACACAACTTGTTCTCAATGCTCACCATCCCCACTTTATTCCTGATATAGTCATTTCTCAAGCAATTTTTTCTTATCTTCCCACACATCCATCTTAGCATACACATTTAATCCATGTTCATCTTGTTGAGACCATTGTTTCTTCACCACCCAACATTCACTCCCATAGAGCATGGTTGTTTGTATAGTTGTTGTATTAAAATTACTTTTTAATCTAAGATGGATCTTCTGATTACATAATAATCTAGTTTCACTCCTCCATTTAAACCATCCTACAATGATCATGTGACGAATATCATTTTGGAAATCCCCATCTATTTGAATAATAGAACCCAAGTAATGAAATTTATCACATTTTGGTATATCTACTCCATCCAACTTCACTCCACAATTCACACTACGCTATTGGCTAAAAATTATGTCCTCATATTAGGTTAATTTTGCAATTAATCCAAACTTGCAAGAAACATAAATTTAGGTCAAACAAAGTGAAACACAAACCATATTAGGGTTTCCCTTAATAAATTATTTTTTATACTTAATTAAGCATTCAAGTATGATTCAAGAAATATTAGAGAGAAATTAAGGTTAATCTTGGATTAGGGTCTCACATATTTACCCAAAGACACCATGAAAAAAAATCATATGAATTCATGGATATTATAGAGATATCACCGTCAACCTTGTCCATGTCTTGTTATGCAACTCACATGAGAAGTAGAATATGGGAGCTCAAAAGCATCAATCAATCAAACAACAATGTGAAAGAATTAGCAAAATCACTCCAGAAACAAAATCCCTAAGGTTGTTTGGTGTCCAACAACACACGTTATGCTTTATCACAATGACTAACCACAAATCATAGTGGCCACCATAATTTACCAGGGAGAGGTTTGAAACTTGATCCATAACCTAGAAGTGAGATGTAATGGCTCAATGTTAATATTCAAAATGAAACACATTGTCACATTGAAGCTAGACATATTAGGGAATGAAAAACCATTTTACAACACACACAAACACTCCCTCAAATTCAAACAAGGACAAACATGTATAAAAAAGGAGACAAAACTAACTATCACATCAATCATTAAAATTAGAACCACAAATAGCTTCGCTAAGGTTGTTGAAGCCAAACCAAAGATTTGGTTTGAGGTTCCACCATCAGATTAATGTTAGAATAAGGTAAGGAAAAAATTCTAGAGTTGTGGAGTAAATAGCATCTTAGTGAAATGAAAGCAACTTGAACTTATAGAACACTTGTTTGGGATGTAGAATAAGTATTGAGGGTTTGTTTTAGGTGAAGGGCACTATATTATCTCCATCTAAATTTGGATACTAAAGAAGTGACGTCTACAAAACACAGTTCATTAAGTTTCTTTGTTGTGTGAACCTTATAAAATTATGGATTGTTAGCCTTGTGAGAGCATGATGTAATTGTCAAGATCAAGATCAAGATCCCATTCATAGGAGGGGATAGTAGTGAGATCATCATGGGACTTTACTCATTTCATTGTCCTAATCCAACTAGGACTTTGTCCCAAGGTAGGAGAAATCCCACAGTCCTTGAATCAAACTTAACATGGCTAGGGTCACTCGCCGCATAAGTGACTAACATTGTGACATAGGTTGTGGAAGCTACATTATATCCTAATTTACATAAGCAAACCTTAACTCATATTTTTATTCTCATTAAATATTTATGCATTATCTTATTTGTTTAAACTTACTCCCTAACTATTATCAAAAGAAAGTGAAAATGATACCCAACCTAACTAGACAATGTAGATTATATTCTAGGAGTTCTACCAAAATAGGGTGTTTGATTATTATTAGCATTCATGAGTTTCTATGCATAGGTTATTCTTAGTAATTTAATCATTCAATCCTATCATACACTATTTGTTTTACATGTGAGACAAAAAATTATGAAAGCTACTCTCGACATTCACTGGAGAGCTAAAAAAGGCATACAAATATAAGGGATTTTTGAGAAAATTTTGAAAATGATAGACAAATTTTTAAATTAGAGCGGATAAGACATATGAAGCATGGTGAAAAGACTGTAACATCCCTGACCTGGGTTATAAACTAACCCTAGGTGTTTTGCTTAATCATGTGATTAAATTCATGTGGTTATCTTTTGATATGTGATTAAAGCTTCTAAGGAACATATATCTCCTTTCCTGTCCTTTTTTAACAATGTTGTAATATTGTTTCGTTAAATATGGACCTATGTGCAAATTATACAAGTAGAGGGGTTAAATTGCAAATTGCACAAGTTTAGATGTTCCTCTGATAATAAGACATCATAATAATGAATGTGATGTAGTGATATGGATTCTCCAAGCTTGGGCACCAAGATGCAGCTTGTAGAGCAATCCTTGTGCTTTAAAACTTAGTTTTGGGGTAAAGTGCAATTTACCCAAAACATAGGGTGCAACATGTAAAATATACCACCTAAAGTATCTCTCATGACTCTTGACATCAACTTGAGAAAAGATGACGAGGAGGGCGCCTCATCATAATGATCAAATAAGAAAGATAACCATTATAATTAAATAATCAAGATGTATGCAAAATGACCCCTTTTATGTATACAATTTAGTAAGATGTTTGGATTCTTTTCCTCTAAACCTTGGATAAGGGAGGATTTTTGCTTAAGGTAAGAAGGGAGAGACGTGGCTAAATATGGGAGAAGGACCTATTTGAGAAATAAGGAAATAATTGTCCTTGTCTTGAAAATATACCCAAAGTATATAAGCACATCTCTTTTACAAGGCAAGGGATCGTTTCCCTTCATCTCTCTTCTTATCTCTTTGTTGTGGCCAACTAAGAAGGAGCTCAGGAGTATAGGAGAACGGCCAAGCTGAATTGGGTAAATTTTGATCACCATCTAGCTCGGATTCATGGAGGAAATCTTGCTACAAGGTTGGTTTGATAGTCTTTCTTACATAGCTCTTCTTTCTAGCCATCTTCTCCATCCAAATCTTGAGGAACGGACCTTGGACGACCTGTGGATCTCAAACCACCATTAAATCTACGAAGCTTGGAGCTCTGGATCAGTCTTAGAGGCGGGTTTTATAACTCTAACCCTTAAAGCTTTGTTATGCATCTTCTTCCTATGAAAACGTTGCTTGTTTCCCCTTCTTTGACACTTCCATGTGTTTTTGCAACCAAAACCGTGAAGAACAGTCCATGTTCTTGAGGTAGAAGAAGATGGTGATATTTCCAAAGTTCCTCCTAATCTTACTTTAGCAAACGGTCCTCCACCTCTTGCCCAAACGGTTTGCAAAACTGTTTGGAAGCAAACGGTTTCAAAACCGTTTGAAGGGCAAACAGTTTCACAAGAACGTTTGGGAGCAACTGGTCCAAGACCGTTTGGATGAGTTGAAAAAGCGTTGACCATTTGGGGATCTGTTGTAAACATTATGGACTAATCATCCACCAATAATCATCAATTAATTCCAAGTAAATCACCAATTGAAGGCACATTAGTCACCTAAACCCTAATCGGGTTTATTGCTGATTTCAATAGTACAATCATGTTGAAGTTTGGGTTGAGTGGCCCAAACGGTTTCAAAACCATTTCGGGATCACCCAAACGGTCTCAAGACCGTTTGGTGATCACCCAAGACCATTTGGAGGTCTAGGGTCAAGTGGGGTTGATCAATTGAGGGTCCAATCACATCAGGTTGTTGAATAATCAAGTGCTGATTTTGTGACCTAAATTAGAGTTCAACCCTTGAGTGAATGACTTAGTTTTTGATAAAATAATGGGCAAAAGGTCTCAAGACCGTTTGGAGGATGTCCAAACGATCCCAAGACCATTTGGGGTCAAGTCATGACCCAATTGAGTGATGGTTGAATGGGTTCAACATCAATTAGACTCATGTTGATGCATGTTGAAGGGTGATCGATTCCAAACCCTAATCTAATCAATCCAAACCCTAGTTGGTGACCAATTGAGGTTCAATTGAGGGTAAAATCAGTAAGGATTGATCTAATTGACTCAATTGATGAGTGGCTAATCTTTGTATGATCGATTGAGGGGTTCAACCTTGGAAACCCTAATTCAATTGGATAGGTTGAGGCACTTTTTGGTCCATGCAGTTTTGAGGGTGTTTGGACCAAACGGTCTCAAGACCGTTTGGGACCAAATGATACCAAGACCGTTTGGTGGTCATGCGGTTTCAAAATCAATTTGGTCATGCGGTTTTAAGATCGATTTGTCCATGCGGTTTCAAAGTCAACGTTGGCCAAACGGTCAACGGGACCAAACGGTCTTCACCTCACCTAGGGCAAACGGTCTTGATGGTGTACTTTGCCATGCGGTCTTGAAAGTCAAAGGGACCAAACGCTCAATAACTCCATGCGGTTTCAAAACCGTTTGGAGGTTGAAAGTGCAAAACCGTTTGGGGTCTTTTAAGGTCAAGAATGTTTAATGCTTTAAAGGCTAAGATGGTTTAATGGTTGATTAACCTAAACCCTAAGGATACCTAAAGACATTAAGGAGTTAAGAAATTAGTTGGTTGATGCATGTTATGGTCAATGGTGGACATTACCAAAGTACCCTTGATGGGTTTAAGTAGCCAACACCCCTTGATCAAGCAAACCCTAATTATGGTGATTAATGAATCTTAACCTAATTTGAAGGTATTAAGGAAAGTAATCTTCATACATGATGATGGTATGATCTCAATTCACTATAATGTGAACAGTAAACCCTAATTCTAGGGTAATATCATGAAATGTGAATAGTAAACCCTAATCTAGGGTGATGTGATGAAATGAACAGTAAACCCTAATTCTGGGTTATGCTTTTAAGTATGAAACTTCATGATTGAAGTATGAAGTAAGGAATTACTATTACTAATAAAGATATAGGGATTGAATAACCCTAAATGAAATGAATAGGGAAAACCTAACCTCATTGAAGGCATAATGGTACAACCCTTGAATTGAAAGATTATCTCTGTTTTGTAATAGGCTGATATAGAGATAAATTGCTTATCATCAAATATATTAATCATGCATGTTTTTATAAAGAAGTGATCATAGCCAGGTAAGGGTTATGATGTCTTATTCATTAAAATCATGTTATAATCTTTATGAATAATGATATACTATGTTGCCTGGTTTAAGAGGTAACATATGAGATTGATGGGTTGTAAGAGCCATGAGCAATAACTACATTGTGATAATTATAGTCATGCTGTTAGATGACTTATGATGATCTAAGGGTTTGAACACCCCTGTTTTTGAATCATAGTGATGAGATGGTTAAGGAATGATATCCTAATGATAACTGATGTGATATGAACTTGATACATTTAGCATTCTTCCTTTATAGTAGTTGTTTTAATGGATTATGCTTGAAAACATGTCTGATGCTAAAAGAATGCTATAATGTACTTAAATAATCAAGTATAATCATATCATGTAGAGCCCTGATCATAGATCCATCATTGTCAGTAGTTTAATGATGGTGAAATAGGTTTTCCTAAGAGAACTCCTAGAGCACATACTTTTGAGTATGTGGGGGATTATGGACGTGAATATCCTTACGTCCTAGTGTAGGAATTGATGTAAGATGTACCTTTAATCCATCAATCCTTCATTATATGTTTATGCCGGGATGATGTATCACCAATCTCCCGATGATGTTGTTAATGCCGCATCGGTGTGAGATAAACAAGAAATCCCTCGATGGCGAAGAGAGTACAAAATGCCACTGTAGCTCTAATAGCAAAGCTGCCAGAATACCCTGGAAAGCTATCATAGCAGAGACACAAGATGTCCTAAGCATGTTGATCCTCACACTGACTGAGGAAGATGAGGTCATAAGAATCTGTCTCTTTTGATGACCTATGTATGGTACCGATGCGATTTCGTAATGGTCGGTTGGAGTATGAGCGGTATACCTCATCTCCGTAGGGCATAATAATGTTTGAAAAACATAATCAGCCGCGTAGCATAACTGCTTAGGTTGAACTACGAAAAGCAATGATTGACAATACATTATTTATAATGTTCTAGTCAAGTAACTAGTATACATGCTCTTCATATTCCTTATTGAGATATTATTTGATATTCAATTATTTATAATTGAAATGATTGCTAAGAGGATGTTTCTTTACTTAATGTTAAGCCTGCTGTTGAATATTTGAAGTTATATTGCTTATTGTTATTTCTTTATTGCAATAACAAAGCTTCTGGCAGAAAGTTATAACTCTTGCTGGGACAATTATTCAATTGTCTCACCCCCGTGGGATTTGACTTTTTAGGTGGACGCCGGGGATGAAGGAACTCATCTGAGGGTGAGCAGCAGAAGCAGCAACATCAGGGACATCAGTGAATCTCAGGTGGAGATATTGTCTGTCAAGTCTTGTAGATAGCATGTCCAATGTGTCGTCTCTGTACTCTCAGATCCTAGGAGTCTATAAATCTGAGGTTTTGGCTTAATGCCTCGAGATTTTTGTATCTTGCCTTGTACAGATAACAGGACAATGGATGTATGTAATCACTCGAGATGTGATTTTATAGAGATGTAAATGATGAATCATGCTGTAAACAATTTATCTTACTTCCTTATAAAAGAGTTTTATTACCAAAATATGTCTTTCCAAAAAGTTTTAAATTTAGTGATTTTTAATAATTCCGCTGCTAGTTAATCGCTTCCGTTTTCGTTGATCTCATTTTTCTGAGACAGACGCTACAATTAGTGGTATCAGAGCTCTAGGTTCGTTGAGTCTACAGAGACATAGGACTTAGGATGTTGAGTTTGTTCTAGTATCTTCCAGTATATCTAATAGTGTCTTCTTCTCCTCAGAAGAAGAAGATAAAACTAAATATGTCTGGACCTCATGAAGAACATGTTGCGGAGAGTATGTTGCTGCACCAAGAAGAGGTGCAAGAGAACCAGATAGAGAAGAACATGTACCTGAACCACTCCAATTTAATCCAACTAACATGGGGAACACAGCTGTCCAGACCATGTTTGGGAAGTTTATGACTTCCATGACACACATAACTGATAGGATGTCTATACCTGCACCTAGGGCACCTTATGAAGCTTTGTATGGTAGACATTGTAGATCACCCCTATGTTGGTATGAGACTGATGAATACCAACTTTTAGGTCCTGATCTTGTGCAGCAGACCACAGAAAAGATTAAAGTAATACAACAACAGATAAAGACTGCACAGGATAGGTAGAAGTCATATGATGATAAACATCATAGACTCTTAGAATTCTAGGTTGGAGACAGAGTGTATCTCAAAGTCTCGCCTTGGAAGGGAGTTCTGAGATTTAGAAGGAAAGGGAAATTAGCTCCTAGGTTTATGGGGCCTTATCCAATCATTGAACAGATTGGAAAAGTAGCCTATAAACTAGAGTTGCCACCAGAATTACAGAGGTTACACCCTATGTTTCACATTTCTATGCTAAGGAAATGTCACCCTGATACAGAATCAGTTCTATGACCTATGGAAGTAGAATTGAATGATGATATATCTTATGAGGAAGGACCAGTAACAATCCTTGACAAAAGAATTAAAAAGTTGAAAAATAAAGACATAAGTCTTGTAAAAGTCCTCTGGAATCATCGTGGTATTGAAGAAGCCACATGGGAACTAGAGGAAGAGATGAGAAGGAAATACCCTGCTCTTTTCTCTTAATATGTTTTGTTGATTTTGGGGACAAAATCCTTGTAAGGGGTGGATAATTTGTAACATCCCTGACCTGGGTTATAAACTAACCCTAGGTGTTTTGCTTAATCATGTGATTAAATGCTTGTGTTTATCTTTTGATATGTAATTAAAGCTTCTAAGGAACATATACCTCCTTTCTTGTCCTTTTTGAACAATGTTGTAATATTGTTTCGTTAAATATGGACCTATGTGCAAATTATACAAGTAGAGGGGTTAACTTGCAAATTGCACATGTTTAGATGTTCCTCTGATAATAAGACATCATAAGAATGAATGTGATGTAGTGATATGGATTCTCCAAGCTTGGGTACCAAGATGCAGCTTGTAGAGCAATCCTTGTGCTTTAAAACCTAGTTTTGGGGTAAAGTGCAATTTACCCAAAATATAGGGTGCAACATGTAAAATATACCACCTAAAGTATCTCTCGTGACTCTTGACATCAACTAGAGCAAAGATGATGAGGAGGGCACCTCATCATAATGATCAAATAAGAAAGATAACCATTATAATTAAATAATCAAGATGTATGCAAAATGACCCCTTTTATGTATACAATTTAGTAAGATGTTTGGCTTCTTTTCCTCTAAACCTTGGATAAGGGAGGAGTTTTTCTTAAGGGAAGAAGGGAGAGACGTGGCTAAAGAGGGGATAAGGACCTATTTGATAAATAAGGAAATAATTGTCCTTGTCTTGAAAATATACCCAAAGTATATAAGCACATCTCTTTTACAAGGCAAGGGATCATTTCCCTTCATCTCTCTTCTTATCTCTTTGCTGTGGCCGACTAAGAAGGAGCTCAGGAGTAGAGGAGAACGGCCAAGCTGAATTGGGTAAGTTTTGATCACCATCTAGCTCGGATTCATGGAGGATATCTTGCTACAAGGTTGGTTTGATAGTCTTTCTTACATAACTCTTCTTTCTAGCCATCTTCTCCATCCAAATCTTGAGGAACGGACCTTGGATGACCTGTAGAGCTCAAACCAACATTAAAGCTACGAATCTTGGAGCTCTGGATCAGTCCTAGAGGCAGGTTTTATAACTCTAACCCTTAAAGCTTTGTTATGCATCTTCTTCCTATGAAAACGTTGCTTGTTTCCCCTTCTTTGACACTTCCATGTGTTTTTGCAACCAAAACCGTGAAGAATAGTCCATGCTCTTGAGGTAGAAGAAGATGGTGTTATTTCCAAAGTTCATCCTAATCTTACTTTATCAAACGGTCCTTCACCTCTTTCCCAAACAGTTTCAAACCGTTTGGAAGCAAACGGTTTCAAAACCGTTTGAAGGGCAAACAGTTTCACAAGAACGTTTGGGAGAAACTAGTCCAAGACCATTTGGATGAGTTGACCAAGCGTTGACCATTTGGGGATCTGTTGTAAACATTATGGACTGATCATCCACCAAGAATCATCAATTAATTCCAAGTAAATCACCAATTGAAGGCACATTAGTCACCTAAACCCTAATCGGGTTTATTGCTGATTTCAATAGTACAATCATGTTGAAGTTTGGGTTGAGTGGCCCAAACGGTTTCAAAACCATTTGGGAATCACCCAAACGGTCTCAAGACCGTTTATGATCACCCAAGACCATTTGGAGGTCTAGAGTCAAGTGGGGTTGATCAATTGAGGGTCCAATCACATCAAGTTGTTGAATAATCAAGTGCTGATTTTGTGACCTAAATTAGAGTTTAACCCTTGAGTGAATGACTTTGTTTTTGATAAAATAATGGGAAACGGTCTCAAGACCGTTTGGAGGATGTCCAAATGATCCCAAGACCGTTTGGGGTCAAGTCATGACCCAATTGAGTGATGGTTGAATGGGTTCAACATCAATTAGACTCATGTTGATGCATGTTGAAGGATGATCGATTCCAAACCCTAATCTAATCAATCCAAACCCTAGTTGGTGACCAATTGAGGTTCAATTGAGGGTCAAATCAATAAGGATTGATCTAATTGACTTAATTGATGAGTGGCTAACCTTTGTATGATCGATTGAGGGGTTCAACCTTGGAAACCCTAATTCAATTGGATAGGTTGAGGTACTTTTTGGTCCATGCGGTTTTGAGGGTGTTTGGACCAAACGGTCTCAAGACCGTTTGGGGCCAAACGGTCTCAAGACCATTTGGGACCAAACGATCCCAAGACCGTTTGCTGGTCATGCGGTTTCAAAATCAATTTGGTTATGCGGTTTCAAGATCGATTTGTCCATACGGTTTCAAAGTCAACGTTGGCCAAATGGTCAACGGGACCAAACAGTCTTCACCTCACCTAGGGAAAATGCTCTTGATGGTGTACTTGGCCATGCGGTCTCGAAAGTCAAAGGGACCAAACCGTCAACAACTCCATGCGGTTTCAAAACCGTTTGGAGGTTGAAAGTGCAAAACCGTTTGGGGTCTTTTAAGGTCAAGAATGTTTAATGCTTTAAAGGCTAAGATGGTTTAATGGTTGATTAACCTAAACTCTAAAGATACCTAAAGACATTAAGGAGTTAATAAATTAGTTGGTTGATGCATGTTATGGTCAATGGTGGACATTACCAAAGTACCCTTGATGGGTTTAAGTAGCCAACACCCCTTGATCAAGCAAACCCTAATTATGGTGATTAATGAATCTTAACCTAATTTGAAGGTATTAAGGAAAGTAATCTTCATACATGATGATGGTATGATCTCAATTCACTATAATGTGAACAGTAAACCCTAATTCTAGGGTAATATCATGAAATGTGAATAGTAAACCCTAATCTAGGGTGATGTGATGAAATGAACAGTAAACCCTAATTCTGAGTTATGCTTTTAAGCATGAAACTTCATGATTGAAGTATGAAGTAAGGAATTACTATTCCTAATAAAGATATAGGGATTGAATAACCCTAAATGAAATGAATAGGGAAAACCTAACCTCATTGAAGGCATAATGGTACAACCCTTGAATTGAAAGATTATCTCTGTTTTGTAATATGCTGATATAGAGATAAATTGTTTATCATCAAATATATTAATCATGCAGGTTTTTATAAGGAAGTGATCATAGCCAGGTAAGGGTTATGATGTCTTATTCATTAAAAGCATGTTATAAGCTTTATGAATAATGATATACTATGTTGCCTGGTTTAAGAGGTAACATATGAGATTGATGGGTTGTAAGAGCCATGAGCAATAGCTACATTGTGATAATTAAAGTCATGTTGTTAGATGACTTATGATGATCTAAGGGTTTGAACACCCCTATTTTTGAATCATAATGATGAGATGGTTAAGGAATGATATCCTAATGATAACTGATGTGATATGAACTTGATACATTTAGTATTCTTACTTTATAGTAGTTGTTTTAATGGATTATGCTTGAAAACATGCCTGATGCTAAAAGAATGCTATAATGTACTTAAATAATCAAGTATAATCATATCATGTAGAGCCCTAATCATAGTTCCATCATTGTCATTAGTTTAATGATGGTGAAATAGGTTTTCCTAAGGGAACTCCTGGAGCACATACTTTTGAGTATGTGGGGGATTATGGACGTGAATATCCTTATGTCCTAGTGTAGGAATTGATGTAAGATGTACCTTTAATCCATCAATCCTTCATTATATGTTTATGCCGGGATGATGTATCACCAATCTCCCGATGATGTTGTTAAATCCGCATCGGTGTGAGATAAACAAGAAATCCCTTGATGGCGAAGAGAGTACAGAATGCCACTATAGCTCTAATAGCAAAGTTTCCATAATACCCTGGAAAGCTATCATAGTAGAGACACGAGATGTCCTGCATGTTGATCCTCAAACTGACTGAGGAAGATGAGGTCATAAGAATCCGGCTCTTTTGATGACCTATGTATGGTACCGATGCGATTTCGTAATGGTCGGTTGGAGTATGAGCGGTATACCTCATCTCCGTAGGGCATAATAATGTTTGAAAAACATAATCAGCCGCGTAGCATAACTACTTAGGTTGAACTACGAAAAGCAATGATTGAAAATACATTGTTTATAATGTTCTAGTCAAGTAACTAGTATTCATGCTCTTCATATTCCTTATTGAGATATGCTTTGATATTCAATTATTTATAATTGAAATGATTTCTAAGAGGATGTTGCTTTACTTAATGTTAAGGCTTCTGTTGAATGTTTGAAGTTATATTGCTTATTGTTATTCCTTTATTGCAATAACAAAGCTTCTGGCAGAGAGTTATAACTCTCGCTGGGATAGTTATTCAATTGTCTCACCCCCGTAGGATTCGACTTTTTAGGTGGACGCCGAGGACGAAGGAACTCATCTGAGGGTGAGCAGCAGCAGCAACAACATCAGGGACAGCTGTGAATCTCAGGTGGAGATACTGTCTGTCAAGTCTTGTAGATAGCATGTCCTATCTATCATCTCTGTACTCTCAGGTCCAAGGAGTCAGTAGATCTGAGGTTTTTGGCTTAATGCCTCGAGATTTTTGTATCTTGCCTTGTTCAGATAACAGGGCAATGGATGTATGTAATCACTCGAGATGTGATTTTATGGAGATGTAAATGATGAATCATGTTGTAAACAATTTATCTTACTTCCTTATAAAAGATTTTATTACCAAAAGATGTCTTTCCAAAAAGTTTTAAAATTTAGTGCTTTTTAATAATTCCGCTGCTAGTTAATCGCTTCCGTTTTCGTTGATCTCATTTTTCTGAGACAGATGCTACAAAGACCATTATTGACAATCCTATCATGGTTGGGAAAGATTTTAGGCGCCCCGCATCATAAAAAATTAGCATTGCATTATGTAATCTCAAGTTTTTGAAATGTGTTTTGTTTGGGTTTGTCTTAAAAAAGCAAAACAAGAGACAAAGGAAAACATGATTAGGGTGTGTAAATCTTAAATGACCCAATATGACTATGCCTTTCCATTTTCACATCAAAGACTGTAATTTTTATTAACGAATCTCGACTGCCTTAAGATCCACTAGGATAGAGACTTGTCTTAGGAGACTTGGATGTTATATGGGAAGATAGAGAAAGGGATAACTAGGAAAGAAACCAATATGTGCAATATTTACTTTTTTTGAGCCATCAAACAAAGTTGTATGAAAGACAGTGAGAGTTATAAGAAAAAGATCAAGTTATGCAATTTGTAATCTAAGCAAACTAGACTAATAGGGAGATGTCGAGTTCAATCAATCATGGTAATGTTTTCACATGATAGATTAGCAATTTTTAGGCAAGATGAACAATTTGATGATTAAGCACATGAAGATCATATAAATTAGTTATGAAAAAATTGAGATAGATAAAGAACAACTAGATCAGGAGGACCTATTCATTCTACCATCTTTGTAGCCTCCTGGAATAGTGGAGTCAATGTGTTAGAAGAAGGATCTTCTAGGTATTTAATAACTATATATAAATAAGAATAGATGGCAACTCTCTAGATTTATGATAGTGAAAAGGGATCCTTTAGATGGTGGATATGGGTTTGGATTATGGTATCAACATCGAGAAATAAGTTTCACAAGAAAATCCTGATCATATCAGTAAAACAAAACAAAAAAACAAGATTCATGTATTTAGAAAGATCCTACCAAATGCACCATTCTTCCCTGGACTTTAAATGGAAGAACATTAGATTATACCATGTGGTACCCTGGTGCAATGTTGATTTTGCTAGGTTGTCCCCAAGGAAGAAAAAAAAGGTATGCCATATCTAATTCTTTCACTTTCTTGAAGCTTTTGATTATCTCAAATCAGAATTCTATTTTTTGTTTATTTTTAGATGAATAATTTAAATAACAAAGAGGGGAAGAGGAGAGGTTAAAATGAGGTTAGAAGTCATCCCTTTTCTTTTTATTTGTCAATAAGATATGAAATTGAACTGATCAATAAAGGAATGATTGATAATCCTATTGGTATTGGATTTGAATCTTTTATTCATGGATAATTAAACTAGGTAAGATTTATTGAAAAGGGTGTGCAAAGGCTCAAATAAAGAGTACACAAGTCTGTCGAACATATTTCTATCCATTTAACCCTAAATAAGTGGCTAATGAGTTAATGTGAGTAAACTAAATCTGTAACAAATGTGGAAATGTTGAATAAATGGTATAATCCCATAATTAGCCAAATAGAAGGCCTAATATGATTGTTGAATCTTTTTGTTATAGGAGTATTGTTTATTAATAATATTGTCTAATAAATAGAAGGTCTAGCATGATTGTTGAATGAATGAACAGAAATGGTGCATCAAGAATTTCCCCTCTCAAAACAAGGATTGAAATAAGAATGGGAAGTGCAAGCTTGAGCCATGTCTGGCCCCCACTTTTGGCTTGAAGGGCCAAAAAGGTGAGACTTCTAAAGGGATTTTCTGTTGAATCATGAGTCTAAAATCACCAAATATTTTTTAAATGTGCTTGATTTTGGGAATTTTTCATTCTCTCTATGATTAAGCATCTCAATAAATTAGGTCAGCTATGAGACCTAATGGATGGACCAATTTAGAGCTAGAGTTGTAACCCTAGAATGGTAATTATGGGGAATACCTATGCAAGATAGTGATTTCTGACATGCAAAGTGCATGTTTAGAATCGGGCTTGAAATAAAGTGCATCATGCATGTCAGAAAGGGCTTTAAATAGAATTGAGGTGCCTACTAAATGCTGGGTTTTAAGCAAAAGAGAAAATTGTGAGGTGCCTATTAAGGATAGGGCTTGAACTAGAAGATTAGTTACCTACCAAGTATATGACATGAATATAAAATGGTTTTCCTACACAAGATGGGATTGAATGCTTAACAATTTTCCTACTCAGGGTAGGGCTTCGATGCAAAAAGGAATTGTGAGGTTTGTAAACTCGTGGTAGGGCTTGATGATGCATGAAATTGCAAGGTTTTCCTACTTATATAAGGTCTTAAATGCTAAAGTAAAAGTTGTTTTTCCTACTCATGGTAGGGCAATATTCAAGAATTTGGTATGATTTGAGGTCATGATCCAAGACCAAATCGAGGTTACCTACATGATGCAGGGTTTTGATATGTAAAGTGTGTCAATTTTGCACTGCTGCTGAGTCATCGGACTTATCCACCAACGGAGTGCATGTGGTCTAGTTTAAGGTCTTGGTACATGACCCTCTGAAGGTAGCTACAATATGTAGGATTTTGAAAGATGTGATGCTTATTCAGGATAGGTCTGGTAGCATTGTTTAATATCTTGGTCCAAAACTTGAAGAGATGATGATGCCTACCTATAATAGGGCTTTTGATTTTATATGATTTTGGGTTGGATCTGATTATGAATTTTGGAAAGATCAAAGTTTAGACATTGGTTGTTTTCAAAAGATTGGAAATTAGTGTGTGGACTATGATCCATTATTCGAGATCTGAATAGATTAATATGCATCGTGGGTGTTTAAGGGAATTTTATTGGATAAGGTAAAACATTACTAATATTTAAGATCTAAGAAAGAGTATGGAGGAAATAGAAAAAACCTCGTATACTACATAAGTGAGCGACAATACAAAATCCCACTACCTAAGTATGATGTTCTCCGCACCTCTCAACAATTTGGGTTTATCTCTAACAAGCCACACTAAACTATCTACAACTTTCTCAAAAAAGAGTCAGGTATCATGAGTAGCATGGCCATGTGTCTACAATTCTTTTCCTACCAAATAAGGAAACATAAGGTAGTAAGACACGAGCCATCAAAATATCCCAGATTTGCATTGAAACTATATAGTAAAGGATTCATATGATGCAAATGTCCAACTTTGTGGGTTGGAGCCCCACCCAAACTTTGTGGACATCTTACACCAGAGTTAATTCAAAAATTCACACATAAAGAATAAGTAGCCATGGGTCTCTTCTTATTTCTTAGTAGAATGCATACTAGATTCACCTCCAAACCCCACCTCCTATTTAACATCCTAGGGTTTGAGGAATCAGATAAAATTATCTTAAAAGGAATGATTGAATTGTACATATACCAAGGTCAACTTCCTTTTGAGGGAGCCAATCACTAAGAACTTTTTGATTAAGCATGATCCACCCAGGGTAGTGATAGGTTGGGTGACTTGTTAGGAAGTTGATCCCAGAATGTGTGTGAGTGAGGAAAAAGCATGCGACTAGTGCTCGTGGTGGTTTGTGGGGTTAGTTGTCATTCTTGAAACTCTACTAGAGCCTTTGGCAGTAGTCATGGGTGTTACATCCTCATTCTATCAGTAGTAGACAACATGTTGAGATGTTTTGTACAAGTGCAAAAACTCCATTTAGGAGTATGGAACTTTATCCATAGAATTAGGTCCATAGTAACTTGAGGTGTGTGGCATGAGGTCCTACATAGACATGCCTTTGCATTCACCTACTAGGCCTGTACCATTCATTGTTTGCATCCCATAGATACTTTCCCCCAAACCTCCATCCATTTCCTGGCCTCATTCCTCCATCTCCATAAGGTATACACCCTGTATTGTACATGTTCCAAGAAACAAGCGCCATACCTAGTGGTCATCCATCTCATACAAAGGGACTGATCGTTCCTTAGGAAGACATCCACCTATTTCAAAGTCACAACAGCAACAACAACATCCTCCAAGAACATGAAGTTCAAGACTCCTTCATGGTACCTCCTAGCATCATATTCTATCTTTGTTTTAAAAGTATATTTTTTCAATTTAAAGAAAGGATTTGAGATGTGCATATTTCTTGCAAGTTTAATATTTGTTTAATTTTTCGAGTTCTTATTTGAAATTTATAATTTTTTAGAAGGAGCTGGAAATTCTTCTGAAAATCCATGGACATATTAGAAATTTTTCTAAAACTTTTATTTAAAGGGGAGTATGAGGGGCAGTCATGCATCACCCTCATTTACCAATTTTAAAAGCAACAACGGTGCAAGGAGATCCACCATGAACAACCAGAAGAGGTAGAGATGAAAATTGGTTTTTGACCAATGAAACAAAGCATTCTACGGTGGATGTTGCATGTTGAATGTTATGACCCGTCGACATGCTCAACACTGGTCCAACTATAAGGCATTAACCTATCTTAGCCCTTATATAGCTCTTTTATTATAATAATTGAATGATTGATTAATTTTTGGAAGCATTTGATTAAGTAAAATCTCTAATTTGACTTCACTATAGTTTCTTTTCCCTGGTTTCATGTTTCATGTGAGTTTTTGGATTTAATTATATTTGAAGGATGATATGAGCACCTAATTTTAGTTAATATACAATTTTTATAAGATCAAATTTTCATTCATATTCATTCTTTGTTTGATGTGCTTTGTATGTTTTTGAACCTTGAATGAATGGGGTTTCAATCTTGGGTTCAACCCCTACTCCAAACATTCTGAGTGGCTAGATGGTTGAGGCTCGATAGACAGGGCATTGACCCTCCATAGATTGGGACTAGTCTAGAATTGATATAATGGATTTATAGTGTTCCTATATGATTAGATATAAAGAGTACCTTGATGGTTTAGGTTATTGATTTAGTAGGGTTGGTTGAAGGTATCTCAAAAGGTCTATAGTTAGGGCATCTAGATAGATTGGAAGTTTAAGCTTTTAAATATGGAAGAGTTTGACCTTCATTTCCTCGAGACCCTGACAAGCCTCAAAATATTGGTTGTAAGGGCTGCCTCAACATATAGGTATCAAGGTATGTCCTAACATGATTAGTTTGAAGGCACCTCGATGGGTTAAAGAGGAGTTTAGGTAGCTCGATGGATGAAGGGTATTGACCTTGATATCCTCAAGTAGGATCCTAAAAATATATTGGGTTGGTAACCATTAATATATTTGACCATCTATAGTTCACCCTCAACATCTTCTAAGCCCTAAAAGCTCAACCTCCCTCCTTGTTTTCCCTTTGATATATCCACTTGTGTGTAGATATTTTGAACTCTCACCCACATGCTTATATATACCCATATATGTCAAATCCGTTTCTTCATTTGTCATCACCCACATCGTCTAAAACATGTAGAAGTCAAAGAGCCTACATAGATTGCCATTGGATTTTGATAGCTTTCCTTGGAGGTGGTTAAATGCTTGCATATGCATGCATTTTGAATATATAGTGTCCTTTAGTGGATCTAAAGATAGTTATCCTTGTTCTTGGACTGAAGCATGTAATATCATCCTTCCGTTCTTACTTTTCTATATTTTATTCATCTCTTCTTCTTTCTTGACCAAGATACATGGCTATCCGTCGTGGTTCTACCTTCCACTAGGTAAAATCCTCTTCTTTTCTCTCATTTTGCCCTAGGGGAGGCTAGATCTTGTTAGGTGGAATCTAGATGGAATAGTGGCTAATAATGGCATTTAGGGGATGGTCTAGATGATATCATGAAGAAGATGCTTTTTTCACTTGTTAGAAGGTGTTTTTCTTACTTCTTCCTTTATTAGACATACATACATAGCTTTATTGAAAGAGGAATTCTTAGATCTTGCCTTATATACCTAAATCTTTCTCTTTGTGTCCTAAAGTGTAATCCTTGTGAACTACTTTGAACCTTATGAATTGACCATCTCCCTAACTTAAATTGATGATCCATGGTGTTAATAATATGCGTTCTTGCGGCCATAAAGCTGAGAATTTGATATATATCTACGCAACTTTACCCTAAAAATGACTCTCTTATTACATTTTGGTTACCATGTTAATGGAAGATGAATTATAAAATATTCACTACTGTTTGAATGATCGTATAGGGTGTGAATGACAGGTTTTCAGACTTTTATGCTTCTGAAATCCCGTTGGACATAAATGATATATCTAAATGTAGCTCATTTATGCCTAAAATGGAATTTTCATGCATAATCTTGATTTATTAATATCTACCACATAATTTTGAGTTTTTCCACGAAATTTTATGGTATAAATGAATAGAATTTACCCTTAGAGGTAAATTTGATTCTTTATGTGTGAATAGCCTTCTTATGGCCCAAATGGGTGAAATATACCAAGTATGGGAACTTTAATATATGTATGAGACATTTTATATCCTTTGAACTTAACTTAGGTTAAATGATGTATCTAAATCTAAATACAAATGTGGAAGTAAATTACATGTGCCTAATAACTCATGCTAGGGTTCAAGTAAGAAAGTAAGAATAAGGGGAACTAGGGATACTCCTTCATTAGATGTGGACTTTTAATAAATAATGACAGCCTTACATGGGAGAAATCAATAATGAAAAACTATATATCCTCAATTTAATATGTATAGTCTCCTTCTATTATATTTATATAATATCAACAGATTTATAAGTATATTATAAGATGTGACACCACAAGATGTATCTTAAATGTGGTGTATATACCTATGCTTGCTGCCTTGAGCTTGATGCCTTGAGGTAGATGCCTTAAAGGCACTAATATGGATTTTGTCATTGGAATGATGGGATGAACTTTAAACAACAAATCAATCATGATGCAAATGAGTGAATATATAAATGACTAAATACTAAATTATGGTGAAGGTTTTGAAACACTTAGGATTAAACACTATGTTTCTCTTTCTATTTGGTACACTAGCTCTCATAACATATGATACACTTTATATAATAAAGTAGGTCATAGACAAGATATGTAATGATGATCAATTCCTATTTAAAATTATTTTTTCTTAAAGGCTATGCGATGTGATAATCCTCTATCATAGCTCTTACACTAAATTAGAGATAGTTAATCTTGTTGCATGATTATGCCTTAATCTAATTGATGATTATCAAAATTTCTAAGTCATGAGATAATGAACTAACTTGTGTAGTTTTTGTATGTATATTTTATTAATGGTGAAAAGAACAATACATTATGGTGATGCCTTGTTTAAGGCTGATGTTGAAAATATATGGCATAGAGGGGTGTGTCGAGTAGATGTTAGTCCTAAGGACATTTTCTAGTGAGCTTTGTGATGAGTTAAGGCTTGTGACCTACTTGATATAAAAAGAATATATGAAGAGATGTATCATATTTTTATAATACAACTCTTTACATTTAAGGTTTATATTATATATATCTTATTCTTGACCTACTTATGAAATTGCTTCTACATGATATGTATCATCATAACCTATCTAATGAGTTGAACTAAGCAAGATATTAATTTTTGAGTGAAATGGATCTGAAAGACAAGTAGCAATATTAAGTAATAAAGTGGAGCCTTACTCGTGTAGTGTATGCCCTAGAATCGTAGCAGCTATTCTATTGTTTAGAAGGTGTATGCAAATGGGTATCCTTGTATAAACATGAGGGTTGTGAGAAGTTGCTCAGATTCATATACTTTTTAGTATATGAATATGACTGATTCTTGTCTTAACTGGGGTCTTAATATGAAAAATGTATGAATGTGATCAAGGATGTAGCTCATGTGTTATGTGTTTTTGATATGATGATATGGGATTTATACCCTAATGATAGGTTCCATGACCTGAGTACCCATAATGAACCTAGTTTTGTGGGTCTACCTTTGAGCCCTCCACAAGTAGGTTTTGCTTAGGTGCCAATACTCTTTTCATACTCACACTAAAGGAGGTACAACATGAACTAATGGATATCGTTAATCCTAGGATTTTTGACATTGGGTTTAGGGAATATGTAGTCATAATCTAATGGTTTAACTAGTACACCTCAAATCAACCAGGGTAAGAGTTTAATTAATTCACAACTGAGTAGGTCATAATGATAGTGATAATCATGATATTTGTAGGATGTTCATGTTGATCATCTAAGCACTATAAGTGATTTCATATCCTCTACTTAAGGTAATTGAGATGTGTATAGTGCCTTAGTAATCTTAAAGGTTTTATACCTTGAGCTAAGGATATCATGTTCTAAAATATGGAAATAAAGTAAATTACTAGAAAATAAACTAAATAATAAATATATCTCATGCTTTCTATAATCTATCTTAAAATCCTATCTATACATGCTTATATATATGTAGAAGTAATCTTCTCATTTGGACTCTTCGTGAGTCTTATGGTTCTTCCATGATGTTTTAGGTATGATGGCACAACTGAAAGGACATGGTGATCTAGACATAACAAGTGATATAATAGTTGTTTCTAGAATGTCCTTGTACTCTCACTTTCCTAAGTGTAGGGTGGATAGTTGTAAATGGTTTTAATAAGTTTTTACGTAGTGTTTTTTCTCAGTCATGAATTATAACTATTTTGGAGTTCATATATTGGCATATTTTCACGAACATGGATTTTTTTGTAATACTATACCATGAGACTAATATAGATGTTTTGGTTCATTTCAATGTCAGAACTTCTCTTATGGTACGATTCTTATAATAAGTACTACAATTTTTAAATGGCAGCATGTTAAGATTTATGATAGTTTTTTTGCTTTTGGATCTTTGTGAAGCTCACCCTATTCTAGTTATTTTATTCATTTTTTTGTGGTTTCTAGGTTTTACGTTGGTCGTAGTTGTCTAGTTTTCTACTTTATTGGGTGGATGCTAGGGATGATTGGCAGATGGTGAATGTGTATCTTCTCATTTAATAACAACATGCCTAAATAGCTTAAAGTGAATATATCTATGTAGTTTAATAGGAGCTTTGGAGTTCATATATTGGCATATTTTCACGAACATGGATTTTTTTTGTAATACTATACCATGAGACTAATATAGATGTTTTGGTTCATTTCAATGTCAGAACTTCTCTTATGGTATGATTCTTATAATAAGTACTACAATTTTTAAATGGCAACATGTTAAGATTTATGATAGTTTTTTGCTTTTGGATCTTTGTGAAGCTCACCCTATTCTAGTTATTTTATTCATTTTTTGTGGTTTCTAGGTTTTACGTTGGTCGTAGTTGTCTAGTTTTCTACTTTATTGGGTGGATGATAGGGATGATTGGCAGATGGTGAATGTGTATCTTCTCATTTAATAACAACATGCCTAAAGAGCTTAAAGTGAATACATCGTTGTAGTTTAATAGGAGCTTTGTAAGCTACTCTTTGATAACTTGTGGTTGGCATGCCCCAATTTAGACTTGGTGTGGCTTTGGGCAGTAGCTGATATTGATAGTTTTCTATGTTAAAGAGAGGATGCTCTTTCAACATATGTTCTATATGGCAACATCTTTAACCTTTCTCTCATTGTAGTCTTCATAGATATGTGCTACTTTCAAAATTAATCACCAAGCTCTTGTATGGCAACGTCTACAAATTACTACCACAATCCATTTATAAAACAATGGAAACAATACATGATCTCGATTAAACAACAAAATTGAAAGGATTGATGTTCTACGTAGCGATCAGAAAATGGGGAGGAAAACCAAATGGTGGAGTTTCTCAACAAAATCTTCAGAAACAAATAACATCAGACACTATGCATAAAACCCACTAATTATAGAAGAATAATGAGATGCTATCTTCATTCCTTGGGTGAACAAGGATCAAGGATTCCTTGGAAGGACCTTGAAGTGTTTGAATGAAGATAGGAAACTATTTTGCAATTATTGCACCACATCACCCAAAAAATACCAAGTTCTTGAAGACACCTCGTTGTCGTCCTCCCATGAAGAACCCCACTCGCTACGACACTCCCAAACTCACTCAAATATCAAGTGGTTTTGGTGCATTTCCATGGGAATATGGGTACTTCTATACGCCTTTCCCATGACAACTAGATCATGCGGGTGCACCCACCTTTCCCTGTAGCAGGTGGTCGCATTGCGCCTTCTCTTCAAAACCTAGATCTTTCGCAATGGACATGGATAGACTATATCCTTATGTAGATCCTGGCTTCTGCAATCAGAGTGAACATATTGTATCTCCATGTGGATACTTTAACGTAGATGACTAGGCAAGCTTGTTGGGTTCCAAGTGTGCATCAATCCCAATTGAGCCCATTTAAGGTCCCAAAAGCCTCTTTTTAACTCTATCAAAGACTTCTGTACAGGCATTATGTTTTTGGTTGAGCCTTTTGGTCTAAATATACGCCAAACACTCAAATTATATGCTTTAGGAACACTTTCATACATCCAAAAAGACTCTTTTCAATAACCACCTCATTTCATGTATTATTCCAATAAGAAAATCATTTGAACCCTTTCTTAGGAAAGCGATACGAAAAAATTAAAAAAAAATGTTGCGATTAGAACAAATGTCTAAGTTCTCCTATGATAAGACCTTACAAGACCTATAGAGTTAAGAAAATCACATATACTCCTTACATGAGTCCAATCATTCCAAGAATAAGACCATATTCATTTTCATTATTGACATATATTTTGACTGGCCAAAAATATTTGTCAAATAGTTTTAGGACTTCACTCTTACCCATGTATGGATTCACAAACTATATCTCAAATCTTGTCATGATAGGATAGAATTGTTGACACTCCATTATCTGTCCACCCAATATTGATAAGCAAGTGCACTTTAAATCATGACAATTATCTATGAAGAGATAAAGTATCAAATCTGGATATGTGAACACAATTAAACTAAAATAAATTTGGCTATAAACTATGGGTGTAGCCATGGTTTTGAAATATTACATAATATACGGTTAATTGGACCGAACAAAAAGGAATATGAACATATGAAGTATGAAAGTTACATCAATAGGAAATGATTGTACTCAATACTCAATAACCAAAATATTGCAAGATTGGTAACTATTACATTACTAGATATCAGAAATGATTTAAGTAATCATGATAATTGATTATTATCAAATAATTTTATTATAGACATTTATGTATCTCTACCATGATTATAGATTGTATTCAAAATATTCAAACAACAACTCCCATAATGGGAAGGCGGGAAACCAAGACGGACATCTAATCAATGGATGTACTATTGTGGAATTATTTTCTTGGATGTTAGAAATATGAACATGTTTGGCCCTAACTGATTCCAAAGACAATTAGATATAAATCCAACCAAATATATCCAATAAATCATGTCAAACACCTCGAAAAAAAATATTAAACTTGACACACCCCTAGCACACACCCGTACATACCCTTCATTTTTTCATGTAAAACCAACTACCATGTTAGCCAAAACTAAATTACCATGAGATTAAGGTCAAAGTGGGCACACACATAGAGTGATGCCACTTAGGAGTGTTCAGAGTCCGTAAGGATACTTTTTTTTATTATCCCGGTTCTTTGACATTGCTATGACATGTATCCATGTGGGTGCACCCTCAAAACACTAACACAATAATTTATCATATGATGTTGACGTGGAGTGAGTCTACTAAGTGTACGTTTGAGAAATGCAATGCACCCTGGGTGTGTTTGTAAAACATGCTCAATAAATTTCTATGATATTTTTGTTACTATGAGATATATGAGGTCCTACATGATTAACCCTGATCCACTACATGATCTCTAGAAAAATGAGCCACATGATATTATTTAAAGAGGGTCTAAACCCTAGAACACTAGAGCTATGAGCTCACCCAAACTTCATCTTCAACTCTCAAAACCCTAGAGTAGTCCTTAGGTTATAATCATACATGATCAAAAAATGTGATTTACTTACTAATGTCTAGAAACAACATCTCTTTGTGAAGAACAAACGAGAACAAGCTCTCCTCTAACAACTATTTTTATATTACTTTTACTCATGAATTTTTTTGTTCCTTGCCAAGGTTGAAAATACCAAGTTTGGGTCTTTGGAGGATCCTAACACCTTCCCCACATGTATCATGGTGTCTTACTTGAATTTTTGGTCATAGATCTACACTTATCTATAAATTTCATAGAGTTCTACAATGGTTTTCCTTACTTTACCCATAAACAAAGATATATATATATATATATATATATATATATATATATATATATATATATATGTATATATATAGCTATTTTATTCCCTTGTAATTCTATTTTCCTTTTACTTAAGCCTTATGTAATATGGGCCTAAGTATAATAGGCTCATTAGGGTTTTCTACGTGCTTCCTTGTGGTTCTACTTTCATTTAAAGGAGAGGGTTGTACTTTTTTCAGAATGTATATACAAAGAGCAGAACGGATAGCTACATCAAGACCCCTCCTTTCCAAGCCAATGTCATCAACGTATCCCCTCCCATCTCCACTCATCATCTTCTTTCTTCTCCACCACTATTGATCATATCAAGGGAGATATAGTCTTCTTTATAGTCCCATCCTCTTCCAACAAGACGATTTAAGAGAACTACCTTCAACATTTATGTCAGTCTTATGGCCTGAAGACTGGTTGTTGATAAAGTTGTATGAAATTCTTTATATTGTTATATGTGCCTATCTTATACATGGATTTATTTACATATTATCAGATATAATTAGATCTTTCCAACATACCTCTATTTTTCTTGGGGATCCATAAGGTTCACCAACTATTCTCAATCTTTTTCTTGGAAAATTTTGTTGTTTCTCCATCTTACAGGCATGTGTCTTACCTAGGTGTGTTTCCGTACACTGATATGGCAAATCTCCTTGTGTTCTATTCTTCATCAAGTGACACAGTGTGTCAACTTTTGACACAGCATGTCGAAAACCTATAGTTGTTTTCTGTCGCAAGTGATATAGTGTGTCCAATTCCTGACACGACGTGCTAGTGACTATTTGTCCCTATTTGTACTCTTCTTTGCTTCTCCATTATACCTTGTATTACTATATTATGGGTTCATCATCTTCTACTATAGGGATGTTTGAAACACACTCAAAGTGTGTAACTTCTGTAAAATTAATGGCACCAATTATGCCTTATGGGCATGCTCATTTCATATCTATGTGCATTCCTTACAAAAATTGGAACATTTGATATATCTACTCCACCAAGAGAAGACATATCTAACAAGAAGAAAGCTACTGAAGAAGCATTTGATAGATTGAAGGTAAATTTTAAAAAGTGGGTTGAACATGACTCTTTAATTCTCTCATGGATCCTGAATATTTGTGAATCACATATCTCTACTAATCTACTCTTCACCAACACATACAAGAAGGTATGGGATCACCTTGCCCAAGTGTATCTAGCAAAGGAAATGCATCCTAAGTATTTGATCTATACAAATGTTTACATTCCCTTAAATTTGAAGATAACTTAGCCTTCGCTTCACATTTTGACATCTTTAAAGCGATTTGGGGTGAACCCAAGCTTCATCACCCTTATCATCTGATCTTACCAAGATGAAAAAGCAGAAAGAGCAAATACAACTTTGTCAATTCGTGGCATCTCTACCTCCTAGTTATGAAGAGGTTCATCAAAAAACTCTTGCATTAGAACACTTGTCAATGTTAGATGATGTCTATTTTTTACTATCTCATTTTGTATCTTCTACTACTTCCAAGGAGCTTGCGACCCTTGTTGTTGTCAGACAAGGTAATCATGGTCGTGTCTAGGGAAAAAAGTCTTAAAAATAGTGTGAAGGGATCCTCTTATTCCTTGTCCCAATCCATATTTTATGATTTCTCCAAGCACACTAATCACAATGAAGGCAAATGTTGGAGAAAGCATGGAAAATCAGACTGGCAAACAAAGTGTCAAATACTGATGCTTATAATGATTTTACTTTTGTTCCTCATGTTATTAATCTCAGATGGTGACCATGAGTTCTTGTGACCTTTAATAACTAATCAAGGTTGCTTCTACTGCTACTATTACTCTTCAAGCAAACCTTATCCAACACTCAAGGGACCCCTCCTATCTTCAAGATTCTTCCTCTTCATCAAAAGATGATTGGGTTATTCATTTAGGTTGTAGAGCCCATATGACAGGTAATAAGAAACTATTTACTTACCTGAAGAAATTTACTTGCCATCCTCCTATGTGTCTAGTAGATGTGTCTATACTCTAATTATTGGGAAAGTAGACGTGAACAATGACATCCTCAAATATGTCTTGTATGTGCCTAAATTCCCATTAAACTTGATGTCTCTTAGTAAAATTACCAAAACCTTAAATTGCATTGTAACCTTCTTTCCTTACACTATCTCTATGCAGGATCTCAGGATGAAGACGACGATTGGTAGGGGATATGAAGGTGGAGATGGTCTATACTACCTACATACCTCATCAACCCCCCCACGACTACTCTTGTAGCCTAGTACAGCTCCCTTCATCAATGGCACCTACAACTTGGTCACCCTTCTACTTCAATTTGAAGTCTTTATTTCCAACTCTATCTACTAAGAACTTTTCATGTTAGTCTTTTCAGCTTGGAAAACACTATGAAACAATGTTTCCTCACCGTCATAATAATAAGAGTCCAAGTTTGTTTTACTTAGTTCACTCTAATTTTTGGGGACCGTGTACTATTGCTAATCGAGTTGGTGTATGGTATTTTGTATCCTTTATTGATGACTGGTCTCTTGCTACTTGGATCTACTTGTTAAAAGATTGTTCTAAAGTTTTAGATGTTTTCTCCAAATTTCTAAATAAAATAAAGACTCATTTTTTGGTACTCCTAAATTCGTCTACATTGATAATTCTTTTGAATATGTGCAACATGGTTTTCAAAAGATTTTATTGCCAAGGGGAGTATTCACCAAACATTTCTATCCATGTAGGCCACAATAAAACAGAGTCACCAAAAGGAAGAATACACATCTCCTTGATGTATCTTGCACTCTCCTAACTAAAATGAAAGTATCTAAGTTATATTGGGTTGATATCATTCTTTTAGCGAATTATCTCATCAATCGGATGCCTTCTTTTGTGCTTCAAAATAAGATCCCTTATAACCTTCTCTATCCCCCTGAACTAATTTATGCCTTACCACTAAAAGTTTTCAGTTGCCTATGTTTTGTTCATAATCACCAACTTGGGAGTGATAAATTATTGTGTCGACGTGCTTTGCGTAATTGTTTTTTTAGTTACTCTCATACAAAAATAGTATAAATGTTTTGATCTTGTTTTATGTCATTTGTATGTCATAGTGGATGTCACCTTTTTGAAGACACATGTTTCTTTTCTAAACCTAGTAGCCAAGTGCCACTTCCAATTGTGCCCATTCTTGAACCCATCATGTCTACATCTCTACTTGAAGTATCCCCTACTTTGGCATCTTCTAAGACCGATGATCCACCTCAAGACAATGACGATATCACCGATTCTTTTACAACTTCTGATTTTGACAATCCCATTGAATCACTAAAAGGGAGATGAAATGGTGTCAAATATTATATATCTCAACATGAGTGTACAAATCATTTAAATGCTTCCATGGCTCAATTTACTACTACTTTATCTATAATTTCTATCCCAAATAATTTTTAGGAGGCACTACTACCCTTTGGGTGGAAACAAGCCATCGATGAGGAGATGGATGTTCTTCACTCTTGTAGGACATGGGACCTGGTTGGTCTCCCGATAGGTGGTAAACTCATTGGCTGCCAATGGGTTTTTACTCTAAATTAATTGCCTGATGGGATAATTGAACGCCTAAAGGCCTGACTTGTTGATAAAGGATACACACAAGAAGTTGGGATTGATAACTTTGAAACCTTTTCTCCAGTTGCTAGTCTTAGTTCTGTCTGGATTCTTATTTTTGTTGCTATTAATAAAGGTTGACACTTACATCAACTAGATGTTTAGAATGTCTTTCAATATGAAGATTTACATGAGACTGTCTATATGTCACAACCTGCAGGTTATGTTACTCAGGGGGCAGCCCTCTGGGAAAGTATACCTTCTAAGAAAGTCATTTAAGGCCTCAAATAGAGTGTCTGAGCATGGTTTGACAACTTATACCTTTACTGCACAAATTTGGCTTCATACGGTCTCAATGTGACCACTATTTGTGTATTATTAATTTTTATTTTTTTTAATAATGAGTTACTAGTAAGTTGATATAATTTGTAGTAGATGGTTTTCCCAATAATAATTAATGGTAATATTTTTTTTATACATCCCACTTTCATAGGCTTTACCCTCCATCTTCTAGCCTGCTGCTCCCGTCCTCTTCATCTCCTTGCCTTTCTTTCAGATACTGCTCTCATAACCACTCGGGGCATTCGTAGAATGTGCGATCTGCTTCGTTCAATCTCATCGTTGTTTTCACCAACATATCAGCCAATACATTCTGCTCCCAATACATTCTGCTCTCTAGGTTTGTATATAATTTGTAGTAGCTCCTGCTTGCTGAGGATATTCTTCACTGCCCCGACTATATTATTGAGTGACGTTGGGCATTCTGTCGTTCCATGCATGAGTTGTACCGCTTGCTTAGAGTCGCTTTGCACATAAGATTTCAGGTTTTGGTTCTGTCCGGCATTCTTGCAGCCTAAAAGGATTGCTTTCAGTTCTCCCAGGTTGTTAGCTGTTGCAAGACACAGTGTGAATTTCAAAACAGGAAATACAAAACATGCTTTTGAACTAAAAAACAATCATTTGCTTGGGTGTTGCTGCAACTGGATATTTTTGTTTGTTTACGTTTGGTAGAAGATACTTCAAGGCTGTAATTATCTGGGGAGAAGGTATCATCCCCGAAAGCCCTTTCCCAACTGACGATATTACAGCAGCAACCATCGTTAATGAAAATGGTTATCGGGTGAGTAGGTACTGCGGAGGCGGGGACTGTGAAGGAAATGGCAGAACGTGGGAATGAACCGCGCCCAAAACGGGCGCAGTCCGTTTTCAAACGTTTGTGTATGATTTGAGTCCTTCGTGAGGTTCATTTTCGCAGTGTGAGTTGGAGTTACGTCCAACCAAACACGTAAAGTTGGAAAACACAGTGAAAACCAACAGCACGTCTTCAATTACGGCCCAACCAAACGGGGCCTTAGTGAATTTGAACCGACAAATTGTTGTATGCCTCCTTTTACCCACCTTCTCTGGCTGTCTCTAATCACATAACCGCTCACCGTGATTGACTTGCCTAAGTTGATTGCAGCATCAACAGTAATGAGATTCTCTACATCTGCGGGTTTCCCTGTTTTGGCTTGTGGTTGCTTCCCCTTTATATATAGATTCTTATTCTCGTGTGTAATGTCCTCATCTAGTGTCTTAATTCTGCTGAGTATTCCAGCTTTTTCGGCCTGCTTTCCTTTAAAAATGTGTTCGTTCCTTGTTTTCCACAGAATCCAACAACATACAGAGAAGAATATGCGCCAGTCCTCATTCCCTTTCCTCTCTTTTAGATTATCTTCCAGCCATTCATTAAGGTTTTTTGTATAAAAAGCGTCTCCCCTCGTACCCCAAACTACCTTCCATATTTCCTTGCTTGTGTAGCAATCACAAACCGCATGCAAGCTCGTTTCATCTGCTTCCCCGCACCTTTGACACATGGAGTTGTCCGTCATCTTACACATCTCAGATGATTAGTGATTAACCTATCGTGTTTTAGGCACCAGAGAAAGAATTTGATCCGCTGTGTGACCGGACTATTCCAGATGCATTGCCAATCACCTTTCGTTCTTTCTATTCCTTGAATTAGTAGCTGGTAGGCAGTGCTGGCTTTGAATGTTCCATATTGGTGAAGTTTCCACCGGAGAGTGTCTTCCCCGTAGTTTGCATTTGGTGGCTCCATGCTCATTATCTTTTTGCAGGTCAGTTCATCGCACCAATATTCGAAGAAGTCTTTGTCCCAATTTCCATCATCCAGTACTGCCGACATCACCTTCATGACTTTGAGTTCATCTGGTATAATTCTTCCTTGCTTCAGCTTAGGCTTAGTGCCTGTGCCGATCCATTCATCATGCCACAGGCTCGTACGATTACCGGTTACAGCTGTCATAGCTGAGTGCTGATGCACTAGATGTATCTGATTCTTAACGGACCTCCATATAGGTGACCCACCTTTGGATAGGTTCGTTCCCCTCACATACTTGCACTCCATAAGATTCCTCCATCCTAATGGTCTGTCATTGACAAAATCCCATGTAATCTTCATCAACAGTGCATCGTTTTGTTCCTTTGTCGAGCTCAAACCCAATCCTCCATGCTCCTTAGCCGCTATAACTTTGTCCCATGCCACCAAATTGGTCTTCTTCTTATTCTCACTTCCGCTCCACAGAAATTTTGTGAATGATCTGATCTATCCTCTCTCATTCTGAATTCAGAATCTTTGTGGCCTGCATATAGTATGTTGAAGAGGCATTGAGTACTGACCGCGCCAGAGTTGTTCGGCCTGCCATGGATAGCGTTCGATTTGTCCACTGATTGACTTTTTTCATGATGTTGGCCACCAATCCTTGGTAGTAGCTCTTGCTATTTCTACCATGTATTATTTGGATTCCCAGGTGTCTCCCAATTTTAGTCGTTTCCTGCATATTTGTTGTTATGCAGATTCTCTTTCGGACCTGTGTTGGCATATGTTAGGAGTAGAAAATACTTGATTTTTCCTTGGATAGGCGTTGTCCTGAGGCTTCCTCGAATTTTCTGAGACACTTCATCATGCATCTGCTCTGTTTGGGTGTAGCTTCTCCGAACAAGACGATGTCGTCTGCAAAGCATATGTGTGAAAACGGGATTTTCTTCTTTGTGAATATTGCTGGTTTCCAATTTCCAGCGTTGACTTTGTGCTCTATGGCTTGACTCAGACGTTCCACGCATAGCACAATATAGGGTGATAGCGGGTCCCCCTGTTTTACTCCTCTGGATGGTTTGAAACTATCTAGTGTTTCGCCATTCCACATTATGGATGACCTGCCTGACGTGATTACCCACATAATAATACAGATAATATTAGTAGGTATGGCCGTTCTTGACAGTGTGTCATGGATGAATTCCCAACTCATCCTGTCATACGCCTTCGATAAGTCCAGTTTCAGAGCCATGGTCGCTTTTTGCTTGCAGATGTTTCCATTGTGTGTACAATCTCCTGAACCAGCAGAACATTATCTACGATTCTCCTTCCTAGGATAAAGCTCATTTGGTTAGGGGAGATCCATTCATTCAGATAAGATTTAATTCTTGCACTAGAACCTTGGATATGAGTTTCACACAGACGTTGTTTAGCGATATTGGCTGTAGATCACTGCACCTTTCTGGCTACTGTGTTTTTGGAATCAAAATGATTGTTCAGTCTGTAACCCCTTCTTCCAGACATCCTCCTTCGAAAGGGTTCTGTACAAATTTTATCAAAGACTCGTTAATTATTTCCCAGTTCGCGTGCAGGAATTGTGCATCGATCCCATCTAGTCCCGATGCTTTCAATGGTGCCATTTCCATCAAACATCTCCTGATCTCCTCCTGTGTGGGGTTTTGCTTAAGGTTTCGCTTGCTTTTGTCTCCAGTTTTGGAAATCTACCTATGTATTGTCTGCTTGGGTGGGCTTTTTCTCCTGGTGCGTCTTCAGTGAATAGTTTCCTGTAGTATCCATTTACATGTTCCTTCACCTCGGTTGTGTTTGCAAGCCATACTCCTTCCTCATTCTTTAACCTGGATATTTTATTTTGGGTCCTTCTCGCCTTCACCTGTGCATGAAAGAAGGCTGTGTTCCCATCCCCTAGATTCAGCCAATCACAATGTGCCTAGATTCAGCCAACCACTCTTTGTTTATTAAAACTCCTATTTTTGGCATTATTGTTCTTATTGTTTATGTAGACTATATCATTTGTTTGGAAGTAATGTTGCAAGAATTGTTGCTATAAAGAAATATCTTGTGAAATATTTTGTAATCAAAGACATTGGGCATCTACAATATTTTCTTGGCATTGAGGTAGCACATAACAAGGATGGACTATCTTTATCTCATAGAAAGTATACCCTAGACTTACTAAAACTGGAATGCTTGTTTTCTGAATGGCAATCTCCCCTATGGATCAAGCACATGATCTATGGGTAGAATCTACTCAGCCCTTAGAAGATGAATTTAGATATAAACGCTTCGTTGGAAAACTTTTATATCTTAATATTACTAGGCCAGATATATGCTTTGTTTTTGTCTTCTTAGCCAATCCATGGATTGTCCTAGGCAGTATCACTTAAAAGTTGTATGCCGAGTATTGAGATATTTAAAGAGTGCACCTGGACAGGGACTGTTTTATAATAGAAATGGGCATCTAGATGTGACTGGATATTATGATGTTATGACAAATGTAAATTTGATAGTAGATCAATCTCTTCCCTATTGTACCTTTGTAGGGTAACATGGTTATCTAGAGAAGTAAGAAACAAAATTTTGTTGCTAGATCCAGTGTAGAACATAAGTATTGTGCAATAGTACATACTACTTGTGAGTTATTATGGATCAAATATATTCTTTCTAACTTTGGGTTTCCCATAACTGATGCTATTCCATTATATTGTGACAATCTTACTACTACTTTTATTGCTAGTAATCCTTTCTTTCATGAAAAGACCAAGCATATTGAGTTGGACTGCCATTTTTTCTAAGATGTTGTGCTTACTAAGAAGATCACTACCCCTTTTCTGCCTACACATGAGAAAACTATAGATATTTTTACAAAGCCTCTCTCTAGCAAGAGAGTTGAGGAGTTGTGTTGCAAGATGTGCACGATTGATATTTATGCTCCAGCTTAAAGGGGAGTATTGAGATATATATTTATATTTAGTTGTTTATTATCTTTAATCGTGTTTTCCTTTTACTTAATCTTATGTAATATGGGCCTAAGTGATAGGCCCATTAGGTTTTTCTTTGTGCTTCCTTATATGTCTCCTCCTATTCATAGGAGAGGGTTGTACTCTTTTCATAATATAGAAATATGAATGATATCAAAAAAAGGTACTGACTCCATCCTCTATCCTATCCTTTAAACCTCGTGCATATGGGGCAAGATGTTGAAACAACATTTAACAAAATAACTTAAAACCCATAAGGTGTAATCGACACATCATGAATACACAAATGATTGGCCCTCCCCTCACACCTAGTTCTTTGGGGTGTTTACCATAAATAGAGAGAGAATATCAAGCACCTCAATAATTCTAAGAAATCTACTAGTAGTTTATGCTTCGTAATGGTAGGATAAATGGGTCCTATGCAGTAATTCTACATGAAAATTTTTGTAGGTAGAAGAAGAATAAGTATATAACATGAATTCAACCAAGTAAAACATAGTCATAAAATTAATTGAAAGCCATGTATCTTAGTTCAAAACTTCCTACTTATCCTTCAATCTCTAGATCTATAGTCATCACTCCAATAGTATAATGATTTCCATTATTCTTAGTATTTATATCAAAGTTAGGGTTTTACCCAAACCTATATTCAAATTACTTAATAAACGTGTGTATGATATTATATGCTTATTTAGAAGTTACAAACAAGGTTCAGTTAACATTTTTACAATTTTGTACTAGTTACTCTAATTTTTGGAATTTATACGAGGTTAAAAGCACTTAATAGTCCCTAAAACAAGGTCTAACATTAGAAAACAATATGTACATCATTTACATATTTGGTTTCATTATAATATTCAAATTCAAAAATGAATATTTTTCATAATAAAATATTTTTGAGGAACGATACCTATTCAATTCAAGTCAAACATATTTTTGGTAACAATTACAAGAGGGATCTAGAGGAAATATGAAAAGAGAAGATAAAATATTTTCCGTAGAAGCCAAACATAACTCCAAATACATATTATAATATCCATGGAATCACAATGTGGTGTTTCTTGTTGAATGTTCCATCATCAAGTAGTCATCAAGTAGCAAAAGCAGATAAATATGGTAGGTAGTTCAAGATGTGCATGTACAAATTTGTCTAACTCTTCCATTACCTAAACTACAAAAACCATGACATGATAAATGTGGATGCATTGGTATGCTTTTTAAAAACAACTTAAATAGTTTATTAGGAACAAAACCTATTTGGAATGACTTATAGTGTAAAATAACATTTGATTCTAAGCTCAAATGTTATGCAAAAAGATGTATATTAAGTCATATCCATTTTACACGTTCTTACTATAGATTTCCAAATCATCCTCACGTTGAAAGAAAGTCACTTGTTACTTGTAAGATCAACATCATCCTCACTTGTAGGGAAAGTTTCTTGTTATTATAATATCCTCGTCAACCTCACTTGGAGGGAGGGTCACATTTTATTCTTACACTCCACATCATACTCACTTGAATGGGGGGTCATTTGTTATTGTAAGATCCACATAAACCACATTATGATGGAGGGTCTCATTTTGTTCTTAAAATTCACATCAACCGACTTAGAGAGGCCAATTTTATTAACTAGTATACATAATGGAAAATATATTTTGTTTGGGATCTTTAGAAGATATAAATGCACATAGACACACACACACACACATATATATATACATACATATATATATATGTGTGTGTATGTGTGTGTGCATGTGTGCATGTGTGTATGTGTGCATGCAGGCATGTGTGTGTGTATGTATGTATGTGTGTATATATACGACATAGTTTTGTTACCAAGTCGGGTAACTAAGTTTAGTTACATGTGGATCTATTTTTGTAATAGGAAGGCACCAAACAGTAATGAGATGATTGAATTTGTAATACAAAGACTTGTAAAAAAACATAAATTTGTATTTTGTTCAGTGAGCAATAAAAATGAATTTTTGGGAGAAAAAAACTCCACCTCAAACTATAACCAGGAGCCGAAATTTTTTAACCAGAAAGCTCAAATTGTAACCAAAACTGTTGGGTAACTATTTTATGTTACACATCTTGGTAAAGAACACATCCCTATATATACATGTATATATATATATATATATATCTTTCTATATATATTTATACATATATATAATGAAAAAAATGTTTCCATAGGGAAAGTTGTATTTCTATCAAACACATAGCCATATATAATTTCAATAGAAGTACATAAACACTATTATCGATACCATTATCTTGTCCAAGGAGGATACGTAAGTTCAATTTTGATGATTTCATGTCTAGATCTTGGAATATCAAATCAATATTAAGACCAAGAACCGACCATGTAAATAGGTGCACATGAATCAATATACAATATAATAATAATGGTCCTATATACCAAGATTAGGATATTAAGTCCCTATATTGATCCTAGTGTGGTTACACATCCATTATCAACATTATCAAGTTTCGACTATTTGAGATCAATATATTTACAATAATATCTATAAACTTCAAATGATTGTCCAACATGTATGTCACATTAGGAATAACTCTAAATCAACGTGAAAAATACCACTTTATTATTTTTAAGGGTTTTCAAGATCAAATTTCAATTTTGAGACTTATAAGTATATTCAAGGATGTACCAAGATTTACGATAGGAAAATCATAAGATTTGATCATTATTTAGATAAGAAATTGTAAGTTCACATTATTATCATATTACATATCAAATCTATCATCGTCATGACACCAACATCGGATTAAGGGTTGCAATATATAGCAAAGTTATTTATATGTTCAAATCTAGGTCTTAGTGTCATAATAATCAAGGTGAGGTCATTAGCTGATTTAAAATAATAAAAATGTGATGTGAGATTTATCATTAAATGAGGAATAAGATTTAATAAAAGTATGTTGGACAAGCTCCTCTTGTTTTTTAATAAACAAAACTACTAATTTGCAATATTTGGAGATAATATCAATTTTCTAGATTTTTTGGAGATCTGGCTAGTTTCACTAATTGCCTAGCAAAAAGATAGAGAAATATATGAATATAAAAGTGGGATGTTCATTGTATGGAGGTTATATGTTTACTAGGAAGGAGATAAGGTGGTCAAGACTCATCTCCTCCACTAATTGTGTGCCTTAGAGAGAAGCAGAGATGCATACTGATGGGTCGTGGATTTGTGTTTCATTTTGAACCAACTAGGATCAAAGAGATGTAGTGTATCTCTCCCACTTGACCAAATTTGAGGGTAGATGTCACTATCATGTAGAAGAGATTCCACTCAAAGAGGAAGACTGATGTGCATGATTTATATATCCTTTTTGACTACTTTTGTTTGAATTTTCAATCCATTTTCTACCTCAAGTTACCTCTTTTTTTGGTGAAGTCGGGAGGTTTTATTCACCTTGCTCGCCTCATGCAAGCCAAATCAACTAAATTACTACATTCAACAATGTTTGAGCTAGAACAAAATTTGGTAGTACTACTACCGTTACATGATTGTGAGTTGATTACCTCAACCAATTCTCTTGGTGGCCTTCTATAATAATTAGAGTCCAAGGTGGGTTTCTTGATGGTGTTTCGCTAGCATGTCAACAGCTTTGTTGGCTTCACGCTTGATACTCTCATAAAACCAAGTTCTTCTAAACTTCTATTTAGCTTCTAGACACCACCTGGCTACCTTTATATTATCCTCCACATTATCTTTAATAGCTTCCTTAGCTAGGGATGAGTCTATTTCTATCTACAAGTGAGCAATGTTTTTCTCTTGTGATATGTCAAGAGCCAAAATAGAGCATGTATCACAACTTCCAACATGCTTTGTTCCTCTATCATTTTCCCAATACCTCCAATCCACCATCCTTCACTATCATGTCCAACAATATCAATGTAAGATTTATTCATTTTGAAGGTTGCATCTGTGTTGAATTTGATATAACTATCAAGTGGTGCCCTCCAGGGGTGGTCACAATTTGCACCTACACTTGGATTTGTCTTGGACCAAGATAAAAGTATCACATACTTCTAGATGCATTGAACTTGGTGAGGAACTGGTTTCTTGATGTTTTCAAAGAGTTATTGCCTCTTGTTCCTCCATATGTGTCAGCAACACAACATAAAAGTTTGCTTCTATTCATTATTCGAGCTAATGTTGGCTGCCATCCATTTCCACAGGTTACCTTCAGAGAAGAAGGTACTCACTTCCTTCATTTGATTAGCTCTTTCCATACCGGTGTGACCTGTGGGCAGTCACACAGAGCATGTAAACATGACTCCTCCTGGTCCATACATTACAGGTAGAATTTATCAATAGTCATATGTCTCATGGCTCTTCAAATGTTGTTTAAGAGAGCACCATGTCCTCCTAACCACATGGAGAGATTAACCCTCTCAATAACTTTAGAATGCTAAATCAGATCCCATTGACATGGATATTAGATCTCTTTCTCTACACAAAAGACTTCATAGGCGCTTTTGGTTGAGAACATCCCAGATTCAGTGTGGTGCCATGCCTTGAGGTCCCTGTCATATGAGCTATTAGGGATAGCATTCCTGGTGATCATGTGTATAACCTTTGTGGGAAGCCATTCTTTAAGGAATTCACAGTCCCAATTGTTGTCTAAGTTGACCAAACTGGAAACTTTTAGATCAAGCAGGTCAAGGGATTTAGTGGTCAAATTATATAGGATTTGATCATTTCACTACAACCTATGATTCTAGATGTCAGTATCTTCCCCATTCATTGGGATCATTATGGAGTTTGCAGCGATGAAGTCCTTACATTGTAAAGTTCCCCTTCCCAGTCTGGATATGTAGGGAAGATTACCACTCAAAAAGATGTTGTATTTTGTTTTAATGCAGAGAATCACAATGAGCTTCTTGCTTATGTCCCAGATGTGTTTGGAAATCATTTCCAGATTCCATTCTCTCATCGACTTAAACCTCGAGCCTCCATGCTTTTTACCATAGTGATCTTTTTCCAGGAAACTAAGGATAGTGGATGGGCCCTATGATTTTCTCCCCACATAAAAGTTTGGATGTTGCTATGTATCTGATCACATATCTTCAGAGGTATTACCACCATTTGCATAACATAGCTCAGGATGGATGTAAGGGTAGATTTAGAAAGGCACAATCTCTAGTTAAATTGAGGCTCCTAGAAGACCAAGAAGTGATGTTTGCTAATATCTTATTCAGAATTCTTCCATAAGTATCGAATTTCACCCTTTTATGAATCAGAGGCACTCCAAGTTATTTTCGAAGATTTTCAAAATGTGAGAACCTGATGATTATGCATGATCTTCTCCTTGTACGCTTTGATACACAACTTGCAAAGTGTGTACAAGATTTGTTAATCAAAATGGACTACCCAAAAACATCTCCAAACTCTTTGAATCAGTTGATGATGGTTTTCGTTTGTGAAATGTCACCCTTGGCAAAGAGAAAAATATTGTCTTCTAAGCATAGGTGGGAAACTTAAGAGCCTTTGTTATATCGCTTAATAGGTGGCCATTTCTTATCATTGATTAAGCTCTCAATTTTTTGACTCAATCATTCTTATCATAACAAGTTTCTCATTCTAAATGATATAAGACTCACCCCCCTAAAATTGAGTTAAGGGTGTAGTTAATGATTGAGTTTGGAAGACCAATACTACTCAGGGTGTCTGACACAAAAGGCCATGCCATTTTATCATAGGCTTTTAATAAATCAATTTTGATTGCCATCATCATCTTTATGCTCCCCTTCATGATAAGTATGATCACCTATGCTATGAAGATATATTGGATATTCTTCTACCAAGTATGAACACACTTTAAGCAGGAGAGATCCAACTAGAGAGGTGGCATTTTAGTCATTCCACAATGACTTTAGATGAGATCTTAAGACCAATGTTATTGAGGGAAATAGGTCTAAAGTTTTTACATGGTTTAGGCTTTGGTATTTTTTCTATAAGAGCAATGTTAGCATTGCAGAGATTGTCATCTAAGGAATTACCAACAATTGCAGCACTAACTATCTTTGGCACCAAGTTCTTCACAATGTGCTAGTTTGTGACCAGGAAAGAACCGTCAATGCCATATGGCCCTGCATCCTTGTGCGGGTTTGATTTTGAGATGATGTTGTGAATCTCAAATAGACTGGGTTTTATAGAAATGGCTTCTTCAGTTAAAGGTTTAAATCTACCTATGAAGTTTCTGATTTCCACTGGATTAACAGTCATGGGTATTGTGAATACTCTCTTCAAGTGGTTGTAGATTAAGCTTTCAGTTTTTGCATCGTCAGTGACCCATTCCTCAGATGGGTTTTTCATCATAGTTATGGTATTGTGCCATCTTCTTTGCTTTATATCAACATTATAGAATTTCATGTTGTTATTTAAATTCTTGAGCCAGTTAATGTGACTTTTTTGCTTCAAGTCATCCTTCTCCTGTTCGAGAATTTTGTTTTACCTTGCTTGCATGTCCGAAATCAAGTTGTTAGTAGTGATATCGTAATGCTCAGCTAAATTAGTTTGGAGGGTTTTGAGGTTCTCTAGCACTCTCTTCTTTTATTTGCCAATCATCCAATTTTTTTTAGTAGCCCAGTTCAAAATATCCTCTTTAGTTTCCCCAAGGGCATCCTGAAAATTCATATGAGGACAACATGTTCTGAAAACTTCATCTTTGGACCAAGACTTTTTCATCAAGAACATGGGTTGAGAAATGATCTGAGTTGTGGATCTCACCAGAATCGGGCAGTGATCTGAACTTGAATGAGGCAAATGTTTCACTATAAATTGATGAAATTGGTTGATAAAAGTATGAACTGGAAACTGCTCGATCCAAACTTTCCTAAAGCTTGTCATGTATGTATGTGAATTTCATGTCTGAGAAGCCAATGTCTATTAACTGCATTTCAATAGGGAGTTGCTGAACAAACATGCTTCATTGAAGTTGTACTGGATGCTTCCTAGTTTCTCTTCTAGGCTAAGGGTGGTGTTGAAATTACCAATCATGATCCATGGGAGTGTGAATCGTCTTCCCATATTGAACAAGTGTTTCCAAAGTAGTCTCATGGCTAATATATGGGGATTGGCATACACAAAAGTAATGATTGTGGATCCATTGACCTTTCATGTGATGAACTGCCTGTGGAAAATGATAATCTGAACATCACATTCTGTATCCTTCCAGCAGACCCAGATTCCCCCAGCAAAGCCCCTAGCTTCACGGTGGTATGATCTTGAGAACCCAACTTTTTGATAGTATTTGTAGAAAAAATTCCACTGATCTGGGGTTCTAAGATAGCAACAAACTTTGGTTTCTTCTGTGAGATAGTGTCTTTGAGGACATGACAAGTATCAAGGTTTTCGATACCTCTACTATTCCAACATAGTGTGTCTAATATAAACAACAAGTGTGTAAGGAAATGAGGGTGACTTACATTCTTAGGTGTCTGTAGCACTCTGAGAAGGATCTTGATTTTCCTTCACTTCACCAATACATGCTTCTCCTGAGTTTCTCAATGTATGTATTTGGTTCTTTCTACTAATGGAGTTACACAATACTCAATAGGAGTTTGAATAGATGCAACCCCGCGAATAGACACACGCAGTGGATAACTTTCAAAATTTGTAAGGACCTACACGTACTCACATACACCAAAACACTACACCCACAAGCGCATGGGGTCGTGTCATAGCATAGGAGGCAGCAAGTATAGGGTCGATCCACAGGGATAAAAGGGGGTACTAGAGTTGAGTTAGTTTTTGGGCTAGGTTCCTACTGCGGAGTCTAGGGTTGAAGGGTTTAAAGGTTGATTTGATGAGCAAGAAAGCAAGTAAAGGAAAGCAATCAAAATCAAACCCAAGTTAACCCTAGACAGATAATTCTACTGAGAAATAAAAGAATAAGATATGATAAGACAGGAAAGAAGAGGTCTACACTACACTAAGCTAGAAAACAAGACAAAACATCAATTAAAGACCTAAACTAGTAAGAGAAAAGCAAGAACAAGGAAAGAAACTAACTAAGCTAACACTAGATAAGCAAGAAGGCAAATAGGGTTTTAAAGAAATAAAGGGGTGTGTGGGTTGTTTAGGGGATGCACTTATCAATTAGGTTGAGGATGACATGTGAACATAATTATTTCATTTAGATTATCAAACCAAAAAACAAGCTAGAGTCTAATGAATTATCCTAAACTACTAACTGGCCATGGATATGCTAGGTTGTATATAGGGGAACTAGTCCTTAACACCCCCTACTACCCTTGTGAGGCTTGGGTTAGGGTTTAGGTGTAATCCAATTAGAGTCTAAACAAGCCTAAGTTTCTAGGTTAGATGATCTTAGGATGATTAGGGACTGAGGTTATTAATGGGAGTGGAAGTGGGGTTTAAGCCTCCCATCACCCACATTCTAGCCTTGAAAAAGCTCCATGCTAAGCACACTAAATTCATGTAATCTAGCTACTTAGATCTCTCAACTAGGGTTAGGAGAATCGATTAGCACGTAGGAAGATGGGTGGCTAGTTAGGGATCAAAGAATTGGACCTAGGAGCAAATCCCAAAATTCACACATAAACAATTTCCCTAAATTCCTAGGTGATTTCAAGCACAAACCAATAAGAAATCCATGGAGAATGAGATAGATATAGAAAATAATCATTAGAAAACAAAATTACAATGTTTACATATCATTTTTCCCCAACATGGTATCAAAGTAACATTTTTTGACTCCAAACAGCCCACCCAAGGGGCCTACCTACTCATGGAAATGCAAAATACAAAAAAGAAAGGAGAAAGAGGTAGAAGAAGTCATGGATCTTAGTGTAAATGGATCAATCCTCCTATTCAACTTCTATAAGACGTCCTCCTCCTTCCTCCAAGGTGCAAGGGGCATGGGATGATGGTGGAATAGGGTCAAAACACTAGAAAACTAGGGTTTTGGTGGTGGAAATGGTGAAATGGAGTGGAATGGAGGTAGAAATGGAGTGGAATGGGTGGAATGCAAAAATGGGGAGCTAGGAGGTGGTAGAAGGTAGCTAACCTCATGCTCCAGCCACCACCTAAGTATATATAGGTGTGGTGGAAGCAATCGGTCAAGTAGTGGTAAAGTGGGAAATGCAGTACAAAAGTAGCTAGGTTTTGTGGATAGCATGACTGTGGTGGAGTGGGGTGAGAACGATCGTGGTGGTATGGAATGAATGTGGTGAAAAATGGGGAAAATTCACAGTAACTTGGTCAAATTTGTACATGAAGTACAAGGTGGCGCGGCCGTTCTGGGTCAGTTCACCACGACCATTCTGAGTGGCACGGTCATGGTGATTCCTTCTTTGCTTTAGTGTGACTCTGTTGACTTTGGATGAGCCAACACAGCCATTTTGAGGTACCAAAACCATGGTGGTCTCTGTTACAGCACTTTGACTTGATTCTTTATTCATTCTTGGACATCTTTGCTTCAATGGAGCTTTGGCCACTAGGGGTAGGTTGAGGGAGCCTCGAACTTCACTTTAGGCCTCTCCAAGGGTAAAGAAACCCTAGGATTACTCCTCCTCTCTCTCTTCCATCAAGTGTGGTCCAAATGTCTAAAAAACATGCAAATAATGTCCATAAGTTCATTTTATACAAATATGCATATTAGGGGGAAAAACATGCAATCTAACAGGTATAGATGTGATTGAAATGCAATATGATGCAAGATGAAGCTCTAAAATAGGGCTGCATCACCACCCCAAACTTAAAACATACTTGTCCTCAAGTATACTCCAACTCAATCTCTCTACAAATTTTTCACAATTAAAAAATAACAAATGCAATGCAATAAGTGAATATTGACTAAATGGGATCAAGGGTGACTAAGTACATGCATTCCACCTCTCTCCTCTCCTCTTTCACAAACCAATCATGATTAAAGCACTGAGCCTGCAAACTACACATATAGAGCATTGAAAACACAATCAATCCATATGGTTGTCATATCACTCCGGATAAATCATTTCATGGTAGAAAAGGTCAAAAATGACTATTTTTTCTATTTTACATTCATGCATTCAATCTCATATGTCCATCCACACTACGTAACCCACGTAGATGTGAAAAAAGGCAAAATGAGCTAGTTTTAGTGTTTCCTAGCTCCATGGGCATGCAAAAGGAAGATAGGGTTGTGGTAAGAATTTGGAGTGCTTTTACACACTCATCTTTTCTTTATTTAGATGCTCTTAAATATGAGCATCTTTTATTTTCTTTTGTTGCATTTTGCATTATTTTCTTTTCTTTTCCCTTAGTGTAGGTAGGGAATATGATGACAAGAGTGAAGTGGGAGCATGGATGTGGCCACCCCAAACTTTTGGTGGTGGCCACGACTGAATATGTGCTTTTTGGCATCCTTTCATGAGGCGGAGAGGTAAGAAGATGGTAGAAGAAAAGTGAGTCAAAGAGGGGTTACTAGCATGGACATCAGCATGAGATCTCCTGCATGAAAGTTACTCCAACAATTTCATCAATCAATGACACACTACATAAATGAGCAATATTAAATCCACATTTGTATCATAAGATTTTAAAAAACTCTAAGTGTTTGTGGCTTGCTTCAGTCACAATTCAACCAAACAGTTCACAAGCATAAGAGAAGTGATGCACATGTAAAAATTTAAAAATGATGCCATTTAGTAATAGACCATGACAGTTCACTTGCATTTGTCAAAGGTCATTATGTTCAATCAAATAAGTAGAGATTGGGTCAAAACACACTTTTAGGCATGAAATTTTAAATTAGTGAAAAATTGGTCAAAATGATGCCAAGCTGCCTTCAATCACACATAATCCTATATTATTGAACATAAAGCGGGAAACAAGCAAAATCTAGCTAAAACATGCAAAAATTACCAAAAATCTACATGATGTGCAATGCATGGCAAAAAAGAGCAAAAAAAATTCAAAATTATGCAAAAATTGCAAGAAAGTAAACTACATGACATGCAAGCATGAAAAGAAGGTAAAATCTAATCTATATATCAAGAGAGACAAAACAAAACTAAATGGTAGGTGAAATGCAAAAAGAGTGAAATGGGAAAAAAGGGCATACTGTCCTAACACCCCAAACTTTTGAATCAAGTTGTCCTTAGCACGAGACTAAAGTATAGGAGTGATAGGGTAGATGATCATTATGGTGGCTCCAGTGGTGGTCCTCCCTGTGGTGGAGAATGCTGGTAGTAGGAACCCTAGTAGTTCGACTGTGGAGGTAGGTAGTTATCCTGATATGTTGATCGTGCGCTCCACCAATCTCCCCCCACTGGGGGCTCCTCTAGGCCTAGGCATGCTGAAACTTATACATGTGGTTAACTTGATAGTACATCTGCTGATGATCTAACCACATAGCATCATGGGTACACTAGAAACCCTCTTATGCCCTCAAAATGCCCTCTTAGGTTATCAGTATGTTGTCATGTGTGCTCTGGATGCTCTCCATCTGCACATGTATAGTGGACATGTCATATGTGTTCGTTGTGGGATGTTGTGGTTGATGTGATGTCTCCGCCTCACGTTGCCTCACCCTGTGTGTCTCCTGCTCCTCAACTATCCTCCTCCTCTCGACAGCTGCCTGTGACTCTCCAAGTCCTTCAAGCAGATCTATGGGCTACTGTTGCATGTCTCTAGGGTGCTCCTCTTCCCACCTCCTCAAGATGTCCAAAAAATATGGAGATGGACCACATCCCTCTAGGAGAGGTGTGGCATGGTAGGGGAGCTCCAGTGAAACCCCTGCATAAGGAGGTTTGAACTGATAGAAAATCTTCTAATCAATCACATAAATCATAGATGACTGAGTCAAATAGTGCAGGTCAATGAGCTTCCCTCCTTATGCCTTAGTGTATCCAGATACATCATGCTCTAGGGCTAGGGAAAATGAAGTCACAATCCCACCCATAATAAAGGATTCTTTCTCTTGGATGGGATTATCATCATGTGATCAATGATGAGCGACCCCAGATTTACTTGCTTTCCCTACACCATCCATCCTAACACAAAGAGGTATTTCTTGGTACAACTACCTTGATTCTCATACAGGGCAAAGATAGTGTTTTTCAATACCTTTTGAATGTATCTCGGGATGGGATTGTGAATCGAACTTGTCTTTGAATTTCCCACCACAAAGTTGTTTTGTCATGTAAGTCTCTTCCACATGGTTGTATAGTTCATAGTGGCTTCTCTTTCTATGCTCCCTTGATCAAGTAATGTTGATACATCAAGGGTTGGAGCGAAAATGCCATTGAGAAAAGATGCAATGATAAGGTAAGTGTCATTCCCAAAAGTGACACTAATGGCATCCTGTGAGACCTTCTCTAGGGTTGTAAAGAACTGTTGTGTAAGCTCCACATAGGTCTCCTGATCAATGGTCAACACCTCAAATAGCCCAACGGGCTCCAAGATATCCTAAAAAAATTGAATATACTCCAAGTCTCCATTGTTTCCTAGCAAGTGTAGTGAGTGTAAATCACTCAATGTGTCAGGCACTCCAGGTGCTTTGGCTTCTTCACCTTCTTTCCCTTACCCTCAGGTGTTTCCTCTTGATGTTCTTAAGGAGCATCCTCTTATTTTACATCTGCAATTGTTTCATCTTCATCATCTATAAGTAGCCGCCATCGTGCTCTCAGTTGTGGTTGTGGTTGCGGTGACATAGACATCAAAGGTCATGTCGCTAAAACTGACGGCTGAGTTGCCGAAACTATTGGTCAGGATACTGTCCCATATCCTCTAGGTAATCTAGAGGACTCCTCCATCGTGGGATCCACTGACGCTGCCATGTGGGGTGATTCTCCTTGTGAACCGAAGGTTGTCGATGGTGGTGGAAGGGCTAGAGGTGCTAACAAAGCCGAAAATGGTACATTCTTGGTCTGACATCTGTAGGAGATCACATCCTTGGTCTTAGCCACGACTTTCTTAGCCGTTCACTTCATTTTAGACTGAAATTGGTGGAGAAACTTGGGATTTTAGGGATTTTCATAGTTCTACGTATGTGGGGCGAAATGGAGAGAAGGTAGAGAAATCAGTGGGTGAAATTGGGTGGAAATGATAGATAGAGGTAGGGAAAATGGTAGGGAGATGATTTGGGATGTATTTGGGGTGATTTGAGGATGAATCGGGGGTGGAATGGGGCTGGCGCAGTGATGCATGGTTGCTCTCTCACGTGGAACGTTTGTGCTGTTCGTTCGAGGTTGAGTAAGCAAGTTAAGAACAAAAATGTGAATTGTTGACTTAAGTATTGGATCGGGCTGCAGCACGGCCGTGGTGAGCAACACGGCCATGGCGGCTCGCCTGATGCACGACCATGGCAACCCACACAGCCATTCTGACTAGGTAGCTACACGGCTGTCTTGCCTTGCATGACCATGCTGGGTTTATTCTTCAGTTCTCAAATTCTTTGATTCACTTTGATTTCTCTGTTGATGTTGAGTGTACCACCACGGATGTTCCATGTCACCACAGCTGTGGTGAGTATTGTGATAGTTCATTTCAACTTGAATCTCATCAAAACATCAAATCTTTGATCCAAAGTAATTTTTCATGGATTACTTGTCAAAATTTTATCTAATTTTCTTCATTTCAACCTTCTTTCACCTACACATCTCAAAATTAAACAAAAACTATTAAAAATATGTGTGTGTGTTTTCTTGGAAAGTATAAATATAACCAAAAGTATCAAAAATAGAAGGTTGGGTGAAAAATTCCCAAACATCGGTGGGTTGCCTCTCACAAGCGTCGAGTTTCATGCCTTTAGCTGGGCTTCTTGGAGATTCTTCAATCATTCATCCATTTGGAATCCTCATGTGCCCATTCTTACAATAAATGCATCTCTCATTTGTGTTCAACCTATGCTCTTCATTCCATTGATCACCAAAATTGTCGTCAAATCTTTCATCTAGATCTCCTCCTCTCAAATGATCAATCAGACTCTTGAAGTGACTATATCCAATATCCTCATCTTGAACTCGCCAGTTTAAGGACTTGTATATGTTGATATTTATCCTCATATCCATGAAAGAGACTGTCATTGTGCCACTATGCACATATATCTTTGCATCAGCTGTAGATAAGAACGATCTTCCCAATATAATGGGAATCTTCCTATCCTGTGACTCCATATCAAGAACAATGAAATCTGTAAGGAACACTACACCCTTTTCTTTGTCTATCATCACCAAAACATCATCCACTCCTCCTCTAGGAACTTTTATGGAACAGTCTGCCAATTAGAGAGTGCAATGTGCCAGCTTCAACTTGCCCAATCCCAGCTACACATAGACATTGTATGACATCAAAATCACACTAGACCCCAAATCAAATAAGGATCTATCTATGTGATGTCCCCCTATGTAACTAGGTATGAGTGGGGCTCTTGGGTCTTTTCTCTTCATGAGGAGTGACTGTAGATGACAGGGCTTACTTGTTCAGTCAACTTCACTCTCTTTGGTATTCTCCTCGTTGACCTTCTCTTCACAGTGCATAAGTTCTTAAGAAACTTGGTATATGATGGGATTTGTTTGATAGCGTCCAATAACGGAATATTGACCTTCACTTGGAGAAACACCTCAAGAATGTCAACATTATGCTTTTGTCTCCTCCTTACTTCTGATGGCTCATCTAATGCTTTAATGAATGGTGGCTCACTTACTTTGGCCTTACTTGCATCAACGTGAGATGGAACAATAGGGATGGTAGGATCTGCAAATGGAGTGTGAGGTGGATCACATGGTATCCCAAAATTAACAAGAGGTATCACAAAATCATCTTCGGCAATCTCAATCACAGTATCACCACTTGTCTTCCTTTACTTTGTTTTATCAACCTTTCTTTGACTCACGGGTTGCTCAAGATATTTCCTACTCCTTAGAACTGTCACAACACTTCCTTTCTCATGGTGGAGAGGGGGATCTACTTATAGCTGTGGAGGAGGTGGTGGTGGTACTTAGTATTGAAATTGAGGTGGAGGGGAGAATTGAGGTCAGAAGGTGAATTGTTGAGAAAGTTGTGGTGATGGAGGTGGAGGAGGAGTGTAAATATTTTTAGCCTTGGAAGTGGTCTATGGGTTGCACTTGCATGGGAGGTAGACTATAGAAAACTTGTAAAGAAGGCATTGGTCCACTTGCTTCATTGAAACTCAAGATGGGTTACGAAGACAATTTTTTCTTCTTGCAGAACAATTATGGATGATAGTTGCTCTATCCTCTCCTCAAGCCATGTGAAATTCTTTTGCACATCATCAAAACTTTTCATTCATGAGAGAACCTCTTCCTTGAACCTTGAGCTATATCTTAGACTTGTGGTTCCTAGTAGCTATAGGAGTGAGGTGTCTTCTTTTCTTCATCATATAAATCTATAGAATTGACTGAGTGGCAAAGAAAATTTGTCACTTGGTTCTTCATGATGCTCACCATGTCACCAAGAATCTTCATCACTTGCAGGCTTGAGTCATTATGAGATGTAGACGTCACACCAAAGGCATGGCCACTGTCATTCATCATGCTAGAAGCTAGAATTCTTGAACCTTCTACCAACTGGCCATACAATGGCCATATCTCCTTAGGTGGCCTAGCCATGAAAACTCATGTACAAGAAGAATATATTTTATCTTGATCCTTAGAGATAGACCAGAGTAGAATGATTGAACTAGCTACCACAAAGGGATCTCATGGTGCGGGCACTCTCTCAACATTTTCTTAAATCTCTCACAAGAACCGTGAAGCTGCTCATAGCCCATCTGACTGAAACTTGATATGGTACGTTGCATTTGTGTCAACCTTGCAATGGAGTATAATTTCCTTAGGAAGGCATTCTTCATCTCTTCCCAACCCATGATATGTCTTCTTGAATCATACCATTCTTTGGCTTTATCTTTGAGGAAGAAATAGAACAAAGTCAACCAGATTGCGTCATTAGTAGTCGGCAGCATCCTGAAGGTGGATCACCCTTCAAGAAAGGAGTCCAAGTACTTATAGGGGTTCTCACTCTCCAAGCCATAGAAGATGAGCAGCATCCCAAGAAGACTTGGAGGGATGGAGAATTACTCCCCTGGAATTTGATCAACTCTGCTAGCAATTGGCAATTTGTAGTTGCTAGGCATGAAGTAATCTTGAAGTGGCTTGTGAGGTGCATTTTGGCCTTCCATCTTGTCTCCCCGAAGTGGCTTGTCACATGCACAAAGCACAACCAAACAAAAAAGGGAAAGTTAGTAAACCAATATGCACAAAGAATGCAAAGAATAAAGAATAAATAATAGCAATGATGAAGGTCGTAGTAAAAGATCAAAACAAAACTAACTAGCTAGGCTGAGTGCCTTTAATCCCCAGTAATGACGCCAGAAAGCTTGGTGTGTTTCTGCTAATGGTGTTACACACTACTCAATTGGAGTTTGAATTGATGCAATCCTATGAACAGACACACACGGTGGATAAATTTCAAATTTTATAAGGACCTACACAAACGTACTCACATACACCAAAACACTACACCCGCAAGTGCACGGGGTCATGTCATAATATAGGAGGGCGGAAAGTATAGGTTTGATCCATATGGAGAAAAGGGGGCAGTAGATCTAGGTTAGTTTTTGTGCTAGGTTCCTACTACGGAGTCTAGGGTTGAAGGGTTTAAAGGTTGATTTGATTATTACACTAAGTTGGGCAAGAAAGCAAGTAAAGGAAAGCAAGCAAGATCAAACCTAAGTTAACAGTAGACAGATAATTCCACTGAGCAAGTAAAGACAAGGCAAGCAAGAAAAGAACAAGATACGATAAGACATGCAAGAAGAGATCTACACTACACTAAGCTATAAAATAAGAAAAAAGAGCAAATAAAGACCTAAACTAGTAAGAGCAAAGCAAGAACAAGTCAAGAAGCTAACTAAGCTAACACTAGATAAGCAAAAAGGCTATTAGGGTTTTTAATCAATAAAGGGATGTGTGGGATGTTTAGGGGATGCACTTATTAATTAGGTTGGGGGTGACATGTGAACATAATTATTTCATTGAGATTATCAAACCAAACAACAAGCTAGAGTCTAATAAATTCTCCTAAACTACTAATTGGCCATGGATATTCTAGGTTGTATATAGGGAAACTAGTCCCTAACACCCCCTACTACCCTTGGGAGGCTAAATTGGGTTATGGTTTAGTTGTAATTCAATTAGAGGCTAAAAAAGCCTAGGTTTCCAGATTAGATGATCTTAGGATGATTAGATCCTGAGGTTAGTGATGGGAGTGGAAGTGAGGTTTTAAGCCTCCCATCACCCACATTATAGCCTTGAGAAAGCTCCATGCTAAGCACACTAAATTCAACTAATGTAGCTACTTATATCTCTCTACTAGGGTAAGGAGAATTTATTAACATGTAGGAAGATGGGTGACTGGCTAGGTATCCAAGAATTGGACCTAGGAGCAAATTCCCAAATTCACACATATAAGCAATTTCCCTAATTCCTAGGCAGTTTCAAGAACAAACCAATAAGAAAACCATGGAGAATGATATAGATATAGAACATAATCATTAGAAAATGAAATTACAATGTTTGTGTATCATTTTCCCCCAACATGGTATCAAAGTAGCATTTTGACCCCAAATAGCCCACCCAAGGGGCCTAGCTACTCATGGAAATGAAAAATACAAAAACAAAGGAGAAAGAGGTAGAAGAATCTGTGGAGCCCGGTGTAGATGGACAAATCCTCCTCTTCAACTGCTGGAAGACGTCCTCCTCCCTCCTCCAAGGTGCAAGGGCCATGGAATGATGGTGGAATAGGGTCAAAACACTAGAAAACTAGGGTTTTAGTGGTAGAAATGGTGAAATGGAGTGGTATGGGTGGAATGCAAAAACGGGAGCTAAGAGGTGGTAGAAGGTAGCTAACCTCATGCTCCAACCTCCACATATGTACATATAGGTGTGATGGAAGCAATAGGTCAAGTAGGGGTAAAGTGGGGAATGCATTGCAGAAGTAGCTAGGTTTTTGTGGATAGCAGGGTCGTGGTGGTCACCACAACCATGGTGGAGTGGTGTGAGAACGGTCATGGTGGTGTGGAATGAGCGTGGTGAAAAATGGGGGAAAATCACAGTAACTTGGTCAAATTTGTACATGAAGTAGCATGGCCTTGATGGTCACCACAGCCATGGTGGATTTGATCACTCTGCCCATTCTTGGCTCCACAACCATTTTCCATCAGCTATCACATGGTCGTGCAAGGTGGTGCGGCCATTTTTGGTCAGTTCACCACGACCATTCTGAGTGGCACAGTCGTGGTGATTCCTGCTTCGCTTTAGTGTGACTCTATTGACTTTGGATGAGCCAACACGGCCATTCTGAGGTACCACAATCATGGTTGTCTCTGTTACAACACTTTGACTTGATTCTTTATTCATTCTTGGACATCTTTGCTTCAATGGAGCTTTGGCCACTAGGGGTAGGTTGAGGGAGCCTTGAACTTCACTTTAGGCCTCTCCAAGGGTAGATAAACCCTAGGATTACTCCTTATCTCTCTCTTCCATAAAGCATGGTCCAAATGTTTTAAAACATGCAAATAATGTCCATAAGTGCATTTTATACAAATATGCATATTAGGGGAAATAACACTCAATCTAACAGGTATAGATGTGACTGAAATGCAATATGATGCAAGATGAAGCCCTAAAATAGGGTTGCATCACCACCCCAAACTTAAAACATACTTGTCCTCAAGTATACTCCAACTCAATCTCTCTACAAAATTTTTCACAATTAAGAAATAACAAATGCAATGCAATAAGTGAATATTGACTAAATGGGCTCAAGGGTGACTAAGTACATGCATTCCACCTCTCTTCTCTCCTCTTTCAAAAACCAATCATGATTAAAGAACGCAACTAGCAAACTTCACATATAGAGCATTAAAAACACAATCAATCCATATGGTTGTCATATCACTCTGGATATATTGTTTCATGGTAGCAAAGGTCAAAAATGACTAATTTTGCTATTTTACATTCATGCATTCAATATCATATGTCCATCCACACTATGTAACCCACGTGGCTGTGAAAAAAGGCAAAATGAGATAGGTTTAGTGTTTCCTAGCTCCATGGGAATGCAAAAGGAAGAAAGGGTTGTGGTAAGAATTTGGAGTACTTTTACACACTCATCTTTTCTTTATTTAGATGCTCTTAAATAGGAGCATCTTTTATTTTCTTTTTTTGCATTTTGCATTTTTTTTCTTTTCTTTGCCCTTAGTATAGGTAGGGAATATGATGACAAGAGTGAAGTGGGGGCATGGATGTGGCCACCCCAAACTTTTGGAGGTGGCCACGATTGAATATGTGCTTTTTGGCATCCTTTCATGAGGCGGAGAGGTAAGAAGATGGTAGAAGAAAAGTGAGTCAAAGAGGGGTTACTAACATGGACATCAACTTGAGATCTCCTACATGAAAGTTACTCCAACAATTTCATCAATCAATGACACGCTACATAAATGAGCAATATTAAATCCACATTTGTATCATGAGATTCTACAAAACTCTAAGTGTTTGTGGCTTGCTTCAGTCACAATTCAACCAAACAATTCACAAGCATAAGAGAGGTGATGCACATGTAAAAAGTTAAAAATGATGCCATTTAGCAATAGACCATGATAGTTCACTTGCATTTGTCAAAGGTCATCATTTTCAATCAAATAAGTAGAGATTGGGTCAAAACACACTTTTAGGCAAGAAATTTTAAATTAGGGAAAAATTGGTCAAAATGATGCCAAGCTGCCTTCAATCACACCTAATCCTATACTACTGAACATAAAGAAGGAAATAAGAAAAATCTAGCTAAAACATGCAAAAATTACCAAAAATCTACATGATGTGCAATGCATGGCAAAAAATAGCAAAAATTTTGGAAATTACGTAAAAATTGCAAGAAAGTAAACTACATGACATGCAAGCATGAATATAAGGTAAAATCTAATCTATATAGCAAGAGAGAGAAAACAAAACTAAATGGCAAGTGAAATGCAAAAAGAGTGAAATGGGAAAAAAGGGCATACTACCCTACCACCCCAAACTTTTGAATCATGTTGTCCTTAGCATGACACTAAAGTGTAGGAGTGATATGGTGGATGATCATTGTGGTGGCTCCGGTGGTGGTCCTCACTATGGTGGATAATTCTGGTAGTAGGAACCCTAGTAGTTTGACTGTGGAGGTAGGTAGTTATCTTGATATGCTGACAGTGCGCTCCACCAATCTTCCCACCACTGGGGGTTCCTCTAGGCCTGGGCATGTTGAAACTTATACATGTGGTTAACTTGATAGTGCATTTGTTGATGGTCTAACCACATAGCATCCTGGGTACGCTGGAAACCCTCCTATGTCCAAAAATGCCCTCTTAGGTTCTCAGTATGTTGTCTTGTGTGCTCTGGATGCCCTCCAGCTGCACATGTATAATGGACATGTTATATGTGTTCATTGTGGGCTGTAGTGGCTGATGTGATGTATCTGCCTCATGTTGCCTCACCATGTGCGTCTCTCACTCTTCATCTATCCTCCTCATATCGATAGCTGCATGTGACTCTCCAAGTCCTTCAAGCAGATCTTCGAGCTATTATTGCATGTGTCTCTAGGGTGCTCCTATTCCCACCTCCTCAAGATGTCCAAAAAATATGGAGATGGACCACATCCCTCTAGGAGAGGTGTGGCATGGTAGGGGAGCTCCAGTGAAACCCCTGCATAAGGAGGTTTGAACTGGTAGAAAATCTTCTAATCTATCACTGAAATCATAGATGACAGAGTCAAATAGTGCAGGTCAACAATCTTCCCACCTTATGCCTTAGTGTATCCAGATACATCATGCTCCAGGGCTAGGGCAAATGAAGTCACAATGCCACCCATAATAAAGGGATTCTTTCTCTTGGATGGGATTATCTTCATGTGGTCAATGATGAGCGACCCCAGATTTACATGCTTTCCCTACACCATCCATCATAGCACAAAGAGGTATTTCTTGGTACAACTACCTTGATTCTCATATCGGGCAGATATGGCGTTTTCCAAGACCTTTTGAATGTATCTCAGGATGGGATTGTGAATCAGACTTGTCTTTGAATTTTCTGCCACAAAGTTGCTTTGTCCTGTAACTCTCTTCCACATGGTTGTATAGTTCATAGTGGTTTCTCTATCTATGCTCCCTTCATCAAGTAATGTTGATACATCAAGGGTTGGAGCAAAAATGTCATTGAGAAAAGATGCAATGATAAGGTAAGTGTCATTCCCCAAAGTGACACTGATGGCATCCTATGAGACCTTCTCAAGGGTTGTAAAGAACTATTGTGTAAGCTCCACATAGGTCTCCTGAACTATGGTCAACACCTCAAATAGCCCAACGGGCTCCAAGATATCCTAAAACAATTGAATATACTCAAAGTCTCCATTGTTTCCTAGCAAGTGTAGTGAGTGGCAATCACTCGACGTGTCAGGCACTCCAGGTGCTTTGTCTTTTTCACCTTCTTGTTCTTACCCTCAGGTGTTTCCTCTTGATGTGCTTTAGGTGCATCATCTTATTGTACATTCTTGGTCTGACGTCCGTAGGACATCACATCCTTGGTCTTAGCCATGACTTTCTTAGCCATTCGCTTCATCTTGGACTGAAATTGGTGGAGAAACTTGGGATTTTAGGGATTTTTCATAGTTCTACGTATGTGGGGCGGAATGGAGAGAAGGTGGAGAAATTGGTGGGTGAAATTGGGTGGAAATGATGGATAGAGGTAGGGAAAATTGTAGGGAGATAATTTGGGATGTATTTGGGGTGATTTGAGGATGAATCAGGGGTGGAATGGGGTTGGCGCAGTGCTGCACGGTTGCTCTCTCGCGTGGAACGTTTGTGATGTTCGCGTGGGGTTGAATAAGCAAGTAAAGAACAAAAATGTAAATTGTTGACTTAAGTATTGGATCAGGCTATAGCACGGTCGTGGTGAGAAACACGACCATGGTGGCTCACCTAATGCACGACCATGGCAGCCTACATGGACGTTCTGACTAGGTGGCTACACGGTCGTGCTGCCTTGCATGACCATGTTGGGTTTATTCTTCAGTTCTCAAATTCTTTGATTCACTTTGATTTCTCTATTGATGTTGAGTGTACCATGACGGATGTTCCACATCACCACAGCTGTGGTGAGTATTGTGGCAGTTCATTTCAAATTGAATCTCATCAAAACATCAAATCTTTGATCCAAAGTAATTTTTCATGGATTACTTGCCAAATTTTCATCTAATTTTCCTCATTTCAACCTTTTTCACCTGCACATCTCAAAATTAAACAAAAACTATTAAAAATATGTGTGTGTGTTTTCTTGGAAAAGTGTAAAATAACCAAAAGTATCAAAAATGGAAGGTTGGGTGAAAAATTCCCAAACATCGGTGGGTTGCCTCTCACAAGCGTCGAGTTTCATGCCTTTAGCTGGGCTTCTTGGAGATTCTACAATCATTCATCCATTTGGCATCCTCATGTGCCCATTCTTGCAATAAATGCATCTCTCATCTGCGTTCAACCTATGCTCTTCATCCCTTTGATCACCAAAATTGTCGTCAAATCTTTCATCTAGATCTCCTCCTCTCAAATGATAAATCAGACTCTTGAAGTGACTATATCTAATATCCTCATCTCAAACTTGTCAGTTTGAGAACTTGTATATGTTGATCTTTATCCTCATATCCATGAAAGAGACTGTCATTGTGCCACTATGCACATGTATCTCTGCATCAGCTGTAGATAAGAACGATCTTCCCAAGATAATGGGAATCTCTATCCTCCGGCTCCAGATCAAGAACAATGAAATCTGTCAAGAACACGACACCCTTTTCTTTGCTTATCATCACCAAAACATCATCCACTCTTCCTCTAGGCACTTTTATGGAATGGTCCGCCAATTGGAGAGTGCAATGTGCCCTCTTCAACTTGCCCAATCCCAGCTCCACATAGACATTGTATGACATCAAATTCACACTAGACCCCAAATCAAGTAAGGATCTATCTATGTGATGTCCCCCTATATAACTAGGTATGAGTGGGGCTCTTGGGTCTTTTCTCTTCACGAGGAGTGAGTGTTGATGATAGAGCTCACTTGTTCAGTCAACTTCACTCTCTTTGGTATTCTCCCTATTGACCTTCTCTTCACAGTGCATAAGCTCTTAAGAAACTTGGCATATGATGGGATTTGTTTGATAGCATCCAATAATGGAATATTGACCTTCACTTAGCGAAACACCTCAAGAATGTCAACATTATGCTTTTGTCTCCTCCTTATTTCCGGTGTCTCATCTAATGCTTTAATGAATGGTGGCTCACTTGCTTTGTCCTTGCTTGCATCAACGTGAGATGGAACACTAGGGATGGTAGGATCTGCAAATGGAGTGTGAAGTGGATCACATGGTATCCTAAAAATAACAGGAGGTATCACAAAATCATCTTCAGCAATCTCAATCACAGTATCACCACCTGCCTTCCTTTGCTTTGTTTTATCAACCTTTCTTTGACTCACGGGCTGCTCAAGATATTTACCACTCCTTAGAACTATCACAACACTTCCTTGCTCATGGTGGAGAGGGGGGTCTAGTTGTAGCTATGGAGGAGGTGGTGGTGGTACTTGGTATTGAAATTGAGGTGAAGGGGAGAACTGAGGTCGGAAGGTGAATTGTTGAGAAAGTTGTGGTGATGGAGGGGGAGGAGGAATATAAAGCTTTGGATAGCCTTGGAAGTGGTCTATGGGCTGCACTTGCGTGGGAGTTAGACTATAGAAAACTAGTAAAGAAGGAATTGATCCACTTGCTTCATTGAAACTCAAGATGGGTTACGAAGACAATTTTTCTTCTTGGAGAACAATTATGGAAGATAGTTCATCTATCCTCTCCTCAATCCATGTGACATTCTTTTGCACATCATCAAAACTTTTCAAACATGAGAAAACCTCTTCCTTGAACCTTGAGCTATATCTTGGACTTTGTGGTTCCCAAGTAGCTATAGGAGTGAGGTGTCTTCTTTTCTTCAACATAGAACTCTATAGAATTTACCTAGTGGCAAGGAATATTTGTCACTTGGTTCTTCATGATGCTCACCATGTCACCAAGAATCTTCATCACTTGCGGGCTGGAGTCATTATGAAATGGAGACATCACACCAAAGGCATGGCCACTGTCATTCATCATGCTAGAAGCTCAAATTCTTGAACCTTCTACCAACTGGCCATATAATGGTCATATCTCCTTAGGTGGCCTAGCCATGAAAACTCCCTCACAAGAAGAATCTATTGTATCTTGATCCTTAGAGATAGGCCAGAGTAGAATGATTGAACTAGATACCACAAAGGGATCTCATGGTGCAGGCACTCTCTCAACATTTTCTTAAATCTATCCCAAGCACCGTGAAGCTACTCATATCCCATCTGACTGAAACTTGATATGGTACATTGCATTTGTGTCAACCTTGCAATGGAGTAGAATTGCCTTAGGAAGGCATTCTTCATCTCTTCCCAACCCATGATGTGTCTTCTTGAATCATACCATTCTTTGGCTTTATCTTTGAAGGAGAAATAGAACAAGGTCAACCAGATTGTGTCATCAATAGTCAACAACATCCTGAAGGTGGATCACACTTCAACAAAGGAGTCCAAGTACTTGTAGGGGTTCTCACTCTCCAACCCATAGAAGATGAGCAATAGCCCAAGAAGACTTGGAGGGATGGAGAATTACTCTCCTGGCATTTGATCAACTCTGCTAGCAATTGGCAATTTGTAGTTGCTAGGCATGAAGTACATGAAGTAACATGGTCGTGGTGGTTACCACAATTGTGGTGGCTTGGATCACTCTGTCCATTCTTGGATCCACATCCATTTTGCCTCAGCTATCACATGGTCGTGCAAGGTGGTGTAGCCGTTCTGGGTTAGTTCACCATGACCATTCTAAGTGGCATGAAGTAGCACTGCTAGCAATGGGGAAAAATCACAGTAATGGGGAAAAATCACAGTAACTTGGTCAAATTTATACATGAAGTAGCATGACCGTGGTGTCTTGGATCACTCTACCCATTCTTGGCTCAATGACCATTCTGCATCAGCTGTCACATAGTCGTGCAATATGGCACGGCTATTCTGGGTCAGTTCACCACGGCCATTCTGAGTGGCATAGTTGTGATGATTCTTACTTTGCTTCAATGTGACTATGTTGACTTTGGATGAGCCAACACGACTGTTTTGAGGTTCCATGGTTGTGGTGGTCTTTGTTTCATAACTATGACTTGATTCTTTGTTCATTCTTGGATATCTTTGCTTCAATGGAGCTTTGGCCACTATGGGTAGGTTGAGGGATCCTCATACTTCACTTTAGGCCTCTCCAAGGGTAGAGAAACCCTAGGATCACTCCTTATCTCTCTCTTCCATCAAGCATAGTTTGAATTCTTAAAAAACATACAAATAATGTCCATAAGTGCATTTTATACAAATATGCATATTAGGGGAAATAACATGCAACCTAACATGTACATATGTGATTGAAATGCAATATGACACAAGATGAAGCCCTAAAATAGGGATGTATCAGTATTCATGATGACCTCATTGTCCTGAATATTGATGACTTCCTCTATGACCTCATCCATGTTTAGGTTCATATCAACATGATATTCAATAGTGCCTAAATCCTTGGCATTATCACCATTAAGTTCTTTCAACACCTCTCTTTTATCATCATCCGAATATATCTTCTTTTTCCATGTCTTTGTAGTTTTTTGTATAATTTTGTGTAGAATTTGTGTTTGCATTGGTGGCATGGTTTTCCTTCTGCAATCCTTTCTCCTCATTTTTTGTACCATCTTCATTCAGATTAGTCATGTTTGCAAATTTATTATGTACTCTACTTGCTTAGTTTGGTTAGGTCTCCTACTGGTGAGTCTGATTCCAATGTACAGAGACTTTATGCCTTTACATTTGTCACTTGTTACTACTGTCATGATCCTAAGGTGGCATGGAGTTATCACTCTCCTTTGAAGATGAGGTATTGATGTTATTATTATTATAGGAGGTGTTGGATGTACAATTTTTTTATCATGTCCCAATTTTGTCATAATGTTCACAGGATTTAGGGAAAACTTCATATTGAACTTGGTAGACCATTGATAAGCATCATATGAATTAATTATTCCAAAGTGTCCACCTCAATGGCCAGTCTGTAAATTTACTCCTTTTTTTAGCCATTGTGTAAGTGTCCACTTTCACCAAGCATCCCAAGGCTAGGACAATGTAGTTGGAAATTGTGGGGACATAAAGGTATATCGGTAAGTGTAGTATTCTTACCCAAGTAACCAAATATTTTGGGGGGGTCCATGATGAATGGAAAGTAGGATCCCATTTCCAAACAACTAAGAAGCAATGAAAATTTTCCAAGGACCACCTGTTAGAGCATTCTCAAAGTCATGCATCCATGAGAACTAGATAACATAGTGTCCTAGGAAACTTTGAATGTGTTAAAACAATTGATAGGGTTCCACCGAGTTTTCAAGCAATCCCTCATTGTCATATAATCAATGTTTGTGTCAATGATTTTAGCAATGACTGTGTATTTCCATGGCCTAGCAAGGTCCTCCACATATGGTTTGATTTCAAAGTCTAGATGGCCCTCTACTACTTTTATGGCAAAATATTACAGTTCTAGATTACTCTCATATAGTTTCTCCAAAAAGAATTTTTGATTAGATGGTGCTTTTGACTGATTTGCGACATTGTTAAATGATTTATTAGCACCAAGATTAGCCTATGTGAACATACAATGACCCTCTTCTGATTCACAAGTAGTTTTTTCCCCCCTGTGGGTTTCTATTTTCTGATGTGCCCAATCCTCCTAAAGGAGGAAAGGGGTCTTATGATGTGTTATCCACGTTCTCAATCCCATCCATAGAGGTGGGACCCTCTCTGCAATGGCTACTTCTCATGCCTGTGAATTGGAAGTGAGTACCAACGCTTGGTATAGATACTCTAAAACCTTTTATGGTTGTTCCTCTTAGTTCACACAGTTTTTCGAGGTCTTTCGACTGATTACCTTCCATGAAGGGGACATAGTCCACTTCTTTACCCTTACCATCATGAGTACCAACTCCACCTCTCAATCCATATCCACTCCAACCACCTCCATCGCCCCTCACTCCCGCGCACCCTAGAGCCCCCAAAAACCCAAGCAATCTCCATCTCTACCTCAAGTTGCCTCTAATAATTCTAGATTTCCCATTTGATTATTATCTTTACTCAATCCATTTTTGTAATTATAGGTAAATATTTTTATGACAAATGGGATCAATTTGATCATGATTCGACCTCATTTAGATTCCCCAAGAAATTGCACAAATTTGAAAACTTTTCTGAGGTTTATAATAGAAAAATGTCATGTGGCTTATCAAACATAGTGTGTTAACAATAGGCAAAGACATACTCACTCTGATGCATAGAAACATGGTGTGTCATCCAACTGACATGCCATGTCATCTCATTACAAGAATTAGTCAAATTCCTTGTCTTGCAAGAACACGGTGTGTCTTAAATGCAAACATCATGTCTAATCAATTTAGGGTTGTCTAGACTTTCTTGACTTATAGCAAATGGCATGTTGGTCAACAAACATGTCGTGCAACCTTCTCATAAGGTAATTCTAACTTCAGTTACTGAGAGTAACATGTCATGTTGTTTCACCAACACAATGTGCTGCTAGAAATTTCTATACAATTTTAAAGAAAATCATCCCTCATTTTTAAATACAAGTGGACTCCTTGGGGACAGTTATCACTCATCATTTGGATCAAGTTTATATCAAAGTTTATAGAAGAGGAGAATGAGGGATATTTTAGAGAAGAAGGAGATATTACTTGAGAGAGAACCTCTTCTCTACTCCATTTCTCTGCACCGACAACAGTAATGGCTTCCATCCTTTGTCCCAATCCCTTGGAAGATAAGGTTGCTGGAGTAGGAGTTGTATCAAGGACAAAACTTGATCTTGAGTTGTTTCTTTGTTTCTCTTCTTCACCAATTTGTTTGTTCTTTTCCTTCTCTACTCGTGTTTTGCTTCATGATTCATCACTTGTACCTACGTTTTACCGCCATGTGTGAAGAACCTTGTACTGAGGCATAGGAAAGTAAATCCCATGTCATAACTTATGAGAAGATGAACTTATGTTCTATGATTGCATTGGTGCTTCATTTACTTGCTTTCTTGACTGGTCATCTTGTTTTCTTGTTTTATGCTTCTTAATATAATCTAGAAACATGTATCTAGGAGTATGGAGATGTAATCTTGGCAACACTTCCTTGACCACAAGAGTGTTTGGGAATGTGTTGAAGAATCAAGGTTTGTAGTTCAAAACTAAGTGTACACATGGGAGTATTATGTGGAGTTAGAACTATCTCATATCACCAGCAGGTATATGAGATACAAACCTCATTTGTATGTTCAACTAGTATATTATATTTTTGTTGCTAAATCACCCATGTATCATGCTAGCTTAGTGTAAGTCCAATCTGGATATGATGATTAGATGTTACGTCCAAAAGAGGGTAAATGACCCCTATCAGCATTCCATGTGTGCATAAGTCAACTTTAGCTTTTGAGTGTCAGAACCCATGCTTCATTGTCTTATTCTTATTCTAAAAGAAAAGAGAGCACTCCTAGATTTTTTATGATTAGCTTAGATTTCATCTTTTACATCTTTAATAATATCGAGAGTCAGGTTGTATATTCACTAATTATTTGGATTGGTCATCTAAATTCTACTTAATGTTGTTATGTTGATTATTACAGTTGGATCTTTGCTATTTTTTATGAATTCAACCTCCATCTTGGGTGTTTGAGTTGAGCTAGTCGCTAATAGCTTAAATCCATTGATTATGGATGGATTGACTAATACACTTCTTTCATTTCATTGATTGATACATGTACTTAATGCTTTCTTCAATTGTGTTACCATGTTATTTTTGCTCAAGGACAACCAATGTTTTAAGCTTAGGGGGGATTGGATGTGAATGATTTATATAGCCTTTTTGCCTACTTTTGCATGCATTTTCAATCTATTTTCTACCTCAATTTGCCTCTAATAATAATATATTTGTCATATTATTGTTATCTTTACTCATTCCACATTTGTAATCGTAGATAAATATTTTTATGACAAAATGGGGTTAATTCAATCACAATTCAACCTTATTTATATTCCCTACGAAATTTCACAACATTGAATATTTTTTTTTGAAGTTTCTGACCAAAAAACATCTTGTGGTTTATTAAACACAGTGTGCCAGCAGAAGGCAAATATATACTCTATCTAATGTGCAGAAATGCAGTGAGTCAGCCAACTAACACACAATATCACCTCATTACAAGAATTCATCAATTCCCTACCTTACAACTATAGGGTGTGTCTTAAATGCACACAATGTGTCCACTTGATCTAGGGTTGCCCAAATTTTCTCAATTGGCAGCAACACATCATGTTGGCCAACCAACATGCCGCAACCTTTGCACAAGGTAGTTTTGACTTGAGTTGTTCATAGCAACATGCAGTGTTGTTTCACTAACACACTGTGTCAGTGCTAATTTATGTATAGTTATAAAGACAACTATCCCTCATTTTTAAAATTGAGTGATCTCTTTTGGGATGATTATGTCTCATCATTTAGAGAAAGTTTCGACCAGAGTTCAAAGTAGAGGAGGAGGGCAATTTTAGAGAAGAAGGAGCGGTTCTTGAGAGAGAACCTCTTCACTACTCCATTTCTCTTCACCAACTACAGCAAAGGCTACCATCCTCCATCCCAATCCCTGGAAATAAAAAGTTTTTGGAGTAGGAGTAGTAGCAAGGATGAAACTTTGTCTTCTTGATGGATTTCTTCCTTTATTTCTCTTCTTCACAGATTTCCTTGTTCTTTCCCTTTTCAACTCATGTTTTACTTCATGATTCATCACTTGTACCTGCATTTTACCACCATGTGCATGTAGAACCCTTTTCTTGAGCATGAGAGAGTAACTCCTATGTTATAACTTATGTGGACACAAACTTCATTCTTAATACTAGTTGTTTACTATTCGAAGATTGCTTCAGTGCTTCAATTACTTACTTTCTTGATTGGCCATCTTGTTTGCTTATTTTATGCTTGATATAATCTGGAAAGATGTATCTAGAAGTATGGAGATGTAATCTTGGAAACACTCCCTTATCCATGGGATTGGTTGTGAATGTGTTGAGGAATCAAGGTTTGTAGTTTAAAACTAAGCATACACACAAGAGTGTTATGTGGAGTTAGAACTATATCACTGGGAGGTATATGAGATACAAACATCCTTTGTATGTTCAACTAGTATATCAAATTTTCATTGTTCTACTACGTTGTGATGTGGAAGTGAAATTTCATTCTTGAGATTCCTTAATTCTGATATTTATCATCATCTATAAGACTTGCATTTGTTTGTTTGTTCATTTAGTTGAATTAGTTGAGTCAAATCAATCAAACTTGTGTAAACCGATCTAGATTGTTGAACCTTAAAACTTTTGTGCCTAACTAGCCTAGCTCTCTGTGGGGGGAAATGATTTAAGACAGTCAAAAGCATGTTTGTTAATAGAACCAACAAGTTTTTTACTAAGCATACACGCAGAAATGTTATGTGGAGTTAGAATTGTCTCATGTCATTGAGAGGTATACAGTATACAAACCTCCTTTGTATGTTCAACTAGTATATTAGATTTTCATTTTGCTACTCATTTGTGATGTAGAAGTGAAATCTCACTCTTGATATTCCTTAATCTAATCTTAATCGTCATCCAAAAGACTTGTGTTTGTTTATTTGTTCATGTAATTAAATTAGTTTAGCCAAACCAAACAAACTTGTGTAAACTGATCTATATTGTTAAACATTAACACTTTTGTGCCTAACTAGCCTTCCTCTCTATGAATACGAACTTGACAATAATTGATCATGTATACTTGCAGGGTATAAAGGAGTTAAGATGATTAAATTTTAAAGCTCATTTTTTTAATAGAACCAACTAGTTTTGGCATTGTTGTCGGGGAGATATGGTACTTTTAGTTGGAGTAAGAGTATCGATTAGTATTCCAGACTATATCACCGCCACTCGCCATAACTATAATCACTTCTATCATTTTTATTTTCCATTTTTGTTGTGTAACTCACTCATCTTATTTGTCTATATGACTTTATGTGGCATTCCAATAGGGGTCTTAAATCATCCATATTTCTAGACCTAGAAATTGAATGCACATTCATCATCCATAGGAGATCAAGGAGGACTGAAAAATCTTCAAACTTGGAGAATTCATAGCCATCATCACCAAAATTCAACACCTTAATGCTTGCACCACCTTCACCCAATCACCAATAGGTGATCATAGAAGACGACCAATCACTAAAGGACTTTGTTGTATTTGTTGCCATCAACACATGTGGAGCTAACATCATATGTGGCATTCCAATAGGGGTCCAGCCAGACTATCCTGAGTGGTAAGAGATCGGTGACCGGCCTAAATCACACATCCAAAAAGGGGCAGATCTAAAGTAGTCAGACTCTTAAATTTATGGTCCCCACAACTATTATACGGGGTCCAAAGTAGTATATCAGGGTCAAACCACAGGGACAAGTAATGGTAAGTTGTAAGAACTTAGAACCTTGACTCAAATACACCAAATGAAAGGGGTATATTAAGATGGTGTTCCTTATGGAACGATGTTACTTGAAACAAACAGAACAAGTAAAGGAAGATTTAAGAAATCAAAACAAAAGAACAAAAATAAGCAAGTGCATGATAACAAATATGTATGGGAACTTGGATTGGGTTCCACCTACTAAGGTATGTCACCAACATGCAATACTCACTCCCCTTTGTATTCCCTTATAAAGGTTATGAGCAATCAACATATATAACTATTCCATCCTCTGTCAAGCTTAGGATAGATCTACATTATAAGGTTGTTTCTCTCTGTAGATGGAAAACCAACAATCACAAAGATAACCATATGACCTTTAGCTTTATCATTCCAATACTCTCATGCATTCATGCAACTCCATAACACTTAGATATAATTGGCACTGCTCTTTCAAGGAACTAACAATCAAACATCACTAGATTGTAGCTAATCATTCAAGTGGAGAATTAAGAACAAGTGCATGGAGATAACCATTTCCAAGAGCATATATATATATATACACACACACATATATATATATATATATATATATATATATATATATATATTCAAAAGGATGTAATCATATACATGTTGGGAGAGCCTTGTGGCTACTCCCAACCCAATCTATGAGTTTAGCCACTCATATTAGTGAGTAGATTATGGATTTACAAAAGTGATGGTACATCAAGATAGATGAAGTGATGGGTGAACAATGTGGAGAGGGGTGATAGATATAAAGGAGGAAGATGGTACACCAATAGTACTCCTTTTTAATCCAGATCTAGAGTTGGTGTAGAGGATGGTGACTCCTTCTCTCTAAGAACACAGTGATGATCTTCTCTCTCTCTTCAGGACATGTGTCTTCTAAGGTGGAAGATAAATGGATGCGAATGAAGGTGACTCCGGAATGCGGCAACACTTTGTCATCCCTGGACAAGGTGGGGGTCTATTTATAGGCTCTTCCAACTGATTTAAATATCCCATCAGTTGTAGAGCATGTAGAGAGTGGTGAATGTGGAGGGTGATTGGCCGTTGCAGTCGCTAAGGTGGGGAAGTTCCATCGGTCATAGAGAGTCAGGCCTCGTTAATGGCAGAGGCATTATGAGTGTGTTGGTCATAGAAGGGTTGCCATTCATCGATCATTGGGGATGTTCGCTTCTTCGACCATAGGGGAGTCGAGGGCCATCGACCATTAATGTGGTACAAGACACATTGGTTGTTGAGGTATCCAGTCAAGGAACGAGCATCAACCACCGAACTATGGCGCCTTTCATTGGTCGTTGGGTGCTATAGTCTGTTAAAAGTATAGGAAGAGTGATGAGTATATATAACATGGTAAAAGTGACAAAATAGGAATAAAACCAGCATACTACTATCCATAAAATTGGATGTTATCAACTCCCCCAAACTTATAATCTAGCATGTCCTCAGGCTAATAAATAGAATTAGGTCATAGAGTGATGGGTTATTGTTGTTTTCTTTTGACAAGCATGCTACTACAAGTTTATGCCATCCTTACAGCAAAACCCTTGTGTCTAGATCGTCTCACCTATTGAGGTTCAACTCCATCTCCTCATTTCTAGAGTTGAATAATTTTTTGCACCTACCAATACCTTTTGTAGTAAAGGACTCTCCTTCTCAATAGCTTCCTAGACTTGGTTCCTAGTCATACTCGTAAACAACTCCTTCTAGGGGTAGCTTTCACATCTGACCTTTATTTTGGTTGGATCCTAGCTATTGTGTTGGGGTAGGCTAAGGTTTCAATGTGTGTTTCTGCCCTTCTTCGGTTTGCTCAAACATATTATTGTCGTAAAGCAGTGTCACCCAGTTGGGCCCAAATTTATTGCCAGGTGGCTATGTGAGGTCCCCTTCAAAGTGTAGGTGTGTAAAAGTTGTCTTCTAGACTCCACTAATGGGCACAACATATCTACATTCTTGAGTGCAGCAATACATCGGTTGGGCAAAGTCCTTCAGCATCTTTCTGGGCACAACTGTCATGATTTTATTTGTCTCATCTTTTATTTGGCTCTCAGGCTTGATAAAAAGGATTTGTAGGTAAGGTTTTTGGGATGCCAATCCTCTTTTAATCCCAATATGGGGATTTTTAGAACTAGAAGCAGTAGTTTTTCCCCATATTGTTGGAGGTGTATAATTTCCAACTTGTACTGCAAGGCTAGGGTGATTGGTTGGGAGCATGTGTTGAGAGTTTTTTTTTTAAAGGAAAAGATTTCAACTCACTTATTACCTACAAGTATACGTAAGTCAATGTACTTGAGTGTCGAATACGAGGAGCTAGGCTAGTTAGGCGCAAACACGTTAACTTTCACTAATCTAAATCGAATTGCAAAAGTTTGATTGTTTATAGACCTAAGAACAGGAAAACAAGGTGAAGGTTTTAAACAATAGAAATGATTAAATGATTAGGAATTTGAGCATAAGATTTCACTACCATTACCATTATATCACATGAATGTAAGAAACAAGATCGTTGTTTAATAAACATAGAGGTTATCATCGTCATCCATTTCCCAATGCCATGAGATGGTTCTCAAGTTCACATAATGCTCCCGCATCTATGTTTAGCATCAAACACAACTAAAACCCTCAATAATCCCTAGCCACTCTCATGGTCAAGAGAATATTGCCATACATCCTACTCCATACTTCCTAATGCATTCTCCAGAAGCACAAGGTAAGCATAAAACATGTATAAAAGGTGGCCAGCCTGGCATACAAGCAAGAAAATACCATAGGCATCCATGGAATAAAGCAAATTCAATAGCAATAAGCATAAAATTCGAGTTCACATGATCAACGGCATGGGAGATACTCTCCCATGCTCAAGAAAAGAGCTCTACTCGTCCACAGTGAAGATAGGCAGATACATGACACTAATTTTAGAGTTTTGCATGCTTAAGAGAAGGAAAAAGCTAGAGGAACCACAGATGCAGGCTAAGAGGAGAGAATTCCAGTTGGAGGATGAAGTTTTTCCCCTTAGAAAACTCCAACTCAGACCAACTTCCATCTCAGAAAGACAAAATGAAGAGAGTAACTTTGTTGCGCCTCTGGAGAAGAAAATGGAGAAGAAATGAAGTAAAATGGGGGTTCTCTTCCAAGAAACCACCTTCTTCTACCCCAAAATCACCTTCCTCTACTCTGGAACTTCTCTTGGGAGTAAAACACTTCAAAATGACCGAGCATAACCGCCACATGGGCTCCCATTTTCTTTTAAAAATGAAAGATAGTCGTTTGCATTTTTGCAGAAACTGACAACGACACGGCGTGTCTTTTGTTGAACACACTGTGTCATGTCATTTGTGCTTGCTTAGTGTTGTCACTACATTGAGGTACATGGCATGTTGGAATTAGACACACCGTGTTTCTACCTTCAGGGAGTGAATCAAATGAAGGGCACATGACGTGTTTGAATAAACACACGCCATGTGCTTTGACAAAAAGGTGCAGACAGTCTTCATGTACCAGGAACACGTCGTGTCTGATGAAGGACATGTCGTGTCACCTCTTTCTCTGATCTAGACTAGATGTTGCTGGAGAATCACACACTGTGTGTTTAATTACACATGATGTGTCCTTTGTCCTGTGAGACTGCATGTAAGTGAACACATTGTGTTCTTAATAGAACACACCATGTCTTCTACCGTTTCTTCAGGTATTTTCTTTGGGTCAGCTGCAAAACTTGGAGATGTCCCATTGAGGTTGGATCTGAGTTAGGTTATCTCCAATTTGACCTTTTTTAATATATATCTGCAATCAACATCATGTGATAAGAAACGAAACTAAAAAGTGTGAAAAAATGAATATAAATAGAGGCTAAATTGGGATAGAATGAGCTGAAACTGTGTGAAGAAGTGTAAAAAGTCGATATAAAACACACACAACAAATCCCCCTAAGCTTGAATTGTTGCTTGTCCTCAAGCAAAAAGAACACAGAAACGCACATGAAAGAATTTTCAATCTCATGTATAGATTAATTGAAAGAAAGATATGCAATGTTCAGCCAACAATGATCAACAGTTTATACTCATGGCCATCAACTCAACTTAAACATCAATGAAAAAGATTCTTAAGTTTAGTAAGGGCGGTTTCAATTTAATGAATCAACCAACTCAACAACATTAAATAGAATTTGGATAACCAAGCCAAACAACTAGTGGATGCACAACACTATTTCTCAGCTATTAAGGATGCAAATGATGAAGTCTTAGCTAACATTAACATAATTAGTTGCACTCTCCTCTTTTCCCAAAAATGATATGGAAATGGATTATGGGTTCCAGCACTCGGCTGCTAATGTAGGCTTATGCTCACGTGGAGTGTCGGTTGGGGTATTTTACCCTCTTTTTAAGACATACCACCTAACCATCGTGGCCAGATCAGACTTACACTAGGCTAGCATGAAATGTGGGTGAATAAGCCATCTTTTATGGGGTAAGAAGGTGAAATGAGATAAAAGAGATTTCAAATATTTTCCACATGGGAGAGTCAACTAAACAACAACATTAGCTAATTTCCATCCATTTGTCTTGAAAAAATTTCACTAAAAGAAAGGTTGAAAAATGCACTAAGAGCTTGGCAAGGGTATCTCGTATTCAAAATGATGTTGTGATGTTAATTTACTCACAAAAATGAAACCATTACATGTTTTAGACAATCAAAGATGAAAAAGGTGAGTGTTCAATCTACAAGTACAAACCAGAAATAAACGCGTGTTGAGGGCCAAAGGATTTCAAATAATCTATGCATGCTCTTTAGAATTCTTTCAATGACAAATTAAGGTGTAAAAGGACAAGATGGTTCAAACTTGGAAGAAAAATCAGTTCATTACATCAAGATAGCCTCACATCATACATGATCTTGCCACAAAAGGAAAGCAAAATAAAGAACAACATGAAAGTAGAAAAGACATGACAACATGAAAAACAATAAAAGTAAACTACATTACCGGCCGGTTGCATCCCCCTCAGCTTGAAATATGCAGTGTCCTCATTGCATCAATCAAACCTATGAAGGAAACAATTGGGTACCTATCATGGGGTGGGGCATCAGTGGGATGGGCCAGGGCCCATGTGACCAGAGGGGAAGAACTGGCTGACGAGATCATCATCATCTGGAATATCAACCCGCATGGGATGTGGAACAAACTCAGGCTACTACGGAGGAGTAGGTTGGTGTTGTTGTGGCATGGAGTAGTGGCCTTGAGAAAGGTGCCAACTATCCATGTGATGAACCATATCATTCATATATAGTACAATCACTACTACAGAAATAGCGTTCAGTGTCGCTTTTCTGGGCGTCGGTTATTTCGGACAACCGACGCCTATAATATTAGGCTTCGGTTATTTATGCAAACCGACGTCTATATTCGAAGACCAACCAGACACGGGTACCGCTTTGTATTCAGCGTCGGCTGAGTATAACCAACCGACGCCTAAAGGCGCCCGCGAAATCTAATTTTCGAGCGAAAAAAAAAATCTGGGTCACATACAGCGTCGGTTGTTTAACGATTCACCGACGCCTATGTGAAATGAAATTTTGCGCGAAAAGTTCCACTTTCGGTGTCAGTTATCCTTGGATAACTGACGCTGATAATAGTTCCCGCCAATTAATTTGGGGTAAAGATTGTCTAATTGGACATCGGTTATTATGATCAACCGACGCTGAAGATAATAGGCGTCGGTTGTCGTAGATAACTGACGCCGTTGACCAACTTAATAGAGGCTTGATCACCCGACTCTTCCCCCTTTCTTCCTATTTCATCGATTCATCTATGTGCTGCTCGTCGCCGCTCTCCCAAAATCGCCGCTCTCCAAAAATCGCCGCCCTCCCAAAATCGCCGCTTGGTGCCTGGTGCCTGTTGCTTCTCGCTCGCCGCCGACGATCCCTGCTGCTGCTCTACGTCACCGTCGCCACCCGCCGCTTTCCTCCTTGCGCCACCGCCGCCCGCTCCTTCCTCCCTGCTCACGCCCTACTGCGGCGTTGTCTTCTTGCTTACCTCCGCTGCTCATAAGGTATTAGTCGTAGCACCTTCTTCCTTGTATTCTTCCTTGCCGCCCACTGCTCTGCTCTGCTTGCTTCTCTGACTTCAAAACCTAAGACTAGTTAGTGTTCTACTTCTTTCACTGAGAACTGAGAAGAATGGCCTACCACGGCCATGCTGCCCAGCACGGTCGTGGTAGGCCAACACAGCCACGGTCGTGTTTGATTTGATTTAAACCCTAATTTGATTTAAACTTGTCCATTCTAGCATCCTAATTTGATTTGATTAAACCCTAACATTCATGAAACCCTAACATCAATTGTGATGAAACCCTAACATGTACATATCTATTATTGTGTTTGTTGACCTAGAAACTCGTCCAAGATTGACTCATTAGGAGTAAATCTTGGATAGTCCCCGGTTTGGGACTGTTCTTGAACACCTAATCTCACTTAGGATGTAAGTGTATAATGTGTATTGGGTTTTTGAGAAAATTTCGGTAGCATTTCCCCGTTTGTTCTCTAAGTACATATGTACTTAGAGAACAGTGGGGAAATGCTGCCGAAATTTTCTTGAAAACCCAATACACATTATACACTTACTAGTGAGATTAGGTGTTCAAGGATGGGATAGGTGGTACACATTTATTATATATAAGAATGACATCACATGTGTTTGTTGGCCTAGAAAGTGAACAATCATTGTTCTTTATATTACTTGTACATTGGTATAAATTAGAATGAACAATCACTAAATTATATATTGTTTGTATGGAGTCCGGCTTCATTGTAGATATCTATTATTGTGTTTGTTGGCCTAGAAACCCGTCCAAGATTGACTCATTAGGAGTAAATCTTGGATAGTCCCCGGTTTGGGACTGTTCTTGAACACCTAATCTCACTTAGGATGTAAGTGTATAATGTGTATTGGGTTTTTGAGAAAATTTCGGCAGCATTTCCCCGTTTGTTCTCTAAGTACATATGTACTTAGAGAACAGTGGGGAAATGCTGCCGAAATTTTCTTGAAAACCCAATACACATTATACACTTACTAGTGAGATTAGGTGTTCAAGGATGGGATAGGTGGTACACATTTATTATATATAAGAATGACATCACATGTGTTTGTTGTCCTAGAAAGTGAACAATCATTGTTCTTTATATTTCTTGTACATTGGTATAAATTAGAATGAACAATCACTAAATTATATACTGTTTGTATGGAGTCCGGCTTCATTGTAGATATCTATTATTGTGTTTGTTGGCCTAGAAACCCATCCAAGATTGACTCATTAGGAGTAAATCTTGGATAGTCCCCGGTTTGGGACTGTTCTTGAACACCTAATCTCACTTAGGATGTAAGTGTATAATGTGTATTGGGTTTTTGAGAAAATTTCAGTAGCATTTCCTCGTTTGTTCTCTAAGTACATATGTACTTAGAGAACAGCGGGGAAATGCTGTCGAAATTTTCTTGAAAACCCAATACACATTATACACTTACTAGTGAGATTAGGTGTTCAAGGATGGGATAGGTGGTACACATTTATTATATATAAGAATGACATCACATTATACACTTAGGATGTAAGTGTATACCCTAATCTTTTCCTAATATATACTTGTTTCCTAATATATACTTGTTTTCTCTTTGATCATAGAATGGATAGATCATGGATGTCCATTCGTAATCGTTGCACCCCAGAGTTTATATCTGGTCTTGATCAGTTTATTAGATTTGCCGAGGAACATAGGAAAAAACCTATAGATAGGTTCTACTGTCCATGTAGGCATTGCGGTAACAACTTGAAAGTCAACACTGGTGAGGAAATCAAAAGTCATGTCATGTGCAACGGGATTGTACAAGGCTATACAGAATGGCACTGGCATGGAGAGATTTCAAAATCGAAACCAGTAGATGTCGATAGCAGTGCTTGGGTGGAAGAAGAAATTGCCTCCGATGACGTAAATGTGAACGAACCAGTTCCAGCAGACATCGTTGATGTGATGCTGGATAGTTGTAGGGTAGAGCACACCGATCCACCTCCTATCTTTAGAAACATTGTGCATGATGCTGAGATACTGTTATACACAGGCTGTGTTAAGTTTACGAAGCTTAGCGTTGTGTTGAGATTGTATAAGTTGAAAGCTAACAATAGATGGAGCGACAAAAGCTTCACTTCATTGTTGACTTTCTCAGTGGTAATGACACTCCTGATAATGACAAGAATATTGAGGAGGGCAAAGGAATTTTGGGATCACGGGTGAAAGTAATCAGACGTGAGCAGTTGGAACAAGCTCACTTGTATATTTTACACAATATGGACGAAGTGAGTGTTTATATCGAGGAACATACCAATTTCATAAAGAGACAACATCCTCGAGCAAGTTCAATGTGGCTTGCTAGAGAGCATAATAAGACTTTTACTAAGTGGTTTGAAGATAAAGTCTTACATCAACTATCTCAAACACCAAATGATATTACAGAAACTATCAAATGCCTCGCCTTTAAACCAAAACTGAATGTTATGTCTTATGAAGGGTTTGACATTAATGGATTCACATATTACACAAAGCGCCAAGATGATAAGAGTGTCGTCCAAAATAGTGGGGTCACTCTTCAAGCGTCGGCTATGTACTTTGCAAGTGCAAAGGATAAGAGTCCATTTGAAGCTAAAATGTCATATTACGGTGTCATTGAAGACATTTGGGAGTTTGACTACATAGATTTCAAAATTCCGCTCTTTAAATGTAATTGGGTTGATAACACCAAAGGAGTTATAGTGGATGAATTGGGTTTCACTTTGGTGAACTTTGAAAAGATTGGCGAGAAGGGTGAACCATTCATATTGGCATCACAGGCGAAACAAATATTCTATATCGATGATCCTATAAATGATAAATGGTCGGTTGTTCTTCATGGTAAAAGACAGTTCATTGAAGATCCTATAGATGAAGAAGAGTACTATGATAAGTATGATGACTCCAGTCCATTCTCAGTTGGGTTGCCAACTCCACAAAATATTGAAGCTAATGATGACTTATATGTGCGCGGACATCACAATGAAGGGTTGTTAATTGATAAAAGATCACAGTTTTAGAGACATGTATGTTTATACAAATGCTAAATGTTTGCCTTTTTCTAGTTAATACAAATGCTAAATGTTTGCCTTTTTCTAGCTAATACAAATGCTAAATGTTTGCCTTTTTCTAGTTAATACAAATGCTAAATGTTTGTCTTTTTAATGACATTTTCAGATGGATGACCATGATGAGCATGATGTCCATGATGAGCATGAAGTCCATGATGAGCATGCTGTCCATGACGAGCATGGCGAGGATACCAATGTAAGTTCTAAAAACATATCCTGTATTTCTATAAAATTCATTATCTTTTAGTTATGTCATATATCCTATATTTCTATATTGGGCTAATTCAGTGTGTTTATTTTTGTCAAATTTTAGGTTGATGATGCACATGTACCCACTGAAGCACTGGAGCAACTTGATGCGCAGCACCAAACGCTTAACAAGAAAAGGGGCATCACTCTGTTGAAGAAGTTAATAGCGCTAAGTGGCCGTGGATCCAAATTGGTTGTGGAGTTTGATAATGGAGGAAATGCAATTGGAGTGAACCGCAATAATTTTGTAAACTATCTTGGGTGTACCACTCGGAGCCATTGTGGTGTTAAGTATGATAATTGGCATAAATTTCCTCAGGGGAAAAAAGACTTGATATGGAAGGATTTATGTGTGAGTAATTATTATTTGCAATTCTATTTTGTAGATTACAAATTCTATTATTTGCAATTCTATTTTGGATACTAGTTAATAACATTTCTATTTTATAGAATCTATTTGCATTGGATGAGAAGTTGCATCGTAAAAGTGTGATGCAACGCACTGGAAAGATGCTTAGGAATTATAGGACAAATCTGAACAGAGAATACATAAAAGAGGGTGATAAGAAGAAGAAGTCAGCCCTTGAACAATGGAACTTCTTGGACAAAGAAGATTGGGACAATTTTGTTGCTTCGAGAAAATCTGAAGAATTCAAGGTATTAGGCGTCACTCCCAATTTAATTAATATACATTGTATTCACCTATTCAAGATTAACATTTAGTGCTACTAACCAAATCATTAATGTGCATACTAACTAGGCCCTCAGTGACGCACAAAAAGCAAGGCGTGCACTGAATGTGCATGACCACACTATGGGTCCAAAAGGCTATGCAAGCGTTCGCCAAAGACTACAGGCAGAGTCTGCAGCTACTCAGGTGTCTGCTCCTACTCAGGAGTCTGCCACACCCATGCCTCGCCATGATATCTGGATAGCTGGGAGGCGAAACAAGAAGGGTGAAATAAAGAAGCCCGTAACTGCTGAGGCGGCTGCGAAAATGGTAAAATACAACTCTTAGAGCAATCATTTGAATATTGATTATTTGTAGTGTTAACTTACCAATTTCTGTTGATGGTGATTAGCGGGAGCTGCACGAGCAGAGGAAACAAGGCACGTTCATCCCTCATGGCACAAGGGATGAATTGACAGTTGCTCTGGGTAACCCAGAGCATCCTGGACGTGTTAGGGGTGCAGGTGCTGGTGTGGGCATCAAAGCATTCTTTGGGCCATCCCAGCACAAACCCAGAGCGGGACTTTCTCAAGAAGAGGTAACCTATTCTTTTTTTAGAATGTTACTGCAAAAGGAAATTCAATAATAAGAAGCTAATGTTTCTTTTATCCATGTATAGGAGAATAAGAGCGTCGAGGATATAGTTGCTAAGAAGGTCAACGATGTAGTTGCTGAGAAGGTCAAGGAAGAATTGCTGCGGTGGCAGGCATCTCAGGCTTCCAATCAGCCTATGGCGACCCACTCTTCTCCTGATGCACAGACTGTGAGTAATCCTAGAGACCCATCGCCTAACACGTCTGCTGTAAGTATTGTTTATGACATTGTAGCTAGTCTTTTCAAGATGATATGTTTTCAAGATGATATGTATATATGTATAACATTCTTTACGTAAATTTGTAGGCATTGAAGCCATGCCGCTTAAGAATGCAAGACTATGTTGTTGTAGAGGCGCAGGCTTACCCGTCCCTTCCTGGGGGAAAGTTTCACGGGACTCCAATGCCACAGGGCTACGTTCGTGTGGGCCCATTACGTGTGTTACCTGATTGGAGGGAAGCTACATTGCCATATCCCCACCCGGATATTGATACACTTGTTGAGGCAGAAGGTGGGGTCGTATTGTGGCCCAAAGCAGATGTCGTCTACACTACTAAATTTGTAAGATAAATTTACATTGATTTAGACTGTTAATGTGTATATATGAGGTCAACTGATCTGAAATTATATATACAGGTTAAAAAGAAGACACCAGGAGCACCTAGGCCTCCACCTCCACTTCCCGCATTACCAAGTTGGGTTCCAACTGACCTAACATACATGTTAGGTCCTGCTTGTAGGGGAATGGCATGTTGGCCACGGGCACATAATATACATTGCCCTATAATTGTTTCTTTAGATGCAGATTATGCAGGTCAATCATACGATAGCTCTTTATTTATACAAGATATTATTGAGTTGTTTATGTATGCTTGGTTGAATACATCAATGATAGAGACATGGATAAGGTGAGATCTTATTTATACATCCATATACCTTGTGTAAGATCCGGTGATCTGGTTTCTTATATATATTAATGCATACGTAATACATGTTTTGCAGCTACTTAGTCGAAGATCAATGCAAACAATTTGCATTTGATCATGTGGGATTTTTGATTCCATCATTGATTAGTATGGTAGCTAAAGACCCTGATAGTGTACAACAATACTGTATTTGGTCAGCAAAAGAAGACGATAATAATAGCTCCATTCAATGTCAAGTAAGTTTACTTTATTTATAATTTGGACTTAAGAAAATTCCATTTTTATTGTGCATTTTGAGTTATTAATTGTTAACTTTTTACCTCTAGCGGTAGACATTGGGAGTTACTAGTTATTGTCCCTGGGACGTTCATTGTTTATTATCTAGATCTCGCGGGAAGTACATTAAACACTAAAATTGGACACGTAATGAGAATGATATTATTCTGGTGAGAAAATATTTCATTTTTGTATCTGTTAACATCTGTTATTACATTACTATTTACTTATGCAATTTACTGTGTTATATTAACATGTAGGGGTTTAGATGAATTCAAAAAGGATGGAGGAACGGTCCCAAGGAAAAAGAACCAGCCAATAAATTGGCAGAACGTACAAGTAAGTTCCCGACTCCAATGTATATATTATTGATGTGAATTGTGCTTAGTTGTATTATTTTGTATGTTTCAATTTATAGTGCGCTACACAAGACAACGGCTGGGCATGCGCATACTACGTGATGCGATTTATGTAGATGATTATCCGACATGCCGCATTGGACATCGATACCATACATGAGGTATTATATATAGTCGCATTAGTTAGTATGAAATATATCAATCTTATTTTTATATTATTACTTATATATATACATCATTCTCTTTGCAGGTGTTTAAAACTGACCACACTATAGGTAAACGCTTAAAAAATATACATGCTCCATATACGATGGAAGCATTAAATGAAATAAGAGAAGAATGGGCAAAATCCATACAAGCAGTGGCAAATGTAAGATATAATTGGGATGTTGATAGCGATAATGAATGATACTTTGTAAATAAATATTTTTGAATGTTAATACATGTATTTGAATGTTTCTATATGTGTGAATGTGAGAATTGAATTGATGTCTGAATGTATCTACTTGTGTGAATTTTTTTTGTTAATTTTGCAGGTTTGTGTCCTATTTGTAGGCTGATATAAATGGATGTCATAAACCTACAGTTCAGAAAACTAAACTGCAGGTTCTCATCCTGCTGACCAGCCACAGCAGGCCTGCAAACTGATATGAAAAAAAAAGATATAGGCATCGGTTATTTATAGAAAACCGTCAGCAAAGACCTACAGCGTCGGTTTTTTGAAAAAAAACGACGCCTCATGTGGCCACGGCCGTGCTGGAAATGGCCACGCCTATAATACATATAGCGTCGGTTATTTAGTTGATCACCGATGCCAAAAGGGTTCACGCCACAGAAAACGGCATCACCTAGGACACTTTCTGCGTCAGTTACCAATTAAACAACCGACGCGGAATATGTCCTAGATGACGCCGTTTTCTGTGGCGCGAACCCTTTTGGCGTCAGTTTTCTATAAACAACCGATGCCTGTACGTTAAATAGGTGTCGGCTAAAAAACCGACGCCGAAGTGTTCGACCTTTAGCGGCACCCACATTGGCGTCGCTCGGAAACTGACGCCAAAGGGGGTTAAACAACCGACGCTAAAAGGCATTTTTGTAGTAGTGAATATTGTTGACCCATCAGGTCCATGCAGTTGTCTATGTGGTCAAACCGCTATTGCACATAGCCATATAGATGTCTAACATCAGGCATGGCCCATGAGTACTCTGTTTGTGTGCTTGTGGAAGGAGGTGGTGGAGCAGTAGGGGGTGCCTCAGTATCATCATTATCTCTAGCTGCATCAACTACTTCTTTAGTGTTCATAATGACTTTCTAGTTATCTTTGTTCTCCAATGTGATATGATGAGGATCTATAATGTCAATTAAATGATCTTTGTCAAAGAATTTCTAAAATATGGTATCACTGTTGGCAACCCTTGAGATCAATCATGTAGATATTAGATACTGAATGTCTACCAGGTTTCTACCTGGTGCAACCTCCAGACCTATCAGATCAACATCTAACTTTTATGCTATCAAAGTGATCAAGCCTCCACACATTATGTCTCCATATTCCCTCTTCTTCACTCACTTAATGTCTAGGAAACGTGTAAGGATATAATAACATGCATTGATCTTAGTCATATATCATTCCCCACAAAAAGAAAATATCTTATTTTTTGATGACCCCTTGAGTTTCTTTCTTAGCAAAGACTCATGTACTAAGAAGGTAGTGCATGTATCGGAAACTGGGGTTGTGAATGGCGGATGCCCTAGCTTGCTTGGCATCATAGTGTTCCTCATCTAATATCTCAAACTAGAATTCATTATTGTAGAAAGCTGGCGGATAACTAATTGCCCCCTCATAGTGACAATCCAAAACCTCACAAAAATGCCTGAAGGTAAGCTTAAAACTACGACCCAAAAGGCAGAAATGGATAATACCATAAGGTTCCATCTTCTTCTATGGGTCTTGCTCTGTAGTGAGCATCGTCAAAAACTCATAAACTAAGTGGGGTAAGTGTTTGATACCGTGCGACATACGTTGATTAGCCCCAAATCCTCCAGGCGCATGAAGACCTCATCCTTGAAGCTGAGGGTGGTGAGATTTTGCTCGCAAGAAAATCACGAAGGAAGCACCCTCCTTGCTATGAGGAACTGGTATGTTGGGTCTTCCTCAGGAGTGACCCGGAACTGGGTCGTGGAGATGTATGTTGGTGCGGAGTAGAAGCTAGCACCATGCTTGCAGTTAGATGTGTGCTTGACAGGTGTCATTGTTGAAACATTGAAAGACACGACATGTCTTTTTGTGAACACGATGTGGCTTATTGCTACAGAACTCGCTGACCAAAAGAAAGACATGGTGTGTCTGTCGAAAGACATGTTGTGTACCTGGGTGACTATGGCAGCTCGAACACACAGAACACGTCCGATTTGTGGCTTTCACAACATGTCTCTAGTGTGGGAAAAGAAAGAAATGGTGGAGACGGGACTAATGGAGCTTCTTGCTGTGATTTCATGCCCTGTAGGGGCAAATGGTGCCGAAAATGAACCTTTTTCAGCTTGGAGCTTGAGAGAAGAAGAAGAACCATCCTTGATGGCGTTGGAGAAGAAGATCGCCAAAGAAGAGGGAGCTTCACGGCCTTGGTGATGTCAATGGCGGCTTGCAGATGTGGCTTCTTACTCCGAATTGCACACGGCTGGTCGCCGACGAAGGAGGTTCAGACACGATTGGAAACACATCTATAATGAAGTGAGGAAGTGAGGAAGACGACGTTCGGTTAGGGTTAAAAACCCCTATTCTCATCTTGTAAGGCACAGCATGTTTCTTTACAGAACTTCCTTTGTGCGTTACAAGACATGTCGTGTGCTATTACGCACACGCCGTATTCGAATCCAAAATTTCAAATTGTGTCTTTTTCACTGATAATGACATGTGTGTTCAAATAAAGACACTTCGTTTTATTTCCCAGATAACTTATGCTCCATGTTGCTACTGAAGTACATGTCATGTCTGAATGAAGACACGTCATGTTCTTTTCCAGATCGAGTATTACTTTGGTCTGCTGGACAGTGACACGGCATGTGTATTTCTGACACCTCGTGTGTTTTTGAGTTTCTGCTTTCTTTTTGCCATCTATAAGAGGCAACACGCCGTGTCAAATAAAGACACATCATCTCTCTTTGAGTTTCTGTAGAATTTAGCTTCTCACCAGCATCTACAGAAGTATTGTGATGCAAGTATAAGTGTTTAAATTATTACATACACCCATGACAAGCTTATTTTTGGGAAATTTAAAGATTATTATTGACTCAAACTACTAAAATAAATTCTAATCTAATGTGGGGTCAACTCCTACAAGTTCCTCCATTTAAAGTCCAGAGCAGGACTCTTTAGTATTTTGATCAAGCATCTTGGAGGAAACAAGTGGCTCCCTTGTCAACTTCATCTCCTGTGATGTACAGCTTGCATCATTGTCCATTGGCCTTGAAGGAGGATTGTTTCCCTTGTATCTCCATGGTCCAATACAGAAAGATGTGTAGGACCAAGAATGGTCCAGACCACTTGGATCTCAACTTTCCTAGAAAAAAATTGAGTTTAGAATTGAAAAGCAAAACTTGGTCTCCTACCTTTAAGTCTTTGATTTTGATTCTCTTATCATTCCATCTCTTTGTCTTCTCCTTGTAGATTTTGGCATTTTCATAAGTGTCCATTCGCAGCTCCTCTAGCTCTTGCAGTTGCAGTAGCCTCTTCTCTCCTGCTTTGTTAATATCATTAGCTACTTGATTGCCCATAATGCTTTGTGCTCCAATTCTATGGGTAAATGGCATGATTTTTTGTAGACTAGCTTGAAAGGTGTTGTTCCAATGGGTGTTTTGAAAGCTGTCATGTATGCCCATAATGCATCTTCCAACTTAAGTTCCCAATCCTTTCTTGAGCTGGAGACAGTCTTTTCTAAAATAGCCTTTAGTTGCCTATTAGAGATATCCACTTGGCCTTATGTTTGAGGGTGATAGGGTGTGGATATCATATGCTTTACCCCATATTTGGTAAGTAAGTTGTTGAAGTTTCACTCCTTAAAATGGCTGCAACCATCTAAAATGATTTCTCTTGGAGCTCCAAATCTTGGGAAGATGATCTTTTGAAAAAGTTTGACGACAGACTTTGCATCTGGAGCTTGAGTGGGAATTTCTTCCACCCATTTGTACACATAATCACAGGCCACCAATATGAACTTGTAGCTGCATGAAGACGGGATATTCCACACATCAAAAACTTCTATCTCCAAAATTGAGTTTAATGGCATTTCATCTCTCCTTGAAATTCCCCCACCTCTTTGGCAGTTGTCACAAGCCTTGACAAATGTGTGCATGTCACATAATAGACTTGGACAATAAAGGCTGAATCGTAGTTTCTTTGTTGCTATTTTGTGAGCTCCAAAGTGTCCTCTGTAGGGAGAAGAATTACAATCTGAAATCACATTACCAACTTCCTTGTTTGGGATACACCTCCTTATGAGTCCATCAATGCATTACTTAAACAATAATGGATCATCCTAGTAGTAGAATTTTACATATGAAGAAACTTCTTTTTCTGTTGGTACGTCAAGTCTGCAGGTAGTTTTCCTATAGCAAGAAAATTTGCAAAATATGCAAACCATGGTGCTTGTGTAGAAGACAAGGCATAGAGTTTCTCAATTGGCAATCAGTCCTCAATAGGCAATGAACTTTCAGCACTTATAGTCAACCTAGATAGGTGATCTGCAACATTGTTCTCTGTCCCTTTTCTATCTTGGATTTCTAGATCAAATTCTTGAAGGAGTTATATCCAGCGGATGAGATGGGGTTTAGCATCTTTCTTGTTAAGAAAGTACTTAACTACAACATGATTTGTATGCACAATGACTTTGGATCCTACCAAATACTGTCTAAACTTGTCAAAAGTGTATACCATGGCAAACATATCCTTCTCAGTAGTTGTATAGTTGATTTGTGCCTCATCTAAGGTTTTTCTTGCATTGTATAGCATGAAGCTTTTTATCTTTCTGTTGTCCAAGAACTGCTCCTACTGTGTAGTCACTCACATCACACATTAATTCAAAAGGAGCACTCCAGTCCAGTGGTTTTATGATTGGGGCTGAGACAAGAGCTTCTTTGAGCTTGTTGAAGGTTTTATGGCAGGCATCATCGAATATGAACTCAACATCTTTTACAAGCAAGGAACACAATGGTTTTGAAATCTTGGAGAAATCTTTGATGAATCTCTTGTAGAACCCTGCATGTCTAAGGAAATTACATATGTCTTTGACTGAAGAAGGAGTATACATATTCTCTATAGCTTCCACTTTAGCCATGTCAACTGCAATACCCTTATTAGAAACAATATGGCCTAGTACTACACCGGATCGTACCATGAAATGGCACTTTTCCCAGTTTAGTACTAGGTTAACCTTTTTGTAACAGGATAAGACTTCAGATAAATTGCACAAGAAATGATCAAAGGAATCTTCATAAATGTTAAAATCATCGATGAATACTTCCATTATATTTTCAATGAAATCAGAGAAAATAGCCATCATGCAACGTTGAAATGTGGCTGGGGCATTACAAAGACCGAAGGGCATGCGACGGTAAGCATAGGTCACATAGGTGTATGTAAATGTGGTTTTTTCTTGATTGGGAGGATAGATTGGAATTTGGAAAAACCCAGAATACCCACCCAAATAGCAAAAGTAAGAATGGTTTGCAAGTCGCTCAAGCATTAAATCGATAAAAGGCAAGGGAAAATGATCTTTGCGAGTTGCTTTATTCAAACGTCGGTAATCAATACACATACACCAATCTGTGACTATACATGTTGTATTAACTCGTCATTATCTCCCTTCATGATAGTTGTGCCCCCCTTTTTAGGTAACACATGAATGGCACTAAACCAAGGGATGTCACTTATAGGATAAATGATGTCAGCATCTTTAATCTTAAAAATTTTCTTTTTAACCACTTCTATCATGTTTTTATTTAAATGTCTAGGTGGTTCAATAGTGGGTTTAGCATCAACTTTCATGTTTATTCTATGCATGCAAATGGAAGGGTGGATGCCCTATAAATCATAATAGAGTAACCAATGACATCTTTATATAAACATAATTCAGCAAGCAATTTATTTTATTATTCATTAGTTAACTCATCATTGATTATGACTGGAGAAGTGGAATCAGGGTCAAGAAATGCATACCTTAGCCTGGGTGGAAGGGCTTTGAGTTCTACCTTTCTCCCAGTTGCATTTTCATTAGCTTTATCATCAATAAATGAAGTGTCTCCATTAATAGCATTTGGTTGGGCAATAGAAAATACTCCAAAATTTTTAGAGTTACCATTTGTAGCTTCATCATCATCACTATAGTTAAATATCAATTTAGCATCATTATGATCTTCCTCCACAATAGAGTCGATAATACAGATTTCTTCCACTTGTAAAGGTGCCTTCACGGCATTAAACACAGAAAACTCCATAGCTTCTTCATCGACCCAGAGTGTAAGATTTCCTTCCTTGACATCAACAAGGCATCGGGCAGTCCCCAAAAAAGGTCTCCCAAGGAGAATGGAATTGGAAGGGATTTCAAGCATGTCTAACACAACAAAATTGCAAGGAATGTAGAATTTACCAATTTACACTAGTACATCCTCCACAATACCTTTGGGATATTGGATTGAGTGATCGGCTAATCGGATAACCATCTTTGTAGGTTTCAAATCTCCAAGGTCCAACTCCTGCCACAAGGTAGACAGAATGAGGCTAATGCTAGCTCCAAGCTCAACAAGACCTTTGTCAAATGTGGTGTTGCTAATCTTGCAAGGTAGAGTGAATGCTCCCAAATCAGCTAGCTTCACGGGAAGTCTATTTTGAATGATTAAACTCATTCTCTCAGAAAGCATGGCAATTTCAATTTGCTCTATCCTCCTCTTCTTGGTGAGGATGTCTTTTACAAATTTGGCATATGATGGCATCTCAGTTATGACTTCAGCCAACGGAAGATTGATATGAAGTTTGTTTAGAATCTCCATAAATTTTTTGAACTTTGAATCCTCTTTATTTGCAAGTCTTTATGGAAATGGTGCACTTGCTTTATAAGAAGGTGGTACTTCAGTTGTACCTTTTAGTTTGTCATCAACAGGAGTGTCCATCTTTTCTTCATCAGCAACCTCAACACTCTTCTCCTTGGGTGGAGAAGGTCTTTGGATTTCAACTCCACTCCTTAAGGTGATAGCATTTACTTGCCCTCTTGGATTCACCTTCGGTTGGCTAGGAAGGGAACCGGACGATGTGTTCTTTTGCTGCACTAAACCTTGCTGGGCGATTTGGTTTTCCAACATCCTTGTATGGGTGGAAATGCCATCCACTTTAGAGGAGAGTTGAGCAATTGCATCTTTTAACAGTTTTTCATTGCCTCAAAACTCTTCATTTTGTTGTACTTGAGTAGAGATAAATTTCTCCATCATAGTCTTCAAAGAAGATTTCTGGGGTTGTTGCTGCTGTTGGTAAACCCTATTGTTATTTAAACCCAGCGGATTCCCATTTTATTGTTGGTTGAAGAGTTGATGTTGTCCTTGTTGATAGTTTTGTGCATTGTTAGTGTTCCGGTAAGAGAAATTAGGATGATCTCTCCATCCTAGATTGTATGTGTTGGAATAGGGATTATATTGCTTGTTCCCATGCATCCCAATAGCATTTACTTGCTCCTGGTTCTCTTGATTCATATTATGAGCAAAACAAGTAGAAGAAGTATGTCTGACAAATCTACAAGCTTCACACGTTACCTCAGCTGCTTGTATCTACATTGTAATCATCTTCTCAAACTTTTGTGTAAGGACATTGAGCTTAGCTGCAATTAGATCAACTGCATCAACACTATGCTTTCCTCCTTGCTTTATGGTTGAAGAACTATGTGTAGAAGATGATTGTTCTTTTCTATCTGACCCCCATTGGTAGTGGTTGAGTGTTATATCTTCAATGATATCATAAACCTCCCTATAAGACTTATTCATTAAATCTCCATTAGCTACAGCATCCAATGTCATGTGAGTGTTGTAGAATAATCCATTGTAAAATGTTTGAAGTGGCAACCAATTAGTCAATCCATGGTGAGGGCAAAGGCATTGCAGGTCCTTGAACCACTCCCATGTGTCATACAAAGTCTCTCCATCTAATTGAGAAAAGTTTGTGAGCGGGTTTCTCAGTTGAGTTGTTTTGCTTGGCGAAAAATACTTTGCAAGGAAAGCATTTAATAGTTGATCCCAGCTCTTGATGGACTTCTTAGGAAGAGATAAAATCCACACCTTGGCTCAATCTCTCAAGGTGAAGGGAAACAGTAGAAGCCTTATTCCATCAGCGGATACACCGTTGATTTTAAAGGTGTTCATGTACTCCAGGAATTCAGCTACATGAAGGTTTGGGTCTTCGGTGGCAGTACCAGCAAAATGGGTTTGATGGATCATCTGCATCATAGAAGGGCTAATGGAGAAGTTGTTTGCTTCTATCACAGGTAGATCAATGGCTCCACAAATGCTTGTGGTAGCCCGCATAGTGAAGTCTTTCAAAGGACAGTTGTCCTCCATGGTTGGTTCTTCTTGTATGACTTCTTCAAAGGATCAAGAAGATGGTCGTGGTGATGATGGTTGTGATCCCTCCAATTTTGAAGAGTTCTCACTCCTCCTTGCTCATCTATGGCTACTAAAAGTGTGTTCTATTTCTGGATCTAAGAAGATAGAGGTTTGTAGACCTCTCTTAGAATGACGCATGCAACCTAAAAAGTAGGATTTGAGTGAGATTCACAAGACTAAGAGATATCACAAGGTAAAATGCAATAATGGTGATTTAGTCTCAATTACTAGTTAATACTTTTACTCTAACTAAAAACTAACATATATCCCCGGCAACGGTGCCAAAATTTGTTGAGAGTTTTTTAAAAAAGGAAAAGATTTCAACTCACTAATTACCCGCAAGTATATGGAAGTCAATGTAATCGAGTGTCAAACACTAGGATCTAGGCTAGTTAGGCACAAACATGTTAACTTTCACTAATCTAAATCGGATTGCAAAAGTTTGATTGTTTATAAACCTAAGAAAGGGAAAACAAGGCAAAGGTTTTAAACAATAGAAATGATTAAATGATTAGGAATTTGAGCATAATATTTCACTACCATTACCATTATATCACATGAACATAAGAAACAACATCGTTGTTTAATAAGCAAGGAGGTTGTCATCGTCATGCATTTCCCAATGCCATTAGATAGTTCTCAACTTCACATAACGCTCCCACATCTATGTTTAGCATCAAACACAACTAAAACCCTCAATAATCCCTAGCCACTCTCGTGGTTAAGAGAATATTGCCATAGATCCTACTCCATACTTCCTAATGCATTTTTCCGAAGCACAAGGCAAGAAGAAAACATGTATGAAAGGTGGCTATCTTGGCATACAAGCAAGAAAACACCATAGGCATCCATGGAATAAAGCAAATTAAATAGCAATAAGCATGAAATTTGAGTTCTCGTGATCAATGGCATGGGAGCTACTCTCCCATGCTCAAGAAAGGAGCTCTACTCATCCATAGTAAAGATATACAGATACATGATAGTAATTTTAGAGTTTTGCATTCTTAAGATAAGGAAAAAGTTAGAGGAACCACAGATGGAGGCTAAGAGGAGAGAACTCCAGCTGGAGGATGAAGTTCCACCCCTTAGAAAACTCCAACTCAGACCAACTTCCCTCTCAGAAAGCTAAAATGAAGAGAGTAACATTGTTGCACCTCTGGAGAAGAAAACGGAGAAGAAATGAAGTAAAATGGGGGGTTCTCTTCCAAGAAACCACCTTCTTCTACCCCAAAATCGCCTTCCTCTTCTCTGGAACTTCTCTTGGGAGTAAAACACTTCAAAATGACCGAGAATAACCACCTCATGGTCTCCCATTTGCTTTTAAAATGAAAGGCAGTCACTTTCATTTTTGCAGAATTGACAATGACACGGCGTGTCTTTTATTGAACACGACGTGTCATGTCATTTGTGCTTGCTAAGTGTTGTCTCTACATTGAGGTACACAGCATGTTGGAATTAGGCATGCCATGTTTCTTCCTTCAGGGTGTGAATCAAATGAAGGGCACATGGCGTGTTTGAATAAACACACGCTGTGTGCTTTAGCAAAAAGGTGCAGACAATCTTCATCTACCAGGAACACACTGTGTCTGATGAAGGACACGTCATGTCACCTCTTTCTCTGATATGGACTAGATGTTGCTGGAGAATCACATGTCGTGTGTTTAATAACACATGACGTGTTCTTTATCCTGTGAGACTGCATGTAAGTGAACATGTCATGTTCTTAATAGAGCATGATGTTTCTTCTGTCGTTTCTTCAAGAATTTGCTTTGGGTCAGCTACAAAGCTTGGAGAAGTCCCATTGAGGTTGGATCTGAGTTAGGTTATCTCCAATTTGACCTTTTTAATACATATCTACAATCAACATCATGTGATAAGCAGAGAAACTAAAAAGTGTGGCAAAATGAATATAAATAGAGGCTAAATTAGGACAGATAGAGCTAAAACTGTGTGTGAAGAAGCATAAAAAGTCGATATAAAACACACACAACAGCATGGCAGATTGAGTCCTTCTTATATCCTGGGATTTCATCGGTTCGGAGGTGTTCTTTCACTTTCTACATATTTTTCTATAAGAACGGCATACAAAGCGTAGTATCACGTCATTTTCTTTTATGTGGGTTAGTATCTCATATGCACCACTCTTGACATGATTATTCTATCCGATAGTTGAAGGACAAACAAGTCGAAAGGTGGGAGAGTAGAGTAAATCCTTGAAAATTGGATCTCAAACTGTGTTTGTTGTAAACAATCTATTTATGAAAGACATTACAAAATTAATCATTCAAAATTTTCTCCAAAACAGGGGAAAGGTATGAACTTATCATGTGACAAAATTTTCAAAAATGGAAAATAAAAGGTAAAATGTAGCTCTCATGTCTGTTTATAACCTCCTTCCCAAACTTATCACACACTCTGTCCTGGAGTGTCAAAGATGAAGGTTAGGAATAAATGGGTCGGGATTTTCCTTTGTGTGGTTGTTCAACCACAACCCATCTGGATTGTAGCAACGTGTTAGAAAATCTCCCTGTAGTTAGTGGAAGCATTTGTTTTGTAAGCTTTCTATTTTTGCTTCTTTCAGGGCCAGAGATGACATCCATTCTAGGTAGTAAAAACCACAGTCATTAGATTCAATGAGTTGTTGTGGGCTCATGTGGAAGAACTACACCTTTTTTAAATCTTTTTTGGTGAGGAATTTGTACCCCTTGCCAAACTTGAGGTCCATATCTATTATTTTTTCGGTATTCATGTTTTCTTTTTCCTCTATTGGGGTCTATGGTGAGGTCGTGTTTGTATATTTGTTTATTGTGAAGGATGAGTCAGAGTTATTATATAAGATGATCGTCTTTGCCTTGATGTTGATTACCAGAAGTGTCAAGTGATTATCATGGAGGATGGACAGGAATATAAATTCAGGGAGGGAATTCAATAGACAAAGTTGCATGCATTCCTTCTCTCATGACATTTTGTTGTGCAATATGTTCTCCATGAGAAAATATTAGGCCACATGAACATTTGGCATTTTGTCTCCCAGCAGTAAATGGCATGCGGACATTAGACTTATAGATAAGTATCCTCCTATCTTCAAAGTGTCTCAGAGGCCATCTTTGAGTATGTATATTCCATCTCTTTTGAAGATAACTCCCCCCCCCAATTATCATCCTCTTTTAGTCTATCCATGATGAGTAAGAGTGAATCCCATGAAAGATCTTTGCAAGCCCACCTGTTAAAGTTTTGAAATGTTGGTTCTATTATTCCAGCTAACCCATTTGGCCTTACCTCCATTGGTTCTTCATCATTAATTTCCCCTTCTTCTGGTTGATCAAATAATGTTTGTTGAGTTGGGGCCATAGTTTCTGGGGGTAGAGGTGCTACTTCTCTCTTCTCAGCTAATGGTGTTTATTGTTCTTTCTTCTTCTAGCTCCCTCTCCTCTCTCATTGTTTTTTGTTGTGTGGCAGCTTTTGGGATTGCCCTTTCTAGTGCTTGGTTATCTTGATGCCATCCTACTCTCCATTTGGTAGTCCTTTCAGGTTTTGAAGGATATTTCCAAAGGGTCTTTAATTGTTCCCACCATGATACTTTTTCAGGAAGAGGTGCCCCTGTATGCAGTCTGTGGGGTACAAAATTGGGAGGCATCATCAGATCATTGAAAAAGTGGTGATCATATATCACCTCCATCGCATATTTTCCTCAAAGTCCATGGGACTCTTCATGAAAAAGATCTTCAAAGGGTATTCCTTTATTGACTGCTTCAATCAAACATAGCACTATGAACACACACTCCCCTGATCCTACTTCTTCTTACAGGACCTTTGTGGTGATATTGAAGTTTTTCCAAGACAAGTGATGATGTGAACATGCTCCATGTATAGCGCATTAAAGACAAATAGGTACCTTCAAGATGTCACGTGCCTCCTTGTTCTTGAAAATTAGGGACGTATTGAGCAGCTCAATGACACAATAGTTGTATACAGTGGTGTTGCATTCGTATAGATTTATGGCAACTAATGCCAAGTGCTTGACTATCCTGATGGGCAGGGTGATGAATCTAGTTTCTGTCCTTGTGACATCATCTTGCAATTCTTTCATAGATTCCAATTTTTATCTTTCATTGTATAGCTACCTTGCTAAATGTGTTGTGTCATTAAAGACTAGCTGCACTTTGCCAAGGTGGAGGAATTCTTCAAGTAGTGTTGTGCAGAGCATATTGAATAGGCATTTGTGCACCCATTCTCATTTTAGAAACATCCCTCTGAAGTGTTCCATGGTCACCAACCTTCCCTTGTTGTTGTATAGTATATCTTCTCCTGATAGATTATTGTCTAATATATCTTCCAGCACATGAACGTCTTGGCAGGTAATATGAGATATCAATGTCATATCCATCCCTATTAATTTATAAGGTAGTGGGGAAGACAGGGTTCCCTTAACCCCCTCATGGTGTTTAGTGTTGGATGGGCTTGAGCAAGCTTAAGATGGTGGAGGGCTGGCAATTTGCCTTAACCCCCTTCTGGTTCACCATTTCTCTAGATGTTGGCGTTCATCTTCTATTTTTTTTCTTCTATTGTTTTAAGACATGATTCGTTATGTTGGTGCATGGCATCCATGTCTTTTCTCATTGTGTTTATCTCCCTTTTGAGTTCCACCATCTCCACAGCCATTGTCTACATGGCATTCGTCATAGTTGCTTGGTTGATGATGACGTCTTGCATGAACTAGGGAAGTGTCACAGTTCTATCATCTATGTGTTTTGCCTGCATTGTTAGTGTGAGCAGGCTGGAATTAATATGCATTGTATTTGAAGATAAACTAAGCATCTGCGCACACATGGTGTCAAAGAGATGCCCTAGTTCTTCACCAAAGGTTGAAGGTCACTGGTGTTATTCTCCTTGAGGTGGTGTTGTTGTTGTAGTTGGAGCTTCATATGTTATTTTTTGTGTATCCCATGTTTTTTCTCCGTGGGGTTGAGTTGATTACTTCTATTGTGATGGTGGTGTAGTTTCCTCCTGAGCCCTTGTAGGTTGGTCATCTACCCTTTGAACTAGTATTTCAGGCATTTTATCAATTGCTAGAGGTGGTTGGTTTGATTGCTTGGATCTCTCCGGATGATCTACTAGCTCTTCCTCTACATATAGCAAGGTTTCATGTGCATTTGTACGGGTGCCTAGTTGGGTGACCATCTCTCTAATGGATCCTTCTAATAATACATTTGTGATTGAAGGGGAAGGTGGGAAGTAAAGAATCCTTCATCATCATGTTGGGAGACTTGTTCTGTCATAGATGGTTGTTCTGTAACTTCTTCCTCATTCGGTTGTGCTTAAGGTACCTGAAGTGCTTGTGTTGGTGTTGGTATTGGTGTTGTTGATGCAGCCTTGTGGGGTTTTATTGCTAATTTCTTCCTTTTCTCTAGCCTTGCTTGCCTCGTTTCTTGCACTTGTTCCTCTTTTTGGGGGTTTTCTGTAGGAAAAGTAGTGTCGGTAGTTATCTAGATAGCACTAGATTGCATTTTGTTTACCTCCTCTATGTTGGGCCACAGTTTATTGGCATCATAATGTGCCATTTCTGGGAGGGGGAATGGTAGTTTGGAGTTATCCTGCTTGTAGTAGAATTTCTTGCCTTTCTACGCTAGTATTCTGGCTGTTATCAGGTTTTTCATGTCGATCTTCGTGTATCCCTCGGTCAACTCAAACCTTCTTAGCTCCTCTATGTCTAGAAAGTAGGCTGCAGTAAGTGTGACCTATCCTCCCATGCAGTATTCCTTCATCTTATGTTTGGTTTCTTGGTCGGATGTTGTGGATAGTTTATAAATAAGCAATCTTCCAATGTTAACTGGTGTCTTCTCTATCATAGACCAGATTAGAAAGAGGTCCCCCCTTGACCCACTCCTTGTTTCCAATCGGGCAAACTTAGTGTTGGCATGGATTTTCTGCATCACCCTGATGAAACAAGAGGGTATCTGAGTTGCCTTTGATTTTCTAGGACTGTGTTTGTGTTCCCCGATCAGTCTTTCCCACATCTTGTGGCTGCTAAATCCAATAGTAACTTCTTTATCACTTTTTGCCACTTAGAAGGCTTTGGCTTCCTTGTCTATGTTAGTAAATAGTGTATTTAGAATATTTTCTGTTATATATTGATCCCTGCCTCCTATCCTTTCTTGTAGTTTATATTCCCCTCCTACTTTATCCCTTTCCTTATCTTCGATGGGGACCTTTATAAGAAAGGACATGAATTCTTCTATCAGTTCTGATTAAGATTTATGGGCTGCCATGCATAGGACACTAAAATTTTCCCATGCACCCCTAAGAATTCCGTGACCCATTTGTAGAGTCCCAACTTTCTGAAGTCATGTTATTCCATGTACCTCGACGGGTTGAATTGATTTGTTGTTTTTAAGAAGTCATACATTGCTTGATGTTCCTTATCCCTAGGTTTGAATATCACCTTGTGCCCCTCAACTGTTGATCCTTGACTTTTTCCTGCATCAGTGGATTTTGGCCCCTTGCTTGTTATTTTGTATTTATGAATGCTCACAGTATCCATCCCTCTTGTTTGTGTCCTTGCTTTCATAACCACTTTCTTTTTCTTAGTTTTTGTTGTATCCATGCATGTCTTGGCTCGCTTCCACTTCCTTTTCTACCTTGTTTCTTGTTCATATGGTAGGTACTCTGATGTCTTGGTTGCCTGGGTATCTTGTGACTCATCTTTAGGTTTAGGGGATTTTTGCCCCAATAGTATCTCATAGCGCTCTTTTTGAAACAACATGTGTTTCTTCTTTGCCTCAGGTAGGTTGGGACGCATTCCCAAGTATGCATCAATCTCTTGGATTGCTTCTTCTACCCCTTGGAGTGAGGTGATCTTCCTATGTAGGGAGTCTGAAGTCGTTGATGACATTATTTAGTCTACATAAAGTTCAGTTCATTAGTAGGAGAGTAGTGCTCCCAACCCATGCAACCATGGTGTAATAGGGAGAGGAAGGTGGGATTGGAGTAGGAAATAATTTTAAAATCTTGCAAAAAACTAACATGACAATTGTTTTAAAAAATATAGTTTATCATATTCCAAGTGGTCGTTGAAAACATATTTGGTACTAACCCTATGCGACTGTAGAGACATGTGGTTACTTAGAATCAGTCATAGAAGAAGTGAAGGTATCAATGACCGAAGACAGCATGTGTTGCAGGGATATCAACAGTCATTGACAATTCAGTGATCAATGGTCGTTGTTGACAATTCAATGATCAATGGTTGCTGAGAAAAAGGAGATATCGGCGGCAAAAGAAAACATGAATCGTAGGAGCATCGGTGGTCTCTAACATGTCAATGAGTGGGGTAGGGTATATGTCACTGGAGATCATATGAGAATCATCAGTTGAAGAAACACCAATGATCACAGTAAGAATGAAGGGAAGAAAAAGATTTGGTCATGCAAACTGATGGTCGTAGAGGAGTTCAAGACCTCAGTGATCGTATAGGGCGGGATTTGGCTCTAGTTTGAGAAATTGAGGTGTCAACGCCGATCATGAGCGGGTACACAATCGTAGGCATGGAGGCGGGCCGAGATAGAAACCCTAAGTCGTTCGTGCGAGAAATGGAGGTGGCGGTTGAAGAATCAGTGTGAGAATCAGTGTGAGAGGTGAACATGGAAGTAGCCAAAGCAGTGTATGAAGACATCTTAGGGGAGGGGTGAGTAGAGGTTACCTTCCATATAATAGAAGGGGATGAAGAGAAGTGAGAGATCAATGGCATTTGGTGTTGTCGCTGTGAGGGCTCAGTCAGTGTTCGTGGTAAGGTTGTATTCACCTTGTCTTTGTTGGTCGATCTCTGTGGGCCTTTTCTGGTGTCATATTCTCTGATCACTCTACAATCTGGTAGGGCTTCACCGTGGACATTGATGGTGTAAAGGGGTGAGAGTGCAAATGAGTGAGGCCTTTATACCTTTAGGGGGAGTAACCTAGCGGGTGTAACACAGTGTCCTTCAGTGGTCGTAGATGATTTTAATCCTCTATGGTCGCTAAGATCGAGAATGTATGTCCAAACCTCAGCGATCTATGATCGGGCCTTATTTCCTACGGTCTCTGAGGTTGAAGAATTTCAAACGGTCATGACACATCAGTAGTCCCATCGGTCACTAAGATTCTTTTTATCTTCTGTGACCGCTTAGGCTTCCCAATTTTTAGTGACTGCTGAAAGTGTTATTTATTGGAAATTATATGTGCACCTACTAAGGGACTAAACAATATAACATTCAATAATTAGGATTTTGATGAGTTGATTACAAAGGGAAGAATTTGAAAGAAACCCTAATTATGTTATGTACACTAACATCTACTAAACAAGTTAGGTATTTCTTGAAAATTAGAAACAAAGGTTGCAACAAAATTAACAAGCAGTTTCAATGATAGGCAACATTGAATCAAGGTTAAAGCTAATGATGAAAATAGGAGAATTGCCCAAAAATAGAAGGGAAATGCTTTGTAAATTAAAGAAGTCATGAAAAGCAATTGGGTTGCCTCCCAAGAAGCGCTAATTTATAGTCTTTATCTTGACTCTCTATTTTAACCCTTCGTGGTTCTTTGGGTGGGGCAGGTTGGGGATCTTCTAAGTGAAGTTCCATTCTCCTCACAAACACTTCATCTTAATAATACATATTTACTCTGTGCCCATTCACCTGGAATGTACCAGTCTTTTCATTGGTGATTTCCATCATTCTAAATGGATATATCTTCACAATAGTAAAGGGGCCAGACCACTTGGACTTGAGCTTAGGGAGGAACAACTTGATATTGGAATTAAATAGAAGGACCTTGTCACCTTCAGAAACATCCTTGATTTTTAGGTGGGCATCGTGCCACACCTTGGTCATTTGTTTATAAATATAGGAATTTTTGTTTGCATGCAGCCTTAGTTCTTCAAGTTCTTATAACAACAAAAATCTCTTCTTGCTTGCTTCCTTAGTGTAACGTTTGGGCCCATTATCCTAGGCTCTAGTAGAGTTTCAGGAATGATGACTGGCCCCACGGACCACCACTAACCTTAATTGTGTGCTTTGTCCTCACTCACGCGCAAGCCAGGGTCAACTTCTCGACTGGTCACCCATCCTAGTACTACTCTAAGCTGAGCACGCTTAACTATGGAGTTCTTTAGCGATGGGATCCTGGAAAAGGAGGTGCACCTTGGTGATATGGGTAGTCCAATCATTCATTATAAGATCTTTTTATCCGAAACCTCAAATCTTGGGATGTTACAATCTCCCCCATTTAGACTCTTGATGTCCTCGTCAAGGCTCAACTATAAGGCCTCATAATCTCTTCCCCATTTTAGTGCAGACCCATAATGGCCCATGGACACCCAACTCACGATCACAGAATACCAGCGCAAGGGTGGCTACGTCAACCATGGACAACCCTTTCCTACATGCCTGGACCGCACAGCTCAAGATTGGCATGCCATGCCCATGTGGGCCCCACCTACTGGAGGGGGATTGGCTCTGATACCATTTGTAATATCTGGTCCCATTGCCCTAGGCTCTAGTAGAGTTTTAGGAATGACGAATGGCCCCACATACCACCACTAGCCATAACTGCGCGCTTTGTCCTCACTCACGCGCAAGCCGAGGTCAACTTCCCGACTGGTCACCCATCCTAGTACTACTCCAAGCTGAGCACACTTAACTATGGAGTTCTTTAGCGATGGGTTCCCGAAAAAGGAGGTGCACCTTGGTGATATGGGTAGTCCAATCATTCCTTATAAGATCTTTTTATCCGAAGCCTCAAATCCTGGGATGTTACACTTAGGGTCCATGTTTAGAAACTTGATAGCCCAAAAGGCTTTGTGCTCAAGCTCCACTGGTAGATGACATGACTTCCCATTGATAAGCATGTAAGGATTGGTCCCTATTGGCGTCTTGTAAGCCGTTCAGTAGGCCCATAAAGCATCATTGAGTTTCATGGACCAGTCTTTCCTAGTGCGGCTCACTATCTTCTCTAGGATTTGTTTGATTTGTATGTTTGATACTTCCACTTGTCCTGATGTCTGTGGGTGGTAGGGTGCTTCCACCCTGTGCTTGACTCCATATTTCTTCAACAAAGATTCAAAATATCTCTCCATAAAGTGAGATCCCCCACCACTTATGACGGTGTACGGGAATCGGAATCTCGAAAAGATGGTTTTCTTGAACATCTTGATTAAAACCTTGGAGTCACAAGTCTGGGTAGCGACAACCTCTACCCATTTTAATATATAATCTACAACAACCAAAATGTACTGATTTCCTCTTGAAGATAGGAACAGTCCCATGTAGTCAATTCCTCATACATCAAAAATTTCTACTTCTATCCAATCAGACATTGGCATATCATTCCTTCTTGAAATGGTTGATTTTCTTTGGCATTCATCACATGCTTTAACATATGGTTGAGTATCCTTGAATAAGGTAGGTTAGTAGAATCCTTACTAAAAGAATTTTGTTGTTGTCATGTCTCCTCCCAAATGTCCTCCATAAGATGAAGAATGACATTCTCACAAGATTTGAGGTAGTTCTTCTTCTAGTATGCATTTCTTGTATAGTACATCGTGACATCTGTTAAATAGAAGTGGGTCGGCCCAATAATAGTTCTTTGGATCTAAGAATAGCTTTTTCTTCGGATTGTAAGTGATGTTGGGAGGCAACTTATATCATAAAACCATGGGAGGTTAGCTTCAGTGGGCTTGGCCACCATCAGGGCCTCATAAGCATAGTTGTCGTTAGCTGACAATGGGTTTTCTTCAGTAGTCACTATCCTCAATAAGTGATCGGCAACCACATTTTCTATCCCCTTTTTATCAATAATTTCATGATCAATTTCTTGTAGTAGCAAAGCCCACCTTAACAGTCTGGGATTAGTATCTTTATTATGCATCAAGTACTTGATTGTGCCATGATCTGTATACACCTTCACCTTTGACCCTATAAAATAGGATCTGAATATGTCAAAGGCAAATACTATCACTAGCATTTCCTTTTCGATGGTAGTGTAGTTGATCTGATCATCTAGCATCTTGCTAACGTAGCATATCATGCGATGTTTCTTGTCCTTACTGTGTCCTAGAAAGCTCTAATGGCATAATCATTGGCATCACACATAATTTCAAATGGCAAATCCCAATCTAAAGCTTGTAAGATTGGAGTTGTTGTCAGAGTATCCTTTAGAGTGTTAAAGGCTTCAAGGCATTTTTCAGTGAAGTCAAACTCAATGTCCTTTACTAGGAAGTTTGATAGAGGTTTCACAATTTTCAAAAAATCTTTGATAAACCTCCTATAATATCTAGCATGTCCCATAAAACTTCTCACTCTGATCACCGATTTGGGGGGGTGGAGTTTTGATATGGTCTCAATCTTGCTGAGGTCAACTTCAATTCCTTTCTCAAAGACTTTGTGTCTCAAAACAATACCTTCTTGTGGTGAAATGACACTTTTCCCAGTTCAAAACTAATTGTTTTTATTTACACCTCTGCAAAACTCTGGATAAATTTTCTAGACAAATGTCAAAATCAGCTCCATATACAGAGAAGTCATCCATAAGCACTTCTGTTATGTATTCTAGGAAATATGAGAACATAGAGATCATGAATCTCTAGTAGGTGGCAGGTGCATTACATAGACTGAACGACATTCTCCAAAAAGTGTAAGTGTCTTAGATACAAGTGAAGTTGGTCTTTTCCTGATCATCCAGGTGAACCAGAAGCATGAATATCCATCAAAGAAATAGAAATATGAGTGATGAGCCAATCTTTCCAGAACTTGATCACTAAAGGGTAAGGGGAAATGGTCTTTTCTTGTGGCAGCCTTGTAGTCAATTGTGACGGTCCGCATCACCACTTCATCTCCATTCTCCCCCTTAACAACTGTCATTCCTCCTTTGTTGGGTACAATGTGGATCAGACCAATCCAATTGCCATTGTTGATAGGGTAGATAATTTTGGCATCATATAGTTTTATGACTTCCTTCTTGACCACCTCCTTGAGCATTTGGTTCAGCTTCCATTGTGGTTACACTAATGGTTTATCTCGTCATCAAGGTTTATCCTATGCATACAAAGAGTCCGGCTTAGGCCCTTGATATCTTCAATATAGTATCCTATTGTTTTTCTATGCAGCCTGAGCTCATTTATCAAATTCTCTTTCTAGTCTTCTATGAAGGTGGAATTTATGATGATAGGATTTCTTTCCTCATCATCAAGAAATGCATACTTTAACCCCTGAGGGAGTTTTTTCAACTCAGATTTAGACCTAGGTGATGCATTTTCTTCTAATGTTTTCTCCAACGAAGCATACTTTGTGGTCTCTATAGTGCCTTCTTTGTCACTACAATCTTCCTCCAGTTGATTTAGATAATCCAAAATTTCTACTACCTCAGGATCTTCCATATTGGGGTATGTGTTGTTTAGAGCTTGCATGAGCATATCGAAAATTGCATGGTATTCTTGCACTTCCTCATAGTACTAGTTGTAACTATCCATGAAGTAGACTAACTCGAATAGTGAGGGTCCCCTCATTGTGTTTTGGATGTGAAAATCAATCTGGTCATTTCCAACCTGAAGAGTAATGATCCTTTTCACAACATCTATTAGTGCCCTACCAGTTGTGAGGAAAGTCCTTCTAAAGATCATGGGACACGTTTGATCTTCGACTGTGTCAATCACAACAATGTAACAAGGGATAAAGAATTGCCAAACACAAATAGGAACATCTTCCACTAGCCCCACTGATTTTGTGAAAGTGTGATCCCCCACTTGAATCCTTAGTCATATTGTCACCATGTCAGTGAGTCTAAGTCTTTGAGATAAGTGAGAGGCATCATACTGATGCTTGCTCCCAGATCTGCGAGCCCCTTTCTTTCCACATTATTTCCAACATAGAAAGGGATAGTGAATACGCCAGGATCCTTCTTCTATATCAGCATCTTAGCTTGAATAAAGGCACTTGACATTTTTGCTAGTTGTATTGTCTCAATGTGATATCCACTTATTCTTTTTGTAATAATGTCCTTGAATAACTTTGCATAGGTAATCATTTATTCAATAGCATCCAAAAATGGGACGTCTAGGTGCAACTTCTTTAAAACCTCCAAGAATTTTTTGTACCTCTTCTTAAGATGGGATTTGATCAACTTGTATGGAAAGGGAACCCTTGGGGAATATGGGTTTTTATTGGTAAGAACTTCTTCTCCTGGTCCACTCCCCTTTCTTTTGCATCTTTCTTCCCCTTGCTTTTCATTTTAGGTTTGTCTTTCTTGGTAGACTCTTCCTCCTCAGGCACTTCTTCCACTACAATTGATACAGGTTGTGAATTTGCGTGTGTTGCTTCTTCTGGGGTGCTTGTGTCATTAGAGTTATCTAGAGTTCTTCCAAATCAAAGGGTGTCCATCTTTACAGTCTCGGTGTTGGAGGGGATCTTTTCTTGAGTATTCTTTATTAGTTCAGACAATTGTGACAATTTTTGGTCAATTTGTCTTTTATGCGTCTACATATCAGCCATTTGGGTCTGCATTGAGGTTAAGACACCAGAGTTGGTGATGGTTCTTTGGGTCAGCTAGTCGTTCATCGAGACTTTCCTTTTTGAGAAATCAAATAGTTGATCCATCATGTTTGACTGGTTGTTGCTTTTAGGTTGGTCTTGATCTTGATTTTGTGAGTATGTGTTCTTATTTTGGCCTTGACCTTGCCCTTGGTTTGGTAATTATCTCTATTTTTATGGTAGTAGGTGGTTCTGGTGGACGTGGTATGTCCTCCCCCTCTCCCAAATCTGGTGGTGTTTTAAACGGATTGCTTAATTGATGGGAATTTTCTATAGAATCTTTATTTCCATAGTTGAAGCATGGGTGATCTGGCCTCTTAAAGTTAACATAAGAGACATTATTTGTCTCTTCTTCTTCCTCGCTTTCCTCCTTGTGTTGAGTATAGATGCAATTATCTATTCCATGGCCTCCTTCACCACATGTAACACATTTCATTACTTTCTCTACATGTTTCTTACCCTTGCTTCCAGGGACCTTTAGTGGCTTGACATTTGTAGCAATCTTTTGAATCAAGGCAGTAATAGTTTCTAAAACCTTTAATTCCACAGAAGGTCCATTAGATGTCGCCTTCTTTTTTGAACCTATATCCCCTCTATTGAAATCCATTCTTGCATGTAGAGCAACCATTTGTCAATAATCTTCATAGTGTTCTTCAGATATTTACCTAGAAAATTGCTTCCTATAGCGGCGTTCAGCAAAGTTCTCTCAGCATAAGTAAGACTATTATAGCAAGTTGTGACTAGGTGGCCTTTATCGTAATTGTGGTATTGGCAGTCCCTCTAGTACTCCTAAAATCATTCCCAAGCTTCATACATATTTTCTCTGGGCTTCTGCATGAACCCATTTATCTTTTTCCTATTTCTGAGGGTCTTCTCCACTACATAGAAATCAGTGACGAAAGCATCAGCCAAGGGTCCCCAACTGTTAATCTTCTTGTCGGGTAAATAAAGGTACCATGACATAGCTTTATCCCTTAAGGAGAGGTTGAATTCCTTTCAATAAATCACTTCTTGTGGGACTCCTCGCATCTTGATGGTGGCGTAGATGTTTTGTAGGCATCAAGGTGACGGTGGGGGTTCTCATCTCTAAAATTTCCTCCAAAAGACTTGCTTTGAATCATGGTGATGACGGCTACTTTTGGTTCGAAGTTGGGAGCATCAAACCTTGGAATGAAAATGGGGAATCTTGACTCGTTTTCCCTCATAGCGGCTAGATCTCATAGGGAAGGACCTCATTCATCTTCTTCTTCTTCTTTGTTGTTGTGGTTATTATCTTCCTGGTCATGGTTGTTGCCTCTATTCCTTCTTGGATGACACTGGCATTCTTCATCGTGGTGTCATTCTTCCTGCTCCTCTTCATGTTGATGTGGATCCAAAATACTCCAGGCAGTATGTCTTCATGTTTCGCTGGATCAGAGTGGTACTCTTCATTCTCATACTCAGTCTCTAGTGGAGGTCGAGGTTGTTCAACCACTCTTGGGTTTCGACCTCCTCCCCGGTATGCTCCTATACAAGGTGACATTATGTTGTGAAAGGATGATAGGGTGATGCTCAAAATATACTCCTATCCAAGCTACCTAAATAGTTCGCACAATCAAGTTAGAAAATTGGATATGTTAAAACAAAGTATTTCAAGCAGTTAGATATAGACCAGATTTAGAAGTAGTGTAATTGAGTCTTTTGCTAGACTCGAGGCACTGGTGTATAGTGAGTAGGTTCAAGTTTTTAACAGTTATGTTTGCCTTGTCCCTGGCAACGGTGCCAAAAAGTTAACTGGCCTAAATCACACGTCCAAAAAGGAGCAGATCTAGAGAAGTGGGACTGTTAAATATATAACCCGACACTCAGGCCCCTGCAACTATTATACGGGGTGCAAAGCAGTATATCAGGGTCAAACCACAGGGACAAGTAATAGTAAGTGCTAAGAACGTAGAACCTCTACTCAGATACACGGAACTAAAGGGGTAGATTAAGATGGTGTTCCTTATGGAATGATGTTACTTCAAACAAATAGAGCAAGTAAAGGAAGAGTTAAGAAAGCAAAACAAAAGAATAAAAACAAGCAAGTGTTTAATAACAAATATGGATGGGAACTTGGATTGGGTTTCACCTATTTAGGTCTCTCACCAACATGACTCACACCCCTTTGAATGCCCTTAGAAAGCTTACAAGAAATCATCATATATATTTATTCCCTCATCCCTCGAGCTTAGGATAGATCTAGATTATAAGGTTGCCTCTCTTGAGACAGAAAACAAACAATCGTAAAGATAACCATATGACCTTTAGCTTTAGGACAACATTCTTATGCATTCATGCAACTACATAACACTTAGATAGAGTTAGAACTACTCTTTCGAGTCACTAACAATCAAACATCACAAGATGGTAGCTAATCATGAAAGTGAAGAATTAAGAACAAACATATGGGGATACCAATTGCCAAGAGCATATATATATATATTTATTTATTTATTTATTTATTTATTTGTTTATATTTATATTTATATTTATATTTATATATTTATATATATATATATATATATATATATATATATTTATTTATTTATTTATTTATATTTATATATATATATACATATATATTGTAACGACCCCGCCTCCCGATAACCCCCAATTAAGGGAGACCCGAAGGTCAGAGCCGTTATTCAATTAATAGGATCAAAGGTTCGACAACTAATCAATAACAATTAATAAACTTTACCAACTAAACTAAAACTGGCATAAAATAAAACTTTTCTTACCTTGGAAAAACTGGGATTTCTAAACTTCTATCCATGAAGACGCTAAACTAACTAATCCTCCTGCGCACGTTACTTCTCATTTAATTCCACATATGCCACTTTACTGTTTGTTATTTTCATTGTACCTAAAACGCCGACAACCAAAACGTCGGTCAGCAAGAAGCCGATATGTGGGGGAAACAACAATCATGTAACTACAATAACAAAGTAATCAACCAATTATCATTTAACATGTAAGATTACGATTTAAACCATACTACTCAATCCTTTCCTATCCCCTATTTCTGTATTGTCCCTGCAGTGGACTGAGATCCCACCTCTCTCTAGGTGGATCCTTACTAGACCCCGCATGATCCTACCTAACAGGTAGATCAATATCTAGGGTTGAGTCGCATGGCACTACCCATAGGTAGTCCAATCTCTAACTCAATGTGACTTGATGGACCTACCCCATTGGTAGCCATTTACTAAGTCATCAAATGACCTGATGGGCCTACCCCATTGGTAGCCATTTACTAGGTCAACCCATTAAGCTACAGAGGGGACTAGGATCTGAGCTAGTAGGCATATCTCTTATGTGATAGTCATATTCACATTATAATTTGCATGAATTAAATACATCCAACAGTTTAATTCAAACCACGATAGAAACGTTGATACAAACCCAGAAAACTAATTCGGGTAGTCATAAGCGTAACCACATACCTCAATGGTGAGTCCTGCAGATTATTCAACATTTACTCCATGTATACACAATCAAGCCAATCAACAGATCCAAGCAAATCAATCAGTCATCGTCTATAATATGCATGTATATAAAACCTAAATTGTCACCTTCACATTATTAATCACATTAAACCCTACCCAAACCTAGTCTAGGGTTTAGGTTTTCTTAGCATTGAAATTATCATTAATGATAGGTTTCTAAACCCTAAACCACATGTTTTCATTTAATGGATCAAGAACCCTAATTCACATTAGGTGTATCCATGATCATCAAATATATTTCATTCTTACATTATGATCACTTACATTAAATTAAATTAACAAGTTAGAATCCTTAAACCTTATTATTCATATGCATTGATTAGAAAGTCTAATTATCGTCATTAATATCATGATCATGTTAATTTACCATTATATTCCACATCATCAGTTTAAATCTCAAGGAAGCATATCTAACATGGTCAACAACATATTAATAAGAACCAGGATTTCTATGTATTAATCACCCTACATTCATGGACCAACTATAATTTTAGAACATGAATCATTTTTAGGCATTAGGAGTATTTTATTTGGATTATCCTTGTTCTCCTGATAAATTTTCATATATAACTTATTGGAATTTGAGTTACCAATAAATAACTAGATTAATTGCAAGAATGAGTTGATATGGACCAATTAGGCGATGCCACGTCAGCTAAGAGCTCTAATTCCCTTACCAAAAATTCAGCGTATGATCCAGTGAAAAGATGTGTGTGCCCCTTCCACTTAGCGCATCTGCCCTGGGCACCTGGGTCATTTGGCATAGACCAATCTCCCTCCTCGCAAGGTATCTCCATCCTGTCTCCGCTCGCGTGCGCACACACGGTCGTTGGCAGGTCGCCTCCCGCCGGTCATGCACAAGGTGTCGCTCGCCATCTGCAGTCGCAGACTCGCACTGTGATGGCTTCGTGTGGGCCTCTGCTTGACTGCCGCTGTTGTTCGGCGTCCGCACATGTAGTCCCGAGCGCCGCTCCCGCAAACGGCACAACCAGCCGTCGTACAGCACCCGGTCTCTCGGCTAAGGATGTCCTCCCCCAACATCTCTCTTACTCACGTAGGAACCCACTCCTGCCCGTACGTATGTAGCACCCGTTGCCGGCACCATGGTAGAGAACTCCAGCACCGAGCTCCTCGATTGCCAATGTCGGCCTCCCCCCTCATCGTCGTTGTCCCGGCCACCATCCCAACCACCCTTGCTATCCAAAACTAGCTTCACAGATCCCTTCCTCGCATAGGGTGCGACCCCAGATGGCTTTTGCATGCCTCCATGTCGCTGCTGCGACGGGGTGTCGCTGCCAACCCTGGTGTGTACTCCAGCCTGGCTGCATCAGGAGTTAAGAGAACTGGTGATCCTGTTGGCTTCTTCACCGGCCTGGATTGAAGGGTGATGTAGGGAGAGGAAAGGGAGGCTAAGCTGGTTCATGGGTAGGAGATCGCTGTGACAGAAAGGGTGAAGCAGCCTACTTCCCGTCCCCCTTCAAGGTCGTCAGATTGGCAAGCAGCATGCCACGGAGAGAAACCCCACCCTACCATGATGTCGAAGGAGGCACAACCAGGCTATGGACATTGGGTATCCCAACCCTATATATATATATATATATATATATATATATATATATATAAGGTGTGTGGCTCCGTGACTTGGTGTCCAAGTTGTTCACCATTGGCAAGGAATTATATTTAGGAAGTAACCGCAACCATTATCTTAGATATGAGAAAAATCTCCTTTTCTTACCTTATATTGGCATCCTTCACAACTATGGTTTGCCTTCATGGGAAAGTATTTTTTTGTTGTGAATAGAGTATTTAATAGACTTCCCATACGGAAACGTTGGTAAGGCAAAGGAAACATGCACAATCTATTTTTTTATCTCTCTTTGATAATGTTAAAAAGTCATTCATGATATATCACATTATCCTTTTATTTTATTTGCCTTTTCTCTTTCTTTCTTCTCCATTGGGGCTCCTTGGACCCCTAGAAACTTTAATATTTCGAAATTCCTTTTTATTGGATACTCACTATCCTTCTAAATGCATCCAAATGCATTATTTCACATTATCTTGTTTATTTCTTATTAAAATAGCTCTTTTTGAGGATTTCACTTTATTTCTCTTTTATTTTCCTCATTGGTATTCCTTTTATTATTAGGAATCCTTGGGATACGAAATTCCACCAAGGATTGCTCAATTATACCTCTTTTCACTTATTTTCCACATTTCATCAATATTTTCAATTTCTTTCTTAATAAAAAAATACTTAATTAATCTTTTCTTTTCTTATTACTTTCTTTTTGCAACTTTGGACTCCTTGGAACCCAAGGAACCCAAAAGGCACGAAATACATCTTTGGATTACATCTCTTTTCCTTCTAGAGGTTTCTACCTCTTTCTTTTCTCAAAAACTCAATTATTCATTTATTATTTGAATTTCCTTGTTATTGGGCCCAATAGCCAATAAAGCCCACAAAACAATCATTAAGGCTATTGTAAAAGAAATCCATTTATTCAAAATAGATTATATCATTATTTGTTCAAATATCTTTAATATGAGAAATTACATTTCTCATCAAAGGAACCCAAAAAATCGGGGTTGTAACATATATACTACTCCCAACCCAAGATATGAGTTTAGCCACTCATATTAGTGAGTGTCATTATGGATTTACCAAAGTGATGGTACATCAAGATAGATGAAGTGATGGGTGAATAATGTGGAGAGGGGTGATAGATCCAAAGAAGTAGGATGGCGATACACCAACAGTACTCCTTCAAATCTAGATCTGGTGTTGGTGAAGAGTATGGTGACTCCTTCTCTCTAAGAAGAGGGTGATGGTCTTCTCTCTCTTCAGGACCTTCATCTTCTAAGGTGGAAGATCAATGGACGTGGATGAAGGTGACTCTAGAATGCGGCAGCACTTCGTCATCCCTTTGATGAGTCGGCCCCTTGCATGGATGAGGTGGGGGTCTATTTATAACCTCTGCCAACCGACTTAAATATCCCATCAGTCGTAGAATGTGTAAAGAGTGGAGACCATGGAGGGTGATTGGTAGTTGCAGTTTCTATGGTGGGGGAGTTCCAACGGTCATAGAGAGTCAGGGCTTGGCGACCGCAGAGGCATCACTGAGTGTGTTGGTCAGAGAGGGGTTGTTGTTCATTGATTGTTGGGGATGTGTGCTTCTTCGACCACAGAGGAGTTGAGGGTCAGTGACCGTTGACATGGTGCAAGACTCATCGGTCGTTGAGGTGTCCAGTAAAGGAACGAGCATCAACCACCAAACTATGGTGACTTTCATCGGTGGTTGGGTGCTATAGTCTGTTCAAAGTATAGCAAGAGTGGTGAGTCCTTGGATAGAAAGATAAAATTTATATAGATAAAACATGGTAAAAGTGACAAAATAGGAATAAAATAAGCACATTAATATCCACAAAATTGGATGTTACCACTCAGTAAGTCCCAATGAAGGATCCCAGTTTGAACCTCATCAAAGGCACTTTGTGAACGACAATCCATGCTGATTTGGTGCAGGAGGGAGTGACTGGACCAAACCCTCTCATGCCTCAGAAGTTTACCATGTCGGGATCGCCTGGGGTGGGTTCTCTTGGTCACTAAAAAAATATGTGGAGCCATTGATCATCTGATTATTGAAGCTAATAGCTTCTCTATCATCCCCACTATTATGTAAATTATCTAGTAGAACAGGTTAGGAGGAACTCTTATGGAAGATATGAATCTTCATATAGTTGAGTTTCTATAGTACATGAACACCTTCAAGATAAATGATGTTCCTGTTGATGGGATATGCCTATTATTGTTTCCATTCACCTTGAGGAATAGAGCCAAGGCGTGGATTTCTTTCTTACCCAAAAGGTCCTTCCAAAGTTGGGATGAGTTATTAAATGCTTTTCTTGCTAAACATTTCCCACCTAGCAAGATTGCACAATTAAGGAGTCATCTCACAAATTTTAAGCAACAGGAGGGTGAAACATTGTATGACATGTGGTAGAGATTTAAAGATATTCAACATATTTGTCATCAACCTAGCTTGACTAACTATCTATTATTGCAAACTTTTACAATGAGTTATTCTACAACACCTATATGACTGTGTACATTGCTACAAATATAGCCCTGATGAATAAGTCTTATAGGGAGGTGTATGATATTATTGAATACATGACACACAACCATTGCCAATGCAGCACGGATAGGACCAGACAACCTTCTTCGTCAAGTTCTTCTACTGAAAGTTAGGTAGAAAGCACATTATTGATGTGGTTGATCTTATTGTAGCCAAGATAGACGCCCTTTAATAGAAATTTGAGAAGTTGAGTACCCATTTCATCCAAACAGTTGAACAAGTTTGTGATGCGTGTGGAGTTGCAAGGCATAATTCTTCATTTTGCTTTTCCCCATAAGTGAATGTTGAGGAGATTCTAGAATAAGAAAATGTGGTAGGTAGTTTTGGAAATAAGCAGTCCTACAACCTCTACTCCAACATACATATACACAAGCAATTTTCAAGACCCACATCAACAACAAAGACAAAATCAGCAATGACAAATGGGCAACCAACAACCCATAACCAACAACCTGTTGAGATTCAACAACAACAATCGGAGCTACAATCAACAACAACGATCCCAACCGTAGTCAACTCTAGAGAGCTTACTTGATACCTTTGTCTCAACTCAAATCTATCATAATGATGAATTTCAAAACCATGGGTTACTTCTCAAAGATGCAATTACTCAATTTTCTTCTAAAGTAAATGGCATTGATACCCACACAAAGATGCTAGAGAATCAAACTGCATAGAAAGCTCTATCCAACCAAAGGACCCCTTATAGGTCACTGCCAAGTCAACCAGAGATGAATCTAAGAGATTGCAATTCCATTACTTTAAGGAATGAAGTTGTAAGTAAAATATCCCATCATCAAATGAGAAGATAGTTGATGATGTTGTTGACAAAGAAGATGATACCAGTGAGAAGCAAAACAAGAAGAATGCAGCTGAAGCAACACCTTCTTACAAAACCACTATTCCTTTTCCTCAACATATTCATGGACATCCTCAAAAAGCTTTATGTCAGCCTACCCTTGGATGAAGTTATTATTGAGAGACCTCCTATGCAAAATTTCTCTAAGATATTTGAATAAGAAGAGAAGGCTTGACCAAGTGGAGACTGGTATCCTATCAGAAAGGATGAGTTCTATCATCCAAAATAGGCTATTGGGGAATCTTGATGACATTGGAACCTTCACTCTTCATTTCAAGATAGGAGACACTACATTTAATATAGGTCTAGTTGACCTTGGAGCTAGTATCAGCCTTATTCCCTTTTCACTATGGCAACAACTTGATGTTGTAGATTTAAAGCCAACAAAGATGGTCATTCAATTGGCAGACCATTCCATCAAGTATCCAAAAGGTATTGTAGAATATGTGCCTGTGCAAGTTGGCAAATTTGATACTCCTTGTGACTTTGTTGTGTTGGACATGAATGAAGTCCCTTCCAACCCTATTGTTTTTGGAAGACCCTTTCTTCAAACAGCAAATTGTATAATTTATGTGCGAGAAGGTAAACTCACTCTTAGGGTAGGAGAGAAGACTATGGATTTTTTTTGATGCCATGAAAGCTCCAAACAAAAGAGAATATTTATGTCTCATTGGTTGTGCTGATAAGCTTATAGAAGAAAATGAAGATTATTCTTGTTTAAACATTAATTGTTGTGAAGAAGATGAACTGGACACCACCTTGACTATATAAGTTTTAGATTCTAGTCTTATTCCTGGTTCACATTCAACTAATGAAGATATTCCATCACTGAGGATGATTGTAGCAAGTCTACAAAGGAGAGAAAGGTAGAACTTAAACACCTTCCATCCGGGCTAAGGTATGCTTTCCCTGATTTTGATTCTACTGCTCCTGTGATCATAAATGTTGATTTAGCTGATGAATAAGAACCCAAATTTCTTAATGAACTTCATCTGCACAAAGAAGTTATTGGTTATTCCATTGATGATTTGAAGGCATAAATCCTTCCATTTGCATGCAATGAATTAATCTAGAAGATGATGCCAAACAATGTGTTGAACCTCCTAGGAGTTTAAACCAAAATATGCATGAAGTTGTGAAAAGGCAGATTTCCAAATTGAGAGATGCAAGAATCATTTATCCTATAAGTGATCTCCCTTGGGTGAGTGATATTCATGCCGTACCCAAGAAAGGGGGTGCACTTGTCATAAAGGGGATAATGATGAGCCGATCCAAACACATGTGGTCACATGGTGGCATATGTGTATTGATTATAAGAGATTAAATAAGGCAACTTGTAAAGATCACTTTCATTTGCCTTCATTGGTTTGATGCTTAAAAGATTAGTTGATCATTATTTTTTTTATTATCTTGATCACTATTCTGGATTTTTCCAAATACCAATATACCCAACGGACTAAGAAAAGATCACATTTACATACACCTATGGAACCTATTCTTATATACACATTCCATTCGGCCTATGTAATGCTCCAGTGACTTTTCAACATTATTTGTTGGCCATTTTCTCTTATTTCATCAAGCATTTAATGGATATTTTTATGGATGACATCAATGAATATGGTAAACTATTTGATGACTGTTTATTAAATTTATCTAAAGTTCTTCAGCATTACAAAAAGGATAACCTAGTACTCAACAAGGAGAAGTGTCATTTTATCATACAATCTGGAGTTTTTCTAGGTCATGTGGTATCTAACAAGGGTATTGAAGTTGACATGCCTAAAGTAGAGGCAATTGGAAAGACATCCAGTCCAACATCTGTGAAATATGTTTGCAACTTACTTGGTCATGCAGGATTTTACATATGCTTTATCAAAGACTTCTCCAAGATAGCCAAACCATTGTTCTCACTTCTTTCTAAAGACATTGATTTTGTTTTTAATGATGACTGCCAAGCCACATATATAAAGTTGAAGGATGATCTTATTTCTGCCCCCATTATTCAATCTGCAGATTGGAATTCACCTTTAAACATTATGGGTGATGCTAGTCACTACAACTTAGTTGTAGTCTGAGGACAGAGGAAAGATAACAAACTCCATGCCATACATTATGCAACAAGACCCTAGATGAAGCACAGATAAATTACACCACCGTAGAGAAGGAGATGCTATCAATAGTGTACGCCTTTGATAAATTCAAGAAATATATTGTGGGATCCAAGGTTGGTCTTCACCGACCATGTTGCAATCAAATATTTGTTGAACAAGAAATAAGTCAAGCAATGCCTAATTTGTTGGATACTTTTGCTTTATGAGTTTGACCTTGAGATAAGAGACAAGAAAGGTGCAGAGAACAATTTTGTCAATCACCTCTATCTGATGTGACACACCCTCTCCCTATTGATGATTATCTACTTGTTGAAAGATTGTATTCTATTGTTTCTTTTTTAGTCCATTAGTTTGTGTATATTGCAAACTTCCTCGCTAGTGGACATTTTCCCCCTAATCTCACTTATCAATAAAAGAAGTTCCTTCATGATGTCAAATTCTACTATTGGGATGATCTGTTGTTATTCAAGCAAGGAACATATGGGTTGATTGGGAGATGTGTAGTTTATGAAGAGATCCCAACTATCATTTCAGATTGCCATTCTTCTTCCTACAGAGGACACTTTTGAGAGAGAAGACAGCTATAATGATTTTGTAATTAGGTTTCTATTGGCCAACATTATTCCATGACATATGTGCATGTGTTAAAGCTTGTGACAAGTGTCAATGGACGGTAGGTATATCAAGACGATATAAAATGCCTCTAAACTCCATTTTGGAGATAGATGTATTTTATGCAAGGTGTGTAGACTACATGGGCCTCTTTCATTCTTCTTGTGGCTACAAGTATATCTTAGTTTCCAGTTTATTATGTTCCAAGTGGGTAGAAGTTATTCCCACTTAAGTCCCAGATACAAAATATGTAGTAAAGCTATTCTAAAAGATAATATTCCCTTGATTTAGAGTCCCACGAGTAGTGATATCAAATGGAGTCACACACTTCAATGAAAATAAATACAATAATCTTTTCAACAAATATAGAGTCAAGCATAAGATATATACTTTGTATCACCCTCAAATAGTGGACAAGTTAAAGTATCAAATAAGTAGCTAAAAAGTATTCTGGACAAAACCATTTCTAGCTCAAGAAAGGATTGGGTAATGAAGTTGGATGCATTCTAGACATAATTCAAAACATCTATTTGTATAACACCATTCAAGTTGATTTATGGCATGTCATGTCGTCTTCCTTTGGAGTTGGAGAATAAGGGTTTCTAAACTTTGACTTGAAGAAAGTAGGAAAAAATATATTTCTACAACTCCAAGAACTTGAAGAGCTATGTCTAGATGCATATGAAAAAGTATATACAAATAAAGAACAAAGGCATGACACGGTAAGAAGATTAGAAGAAATACTTTGTTGAAGGAGATCAAGTGCTTCTCCTTAGCTCTACGTTGAAGATTTTTCCTTGAAAGCTATGTTCCAAGTGGTCCAGACCATTCCTCGTGCTGAAGATCTTTCCATATGGGACCTTTAAGATATGTTCCAAGTGGTCTAGACCATTCATTTTGCTGAAGAACTTTTCATATGGGATTGTTTAGCTTCAAGGTAAGCAATTAATGTTCAAATTCAATGGCTAAAGGTTCAAAGTATACTTAGAAGGTGAGAATATCAAAAAGGGAGTTTCATTCTCCCTTGTTGATATTTGCTAAAGAAGACTGAAGTCGGAGTTGACCCCACACTTATGATATATTTGATTTAAGCTTTTTATTCAAAGAATTTTCACTTTCCAAAATAAATTTCCCATGGATGAATGTAATAAATTTAGACCCTCATAGATTTTATGCCACCATCATTACAGATGTAGAAAAACACAGAAAAAATCAAACTTCTGCAACATTTCAGCTGCAACATGATGTGTTTACCAAATTACACATTGTGTCAAGTTTAGACAAGCAGTTTTCAGCAACTCAGTTTAGAGAACACAACGTTTACAAACAATACATGACTAGCATGATGTACAAGCCATTATGTGTTGCGAAGCTACAACACGGTGTGTGCAAACATCAAAAAAATGTGTACGCATAGTGTACGACAATCCAAAAGTTCTATGAGGATCAAACATGGCATGCAATAAATCTACATGACATGTCTAGTCTAAAGATAAATTTTTAAGTGCCCACCTGGAGTGAAACACATCATACATTACACATGGAGTGTGTCTATCGAGCACTCGTTCCAAAAGTTCCTAAAATCATTGAACATGGTGTGTGCCTTTTGTGATACGGCGTGTCTTGGGAGATCTTCATTTTGCATCTTCACCTAGAGCAAAACATGGTGTGTAAATATAGACATGGTGTGTTATGCTTTATGTGACTTTACATACTACTACAGAAAAGAGAAAACACACTGTGTCCTTTTTCATACATGACATGTTTCTTTTGAACAAAGAAAAAACTAAAAAGGTAGAAATTGATACACGATAAAGACATAGTGTGTGTCTCAATTAACACGACATGTTTGATAGAGTAAAATGGGGTTTCCCCACCCTATTTTGATTTTACCTATCTCATGTCGTGTCTCTACATCCCACGCCATTTTGAGCCCTCACGTCACCGCCATGTTCAAATCTGCACCACCGCTCTCAACAGTTTGTAGCACCACTGACAGCTTGTCATTTGAGCAGCAAGCTTTGCCACCCATCTCTCTCCTCTAATATGTCTCTCCATAGCAACACAACTTCCAATCAACATCCATCTACACCATTGTTACCACATGGTCAACACCCTCAGTCCACCATTGAGCAAGCACAGTCACCGGTGTGTCTTCAGCAAGCTTGTTGAAAATAAGCCCCTTCCACCGGTCATTCTTCACCAAGCTATCCTCTTTCTAAGCAAGAAATATCACCTGCCATGCACCCACACATTCATTCAAGCTCAACAAAATCCACAAACACGTTGTGAGCCTCTCCGCCATGTTGTAGTGTGAATCTTTTTTTGCACCTGCAACTCACCTACAGACCGAACTGGCATGCTATGTCCTAGCTTTCAACATGTTGTGTCTGCGATCCTACACCAACACTTCTTACATTACTAAATTCCCCTATCAAGCAAGCATCCAAGTGCAATAGAGGAGAGAGTTCCTCATCAACACCTAGATATATGGCATCCACTCAATTCAACTCATTGTTGAAGAAGACGTTATATACCAAAAGTTGATCACATGTAGGATTTTTCCTACGTGTTTTGTTTGCAATGAGACAATGGAAGCATTGGCCTTCAAGGATGAGGTGTTGGGATTCCTTGAGGAGCTAGGAATATAACATATTAGCTACAATGTAAGCTCCACTTATCCAAGATTGACCTATGAATTTCTTACTACTATGCATATGGTGGAAGACCCAGGAAAGCCATCTAAACTTTTTGGTATAATCATTTTCTGACTTCTTGGGCACAGTTACAAATTAGCTTTCAAACAATTTTGTGACGCGTATTGTGTACCTATAGAGGGAGTATAGTAATGTCTGTAACATTTAATAATGATGATTTCTGGAGGAAGATTACTGAAGATGGCGTTCATGATGTTGTTTCTTCTAGGGCATCACACATCCACATTCCCATCTTTTGCTACATGCATGGGATTCTTAGCACTTGTGTTTTTTCCAAGAAATAAGCACAAGGTGCCTATGGGAAGCAAGACTTATTTTTCTTGTAAGAAATGTTAAATAATTATAAAAATCATTCCAGGTTATTTTATCCTCTTTTGTTTTTTCAAGGTTAGAAGGAAGAAATCAAGCAACATATGATAGGATGATTAATAGCCCATATATCCCAAAAGTTGAATGTTGACTTGATAGGGTTGGAAGCTTAAACCAGGAGAAATATGGTTGAATTCCAAATTCTCATCTCTTTAGGTTTAATTGTTAAGGACTCCTTTGATAACAGCAAGTACAGATAGTACTTCCATGCACATGAAGAATTTGTTGAACTACCTGATCTAGAGGGGGTCACTTTGACAAATCCTAATAAATGGAAACTAATTTTTGATGATGAGAGTGATGTTAGAGATATACCTAAGACTTCCACTGTGATAGAGGTAGCGCCTCCTTCTCCTTCTATTGGCACACAAACTGACTACAATTGTAAAATGCTAGACGTACAACATCTTTATGGATATGTCCAACAGCACTTTGATCAGTAGGACACCGGCTTGGACCAGCTCAACCAACAGTACTCTGATATGCACTTCATTATTCAGAGGATGGATGTGTGGCAAATCGCTTATGCCATGCCTACACTGCCTCTAAGGCCATCATAGGAGGCTACATTGAACGACATCCCTGGTGATGATACTTTATTATAGCATTTCCCAACTGCCAATGAGGGCAATGGTCACTCACTATGATTCACCTTGGTAGGTACCTGGTTGCAAACCACCTGAGTTTGATTTATGCAGTGAGGATACTACAAATTTCAATCATAGGGGGGAGCAACCAACTGGTAGTTTAGTTTTAGTTTCCTTTGCATATCTTTTTCTTAATTTCTATTTTAGATAGTGGTAAATCTAGTGTTTATTGAAGTTTATTTTCTTTTTTTGGATTGATTTTCCTTTATGCTAACCCATCTATCCTATCTTATTTTGAAAAAATATTAGTTGAAGAAGAATTGTACAAGCCATGCATCAAATAAATGAAATTTACTGCCAACCACATTGGCTTCATTATGGTTTATCGTTACTTCATGTTCATATTTCACACTCCTGCTTATATAATACATTTAACGGATGAATCTTCTTAGACTAATCAACACTACAACTTTGTTTAGATTTTAGACGCCCTTATTAAATTCTTAGTGTGTTTTTAACCACTCACTCAGTAAAAAATTAATAAATATAAATCAAGTTGATTATGTAATCTAGTTAACTCTCTCGTGCTTTGAGGAAAAGACTTTATCTAAAATCCACATGGTTCTCAAGAAGTTGCTGACTCACTTTTAATTATTTTGTCTTATTCTTCAAAACAATTATATTTATCCCCATGAAAGATGTCTAAACCACCATATGTCATGCTAGACTAGTGTAAGTCTGACCTCAATATGATAGTTAGGTGTTACATCCTAAAAGGGTATCAATGACCCTAACCATCATTCCATGTTTGCATAAGTCTACTTTAGTTGTTGAGTTTCAGAACCCATGCTCATTGTCGTATTCTTATTCTAAAAACAAAGAGAGCATTGTTGGATTGTTTATGATTAATTCAAATTTCATATTTACATCTTTAATAATTTAGAGAGTCAAGTTACATATCACTAATTATTTAGTTTGGTCATCCAAATTCTACTTATGTTATGTTGATTCTTCCATTTGGATCTTTGCCATTTTTTATGAACTAAACTTCCATGTTGGTTGTTTGGGTTGAACTCATGGCTAATAGCAGAAACCCATTGATTATGGTTGGATTGGCTGGTATACTTCTTTAATTCCATTTGATTTATACATGTGCTTGATAGTTTTTTCAATTTTGTTTCCATGTTATTTTTTCTTGAGGACAAGCAATGGTTTTAGCTTAAGGGGATTTCATGTGCGAGATTTATATAGACTTTTTTCCCACTTTCGCATGCATTTTCAATCCATTTTCTACCTCAAGTTGCCTTAAATAATGATATATTTTCCATTTTATTGTTATCTTCACTCATTCCATGTTTGTAATGGTAGGTAAATATATTGATGACAAAATGGGGTTAATTTGATTACAATTCGACCTTATTTAGATTCCCCAATAAATTGCACAATTTTGAAAACTTTTCTAAAGTTTTTGAAAAAAACTCACTGTGTAATTTATCAAACACAACGTGTATAGCAAGCAAAGACATACTCACTCTGATGTGTAGAAAGACAGTGTGTCAGCCAACTGACATGCCTTGTCACCTCACTACAAGAATTTGTCAAATTCCCTGCCTTGCAACAACATGGCATATCTAAAATGCATATGATGTGTCCACTCGATCCAGGGTTGTCTAGGTTATCTCAACTTGCAGCAACACGGCATCTTGGCCAACTAACACACCATGCAACCTTAGAACAAGGCATTTCTGACTTCAGTTATAAGAGCAACATGTTGTGTTGTTTCACCAACATGTTGTATCACTGGTGATTTCTATATAGTTTTAATGAAATTCGTCCCTCATTTTTAAATATAAGTGGGATCTTTTGGAACAGTTATCACTCATCATTTGGATCAAGTCTCGACCAGAGCTCAGAATAGAAGAAAATGAGGGAGACTTTCAAGAAGGAGAGGTTACTTGAGAGACAACCTCTTCTCTCATCCATTTCTCTTTACCTACTACAGCAAAGGCTTCCATCCTTCATACTGATCCCTTGAAAGAGAAGGTCGCTAGAGTAGGAGCAACAGCAAGGAGAAAACTTCATCTTATAGCTGGAATTCTTCTCTTTTTTCTCTTATTTATGTATTTCTTTGTTCTTTCCCTTCTCTACTCATGTTTTGCTTCATGATTCATCACTTGTGTATCTATTTTACCATCATGTGTGAGTAGAATCATGTTCTTGGGCATGAGAGAGTAACTCCATTGTCATAACTTATGTGAACACAAACTTCAATTTTAATACTAGTTGTTTACTATTCTAAGATTGCATCAGTGTTTCATTTACTTGCTTTCTTGACTGGACATCTTGTTTGCTTGTTTTATGCATCTAATACAATCCTAAAAGATGTATCTAGGAGTATGGAGATATTATCTTATCAACACTTCCTTGACCATGGGAGATACAAACCTCCTATATATGTTTAACTAGTATACTAAGTTTTAATTATTCTACTAAGTTGTGATGTGAAGTGAAATCGCATTCTCGAGATTCCTCAATTTTGATCTTAATCATCATCCAAAAGGCTTGTGTTTGTTCATTTAGTTGAATTAGTTAAGTCAAATCAATCAAACTTGTGTAACTCGGTCTAGATTGTTGAACCTTAATACTTTTGCACCTAATATGCCTAGTTCTCTATGGATACGACCTTGACTTGTGTTTGTTTATTTGTTCATTTAGTTGAATTAGTTAAGACAAATCAATCAAACTTGTGTAGATCGGTCTAGAATGTTGAACCTTAACACTTTTGCACCTAACTTGACTAGTTCTCTATGGATATGACCTTGACTACAATCAATGATGTATACTTGTGGGGAAGAAACGAGTTAAGATGATTAAATATTATAGCTTGTTTTTTTAATAGAACCAACAAATATTCAAGGGAAGAGCGCTCATTGTGCCTCTAGAAGAAGTTAGCCAAGAAAAACTTGGACCAATGAGCTCATTGTCATGCATTTAAAGTGTTAGGGGTGAGAACACCCAAAGTGGTTATTGCGGAAAAACCATCGAGATGTTTTAGAAAAAAAATAGTCTAAATGACACCAAAATTTCTATCCACCCCCAAAAACCTCCATATAACTTGGTTTACCTTAAATATATTACTAAATACCTCAAGTAATACCATTTTCCTTTTTTCCAAATCACATTGACACATATGATTGATGATCATGGAAAAGATTAACTAGGGTTATATTAAGCAACATAAGGTGCAAAATTAATTTCAATAGTTGAAGCAAAATAATGGGAAAAACCACTTCATCATAGGTTGTGAGGGTGTCCCTAATTCTCTTTGATCGTGTGGCCATAGAGCACCCCCCCTAAATATATTAGTCATGGAGAAACCCCTAAATTTGCAATTTAGTTCAATATACAAATTCCTCAAAATATCATGATCAACCTTCATTTCTCCAATCTTCCATCACATTATATGTTCCTTGTTTTATGGACCTATGTGTCAACCTTAACAACATCAAATCATGTAAAAGTTGATGGGCCAAGGGGAATGACAAATCTAATAAAAAAACCACATTAGATCCAACATAATATTACATAATTAAGTAGAAGAGGAAAGGAAAATATTACACCAACTTCAAAATCAAACCATCCAAGATTCCCTTGAAATTGAAAATGAAACCCATATGAACCATATGTTTTTATATCAAGGGACTTTATGTAACAAAGATCAAAACAGTTTTGAATAAATGAAGGTGATAAGAACACAAAGTTTTTCCATAGGATTCGTAATAACGATACGAGACTATCATTGGTTAACTCACTGTGATATAATAATAGGATCAAGTATAATCCTAAAGAGATCATAGACACTATCACTCCTCATTTTAATAACATACACAATCACGATAGAACCTATTTTTAACCTATAGGATTTTAGTGAAGACTGCTTTACGAGAAAAAATTAATTGTAACAACAACCTTAGTTCTCTTTTTACAATCATAGAAATTAAAAAAAACATTTTAGTGTAGGGCTCAACAAGTTGCATTGACCAAAGGATTTGACATGCCATTCTATCATTACAACTAGATATTGTCAATAATATCATTCTAGATATGTTTAAATAGATTCCAAGAGAATAACAACACCTCATTTTATTTAGCCCTTAGGCCAACGTCGCCTAGATTAAAAAGGTTGATAACTCGACAAACATTACACAACTCAATCCAATTAGTTTAATCAACAACTCATACAATTTTTTATCTAAAGTTATTAGTTTTAAACTAAAAAAGCATATAAATAACATCATAGGTGTATAATAAATTGTCTTTCTTGAATGCACTTGTATACATGATTCTTATATTATGGCTAATGAAGTTATCCCATTGCTAGTACCAACACTGAACCTCTTCTATTTCTGAATTTATTTTTCAAAAAAACATTTAATAACATAAATTAGTCATTTTTATGTCATGTTTAAAGGATACAATTTCCCTAACAATTGGATTTAGGGGGGTCTTTATGTGCATCAACCTTTGTGATCCTAATGCATCCCATTTTGGTTATTTCAAAATCATAAATGGTCTTTGACAAGGTGATCCACTCTCACCATGCCTCTTCGTGGTTGTATCCTATATTCTTGCATCAATGTTTATACTAGCTTTGTTGAACAATTTGATTTCTAAAATGGACATCATTCATGATCATTACATTATTCAATTTGTTAACAACACTATAACTTTTTATTTCACTAAATGATATTATAGTCATCAACACTTTGAGAATTTTATGTGTTTCAACATATCTTTGGACTTAGAATAAGTTATAAATCTACTCATGTTTGAGTCTGTACGCCTGACTTTGCATAATATATTGTTATGATAAATTGCAAGGAATAACTATTTCCATAAAATACTTAGGTCTCTCATTATCCCCATCCAAACTACCTATTATGATTTGGCAACCGGTTTTGGATAAGATTGCTCAGCATCTTGCTTTTTGGAGAAAATAAATGCTTAAATAAAGTTGGTTGGCTTACTCTTAGCAATGCATTACTTTTAGGATTACCATCATATTTCATTAGTTGCACTCCACTTTTATAATAAATTAAGAACACTATCCATAGATCTTGGACATGTTTTGTTTGAGGTTGGACAAATGAAAATAAGAAAATACATCTTGTTGGCTAGATGTAAAACCAAATAAATAATGAGGATGGGGGTCATGGATGTAAGGACCCTGACCTGCGTTTAGGGTTTACCCTGTTTGTTTTGCTTAACCTTGGTGGTTTGATGCTTGCTAATCACCTTTGAGTGGTGATTAGGGTTTGGTTGTGCTTTGTTGAGAGTTCGAGGGGCTACTTGCAAATAAACCAAGTTTAGGGTTTTGAGTGCAAGTTTGCCATCTTGTGAGATGTTTCCCTCTCTTTGCTTCCTCTAGGGTTGAGAGGAAGGCTTGAGCTTGTTGTTTGAGTTCTTTGGGCCTGAGTTGAGCTTGTTTGGGCCTTGAGATGTGTTGTTTGGGCTTGTTTGAGCCTTGTGTCGGCCAAGGCTTGTCTTGTGTCGTACAAGGTGAGTGTGTGTCGTCCAAGGAAGCTTTGTGTCATCCAACACCATGGTGTGTCGCCCAGTAGCTTGTTTGTGTCGCCCAGTAGGAGTTGTTGCTTGTGTCGCCCATGTGGCTTGGCCTTTGTTGGTGACACTTGGTGCCTAACTTGAACAAGTGTCTTTTGGTGTGCTAATGTGTTGGCTTGAACCCTAGGACAAGTGTCCCTTGGGTGGACAACACTTGGCATGGTTGTACCTTGGTTTCTCCTCCCCTTTCTTCTATATAGGTAGCTCTTCTCCTTGCCTTGGTCTCCTTTGATCTTTTGGTCTCTCCTCCACCTTGAGTGCACGATATCCCTCTCCATCTTGCTTGTGTTGGCCGATACACTCCCTTGGAGTTGAAGTGGTGGCCGATACACCTTCCTAGAGGAGCTTGGTGGATGATAGCTTTGGACCTTGGAGTACCTTGGAGCTTGGAGCTTAAGGCGGGTTGCATAACTTCTAACCCTAACTTCTTTACCTCTAGCAATAACCTTGTTAAATGTTAGTAGTTAGCTTAGTAGCTTAGTTTTGTACCTTGCTTGAGTTTCCTTTGGTGGCCAATATACCCTTAGGGTTTAGGGTTTCTAGTGATCTAGGGTTTGGGTTCCCTCGAGATGGAGGTTGATGGTGACCTAGGGTTGGGCGACATCCCTTTGTTGTGGATGTGTTGGACGATATCCTTGAGGTTGGATGACATGGTTCCCTTTGTCCTTGTGTTGGACGATAGGGTGCTCTCTTTGATGGACAATAGGGTACCTTGGTGGACGATATGGTGAGTCCTTGAGGTTGGCTGATACCCTGCCCATGTGTTGGGCGATAGGGTGAGCTAAGCTTTGGTTGGTCGATATGTTTGTATACCTTGTTGAGCTATGCTCTTGTCCTTCTCTTGGACGATAGGCCCTTGTTCTTATGGTGGACGGCAGGGCTTGGTTGGATGGTTTGGTTTGGGTTGCACGGCATGCAACTAAGTGTAACGGCCGATATCCCTGACAGGCGTTGCATCTTGGTGTGTCGGCCGATAGGCCTAGGCTGTGACACGCGACAGTGAGTGGGGCTGTGACGAGTGTCACGCCTCTAGTCTGGATGAGTGTTGGCCGTTAGGACTTGATAGTGGTTGCACGATATCAGGAGTACTTCCCTCTTTCCTTTCCTTCTCTCTCCTGGCTGTTGTGGAGTTGTTATATGGGCATTACCCCTTGGTTATCAGGCGTCAGGTGTTGGCTGTGACGGGCGTTGCCCGATGGGGTGTATCGCGTGAAACTCCCTGGTGCACGACACTTCTTCTAGTAACAGGGCATTGCGGGCTGGGCACTGGGTGCAACGCAGCGTTGCTGCCTTCCCATGCTTAGCCGAGCAAGTTAGCTATAGTGAGGGTTGTGAGGTCTTAGGTGAGGGCAGTTAGGTCCTTTGGTGACGGTCTCAAGTATCATGACAGTAGACGCTTATGCATAACCAAATCTCGGTAGTAATACCTTCCTTAGTAACAATAATAATGACATGGTAGTCTTAATTATAGTCATGATGATAATGTTGTTGATAACTAAGATGTCAATAGTGTTGGTGATGTTAGTTGTGTTGATGAATGTGATGCCTTGCTAAGTAAGAGAAAGTAATAATAATGATAATGATTAGAATAATGTGGCGAAGTGGCAGTTACATTAATAGTTTGCTTAATGACATAGCAATGAAGATAATAGTAGATGATGATGATGATAATAGTAATAATGGTATCAAGAGTAGTAATGACATGATATTGATATGAGTCCTATGCTTACTTATTAATGATAATGATAAATGGTAGTTGCATTGATGGTTGCTTAATGACAAAGATATGAAATATGATATTGGATGGTAACAGTAATGATTTTGGTAACAATAGTAGTTGCTTTGTATACTCAACATAATTGTTATATAAAGTGAATACCTTGATTGTTTGTATGATCCTGAGATAAGGGTAGGCATGATTATGGTATGATGTTCTTAACAAGCTTGATCATCAAATAGTGTAATATTGATGAATAGGTTATCTTAAATGATAGCTCAGGATAGTGAGCATATTCCTTATGTTGAATCTATGGTTATTGTGTATCCTAACCAAGCAGGTGATGTGTAGCCATGAAAGGGGCTATGTGACATATGTGATAAGTAACATTACCTTGATATTTGTTCTATGAGATTATATATGTAATGTGTTGGTCCCATGATGATGATGTGAGCCTTGAGAGGCAGTGACAGTACATGATGAAGGATTGATATCCTATGGTATGTGATAATCCTTGATATGGATCTGGATGGTTGGCAAGAGGTCAAGTGGTTACATGTGATGCTGGATCCTTGTGATGGATCAGGTTGATGAGGTTTCAATATTAATATAATGTTCTTTATTTTCTGTTATATCTTGCATGTTATACAACTTGGTTGAATCCTGCAATTCATCTAAAAGATACTAATTAATCACAGTGAAACATATCATGTAGTTTTCCCTGGCCATAGATCCATCATCGTCAGGATTTGGTGATGGTGAAACGGGTTCTCCTATGGGTTAACCTGGAAGCGCATATTGTTGAATATGTGTAGGTTGCTCCTAGCCTGAAAATGAGGAGGTAAGAGTGTAACTTCAGTTGCAGACTCAGATACATATATAGAGCATGGTGAACATGCCCATAGCTTAAGACATGTGATGTAAGGAGCATGAATGCGTTCATGGCTCAGAGCACGATGAACAGGCCCGTGGCTCAGTTTTACTAGCGCCGAGACCTGTACCAAGGCGGGCTAGTGTGAGGGTAGCCTATGGAGCTGACCCTGTGGCTTAGACCACTTCAGCATGTGACTACAGTCCTGCTTGTGTTGTACTCGTGTACTGACCACGAGGTGGGAGGTCGTGGAGTCTGGCTCTTCCATTGACCTCGTATGGCACTGGCTTGGGTTTCGTAACTGAAGGTTGGATTTGAACGGTACGGTTCAAATCCTCAGGGCATAATAATATGTAACACAGCCGTTTAGTATTTACTGCTTAAGATAAACACGTAACATTGGTTGAGGCCTTATTTGTGTAATATCTTTGTTATATCTTGCAGTTTATGTGACAATATGTCTTATCTTGAGAAGCAGGTTATGTGACATTATATCTTGTTCTGATAATCATGTTACATAGTGATACATTTTATCTTGCTAATCATACCCCTTGAGTTACATCTGGTTATATGCTTTTGTATAGCGGGTAAGCTTGTCGGTAAGAATACTCTGTTTTATATAGACTGCTCTTATCATACCTGTTATTAGATATCTGTTGTTATAGTATATCTTGCTGAGGTTCTGTAGTAGCGGTGGGGAGTTATGTTTCCCGCTGGGACAATTGTTCAATTGTCTCACCCCGCTGGTTTAACCCCTTTTTAGGTGGTCGAGGTAGACGTGGTCGTGGTCATGGTGTAGCGGCCGAGCAGCTTGAGGAGAAGTAGAAGGCAAGCGTTGGACATGGATGTTTTGTAGTAGAGTCTAGAGTCATCCCTGTACTCTTAGGTCCTTAGTAGTGTTTTGACAATGTTTCACGATGAACGATCGATAACGTTTGCATATCCTGCTGTTGGCCAGATGTGGGCCTTTATGTATGTGAACAGGTGGTGAACTCATGTGATGGATGAACAGCTGTTCCTGAGCTGTGGACACGTATCAGATCTCGTGTATGTATATATATGTGACATGTTTCTGTGTAGGATGAGGACTGGAAAGTAATAGTTTCACAGTTTATCAGTTTTCCGCAATCGGTTTTAATTAACCCGTGTTTTCATAAGCTGTGGTTATGGTGATTTCCGCACGTTTTCGTGTAACACCTCATTATCTGTATGATAATGGGATGTGTTGCCATAAGTTTTGGTATCAGAGCTTTAGGTTCGCTGAGTCTACAGGGATTTAGGACTAGGTTGAGTTGTTCTTATGAGTTTTCCAGGTATTCTTACAATATCTTCTGCCCTCAGCAGAAGAAAAGTCAAGATGTCTGGAAACCATGAAGAACACTCTGCTGAGTACAGTGATGCTGCATCGGTTGATGGAGTAGATGGACAGGAACATGAAGATCGGGTGCCTGAGGTTCCCCAACCTAACCCAGCCATACTTGAACATCCTGCTTACCAACAGCTTATGGAGCAGTTAATGGCTACGATGAATCTCATGGTTGAGCGATTACCAGTGCCTCCTCCACAGGCACAGGTTCCCCATGGAGAAGCATCGGGTATTGGGAAGACCTTCGAGCGGCTTCGCCGAGTTGGAGCTTCGGAGTATGCTGGAACGGCTGATCCAGCGGATGTAGATCTGTGGCTGACAAGTCTCGAGAAGGCTTTTCGGATCCTTGACATCCCCGAAGCGGACAAGGTAAAGCATGCTGTCTACCTTCTGAAAGGTAGTGCTGGTCACTGGTGGACCATCGAGGAAGAGAAGCGGCCTGGTGAGGTGATCTGTTGGGAAGTGTTCCGACGCGAGTTCGTCACCAGATACTTTCCAAAAACGTACCTAGATGAGAAGGTCAGTCAGTTTGAGAAGATGCAACAAGGAACGATGAACATTACCGAGTATGAAGCCAAGTTTATGGATCTATTGAGGTTCTATCCTCACATGGCGACAACAGATGAGGAACGGATCAGACGTTTCGAGAAGGGTTTGAGTGCTGAGTTGACAACCCCGGTGTCTGTGTTGGAGAACCGAGAGCGGTTTGCTACATTTGTGGAATCTGTTCGACGGATCGAGAGGACAGTACGAGAGAAGAGAGAGTCTATGTCTCTTAAAAGACCTGCTCAGTTTCAAGGGCGGAGGTTTGGTGGTTTTAAGAAGCCCAGATTTTCAGCATCCTCAGCAATGAGAAGTTCTGGTGTACCATCTCAGTGGTCTCCGAGTAAGGGGAGAGGTTATGTTTCTTCACCGTCTAAGGCACATAGTTCAGCCTCTATGGCAGTAACAGGGCCAGCTAGGCCACGGTTTGAGGACAAGTCATGTCATCTTTGTGGACAAGTCAGACATTTCAGGCTTAATTGCCCGAATAGAGATGTCGAAGTGACACAGCAGCCGAGGCAGAGTTTCTAGAAGTCTGAGAGACCGCAGGCCAGTGGTAGCAGAGGGCGAGGACGCAGTCAAGCGTCTCAGGAAGGATCGTCTGCTCAAGGAAGCATAGGTCATGGACAGCAAGCAATGGCTCGATTCTATGCCATGAGTCAGCCAGAGGCGATAGTCAACCCGCGAGTGGTGACAGGTCAGATGGAGTTATTTCATTCTGATATGTCTTCTTCTTGCTTTATATCTGTTCTGGTTGACCCAGGTGCTACACACTCTTTTATCGCCTATAGTATGCTTGAAAACTGTCGTTTACCTATTAGTTGTAAGAAGGATAGCTTGTTGTTAGAAACCCCTCTTGATGGTTCCTCTTTGCTTCGAGAAGAGTGTCCATCTTGTGTTTTGTCTTTCTCGGGACATCGTATTCAAGTGGATCTTATACCACTTGATATGCATGGTTTCGATGTTATCCTTGGGATGAATACCTTAGAGAAGTATAAGGTTGTCTTGGACTGTGGTTCCAAGCAGGCAGTGTTTGATGTCGCTGGAGAGAAGTGGATCTTCCAGGGAGATAGGAAGATTCTTCCGACGTGTCTAGTATCAGCTTTGGTGACAGATAAGTTGTTACGACAAGGATGTGAGACGTTCCTAGCTCACGTGGTGGATACCGTTGTGGTTACCAAGGCGAAAGGTCCTAGTCTTGAGGAGGTGTTCGTAGTTCGAGAGTTTGCAGACGTGTTTCCTGAGGAGTTTCCTGGTGTTCCTCCACCCCGAGAGATTGATTTCGAGATCAATCTGGTTCCAGGAACACAGCCAGTTGCACAGTCAGCGTATAGGATGGCTCCAGCAGAGATGGCAGAGTTGAAAAGGCAGTTGTAAGAGTTGTTGGAGAAAGGTTTTATCCGACCGAGTACATCGCCGTGGGGTGCTCTCGTGTTGTTCGTTAAGAAGAAGGATGGCTCGATGCGGTTTTGTATAGATTACCGACAATTGAACAAGGTCACGGTCAAGAATAAGTACCCATTGCCGAGGATAGATGATATGTTCGATCAGTTGCGTGGTGCTACAGTGTTTTCGAAGATCGATCTACGGTCTGGATATCATCAGTTGAGGATAAAGGCGGATGACATACCAAAGTCAGCTTTTAGGACGAGGTATGGTCATTTCGAGTTCGTGGTTATGCCATTTGGGTTAACCAATGCACCTGCAGCTTTCATGGACCTGATGAACAGAGTGTTCCATCCGTTCCTAGATCAGTTTGTTGTAGTCTTTATAGATGACATCTTGATCTACAGTCGGGACAGGCAAGAGCATGAGCAACATCTTCAACGAGCATTGACTCTTCTTCGTCAACATCAGTTGTATGCTAAGTTCAGTAAGTGCGAGTTCTAGTTGGAAGAAGTGACTTTCTTAGGTCATGTGATATCTGCAGAAGGAGTCAAAGTGGATCCAAAGAAAGTGGAATCTGTTGCAGATTGGGAACAACCAAAAATGCCGACAGAAGTTCGTAGTTTTCTGGGTTTAGCAGGATACTACCGGAGGTTTATCAAGGACTTCAGTGTGATTGTGTTGTCGATGATGAAGTTGACTTGGAAGGATGTACCTTTCATTTGGGACGACCGATGTCAACAAGCTTTCCAGAGTTTGAAGGAGAAGTTGACCAGTGCTCTAGTGTTGGTCCTGCCAGAGCCTGGGAAGGGCTATGTTGTTTTCTGTGATGCTTCTAAGAAAGGTTTAGGTTGTGTGCTGATGCAGGAAGATCATGTGGTTTCTTTTGCCTCACGACAGCTCAAGAAACATGAGGAGAATTATCCGACTCATGACTTGGAGTTGGCAGCAGTGGTTCATGCGTTAAAGATTTGGAGACACTATCTTTATGGGGAAGTGTGTCAGATCTTTACAGATCATAAGAATCTAAAGTATATCTTTACGCAGCAAGAGTTGAACATGTGACAGCGATGATGGATGGAGTTGATTAATGATTACGACTGCACTATCAAGTATCATCCTGGTAAGGCGAATGTGGTATCCGATGCGCTTAGCAGAAAGTCTTCTTCTCTTTCTTTAAAGAAGGCACAGTTGAGTTCTCTGGGATGCCATAGGCGAGATATGTTTGTTTCTCTGCGACAGATGAATGTGCAGATAGAAGTTTCTGTGTTGTCTGGTCTTTTCTCACAAATGCAAGTTAAACCTACGCTGAGACAGCAGATCAAGGATGCACAATAGACAGATGATGCGGTACAGTTGATCAGATCAGAGTTCGGCAGCGACAAGCGTGATGGGTTTCATGAGTCTGAGGATGGGCTAGTTTTCTATCGTGATAGGATGGTGGTTCCAGATACTGATGATCTGAGGAAGTTGGTGCTTGAGGAAGCACATACGTCGATGTATGCTATGCATCCAGGTGTCACCAAGATGTATCATAGTCTGAAGGACTTGTATTGGTGGCCCGGTTTGAAAAGAGATGTAGCTGAGTTCGTGGCGAGATGTGCGGTGTGTCAGCAAGTGAAGGCTGAACATCAGAAGCCGGTAGGTACATTGCAACCTTTATCGATACCACAGTGGAAATGGGATCACATACCATGCATTTCGTAGTTGGTCTACCTCGGACAACTAGGAATCATGATTCCATTTGGGTGGTAGTGGACAGATTGACTAAGTCTGCCCATTTCCTACCAGTGAAGACGACGTATACAGCAGAGAAGCTAGCTTGAGTATATGTGGATGAGATAGTACGTTTGCATGGTGTGCCAAGGACGATAGTTTCTGACAGAGGTCCTCAGTTTACGAGTCGTTTTTGGGAACAGTTGCACGAGGCGTTGGGAACGCAGTTAAGGTTCAGTATAGATTTTCACCCGCAGACAGATGGACAGTCTGAGAGGACTATTTAGATTTTGGAGGATCTTCTTCGAGCTTGTGTTTTACAGTTTCTAGGCAACTGGGATGTACATCTGAGTTTAATAGAGTTTGCCTACCACAACAGTTATCAGCGGAGCATCGACATGGCTCCTTATGAGGCTTTGTATGGAAGGAAGTGCAGATCTCCTTTGTGTTGGTATGAATCAGGTGAGTATCAACTTTTGGGTCCTGAGTTAGTACAGCAGACGATAGAAAAGATCAAGGTGATACAACAATAGTTGAAAGTGGCACAGGACAGGCAGAAGTCTTATGCAGATAATCGACGACGACCTTTGGAATTCCAGGTAGGAGACAAAGTGTACCTTAAAGTCTCGCCGTGGAAAGGTGTGCTAAGGTTTGGACGGAAGGGTAAGTTAGCTCCCAGGTACATGGGACCTTACTCAGTCAGAGCACGTGTTGGCAAGGTAGCGTATGAGTTAGAGTTGCCTTCAGAGCTGCACAGGTTGCATCCAGTGTTTCATGTCAGTATGCTGAAGAAAATTCATCCGGATTCAGGTACAGTGATACAGCCAGTTGAGGTTGAGCTTGATGTAGATGTGACCTTCAAGGAAGGTCCTGTGGCGATCCTTGACAGAAGGATCAAAAAGTTGAAGAGGAAGGACATGGCTCTTGTGAAGGTTCTTTGGCAGCGTCGTGGCGTTGAGGAAGCCACGTGGGAGCTTGAGGAAGAGATGAGGAGGAAGTATCCCTCGCTTTTCTCTTCGTATTTCGGGGACAAAATCCCTTAAAGGGGGTTAGCTTGTAAGGACCCTGACCTGCGTTTAGGGTTTACCCTATTTGTTTTGCTTAACCTTGGTGGTTTGATGCTTGCTAATCACCTTTGAGTGGTGATTAGGGTTTGGTTGTGCTTTGTTGAGAGTTTGAGGGGCTACTTGTAAATAAACCAAGTTTAGGGTTTTGAGTGCAAGTTTGCCATCTTGTGAGATGTTTCCCTCTCTTTTCTTCCTCTAGGGTTGAGAGGAAGGCTTGGGCTTGTTGTTTGAGTTCTTTGGGCCTGAGTTGAGCTTGTTTGGGCCTTAAGATGTGTTGTTTGGGCTTGTTTGAGCCTTGTGTCGGCCAAGGCTTGTCTTGTGTCGTACAAGGTGAGTGTGTGTCGTCCAAGGAAGCTTTGTGTCGTCCAACACCATGGTGTGTCGCCCAGTAGCTTGTTTGTGTCGCCCAACAGGAGTTGTTGCTTGTGTCGCCCATGTGGCTTGGCCTTGGTTGGTGACACTTGGTGCCTAACTTGAACAAGTGTCTTTTGGTGTGCTAATGTGTTGTCTTGAACCCTACGACAAGTGTCCCTTGGGTGGACGACACTTGGCATGGTTGTACCTTGGTTTCTCCTCCCCTTTCTTCTATATAGGTAGCTCTTCTCCTTGCCTTGGTCTCCTTTGATCTTTTGGTCTCTCCTCCACCTTGAGTGCATGATATCCCTCTCCATCTTGCTTGTGTTGGCCGATACACTCCCTTGGAGTTGAAGTGGTGGCCGATACACCTTCCTAGAGGAGCTTGGTGGACGATAGCTTTGGACCTTGGAGTACCTTGGAGCTTGGAGCTTAAGGCGGGTTGCATAACTTCTAACCCTAACTCCTTTACCTCTAGCAATAACCTTGTTAAATGTTAGTAGTTAGCTTAGTAGCTTAGTTTTGTACCTTGCTTGAGTTTCCTTTGGTGGCCGATATACCCTTAGGGTTTAGGGTTTCTAGTGATCTAGGGTTTGGGTTCCCTCGAGATGGAGGTTGATGGTGACCTAGGGTTGGGCGACATCCCTTTGTTGTGGATGTGTTGGACGATATCCTTGAGGTTGGACGACATGGTTCCCTTTGTCCTTGTGTTGGACGATAGGGTGCTCTCTTTGATGGATGATAGGGTACCTTGGTGTACGATATGGTGAGTCCTTGAGGTTGGTTGATACCCTGCCCATGTGTTGGGCGATAGGGTGAGCTAAGCTTTGGTTGGCCGATATGTTTGTATACCTTGTTGAGCTATGCTCTTGTCCTTCTCTTGGACGATAGGCCCTTGTTCTTATGGTGGATGGCAGGGCTTGGTTGGATGGTTTGGTTTGGGTTGCACAGCATGCAACTAAGTGTAACGGCCGATAGCCCTGACGGGCGTTGCATCTTGGTGTTTCGGCCGATAGGCCTAGGCTGTGACACGCAACAGTGAGTGGGGCTGTGACGAGCATCACGCCTCTAGTCTGGATGAGTGTTGGCCGTTAGGCCTTGAGAGTGGTTGCACGATATCAGGAGTACTTCCCTCTTTCCTTTCCTTATCTCTCCTGGTTGTTGTGGAGTTGTTAGATAGGCATTACCCCTTGGTTATCAGGCGTCAGGTGTTGGCTGTGACGGGCGTTGCCCGATGGGGTGTATCGCGCAACACTCCCTGGTGCACGACACTTCTTCTAGTAATAGGGTGTTGCGGGCTGGGCACTGGGTGCAACGCAGCGTTGCTTCCTTCCCATGCTTAGTCGAGAAAGTTAGCTATAGTGAGGGTTGTGAGGTCTTAGGTGAGGGTAGTTAGGTCCTTTGTTGACGGTCTCAAGTATCATGACAGTAGACACTTATGCATAACCAAATCTCGGTAGTAATACCTTGCTTAGTAATAATAATAATGACATGGTAGTCTTAATGATAGTCATGATGATAATGTTGTTGATAACTAAGATGTCAATAGTGTTGGTGATGTTAGTTGTGTTGATGAATGTGATGCCTTGCTAAGTAAGAGAAAGTAATAATAATGATAATGATTGGAATAATGTGGCTAAGTGGCAGTTACATTAATAGTTTGCTTAATGAAATAGCAATGAAGATAATAGTAGATGATGATGTTGATAATAGTAATAATGGTATCAAGAGTAGTAATGACATGATATTGATATGAGTCCTATGCTTACTTATTAATGATAATGATAAATGGTAGTTGCATTGATGGTTGCTTAATGACAAAGATATGAAATATGATATTGGATGGTAACAGTAATGATTTTGGTAACAATAGTAGTTGCTTTGTATACTCAACATAATTGTTATATAAAGTGAATACCTTGATTGTTTGTATGATCCTGAGATAAGGGTAGGCATGATTATGGTATGATGTGCTTAACAAGCTTGATCATCAAATAGTGTAATATTGATGAATAGGTTATCTTGAATGATAGCTCATGATAGTAAGCATATTCCTTATGTTGAATCTATGGTTATTGTGTATCCTAACCATGCAGGTGATGTGTAGCCATGAAAGGGGCTATGTGACATATGTGATAAGTAACATTACCTTGATATTTGTTCTATGAGATTATATATGTAATGTGTTGGTCCCATGATGATGATGTGAGCCTTGAGAGGCAGTGACAGTACATGATGAAGGATTGATATCCTATGGTATGTGATAATCCTTGATATGGATCTGGATGGTTGGCAAGAGGTCAAGTGGTAACATGTGATGTTGGATCCTTGTGATGGATCAGGTTGATGAGGTTTCAATAATAATATAATGTTCTTTATTTTCTATTATATCTTGCATGTTATACAACTTGGTTGAATCCTGCAATTCATCTAAAAGATACTAATTAATCACAGTGAAACATATCATGTAGTTTGCCCTGGCCATAGATCCATCATCGTCGGGATTTGGTGATGGTGAAGAGGGTTCTCCTACGGGTTGACCTGGAAGCGCATATTGTTGAATATGTGTAGGTTGCTCCTAGCCTGAAAATGAGGAGGTAAGAGTGTAACTTCAGTTGCAGACTCAGATACATATATCGAGCATGGTGAACATGCCCATAGCTCAAGACATGTGATGTAAGGAGCATGAATGCGTTCATGGCTCAGAGCACGATGAACAGGCCTGTGGCTCAGTTTTACTAGCGCCGAGACCTGTACCAAGGCGGGCTAGTGTGAGGGTAGCCTATGGAGCTGACCCTGTGGCTTAGACCACTTCAGCATGTGACTACGGTCCTGCTTGTGTTGTACTCGTGTACTGACCATGAGGTGGGAGGTTGTGGAGTCCGGCTCTTCCATTGACCTCGTATGGCACCGGCTTGGGTTTCGTAACCGAAGGTTGGATTTGAACGGTACGGTTCAAATCCTCAGGGCATAATAATACGTAACACAGCCGTTTAGTATTTACTTCTTAAGATAAACGTGTAACATTGGTTGAGGCCTTGTTTGTGTAATATCTTTGTTATATCTTGCAGGTTATGTGACAATATGTCTTATCTTGAGAAGGAGGTTATGTGACATTATATCTTGTTCTGATAATCATGTTACATAGTGATACATTTTATCTTGCTAATCATACCCCTTGAGTTACATCTGGTTATATGCTTTTGTATAGCGGGTAAGCTTGTCGGTAAGAATACTCTGTTTTATATAGACTGCTCTTGTCATACCTGTTATTAGATATCTGCTGTTATAGTATATCTTGCTGAGGTTCTGTAGTTGCGGTGGGGAGTTATGTTTCCCGCTGGGACAATTGTTCAATTGTCTCACCCCGCTGGTTTAACCCCTTTTTAGGTGGTCGAGGTAGACGTGGTCATGGCCGTGGTGTAGCGGCCGAGCATCTTGAGGAGCAGTAGAAGGCAAGCGTTGGACATGTTGTTGTTTTGGATGTTTTATAGTAGATTCTAGAGTCATCCCTGTACTCTCAGGTCCTTGGCAGTGTTTTGACGATGTTTCACGATGAACGATCGATAACGTTTGCATATCCTGCTGTTGGCCGGATGTGGGCCTTTATGTATGTGAACATGTGGTGAACTCATGTGATGGATGAACAGCTGTTCCTGAGCTATGGACACGTATCAGATCTCGTGTATGTATATATATGTGACATGTTTCTGTGCAGGATGAGGACTGGAAAGTAATAGTTTCACAGTTTATCAGTTTTCCACAATCAGTTTTAATTAACTCGTGTTTTTATAAGCTGTGGTTATGGTGATTTCCGCATGTTTTTGCGTAACACCTCATTATCTGTATGATAATGGGATGTGTTGCCACAATGAACCCTATCATTCACTCAAAATGCATGCTCTACAAAATTATTGTCAACATTATTTAGAATAAGGATTGCAACTCGAGAGAATATGTCAAGGTAGAATTGTGTAATAAAAATCATGTCTAGATTTTGAAAACTTCAAATTACTCTTCTTTTTGTAAATATGTTACTAAGTGTCAACATATCATTAATGATGTCATACATATCTCCCAACATCATGGATATAAAATATTATTATAGTCTAACCTCTGGTCACCTCATGGTCACTTATCTTGGTAAAAACCCAATATTAGCATCTCGAACATAGTAACTTATATTTCTCTTGACAAAGCTTACAATGTACTTCCCTCACCAATAAATAATCAACTTAGAAGAAATTTGACCAATTTAGACTTATCAGTTACACACAAGACTTCAAAAGTAGACCACCTAAACGCTAATAAACCACGTGCCAGTTGGCCTTAAGGTCAGAAATTTAGTGCGTAAATCTTATAATTTCTTTATCCATTTTGGTTCAACACTCAATATGGTAAATATATTAGAAGATCAAATGTCCTTCTGAAGATCATATTCTCCTCTGCTTGATCGGTAATAAAAAAAATCATTGGGCCAAATTTCAATAAATGTGGTCTTTTTGACCGACATATTTGCTATGTGTGCAATGAAAATGAGGAAAACATTAGTCAAATGTTTTATTGCAAATACCCAAGAAAATACAAGACCACTTCTTCCATTATCATATCACTAATGATAATCATTATGATATTCATCTCATGTACCTCATTCACAACAAAAAAGTTTCTTAAAGCATATATAGTTTCTTAAAATGGACACCTTAGTTGCTTGTATCTTGTGGAATATTTGGATAGCTAGAAACAAAAGCTTTTCTAATAACAAAAGGTTTCCGAGCACCTTCATCACCTCAAATATTTACAATTAACCCAATTTTTGGTCTATATATTTATACAGGTGATGCCTCATCAGACCATAAGCTTATAACTTTCCCCCATGTGTTATCCATCTCTAATGAAGATATTACATGCTCTCCCAGTGCCATCATCAACTTTAACTGACTCAGATGAGGCGAATGCGTCTCCTAGGAGGGCAAAGGCTTCTTGGTCATCTTTGTTTTTAAGTGGTGTTCTAGTGGGGTGTTATAAGGGGAACCCACCCCTAATTTGGACTTTATAACGTGTCGCCTTAGTTGATGCTTAGATCCTAGTTGATCAACCCTAACCCACATAGGGTTCTCCTATTTGTGGGGTGTATATGGTAGAGATCCCACCTCTACATAGTTGTTTATGAGGGGTGCACTCCTAGTATTTCTCTTTTCATCTCCTTCTTCCAACATAGTAGTTTGTGCATTCTCTAATTTTTATTTTGAATTAATGCATGGCAAGGTTCATCGAAAAAAGTTTATTTGCTACTCTTATAATTGGACGGCTAGCTATTTGGGCTACTTTCATGAGAATTTCAGCTCAGGTATTTTCTATATGCATATCAAATCATATTGGGAAGAAGGCATAGCAAAGTCGCTTGCATCATATATTGGCAAACACTTGTTATCTAGAATGTACAAGTCTTAAATTTATAAACTCGAGCAGTACCCCGCAAGTATACGGCTGCATGTAGTAAAATGAGATCGTCTAAGGGAGCAAGGTATTGTTAGGCATTAGTGTGTTAATGTTCATTAATCCATATAGGTTTACAAAAGTTGAGATGGATTATGATTCTTTAACTTGCAACTAAAGGAACCAAAAGAACTAAACTAAAAGTTTTTAGATCAAATTTCAAGAAATCTTGGTTATAGTATTTCACTTCCATACCATTACTCACATGTACCATGTAATTAACATGATAATTAACTTGCAAAGGAGGTTGTCATCATCATACACCTCCCAGTGATATGATACGATTCTCATTTCAACATTACACTCTCATGCTTATGTCAAAATTCAAACATCAGCCTTAACCTTGACGTATCCAAGACACTCTTGTGGTCAAGGATTTGTTGCCAAGAAGAATTACTCCCTACTTCTCTACATATCCTCTCGAATCGCATAAAGAAGCATAACACATGTAGGTTCGATGGCCAAGTAAACATACAAGTGATAAACACTATAGAAACTCTTAGAGAATCAAATTAACTAGCATAGATTAAGAATACGAGTTCACATGAGCAATGGCATGGGAGATACTCTCCCATGCCCAAGAAAAAGAGAACTACTTGTCGATAATGAAGAAACATAGGAACATGCTATAGATTTCAGAGTTTGACATGATTAGTAGGGTTGTAAATGGGTACGGGTATACCCGTGTACCCGCAAAACCGTACCCGCCAAAACCCGTCATGGGTCCAATTATCTAGACCTGCGTACTCGCATACTCGCATACCCATATTGTCCCGGTTCCAATAATGGGTATAGCTATACCCATACCTGTTATACTCGTGTACCCGTAAAAATAAATAAATAAATATAAAGTTATACATTTATATATAAGTTTGTTAAAATCTATGGCTAAAAAAGTACTGGACATGATCTAATAGTGGATATTTCTAACCTAATATAGCCCAAAGATTAAAACTAACCCCAACAAACTTTCCTCTCCACTCGACCCCTCCCCTCTCATTCAGCCATTCAGCTTTCCGCAGACAGCAGAGTGAGCAGACAAAGAGCTAGGGCTAAGGGCAGCCGCCGGCCTCCAGGATCCAGCCAGAGCCACCTCTCTATCGTCCATTCCACCTCAGCTACATGTTGTAGGATCCTCTCCATGGATCATCCCCTCAGTCGGAACATCCCCTCAGCCACCGGCCTCCAAGCTTCAGTTGGATCAGCCCCTCAGCAACCCAACGAGGCAATGACCCCGTCGCCCCATCGCCGGATCAGCCCCTCATCAACCCGACGTTGGACGCCTGCCTCAGCTCCACCCATATTGAGTAAGGCTTTGTTGTATCCGACCGGAGGATCAGGTACAGGAACATGTCCACCTGGGACGGTGCGCCAGTGGCGTTCAGGACGGCGAGAAGCCTCTTCATCGTCCCAACCAACTCGGGCCTGAAGGCAGCCGACGACGGAGGCAAACCGCCTTCGATCACATAGAAAGAAGTAGCGGTGTTGATGGTGATATTCCCTGAGCACCGCTTCACTTCATGCAGGTTTTCCAACTCCGCCCAACTCATATATTGAATGGTTTCTTCGTGTTCTATTGGGTTGTTCTGGTGCTTAAACCATATATGTGTATGATATGATTTTTTTATAAAGACTTTGGGTCAAAAGTAGGTATTTGAATGGTTTTTAAGTGTACAAAGCCTCCCAAAACATCAGCTTTGTGTTACTCTAGCAGCTTAGTGCTACTCTAGCAGCTTACATGTTGGAAATTTCGAACATTGTTCTAGTGATTAAACCATATATGTGTATGATATGATTTTTTTAATAAAGATTTTGGCCCAAAAGTAGGTACTTGAATGATTCTAAGTCCAAAAAACCCGCCAAAACAGCAGGTTTGTGTTACTCAAGCAGCTTACGTGATGAAAATTTCGAACTTCAGTAAATGTATACATCAATTTGGGCCTAAAAATAGGTCCAACCATCAATTTTAATACTTTAAAAAAATTACACAGAACCGTATACCCTTGGAACCGCACCGTGTACCCGCATTATATGCGGTTCCGGGTATGGTGCGGGTTTGGTTACTGAGAAATGCGGGTCTAGACACGTACCCGTACCCGCAAAAACAATTGGGTACGGTTCTGGGTATGGTCATACCCGCACCGGTTACACCCCTAATGATTAGAGAAGGAAATAACAAGAAAACCCCAAAGAATGAAGAAGGGCAACATAGGACTCTAGTCTAAGGAAAAATCCCACACTTATTGGTACTTCTACTTGGACAGTCTTCTCTCCCGATAGGTATGGATGGAGTGGAGAATCTCCTTCTACACTCCTTGAAGAAGAATGAAGCTTCTCTCCCCATAAACTACCTCTTCCTCCCCAAAATCATGTCCTCCTTGATCTAGACTCTTCTTTGGATGAAGTGTGCTTCCAAAATGACGAGAGATAACCACCCCATATGGGTGTCTTCATATTTTAAACTAGGGGTGGTTGTTTTCAAACTTTGCACAAACTGATAGACACACAGCATGTACAATGATAGACATGCCATGTCATTGTGTGTAACTGCCGGCTGAAACTGCTTCCACAAAGAGTGCACGACATGTTGTTGAAAGACACATCATGTAGTTGTAATTTGAGGTCAACCTGAGCGAATAACACATGATGTGTGTTATCTAACACACGAAGTGTTGGCTTGATACAGCAACCTCTATCAAATTCTTGATTGATTGGACATTTTGTGTTCAGTGATGAACATGTTATGTCTCTACTTTGTTATTGAAGAGTGACTTTTCTAGATTGATGCACGGCGTGTGTAAAATAACTCACATTGTGTCTTGTTCTGAAACATCAAGGACTCATCTCGATCAATTGAAAATAGTTGGGGAACCCAACTAAGGTTGTATTTGGGTTGAATTAGCCTCATTCTTCATCTTTATTGAGTACATGTGATCAAAATCATGGAACAAGTAAAACAACTAAAAAATGTGGTAACTCAAGTATGATTAAAGGTGAAATGAGGTGCAAAATGGATCGAAAGTGTGTACAAAAGTGGGTGAAATATCTATATAAAATGTGCACATTAAATCCCCCTAAGCTTGAACTATTACTTATCCTCAAGCAAAAAGAACATGGAAACACAAATGAAGAAGTTGTCAAGCTCATGAATCAATTAAACAAAATGGAAAATTTTGTTTCAAGCCAATTCAACCATAGGCAACATTTATTTCAAGTATCCATAAGATCACTTTAATAACTCAAGATAAGACGTTTTAGTTCGACAAAAGTGCAAAAATTTAAATGGAAGAGGTAGAATTTAGATGACTAAACCAAATGAGAAATGGATATGCAACCTAATCCTCTAAATTATTAAAGATTTAAGGAGTGAAATCCAAATCATCCAAACAATCCAGCAGCAATCTCTTTTCCTTTAGATAAGAAATGAAGCAACGGTTCCAACACTCAGCAGTTAATGTAGACTTATGCACACGTGCAATGCAGGTTGGGGTTATTTACCCTATTTTAAGACAGCGCCTAACCATCACAACCAGATCAGACTTACACTAGGCTAGCATGCTATGTAGGCAGTTTAGCCATCTTTTATAGGGATGAATGCAAGAATTATCCCATAATGATCAAGAATGAGTCAGATTCTGCTTTAGAATAATGGGGCCTCAAACTAAAAACTTTTCCCCCAAGCATAAAAGAGTTGGTTTGACTATTCAGTTAATAGGATTTCAATCATTTATTAAAGGAAATTTATTCATAGTTAGGTTATTAATGCACTAAAAATTTGATAACGTCATCTAGAATGCTAAATAAACTTGTGAAACTGATTGGTTCAAGATGTCGTTACATGTATTATTTTGGCAAGAATGTGAAAGATGAACATGCGACTAAAAGTAATAAATCAGGATGAAACATTGGTTGTTGGCAAAAGATTCAACTTAAATGATGCATGATTTAATTTTCTTTCTTCAAATTATGTTTCGATGCAAGATGGACAAATAGTTCAATCAAAGAAAGAATTTCAATACAAACACAAGGAATATGCCTAAGATCATACTAGATTTTCCATGAACAGGAATAGAAACTACAACAAAAGCAAGAAACAAAATGATGAAAGGGAGACTACAACTACACTACCGACTGGTCGATCCCCCTCTAAGCTTGAAATATGCAGTATCCTCAGTCGGGTACCTGGCGTGGTGAATCAAGAAGAAGGGTCGGCACCCTCATGACTAGATGGGAAGTGTTGGTTCAGAAGATCATTGTCATTGGGAATGCATGTAGGGGTTGGCTCTGGCTAAGTTGGAGGTGGTGGTGGAGGCATGACGTAGTAGCCTTGCAAAATATGCCACATGTCCATCCTCTGTATCATACCATGCATGATAGAATAATGTTGGCTCATTAGATCTAAATGGATATCATGTTGATCAAATCTATGTTGAATGTAACCATATACGTGTTTCACAATGGGCATGGACCAGCCATACTATGTCTACATACCGATGGATGGAGGCAATGATGTTGTAGTAGTTGTAGTGGGTGCATCCTCATGGTGATTAGAGTCAAAGAGATCAAACTTCCAATTGTCCTTGTTTGACAAAGTTATGATCCCCGAATCAGATAGTTCAATGAATTGGTCATTATCAAAAAATTGTCTCAATTTGGTATCATCATTGGTAATCTGAACAATTAAGCTAGAGGAAACAAGAAATTGTATGTCAACTAGGTTCTTTCTATGTGCAGCCTCCAGACCTATAAAATCAGCATTGACCTTGTGAGTGATGTGGGTAATCAAACCACCAAGAATGATGTCGTTTGACGTCTTCTTATTGACTGTGAAGAACCTGGTGAGAATGAACTACCCTGTATTGATTTTAAAATCATTTACCATTGCCCACAGAAAGAAAAAGTCCAACTTTCCTTATTCTCCTTGGGTCTCCTTTTTTGCAAAAACCCTTGTGCTAAGAAGGTGATGGACATAATGGAAGATGGGTTTATGATGTGTGTTTCCCTGGCCTTCTTTGCTTCATGAATGTCATCCTCTATTATTTCTATCCAATAAGCATCATTGTCAAACTATTGAGGATAAGATAAACCACCCACACAGTGGCATTGAAATGCCTCACAGAATTGGTTGAAGGCTAACTTGTAGTTATGACCCAAAAGATGGAAGTGAATAATAGCAAATGTCTCATGGGGATCTTGGGATCATTCTATGATCTTATTGTAGTCAGAAACTCATAAGTAAGTCTAGGATAAGTTTGTCTCACCGTGCAAAAAGTATACTTGAGTCCAAGCTTCTCTAGCAAATCGAGGACCTCTTTTTTGAATCCCAGTAACTCCATTATTTCCTCAAAAGCAAAGCTCATAGGGAGACCCCTATGAGTGATCAACATTCAGTTCATGGCGTCTTCTGCCTCTGAGACTCTGAACTGAGTGGTGAAGACATAGCTGGGAGTTGAGGAAGAGCTCTCCCCCTTTGTGGCATTTGGATGTTTGCTTAATAGGTGCCATTGGTGGCCTACTTAGTATTGCTAGAACAAGGGTCTCGATGTGTCTAAGAAAGGTTACAGCATGTTTTCTATATGCACAAGAAATAGTTCGAAACTATTGGACATGACATGTCTAGGAAGACACACACTGTGTGTCATGCGAAGAAGGTGATATGCATGTAGAGGATGGAGGAGGTGTAATAGTGTGTAGGCTTTGGTCACCTCATGTCTTAAGTGTTATATGAGAGCTTTAGGTCAAGGATGACCTAGGTCAAGTGGAGGAAAGGGGAGAAACTTTCCAATTTTACTGCATGGTGTGGATGGTGGAGGAACATTGTTGATCTAGGCTGCTTTGATGGGTGATATTTGTTGCACGGTGGAGATTGGCTGCGTGATCGGAGTCAAAGGCGGTGAGGCTTTTGGATTTAGACCTGATCTCAATGCTCTTTGGCGGATCTGGAGTGGACGGAGATGAAGCCAACTGGCGGCATTTTTGGAAGCTCCTCATGTGGATGAGGAGTACGAACAGTGGCACCAAAGAGAAACAAATGGAGGGTGACAGTTGAAGGCATACACTGCTGTTGGGGTGTTGCACACGACATGAGTCGTTGGGGGGGAAATTAGGGTGGCGACTTTGAACTTGGGGCTAAAAATCCTAGTTTTGTCCCATAAACACGATGTGTGCCTTGCAATATGCGGAGTTTACTAATGCACATGTCAGAATAAATGCATGTCATTTTGCTTCCAGTAGATTCCAACGACAATTTCCTCATGTAATACACATTGTGTGAATTTACACCTGATGTGTGTGAATTTACACATGTCGTGTGTGCTTTCAGTGAACTCCTAGAAGTATTCGAGTTGATGATGACACACCGTGTTTAAATAAAGACATGGCATGCATGTTTCTAGAAGATAGTCAACGTTCGAGTGACTTAGAGGACACGCCATGTGCGAATTTACACACGTCATGTGATTTCCAGCAACTTGCTTCTAGAATGATACACGTCGTGACTGAATACGGACACGTCGTGTATTTTGGAGATTTGCTTGAATCAATATCTTGTGAGTGAATACACATAATGTACTGTGTTTGACATGGTGTGTCTGTATGAATATATGTAGAACTTGATTCTTCTTTTCTTAACACTTGCAATAATGATGATATATGCTCATAAGGGTCTAGATCATTACATGCATCCATGCAAAATTTATTTTAGAAAAGGAAAATTTCTTGATCTAATGCTAGTAAAGTAATCTATCCTAAATGTGGGGTCAACTCCCATAAGGTCCTCCATTTAAAGTTAAGAGTGAGACTTTAGACAAAATCATCAAGCATATGAGAGGGTATCTTCTCTCCCACGGTGTATAATTTATAGGGTTGGTAATTGACTTTGAATGAGGCTTCTTTTCCTTGTAGCTTGACTGTTCCATAGGGGTAAACCTTCAATGCTAAGAAGGGGTTGGACCATTTAGAACACAGCTTTTATGGGAAGAGTTTTAGCTTAGAGTTGAATAGAAGAACTAAATATCCTTCTTTGAAATCTTTCATATGGATCCTTTTATCATTTCATCTCTTTATTTTCTCCTTATAGATTTTGGCATTTTCATATGCATCTAATCTCAGATCTTCTAACTCATGGAGTTGTAGCAGCCTTCTTTCCCCTACTTTCTTCATATCATAGTTGAGAAATTTAATTGCCCACAATGCTTTATGCTCAAGTTCTATAAGTAGGTGACAGGTGTTTCCATAGACCAGCTTGAATGAATTCGTACCGATAGGTGTCTTGTAAGTTGTCCTATATGCCCAAGATATGTCATCTAATTTCAATTCCCAATCTGTTCTTAAGTTAGGGATTGTCTTCCCTAATATTGCCTTCAATTGTCTATTTGGAAATTCAATTTTCCCTGAAGCTTGTGGATGGTATGGCGTAGAGATCTTATGCTTGACACCATATTTTCTCAACAGATTAGTGAAATTCCTTTCATTGAAATGACTTCCTTCGTCTGATGTGATTGCTCTTGAAACCCCAAATCTCAAAAAAATAATCTTCTTGAATAGCTTCATCTCTGATTTTATATCTAGATCCTTAGTGGGAATAGCCTCTACCCACATTAATACATAGTCACATGCCAATAGAATGAACTTGTAGCTGCATGAGGAGGGAACGGGCCCATATAGTCTATGCCCCCATCATCAAAAGCTTCAATCCCAAGAATTGAGTTCAGTGGCATCTTGTCCTTCTCTGGAATCCTTCCTGACATTCGAAACTTATCACAAGCTTCAACAAATGCATGTACATCATGAAATAGGGTTGGCCAATAAAATCGACTTGTAGAATCTTAGTTGAAGTCTCGTATCCTCCAAAATACCCTTCATAAGGATAGGAATGACATTCTTAAATCACACTTGGAATCTCCTTGTTGGGAATACATCGCATAATCAGCCCATCTGCACATTTCTTGAACAATGGGGGATCATCCTGATAGTACAATTTGACATCATGAAGGAACTTCTTTTTCTATTGGTAAGTGACATTAGGAGGAAGGCATATGGTGGCTAGATAGTTTGTAAAATTAGTAAACTATGGTGTCACATGTGAATTTACTGCATACAACCTCTCAATGGGTAGATTGTCATCAATAGGAACCTTGTCTTCTGCAGTGATGGTGAGGCATGAAAGATGATCAGATATATTGTTTTTCTCCCCTTTTTGTCTTTGATTTCCAAATCAAACTCTTGTAAGTAGTATCCAATGAATAAGATGGGTTTGGCATCCTTCTTACTCATGATATATCTAATTGCAGTGTGGTCTATATATACAATGACTTTGGACCCCACAAGATATTTTTAGAACTTATCAAAAGCATAGACTATAGCAAGCATCTCCTTTTTTGTAGTGTCACAATTGATTTGAGCATCATTTATGGTCCTATTTGCATAATGAGTAGCATGGAGCTTATTGTTTTGCCTTTGTCCTAACAATGTCCCTATGGCGTAATCATTGGCATCACACATGATTTCAAAAGGAGCACTCCAGTCCCGTGGTTGAATGATGGGGGCTGAGATAAGAGCATATTTTAATCTCTAGAAGGTTGTTTTGCAATCTTTATTGAACATGAACTCAGAATCTTTAGCTAACAAGGAGTAGAGAGGCTTTGCAATTTTTTAGAAATCTTTAATGAATTCTCTTTATAACCATGTATGTCCCAAAAAGCTTCAAACTTCTTTCGTTGTTGTTGGAGTTGAAATCTTCTCAATAGATTGAACTTTTCCTTTATCAACCTCAAACTCTTTGCTTGAAATGATGTGACCAAGTACGACCTTAGATTGTACCATAAAATGGAACTTCTCCCAATTGAGAACTAGGTCAACATGTTTACATCGTTACAAAACTTTAGTTAAACTCAACAAGCAATCATCAAAGGAATTGCCATAAACACTAAAATCATCCATAAAATTTCCATATTTTTTCTATGAAATCAAAAAATATGGCCATCGTGCATTTTTGGAAAGTAGCATGTGCATTACATAACCCAAAAGGCATATGTTCCATAAGAGCATGTGAAGGTTGTTTTTCCTTGATCACGCAGATATATAGGAATCTGAAAAAACCCCGAATACCCGTCTGAATAGCAAAAATAAGAGTGCTTAGAAAGTCTCTCCAACATTAAGTCAATGAAAGACAGGGGAAATGGTCTTTTATTGTGGATTTATTTAGTTTTATATAGTCAAATACACATTCTACATCCAATTACTACCCTTGTTTGAATCAATTTATTATTGTCTCATTTCATTATAGTGGTTCCTCCCTTTTTAGGTAAAACATGAATAGCACTTACCCATGGGTTGTTACTGATAGGATATATTATACATGCATCTTTTAGCTTCAAGATTTCTTCTTAACAACTTCCATCATGTTTTGATTTAACCTTCTTGGTGGTTCTATGCATGTCTTAGTATTTTCTTCAAGGCTATGTGTCACGCCCCAATCTCACATTAACCATAAACCACGAGATTAGGACGCGACAGGATGGGATTTACACAAAAGCCAACCACTCTTCACTTTTTAAAACATAAATAACTATTGCGGAAGCATTTCAATTAAACTGGCTAGAGAACATAAACATAGTTTACAACATGTAACATTGTTTAACAGAAAGTAAAACATAACAGTTAATTTACATCTTTTACACATTCGCCATACATACTCTCTCTCACCCACACCATGTCCCAAGGACCGAGGGGAAAGGACTAAGAGACCACTATCTAACTAAACTAACTACATATACCTTCTACAGACTAAGCGTTAGGATGAAAGGATCCTTCAGATTTCCTGCTGCTGATGATGACCTGAAAATGTTTGAGTAGAGGTATGAGCCTACTCGCTCAGTGAATAGCATTTCATTTAGCTATCACTAAACAACTCCATATTTTACCTTTAACAGGAATATGTGAATAAAATAACAAACTGAGCAGTTCTAATTAAACAGTGCAATTATCGCAGAAAAGTATAATGAACATTTAAAGAACAAGTATTATAAATTCTAAATCTGAACATACACAAGTTTCATATTAATCTACCTTAATTCTAAGTAATCATCTTTTAACTTACGCCCTGATCATATGTAGTGTACCCTGCATATAAAGTCTCGTAGCGAACTACGAACCCACCGTACAAGACTTAGCGACACACCCGGGAAATGCTAAGTCTGACTGCCGTCCTGGTCTGCGTCAGGACTCTCAGGCTCACACGGCCTCACTGCACTCTCAAAGAGTGTACTCTAGACTCCTCCTCTAACCTGAGCACACAGGTGGAGAGTCTGGGTTACCACTGTGACACACGCACAGATTATTGTTGAATAACCCCTATTTACTCCAGTGCCACCGTGACACACGCACGGATTATTGTTGAACACTACCTCTCTGTCCTCGTGCCACCGTGACACACGCACGGATTATTGTTAAACACGAGCCACCGACCATCTAGACTCACGCTAGGTAGGTCGTTTCACCCCTAAGGCACAGACCTCCAAAAGGGGTTCTACGGTGTCAGGGCATCTAAGTCTATTAACTGGTTAACATATAAACACTTAAACAGGAATATCACATTTACTGATTTCATATCAGATCACAATACACTGTCATTCTAAACTGACAGAGCAATATATTTCAAATCATTGTAATTTCTGAGAAATTCTCATACCATGCATTCAGACAAATTAGAAATGCATAAATAACCCAACTTATTTCAATTTGGCACATACATAGCGAATTTACGCAATTGAACATCTTATTGCACAAATTAAAGAAATTTACTTCACATACGAGAATCATACTCAATAATTATCAATTCTCTAAATTTCTCGAAAAAAGTGCACATTAACCCAAATCCTGGTTTGTGCATCACTTAACTCAATTAAGAGTTAATTACATATCACAACACAATTTAATAACAATACTTGAGAATTTCTGGTAATAATTCAGAGAAATGTGCCATTTCATGTAAATATCAATTTACACATATTAACGTCAAAAGATATATGCAATTAGGGTTTTATTGCATATTTTTATTTATTCATATCTACTTTGAAATCGTACATCTGATAATTTATCAGAAATCTTCATTGTTTGGGTTCATACCCAAATTATACCATTTTCAGACATGAATTTCTAATTTCAACATTCAAATGAGCAATTCAGGTTCCAATGAGCCATATAAATTTACTGATTCAATCCACACTGATCAGATGCTAAACTAAATCATATAACAGCGTCTAGAAGCATTTTATGAAATGAAAAGTCGGGCGACGCCAAACGCTGCCCGACGCCTGATAACGCCTGTTATCAGCGTAATTCGCGCACATAACTGGAAATATTCAAACGCCTGAGTTTATTAATGATAAATAAATGAAATCCTACTCACAGCGATTTGGACTATCCGGATTCGTCCGGAGATGCGTCCAAGATCGGATTCTGGGCGATTTCGGATCGTCTTCATTCTTTGGAATTGGCTCCTTACTTGTTCACGGAACAGGAGCTTCACGCTCCAACTGGATTCGCTTCTAGGCACTGGTTTAGGCTGAATTGATCGCGGGTTGTGGATTAGACCTCCTAGCCGAGGTCAAACCTAGATCTGGAGCTTTGGCCGCCCCAAAATTCTCCTTCTCCAAGCCACGCACGTCAGCTGCTAGCAGCTGCAGCTTGCCGCTGGCCAAGCTGCTCTGCGGCTGGTTGGGAAGGTAGAAAGAAGAGGTAGGGGCGCCGCTGGAGGAAGATGGAGAGCGGAGGAGCAAGGCGCAGCTGCTTCGGAGCTTTGGGCTCCAGGAAATCGCCTACGAAATCCCCCCCCCCAATCGCCACTGAATCGGGCGCTGGGTTGGGCGCGCCTCCTCTCCGTGCTTCAGTCGGTTTAGGAAAGAAGAAGATAAAGGAGAAGAAAGGAAAAGGAAGGAAAAAGAAATAAAAGCTATTACTGGAAAATTTGCAAAATCGAACCCTGGTTCTTAAAATTACTATAACTTTCTCCTCGGATGTCCGAATGAGGTGATTATTTTTGCAAAACTTCAAGCACGAGGTTCTCTATCATCCCAAGGCATAAAAACGTGCTAATTATATTGTTTTACTGATTCAAAATTCCAATAGCACATGTGCTTACTTGATTCAACTTAATGAATTTTATAATCAACATTGATATCATCATTAATTACCTCATATGAGTAAATCTCAACTATTGATTCATGACTTAGCTTATCTTAATTATCCATGATGTTTAATTTGATACTCAACACTAATTGAGGTGTTTTACGTAATTCGAGGTATTTATTAGTTAATCAAGGAGTGGGTCGTAACAACCTTTTCCCCTTAAAAGAATTTCGTCCCGAAATTCCTAAAAGAGAAAGGAAACGTGTTACTCATTTCTGACTCGTATTCCTACGTAGCTCCCTCTAGGTTAAGATTTCTACACAAAACTATCACTAATGGTATCTCACAATTCGTGAGTTTCTTGATCCTCCGATCAACCATCTGCATAGGTCCCTTAACCTAGGACACATCTTGATCTGATTCCAGATCAAACCACAAAACATTGTCTTGTAGAATTATTATAACAGTATCTCAAATTATGGTAATTACTGAGAAATTATCATACTATACATGCAGACAAACTTTTAAATTCTTAAATAAACAGAATGCATGTCATTTTGGTACTAAAATTAAATCATGCAATTTAATTGTTAAACATCATCACATCTTATAATGAAAATTTATATCAAGATACTTAATTCATCGTACACCCTATCCTTAGGGTTTCATTTGCCTTGTTCATTCATCACATGCCAACACCCTACTCTTAGGGTTATCTCATTCAGTAATCACATGGCAACACCCTACTCTTAGGGTTTCCATTATCTCATCTGTTTGATTTCAATTCAAATCACAATACGGTATCATCCTAGAACTGGCAACGCAGTATATTCAAAATCATTGTAATTATTGAGTAATGTTTATATCATGCATGTAGATAGATTAGAAATTCATAAATATTTCAAACTCAATCAATTTTGGCACATACATACTGAATTTCATGTAATTGAACATCTTATTACATCAATAAGAGTAATTTACTTCACTTATAAGAAATCATCTGTAATATTTATCAATTGTCTGAAATTTCTCGAAGTACGTTCATGTCAACCAAATTCCTGGTTTATGCACCACATAACTCAATTAAGAGATATTTTCGTATCATAACACAAATATTTAACCGTGCTTGAGGATTTCTAATAATATCTCAGAGAATCATGCCCATTCATGTAAATGTTAAGTCACACACATTAACATAACAGGAAGCATGCATTTAGGTTTATTTACATATTTTAATGTTGTCTTGCTAGCTTGAAATCGTGCATCTAATGATTTACCAAATTTATATTGCCTGGGTTTATAATCAAACCGTACCATTATGAGTTGTGTATTTCTAATCTCAATATTCACATTAAGCAAACTCTATAAGACTTAAATGTTCTTCCCAACTTCCACTGAGATGCATAACACATGCTCTCAGCATGTCCTTAGGAGTCCGAATGGTCCTCTCATACTAACCATCCGTCTGCGGATGAAAAGATTATACTGAATCTTAACTTTGTGCCCGAAGCACGATGCAACTGCTTCTACAATTCTAAATGTGAGCTTAGAATCTCAATATGATATGATTGAAACTGGATTACCAAGCAACCTAATTACTTTATCCATGTATATCATAGCCAAGTCTCGAGACATCAAAGGTCAACTTAATATGAAGAAAGTGAGCAGACTAAATTAGTCTATCCACATTCATTCATATCAAATCACAACCTCTAGGTGTCCTGGGTAATCTTACCACAAAATCCATTGTGATAAATTCCCATTCCTATTCAGGCATAGAAAAAGATTACAAGGTAGCTATAGATTTTCTAGGGTTCAACTTTAACCTACTGGTATACACTACTTTTTAACCACATACTTGGCTACATCCCTCTGCATATCTGACCATTCGTTTCAACTACTTGGGATTCATATACATCATAGTGTTTCCTGAAAGCATAGCATACATCAATACATACATTTCCATAAGAATCTTTTCTTTCGGCCTTTTCCCCTTAAAAAAAATTTACTCTATCTCGAGGTACACACAACATGTCATGCTAATACAACATCTTATCATCTAAAAACTTACACTCTAGTCTCTTTTCTTCCTATCATGACATACATGGTCTGGCTTAATTCACTATCACCCTTTTGTAGTTCCTTGATCTGATCATAAGAGTTAGGCTTAACTTACATCTATACAATCAAATTACTTTGTGTTGTCACTCCTAATCCTAAGTTCAACTCCCACATTTCTACTAGCAGGTCTCTATTGAAACCTGTCATAGAGAATGCATTGGCTGTTGAACTTGACTTTCTGCTGGAAACATCATCCACCACATTCTCTTTACCAGGGTGATAATATATTGCCACATCATAGAGATAATGACACCATGTCTTAAAAACATGAACTACATTGGCTATCTGCAGATCATATATCGGGTAATACTCCGATTTTCTATGCTGCTTTCTTATTGTTATATTTTAGGTTTATGTCTTACTCATTCCTCTAAATCATTTCATGTTGTTCAAGTACCGTTCAGATTAACTATCTTAAAACCCTAGGTCACTATCAAAGCCAGTTTACTTTTCATAGAACAAATCTCAAAGTCTTATTTTACAAAGTTACTAGTATTCAAGGTTACATCACTAATGATATCCCTTGAACTACTACAACTTTAATCATTCTAGGGTTTTGGTCTATATCAGTAACATAGCATTATTGTGTGTATGTGTGATCGATCATATAAATTAATTTGAGTTGCTTGGGTCAATAACATATTAACCCATCACTCAACTTTAATTATTTAGGCTGAAAATTCAGTTTTCACAATATTTCTGTAATTCGTTTATTAAATGGTTAACAGAAGCTCCAAAAATTCTAGAAATTTTATATGTTGTGCCTAATGGAGTTTTAGACCTCCAGTAAAAATTTCAAGTCATTTCAAGTTACCAATAATTAATTAAAAATCTAACAGTGCACTGCTATATTGCAGTCTGCAGCAGATTCGGTCGAGTTGCAACTCGACCGACACCTTATTGTAGAGATCAAAAGTCATCCAAAAATTACGCCAAATTAATAGAGTGTCTAAAATTTGTGATTTTCAAACATAGTTAAAATTTGATATCATTTGGATATACCAATAAAAAGATAAAATTCAATTACCACACTGCTATATAAATCTGAAAATGTGATCGGTCGAGTTTGAAACTCAGCCGATGAACAGGTCAGAACATTCTTCAAAAATTCTGATATCTTCCAATGTTGCTCACATTATATATATCCAACTCATATCCAAATTGGAGCTAAATCAAAGTTACACATAAAATAATAAAAATCATCTAGTGAGACATTCTATTTATCAAATTCTGTATTCATGTGTTATTTGAATCCTAATTTGGGCCAATTAGGGTCTATGCTTCTCAAACCCTAATTTTCAAGAACAAAGAACATTTAACTTCTTATCGTAGTTAAAACATCCTAATGTATATATATTCTCACTATATTACGGGTCTAAATCATCCAGAGTCTATCCTTATTTTACTTGTTAATAGGAGTCATTAGATCTCAGTAACGCATCCTGCCAGCCGGACCAGGCCGAACCTGTAGTCCTGAAGCCAAGAGCTACTCGAGATTAATCAACCCCTATTAACCTTAAACATGTGGAAAGAATATCCACTTAGGGCAACTCATTTATACATGATTTCGGGTCTACCTTAATACAAAGAAAACAAACATTAAACAATTCACTTCATGTCACAACATTATAAAAGAATCATGTTTACTTTGCAAACTGAAAATTTTCATTTCATGCATATAAAAGCATTTCCAGTGATCTTTATATCAAATAAGCAAAATCAAGTAAGAGTTATATCGCATCCTATATGTAATCTCTTGTTCCTATATTAATTTCTTATCTCATAACCCTAAGATTTGTAGGGTTTTCTCTCTAGCCTATCCTTCCTCTGTATACCTGGCCAGGGCATCCAGAGAAGAACAGACAGAGTAGCTTGATACCAGTCAATCTAAGTATTCAGACACCTGGCCAGGGTATCTAAACACTCAGACCTTCCAGAGCTAAACTCATCATTTATTATTCACCTTACTTATAACTTTATCTTTTGACCTTAATGATTCTTAATGACTCAACTTAAGCTCATTACTTGATTCTCGTGACCACATCCTCTTCCTGCTATCTGCAATAGTATAACAGAACACTTCCTGTTAGGAAATTACAGATAGAAGAAAGACACCTAAACCTTAATCCTATTGGTCTCTTATCGTCCCCTGACCTGGACTCTGAGTAACTATGTACTCAACCTAAGCTCTGATACCAAAAATTGTCACGCCCCAATCTCACATTAACCATAAACCACGAGATTAGGACGCGACAGGATGGGATTTACACAAAAGCCAACCACTCTTCACTTTTTAAAACATAAATAACTATTGCGGAAGCATTTCAATTAAACTGGCTAGAGAACATAAACATAGTTTACAACATGTAACATTGTTTAACAGAAAGTAAAACATAACAGTTAATTTACATCTTTTACACATTCGCCATACATACTCTCTCTCACCCACACCATGTCCCAAGGACCGAGGGGAAAGGACTAAGAGACCACTATCTAACTAAACTAACTACATATACCTTCTACAGACTAAGCGTTAGGATGAAAGGATCCTTCAGATTTCCTGCTGCTGATGATGACCTGAAAATGTTTGAGTAGAGGTATGAGCCTACTCGCTCAGTGAATAGCATTTCATTTAGCTATCACTAAACAACTCCATATTTTACCTTTAACAGGAATATGTGAATAAAATAACAAACTGAGCAGTTCTAATTAAACAGTGCAATTATCGCAGAAAAGTATAATGAACATTTAAAGAACAAGTATTATAAATTCTAAATCTGAACATACACAAGTTTCATATTAATCTACCTTAATTCTAAGTAATCATCTTTTAACTTACGCCCTGATCATATGCAGTGTACCCTGCATATAAAGTCTCGTAGCGAACTACGAACCCACCGTACAAGACTTAGCGACACACCCGGGAAATGCTAAGTCTGACTGCCGTCCTGGTCTGCGTCAGGACTCTCAGGCTCACACGGCCTCACTGCACTCTCAAAGAGTGTACTCTAGACTCCTCCTCTAACCTGAGCACACAGGCGGAGAGTCTGGGTTACCACTGTGACACACGCACAGATTATTGTTGAATAACCCCTATTTACTCCAGTGCCACCGTGACACACGCACGGATTATTGTTGAACACTGCCTCTCTGTCCTCGTGCCACCGTGACACACGCACGGATTATTGTTAAACACGAGCCACCGACCATCTAGACTCACGCTAGGTAGGTCGTTTCACCCCTAAGGCACAGACCTCCAAAAGGGGTTCTACGGTGTCAGGGCATCTAAGTCTATTAACTGGTTAACATATAAACACTTAAACAGGAATATCACATTTACTGATTTCATATCAGATCACAATACACTGTCATTCTAAACTGACAGAGCAATATATTTCAAATCATTGTAATTTCTGAGAAATTCTCATACCATGCATTCAGACAAATTAGAAATGCATAAATAACCCAACTTATTTCAATTTGGCACATACATAGCGAATTTACGCAATTGAACATCTTATTGCACAAATTAAAGAAATTTACTTCACATACGAGAATCATACTCAATAATTATCAATTCTCTAAATTTCTCGAAAAAAGTGCACATTAACCCAAATCCTGGTTTGTGCATCACTTAACTCAATTAAGAGTTAATTACATATCACAACACAATTTAATAACAATACTTGAGAATTTCTGGTAATAATTCAGAGAAATGTGCCATTTCATGTAAATATCAATTTACACATATTAACGTCAAAAGATATATGCAATTAGGGTTTTATTGCATATTTTTATTTATTCATATCTACTTTGAAATCGTACATCTGATAATTTATCAGAAATCTTCATTGTTTGGGTTCATACCCAAATTATACCATTTTCAGACATGAATTTCTAATTTCAACATTCAAATGAGCAATTTAGGTTCCAATGAGCCATATAAATTTACTGATTCAATCCACACTGATCAGATGCTAAACTAAATCATATAACAGCGTCTAGAAGCATTTTATGAAATAAAAGGTCGGGCGACGCCAAACGCTGCCTGACGCCTGATAACGCCTGTTATCAGCGTAATTCGCGCACATAACTGGAAATATTCAAACGCCTGAGTTTATTAATGATAAATAAATGAAATCCTACTCACAGCGATTTGGACTATCCGGATTCGTCCGGAGATGTGTCCAAGATCGGATTCTGGGCGATTTCGGATCGTCTTCATTCTTTGGAATTGGCTCCTTACTGTTCCTGTTCACGGAACAGGAGCTTCACGCTCCAACTGGATTCGCTTCTAGGCACTGGTTTAGGCTGAATTGATCACGGGTTGTGGATTAGACCTCCTAGCCGAGGTCAAACCTAGATCTGGAGCTTTGGCCGCCCCAAAATTCTCCTTCTCCAAGCCACGCACGTCAGCTGCTAGCAGCTGCAGCTTGCCGCTGGCCAAGCTGCTCTGCGGCTGGTTGGGAAGGTCGAAAGAAGAGGTAGGGGCGCCGCTGGAGGAAGATGGAGAGCGGAGGAGCAAGGCGCAGCTGCTTCGGAGCTTTGGGCTCCAGGAAATCGCCTACGAAATCCCCCCCCAATCGCCACTGAATCGGGCGCTGGTTGGGCGCGCCTCCTCTCCGTGCTTCAGTCGGTTTAGGAAAGAAGAAGATAAAGGAGAAGAAAGGAAAAGGAAGGAAAAAGAAATAAAAGCTATTACTGGAAAATTTGCAAAATCGAACCCTGGTTCTTAAAATTACTATAACTTTCTCCTCGGATGTCCAAATGAGGTGATTATTTTTGCAAAACTTCAAGCACGAGGTTCTCTATCATCCCAAGGCATAAAACGTGCTAATTATATTGTTTTACTGGTTCAAAATTCCAATAGCATATGTGCTTACTTGATTCAACTTAATGAATTTTATAATCAACATTGATATCATCATTAATTACCTCATATGAGTAAATCTCAACTATTGATTCATGACTTAGCTTATCTTAATTATCCATGATGTTTAATTTGATACTCAACACTAATTGAGGTGTTTTACGTAATTCGAGGTATTTATTAGTTAATCAAGGAGTGGGTCGTAACACTATGTGATGCATGAAATTGAAGGGTTAATTCCTTTAAGATCATCAATGGAGTAGCCTATCACAACTTTGTACAATCTAAGTTCTTTCAACAACTTGCCTTCTCGTTCTTGAATCAAATCAACATTTATTATAACATGGGAAAAAATAAGGTCCAAGAAATCATACCTTAATGTCAGTGGGAAGGTTATAAGTTCTACCTTTTTCTCTAGTGTAGGGGTGGTGTCACATGCCTCCTTTTTTGTTAGTACTTCATTAGATGATGAGTTTGATTCAGCTTCAAGACTTTCTTCATTGAGATTAATCTTTGAGTCTTCTTTGTCCTCTTCACCTTCAAGATCATCAAAAGCTTGTTCAAGATCGGTCTTGTCTTTCTCTAGTAAAGTATCAATGTTATCTATCAAACAGAGATATTCTTTGGTGTCGGGTGCCTTCATAGCATCATAGATAGAAAATCTAGAGCTTCTTCTCCAACTCTGATAGTTAGTTTCCCTTCCCTCACATCTACAATGCATCCTACAATCCTGAGAAATAGTTTCCCAAAAAGGAATGGATTTATCAGAACTCCATGCATATTTAGGACTACGAAGTCACAAGGAATGTAGAATTTCCCTATTTGTATGGGAATGTCTTCAACAATCCTTCTAGGATATTTAATTAAAAGATCAGCTAATTGTATTGTTATGGAGGTTGGTTTTAAGTCTCCCAAATATAACTTTTGCCATAGGGAAAAGGGGATCAAGTTGATGCTCACACCAAGATCAACTAAGCCTTTTCCAAAAGTCGAGTCTCCAATTTTGCAAGGGAGAGTGAATGCACCTAGTTCATCAACTTTTTCTGACAAGCGATTCTAAATTATAGATATTATTATTTCTATAGAATCAATGTTTCAACTTGGTTGATCCTCCTTCTCCTTGTGAGAATGTCTTTTAAGAACTTGGCATAAGAAGGCATTTCAGCTATCACTTCAACTAAAGGAAGGTTCACATACAGCTTGTTCAAGATGCCCATAAACTTGTTGAACTTAGCTTCATCTTTTGTGTTAGTAAATCTGTGAGGAAAAGGAAATCACCTTGTTGTGAATTTCCAGTAGTTTTCTTCCTTTGCTGTTCAGCAGTCTCCCCCACAGTTGTGTCAATAACTTATTCATATTTCCTCTTTAAAGGTGGTGAGGATCCTCCAATCACCTCCCCACTCCTTAGCGTCATGGACTTCCATGTCTCCTTAGGATTCATCTCTGGTTGGTTGGGTAAGGAGCCGAAAGGTGTTCTTTGATTTGGTAGAGCTTGTTGAGCAATCTGGTTCTCCAACATCTTGGTATGAGTGGTAATGTTGTCCATCTTGGAAGAAAGTTATTGAATGGCATATTTCATAAGTTGACTATGTTGATAGAATTTCTCATTTTATTTCAATTGAGCTGAAATAAAACCTTCAAGAAGAGACTCCAAATTGGACTTCAATTGTTGTTGTTGTTGGTTGAAGTTTCTATTGACATTGTTGTTGAAGCTTGGAGGATTCTTTTCCATTAGTGGCCTGCTCCCCAAATGTGATGGTTGTTGACCTTGAGCTTGTTGAGGAATTTGGAACTGTTGTTGTGGTAGGAGAAATTTGGATGATCATGCCAACCTAGATTATAGGTATTGGATTATGGATTGTGTAGTTGTTTGTTTCTAAAGCTTCCTACTACATTACATTGCTCCACTTTCTCTTCAAATGGGATGAAAGAAGTGTGGCTTGAAGAAGCTACTTGTACCATGGCTTCACTTGCATCACATATCATAATTACCAGTTGAGATGGTTGAGCACTCAACCTCTCAAACTTTTGTGTCAAGGCATCTAACTTTGCAGAAATTAGATCAACGGCTTCAATAGCATGGACGTCTGCTTGTTTCCCTAAAGCAACAGAAGTTGAGGGTGGCTGATTACTCCTTTCAGAATTCCATTGGCAATGATCGATTGCCATGTCTTCTATTATAACATAAGCCTCCATGTAAGATTTTTTCATTTGAGCTCCATGTTGCACCATCTATAGACATCCTGGTATTATAATAAAGCCTGTTATAGAATGTTTGAAGAAGTATAGCTAATTTCTTAGATCTTGATGAGGACAAAGATGTTGAAGGTATTTGAACCTTTTTCATATATCACACAAGGTCTCTCCATCTTGTTGAGTGAAGTTGGTCAGCTGGCATCTCAACTGAGCAGTCTTGCTTGGTGGGAAGTACTTGGCTAAGAAGGCTAGAAGAAGTTACTCCCAGTTATTGATGGAGTTCCTTGGCAAAGAAGAGATCCACGCCTTGGCTCTGTCCCTCAGATAAAAAGGAAACAAAAATAGATTTATACCATCAGGAGTAACGCCATTAATATTGAATGTGTTTAGATATTGTAAAAATTCAGCCACATAAAGGTTGGGGTCATCCATGGGAGTCCCTCCAAAGAGGTTTTGCTGAATCATTTGTATAATTTTAAGGCTTATTGAGAATTTATTTGCCTCGACCTATGGGTTGTTGATAGCCCCATTGATGTAGATTGCAGCTAGAACAGCAAAATCCTTGAGAGGACGGTTGTCTTCCATGATTGGTTCTTGGTTATCCGATGAATATGGCGGTGAAGAATGAAGTGATGATGGTTTAGAGTCTTCCAAGCTTGAAGAGTCTTCACTAATCCTTGCTCGTCTACGGATGCTAAGAGTATGTTCAATCTTTGGGTCTAGAAACACAAATGGTTGAAGACCGTGCTTAGATCTCTGCATGCAGTCCTGCAAATTCACAAGTAGTGAGAACACTTAACAAATGATGGAAGATAAGAGATGATATAAATGATGATGGAATGATTAAATGGGTGTATGTGTGTGATCTAGTCTCGCTTACTAGTTAACAATTTTTACTCTAATAGAATTATATCGATGCTCCCCGACAACGGTGCCAAAAACTTGTTAGCTAGAATGCGTAAGTCCTTTTTTACAAACTTGAGAACTACCCAACAAGTATACGGGTGCTTGTAGTAAAACGAGATCGTCTAAGAGAGCAAGGTAGGCGCAATCATGTTAATGTTCAACAATCCAGATCAATTTATAAAATTTGAGATGAATTATGATTAACTAACATGCAATTAAAGGAACCAAAAGAACTAAAATAGAAGAATTTAGATAAAATTATAGGAAATCTTGGTCATAGGATTTCACTTTCATGCCATTACTCAGATGTACCATGTAATTAACATGTTAATTAACTTGCAAAGGAGGTTTCCTTCAACATACACTTTCTGATGATATGAGACGGTTCTCATTTCAACATAACACTCCCGTACCTATGTCAAAATTCAAACGTCAAACTTAACGTCAATGTTTCCAAGCTATTCTCGTGGTCAAGGATTCATTGTCAAGAAGAACTACGCTCTACTTCTCTACACATCCTCCTGATTCGCATAAAGAAGCATAAGACATGTAGGTTTGATGGCCAAGTAAACATACAAACAATAAACATTGTAAAACTCTTAGAGAAGCAAATTAACTAGCATAGATTAAGAAATACACGTTCACATGAGCAATGACGTGGGAGCTACTCTCCCATACCCAAGAAAAAGAGAACTACTTGTCCATAATGAAGAAACACATGAACATGTTACAGATTTCAGAGTTTGACATGATTAGAGAAGGAAAGAACAAGGAAAACCCAAAGAATGGAAAAGGACAAGGCAGAACTCCAGTATAAAGACAAAATCCCACACTTGTTAGTCCTTCGACTCTCACAATCTTCTCTCCCGAGAGGTCTGGACGAAGCGGAGAAGTTCATGTTGTACTCCTTAAAGAAGAATGGAGGTTCTCTCCCGAGAAACTACATCTTCCTCCCCAAAATTGCCTCCTCCTTGCCTTGGACTCTTCTCTGGATGAAGTTTGCTTCCAAAATGATGAGAGATAACTGACCCATATGGTCCTCATATTTAAAATGAGGGTGATTGTTTGTAAACTTTGCAGAAACTAACAGAAACACGACGTGTACAATGGCAGACATGATGTGTTGTTGCGTGCAACTGCTGGTTGAAAATGCTTCTACGAAGAGAGCACGACGTGTTGCTGAAAGACAGGACATGTAGCTGCAATTTGAGGTCGACCTGGGCGGATAACACACAGTGTGTGTTGTTTGACACACGACGTGTTGGCTTGATGCAACAACCTCTGTCGGTTTCTTGACTGAGTGGACACGTGGTGTCCACTGATGAACATGTTGTGTCTCTACTTTGTTGTTGAAGAGTAACTTTTCTGGAATGATGCGCGTGTGTAAAATAGCACACGTCATGTCTTATTCTGAAACATCAAGGACTCGTTTGGGTAAATTACAAATAGTTGAAGAATCCAACTAAGGTCAAATTTGAGTTGGATTAACCTCAGTTCTTCATCTTTATTCTGTGTCTGTGATCATATTCATGGAACAAGTAAAACAACTAAAATGGTGGTAAATTAAGTATGATTAAAGGTGAAATAAGATGCTAAATGGATGAAAGTGAGAGCAAAAGTGGGTGAAAAGACTATAAGGTATGCACATCACCATTTTTGGTCAATTTTCTAACAGAGCTTGTATTTGGCTCTCTTTTTTTCCTAGATTAGTTTTGGTTACTATACATCTTAGTGTGTGTTGAGGATGCCCTATTTCCAAAATGCCAACTTGAATTCAGCTTACTTATGTGGGGTGGTCGCTTGTTTTCCACAAGGTACATGGAGAGGATGCTAGAGTTTGAATGGGAATAAGATATTACAGTTTATTTGGACTACCCTTTGTCCCACGACGAGATCAATGTAGCGTTTGGAAAAATGGATGCATTCGTCTGTGATTGGCGCCGATTAGTCATCTCGCAATAATCTCTTACGATGAAAAATGAGCGATCGTAGAGTTTGTCAATTGTTGCGGACATAAAATAACAATATTAAAATAAGAATAATTTGCAGCCGCGCGTTTGGCAAAGTGATTGATTGATCCACTGTCCATAATATCCATTTCTGACTGAAAAATCACCACTGCTTTGTCAAAAGAAACACGAACCAGCGAGGTTTGACGGGATTATAACCATTGTGAGAGATTGTCAGTTGCGGGAAGAAAGGACATTTTGTTATCATTCGATGGTAGACTAAAAGAATATTCTATTATCCTTTGGTGGGGGACGGGGCGTTGGTTTGTGCAGGCTAGAGGATGTTCAGGGATAATATTTGTACCAGATACATATATTCAGGCGAATTATTAAGGAGAACCGTGTCTTTCTGTTTAGATATTGGTGTACCGTGTAGGGCATTGGTCGCCCAACAAGCTACGGAGGATGTGATTCTCGACCTATTTCTAAAAGTTAAGGATCGTTGGTGTGAAAATGGTCGATGGGATTGCGATACCTTGAGCTCGACGTTACGTTTGGAGGCTAAATTCTGAACTACTGGGATGTCAATGTAAGACAGGCCGCAGTAGTATTTTACAATTTATCTTTTTACTCGTTAAACGATAGCCGCCAGAAGATTGCCAAAATTTATAAACCCGACCAATTCTGGTAGATTTGTTAAGTCCTCATACTGCTCCCCTTTTTGTTTCCAGTTCTCCCTTCACGCATTAGCACAGAGCCGTCTCGTTCAGCTAAAGAAAGCAATGGTTTAATTTAAATGCAGTAGGATTTTAAACGTAACTATCCGAGTGGCTCCTTGTTGAGAGATTGAGGGGGGTGTTCATGGAATAAGGAGCACGATGAAAATCTCAAACGAGAGGGATTCGTTGGCATGGGAGCCTCCCATTTGGGCTTAGGCTCTCCATTACTATAATAAAGCACATGCTCACACGGAATAACCTAAAAAGAGAAAGGCTGCTTAAAGTCAGAACAACAATATTATCGAGCTCGTTATATGGCAAATTAATGTAATGCTGGGGAGTTTTAATTTAGGGGTTACTTTGTTAGACCAAATTCCAAAACATTAAAAAATGAAGTACCAACTATGCTTGTTTTCCAACTATACAAGTTCGGTTCTGTGTAGTCATAACAGATAATGAAAAACCAGACGGCAGTTAGGTTCTCAGTTACATGGAAAAAGTAAACCGTACTGGTTTCAGACATCTAGTGGACAAAAACGTGAAAATAGAAAATGGCATCACGCAGCGGAGTGTCCACGGGAGTACAAGACAGAACTGTAAAAACAAAAAAAGGCATCCAACTCTTACATTTAACGAAGATTCACAAACTCAAAGTTTAAATGAAACTGCGACCAACGAGGATTCACCACTGAGTTTCATGTTTTAGTTTCCAGTTTTACAACTCCTTTAGTTCAATTATTTACAACCAAACAGGTGTAAATCCATGTACTCATAAGAAAAGAAGGTACCCCCAAGAAAGACACCGTTTCAGATCATAACCTCCACGTTAGTTTCCTTAAAAAGATATTAAAAAAATCTTGAAACAAAATATCTTGTCCAGGCTATGATTCATAACAAGCGGACAATTTTGCCTTTGTAATGAGTGGTTTTCACATGACACAGCACCATAAAAGTATTTTCGCACTACACCACACCATGGATATGCTAATGATGCTTACAGGGGTACCGCTTACCTATGTGGGCTGTTCTATGTAAAGTCGCATAGAGATAGGTATAAGATAGGAAGTAGTCCTAAAAATTTGGGGGAGGTGGACAGGAAGCACAGGCCCGAGAAAGGGGAAAGTGCGTGTTATGAAGATGCGTCTCTTCATTCAGGATGAAAAGATGTTGGTGGGAATTAGTTCCAAGAATTAATCATGAGCCGTGTATGGAAGGTGAGCGCAGAGAGGGTGACAAGCAATTCCCCGTTTTGCAGGGCATATGCCTATTAGATGGGTATGTGCGTGACTTGGATAACATGACAAGTACGTAATTTGCTCAAACAAAAAAGGTATCAAATTTACTTCTTGTTGGCTGAGTCAGAGATTCGCAACATCAATATCAAATAGAAAAATACACAATTCTGCTCAAACAAAAACGTCCTACGCTTACCTGACTACAAATCCAAGAGGAATCAAAAACTTGCATTTTATAGAGACATACGACTATAACTCCTCCAATAAACAACACGAGAAATAGAATTTTTATGTCGTTTTCATCATCATCCCACCTGAAAATTTTACCCGCCCAGCAGCCCTTCCTATCGAGGAAGTGCACTCCCAGGTCATGCTACAGATATTTGAAGAGCTCTTTTAGAAGAGGAAAATGTTTTTGTTGAAGACCAAAAACGCTTCTTTGCTCGTCCCAACTCTCAGAACAGCTTGAACAGCAGGCCTCCATGAGTGGCGAAGAAGGGTGCAAACACGAGAGATTCGACAGCCATGAGCTTGATAAGAATGTTGAGTGACGGTCCAGAGGTATCCTTGAGGGGGTCTCCAATGGTGTCACCAATAACAGCAGCCTTGTGAGGTTCAGATCCTTTTGGACCAAGAGATTTCGCATGTGCCGAGACACCAGCCTGTAAACGTAGAGTTACAAATAAAATATTCAGTAGTCCACAAAATTGGAACTGTGTGCATATAGATACGCCACAAACTTATTGGCAGGTAGACACACGTCAACCCCAGTACAGATATGCCATTGTCAAACAAAATTTAGACGATATAGGATTACCTCAATGTATTTCTTGGCGTTGTCCCAAGCCCCACCAGTGTTTGACGCAGATATAGCAATCTACATCAAGAACCATTTTCTTAGTGACATACAAAATTCACAACAGCTGGCAGAATAACATCTGATATGTTTGTTTCATTCATACCTGAACACCAGACACCAGGGCGCCGGCAAGGACTCCAGATAAAGTTTCTACACCAAAGAGTGTACCGACAATCAGAGGTGTGAGCATGACCAAGGCACCAGGAGGAATCATCTCCTTGATCGAAGCATCTGTTGATATTTTGACACAAGTTGCATAGTCGGGCTTTGCAGTTCCTTCCATAATACCAGGAATAGTATTGAACTGCCGGCGCACTTCTTCAACCATCTTCAATGCAGCACTGCCAACACTCTTCATGGTCATGGCTGAGAACCAGTATGGAAGCATTGCACCAACAAGCAAGCCAATGAAGACTTTCGGGGTGAGCACATCAACTGTTTCAATAGCTGCACGACTAACAAATGCTCCAAAAAGCGCCAGAGACACCAGAGCAGCAGAGCCAATAGCAAAACCCTACAAGACAGAGACAATACATCTTAAGACTATGCCAGTTTTTTGCAACGACAAAAAATATGCTAAAAAGGAAAGGGAAATGGATGACGAACGCTTGAAAGACAAACCAAACAAAAATATCTGCATTAAGGACTTGACAGGATATTCTTTACAACTGGAAGATCGATTGAAGACCATAAAAGAAAAAGTCAAGCAACAGCATTTCCTTAGTAAAGAAAGTTTTCATGTGAATTGTTGTCAATTTATTGTCAGCAAAAGGGTATTACATAATTTTGAACATGACAAACATAAATTTACTATATCATTTGGTGGAAAATCACTTGAACACAGTTGGCATTTTTATTCTTCAAATACACACACACACACACATCTGCCCCCAAATTCAAAAAGAATAGCTTATAGCAACGTTACATTCATTCACCACTAGCACATTCGTCATTAATTTTATTAACAGTTGGGGTACATCAAGGATCAGCTTTGAGATCCTATTTATTTTAGTTATTATAGTAAATAGCAGACATGTTCTTGTTTTTAAGGATATCCATTATGTTATTTTATCATTGATGATCTTGTATTATTCCATGAAACTAAATATGAAGAGAACAGAAAACTAGAAACAGAAAAACATTTCAAGTTTCATATTGCTATGTTTGATTAAGTTTTAGCCAATTTCGTACAAGTAAATAGAGGCCATGGTGAATTCCCAGAATGTGATAGGTTTTATTCTTGGGACAATATTCAAATGGAAGGTGAACGTACAAGAGGATCTCACTCATGGGAACATTAAAAAAATGAGTGAAATGGAGTGCGACCAAAGATTATTGTGCATGTAAGATTCTGCTGACACGAAAGTTTTAAAAAGTATTTCATGAAGAGTTAATGTTGGGTTGTAGAAGGTGTACTCGCAGGAAGGATGCGGCTGAAATAAGAACAGTAATGAATCAGGATATGTGCAGAGACAAAGAAAGATCATGTTGGAAATAACTGTGTTCAGGGGAGTATCGATGAAAAAAAATTAGAGGATCCCCTTAAATGGATTAGACATGCTAAGCATAAGCCAAAACATAAACGAACTCATGCTATCTAGTCAAACAAAGTTTAAAAGGGAAGAGGTGCCTAAATTAACATGACTAGTAGAGCTGATAAGAAGAGAGAATTCGTTTCATATCAATGTGGCATTGACCCCAAACAAGTCTGAATGGGAACGTAGGATTCATGTAGCTAACTGCAACATGGTTGGTAGGTATTAGGGCTTAGATGATGATGCAGAAAAATAAATGAAGGACAACCAGAACCGTTTTGAAATTAAACATACAAGCTACATTCTGTAGGTATTGTAGGCAAGAAAATGAATTACATGTAGACCATACGTGTGCAATACCAAATGAATACATGTGATCATCAAATTTTTATAGAAACATTCTAGACTTTCAAATGTAAGACCGACGTACTCAACTTGAAATCCATATCAGGTTTTACAGAGATAAATATGTATGGAGATATTTGAAGCTTGACAGTTATTAGGACATATGTTATTATGTTCTCTTAGTGTAGATAGTCAAAAATGAAATGGACGTGGACACATACGTTGAATTTGTATCCTTCTTAGAACCCTAAGTGATGACAATTTGTATTTTCCCAAAAAACAACTACAACACTCTTTAATAACAAAAAATGGATTCCTTCACTTCTGATGAAACCAGTAACTAAAAGCCAAAGCAGTTATTAAAAGGAACTATCAATCAGAAATCATTTGACAGAATTCTGTATTGCAATCCTAACACCCGCAAAATGGTTATGTTATCATAGATTTCACATTCCTCTTGGCCTACTCTGTTATGAAAAGCTTAAGGGCATATCCAAAAAATGCAAAATGGAAATATCTAATTCAACAAAACTTCATATTGGTTGTAGGCATAAGAACTACTCTTTACTTAGGACATGTTTGGTTGGGTGTAGTCAGATGACAAAGTGTGAATTCGCAATGTGTTTTTACATTACAAAATCATACTTTGCAGCCCAAATACATCCAGCCGAACTAACCCTTAGCACGTTGATACCTTGACAAGGCATAGCAGTTGACATTATGCCAAGTGTAACTTTAACAAGCTTAGGTACAGACAACTCTTCATTATCTTAGTGTATGTGACACTTATTGCTAATCTCTTCAACTATGCTACAATTTCCATTCCATAATGATGGTGCATTCTCTATGTAGAAAAACAGTATTGTGTCCAAAGTGTGGTGATTGTAAAATTTTACAACATTAACGGCTATAACATGGGAAAAAATATATACATAAGATCAGTGAGCTCCTGTGTAAAACATGGAATATATCATGGACACGTTTATAATCTCAGTAAGTTCTACTGTGCTATGCCATACCTTTCCAATGGCAGCTGTAGTGTTTCCAGCAGCATCCAGTGCATCAGTTCTCTCACGGATAGTGTGGCTCATGCCAGCCATTTCAGCAATTCCACCAGCATTGTCACTGATGGGACCATATGCATCAATAGCCAAACCAGTGGCAATAGTACTGAGCATTCCCAATGCAGCCACAGCAATACCATACATGGCAGCAAAACTAAAGCTAACAAATATGCCAATGGCAATAGCAAAAATGGGGATAATGACAGATTTGTATCCCAAAGCAAGCCCAAATATGACATTAGTGGCTGCTCCAGTTCTACAAGAGTCAGCAACATCCTGGACCGGGCTGCAGGTAGATGAAATTCATTAATAACCAGAGAAACAAGCTGAACATATAATTATTATGAAGGACCTTAAATTACCTATAGGCATTACTGGTGTAGTACTCAGTTACAAACCCAATTATTAGGCCAGCCCATAATCCTACTGCAACACAGAAAAACAGCTCCCTGCAAGAGAATCGCAAGTGTTAACTTGACTGAAACAAAATCAAATATCAGCGGTCAGTAAGCAAATATTAACTCACCAGTTTTTCACCGTTTTCTGAGCTCCAAAATTGAAGATGGTGAAAGAAGATGGAAGGGCCACCCAAGTGACAATACCAATACCAGCGGTCATTAGAATAGTAGAGATGATCAATTGCTTCTTCAGTGATGGCTCAATATCCTTCACTGCTTTTATTTCATAGAAGTCGGTTGCAAATAAAGTAGTAATCAAACAGACAATTATCCCCATGGAGCTAATTAGAAGAGGATAAAGCATTGCTGTGAAGTCATGGTTAATTCCAAATGATGAAATGGAGGCAACAACAAGCGCTGCACATGAAGATTCAGCATAAGAACCAAATAGATCAGAGCCCATTCCAGCAATATCACCAACATTGTCACCGACATTATCAGCAATCACCTGCCAAAAGTAACGAAGGGAAAAAAAATATCAACATTGAATGATAGAAAAACAGCCTTATCCTTTGCTAAGAAAAGAAAAACTAAAATGAGATATTGGATAACTGAATTATACTGAAAGAAATATAATAGTATCAGCAAAATAGACTTCACAGTCACAAACACTAAACATGTCCTGCAACTATATTTTAATACCCAAAAAAAAAACCATAAATTCTTCTTATTCACTCACCGCAGGGTTTCTTGGATCATCCTCTGGAATATTCCTCTCAACTTTGCCAACCAGATCAGCACCAACGTCAGCAGCTTTTGTGTATATACCTCCACCGACTCTTCCAAAAAGAGCCATTGAGGAGCCACCAAGTCCATAACCAGTAATGGCCTCAAAAAGGCCTTCCCAGTCATCACCATAGTAGAGTTTAAATACGTTAATGGCAATGTATAGGACCAACAGACCATTTGCGGCTAGGAGAAAACCCATAACTGCACCAGACCTAAAAGCAACGATAAAAGCCTTTCCAACACCCTGTCTAGCTTGTAGTGTTGTTCTAGCATTTGCATATGTGGCAATTTTCATCCCGAGATAACCAGAGAAAAGTGATGTTACAGCACCAAGCAAGAATGATATGGTGCTAAAAATAGCATTGAAAAGAGCAGGCTTGCAAGTTGTATCCTTGCTGTAAGTACAAGGCTGGCTTTTTGTGCTGAAGCCTTCCACTGAACCAAGAAACAAGAAGATCAAGACTGCAAAAGCCACCATGAATGCCCCAACATATTTGTACTCGGTGAAAAGGAATGATGTTGCACCTGGAAGAAGTTGACATTTAAATCTATATTAGTGAAAAGTGTTAACTTTTCTTCTGAATCAGAATATCAGGAGTACAACAATGCATAAGATCAAGGAAAACGAGTTTGAAGAGCCAGATCAATGACAACTGTCGGAGACAGTATCAGTTATATTTAATCAGCCACAATGGTTGTCAAGGAGTGAAGGCAGAGCCTTTTATAGAAGAGCGCTTAAGCTGAGGCCTGGGCACTTTCCCCTTTAGGTTCCTATGCTCGCTACTATCATTAGACACGCATTTAACCTAGTGTAAGATCCTAGATACCAATTTACACCACTTAGCCAACAGAAGAAGAAATTATGAGTGCTCTAATTGCCAAAACCCAACCCGGGACATATGCATATGGAAGAGTAGTGTTCAGGCTGTTGAGTGGTGAAAGCTTGAAAGCCTGGGCAAAGAGTTTATAGGTTAATAAAACTAAGGTTCATTATAAATTTTAAAAAAAACGACCAGGCTGACTGAGTGGTAGTACACATGTCGCGAGTGGTTGGTAAAGACAAGAGAAGATTTTAAAAAACAAAATTAAATCTGCAGTAAAGTCAGTAAATAAATCTTCTACCTATTAGAAGGACAAAGAGAAACAAATCGAGTAACAATACATAAACAAGGACGGCATAGCAAATTACAGAGAACTCCTCGGTATCGGAATTATATATAAAGAAAAAAGATACACATATTCATATAAGACAAACAAGACATAATAATCCTTTGGTTCGTGAGAGGTGATGAACGGAGATTGGATGGGAACTACTGGAGTTCTGGGGTAAGGCACAGTTCTAGACTCGCGAGCCACAGATCCGGTAAAAGCCTGTTCCTTCTATCCCAGCCTTTCACTGGTAGCCCAAAGCCGACGCCTAAGCAAATGATACCCCAACTAGAACAGACTCCAAACAAACGCGCGACACAGGTCTGTGAACGGTAGAAATCAACAGACATAGTTGCGGTGACCAAAAAAACAAGCGCTTTAACACAAACAAACTAGAAAAAGGTAAAACTCGGAGCTGAGATCTAGTATTCAAACGGGGAAGCCGAACATCCAAATAACACTCGAGCCGACAGATCCGCCAAACAATTAAAAAAGAATAACAGTGACACCGACAGCAGCCAGCAAGAGCAACCTTCAGATATGGCGTTCTGGATTTCCGCACACTTCTCGACGACATTGTGCTCGCCATGGCCGTCCTCCTCCTCGATGAGCGCGTCGTTGAACCCGCCGTGGCTGTGGCTGGTGGTGAGCTTGACCTGGGAGACCAGGTACCACTGGAGGAGAGAGAAAGCGATCCCGATGACGGCCGCGACCGGGATCAGGACCTGCGTTAACAACTCCGACAAGATCGCCGCCCCCATTGCCACCGGCACCTGGCTGGCTCTAGGGTTTTCCCTCTCAACCCGAGCGCGCTGCCTTCGTACGTCACTCACCCTCCTCGAACTGCCGAAAATCGAGATACTGTGGCAGTGAGACTTCCAAGCGCTCCGGACATTTATATGGTGGGCGGGTAACAACGGCGGAGTGTCATTTTGGTAGATATGGTGGGAAGTCGGGGGTTGTTTTCGGGTTATGTGTTTTTGCGGGGTTGGAAGCGGAATTGCCGTGACTCGGGCGTTATTGGCGTTATCCGGATAAGGGTCGTGCGTGTATGGAACGCGCAGGGTTTATCATGTCGCACCCGCACACTTCTAACCATGTTGCCATAATGCCATTTCGGATACGTTACTATTACTAATAACTGCAACTGTGTTGTGAGTAGAGTTTGGATGGTGTTTCTGGATGGAAGTTGAGCTTGATCGGTAATTGATCCTACCCTAGTTTTGCAAACGTTAGGACTCAGTTCTAAATTATGTTTCGGGGGGGGTAATACTAATCGTACATTTACCCAGAGACGCATCCCTAAAAAGATTTATTGATCATTATTACCGCAGAAATTAAATGCATCTTAGAATAGTTAATTTATCCCCTGTAAGAAGGTTCCAGATGTTTTTCCTTAATTGGTTCAATTGTCTTATTGGGGCGGTTGGCAGGAACAACTTGGTTTCATTTTCTTACCCGCTTAGACCTTGACACTTTTCCGAAGCCATGGGTGTCGTACGTCTTTAGGCGAATAAGCTATGTGTGTTATTTTATTAACGTTCATGCAAATTTTATTGAGGTTCGAATCGCATATGGCAAAAGAAGTCGATTAGGTGTAACCCTAGCAAACCCGTATATATGGGTTTTTTTAGGGTTTGTCCCGATTTCGAGTCGGCCAAATGTAGTTCAAGTTAGATCATGTGGAATCATGACTAATTTGGTTGTTTGGTTGAGTCATCATTGTGGTTGAATTTCCACATTGTCATTTGTTTGTTATTATATATTATAAAATATTTTTAAGATATTTGTGTGAATTCAGGTCCGGTCGAGCCCATGTGGGCTTGGATCGGTTCGGGTCAGATTTTTTACAACTTTTGTACGAATTGGATTAGGTTAAGCATGTTCATGACAACTTGGATTCAGGGTAGGTTTAGTGAAACCCGACCCACGGCCATACTTAGTTGGAACTTAATTACTTGTAGGTAAGTGTGATTTCTAAGTCTAGGGACAAACTTACCAAAGTGCCAAAGCAAAATGGTACCTTCATCGATGGTCAAGAAAGAAAAAACGGGTTGACCATACGAAAGTATATACATTTCTATAAATATTTGAGGAACGTTCAAACCTTGTGACATCATTACTTTCAAATAGAAGGTTGGTCACTAAACTATAGAAATTGACAGTTTGGTCCAACTTTGCCATGTCCCTTTAGATGCTAAGGTGCATCTTAGATGCCATTCTCATGAATTGATATTGGTTGGTTTAAATGGGCTTGGCTTAAGAAGAGATGTGATGGATCAATAAGCCTAATGCTCTATATTTAAGACGTCTACACTATTATCGAAAGAGTGACTGTCACAACCCACAATGAGGTTAGTCAGTAAGTACCTCAATTAGTGTGAAGTACCTTGATTAGTACTAAGTACCTTGTTAAACATCATGGTTAATCAAGATAAGCTAAGATGTGAATCATTAGTCGATATTGATTCATCTGGTGTAATTAATGTTAACTGTAGTGTTAATTGTTAAGTTAATTACCTAAGATGATTAACCTAGCTAAGATGGTTTAATTATTATGTTTTCATGCCTTGAGGTTGTAGTGGATCTCGCGCTTGAAAGTTTTCAAAAAGAATCATTTGAATCGGACCTCCGAGGCAATAGTTATGGCATTTTTAAGTTCCTTAGACCAATTTTGTAATTTACCCATAAGTTATAACCCCTTTCCCTTATCCCCTTCCTCTCGATCGTGCAAACCACCGCTTGAGCGGCGCACAGCAGCGCTGCTGCCTGACTAGCAGAGGAGAAAGGCAGGGCGATTCTAGGGCTTTCTAGCTCCGTTTCTAGTGGTGTCGTCCTCCTTTCTTCTTCTCCTTCCTTCCTTCCTTCCTCCTCTTGCTCGCCCAACTGCGCCCTGACCTGCTAGGGCGGTGCCCCTAGTAGCAGCGGCCGCACAACAGCCGTAGCAGCGGCCAGGGGCCATTTTAGCGCGGCCAACACCACCAAATGGCGCCCTTGACTCTGACTTTGAGGCCTAAACTCGAATCTGCTGCCTCCTAGCCGCAAGCAGCGACGCCCCCAACCAGCTTGAGTGCGGCCAGCAGCAGCACTGCACAGCAGCTTGCGGCGCCGGCCAGGGGCTGTCTTGGCGTGAGAAGCACCTCGAATCGACCCCACTGAGTCCGGCCTTAAGGCCCAAGCACGAATCCGTAGCCACCTAGCCACTAGCAGCGAAGCATGTGTGCGTGAGGAAGCTGCTTGCTTGCAGCTGGTCCGAAATCCAAGGCGCCCAAGGTTGAAGACGACCCTACTGACGCCCGAAAACAGGCTTTGGACGCATTTCCAGTTGATTTTCGATCACCTCAACCCTCTGTGAGTAGAATTTCACTCACTAAGCAAGTATTAACTCTATGAAACGGATAATTTTTTGTTAGACCTGTGTTTTTCACGGGTAACAACGATTACCCAAGTGCCGAGCAGTCTTGGCGTCGCTCGACTTTTCATTGCATGCTTTTCATCTTCACATTTGCATGACCCTAGTTATTTTAACTGATCTATATGATTTGGATTACTGGAACTAGATGGTTGATTAAATTCTAAATTGCTCAGTTTAAAAGTAAAAGACAGTAGCACACGACCCTGTATTTACAGTAGTTGTACGGTTTGGGTATGAAACCAGGCTATATGATTTTAGTAATTAATTAGTTGCACGATTTAAAGAAATAGACAATGACACGCAATGTCTCAATATAAATCTGTTGCACACTCTCTATTATAGTTAATGTGTGTGATTTAGTATTTACACAAATTGGCACGTTTCTTAAGAATATTATTAGAAATTCTCAGTTATTAACAATAATTCGTGCCATGATAAGTAATTAACCCTTAATTGAGTTATGTGATGCACAACTCAGGATTTGGATTGATGTGCACATTTTCCAAAAAAGTACAATTAATTTACATGTGTTAATGATGATTTCTCATATGTCAAGCAATTAAATTTTATCAGTGTATTAAGAAGCTCAATTGCATGATTTCAGTGTATATGTGCCAAGTTGACATGTATTCAATTTATTTAAGAATTTTAGCCTACCTGCATTTACAGTATGTTGATTTCTTAATAAATTACAATGTTTTAAATATACTGTTCTGCCAAGTTTAGAATGATATACATGTTGTATTATAAACTTCAAATAAATATACGCGGTACCATAGAGAAATCAGAGTCAAGTATAAGTAAGGAAAAGATACAATATAGAGAAAAGATACAATATAGTCAGAGCTTTCTAAGAATAATAAAATAATAGATTTAAGGGCCCTGAACACCGTAGATTCAATATAAGAGGTTTGCGTCGTAGGGATGAAACAACCTAACCTGGTAGTGTCCAGTATATGGGGGTTGGAACGTACTAACAGGTGGTACGGGGGACGAAGCCCTAGTGGAAGTCTCCTTAAAGTACACAATGTAGTGTCCAACATCAACCAGAGATCTTGGTAGCACTAGAGTACAGTAAATCCAATAGGTGGCTTGACTCTCTGCCTATGTGCTCAGGTTAGAGGAGGAGTCCAGTTTTTACGGCATAATAGGTGTGCCGAGGCCAGAGAGCCATTTTCCTATTGTAGACCAGCGACGTAGTCAGGCTTAGCATTCACGGGTGTGTCGGCTAAGTCTTGTACGGTGAGATCGTAGTTCGCTAGAAGTCTTCATATGTAGAGTACACTGCATATGATCAGGACATAAGCTAAAATATGATCATATAGGTTTAAAGAGTTTCTTATAAGTATGAAAGGCTAAGAAAGATTCGAGTACAGTTTCACAGCAGTTGTTCTTTAAATGTAATTTTGGCATTCTATGTTATTTTAACTGACTTGATTTTAGACCTGCTCAGTGTAGTAATTCTTATATTTTATTTCAGTTTAATAAACATAAAATGAGTTATCTGTGATGGTTGGGTGGAATTCTATTCACTGAGCCAGTAGCTCACCAACCTACTGAAACATTTTTCAGGTCAGCGTCAGCACGAGGAAGCTGAAGGATCTTATCATCCAAGCTTTTAGAAGGTAGTTCATAGTTAGAATAGAGGTCGCTTAGTCCTTTCCCCTCAGTCCTTGGACATGTGGTGTGGTAGAGAGAGAATGTAATGCAATATGTAGATTAGTTTTAAGTTATCTGTTGTGCTTTAAATTTTGCATAAAAAATGTAATAAGTTGTGTAAATCTGCTTTACCTATCTAGTAATGTAAATAGTAGTTGCTTCCGCAGTTTAGTAAGATTTCAGTCTATTCCAAGTTATAAGATTTTTCTTTAGATTAATTTTAAGTGATTAAGAAAAGAAAAAGTTAAGGGTGATCTTTGTATTACGTTAAATCCTCAATTTATGCCCTAATCTCATGATTAGTGGTAATTGTGAGATCGGGGTGTAACAACTTGATATCAGATCAAGGTTATGAGAGCCTAGGTCAAGTACATAGTTACTCTAATTCAAGGTCAGCGGACGATAAGAGACCAATAGGATTAGGACTTAGGTGTTTTCCCTCTAACTACAATTTTCTAACTGATGTATTCTGTTATGGACATGCAGATGGAAGGAAGAGTACGTGGACATGGTGATGAGCAAGTTGAGAGCCATTACAACCCTGACCCTCGAGCAATGGCTCAAGGTGAAGAGGATAATGAGGCAACAAGAATGTATCGTATTTTTCTGAAGACAAAAGAAAAATACAAGATGGACAGGAAGTCTTCATCTTCTAGTAAGGATCTGATGAGATCCTATGAGTTGGTGAAAAAGCTTGGTGGAACTGAATTTTTTGGAATAATAGATCCAGCTGTGGCGGATGTGTGGCTTCGACAACTGAAAAAGGTCTTTTGTTTAATGGAGTTATCAGAAAATAAGCAAATCAATCACGTAATTTATTTGCTCAAGGGAGATGTTGAGCTGTGGTGGCAAGGAGTGGAAGATAAAAGGAGAAATGCAGAGATGACCTGGAAGGACTTTGTGGATGAATTTCACCTTAAGTATTTTCCTCCTACCTTCCTAAGTGATAAGATTAAACAGTTGGAGAATATCAGATAAGGAAATATGACAATTGGTGAATACAAGGCACATTTCACGAGGTTGGCATATTTATGCCCGCAACTTGTGCCAGATGATGTAGAAAAGTGTAGAAGATTTCAACAAGGATTAAGATCAGAAATTAGACACACCGTGTCAGCCATTGGTCGAAGAGATAGAGAAAACTTTGGGGAATTTGTGGAAGCAGCGAGACGTGTAGAAGAGTTAGTTAATGCTGATAAGCAGACTGAGAGTAAGAAAAGATTTGGAGACTTTAGTAGAGGGTGACAAAGTAGTTTTGGATACAGAGGAGGTGGTGGTTTCTTTTCTAAGATAGTACGAGGACTTGGCTGTTTTGGTAGACAAGGATCTAGGTTTTTACCAAGTGGAGGAAGGCCCAATTCCAGAAGTTGGAATACGCAGTCTACATGGACACCTCCAACTAGGTCTTCGGGATCTTCAGTGTCAGTGATAGGACCGCAGAGACGTGATGCATCCATATGTGATATATGTGGAAAGCTGCACTCCGGTCAGTGTAGTGTAGATTTTCAGGGATGTCACATCTACAGACAGGTGGGACACTTCAGAAGGCAATGTCCCTAGCTTCAGCAGGTGGCAACACAGGGTTCCCAGTTATAGTACCAGAATGTTCTGAGACATGCTCCAACTGGAGGAGAAAGTTCTTCAGTGGCTTCAGGTTCCTAAGGAGGAGGAGCAACCAGTGGAATGGAAGGACAAGGAGGACATCATGGGAGAGGAAGAGCTTTAAGATGATTCTTCTCTCTAACACAATAAGAAGGTATTGTTTCTTCCTGAGTAATTATAGGAGAAATGTTTTTCTTTAATATCATTTCAGTTATAGTTTTGATAGATCTGGGTGCTACTCACTCGTTTATACATAATTCTTTAGCTTGTGAACTTAACATGTTAACCTAGGAGTTACCGTTTGAGTTTTTGTTGAGGGTTCCGTTAGGTGAACCGACAATGTTGATAGAGTTTTGTCCCAGATGTTTGTTGACCTTTGGTGGTTACACCAACGCGGTTAATCTTATACCCCTAGATATTAACTCTTTTCAAGTTATCTTGGGTATGGATTGCCTAGAGACATATCGAGTTCAACTCGATTGTTGGAAGAAGGAGGATGTCTTTCAACAGGGTGGATTTTCTTATATCTTTACTAAAGACAGGAAAGTTTTGCCTACGTGTATCATATCAGCCGTTGTAGCTGATAAGATATTGTAGAAAGGTTGTGAGGTGTTCTTGGCACATGTAGTAGATACCAGAGCAGAGAAGAGCACAGTCAGTCTATGGGATGTGCCAGTGGTCTGTGAGTTCCCAGATGTTTTCCCATATGAGTTGCGAGGCCTACCTCCTAAAAGAGAGATAGACTTTGAGATCCAGGTGTTGCCAGGTAGTCACCTTGTAGCGCTGCCAGCCTATAGAATGGCACCTGCAGAGTTGAAGGAACTGAAAATCCAGTTACAGGAGTTACTGGATAAGGGTTTCATTCGACCTAGTTCTTCACCATTGGGAGCTCTAGTCTTGTTTGTGAAAAAGAAAGATGGTACTATGAGGTTATGTATAGACTACAGACAGTTTAATAAGATCACCATCAAGAATAAGTACCCATTGCCAAGGATAGATGATCTGTTTGATCAATTGCATGGAGCGACAATCTTTTCTAAGATAGATTTGAGATATGGATATCATCAGTTGAGGATAAAGGCTTCAGACTTTCCTAAGTCGGCTTTCAGAACAAGATACGAGCATTATGAGTTTCTGGTCATGTCGTTTGGACTGACTAATTCCCCAGTAGCTTTCATGGATATGATGAACCAGATTTTCAAGCCGTTCTTGGATCAGTTCATAGTGGTTTTCATAGATGACATTTTGATTTATTCCATAGATGATGAGCAACATGAGCAACATCTGAGGATAGTGTTACAGTTGTTGAGACAACACCAGTTATATGCTAAGTTCAGTAAGTGTGAGTTCTTGTTAGCTGAGGTGTCTTTTCTTGGACATGTCATCTCAGGAGATGGAGTAAGTGTTGACCCTAAGAAAGTCAAATATGTTGTACAGTGGGAGTAGCCTAAGACTCCTACTGAGATCAGAAGCTTCTTAGGATTGGCAGGTTACTATAGGAGGTTCATCCAGAACTTCAGTGTTGTAGCGTCACCTCCGACATGCTTAACGAGAAAGAATGCACCGTTTGTCTGGTCAGACAACTGTGAGAAGAGTTTTCAGATCTTGAAGAAGAGGTTGACTACAACACCAGGGTTGATCCTGCCCAAGGCAAATAAAGGCTACACATTGTTTTGTGATGCTTCAAGGAGAGGTTTAGGTTGTGTGTTGATGTAGGAAGGCAAAGTAGTAGATTTTGCATCTAGATAGCTTAAGAAGAACAAGGAGAATTACCCGACACATGATCTGGAGTTAGCCGCAGTAGTTCATGCTCTTAAGACATGGTGCCACTATCTTTATGGTGATGCGTGCCAGGTGTTTATAGATCATAAGAGCTTGAAATATATCTTCACCCAGAAGGATCTGAATCTAAGACAACGGAGATGGTTAGAATTGATCAAGGATTATGAAGTAATGATAGATTATCATCCTGGAAAGGCAAATGTGGTAGTAGATGCTCTGAGCAGGAAGTCAAGTTCAACAGTTGATGTATTCTCTATGGCATGTTTCAAGCTAGACCTGCTAGTAGAGATGCAGAAGTTGAACTTAGATTTAGGAGTGACAGAACAGAGTGGTTTGATTGCACAAATGCAAGTCAAGCCTACCTTTTATTATCAGATCAAGGAACTATAGCAGAGTGATAGTGAGTTACAGCAGATCATGCAGGACATGACAAGGGGAAAAGACAAGAGTTCAGGTTTTCAGATGATGATTTGTTGTATCAGCATGACATGTTGTGTGTACCTGGAAACAATGATTTGAAAGAACATATTCTTGAGGAAGTGCATGCATCAATGTACGCTATGCATCCAGGAAACACTAAGATGTATAGGAATCTTAAGGAGTTGTAGTGGTGTTTAGGTATGAAGAAGGATGTAGTTGAGTACGTGGCTAGGTGTAGTGTGTTCCAGCAGGTTAAGGCTGAGCATCAGAAACCTGCAGATGCCTTACAATCTCTCCCTATACCAGAGTGGAAGTGGGAAAATATCACAATGGATTTTGTGGTAGGGTTGCCCAGGACATCTAGAGGTTGTGACTCGATATGGGTGATTGTGGATAGACTGACTAAGTCTGCTCACTTTCTTCCTGTTAAGTCAACCTTTGATGTCTCGAAGTTGGCTAAGATATACGTGGATGAGATAGTCAGGTTGCATGGTATCCCAGTTTCAATAATATCAGATAGAGATCCTAAATTCACATCCAGGTTTTGGAATCAGTTGCATCATGCTTTAGGCACAAAGTTAAGATTTAGTACAACTTTTCACCCACAGACAGATGGTCAGTCAGAGAGGACCATTCAGACTCTTGAGGACATGCTGAGACCATGTGTCCTACATTTCAGTGGAAGTTGGGAAGAACACTTGAGCCTTATAGAGTTTGCATACAACAATAGTCACCATTCCAGTCTTGGTATGGCCCTGTATGAAGATCTATATGGCAGAAAGTGTAGATCACCTGTATGTTGGTACTAGGTGGGTGAAAAATAGGTTCTTGGACCAGAGATAGTGGATTTGACTACATAAAAGATTACAGTGATCAGAGAACAGTTGAAAGTTGCACAGGACAGACAGAAGAGTTACGCTGAGAAGAGACGTAGACCTCTTGGGTTTGATGTTGGTGATGAAGTGTATCTAAAAGTTTCACCATGGATAGGAGTGTTGAGGTTTGGCAAGAGAGGCAAACTGACTCCTAGGTTTATGGGCCCATATCCTGTCATTGAGAGGATTAAACCTATAGCCTACATGTTGGATTTGCCATCCGAGTTGGCTAATTTACATGATGTGTTTCATGTATCGATGCTGAAGAAGTGTTACCCTAGTACAGAGAAGATAGTAGACCCAGAACATGCACATCTAAGAAAAGATGTGTCCTATGTTGAAGGACCAATACGGATAGTTGATCGGAGATTTAAGAAGCTCAAGAATTGTGGGATACCATTAGTGAAGGTTTTCTGGAGGAACCACAACTTAGGGGAAGCCATGTGGGAGCTTGAGTCCGAGATGCGTAACAAGTTTCCTTTTCTCTTTTAGGAATTTCGGGACGAAATTCTTATAAGGGAGGGAGATTGTTACAACCCACATTGAGGTTAGTCAGTAAGTACCTCAATTAGTGTGAGGTACCTTGATTAGTGCTAAGTGCCTTGTTAAACATCATGGTTAATCAAGACAAGCTAAGATGCGAATCATTAGTCGATATTGATTCATCTGATGTAATTAATGTTAACTGTAGTGTTAATTATTAAGTTAATTACCTAAGATGATTAACCTAGATAAGATGGTTTAATTATTATGTTTTCATGCCTTGAGGTTGTAGTGGATCTTGCACTTGAAAGTTTGCAAAAAGAATCATTTGAATCGGACCTCTGAGGCAATAGTTATGGCATTTTAAAGTTCCTTGGACCAATTCTGTAATTTACCCATAAGTTATAACCCCATACCCTTATCCCCTTCCTCTCGATCGGGCAAACCACCGCTTGAGCGGCACACAGCAGCGTTGCTGCCCGACCAACATAGGAGAAAGACAGGGTGATTCTAGGGCTTTCTAGCTCCGTTTCTAGTGGTGTCGTCCTACTTTCTTCTTCTCCTTCCTTCCTTCCTCCTCTTGCTCGCCCAGCTACGCCCTGATGTGCTAGGGCGATGCCCCTAGCAGCAGCGGCCGCACAATAGCCGTAGCAGTGACCAAGGGCCATTTTGGCGCATCCAGCACCACCAAATGGCACCCTTAACTCCAACTTTTAGGCCTAAACTCGAATTCGTCGCCTCCTAGCCGCAAATAGAGACGCCCTGACCAGCTTGATTGCGGCCAACAGTAGCAGCGCCGCATAGTAGCTTGCGGCACCGGCCAGGGGTTGTCTTGGTGCAAGAAGCACCTCAAATCGACCCCACAAAGTTTGGCCTTGAGGCCCAAGCATGAATTCGTAGCCACCTAGCCACTAGCCGTGACACATGTGTGCGTGAGGAAGTTGCTTGCTTGCAGCAGGTCCGAAATCCAGGGTGCCCAAGGTTGAAGACGACCCTACTGACGCCAGGAAATAGACTTTGGATGCATTTCCAATTGATTTTCAATCACCTCAACCCATTGTGAGTAGAATTTCACTCACTAAGAAAGTATTAACTCCATGAAACAGATAATTTTTTGTTAGATCTGTGTTTTTCACGGGTAACAACGATTACCCAAGTGCCGAGCAGTCTTGGCATCCCCCGACTTTTTGTTGCACGCTTTTCATCTTCACGTTTGCATGACCCTAGTTATTTTAACTGATCTGTATGATTTGGATTACTGGAACTAGATGGTTGATTAAATTCTAAATTGCTCAATTTAAAAGTTAAAGATAGTAGCACACGACCCCATATTTACAGTAGATGTACGGTTTGGGTATGAACCCAGGTTGTACGATTTTAGTAATTAATTAGTTGCATGATTTAAAGAAATAGACGATGACACGCAATGTCTCAATATAAATCTATTGTACGCTCTCTGTTATAGTTAATGTGTGTAATTTAGTATTTACGCAAATTGGCACGTTTCTTAAGAATATTATTAGAAATTTTCAGTTATTAACAATAATTCGTGCCATGATAAGTAATTAACTCTTAGTTGAGTTATGTGATGTATAACTCAGTATTTGGGTTGATGTGCACGTTTTCTAAGATAGTACAATTAATTTACATGTGTTAATGACAATTTCTCATATGTCAAGCAATTAACTTTTATCAGTGTATTAAGAAGCTCAATTGCATGATTTCAGTGTATATGTGCCAAGTTGACATGTATTCAATTTATTTAAGAATTTTAGTCTACTTGCATTTATAGTATGTTGATTTCTTAGTAAATTACAATGTTTTAAATATACTGCTCTGCCAAGTTTAGAATGATATACATGTTGTATTATAAACTTCAAATAAATATACGCGGTACCATAGAGATCCCAGAGTCTAAGTATAAGTAAAGAAAAGATACAATATAGTAAGAGCTTTCTAAGAATAATAAAATAATAGACTTAAGGGCCCTGAACACTGTAGATTCCCTAGGTCTGCGTCGTAGGGATGAAATGACCTAACCCTGGTAGTATCCAGTATACGGGGGTCGGAACGTACTAACAGGTGGTATGGGGGACAAAGCCCTAGTGGAAGTCTCCTTAAAATACAGAATGTAGTGTTCAACATCAACCAGAGATCATGGTGGCACTAGAGTATAGTAAAGCCAATAGGTGGCTTGACTCTCCGCCTGTGTGCTCAGGTTCGAGGAGGAGTCCAGTTTTTATGGCATAATAGGTGTGTCGAGGCCAGCGACGTAGTCAGGCTTAGCATTCCCGAGTGTGTCAGCTAAGTCTTGTACGGTGAGATCGTAGTTCGCTATGAGTCTTCATATGTAGAGTAAACTGCATATGATCAAGGCATAAGCTAAAATATGATCATATAGGTTTAAATAGTTTCTTATAAGTATGAAAGGCTAAGAAAGATTCGAGTACAGTTTCACAGCAGTTGTTCTTTAAATGTAATTTTGGCATTCTATGTTATTTTAACTGACTTGTTTTTAGATCTGCTCAGTGTAGTAATTCAGTATTTTATTTCAGTTTAATTAACATAAAATGAGTTATCTGCGATGGTTGGGTGAAATTCTATTCACTGAGCCAGTAGCTCACCAACATACTGAAACATTTTCCAGGTCAGCGTCATCACGAGGAAGCTGAAGGATCTTATCATCCAAGCTTTTAGAAGGTAGTTCATAGTTAGAAGAGAGGTCTCTTAGTCCTTTCCCCTCAGTCCTTGGGCATGTGGTGTGGTAGAGAGAGAATGTAATGTAATATGTATATTAGTTTTAAGTTATCTATTGTGATTTAAATTCCGCATGAAAAATGTAATAAGTTGTGTAAATCTGCTTTACCTATCTAGTAATGTAAATAGTAGTTGCTTCCACAGTTTAGTAAGATTTCAGTCTATTCCAAGTTATAAGATTTTCCTTTAAATTAATTTTAAGTGATTTAGAAAAGAAAAAGTTAAGGGTGATCTTTGTATTACGTTAAATGCTCAATTTATGCCCTAATCTCATGATTAGTGGTAATTGTGAGATCGGGGTGTAACAGTGACTTTCTTAAAGTCACTATGAATATGTCATTTTTGTGTTAAACAAAATAATATTAGCCGATGAGATTATAATATTTTCAAAATATCGGTTCCTCCTTAACGCTATCTCTCTCTCTCATTCAACCTTTTTTCCTACTTTTCATTTTTTTTCTTATTTACTCTTTTTTCTTTACAAAATTATATCATGAATTACCTTCTATCATTGTTGAAAGAAATTCAATTAACACTCCTTTGAAGTCATACTTATTAATTGTGGCGTATTAAGTTCTCCTCTCTCTGTGTATTTTACTTTCTTTTTTACTTGGCAATCACATTTACTATTATGTTTTCACTTTCTTCAACCAATGGAAATCCATTCAAGCTTCTATGATTGGCCTCCCATTTTGTTAGTCTTCTTCAAGCAAAACTACATCCGATTATAGTACTCCTTCAAATTCTCTCTCTCTCTCTCTCTCTATATATATATATATATATATATATATATACATACATATATATATACATATATATATGTGTGTGTATGTGTGTATCTTCTCACATTATCTAACTAGATCTATGCCACTGTAAAAAATAAATTTATAAGTACAATTATACATGTGTAGTTTTATTATGTCTGAAACAACTTCATCGATAACAACATAGTTATTCATATGTTGCCTTCTCCTTGTCTTGTATCATATTTTCCTAGTCTTTTTTCTATAATTTTCATATTATAACATTCTCTTTAACTCTTTCTTTTGTTTCCTTCTTTGATCATTTCTGTGTTGTTACTTACTCTTTTTGAAAGCATTTATGTATACTACTCAGTGTTCTAACTTCAACATACCTTCATCCTTCCCATGACTCCAAAAGACAACTCCACCCAATCAACTCTCATTTTCTCTCCCAAAACTTTCGTATCTATATCTATCTACTCTCACTCCATAGAAAAAAACTCACATACTCTCTTTCCTCTCTCACTCTCTCTTCTCACTATCATATCTAGACTACTATAGTGTGAGTTGCAGAGTCATACAAAGTCAGGGGTGTTTCTTTTCTCTTAATATACACTTGCAAATGGAGAGGAAAAATAGAATGACAACTATCTTGACCAAGAAAGAAGTAATTGTGGAGGGAGAACTAATGTAGTTAGGAGGAAGAAAATGTTATGATTCCATGCATTAGGGATAAATGATGAATGCCAAAAATTTAATTGTGGATGGTAAGAGAGAGTCAGTAAAAGAAATGGAAATTACTTAGTTTATGTCCAATGTAAAAAGATGAACATCGAGGTAAAAACACATGTTTGAAAGCACAATAGTTCACATATAGTAAGTCAAACTCCCTCCTTAATTATTATCTCTACCCTTATCCAACATGGCATGCCCCATTTCAAAATACAGAGTAAATAGGAAAACAAAAAATAGATATAATTTAACATATCATTCCTCCAATCGTCACAAATTTCTTTCTTGAATTCCTACTCTCATCACTCATGCTACAACTCTCAGTATGATGCAAATGCGCAATATCAAAATTAAATAGTGGATGGTGAGAGAGAATCACCATTAGTAGAGGAAAATATTATTTCATGTCTAACAGAATAAGAGAAACGTCAAGGAAAAAAAACACATGTGTGAAAGATAATAGTGAATATATACTAAATCCAACTCTCTCTCCTTATTTATATATATTCTGCATTCGATAAAAATTGTGTGATATTATTATATATTCAAAGGATATTAGCACATAATAAATAAGAAGATATGATATATCACTCTTTCAACTATTATAACTTTGTCTCTCAGATCTCTCGCTCGCTTTATATTACACATAAATTCTCAATATAATGCCAACAATCCTAGCATCTAACCAAAGTTCTTTATTTCTTTCTCTCTAATTATCATATGTTCTGATTCTAATTATCTTATGTTTTGATTTTCAATTCAATAGTTATTACGATTAATAGTTAGCATGCACTTTCCTAAAAACTCCAAAGCATCTACCAAACATGCTTTCCTCTAAGTAATTGATTCTTTCCTTATATTTCAATTGAATAATAGTACTAAACTAATGAAGTGAATGACTTCTTAATAAAAAAGACTACATAAGTATGTGAAAATACACACATATGTTATCACCTCAGACGTATATTACACTAAAACATGTTTGATTGAGTTTTCATGTGCATGGGGCATGTGTATGTTGACTGCTAGTAAGGAACTTGCTAGTTTTATTTGTGGTATTCGTTACTTCCAAATGAGTGTTTTGAGTTGAATATTATGGAAATATGATCTTCACTAGAAGTAATATGCACCCCCAAGAAAAAATGTCTTATTAACAACTATCCAAATTTGTAATGAATTAGTGAACTTCCCTAGAGTCCCTCTTTCTAGATAATGATGCAACTTGATTTGGGATAAGGAAATGAAGTACTACTTTCTTCCATTAGCAGTTGAAATAGTTTGTAAGCAACATGCCTCAAAAATGTGTTTTGTATTCACACAACTTACGTTTTTCCACTTCAACCATGCATAATGTTATTGAAGTTGATAAACCATAACCATAGATATAATAAAGTAGTAATTTGGAATTACATAATATTTGCATAAGAGAATAAAACAATCTAACAAAAACAACCTAATTCACTCAAGCATATTAACTGAGAGGGTAAAAGACTATGCTTTTACATGGTTAAAGTCTGAGAAGTTTACAAGGGAGGTGTGATCCACTAATCAAGGAAGAGCTTATCAAAATAAATAAGATTATATGTTAACTTGATCAATGAGGAATTAAGGAATGCATCCAATAGACACGAGAGGGGCTAATTGTGTATGTGTGTGTAGGTAGCTAGGACTATTGTAGGACCCTCTTGTTGTTAGAACTTATTTATGTTCAATGGGTAAGATAATACATTTCAATAGTGCCCTATCATATAAAATTTCTCTAATGGACCCTAGGAAGTTGAGATGATAAAAATTTCCTACTAGGTTTCACTCAAGTGGAAAATAATTTCACTTGAAGATGTTGAGCAAGGTGACTAACCCATTATGTGTGTGGTATTTGGTCTTATCATGGTTACAAAGCCTTGTTATTGGTTGTTTCTATGTATTGATGGATGTTTTTCAAATTAACCCTTTTTTTAACATCACAATATCCAAACACCTAGATCTATGACTATGAATTGAATACTATGTAGAATGAAATGAGGAAGTTTGTGAGTACAAAATTTGCATGCCTCCTTAAAAAGAGACATGCTCGAGGAATGGATATGTGTAAAAGGTTGTTAAGTCAAAAATAAAAAATTATCTAGGTGTCAATAAGACAAAACATTTTAGAATCCCATACCAACTACAAGTAGGAGACAACCAACAAGAGACAAAGAGGCATAATCAAATGAAGAACGGTGACGTTGATGATGAAGAAGAAGATGATGATGATGACATTGACATTGACAATAATGAAGACGACGGTGATGATGATGATGATGATGATGATGATGATGATGATGATGATGTTGGTGGTGGAAATTCATGTTCAAACTTCATATTGTTAATGCATCCCAACCAATGTTCTTGATGATGGGTAATGCTTTCATGTGGGTTGTTCCATGAGCTGGTTGTTTATCAACTAGTCTCAAATAGTGTCTTATCCAAGAAAAGGGGTTTCATTTATCGACTCGATATATCAGATTAAAGCTAAGAGGCTAGTGAAATTTTTATTTATGTGTGCATGTCTATGAAAAAGTTGATAGTAAGCCACCCAAAGGAATAATAAGGATTTGGAAAATAATCAAGACCAAAACATAAGCAAATTTGTAATTCTTGCAAAAAAGTGTAACCTTGGCTATTACACATTATAGAAAAAATTATGGGATGGGGAAAATTTTATCCTAGTGAAATACCATCCATCCACTCAATATTTCTCCACATTTTTATTCCTTAGCTCACCACTCACACTTTGTCTAGTTGCAAAAGCCCTAGACCCTTTCACTTATTGCAATTTCATCCTCTCTTATGTATGCTCCCACTTTTTCTACGCGTTCCATTTTTGTCACTGTTTTTGTAGGACATCAAACTTAGAAAACCCCAAACTCATTTTGTTTGTCTTAATGCTTACTTATTAAAAATAATATATCTTGATTGAACATGAAATAACCTAATTAGATAGTGAAATGATGTATATGCTTGCTATACCTTATGATGCATATGTTATATAAGAGTTTTAGAGCCAAACACATGTGTATGTGGTCATGCTATGGTTTCTTCTTATTTCATACATGGTTTTGAACCTTAATATTTGTTTAAGGGTTTTGTGGACCTTGAACTCAACCGAATTCACCTTGAATACATACTTGATTGGTAGACCCTTGGATCTGAATTCACCTTGAAGTTCAAGTGAATGTGGTTGAGTTCATAGATAGTCGTTGCTTGAAAAGAAAACCTAATTCATTTGAGTTCATATTGAGTTTATGATGTGTCCAATTTGTGTAAGCCTTTTAACTGGTTTGAGTGGGGAACTTGACTGAAATTTATGAATTTGGATTGAATTCGTAAAGGGTTTTTTTTACTTGAATTTAGCAGTAAAAATGAGATGGTGTTGCCTTGGGTTCGTGGAGGCACTCAATCTGAACTCATTGATGTTGGGTCGAGTTGGGGGTTTCTCATCTTGAGTTGGCGGGTTGAATTCTATTGAGCTTGTGTGGCTTCTTATACCAGCTTTTTATGGGAATTCAGTTAGGGTTCATGTCCAATTAATGTAAAATTGGATCTACATGACTAAATATAGCTACCCGAGTTACGATGCCAACAAGATAAATTCCACTAAAATCAGTCAAATTTGTCCCGACTGAGCAGTAGATGGCACCAAGCTCCATTGATCGATGCATGTTTGCCTTGCTTGATGTGAGTCTTGTCTTGCCGAATGCGGTACAACTAGGATTTGTTTGACAAATGCAAAAGTTGGTGGGCCTATTTAGGGGTTGTTTTGTAACTTTTATGTGATGCCCCAACGCGCCACACAATGAGATTACTCAAAACAAAGCGCATAATCATCACTAACAACCAAATTAACACAAAACAAGGTAAAGTAAAATTGATATTGCATATCCACCTCAAGTGGAAACATTTGCACCTGAGTCCACAAAAACCACTTGTAATACATATGTCATGCCAAAGGATTATTACATAACATTGGTCATGGCCATATCCTGTTACATATGACAACATGTTCATATACATACATACCATATCTATACAACCAAGGCATATAGCCAAAAAACTCGTATTGATGTACAAGCCACAAAAACCTCCCCAATGACCTAAGAATATAGGGATGACACATAGGACTCTACTACAAAATACTAGCAACATGTCCAGCCTTTCAACAGCTACTGCTCCTCTTGTTGCTCAGCCTTAACCACACGATCTCTACCATGTCATGTACGGCCACCTAAAAGATGTGGAAACCCACGAAGTGAGACCAAATGTCCCAGTGAGAGATATAACTCTATGCCAACATCTATTATAAGCACATGCAGATTATACATAGCAGATTAATCATTATAAGAAGATTCAACTCAATGATATGTATTAAACTGATATCACAAATTGAGTAGTTAGGTAGCTACAACTGAGAAGTAGAACATCTTATAACTTTATAAGGAATATGAAGAACATGTATAATAGTTGATTTCTCTTACCGCATTATAATTCAAGAAATCAGTACAAAGATAAGGCAAGGGGTCATCGAAATGTGAATCATATCTAACCCTAAGCAAACATACTACACAGTTGTATTACGTCTTTTATTATTCTTTGAGGATTTGAGTCGTACCATCCAAATCTAACTGACCACTGCTAAGTTGAAATCGGTGCCTTACAAGATCAATGGAAGTGTCAGAATCTATGATCTTCTCCTGTACTACTCGGTTAGTTCGAGTCTGCATCGTAGTGACATACAGTCAAAGTGCAAACACAACAACTTATAGTCAAATCTATAGTCCTACATAGACAACAACTCATAGTCAAGGCTATGGTCCTGTAAAACACCTAGCCTGCATTGGTAAAGGTCAGGACGCTAGAAACCACGGTATATAACCCAATCACTAAGGTACAACTGCAGTTGTCCTCTATCACCTCACATCACATGCTCATCATCGAGACCGGACCGTAGTCATTCTCAAAGCACTTGGGATTAAGATGGCAATGACATGTAGTCACTTGCACCTCACATATTCAATAGTATGTGCTCCGAGTTTCCCTTAGGAATTAATGTTTCACCATCTAGCCAGGTACTGACGTTGAAGATGGATCTATGACACATGACAAGTACATGATTAGGTTTTCACATGATTAGTTAGGACAATTGAGTATCTTTTAGCATCAATCAAGTTGCAACATATAAACTGTAACGTCTATTTCGAGAAAACAAGATTAACTAATGCGGAAGCGTTCACTAAGCATCAGATTACCAGAAATCACTAAAAATTTTAAACTTTTTACGAAGAGATCCTTTAAAGTTAAAGCTTTCTCATAAAGCAACATGATAAGTTGTTTACAACTGATCCATCAGTAAAACTCTGTAAGGCAAGATATAAAAGTCTCTAAGGAATGGACCAAAAACTCGAAAGCACTAACTATTACTCTGAGGACCTGAGAGTACAGAGATGACATATAGGACTCTAACACTATCTACACATGACATAGCAGCCAATGCCTCCACCTGAAGCTTCACTGCTGTCCTTGGTACTGCTGATGCTGCCCTTCACCTATTGAAGGATTTCTGCCTCCTCGCCCACGTCCACCTAAAGGTTGAAATCTACGGGGTGAGACAATTATAAAAATCGTCCCAGCGAGAGATATAACTCTTCGCCAGAAGCATAATTATTGCATCATAAGAGAATAAATGTACACAAAGAAGTTATGTATATTTGAGAGTAGTTGAAACAATGTTTAACATATTAAACTATTCTTCCTACTAAAGGCAATGCAACTATAAATTGATAAAATCACATGTCACTTATCACATCACTAACTCCCTTCAGACTTAGATCATATATCCATTGCCTGGCATTATTATTTGGGAAAGGATGGCCTGTAGCCATACTCCTTCTCCCAAAGTGTTAGGATTCCAACTCCACAACATATCTGCATAACTTGTACATATGATATCAGACTTAACATTACTTATGCAATACAAGGGTTATTTACATTCATAACCCATTAGTCTGTAGTTAAGCTTTTCATAGGATTATTCTGTAATAGAATTTCACATAGAAACACTTTGGTTTAGGTCATACCTCATATTTTTAATATTGGGATATCAATCCCTAACCATCTTATTAATATGAAATCCGGAATGTGGGAGTTCAAACCCCTGGACTAATCATAGCATTTGTTACCAAGTAACATCTCATTTTATCTGGTTATCTAAATAATATGACCTTTGAAGATCAAAAAAGCATATTACTCGTGGCTCATTCAACCTATCAAGCTTATATGTTATCACTTACCAGATAACATGACATTTAGTTATACTCTTGAATTGTAGGTAACAAGTGTTCTTAATGCAATTAGCATTATAAATCTTACCTGGATCTGATCACCTCTATATGAAACCTGTCAAGCTTAGCTTTTATCAGTTATTCCATATATTCCCACATACTCTAAAGTATGTGATCCAGGAGTTCCCTTTGTAAAACCTGTTTCACTATTATTTAAATTATGACAATGATGGATCTATGATCAGGGCTCTACATGGTATGATTATACTTGATTATTAGGTACATATCAGTATTCTTTTAGCATCATACATGTTTCCAAACATTCAAGTACTAAACATGGCTATAACAGAAGAATACTAAATGTACAAGTATAACTCATATCAGTTATCAACTGGATATCAATTCTTAATCATCTTATCACTATGATTCAAGAACATGGGTGCTCACACCCTTATATCATCATAACACTTGCTATCAAGTGCCATATCAGCATCAAGTCATCTATTAGCATGACCTTGATTGAAGCAATGTATATACTTTTCACATATCATTACTCTAAAAGCTTATAATTGTTTTCAAGGAATATGACATCATAACTCATACTTGGCTATGATTACCTCATAATATCAACCTGTATGACTTATACAAATAAGGACATGCATATATAACAAGGTCAGCACAATACCAAAACTTCTCAATTTCATAATAGGACACCACGACCGTGCCACCTTGCACGGTCGTGCAAAGTAAGACTACCACAACCGTGCTCCCTTGCACGGTCATGCAAGCTAAGGCCACCACGGTCGTGCTCCCTTGCACGGTCGTGCTACAGCAGATCATTACATGATTCATATTTATATCTATATATATATGTATTCTAATTTCTCATTCTTTCAAATTGATTAGGTCACAACAACCCTTCAACCAAGCACATACTACTATGGTCAACATAGGGTATCAAGCTATTAATCCTATAAACAATTAAGAATTCTCCCTTTAATTGGTTCTTAAGCACTTAGGTATTATTAGGGTTTCAACCTTCACACCTTCATTGATTATCATTACTAATCATTATTGGATCAATAGAACATTCATCATCTTAATTCTTAAAGATTCAATCACATTGGACCTCCACTTCATAAGGTATCCAATTGAATTAGGGTTTCCAATGTTGATTCCTTCAATCATCGAATTCATGGAACTAATCATCATTTGGACCTATACCCATACCTTAATTGAGTTTAATAGGTCAATCTTCAACTGATTTGTCCCTCACTTGACCCTCAATTGACCATCAAATAGGGTTTAACTCAATCAAATTAGGGTTTGGAATCAATAACCCTTCAACATATTTCAATGTGGGTCTAATTGATTTGAACCTATTGAACCATCAATCAAATGGGACATGACCTGACCCCAAATGGTCTTGAGGTCATTTGGATGACCTCCAAACGGTCTTGAGACCGTTTTCCCATCATATCATCAAAATCCAAGTCAACCAATTAAGGTTTGGATCATTGGATTGATCACCAAAACAACAATTGATTACATTCCAACTTAGTATCATTGGATCATCAATTGCTTAACCATACTCACCCCTAGACCTCCAAACGGTCTTGGGTGACCTCCAAACGGTCTTGAGACCGTTTGGATGAGTTCCAAACGGTCTTGAGACCGTTTGGCTCACCCAACCCTTGGATTCTAGTGAAAAATCATTAGGGTTTGAGCTATTGAGTTGATCGTCAAATCAGAAATTGATTGCCTTGTAATTGTGTACCTTTGGACCTTAAATTGGTCAACTATACTTGACCCCGGACCTCCAAATGGTCTTGAGACCGTTTGGGTGATCCCCAAACGGTCTTGAGACCGTTTGGGCCAATCAACCCCAAACAATCAACTCAATTCAATGCAAATCCAACACTTAGTCGATTAGGGTTAACACCATATCTTTTGTCCTTAAAACACTTAACCATATCCAACCCTAGACCTCCAAACGGTCTTGGGTGACCTCTGAGACCGTTTGGGCAAGAAAACCCAAAAAGTCATATCAATCAAGTTGAAAGTCAGCACTTAATCCAATTAGGGTTTACATAATTGATTAGCCTTCAACTCACGATTCCTTTGGAGTTAATCCCTCAAATTTGGAGGGTTATTAACCAACATGATTATGAACAGGAATACCAAATGGTCAATGCTTGGTCAACTCACTCAAACGGTTTGAAACCGTTTGCCAAAAAAGTTCAAGTTAATCAGATTGGAAAATCAGCACTTAATTCAATTCGATTGCCTAATTGTTTAGCCTTTAACTCATGATTCCTTGGGAGTTAACCTATTGAATTTGGTAGGTAATTAGGCCACATAATTAGGAACAGTAATCCCAAACGGTCAACACTTTGTCAACGCACTCAAACGGTCTTGAGACCGTTTGCCCAAAACGTTCAAATTAATCAGATTGAAAATCAGCATTTAATTCAATTCGATTTGCCTAATTGATTGGCCTTCATCCTACGATTACTTTGGAGTTAACCCCTCAAATTTGGTGGGTCATTAGCCTACATAATTATCAACAGAAATCCCAAACGGTCCACGCTTGGTCAATGCCCTCAAATGGTCTTGGAGACCGTTTTCTCCAACCGACCTTGTGAAACCGTTTGCCCTTCAAACGGTTTTGCAAACCGTTTGCCCCAAACCGTTTGGTCAAAGGGGGGGGAAAACAGGACCGTTTGATAAAGTAACATTGGTAATCATGCCCATATTCTTCTACCTCCAGATCAAGGTCTGTTCTTCGTGGTTTTAGTTGCAGGAAAGCAAGGAAGGATGGGGAAAAGAAGAACAAGCTACTTTTGCAAGTACAAAGATATGCATAAGAAAGCAAAAGGTTTAGAGTTATAAAACCCGCCTTAAACGTTTTTCCTAGAGCTCCAAGCTTCCAAGCTTCAAACCTTTAATGGTGTCTTGAGCTCCACAGGTTGGTCCAAGGTGATTCTCCAAGGAAAAGATGGAGATGATCGGCTAGAACAAGAAACCTAAGTGAATTAGCCATGAAACCAACCTTATACAAGAATTTTCTCCATGAATTCAAGCTAGAAGGTGGTGTTCTCTTACCTAGAACAGGTTGGTCGCCCCCCCTGATCTCCAGATCTTCCTTAGACGGTTTGAGAAAGATGAGAAGTGAGGAAGTGAAGGGAAAACGTTGGTTTGGTTTGGAAAGAAAGGTGCTTATATAGTTTAGGTTGATTTTCACCATAAGGACCTCTAAAGCATAGAATTCTCATCTAAGTCCCTCCTTATTTCTAAGGCACGTCCAATCATGATAATACTATGCAAAGTCCATCAAAAATCAAGATCTAAGGGTAGAGAAAACCAACATGCATACTAGGATACATATATGAAGGGTCTTCTCACTCAAACTAGGTGTTTTCACTACAAGGGTCATCCTTCTTATCCAATTATTCAATTGAAGCGCCCCTCTCATCATTTCTTCTCTAAAAGATGTCAAGAGTCATAAAATATATACTAGAAGGTATATTTTACAAGTTGCACCCCATATTTTGAGTAAATTGCACTTTACACCAAAGTCAGGGTTTTAAGCACAAGGACTGCTCCACAAGCTGCACCTTGGTGCCCAAGCTTGGAGAATCCATCATACCTCAACATATTCATTAATATGATGTTTCATCATCAAAGGAACATCTTAACATGTGAAATTTGCAAGTTAACCCTTCTCATTGGGTAATTTGCACATAGGTCCCTGCATAACAAAACAATATTACAACATTGTTTTAAAAGGACAGAAATGAAATTATAGATTCTCTTAAAGATTAATGACATATCAAGGGGTAATCACAAGCCTCTAATCATATTTTAAGCAAAACATCTAGGGTTAGTTCATAACCCAGGTCAGGGATGTTACAAATTATATCCCCCTAACAAGGATTTCGTCCTCAAAATCTCAGGTAAAAGGAAGCAGATATTATTTAAGTATCATATCTTGCTAATCAATTAATTTGGAAACATTCACTGAGAAGGTTCACTAAGCAATTTGTCTTGGAGTATTTCACTAAGTAAATTTACTAAGTGTATTGTTTCAAAGGCTTTTACTGAAAGAGTTCGTTAAGTATATTCACTAAGTATATTCACTAAGTTTGCTCACTAAGTATTCACTGAGTAAGTTTACTGAGTATATTCACTAAGTATGTTCACTAAGTTTGCTCACTAAGTATTCATTGAGTAAGTTCACTGAGTATATTCACTAAGTATGTTCACTAAGTTTGCTCACTAAGTATTCACTGAGTAAGTTCATTGAGTATATTCACTAAGTACATTAACTAAGTTTGCTAACTAAGTATTCACTGAGTAAGTTCACTGAGTATATTCACTAATAATGTTCACTGAGTATTCACTGAGTATATTCACTAAGTATGTTCACTGAGTATTCACTGAGTATATTCACGGAGTATATTCACTAAGTATGTTCACTGAGTATTCACTGAGTATATTCACTGAGTATGTTCACTGAGTATTCACTGAGTATATTCACTGAGTATATTCACTGAGTATATTCACTAAGTATGTTCACTGAGTATTCACTGAGTATATTCACTGAGTATATTCACTAAGTATGTTCAATGAGTATTCACTGAGTATATTCACTAAGTATGTTCACTGAGTATTCACTGAGTATATTCACTGAGTATGTTCACTAAGTATGTTCACTAAGTATTCATTGACTATATTCACTGAGTATGTTCACTGAGTATTCACTGAGTATGATCACTAAGTATTCACTGAGGAAGTTCACTAAGTATATTCACTAAGTATGTTTACAAAGTATGTTCACTAAGTATTCACTGAGTATGATCACTAAGTATTCACTGAGAAAATTCACTAAGTATATTCACTAAGTATGTTTACAAAGTATGTTCACTAAGTATTCACTGAGGAAATTCACTGAGTATGATCACTAAGTATTCACTGAGGAAATTCACTAAGTATATTCACTAAGTATGTTCACAAAGTATGTTCACTAAGTATTCACTAAGATCCTCTCATTTAATTTTTCTTTTACTCCTTAGATTGTTTCATAATAATTACCTGATCAGAGTAATCAAAAGATAACAATCTAAGAGTTTCATACTTGCCTTATCTGCAATAACCATATACCTGGCCAGGGTATATAAGTATTGAGATTAGGTAGTATGTATTTTACTTATCATCCTATTCTTTGCTTTTCATATCATTATACACGCAGAATTTATCATTCTAGGTTATTCTTCAGGTATCACATCTATATCTCATCCTTTTAATACACAGTTAAGGGAGATTATAAATTGTTTTAAAGAATATTGAGTAAGATATGAGTTCTTATCTTTCTCGTGTCCTTCTAGGACTTAGTCAAGAAATTCAAAAGCATCTAACTTCCATATTTTTAACACATAGAATCCTAATATGTAATAATAAACAATACTTATTTCATCTGACCTGTATGGGATGTTTGTCCGCGTCCTCTATTATTATATTGCCTCCCTTGTGGGCCTTGCAGACTCCGTCCTTGAGGTCGAGTCATTATTGCATTCCTGTCTGGACAATCCCTTGCCAGATGTCCCGATTGTCTACATAAGTAACAGATCCTGGGTGCAAGGTGTCTATACGATCCAGTTACCGATGTTGAGGCTATGTCGGAGGGTCTTCTTGGAATACTACTATGGTCCCTATTTCCACTTGACACCCATTGTGTCTGGGTAGGGAATTCTGATATTGCCGTTGGTGTAGAAAATCTTAGCTTCTTAAAACTTTCAGGCCTTTGTTCTTGAGGCTGGGTGTACATCTTCTTACTACTTGTCTGTTGTTTCACGGTTTCTGACCTCTCTATCCTTCTTACTAACTCCACAAAGGTGGCAAACCTTTCTCTGTTCTCCAAGGCAGACATAGGAGTGGCTAGTTCAACATTCAATCCTTTCTCAAAATGCCGAATTCTTTCTTCATCACTAACTGCCATCTGTGGACAAAACCGTAGTAACTCCATGAACTTAGCTTCATATTCGCTAACGTTAATCAGTCCTTGTGTGATCTTCTCAAATTGAGAGATCTTCTCATCTAGATACATCTTAGGGAAGTATCTATTGACGAATTCTCGTCGGAAAACCTCCCATCCTATTTCTTCACCTGGTCTCTTATCTTCCTCTATCATCCACCAATTACCAGCACTTCCTTTTAGGAGGTATACCGCATGCTTAACCTTTTCAGCTTCAAGAATATCAAGGATCCTGAAAGCCTTTTCCAGCTCTGTCAACCATAGATCAGCATCTGCTGGATCAGATGTACCAGCATAGTCTATAGCTCCCACCCGGCGAAGTCTCTCGAAAGTCTTGCCGGTTCCATAACCTTCCTGATGGGCTGGTGCCCTAGATGCAGATGGTGGCACCCTATCTGCTATGTGTGTTATGGCTGCCAGAAACTTATCAAATAAAGCATAAGTAGCTGGATTTTCTATCTCAGCTGGGTCAAACTGGGGCTGTTCAGGTACAGGCCCTTCCCTATTCTGGTCTCCTGCACCTCCTCCTGATGCAGCAGAACTGCCCTCATCGGCATGCTCTTCATGTGGTCCAAACATCTTCAAGTTCTTCTCCTCCTATGTGAGCAGAAGATACTATTAGATAATCTGGAAAACACTTAGAACAGACTCTACAAATCTTAGTCCTATGTCTCTGTAGACTCAGCGATACTAGAGCTCTGATACCACTAATTGTAACGTCTATTTCGAGAAAACAAGATTAACTAATGCGGAAGCGTTCACTAAGCATCAGATTACCAAAAATCACTAAAAAAATTTAAACTTTTTACGAAGAGATCCTTTAAAGGTAAAGCTTTCTCATAAAGCAACATGATAAGTTGTTTACAACTGATCCATCAGTAAAACTCTGTAAGGCAAGATACAAAAGTCTCTAAGGACTGGACTAAAAACTCGAAAGCACTAACTATTACTTCGAGGACCTGAGAGTATAGAGATGACATATAGGACTCTAACACTATCTACACATGACATAGCAGCCAATTCCTCCACCTGAAGCTTCACTACTGTCCTTGGTACTGGTGATGCTGCCCTTCACCTATGGAAGGATTTCTACCTCCTCGCCCACGTCCACCTAAAGGTTGAAATCTACGGGGTGAGACAATTATACAAATCGTCCCAGCGAGAGATATAACTCTTCGCCAGAAGCATAATTATTGCAGCATAAGAGAATAAATGTACACAAAGAAGTTATGTATATTTGAGAGTAGTTAAAACAATGTTTAACAGATTAAACTATTCTTCCTACTAAAGGCAATGCAACTATAAATTGATAAAATCACATGTCACTTATCACATCACTAACTCCCTTCAGACTTGGATCATATATCCATTGCCTGGCATTATTATTTGGGAAAGGATGGCCTGTAGCCATACTCCTTCTCCCAAAGTGTTAGGATTCCAACTCCACAACATATCTGCATAACTTGTACATATGATATCAGACTTAACATTACTTATGTAATACAAGGGTTATTTACATTCATAACCCATTAGTCTGTAGTTAAGCTTTTCATAGGATTATTCTGTAATAGAATTTCACATAGAAACACTTTGGTTTAGGTCATACCTCATATTTTTAATATTGGGATATCAATCCCTAACCATCTTATTAATATGAAATCCGGAATGTGGGAGTTCAAACCCCTGGACTAATAATAGCATTTGTTACCAAGTAACATCTCATTTTATCTGGTTATCTAAATAATATGACCTTTGAAGATCAACAAAGCATATTACTCGTGGCTCATTCAACCTATCAAGCTCATATGTTATCACTTACCAGATAACATGACATTTAGTTATACTCTTGAATTATAGGTAACAAGTGTTCTTAATGCAATTAGCATTATAAATCTTACCTGGATCTGATCACCTCTATATGAAACCTGTCAAGCTTAGCTTTTATCAGTTATTCCATATATTCCCACATACTCTAAAGTATGTGATCCAGGAGTTCCCTTTGTAAAACCTGTTTCACTATTATTTAAATTATGACAATGATGGATCTATGATCAGGGCTCTACATGGTATGATTATACTTGATTATTAGGTACATATCAGTATTCTTTTAGCATCATACATGTTTCCAAACATTCAAGTACTAAACATGGCTATAACAGAAGAATACTAAATGTACAAGTATAACTCATATCAGTTATCAACTGGATTATCAATTCTTAATCATCTTATCACTATGATTCAAGAACATGGGTGCTCACACCCTTATATCATCATAACACTTGCTATCAAGTGCCATATCAGCATCAAGTCATCTATTAGCATGACCTTGATTGAAGCAATGTATATACTTTTCACATATCATTACTCTAAAAGCTTATAATTGTTTTCAAGGAATATGACATCATAACTCATACCTGGCTATGATTACCTCATAATATCAACCTGTATGACTTATACGAATAAGGACATGCATATATAACAATGTCAGCACAATACCAAAACTTCTCAATTTCATAATAGGACACCACGTCCGTGCCACCTTGCACGGTCGTGCAAAGTAAGACTACCACGACCGTGCTCCCTTGCACGGTCATGCAAGCTAAGGCTACCACGGCCGTGCTCCCTTGCACGGTCGTGCTACAACAGATCATTACATGATTCATATTTATATATATATGTATTCTAATTTCTCATTCTTTCAAATTGATTAGGTCACAACAACCCTTCAACCAAGCACATACTACTATGGTCAACATAGGGTATCAAACTATTAATCCTATAAACAATTAAGAATTCTCCCTTTAATTGGTTCTTAAGCACTTAGGTATTATTAGGGTTTCAACCTTCACACCTTCATTGATTATCATTACTAATCATTATTTGATCAATAGAACATTCATCATCTTAATTCTTAAAGATTCAATCACATTGGACCTCCACTTCATAAGGTATCCAATTGAATTAGGGTTTCCAATGTTGATTCCTTCAATCATCGAATTCATGGAACTAATCATCATTTGGACCTATACTCATACCTTAATTGAGTTTAATAGGTCAACCTTCAACTGATTTGTCCCTCACTTGACCCTCAATTGACCATCAATTAGGGTTTAACTCAATCAAATTAGGGTTTGAAATCAATAACCCTTCAACATATTTCAATGTGGGTCTAATTGATTTGAACCTATTGAACCATCAATCAAATGGGACATGACCTGACCCCAAACGGTCTTGAGGTCGTTTGGATGACCTCCAAATGGTCTTGAGACCGTTTTCCCATCATGTCATCAAAATCCAAGTCAACCAATTAAGGTTTGGATCATTGGATTGATCACCAAAACAACAATTGATTACATTCCAACTTAGTATCATTGGATCATCAATTGCTTAACCATACTCACCCCTAGACCTCCAAACGGTCTTGGGTGACCTCCAAACGGTCTTGAGACCGTTTGGATGAGTTCCAAACGGTCTTGAGACCGTTTGGCTCACCCAACCCTTGGATTCTAGTGAAAAATCATTAGGGTTTGAGCTATTGAGTTGATCGTCAAATCAGCAATTGATTGCCTTGTAATTGTGTACCTTTGTACCTTCAATTGGTCAACTATACTTGACCCCAGACCTCCAAACGGTCTTGAGACCATTTGGGTGATCCCCAAACGGTCTTGAGATCGTTTGGGCCAATCAACCCCAAACAATCAACTCAATTCAATGCAAATCCAACACTTAGTCGATTAGGGTTAACACCATATCTTTTGTCCTTCAAACACTTAACCATATCCAACCCTAGACCTCCAAACGGTCTTGGGTGACCTCCAAATGGTCTTGAGACCGTTTGGGTAAGAAAACCCATAAAGTCATATCAATCAAGTTGAAAGTCAGCACTTAATCCAATTAGGGTTTACATAATTGATTAGCCTTCAACTCACGATTCCTTTGGAGTTAATCCCTCAAATTTGGAGGGTTATTAACCAACATGATTATGAACAGGAATCCCAAACGGTCAATGCTTGGTCAACTCACTCAAACGGTTTGAAACCGTTTGCCCAAAAAGTTCAAGTTAATCAGATTGGAAAATCAGCACTTAATTCAATTCGATTGCCTAATTGTTTAGCCGTTAACTCATGATTCCTTGGGAGTTAACCTATCAAATTTGGTAGGTCATTAGGCCACATAATTAGGAACAGTAATTTTAAACGGTAAATGCTTGGTCAACGCACTCAAATGGTCTTGAGACCGTTTGCCCAAAACGTTCAAATTAATCAGATTGAAAATCAGCATTTAATTCAATTTGATTTGCCTAATTGATTGGCCTTCATTCTACGATTCCTTTGGAGTTAACCCCTCAAATTTGGTGGGTCATTAGCCTACATAATTGTGAACAGAAATCCCAAACGTTCCACGCTTGGTCAATGCCTTCAAATGGTTTTGGAGACCGTTTGCTCCAACCGACCTTGTGAAACCGTTTGCCCTTCAAACGATTTTGCAAACCGTTTTCCCCAAACCGTTTGGTCAAAGGGGGGAAAAACAGGACCGTTTGATAAAGTAACATTGGTAATCATGCCCATCTTCTTCTACCTCCAGATCAAGGTCTGTTCTTCGTGGTTTTAGTTGCAGGAAAGCAAGGAAGGATGGGGAAAAGAAGAACAAGCTACTTTTGCAAGTACAAAGATATGCATAAGAAAGCAAAAGGTTTAGAGTTATAAAACCCACCTTGAACATTGTTCCTAGAGCTCCAAGCTTCCAAGATTAAAGCCTTTAATGGCGTCTTGAGCTCCACAGGTTGGTCCAAGGTGATTCTCCAAGGAAAAGATGGAGATGATCGGCTAGAACAAGAAACCTAAGTGAATTAGCCATGAAACCAACCTTATACAAGAATTTTCTCCATGAATTCAAGCTAGAAGGTGGTGTTCTCTTACCTAGAACAGGTTGTTCGCCCCCCCCTGATCTCCAGATCTTCCTTAGACGGTTTGAGAAAGATGAGAAGTGAGGAAGTGAAGGGAAAACGTTGGTTTGGTTTGGAAAGAAAGGTGCTTATATAGTTTAGGTTGATTTTCACCATAAGGACCTCTAAAGCATAGAATTCTCATCTAAGTCCCTCCTTCCTTCTAAGGCACGTCCAATCATGATAATACTATGCAAAGTCCATCAAAACTCAAGATCTAAGGGTAGAGAAAACCAACATGCATACTAGGATACATATATGAAGGGTCTTCTCACTCATACTAGGTGTTTTCACTACAAGGGTCATCCTTCTTATCCAATTATTCAATTGAAGCGCCCCTCTCATCATTTCTTCTCTAAAAGATGTCAAGAGTCATAAAAGATATACTAGAAGGTATATTTTACAAGTTGCACCCCATATTTTGAGTAAATTGCACTTTACACCAAAGTCAGGGTTTTAAGCACAAGGACTGCTCCACAAGCTGCACCTTGGTGCCCAAGCTTGGAGAATCCATCATACCTCAACATATTCATTAATATGATGTTTCATCATCAAAGGAACATCTTAACATGTGAAATTTGCAAGTTAACCCTTCTCATTGGGTAATTTGCACATAGGTCCCTACATAACAAAACAATATTACAACATTGTTTTAAAAGGACATAAATGAAATTATAGATTCTCTTAAAGCTTAATGACATATCAAGGGGTAATCACAAGCCTCTAATCATATTTTAAGCAAAACATTTAGGGTTAGTTCATAACCCAGGTCAGGGATGTTACATAAACCTTAAACAAACTCTACAAGGATAAGGGGATAACACAACTCTAGAAGATATAAAATGCATAAGGTGCAAACTTGTCACACTATCACTTGATATTACTGTCAATTCAAGGCCATCAACATTATCACACTATTATGGTATATAATCCCTTGTCACCTCACTAGAGGATAACACCTCACACTAGGCATTAAGTCTCTACTAGGTCATAAGACTCATCACATCATTATAATCTCAACATGCCTCATCAAGGCTCATAGACATCATCCTACATCATATGATTACCACCATAGCATTCACAAGCTATGACATACATTCAACCTACAAGGTTAGGATTACACAAGTAGGAGAGAGAAAATATAATTGTAAGGACCATGACCTTCATTTTGGGCTTACCTTGTTTGCTTTGCCTAAACCTTGTGTTTTGTCTAATCACCCAAGGTGTGATTAGTGTTTGTTGTGGGGTTGAGGTGCAACTTGCAATTTACCCAAGTTCTAGGGTTTATGTGCAAGCTTGTCCCCTTGAGAGGCCTCCTTGTCTCTTTGCATCCTATAGGGTTGAGAGGATGGGATGGGCACCTTGCTTAAGCCGTTTGGGCTTCGTTTGAGCCTGGGCTTGTTGTTGGGCTTGGTGCTTTTCCCCCTTGCTTGGTGTGTCGGCCAGGAGGTGTATCGGCCAGAGGGTGCTGGTGGTGTGTCGGGTTGCCATGTTGGGTGACACACACCCCTCCACCTAGCATCATCTGTGTCACCCTCTCTTGGACACATGGTGCTTGTTGCTAGCAAGTGGCGAGACCTTAGATAAGTGGTATTTGGGGTGTTAGCAAGTGGCATGGCCCTTGGACAAGTGTACCTAGGTCGGGCGCCACCTTGCTATAGTTTCCCCCTTTACCCTCTTGTATATATGCCACCCATCTTGCTAGCTAGTAGTCCCTTTAGTTCCCTTTAGCCGTTGCTCTCTTTTCCCTTGGTGGCCGAGAAGAGGAGAAGAGGAGGTGGTGGTCAATACATCTTGTTGCAGTTGCTTTCTTCTCTAAGTTAGTGGCTGAAGCTTGAAGATGGAGCTTGAAGCTTGGAGAAGCTTGCGCTTAAGGTGGGTTACATAACTTCTAACGTAGCTATACTACCTCCCTTATATAATGCTTTGTTATGTTATCTTGATCGACTATGCTTATCTTGCTAGTAATGGCTATGCTTTAGTTAATGACGTTGCTGCCCTATGTGTGACACCCCGCTATCACACAGACAACAAAATGCCACGTGAAAACATGCAGAAACACCATAAACCACATATTACCAAAAACACGGGTTAATTAAAACCAATTGCGGAAAGCATAGATAAGAGAACTTTTGCATCCAGATCCTGTAGAGAAACATGTTATAAAAATATTACAAGCTTTGATATATGTCCACAGCTTATCGGAACCAGCTGTACTATCAGCACCATACTTCATCACCTATTTATACATACATAACGGGCCATGTACATCCAGCAGCAGGATATACAAAATTACAACAGCTAGTCATCGTGAAGTGTCGTCAAACACCTCCAAGGACTTGAGTGCAGGGATGACTCTAGGACTCTACTACAAAACCACCAAAACAGCAGCATGTCCATCTCTTGCCTTCTACTACTCTTCTTGCTGCTCAGCCGCAACCTCACAACCACCACCACGCCTAGAGCGATCACCTAAAAAGGTTGTAAACCAGTGGGGTGAGACACACAGTCCCAGCGAGAAACATAACTCCCCGCCGAAACTATAAAACCTCAGAAGATTAAAGCAATAAAAGCAGATAATTGATAAAACGTATAACAACAATAGTATACTGAGCAAGACCATTATTCCCATCATTCTTACTAAGATATTCGTGAGGCCTATATCCAGATTTCCTTTATGGAACATGATTGACAAGATAAGCTTTATGAGCACTTATCACAAGATATCAAGATCGTACCAGTAACAAAAGACATAACTGGATTATTTATATAAGCAAGGCCTCAACCAATGTTCCGTGTTTTGCTCTAAGTAGTATATGCTATTCGGCTGGATTACGTCTTATTATGCCCTGAGGAAGTGAGCTATCCCTGCTCAAATCCCACCTTTGGCTGCGAAGCCCACATCTAGTGCCATACAAGGTCAATGGGAGAGCCAGACTCCATGACCTCTCCTCCTCATGGTTAGTACACAAAAACCAAAGCAAGACCACAGTCTTATGCTTATATGGCCTCAGCCTCAGGGTCAGCTCTTCAAGCTACCCATATCTCTAGCTCACCTTGACACAAGTGCTAGAATATACCTTTGAGCCACGGGCCTGATCACCGTGCTCTTGAGCCATGAATGCATTCATGCTCTATCTCGATGAGTCATGGACCTGTTCACCATGCTCTATATATATCTTGAGTCTGCAACCATAGTTGCACTCAAATCCTCCTATTTTAGGCTAGGGGAAACCTCACATATTCAACAATATGCGCTCCAGGTAATCCCGTAGGATAAACCTAGTTCACCATCACCAAATTCTGACGATGATGGATCTATGGCCAGGGCAACTACATGATATGTTCCACTGTAATTAATTAGTATGTTTTAAGTGGATTGTAGAGGCAACCAAGTTATAAAGCATAACGACATTGAATTACCTTGTCACTGTCATCATCACATTGTCGTGGGATCTCAGTCCCTCATCACAGGAAGCCACTGCCTTTCAAGGCATCATCATCATCTTACATCATCACCTGGGATAACAATCCCTGATCTCATCATCAGAGGATAACACCTAAACTAGGCACTCAGCCTTTACTAGGTCCTCAGACCTATCACATCATACTGGTGATACATGTTATCTCATCAACCAGGATTAGTATCATTTAAGGATAGTCAAAGCACATATTCCTCATAGCTCTTACCTGGCTATGAATCCAACTAGTATAACTGCATGGTTAGCATACATATCAAGAGATATAACTTAAGCCACCAGAAAATAGATCTTTATGATTATCATGCTAACATGTATGAAACAATATCCATGGTTATATGAAGTATAAGCTGTATCAAACACATTATTGTTATCAAACCATGAGCATACCTTATGCCTTATTCTTGTGAACATAACTATGTATCTCATCATCTTAAGTATCTTTCTTAGAAACCAAAGTTCACAACCTAACATCATATCCCATCATTTAACATAGATGCGGGTTCAAGGTAATTAATCCATTGATTAGGTTTTTCCCCAGATTAACCATAACCCTCACCAAAGGTTCCAACTTCCCTCACTATCGGTGGGGCGGGTAGCGCCAACCCTCACCCAAAGAGTATTAGGCAGGATCATATCCTCACTATCGATTATCGGCTAGGGTTCCAAACCCTAGGAGTATGCTCACCTATAGATCAGCCACCAAGCTAGAGGAAGAAGAAGAGAACTCCTTCAAAGGGATCGACCACCAAGCACCAAGGGAAGGTGTATCATGCACCAAAGAAGAGAGGAGGCAACAAAGAACTAAAGGGATCCTAAGCAAGTGAAAGGGGAGATATATATAGAAAAGGATGAAGGGGGAAACAAGGCAAGGTGTTGTCCCTCTTAGGGATACATGTCCAACGTCTTGCCACCTTGTAAACCACATGCACATGCCATGACACCCATCTACAAAGGATAACCACTTGTCCAAGGTATGGTGACACAACCAAAGCTAGGTCACATGGGTGATACACCCTCTTGGACGACACACTCCTGGGAGACACAGCTCTGGGTGACACAGAACATCAAGCTCTCCAAGGCACGATACAAACCCTAAAAAAAGCAAGGCAAGGCAAAGTAGAGCCCATCAAGGCCCAAAACATCTCAAGCAATAAGTCCAACCCATCCTTTCAACTCTAGAGGGTGCAAGGAGAGAGAGAAACATCTCTCAAGGTGAAAAACTTGCTCATCAACCCTAAAACCTGGGTTATTTGCAAGTAGCACCTCCAACCCTCAACAAGGCACAACCAAACCCTAATCACCACTTGAGGTGATTAACAAGCAACTAAGCATAAGGTTTAGGTAAAGCAAACAGGATAAGCCCAAAACGGAGGTCAGGGTCCTTACACTATGTGTTCCCTAGATCAGGTTGGGCGATCTGATGTATCTACCCTTGTGTTGGCCGATCCTTTGGGTTGTATAATCTCAAGCAATACCCCTCTCTCATTTAGTTGAGAGGTGAGCTTATGCTTTCTTAACCCGAAGAGGTATGGTGGTGTGTCCGTGAGGCAATACCCCTTTCTCACTTTGTTGTTGAGAGGTGAGCCTACGTTCTAGCTATTTGGGCATCATGGTTAATTGGTTTGGCTGATAGAGGTGTTGACCCCAGTTCTGCCCTAGATGTACGATATGCATTTAGGGTTAAACCTTTAGTTGGTACTTTGGGTGATAGGGTGTGGCCATGCCTTTGATGGTGAGCGTTGAGCAGCACCCCTCCTTCCTTGAGTTGTGAGGTGAGCTCTAGCTCCTGCCCAATATGCTTGAGTTTGGTAATACCCCTCAATCAACCTGGTTGTTGCGAGGTGAGCTAACACTCTTTCTAATCTTGGGCGATATGATGTGGATGCCTGATATCCCTCTTCTTGACCCCCTTGGGCGATATGTGTTTTGTGTTGGGCATTAAGGGTTGGATGGTGCTGCCTGACATACATGTGGGTATGCTGCCCGATATTGTTGAGATGTTTGGGCACCATGGTCTTTGTTTCCCTTGGGCGATACCTTGTGAGGTGCTAGAGGCCTTCCCGATATGGGTGATGGTCGTTACATGTGTGTTAGATGGGTGTTGGCCGATACATGTAGAGTGTGCTACCCGTCACTCTATCTTAGAGACGTTGCCTGCTATGATGCGTTTCCTGCTGTAAGGCGTTGCCCGACACAACGTTTCCCGTCATGGGGCATTGCACGTTATGGTTATTGCCCGATATGATGTTGTGTCACTTGGGCGTTACAGGTTGGTTCTTAGAGTGCTGCTCATTATCAGTTTCCTTGTGGCTTGCCCAATATGGGTGTTAGCCGATACGGTAGGTGGTGCTGGTTGAGGCTTGCCCGGTATGGGAGATAGCCGACACAATAGGGTTTGGTTGTAACCGTTGTACCTTTGGTGAGGGCCGTTGTACCTTTGGTGAGAGCCATTGTACCTGAGGTGAGGGTCGTTGTGCCTTTTAGTGAGGGTTATTCCTTACCCGATAAGCTTTTGTGAGGGTTATGTTCTATGTTTGGCTTGTAACCCTAATATCGTTTGGAATGCTTATATGTGGATGTTATGTATATGCATGGTCAACTAATGTTGCACAAATATATCTCAATAACGAAGTGTTTGCCTACTCTTGAGCATACTAACCATGCATGTTTCATCAATTGAGATGTGTACTCAAGTATGAGCTATAATGATGTCCTTGGTGACATTCTCTTAATATTGAGATAATGAGGAACACTATGTGCTATGAGAACCATGATGGTACATGATGAGTGTTGCCTAAGTGTTGGTAACATGTGCTTAATGGTGGGATGGAATCCCTATGATGTTGGATCCTTGTGATGGATCATGATGATTGGCAAGAGGCCAAGTGGCAACATGTAATGTTGGATCCTTGAGATGGATCATGATGATGTTGATGGCATTGAGAATAGCAGTAACAGTGTGACACAAGATAATGGAATTTATGTTGTTTATGATAACTTGGTTGACCTCAACAATCCACTTAAAATATATTATTTAATTATAGATGAACCTTTCATGTAGTTTTCCCTGGCCATAGATCCATCATCGTCAAGAGCTGGTGATGGTGAAAGGGGTTCTCCTACGGGTTAACCTGGAGTGCATATTGTTGAATATGCAAGGTTTCTCCTAGCCGAAAATAGGAGGAATAGAGTGCAACTTCGGTTGTAGACTCAGAGTATGTATAAGATCATGGTAAATAGGCCCATGGCTTAGTGTGGTAGAGCATGAATGAGTTCATGGCTCAAAGAACGGTGAACATGCCCGTGGATCAAGATATGCTAGCGCCGAGACCTGTACCAAGGCGGGCTAGATGAAAGGGTAGCCTGTGGGAGCTGACCCTGTGACTAAGGTCACTTAAGAAAGAGACTGTGGTCCTACTTTGGATATCATACACTGACCATGAGGAGGTTGAGGTCGTGGAGTCCGACTCTTCCATTGACCTTGTATGGCACTGGCTTTGGGTTTCGCAACTGAAGGTTGGATTTGAGCGGTACAACTCACTTCCTCAGGGCATAATAAATGGTAATCCAGCCGTATAGTATATCTACTTAGGGAAAACATGAAACATTGGTTGAGGCCTTGAATAATGAATGTTGTCTTATATATACATGCTCTAAGTATTTTTGCAGATTGCTATATGCCTCTCAGACACCATGGTAAGTTGTTATATATGTATAATTCTGTTCTTTGTATTAATATATGATATGGTTATATCTGCTACATGTTTTATCTACTCTAGCTTTTCTGAGGTTTTATAGTTCGACGGGGAGTTATGTTTCTCACTGGGACTGTGTATCTCACCCTCTGGCTTCAACCTTTGTAGGTGATCGAGCTAGACGTGGTGGTGGTCGTGAGGTTGCAGCCGAGTAGCAAAAAGATCAGTAGAAGGCAAGGTTGGATATGTTGCTGTTGTGGTTGTTTTGTAGTAGAGTCTTAGAGTCTCCATGTACTCTCAGGTCCTTGGAGGTGTTTTGATGAGGTTTCACATTGTATGATCTTAGTATGGCTTTTTGTAACCTGTTGTTGGCCTAGCTAGGTATGATATGTATATAGAACATGTATTGCTCCTTGATGGATATGGAACAGTTGGATCCTATATGATGGTGGACATATATCATGCATATGTATACATATAACATGTTTCCTTGCAGGATGTGGATCTAGATGTAATAGTTCCATTCTTATGATGCTTTCCACAATCGGTTTTAATTAATCCGTGTTTTTTATAATATGTGGTTTATGGTGGTTCTGTGCGTTTTCACATGGCATTTTGTTGTCTATGTGATAACGGTATGTCACAATAATTACATGCTAGTTATACAAGCAAACTCAACAAGTTTAAAATGCCCTAGAAGTTAGGGTTAGGGTTCCACACACATGGTCGACTAGGGTTTTCATTTCATTACTTGTCACCAAATCCTAGATATGTCAATTCCCACTTTCTTGGAACAAATTAGGATTCAACATTATTATGATAGATATGTAAGCATCATTATGCATTCAATATTATGTATTTATCACAAATCACCACTCATACAAGTGTAGCGACCATCTCACATATACACATGTGTAGCAACTGTCATGGTCATATATGGGTAGAGACCGTCACCATAGGTATTTGTTGCGATCAAAACATGTCACCATCAAGTGTAGCAACCTGCTACACTCATCATACATGCCTTATCCGAAAGAAAATCGAACCAACACACCTATTGCGACCAAAGAAAACCCCAAGCGAATGTTGCGACCACACCAAAGCCAATAGGCATTGTGACCAAGCCAAAGCCAACGACATTGTGACCAAGCCAAGGTAAAGCATGTGTAGCACTTGATACACTTCACTCATCATCACATTAGTCGACTAACAACAATAAGGGAAAAAGTGCATGATCGAAACATGTATGGTGCACCAAGAAAGCCAAGCGTCACCATGTCCAACTCATAGATGCATGGACATCAAACCCTAGAACAACCACCATGAAGATCATCAAGGAAAGATAAGGCTAAGAGAGAGAGAGAAACCAAACTTTAACACATGTGAAAGTGATTCAAAACATAAAGAAAAACATAAGGGTCAAACCATAGCATAGGTAAAACTAAGGATCATGATGCATGCATGAACATCACCTCATCATCACTTAACAATCGGGCACATGAAATTAGAGTTTAAGAAAGAGAGCAATCTATATGAGAATACTACCAAGTCATAAACCCTAGGTCATGATAACATCATCTAACACTTTAGCATCACGTTTTAGAGATTATAACAGTAGCATGCAAGCAAGATTATGGTGAAAAAATAATAAAAGAGGAGAAGAGTGATATAACACACCTTATGGAGGGATCAAGCTCCCAAGATCATGAGCTCCAAGAGAGAGAAATAAACTCCAACAAAGATCAACTCCTTGGACACAAGATCACCGCCAAAGAGAAGAACACCATAGTCAAAGGAAGCTCATGAAAAGAGGGTAACAACCCGAGGTCCAACAAGAAGAAGGAAGAAGAGAGATTCTTCTCACATATGTACCACCATGGTCAAACCATAGTCTCTAGCTGTTGCAAGGAGAATATATTCAAGATAGCCACCATGGTTGCACCATAGTCTCATGGCCAAGAAGGAAGAGGAATATAGGGTGCAAAAGAAAATGAGATCAAGGGTTCAAAACCACTTACCAAGGAATAAGATCACCAAAGATCACTACAAGGAGGATGAACAAACTCAAGAACACCACATGCAAAGTTGATAGGCTACTAAAGCACCTAGATCGGCATCCTCTATCTCTAACAAGCTCCAAGGTTGGCCAAGAAAGAAAGAAGAAGGAAAGATAACTAAAAGAATTGCTTACATGTAAAAGAGAGAGCATATATACATGTGGGTGGGAGGGAGGTGGAAGGTATGAGGTGTTAACATAAGAGAGCACCAAAAGGACACTTGTCCACCAAGAAAACAACCATGCAACCACCACACGCATGCATTGAAGGTTGATACAACCTAGTAAGGGTATTGACCACTTAGGTCACCAACACCCTTGTAGCGGTTGAAGCACACCAAGCCCATGTAGCGACTGCAACACCAGGTCACCACATCGCCACATGATCGAAACACATCACTATAGGAAAAATCATGTCGACCAAACCACATCAAGATCACTATTGTCAAAGCAAGCAACACATAGGGCAAGTGTAGCGGTTGCAACACTTCATCCAAGAGTAGTGTTGCGGTCGCTACACACTCAAACCCTAGCAAGGTCGATACACATAAAAAGGCAACTCAAGCAAACCCTAACATCACTACATGATGCCACCTCATCAACCAAGGTCCAACAAGGCACCCCATGGAAAAATTATTTCTCTCTCATGATGTTGAAGCACAAGAAATACACTCTTCATGTGATAAATTGCAAGATTACCCTCACTCATGGGTGAATTGCAACTTGGTCCAAATTGAGAAAACATGGCTCAAACATCATCCAAACAGGGCCAAATTGAAAAAACAAGATTGTCACAAGTTATAAAAACATCTCAAAAGATTAGATTTAAGGTTTAAGCATCTTATTAATTAAATAAAGCACACACAAGCACTAAGATAGGTCAAGGTCCTTACAACCATAAACCCCTATCAAGGATTTTGCCCCTAAAATCCTATGTGAAAACATATGGGTACTTCCTATGCATCTCTACCTCAAGCTCCCACATGGTTTCCTCTATGCCATGATGATGACATAAAACCTTAACCAAAATGATGTCCTTCTTATTCAACTTCTTGATCCTCCTATCTAGGATCAACACATGACCTTCCACATATGATATATCCTCATCTAGCTCAACCTCCACTAGCTGCAACACCAACTCTATATCAGGGTGACATTTCTTCAACATAGACACATGGAACATTGGATGCAACATGTACAACTCAGATGGCAACTCCAACTTGTAGGCCACCTTTCCAACATGTGCCACCACTGGGTAAGGTCCTATATATCTAGGAGCCAACTTACCCTTCTTCCCAAACCTCAAAACACCTTTCCAAGGAGAGACCTTGAGATACACCTTGTCTCCTACTTGGAACTCTGAGGGTCTATGCCGATTATCTGCATACAATTTGTGCATGTCTTGTGCTGCCTTCAGCTGCTACTGTATCACTCTGATCTTCTCTATTGTTTGATGCACAAGCTCAAGACCCAAAATTCAACCATCACCCATATGAATTCATGAACTTTGGACATCCTAGGTGAATCAAACACAAAGTCCATCATAACATGATCCCATTTCGATTGTGGTAGAGGCAACAGTTGCAAAGTCCATGAAGGTTTTTGATGCTCTGCTTTAACCTATTGACACACTATGCACTTTTCCACAAACTCAGCCACGTCATGCTTCAAGCCAAGCCACCAATACAAGTCTTTAAGATTGTGATACATCTTGGTGCTACCTGGATGCATGGCATACATCGAATAGTGAGCCTCTTCTAGAACTAACTTCCTTAGATCATCAACATCAGGTACCATTGATCTACTGTTGTAACACACTGTCCCATCCTCTGTCTCATGGAAGCCATCACACTTCTCGCTGCCAAACTCTGCTCAAATTTTTTGTATCACAATATCACCTTGTTGTGCATCTCTAGTATGTTGCCTCAACGCAGGCTTAACCTGCAACTGTGCAAATAGTCCTGCTAGCATGGACACCTCCAACTTCATATTCATCTAACACAAGGAGACGAACATGTATCTCTTGTGGCACACCAAATAACATAGTTGTGCCTTCTCAACAGATGATGACGAAGAAGACTTCCTACTCAAAGAATACACTACCACATTTGACTTCCCTGGATGTTAGTCTATGGTGCAATCATAATCATTAATCAACTCCATCCAACGACATTGCCTCATGGAAAGCTCTTGCTTTGAAAAGATGTATTGTAGGTTCATGTGATTTATGAAGATCAGGCACTTCTCACCATAAAGGTAGTGTCTCCATATCTTCAAGGCATGGACCATCGTTGCAAGCTCTAGATTATGGGTGGGATAGTTCTCCACATGCTTCTTCAACTCTCGTAATGCGAAAGAGATCACATTCTTTATCTTGCATCAATAAACAACCCAGACCATTCTTCAAGGCATCATAAAAGACAATGTAGCCCTTTCCCTATTCTATAAGCACTAGCACTGGTGCACTGGTCAACTTCTCCTTCAAAATCTAGAAAGCACGTTGGCACTTGTCATCCCAGACAAATGGCAAACCTTTCCTTGTTAACTTCATTAGGGGTAACAACACGATGCTGAAGTTCTTGATGAACCTCTAGTAGTATCCTGCCAAACCCAAAAACTACAGAATTCTTTTGGCATCTTCCGTTGCTCCCACTCTATCACAGACTCCATGTTATGACCGTATCCGAGCTTAATTGGTAAACTAGGGTTTACCTAGATGATTATATGCTTAATTGGATTGATCATTTCTTAAATCTAATTAATGATGATAATTCAATTATGATGTTTTAAACCTTATAAGAACTTTAAGTGTTCTATTGTTTGAGAACTATAAACCCTAGTTGGTTGAAATTAGGGTTTTGATGGTACATGAGTATGGAATTTGATCAAGATAGTAGTACGGTAAATAATTTATCATATTTTATATGTAATTTGGATTTAATTAAAATTTGGATATAATATGTATAACTCAATCTTGCATTTCATTGAAAAATTTTAGAATTTTTGGAAGTTCTTTAAAAGTCATTCTCGGTCGAGATATATTTCAACCGACCATGCTGACAGAATGTTGTTTAGCAGTATATTGTTTGATTTTTAGTTATTTATTGGTAAATCAAAATGATCTGAAATTTTATTTGGAGATCTTAAACTCAATAATAAATAACATGTAAAATTTTCATAATTTTTGGATCCGTTTAAACCTTATCAGTAGACGAATTACAACAATTGACATTTCTGTAGAATTCTGGATAGCAGTGCACTATTCGATTTTTGATTATTTAATGGAAGCTTCTAATGATCTCAAATTTTAACTAAAGATTTTTAACTTCATTATACACAATACTATAATTATAATAATTTTTGGAAGAGGTTTAATCTCTAAAAGACACCAATTTATAGAAACCTTTTTATGACAGAAAAAAATTTGTTGAAATAAGAAAAAGTATCGTAAGGGGTCAAAGTGAAATTGACCCAAGCAGCTCAATTGCTCTATATGGTCAACCTAACACACAAGGATATCTCATAATTCGTGATTCAATCTAGGGAAATGAAATCCTAGAGAGAGAGAGTTAGGGTTTGAGTGGAGAAATTGATGGAGATGATGACCTAGGGTTTTGCGGTCTGAGGAATGATGAAATCATGTAAGTTTAGCTTCTTTGCATAGACTTTAATGGTGAATATTCTCTCACATGTCAAGATTCTATCCCTCCTCTGATTTGATCTAAAATGGTATCAAAACTTCCCCTTTTCTCACTCTTTCTTCATAATCCCTCAGTTTTAGGGTTTCCCAGTTGAAAGGAAGAGGAATTGGGTGAATTGCTAGGGATTTGATATGAGATCGAGATTTTCAGGGATGATCTACATTTTTAAGGTGTTTTCACACCTTAAAGTGAGTGGGAACTTCCTTTAAATAGTATATTTCACGAAAATTGGTTAATTCATCCATAATCTTTAATTTCTAGTATGCGACTACAAACCCTGAATTGTCTATTTGTTCGAAGTTGTTGCAAAATGATATGAAATGGATTCTTCCTCTGTTTGGATGAAGTTCAGATGATAAAATCATATTATAAATGTATACAATACATCCTAATGAGAATTCCCTAAGTATTCACAGAGGTTATAAGAGTAAACTGAAATATAGGGAATTTGTCTATGAATGAAATTTGTTGTATAAGTAAATAGAGAAAATTGCATATCTAGATCCCCTTGGTTATGCATGATTATTTATCTAAATTCATAGTACACATATGTCATATACTATCTTGGATTTCGTTCAAAGTGAATAGTGTTTGTTTGATATCTCAGTAAAGAGGGTGAAACCCTAGATGCAAGGAAAGTTGGATATTTGTGAATAGATATCGTGAAATCCATTTGAAGGGATTTTCTTGACATGATAGAATTTATTTATTCAATGTTATTATTTATGCATGATATCCTAGTGAATGGCATGGAAACCCAAATTCAACTCAGTTCCAAGGTTTCATACATATATTGATTTTACATGATTTGTTGATAGTAGTCTTTATTCAATGAATGTTTATGTCACATGAAATCTTTATGAGAGCCATGTGAATAAGTTGTTGCCTAGTGAGAGGTGACAAGATGTGTGATGGCATTGTGAGCCATGAGAATACTTGTACAACTAGTGAAATGAATACCTTGGTCTAAGGACCTAGAGGTAATGGTTACCTATTACAGAGGTAATAATGCTATGTGATGATCTAAGGGTTTGAATACCCAGATCCAGTAATCATGATAATGATGTGAAGGGATGAGAATTCCCAGTAATGTGATAAGGGATTGAGATCCCAGGTATCATGTGTTTTAAATATTTGAAAAGTTCGTGATAGATGTATTACACCTTTCTTTGTAGCATTTGTGGTGATTAAATGAAACCCTAAGGGTAGGGTGTTCAATGAATCAAGTATTGTGATATCAATGTTCTCAATTATTATTAATAATTCTTATCATGAAAGTAATTAACTCTTAATTGAGTTATGAGATGCACAATTCAAGATTTGGGTTGATATGCATGATTTTAGTGTGTATGTGCCAAGTGGACATGAAATCTGTTTATTTAAGAATTTTAGTCTGCCTGCATGTATAGTATGTTGATTACTCAGTATATTATAGTGTTTTGAATATACTACTCTGCCAAGTTTAGAATGATATACATGTTGTATTATAACTTCAAATAAGTAGACGCGACACCATAGAGATACCAGAGTCAAGTATAAGTTAGAGAAGGGTACAATGTAGAAAGAGCTTCCTAGGAATAATAAAATAATAGACTTAGGAGCCCTGAACACTGTAGAACCCCTATGTGAGGTATGCGCCTTAGGGGTGAAATGACCTAACCCTGGCAGTGTCCAGTATACGGGGGTCAGAATGTGCTATCAGGTGGCACGGGGGATGAAGCCCTAGTGGAAGTCTCCTTAAATTATAGTTTGTAGTATCCAACATCAACCAGAAGTCCTGGTGGCACTAGAGTACATAAAAGCCAAGAGGTGGCTTGACTCTCCGCTTGTGTGCTCAGGTTAGAGGAGGAGTCTAGTTTAGGCCAGAGAGCCATTTCCCTGTTACAGACCAGGAGAGTAGTCAGACTTAGCATTTCCCAGGTGTGTCCGCTAAGTCTTGTACGGTGTGATAATAGTGCACTACGAGTCTTCATATGTAGAGTACACTACATATGATCAGGGCATAATAAAATGAATGAGAGGCCAAACAAGTGTGTACAGTTATTCAATTATTCTTTGTATGTTTCTGAATTATTAGTTCTCTTTATGATCAATCAAGCATTTCATATATTGATTCACTCTTATAGATATTTAGAGTATCCTGCCATATTTATGATTGTCAATTATTAGACTCTCTAAAGCTTTCTGCTATTATAATTGATATCAATTGCTCAAAAGTATATCTATAATTATATCAGTGCTTTAGACTCTTTGTTTGAAGTACTCATTCACTGAGCGAGTAGGCTCACCCCTCTACTCAAAATTTTTAGGAAAATCACATGGTCTTGAAGAAGATATCATTGCATCAGAGTAGATCTGCCACAAGAGTTAAGTCTGAGTATAGTTAAGTTTAGTCAGTCCCTGTCACTCTAGGTCCTTGTATAGATCTGAGAGAGACTTGTAAATGATGTTTTGTATGTTTGTTTCCTTAATAGGAGAGAATACAAATGATTGTCATGTCGTATGCACATGGAAGTGTGAGAAACATAATGAATGTATGGATGTGTATCATTAATGCTGAGATTATATTAGAGAAATAAAAGTTTAATTCTCTTGTAAAGTAAGTTTATGTGGTTCAATGCGAGAAAACAAAGAGTTTAAAAAAGAAGAAAAAGTTAAGTGTGATCTTTGTATTATGTTAAATCCTCAATTTATACCCTAATCTCATGATTAGTGGTAATTGTGAGATCGGGGTGTAACAGTTTTGGTATCAGATCTTAGGCTGAGTCACCAGGGACCATTAAGTTAGTAAGTTAGAGTCATAAGTGTGGCAGATAGGAGATGTTATGATGTTGGCTCTGGGGATTTGAGTATTTAGATATCTTGGCCCCGTATCTGAGTACTTGGATCAACCAGTATCAAGCTACTTTGTCTATTCTTTCATGTATACCCTGGCTAGGTATATAGTGGAAAGATGGGCTAGAGAGAAACCCTATAAATATTAGGATTTGAAACAAGATAAGTAACATGAATTAAGATCATAAATATAAAATGAAATAGAACTTTCATTTCATATTGTTGTTTTATTGGAGATGAATAGAAAATCTCTTATATGTTTGAATTCATATATTCAGTATTTTGTCGGTCTTTAAGATTTATTGTACACTATGCAGTTGTAGCATTTATTGATTACATTCTTTGTATCAAGTAGACTAGAAATGATTTTTGAATGAGCTTTCCTAAGTGGATAAGTTTTCTTCCACACATTTGATATGAATAGGAGTTGAGTAATCCTGAGTAGCTCTTAGCTTCATGATTGCAGGTCTGGCCTAGTCCGACTGGCAGGATGCATTACTGGGATCTAATGACTCCTATTAGTAACATAACAAGAGTAAATTTTGGATAGATTAGATCCAAATTCTAGTATGAATGTATATACTCTAAGATTTTGAAGTATAAGGGAAAGAATGGGATGACTAAGAATCAGTTGGAACTGATATTGGAGATCCAACTTTGGGGCCTCATATGGGAAACCCTTAATTGGGAATAAAGGAACACGACATAAGGTTCAGATTAAGTTTAATTATTAGTATTATATGAACTCTAAATATGAAATATGGAAAAGATATGAGAAAAGTATGTAAGGGGCCAAGATAGTAAGAATCAATAATGAAGAATGGATTATATAATCGAGTACAATGTTTTTATGTACTCCAAAGCAAAGGGAAAATAGAAGAAAAGAGATAAGTATACAATAAGTACATAGAAGTGAAGAGTCTTCAGAAGAGTTAAAGTGAAGAGAACTAGATGAGCATGTAAATCATAAAACTAGGATAAGAAACTTAGTTGAAACAAAGAGAAATGTTGGAAATAATGAGCTTGATTAAGGAATGAGGGTTATGATATAATTGAGAGCATGGAATGTATACCTTTATTAATAAGTTTAATACATTCATCCTTACTGCCTTTGGATTCTAAGTCTTTATAGAACAACAAACTAGTTTCTAAAAGAAGAACAAAAGTGTAACTAAATAAATGAATAAGTCATACAAAGGTAGACTATATTCTGGAAGGAAAAACTTGATTAAAAGAGAAACTATGTTTCACCCATGCATGAGCCGTTTGATTCAAAATGAAGGATATGTAATGTATTAAACATGAGTTGAAACTAGTAGAGAGATTATTGATTTAGAATTTCAACTTAGCATTAGTAGAAGGATAAAAGGAAATATATGCAACATGGTATACTTGATCATACACATAAAAGAAGCAACATGATCATAAGAGAAAACTAGAAGTTAAAGATGACATGTGGAATAATAGTATATGGTAAGGGGATTATGGAAAGTAAATAAGGGTTTGAAACATAATGGAGTAATATAGATTATAAAAGAAAGAGGTTGCAAGATTCAAGAAAGTGCTAATTAGTCAAGTATCCTTGTTGATAACTAATTAAACCTACATATGAGAAATGTATTATTGAATGTTTCAAGATAAGAATTCTACGTCTCAAAATCATCTTCTCTTCCATATCTTCCTTAATGAGAGCAATGTGGGAATGAAGTGATAAGAAAATGAATCATATATGATGCATAACCACTGTGGTAGAGACATCTAGTGAATGTAATAATGACACACAATATGATGATGAAACCCTATCAGGGTAATTGAGAATGTAATATATTTGAATGGCCAAGTAAGAGAAAGGAAATTCAATCGATAAGATAAAGAAGACTTTAGTAAAAACTTGTGAGATCCAAAGTTTGACTTTCAAATTAAGGGAGCAAAGTTACACACAACAACATCATGCTACTGATAAGGACCAAACCCTAGAATGTTTAGAGTTGTAATAGTTCAAGGGTTGTCACTAGTGATTTGACCTTGAATACTAGCATCTATATAAAACAAGATCATGCGATTTGCACTTTGAGAAGTAAACTAGCACTGATAGTAATCCTAGCTAATTTGAAAGGTTGATGAACAATATGAAAATTATTCATAGCAAGGGGTAAGAAATAAATTTGAAATGTAACAAGTGTGTTTTGAACAAAAGAATAAGTGCAAGATGAGCAAAGTGTAATCTAAAACAAATTCTTGCAGTGATATCAAGAATGATGAATAATCTATGCTTAGCTTGTATGTTTCAATTTTAGGGATGTTTAATCTACATGATTAAAATGAGAAGGATAAGTAGTAAAAGTAAGTAGTAATGAATGAGAAGAGAGACAAGAGAAAACAATGGCTTTTAGTAATATGTGATTTTTTTTAGAAGTATAATTTGTTGAAGGTATATTAAGGGATGTAAATTGGTTCTATGTATGATTTCAGTGTGCATGTGCAAGCAATATGTTAATTAAAGGTGTCTGATAGTTGTAGTCATTCATACCAGTAATCCATCTTAGTATTGTACAATTGTTGTTGAATATAGTCTTCCAACTCAAGACTATTTTGATATTTGAGTAGCATAATAGTAAAAATTCAAAACAACATGGTGAACTCTCTTTTGTGATTTAGAGGTAATACATAACAATAGTACATATTGAGCCGTATGAATTAAGATAGTTGGATCAGATTATCAATGTTGAGATAACACCTCAAGAGTATGAAAATATTGAAATGGTTGTTTCTCACTCTATCCTATGATTGATTGTGACATAGAGAATTCACTTGTTATCATTGAGCAGTCATGATTTAACATGTTGTGATTAGAAAAGAAATAAAGAACTTAATGTTGAAAACTGCATTCAAGTATGAAATACAAGAATATAATGACATGTAAGATTTCAAAAGCTTAAAATAAACCTTGAACATACTTTTGTTGCACGTTTATGTTCCGGGAACAAAACTTTTCAAGTGGGGGGGGATTGTTATGACCGTATCCGAGCTTAATTGGTAAACTAGGGTTTACCTGGATGATTATATGCTTAATTGGATTGATCATTTATTACATCTAATTAATGATGATAATTCAATTATGATGTTTTAAACCTAATAAGAGCGTTAAGTGTTCTATTGTTTGAGAAATTAGGGTTTGAGAAATATAAACTCTAGTTGGCTAAAATTAGGGTTTTGATGGTACATGAGTATGGAATTTGATCAAGATAGTAGTACGGTAAATAATTTATCATATTTTCTATGTAATTTGGATTTAATTGAAATTTGTATATAATATGTATAACTCAATCATGCATTTCATTGAAAAATTTTAGAATTTTTGGATGTTATTTAAAAGTCATTCTCAATTGAGATATATTTCAACCGACCATGCTGACAGAATGTTGTTCAACAATATATTGTTTGATTTTTATTTATTTATTAGTAAATGAAAATGATCTGAAATTTTAACTAGAGATCTTAAACTCAATCATAAAAAACATATAAAATTTTCATAATTTTTGGATGCATTTAGGCCTTATCAGTAGATGAATTACAATAACTGACATTTCTGTAGAATTCTAGATAGCAGTGCACTATTCTATTTTTATTTATTTAATGGAAGATTGTATTGATCTAAAATTTTAACTGAAGCTTTGTACCTAAATTATACATAACATGATAAATTTTAATAATTTTTGGAGGGTTTTGATCTCTTCAATACACGAATTTATAGAAACCTTTTTATGACAGAAAAAATTGCTGAAATAAGAAAAAGTATAGTAAAGGGTCAAAGTGCAATTGATCCAAGAAGCTCAATTGCCCTATATGGTCAACATAACAGACAAGGAGATCTCATAATTCATGATTCAATCCAAAGAAACGAAATCCTAGAGAGAGAGAGAGTTAGGGTTTGAGAGGAGAAATTGATGGAGATGCTGACCTAGGGTTTTGCGGTCCGAGGAATGATGAAATCATGTAAGTTTAGCTTCTTTGCATAGACTTTAATGGTGAATCTTATATAACATGTCAAGATTCCGTCCCTCCTCTTATTGGATCCAAAATGGTATTAAAACTTCCCCTTTCCCACTCTTTCTTCATAATCCCTCATTTTTAGGGTTTCTGAGTTGAAAGGAAGAGGAATTGGGTGAATTGCTAGGGATTTGATATGAGATCAAGATTTTCAAGGATGAGCTACGTTTTTAAGGTGTTTTCACACTTAGGGTGAGTTGTAACTTTCTTTAAATAGTATATTGTACGAAATTTGGTTAATTTATCCATAATCTTTAATTGCTAGTATGCGACTACAAACCCTGAATTGTCTATTTGTTCTAAGTTGTTGCAAAATGATATGAAATGGATTATTACTATGTTTAGATGAAGTCCAGATTATAAAATCATATTAGAAATGTATACAATACATCCTAATGAGAATTCCCTAAGTATTCACAGAGGTTATAAGAGTAAACTAAAATATAGGGAATTTGTCTATGACTGAAATTTGCTGTATAAGTAAATAGAGAAAATTGCTTATCTAATCCCCTTGGTTATGAATGATTGTTTATCTAAATTCATAGTACATATATGTCAGATACTATCTTGGATTTCGTTCAAAGTGAATAGTGTTTGTTTGATATCTTAGTAAAGAGGGTGAAACCCTAGATGCGAGGAAAGTTGGATATTTACGAATAGATATTGTGAAATCCATTTGAAGGGATTTTCTTGACATGATAGACTTTATTTATTCAATGTTATTATTGATGCATGATATCCTAGTGAATGGCATGGAAACCCAAATTCAACTCAGTTCCAAGGTTTCATACATATATTGATTTTATGATTTGTTGATAGTAGTCTTTATTCAATGAATGTTTATGTTGCATGAAATCTTTATGGGAGCCATGTGAATAAGTTGTTGCCTAGTGAGAGGTGACAAGATGTGTGATGGCTTTGTGAGCCATGAGAATACTTGTACAACCAGTGAAATGAATACCTTGGTCTAAGGACCTAGAGGTAATGGTTACCTATTACAGAGGTAACAATGCTATGTGATGATCTAAGGGTTTGAATACCCAAATCCAGTAATCACGATAATGATGTGAAGGGATGAGAATTCCCAGTAATGTGATAAGGGATTGAGATCCCAGGTATCATGTGTTTTAAAGATTTGAAAAGTACATGATAGATGTATTACACCTTTCTTTGTAGCATTTGTGGTGATTAAATGAAACCCTAAGGGTAGGGTGTTCAAAGAATCAAGTATTGTGATATCAATGTTCTCAGTTATTATTAATAATTCTTGTCATGATAAGTAATTAACTCTTAATTGAGTTATGAGATGCACAACTCAAGATTTGGGTTGATATGCACGATTCTAGTGTGTATGTTCTAAGTAGACATGAAATTTGTTTATTTAAGAATTTTAGTCTGCCTGCATGTATAGTATGTTGATTACTCAGTATATTATAGTGTTTTGAATATACTGGCCTGCCAAGTTTAGAATGATATACATGTTGTATTATAACTTCAAATAAGTAGACGTGACACCATAGAGATACCAGAGTCAAGTATAAGTACGAGAAGGGTACAATGTAGAAAGAGCTTTCTAGGAATAATATAATAATAGACTTAGGAGCCCTGAACACCGTAGAACCCCTATGTGAGGTTTGCGCCTTAGGGGTGAAATGACCTAACCCTGGAAGCGTCCAGTATACGGGGGTCGAAACGTGCTATCAGGTGGCACGGGGGATGAAGCCCTAGTGGAAGTCTCCTTAAATTATAGTTTGTAGTGTCCAACATCAACCAGAAGTCCTGGTGGCACTAGAGTACAAAAAAGACAAGAGGTGGCTTGACTCTCCACCTTTGTGCTCAGGTTAGAGGAGGAGTCCAGTTTAGGCCAGAGAGCCATTTCCCTATTGTAGACCATGAGAGTAGTCAGACTTAGCATTTCCCGGGTGTGTCCGCTAAGTCTTGTACGGTGTGATCGTAGTGCACTACGAGTCTTCATATGTAGAGGACACTGCATATGATTAGGGAATAATAAAATGAATGAGAGTTCAAACAAGTGTGTACATATATTCAATTATTCTTTGTATGTTTCTGAATTATTAGTTCTCTTTATGATCAATCAAGCATTTCATATATTGATTCACTCTTATAGATATTTAGAGTATCCTGCCATATTTATGATTGTCAATTAGTAGACTCTCTAAAGCTTTCTGCTATCATAATTTATATCAATTTCTCAAAAGTATATATGTAATTATATCAATGCTTTAGACTGTTTCTGTGAAGTACTCATTCACTGAGTGAGTAGGCTCACCCCTCTACTCGAATTTTTTAGGGAAATCACATGGACTTGAAGAAGATATCATTGCATCAGAGTAGATCTTCCACAAGACTTAAGTCTAAGTATAGTTAAGTTCAGTCGGTCCCTGCCACTCTAGGTCCTTGTATAGATCTGAGAGAGAGTTGTAAATGATTTTTGGAATGTTTGTTTCCTTAATATGAGAGAATGCAAATGATTGTCATGTCGTATGTACATGGAAGTGTGAGAAACATAATGAATGTATGGATGTGTATCATTAATGATGAGATTATATTAGAGAAATAAAAGTTTAATTCTCTTGTAAAGTTAGTTTATGTGGTTCAATGCGAGAAAACAAAGAGTTTGAAAAAGAAGAAAAAGTTAAGGGTGATCTTTGTATTACGTTAAATCCTCAATTTATACCCTAAACTCATGATTAGTGGTAATTGTGAGATCAGGGTGTAACACTCCACCTTATTAGGGTCCACATAAACACCCTCAACAGATATCATGTGTCCAAGAAAAGACACCTCCTTTAGCCAAAACTCACATTTGCTGAACTTCACATACAACTGGTGTTGTCTCAATAGAGTCAATGCCTGATGCAAATGTTGCTCATGTTGTTGGCTATCTCGGATGTATATCAAGATGTCATTGATGAATACCACCACAAATTGATCAAGATAAGGTCTATAAACCATGTTCATTAGATCCATGAATGGTGTTGATACATTGGTTAGCCCAAATGGCATAACCACAAACTCATAGTGACCATACCTAAAAGCCAACTTTGGTATGTTGTCTACCTTGATTCTCAACTGGTGATATCTAGACCTCATGTCTATCTCAGAAAATGCTGCAACACCTCGTAAGTGGTCGAACATATCGTCAATCTACAACAAAGGATACTTATTCTTTATCGTCACTTTGTTCATCTGTCTATAATCGACGTACAACCTCATGGATACATCTTTCTTCTTCACGAACAACATGAGAGAACCTGAAGGAGACATGCTCAGTCTGATAAAACCTTTCTCAAGCAGTTCTTACAACTATTTTTCAGTCTCAGATGGTGTTATCCTATACAATGTCTAAGCTATCGGGTGGGTACTAGGAACTAGATTGATCTCAAAATCAATCTCTCTGACTGGGGGTACACCTAGAAACTTCTCTAGAAACACGTATTCAAACTCATAGACAACTGACACCTCCTGGAGACTTGGACTCTTCATTGTGGTATCCACCACATGTGGTAAGAACACATCACAACCCTGTCTCATCAGCTTCTCTTCCACCATTGTCGACACTAAATAGGTTGGAAGAATCTTCCTATCTCATAAGGAGACCCACGTCTCATCGCCATCAACAAATGTTGCCACCTTGGAACTACAATCCAAGACCAATCAATACTTCTCCAAAGTATCCATTCTAAGTATCACATCAAATCCATGCATGCCAAGTGGTATGAGATCCACTTGAATGCTGCATCCTTAGAAAGAAAGGACACACTTCCCACAACTTGGTGGAACCAACCAAAGAGGTTTCTAAACAAAGACTATCACGTCTATTACTAACAGGCAAGGAACAACTAGCAATCACTTCTCTAGTAATAAAAGAGTGTGTTGCACCCGGGTCAACCAAAATAGATATAAATCAAGAAGAAGACAAATTAGAATGAAATAACTCCATCTGACATGTCACAACTTGTGGGTTGACCACTCCATCCAGCTGACTCATTGCGTAGAATCGAGTCATTGATTATTGTCACCCCTTTCCTCTGATGTCTTGCCCAGAAGAACCAACCTATAACACTTGTCCATGTCCTCTACCACTACCACTATTGAACCGTTGTTGTTGTTGCGACCCTTAATGACTCTGTCTCGATTGTTGGGTAACTTCTTCATCCTTCATTGGGAAAAACCACTTTGTATTCCCAACTTATACACACTTGTAGCAAGTATTTCTCTCATACCACGACCTAGACGACCCTGTCACCGACACCGATGCAACACTATGGGCTCTTACTGGTGGAAAACTACAACCTCTGCCTCTGCTCGGTGACTAGTGAGACTGACTCGTCGACTTCTATTATGATAGTGCTAAAAATAGCAATTGTACAATACTACTCACGACATCCCCATTGCATCACAGATGCATAAGGTGAAGCATCACCATCACATCTCATACTATTCTCAAGTATGAACCCACACATAATTCAAGGTGTAACCATCAAGTAATAGCATACTAGGGTTTAAAAAATAGTAATAGAGTACTCCATGATTGTATTAGTCATTCAAGGACTATTCATACCCAATTACCATCTCTTAGTTATATTAAAGCTAGGTATAACAAGCTATACCTCATTAGGGTTACATATCAATACAACATGGTTATCATCCCTTCTATTCATATGAGTGAATAGATAAGGCTACCTCATTCAGGGTAACCCTTCATTTGTTCCATCATTATTCAACACATATCACCATACCACAATTGTACAATACTAAGATGAATTACTGGTGTGAATGACTAAAACTATCAAACACCTTTAATTAACACATTGCTTGCACATGTACACTAAAATCATACATAGAACCAATTTACATCCCTTAATATACCTTCAACAAATTATACTTCTAAAAACAAATTCACATATTACTAAGAGCCCTTGTTTTATCTTATCTTTCTCCTCATTCATTATACTTACTTTTTGCTACTTATCCTTCTCATTTTAATCATGTAGATTAAACATCCCTAAAATTGAAACATACAAGGTAGAAATAGATTATTCATCATTCTTGCTATCACTACAATAATTTATTTCTTATCACACTTTACTCATATTGTATTTCTCCTTTTGTTCAAAACACACTTGTTACATTTCAAATTTATATCTTACTCTTTGCTCTGAATCATTTCCATATTGTTTATCTAACTTTCAGATTAGCTACCTTAAAACCCTGGATTACTATCAGTGCTAGTTTACTTCTCACAGTGCAAATTTCATGATCTTGTTTTATAGAGATGCTAGTATTCAAGGTCAAATCACTAGTGACATCCCTTGAACTACTAAAACTCTAAATATTCTAGGGTTTGGTCCTAATCAGTAACAGGATGTTATTATGATATGACTTTACTCCCTTAATTTGAAATCCAAACTTTGGATCTCACAAGTTTTACTAAAGTCTTCCTTATCTTATCAATTGGATTTCCTTTCTCTTACTTGGCCATTCAGATAAATTACATTCTCAATTTACCCTTCTAGGGTTTCATCATCATATTGTGTGTCATTATTACATTCACTATATGTCTATACCATGGTGGTTATGCATCATTTATGATTCATTTTCTTATCACTTCATTCCCACATTTCTCTCATTAAGTAATATATGTAAGAGAAGATAGTTCTGAGACTTAGAATTCTTATCTTCAAACATTCCATTAATACATTTCTTGTGTGTAGGTTTAATTAGAACAAAGACACTTGACTAATTAGCACTTGCTTGAATCTCCTAACCTCTTTCTTTTATAATCTATATTACTCCGTCATGTTTCAAACCTTTCCTTACTTTCCATAATCCTCTTACCATATACTACTCTTCCACCTATCATCTTTAACATCTAATTGTTCTCTTATGATCATGTTGCTTATTCATGTATATGATCATGTATACCATGTTACACATTTTTTTTCTCCTTCTACTAATGTGAAGTTGAAATTCTAAATCAATTTTCTCTCTACTAGTTTCACCTCATGTTTAATACATTACATATCCTTTATTTTAAATCAAACGACTCATGCACGGGTCAAACTTAGTTTCTCTTTCAATCAAGTTTTTCCTTCCTGAGTATAGTCTACCTTTGTATGACTTATTCATTTTGTTAAGCTACACTTTTGTTCTTCTTTTAGAAACTAGTTTGTAGTTCTATAGAGACTTGTAATCCAAAGGTAGTAAGGATGAATGTATTAAACTTCATAATAAAGGTATACATTTCATGCTCTCAATTATGTCATGTAATCCTCATTCCTGAATCAAACTCATCATTTCCAACATTTCTCTTTGTTTCAACTAAGTTTCTTATCCTAGTCTTATAATTTACATGTTCATCTAATTCTCTTTACTTTAACTCTTCTGAAGACTCTTCATTTCTATGTACTTATTGTATACTTAACTCTTTTCTTCTATTTTCCCTTTTCTTTGGAGTACATAAAAGTATTTTACTCGATTATATGATCCATTCCTCATGATTGATTCTTACTATCTTGTCTCTTACATACTTTTCTCATATCTTTTCCACATTTCATATTTAGAGTTCATATAATACTAATCATTAAACTTAATCTGAACCTTATGTTGTGTTCCTTTATTTCCAATTAAGGGTTTCTCATATGAGGCCCCAAAGTTGGATCTCAGGTATCAGTTCCAATTGATTCTTAGCTAATCTAATCTTTCCCAAATGTTTCAACATCATAGTATATGTACTTTCTCACTATGATGTGGGTCTAATTTATCCAGAGTATACTCTTATTATATTGTTAATAGGAGTCATTAGATCCCAGGAACAAATCCTACCAGCCGGACCAGGCCAAACCTGTAGTCATGAAGCCAAGAGCTACTCAAGATTAACCAAATTCTATTAATCTCAAACATGTAGAAAGAATATCCACTTAGGTCAAACTCATTTAAACATAACTTCTGGTCTACTTGATACAAAGAATATAATCAATAACTGAATTACTTCATGATACACAACAATATAAAAGAACCATATATATTCTACAAACTGATAATATGAACTCATACATATAAGAGCATTTCTATTAATCTCTAATCAAAGAAACAATATAGAACAAGAGTTGCATCACATTCTATTCTTATGCTCAATCCATTTCTTTCTTTCTAATCTTCTAACCCTAATATTTCTAGGGTTTCTCTCTAGCCCATCCTTCCACTGCATGCCTGGCCAGGGCATTTAGAGAAGAATAGACAGAGTACCTTGATACTGGTCAACCCAAGTATTCAGATACTGGGCCAGGGTATCTAAATACTCAGACCTCCCAGAGCTACAGACACATCATCTCCTATCTGCCACACTTATAACTCTAACTTTCTATCCTAATGGTCCCTGACGAATCAGCCTAAGCTCTGATACCAAGTTGTTACACCCCGATCTCACAATTACCACTAATCATGAGATTAGGGCATAAATTGAGGATTTAATGTAATACAAAGATCACACTTAACTTTTTCTTCTTTTTCAAACTCTTTGTTTTCTAGCATTGAACCACATAAACTAACTTTACAAGGGAATCTAAACATTGATTTCTCTAATCTGATTTCAACAGTAAAAATGCATGTATGAACATTCATTATGTTTCTCATACTTTTAAGCACATAAGACTTGTTGATTCACATATATTGCTAAAAGAGGAATAATGTTATACATCATCATTTACAACTCTCTCTTATTTCTTTACAAGGACCGACTGAACTTAACTATACTCAGACTTAACTCTTGTGGCATATCTACTCTGATGCAATGATATCTTCAATACCCACGGTTTCCCTAAAAAAATTGAGTAGAGGGGTGAGCCTACTCGCTCAGTGAATGAGTAAAACAATAATGCAGTCTAAAGTACTGAATCAGACATTTATCATTCTTGGATAATTGAAATAAAATAAGATAGTAATTTCAAATTAAAAGACTAGATATTCCAAAAACTTACTAATAACATTGAAGCCTACATCATTAGAAATAAACAAGTATGGAAATATAATCCTCACTATATTCAATATTACATTTAAGGAACAACTACTGCAAAGCTGAAATCAAATCTTTCTTAACTCTTCTTCCTTATAAGAAACTCTTTAAACTTATATTATCATATTTTATCTTATACCCTGATCATATGTAGTGTACTCTACATATGAAGAATCGTAATGAAATGCGATCTCACTGTACAAGACTTAGCGGACACCTGGGATACTAAGCCTGACTACATCACTGGTCTGCAATAGGAAAATGGCTCTCTGGCCTCAGCACACCTATGGGTCATAAAAATGGACTCCTCCTCTAACCTGAGCACACAAGCGGAGAGTCAAGCCACCTATTGGCTTTTCTATACTCTAGTGCCACCAGGATCTCTAGTTGATGTTGGACACTACATACTGTATTTTTAAGGAGACTTCCACTAGGGCTTCGTCCCCCGTACCACCTGTTAGTACAATCTGACCCCCGTATACTGGACACTACCAGGGTTAGGTCGTTTCATCCCTATGGCACAGACCTCTCATAGGGAATCTACGGTGTTCAGGGCTACTATTATTACTGTAACTTTGATTATATCTTTCTCTTAGACTGATCTCTTTTAACTATGTATATTAATGACTACTCGGAATATTGAATTGAAATCACTGATGATACTAAACTGAATGCTTAACATATTGTTTTCCCCTTTCTTAGGGTTTCTCCTTACACATGCACATATAACACTTCTCATGTATTCAAACATATATCATGTCTACTAATATAAATATTCTCATTCAACATTTCTCACATTTATGCATGGCATCGATAACATACCTATCTAGGGCATGTCATATCTCCACTTGCAATAGCATAACAACATATGCATTTCATGACAAGTATTTGAGTTAGAAAATCTGAATCTCATAAACAAAGCATATATGCATATAAGATAATATTCAGATAAAATCTGACAATATCACATGAATCATTTCAATCAGCCATTTACTACTAAATTCGATATGTATACTTGTAAAAGCAGACTAGATTGGGTTTCCATCCGTGATTACTTGCTATTAACAGGATATGTATTGTGAAAATAAAAAACTCTATTTGCCCATATATCAAATCAAAGAGATCAAACATGTAGAATTATATGCACTAGGAACATAAGTAAGATCATATAAACATAAATCCAAATTTCAGCTATAATGTTGTTCAAGTACCCGAATAACTTGAAAATTCAGATCTTCAGAAGATTCTCAATAAACTTCTTAATTTTGTAGTATTCAAGATACATGGATATCTATATCCATGTCATCATATAAACATTTTCAGATCATAGTTGGAACATGAATTGAAGTATTCTATAAACTGAATTCAAGAACAATTCTTTTCATTTATTGTCATCTAGGGAGAAATCGAGAATATAAATAAAACCATCTAATTGAGTACAATTGACTAAAATATTCATTTTCCCACTCACCCTAAGATGTAAAACATCTTAAAAACGTATCCCATATCTAAAAATCTCAAATCCATATCAAAACCCTAGCAATTGCCACTTTCTTCTTCCTTTCAACTCGAAAACCCTAGAATTGAAGATTAGGAGAGAAATAGTGAGAAAAGGACTTGATTTGATAGGATTTCGAATCTAATCAGGGGAGGGACGGAACCTTGACATCTGAGAGAAGATTCACCATGAAACTATATCCAAAGAAGCTAAACTTACATGATTTCATCATTCCTCAGACCGCAAAACCCTAGGTCAGCATCTCCATCACTTTCTCCTCTCAAACCCTAACTCTCCCTCTCTCTCTAGGATTTCATTTCTCTGGATTGAATCACAAATTATGAGAGCTCCTTGTGTGTTAGGTTGACCATATAGAGCAATTGAGCTGCTTGGGTTAATTGTACATTGACCCCTCACTAAACTTTTTCTTATTTTAGCAGATTTTTTTCTATCATAAAAAAGTAACTATAATTCATGTATTTCAAAGGTCAAACCTTCTCCAAAAAATTATGAAAATTTAGCATGTTTTGTATAATTGAGCTAAAAATCTTCAGTTAAAATTTGAGATCATTCCAAGCTTCCATTAAATAATTAAAAATCGAATAGTGCACTGCTATCCAGAATTCTACAAAAATGTTAATTGAAGAGTAAATGCTCCAGAACGACCATGCTAGCTGCCACGACCGTGCTAAGATGGACCCAACACGGCTGTGCTACCTACCACAGCCGTGGTGCATTGGTTTCATTAGATTTGAGTATAAAAGTTGGTCAATAGTTCAATTCTTTCAAAACGGTCGTGTGGCCTAGAATGCCCGTGCCACCAACGACCCACCACGACTGTGCTATCCTATCCTTCAACTACCATTTTCATTCTCCTTTGCATACCTCTGTCATTCCTCCCCAACATGAGCCTATTTGGTGAAAACCCTAATTTCAACTGACTAGGGTTTATATTTTCTCAAACCCTAATTATACAAAGAGATAGCATACTTGGGGTTCTCATTAGGTTTAACATATCATGATTGAGATATCATCATTAATCATGTTTAAGTAATTATCAATCTAGTAAAGCATGTAATCATCCACATAAACCCTAACTTACTGATTAAGCTCAGATACGGTCATAACACAACCATTCTTGAGAACCCTGCCTATCAACACCTTATGGGGCAGTTAATGGCTACGATGAATCACATGGTGGAGAGATTACATGTGCCTCTGCCAAGAGCACCAGTTCCCCATGGTGAATCTTTGGGTATTGGGAAGACCTTTGAGCGGCTTCGCCGAGTCGGAGCTTTAGATTATGCTGGAATGGCTGATCCAACGGATGCAGATATATGGCTGACAGGTCTTGAGAAGGCCTTCCGGATCCTCGACATCCCCAAGGTAGACAAAGTCAAGCATGCTGTCTACCTTCTGAAAGGTAGTGCTAGCCACTAGTGGGCCATCGAGGAAGAGAAGCAGCCCGATGAGGTGATCATATGGGATGTTTTCCGGTGGGAGTTTGTTAGTTGATACTTTTCGAGGACATATCTGGATGAGAAGATCAGCCAGTTTGAGCATTTGTGCCAAGGATCTTTGAGCATAACTGAGTATGAAGACAAGTTTATGGAGCTGTTGAGGTTCTGTCCTCACATGGTGACAACAGATGATGAGAGGATCAGGCGGTTTGAGTGCCGAGCTGACAACACCTCCTGCTGCTTTGGAAAATTGGGAGCGGCTTGCCACATTTTTGGAGTTCATACGGAGGATAGAGAAATCAATCCGGGAGAAGAGAGAGGCTATGTCCAAGAAAAGGCATGTTCAGTTTCAGAGATAGAGGTTTGAATGCCCCAAGAAGCCAAGGTTTTCTACACCTTTTGTGATGCAAAGTTCTAGTGCGCCGTCACAATGGTCACCAAGTAAAGGAAGAGGGCATGATTTTTCACCATCTAGAGCCTACAATACAGCTTCAGTAGTAGTGACGTGGCCGTCTAGGCCGTAGCTAGGGGACAAGTCGTGCTTTCTCTGTGGACAGACAGGGCATCTAAAGTCGAATTGCCCGAGAAGAGACGTCAAAGTGACGCAACAACTGAGGCAGAGTCAGCAAGGATCGGATAAACATCAGTCTAATGGCGCCAGAGGGCGAGGACATGGCCAAGCGTCGCAAGCGGGATCGTATGCTCAAGGAAGTGGAGGACATGGACGACAACAAGCAACAACTTGATTCTATGCTATGAGTCAGGCGGAGGCGACAGTCAACCCGCGAGTGATGGCAGGTCAGATGGAGTTGTTTCATTCTGATTTGTCTTCTTCTTTCTTTATATCTATTTTGGTTGACCCGGGTGCTACACACTCTTTTATCGCACGTAATACGCTTGATAGCTGTCTTTTACCTGTTAGTTGCAAGAAAGATAGCTTGCTATTAGAAACCCCTCTTGTTGGTCCTACAATGCTTCGAGAGGTTTGTCCATCTTGTGTTCTATCTTTTTCGGGACACAACATACAAGTGAATCTCATACCACTTGATATGCATGGGTTCAATGTAATCCTTGGAATGGATACCTTGGAAAGATATAAGGTTGTGTTGGACTATGGTTCCAAGCAGGCAGTGTTTTCTGACAACGGTGAGAAGTGGATCATCCAAGGAGATAGGAAGATTCTTCTGACATGTTTGGTGTCAGCGATGGTGGCAGAGAAGTTGTTGCGGCAAGGTTGTAGAGCGTTCTTGGCTCATGTTGTGGATACCAAGGCAAAAGGTCCTAGCCTTCAGGACATGCCTGTCGTCAAAGAGTTTGCAGATGTGTTTCCCGATGAGTTTCTCAGTGTTCCTCCACCTCGAGAGATTGATTTTGAGATCAATCTAGTACCAGGGACACAACCAGTTGCTTAGACACTGTACATGATGGCTCCAACAAAGATGACAGAGTTGAAGAAATAGTTGCAAGAGATGCTTGATAAAGGTTTCATCAGACCAAACATATCACCCTGGGGTGCTCCGGTTCTGTTCGTAAAGAAGAAGGATGGATCTATGCGTCTGTGTATAGATTATCGACAGTTGAATAAGGCTACGATCAAGAACAAATATCCTTTACTGAGGATAGACGATCTGTTTGACCAGTTGTGCGTGCTTTAGTGTTCTCGAAGATTGATCTGCAGTCTGGATATCATCAGCTTAGGATCAAGGAGGATGACATACCAAAGTCAACTTTCAAGATAAGGTATGGGCACTACGAGTTTGTGGTTATGCCGTTTGGGCTAACCAATGCGGCAATAGCATTCATGGATCTGATGAATAGAGTGTTTTTTCCATTCTTAGATCAGTTCGTTGTAGTTTTCATAGATGATATCTTGATCTATAATCGAGATAGTCAACAACATGAGCATCATCTTCGAAAAGCATTGTCTCTTCTTCGACAACATCAGTTGTATGCCAAGTTTAGTAAGTGTGAGTTTTGGTTGAAGGAAGTGACTTTCTTGGGTCATGTGATCTCTGTAGAGGGAATCAGAGTGGATCCCAAGAAGGTGGAGTCAGTAGCAGAGTGGGAGCAACTGAAGATGCCGACCGAAGTTTGTAGTTTTCTGGGATTAGCAGGATACTACCGAAGGTTTATAAAAAACTTCAGTGTGATCGTGTTGCCTTTAACAAGGTTGACCATGAAGGATGTACCTTTTGTTTGGGATGGTCAGTGTCAACAAGCTTTTCAGAGTTTGAAGGAGAAGCTGACAAGTGCTCCAACGTTAGTGTTGCCCAAAATAGGGGAAAGGCTATGTTGTTTTCTGTGATGCTTCCAAGAAAGGCTCAGGTTGTGTGCTGATGCAGGAAGATCATGTGGTTTCTTTTGCTCCTCGAAAACTTAAGAAACATGAGGAAAGCTATCCGACACATGATTTGGAGTTGGTAGTGATGGTTCATGCATTGAAGATTTGGAGACACTATCTTTATGGGGAAGTGTGTCAGATCTTTACGGATCACAAGAACATGAAGTACATCTTCTCACAGAATGAGCTGAACATGCATCAGTGATGCTGGATGGAGTTGATCAGTGATTTTGATTGCACCATCGAGTATCACCCAAGTAAGGTGAATGTAGTAGCGGATGCGCTTAGCAGGAAGTCTTCTTCTCTTCCCATGAAGAAGGCACAGTTGAGTTCTTTGATATGCCATAGGCGGGATATGTTTGTCTCTTTACGGCAGATGAATGTACAGTTAGAAGTCTCTTTGTTGGCAAGACTGTTGGCACAAATGTAAGTGAAGCCTACATTGAGACAACAGGTCAAAGAAGCACAGCAAGCCGATGCTATAGTACAACTAATCAGATCAGAGTTCAGCAGTGAGAAGTGCGATGGTTTCCATGAGTCCGAGGATGGGCTAGTCTATTATCATAACAGGATGATGGTTCTCGATGCGGATAATCTAAGGAAGTTAGTGCTCGAGGAAGCACACACGTCTATGTATGTTATGCATCCAAGTGTCACCAAGATGTATCATAATCTAAAGGATCTGTATTAGTGGCCCAGTTTAAAGAAAGATGCAGCTGAGTTCGTGGCAAAGTGTGCGGTATGTCAGTCAGTCAAAGCAAAACACCAGAAGCCGGCTGGTACGTTGCAACCCATGCCGATACCACAGTGGAAGTGGGATCATGAAACCATGGATTTTGTAGTTGGTCTTCTGAGGACAACTAGGAATCATGATTCCATCTGGGTGATAGTGGACAGATTGACAAAGTTTGCTCATTTCATTCCGGTAAAGACAATGTATACAACAGAGAAGCTCGCACAGGTATATGTAGATGAGATAGTGTGTTTGCACGGTGTGCCAGCAATGATAGTCTCTGACAGAGGTCCTCAGTTCACAAGTCATTTTTGGGGACAGTTACATAAGGCGTTGGGAACATAGTTGAGGTTCAGTACTGCTTTCCATCCGCAAACAGATGGGCAGTCTGAAAGGACTATTCAGACTTTGGAAGATCTTCTGAGAGCTTGTGTTATGCAATTCCTAGGAAGTTGGGACATGCATCTCAGTCTGATAGAGTTTGCTTACAACAACAATTATCAGTGGAGTATTGACATGGCACCTTATGAATAATTGTATGGTAGAAAGTGTAGATCTCCCTTATCTTGGTACGAGTCTGGCGAGTATCAACTTTTAGATCATGAGTTAGTGCAACAGATGACAGAGAAGATCAAGGTGATACATCAATAGTTGAAAGCGGTATAAGAAAGACAAAAGTCTTATGCAGATAATCGCCGTCAACCTTTAGAGTTCCAGGTGGGAGATAAGGTGTATCTCAAAGTCTCTCCATGGAAAGGCGTTCTAAGGTTTGGAAGGAAAGGCAAGTTGGCTCCCATGTATATGGGACCATATCCAGTGATAACACGTGTTGGAAAAGTGGCTTACAAGTTAGAATTACCACCAGAGCTGCACATGTTGCATCCAATGTTCCATGTTAGTATGCTAAAGAAAAGTCATCCAGGAACAGAGACAGTGATACAACCTATTGAGGTCGAGCTTGATGAAGATGTGACCTACGAGGAAGATCCAGTGTTGATCCTTGACAGATGGGTGAAGAAGCTGAAGAGGAAGGACCTGGTTCTTGTGAAGGTTCTCTAGCATCATCATGGCGTCGAGGAAGCCACGTGGGAGCTTGAGGAAGAGATGAAGAGGAAATATCCCTCGCTTTTCTCTTCGGATTTCGGGGGAGAAATCCTTTTGTAGGGGTTTATGGCTTGTAAGGACCCTGACCTTCGTTTTGGGCTTACCCTATTTTCTTTGCCTAAACCTTGTTTTTTTCCTAATCACGCAAGGTGTGATTAGTGTTTGTTGTGTTTTGTTGTGGTGTTGAGGTGCAACTTGCAATTTACCCAAGTTATAGGGTTTATGTGCAAGCTTGTCACCTTGAGAGGCCTCCTTGTCTCTTTGCATCCTCTAGGGTTAAGAGGATGGGTTGGGCACCTTGCTTGAGCCGTTTGGGCTTCGTTTGAGCCTGGGCTTGTTGTTGGGCTTGGTGCTTTTCCCCCTTGCTTGGTGTGTTGGCCAGGAGGTGTATCAGCCAGAGGATGATGGGGGTGTGTCGGGTTGCCATGTTGGACGACACACACCCCTCCACCTAGCATCGTTTGTGTCACCCTCTCTTGGACACATGGTGTTTGTTTCTAGCAAGTGGCGAGACCTTGGATAGGTGGTATTTGGGGTGTTAGCATGTGGCATGGCCCTTGGACAAGTGTACCTAGGCCAGGCGCCACCTTGCTATAGTTTCCCCCTTTACCCTCTTGTATATATGCCACCCATATTACTTGCTAGTAGTCCCTTTAGTTCCCTTTAGCTGTTGCTCTCTTTTCCCTTGGTGGCCGAGAAGAGGAGGTGGTGGCCGATACATATTGTTGCAGCTGCTTTCTTCTCCAAGTTGGTGGCCAAAGCTTGAAGGTGGAGCTTGGAGCTTGGAGAAGCTTGTGCTTAAGGCGGGTTACATAACTTCTAACCTAGCTATATTATCTCCCTTATATAATACTTTGTTATGTTATCTTAATCAGCTATGCTTATCTTGCTAGTAATGGCTATGCTTTAGTTAGTGACGGTGTTGCCCTATGTGTTCCCCAGATCAGGTTGGGTGATATGATGTATCTACCCTTGTGTTGGCCGGTCCTTTGGGTTGTAGAATCTCAAGAAATACCCCTCTCTCATTTAGTTGAGAGGTGAATTTAGGGTTTCTTAACTCCAAGAGGTATGGTGGTGTATCCGTGAGGCAATACCCATTTCTCACTTTGTTGTTGAGAGGTGAGCCTATGTTCTAACTGTTTGGGCATCATGATTAGTTGGTTTGGCCGATAGAGGTGTTGACCCCAGTTCTACCCTAGATGCACGATATGCCTTTAGGGTTAAACCTTTAGTTGGTACTTTGGGTGATAGGGTGCGGCCATGCCTGTGATGGTGAGTGTTGAGCAACACCCCTCCTTCCTTGAGTTGTGAGGTGAGCTCTAGCTCCTGCCCGATATGCTTGAGTTTGGTAATACCCCTCAATCAACCTGGTTGTTGCGAGGTGAGATAAAACTATTGCTAACCTTGGGCAATATGATGTCGATGCCCGATATCCCTCTTCTTGACCCCCTTGTGTGATATGTGTTTTGTGTTGGGCGTTAAGGGTTGGATGGTGCTGCCCGACATACATCTGGGTATGCTTCCCAATATGGTTGAGATGTTTGGGCGCCATGGTCTTTTTTTCCCTTGGGCGATACCTTGTGAGGTGCTAGAGGCCTTCCCAATATGGGTGATGGTTGTTACATGTGTGTTAGATGGGTGTTGGCTGATACATGTAGAGTGTGCTGCCCGACACTCTATCTTAGAGACGTTGCCTGCTATGACGCGTTGCCTGCTGTGAGGCATTGCCTTACACAACGTTTCCCGTCATGGGGCATTGCACGTTATGGTTATTGCTCGATATGATGTTGTGTCGCTTGGGCATTACATGTTGGTTCTTATAGTGCTGCTCATTATCAGTTTTCTTGTGGCTTGCTCGATATGGGTGTTAGCCAATACGGTAGGTGGTGCTGGTTGAGGCTTACTCGATATGGGTGTTAGCCGAAATGATAGGTGGTGCTGGTTGAAGCTTTCTCGGTATGGGAGATAGCCGGCACAATAGGGTTTGGTTGTAATCGTTGTACCTTTGGTGAGGGCCGTTGTACCTTTGGTGAGGGTTGTTGTACTTGAGGTGAGGGTCGTTGTGCCTTTTAGCGAGGGTTATTCCTTACCCGATAAACTTGTGTGAGGGTTATGTTCTATGTTCAGCTTGTAACCCTAATATCATTTGGAATGCTTATATGTAGATGTTATGTATATGCATGGTCAACTAATGTTGCACAAATATATCTCGATAATGAAGTATTTGCCTACTCTTGAGCATACTAACCATGCAGGTTTCATCAATTGAGATGTGTAATCAAGTATGAGCTATAATGATGTCCTTGGTGACATTCTCTTGACATTGAGATAATGAGGAACACTATGTGCTATGAAAACCATGATGGTACATGATGAGTGTTGCCTAAGTGTTGGTAACATGTGATGAATGGTGGGATGGAATCCCTACGATGTTGGATCCTTGTGATGGATCATGATGATTGGCAAGAGGCCAAGTGACAACATGTAATGTTGGATCCTTGATATGGATCATGATGATGTTGATGTCATTGATAATAGCAGTAATAGTGTGACACAAGATAATGAAATTTATGTTGTTTATGATAACTTGGTTGACCTCAACAATCCACTTAAAATGTATTAATTAATTACAAATGAACTTTCATGTAGTTTTCCCTGTCCATAGATCCATCATCGTCAGGACCTGGTGATGGTGAAATGGGTTCTCCTACGGGTTAACCTGGAGTGCATATTATTGAATATGTGGGGTTTCGCCTAGCCGAAAATAGGAGGAATAGAGTGCAACTTCGGTTGTAGACTCAGAGAATGTATAAGAGCATGGTAAATAGGCTCATGGCTCAGTGTGGTAGAGCATGAATGCGTTCATGGATCAGAGCACAGTGAACATGCTCGTGGCTCAAGATATGCTAGCACCGAGACCTGTACCAAGGCAGGCTAGAGGAAAGGGTAGCCTGCGGGAGCTAACCCTGTGACTGAGGTCACTTAAGCAAGAGATTGTGGTCCTGCTTTGGATATCATGCACTAACCACGAGGAGATTGAGGTCGTGGAATCCGACTCTTCCATTGACCTTGTATGGCACATGCTTTGGGTTTCTCAACCGAAGGTTGGATTTGAGCGGTACAACTCACTTCCTCAGGGCATAATAAATGGTAATCCAGCCGTATAGTATATCTGTTTAGGGAAAACACGAAACATTGGTTGAGGCCTTGAATAATGAATTTTGTCTTATATATATATGCTCTAAGTATTTTTGCAGATTGCTATATGCCTCTCAGACACCATGGTAAGCTGTTATATATGTATAATCCAATTCTTCATATTAATATATGATCTGGTTATATCTACTACTTGTTTGATCTGCTCTAGCGTTTCTGAGGTTTTAGAGTTTGGCAGGGAGTTATGTTTCTTGCTGGGACTGTGTGTCTCACCCCACTGGTTTCAACCTTTTTAGGTGATCGAGCTAGACGTGGTGGTCATCGTGAGGTTGCTGCCGAGCAACAAGAAGACCAGTAGAAGGCAAGGTTGGATATGCTACTGCTGTGGTTGTTTTGTAATAGAGTCTTAGAGTCTCCCTGTACTCTCAGGTCCTTGGAGGTGTTTTGATGAGGTTTCACGTTGTATGATCTTAGTATGGATTTTTATAACCTGTTGTTGGCCTGGCTAGGTCTAATATGTATATAGAACATGTAATGCATCCTTGATGGATATGGAACAACTGGATCCTATATGATGGTGGACATATATCATGCATATGTATATATATATATATATATATATATATATATATATATATATATATATATATATATATATATAACATGTTTCCTTGTAGGATGTGGATCGAAATGTAATAGTTCCATTCTTATGTTGCTTTCTGCAATCGGTTTTAATTAACCCATGTTTTTGATAATATGTGGTTTATGGTGGTTCCATGCATTTTCACGTGTCATTTCGTTGTCTATTTGATAGCGCGATGTCACAATAATTACATGCTAGTTATCCAAGCAAGCTCAACAAGTTTAATATGCCCTAGAAGTTAGGGTTAGGGTTCCACACACATGGCCGACTAAGGTTTTCATTTCATTACTTGTCACCAAATCCTAGATATGTCAATTCCCACTTTCTTGGAACAAATTAGGATTTAACATTATTATGATAGACATGTAAGAATCATTATGCATTCAGTAGTACGTATTTATCACAAATCACCACTCATACAAGTGTAGCGACCATTTCACATACACACATGTGTAGCAACTGTCATGGTCATATATGGGTAGAGACCGTCACCATAGGTATTTGTTGCGATCAAAACATGTCACCACCAAGTGTAGCGACCCGCTACACTCCTCATACATGCCTTATCTCAAATAAAATCAAATCAACACACCTATTGTGACCAAGAAAACCCCAAGTAGATGTTGCGACCAAGCCAAAGCCAACATGCATTGCGACCAAGAAATAGCCAACGACGTTGCGACCAAGCCAAGGAAAAGCATGTGTAGCACTTGATACACTTCACCCATCATCACATTAGTCGACTGACAACAACAAGGGAAAAAGTGCATGATCGAAACATGTATGGTGCACCAAGAAAACCAAGCGTCACCATGTCCAACTCATAGATGCATGGACATCAAACCCTAGAACAACCACCATGAAGATCATCAAGGAAAGATAAGGCTAAGAGATAGAGAGAAACCAAACTTTAACACATGTGAAACTATTTCAAAACATAAAGAAAAACATAAGGGTCGAACCATAGCATAGGTAAAACCAAGGATCATGATGCATGCATGAACATCACCTCATCACAACTTAACAATCGGGCACATGAAATTGGAGTTTAAGAAAGAGAGCAATCTATATGAGAATATAACATAAATTCATAAACCCTAGGTCATGATAACATCATCTAACACTAGCATCACATTTTAGAGATTATAACAGTAGCATACAAGCAACATTATGGTGAAAAATAATAAAAGAGGAGAAGAGTGATATAACACACCTTATGGATGGATCAAGCTCCCAAGATCATGATATCCAAGAGAGAGAAAGAAACTCCAACAAAGATCAACTCCTTGGCCACAGGATCACCTCCAAAGAGAAGAACACCACAGTCAAAGGAAGCTCACAAAAAGAGGGTAACAACCCGAGGTCGAACAAGAATAAGGAAGAAGAGAGCTTCTTCTCACATAGGTACCACCATGGTTAAACCATAGTCTCTGGCCATTGTGAGGAGAATATCTTCAAGATATCCACCATGCTTGCACCATAGTCTCATGGCCAAGAAGGAAGAGGAATATAGGGTGCAAAAGAAAATGAGATCAAGGGTTCAAAACCACTTACCAAGGAAGAAGATCACCAAAGATCACTACAAGGAGGATGAACAAACTCAAGAACACCACATGCAAAGTTGATAGGCCACTAAAGCACCTAGATCAGCATCCTCTAGCTCCAACAAGCTCCAAGGTCGGCCAAGCAAGAAACAAGAAGGAAAGATAACTAAAAGATTTGCTTGCATGTAAAAGAGAGAGCATATATACATGTGGGTGGAAGGGAGGTGGAAGGTATGAGGTGTTAACACAAGAGAGCACCAAAAGGACACTTGTCCACCAAGAAAACAACCATGCAACCAACACACACTTGCATGCATTGAAGGTTGATACAAACTAGCAAGGGTATTGAACACTTAGGTCACCAACACCCTTGTAGTGGTTGAAGCACACCAAGACCATGTAGTGACCGCAACACCAGGTCACCACATCACCACATGATCGAAACACATCACTAAAAGACAAATCATGTCGACCAAACCACATCAAGATCACCATTGTCAAAGCAAGCAACACATAGGGCAAGTGTAGAGGTTGCAACACTTCATCCAAGAGTAGTGTTGCGGTCGCTACACACTCAAACCCTAGCAAGGTCGATACACATAAAAAAGGCAACTCAAGCAAACCCTAACATCACCACATGATGCCACCTCATCAACCAAGGTCCAACAAGGCACCCCATAGAATAATTCTCTCTCTCTCTCTCTCATGATGTTGAAGCACAAGAAATACACGCTTCATGTGATAAATTGAAAGATTACCCTCACTCATCGGTGAATTACAACTTGGTCCAAATTAAGAAAATGGCTCAAACATCATCCAAACAAGGCCAAACCAAAAAAACAAGATTGTCACAAGTTATAAAAACATCTCAAAAGATTAGATTTAAGGTTTAAGCATCTTATTAATTAAATCAAGTACACACAATCACTAAGATAGGTCAAGGTCCTTACAACCATAAACCCTTATCAAGGATTTTGTCCCTGAAATCCTACATGAAAACAGATGGGTACTTCCTATGCATCTCCACCTCAAGCTCCTGAAAAACCACTAGAGGGGGGGTGAATAGGGTTTTATAAATATTTTAACAATAATTTAACTCAAGCAACCACAATTGAGATAATAATAAGGAGGCAAGGTGTTTAGAGTGGTTCCACCTTTAGCAAAAACTAAAGGAGTCAGTCCACTGCCCAATTGTTTCCAATTGGGATTTTGAAAGTATTTAATTTTATTACCTCGCAAGGATGTTACATAAAATTACAACACTTTCATCACCCTTTGGAAAACCTTCACCTTGAAGTAGTCTCACCAACCTTGAAGCAGCCTTCCTTGAAGTAACTTCAAGCTACCCCTTGAAGTAGCCTTCCTCTTGAAGTAGCTTCCCATTGAGATAGCCTTCTAGAAGTAGTCCAAAGTCCTCCTTCTCCACTGAGAAGATCAAACCCTCTCCAATATGTATCCTCCAACCCTAGGAGTAGCAAGGAGAGTACAAGCAATAAGAAAGAATAAGAAGGAAAAATAGAAATTACAATTACCGCTTCTAGCACAAGGCTTGATTTCCTAACCAATGTGTATGGAAGTGTAAGTGCAGTGGGTAGGAGATTCTAGCCTATAGGACACGAATTTGGAGCAAAGGAAATGAGTAGCAAGTGCTAGAGTTGCTCAATTGCTCAAGAACAGATTGCCAATTGCAAGTATGTAAGCTCAAGTATTGCACAAGTGTATTTTGGGTGTCCTAAGGCATGTCCTATTTATAGGAATGGCCTATGAGTGCTTAAGGACGTTCTAGACACTTTCTAGGGGGTTCTTAGTGCTTAACTAGCCGTTAGGTATCCACTAATTGCTTTAACAACGACTAGTTAATTAATTCTGAAAAGTGCAGACATGGCTCTTCTCGGTCGAGGAATTGTCGACTGAGAATCCTGTCGGTCAAAGTTTTTGTCGACCGAGGGACAGTCTGGAGCAAGTGTGTATAATGTTCTATTCCATCTCCCAACTACCTTGTCTTTTGTGTCTAACAGCTACTTGGATCATTCTCGGTCGAGGAGATTGTCGACCGAAAGTGTCTCAGTCGAGAAGTTTGTCGACCGAGAATGACTCTGTTTCAATATTTTAAACTATGTACTAAGTGTGTGTATCAGTGTGTAGTTGTGACACTTTTGTAGGGGATGACATATCTAAGTGTTGTGATTGGCTAGGGAAGATCTAAATTCTTGATTTACATGATATCTAAGTACTTGTACATTATATACTTGTACATTATATACTTGTACAAGTTCTTACATTTGATTACAATCATGAAATTAAGACATTTTGAGCATATAGATCATCCAAGGGTTTGTCATCCACCTAATTCCTGCAACACTCAAGTAGCACGTTAGATCCACAAGAATGAAATGTTTGTCATTATCAAAACAAAGGGATTTAAATGATGTCCATTTAGCCAACAATCTCCCCCTTTTTGAAGATGACAAACATTTCCAAAATATAAATCAAATAGTCTTAAAATGAGTTGAGTTTCATACCTGAGATTTACTTTGTGAATTCCTTCTCTTGTTTATGAAATGTTTGCTTATTATTCCCAAAGAAGTATGGAACATAAAATCATATTCTTAGGGAATATATCAACTTTTAATGTAAATCCAAGAGATTATGAAACTCATTGATTGAGTTTTTAAGAGGTACAACTATTTAAGATTTACATTATTTCTCCCCCTTTTTCATTTCAAAAAGATATCCATTAAAATCAAAGTACAACTATTTAAGATTTACATTATTTCTCCCCCTTTGTCATTTCAAAAAGATATCCATTAAAATCAAGTGTTAAAAACTCCCCCTTAATTTGTTCTCCCCTTAAAAAGGTAACCATCAAATCATTTGAAAAGATGTCCATTTGAAGCCAAAATGGAAGGATTAAAAACCAACCGATTTAAGAAGCACAAATGTCAAAGAAAACATCTTCTAAGGGAGTAATGAGTAGTTGATTCCTTATTTTATTGAATTGATCTAATGGAAGCGGTTTTGTGAAAATATCAGCCAATTGATCTTCTGTATCAACATGATGAAGGGATACATGATTTTTAGAGATATGACCCCTTAGAAAATGATGATAGATTTCAATATGTTTGGCACGACTGTGTAAAATAGGATTATGTGCTAAGTTTATAGCGCTTGTATTGTCACAAAATATAGGCATGGATGAAAAAGTAAAGCCATAATCGTTTAAAACTTGTTGCATATAAAGCACTTGAGCACAATAAGATCCGGCTGCCATATATTCAGCTTCAGTTGTAGAGAGGGCAACTGTGTTTTGTTTCTTGCTAAACCAAGATACTAAGGCTCTTCCTAACAAGAAACAACTTCCGCTTGTGCTCTTTCGATCAATTCGACAACCAGCGTAATCGGCATCGGTATATGCTTTAAAGTCCAAAGATTGTCCTTTAGGATACCATAGACCATAACTTGTAGTGCCGGCTAAATATCTTAAAATCTGTTTGACGGTTTGAAAATGGGTTTGCATAGGTTGTGATTGAAATCGAGCATAAAGACCAACAGAAAAGATGATGTCCGGTCTAGAAGCAGTTAAGTAAAGCAAGCTACCAATTATAGCCCTATATAAGGAATCATCAATAGGTTCCCCATTTTCATCCTTATCAATTTTAGTAGAGGTAGCCATTGGAGTGGTAGCATGTTTTCAATGGTCCATCCCAAAACATTTTAAAAGTTCATTGGTATACTTCTCTTGTCTTATAAAAATCCCAACGGGCGTTTGCTTTATTTGAAAACCAAGAAAGAAAGTCAGTTCTCCCATGAGACTCATTTCAAATTCCTTTTGCATAATATCACTAAATTGTTTGCATAAATATTCATTTGATGCACCAAAGATAATATCATCAACATAAATTTGAACAACTAGAAAGTCATATTCATATGTTTTGAAAAATAAAGTAGAATATGAATTTCCAATGAAAAAAATGTTATCAAAGAGATAGTTTTTGAGCCTTTCATACCAATTTCTAGGTGCTTGTTTTAAACCATAAAGTGCTTTCTTAAGTTTGTATACATAGTCACCTTTTTCCGGTATTTCAAAACCAGGTGGTTGGGCAATATATACTTCTTCTTATATTATTCCATTTAGAAATGCACTTTTGACATCCATTTGGAACAATTTGATGTTTTTGTGGGCAGCTATAGCTAGTAGCATTCTAATGGCTTCAAGTCTTTCTACTGGTGCATAAGTTTCATCAAAGTCTATTCCTTCTTGTTGATTATACCCTTGTGCTACCAACCTAGCTTTATTTCTTACTACTTCCCCGACTTCATTTAACTTATTCCTAAAAACCCACTTAGTTCCAATAATGGTTTTATCTTGCGGTTTAGGAACTAAGTCCCATACATCATTCTTAGTGAATTGGTTTAATTCGTCTTGCATTGCCATTATCTAATAATCATCTTTTAGAGCTTCAGTCACCTTCTTAGGTTCAATTATAGAAACAAATGCCATATTTGCAACATCTCTAAAAGATGAACGAGTTTTGACTTTATCATTGGGATTTCCAATGATTAGTTCTTGAGGATGATCCTTAATGAGTCTAGGAATGGGTTGTTGTGTCTCAACTTGTTGATCATTTGTAGCATTTTTATCATCTTTAGTTGATATGGTTAGATTTTCTACTTGATGAGTAATATCAACTACATCATAATTTTTAGTTTTTAGTTCTTCATGAAAAGTAATGTGAATGGATTCCTCAACTTTTCTAGAGATAGTGTTGTAAACTCTAAATGCTTTACTAGAGGTTGAATATCCCAAGAAAAAGGCTTTTTGTGATTTAGAGTCAAACTTTTCTTTATCATCTTTTGTGTTCAAGATATAGCAAGTTGAGCCGAAAGTATGAAAATAGTCAACCCTTGGTTTCTTAGTATACATGATTTCATATGGTGTTTTCTTCAAGTAAGAGTGTACGGTTACTCTATTTAGCACATAGCAAGATGTGTTTACCGCTTCAGCCCAAAATGTTTTAGGTGTACTATGTTCAAGCATCATAGTCCTAGCCATTTCTTATAATGATCGATTTTTTCCTTTCAACTATGCCATTTTGTTGTGGAGTGCATGGAGCAGAAAAATTGTGAGTGTAGCCTTGAGATGTGCAAAATTCTTCAAATAGATGATTCTCAAATTCTCCACCATGATCACTCCTAACTGTGCACATCTTGTTTTGTAATATATTTTCAATCTTTGAACAAAATTGTATGAAAACTTGAATAGTATCATCTTTATTTGCAAGAAAATGTACCCATGTATATCTAATGTAATGATCAACAATAACAAAGCAATATATTTTCCCACCAATAGATTGTGTCCTCATAGGTCTGAACAAATCCATATGAAGAAGTTCTAGTGATCTATTGGTGCTAAGCATGTTTTTGGGTTTAAAAGAAGTTTTAGTTTGTTTACTCAAAGTACATGGTTCACAATTTTCAGATTGATCAAAAGATAACTTAGGCAAACCACGAACAAGATCATATTTAACTAGCTTTTTGATAACATATGAACTAGCATGACCTAATTTTCTATGCCATAGTTGTAAAGAATTTTCTTTTGCAAGTAAGCATTTTCCAACTACAGATTGCATAGAGTTAGGTCTTAAGGATATAAAGATTTCCAACTCTTTTTCCTTCATAAACAACATTTGTAGTATTTTCTATTAGTAACTTGCAAAAATTTTTGTTGAATAAAACATCATATCCACTATCACATAATTGACTAACACTTATTAAATTATGGTGCAAACCATCAACAAGTAAAACATTTTTTATTTCAAGGTTTGTACCAATATTACCTATTCCAACAATTTTACCTTTACCATTGTCTCCAAAAGTGACTGTTCCGCTTTTCTTTTCCTCAAAAGTTTGAAATGCATCCTTATTCCCGGTCATGTGTTTGGAACATCCACTATCAACTACCCAATCCTGCAATAATATATAGGTTTTGGTACCCATGTGATGGTCCATTATGGTTAGGTACATTTAATAACAAACTGAACATGTTTTAACAAAGTAAACTGAACAAAACTTCATTCGGTCGACAAATAGTTTGACCGATAGATGTCTCGGTCGACCAATTTGTCGATCGAGAAAGTTGCTATTTTACAGGTTAAAACTGAACAAAAATAGAAATCCACTTGGTCGACAATTTCTCGACCGATTTTTGCTCTGATTGACAATTTTTCGACCGGAATAGTTGCAGTTTTCACTATAAATTCTGCTGTAGATTTTGATTTGTCACAGGCATTCTCTCAGTCGAATATTTTCTCGACCGAGCATGTCTCGGTCGAACTTTTTATCGACCGAGAATGTTTCTATTTGTTTCAATAATTTGTTTGTATCAGTTTTGAATTTAAATTAATACATGAAGCTATTTATTTAGTTGAGATAAGACATTTAGATGTTCAAAAGAAGTGTTAGATTATATCCCAACTAAATTTCATTCAAATCTTCTAAGTTTTAGGTTTGGGTATCCAAACTAATTTAGAATCCTTCCTCTTATAAGGGCATGAAAAAGAGTAATGTCCAAGACGCAAGCAATAATGAAAACAAACATAATCAATTTCATTTCTCTTTCTAGGAGTTGTGTTCTTGGGTACCAACATGATCTTGGTCTTGGATGCTTGGGTTCTCCTAGGTTTAGGTTGATAGGATTTTTCTTTTGAAACATATCCTAAACCTCTTCTTCCATTATAACTAGAAGAATATTTCAGAATATTATCAAGAACATCATTGCCCCTTAAACCATTAATTTCTCTCGGCAGTTTAGCAATCTCATCCATCTTCTTATTGATGTCTATCCTTGCTTGATCTAGATCAGATAATAAGGAGTTTCTTTCCTTAACAACAACATCATAATCTAGATGATTACATAGAATAGGTTGAGTCGGGAAATTATTCAGTTTTGCAAGCAAATCAACCTTTTCTTGACAAAGAAGATCATGATTTGTTTCTAAAGTGAGCAGCTTCATATTGCAATCATTTAAAGATGATTTCAAAGTTAAATTTTCAGAAGCAATATTGTCCTTTTTCAAAAGAAATATTATTCAATCTAGCATATAGATCCTCATTAGTTCTAGTAACCTTCTTTAGTTTCTTTTTGCAATCAACATATTTGTCATGAGTATCTTGTAGACTAGCAATTAGATCTTCTTTTGGAAAATCAAGAAGGCTTACCTCTTGAGAATCATCACTATCATCTTCTTTGGCCATGAGACACTCTACATTCTCTTCTCCACTTTCACTATCACTTGACTCATCCCATGCAACTTTGTATGCTTTTTCTCCCTTCTTCTTGGATGAGCTTTTCTTTCCTTTCTTTGCTTTAGGACATTCATTTTTGAGATGTCCCTTCTTTCCACATTCAAAACACCTAGGAGGGGAAGAAGAAGAACCAACAACTTTGTTAGATCTAAATCTTCTATATTTCTTACCATTAACAATTAGAGCATCTTCTCCTTCTCCATCACTTATTTCATCACTTTCTTGTGTGATGATCTTTGAAGCTTTTAAGGCCATATCTTTCTTTCTTCCTTGTTGAAGTTCACTCTCTCGTCGTTCTTCTTCCTCCAAGGTTGCCTCATGTGCTTCTAAGTTTCCAATGAGTTGCTTCATCCTTAGTCGGGTGAGATCATTTGCTTCTTCAGTAGCAGTCACCTTGGGCTTGTACTTGGGAGGAAGAGACCTAAGGATTTTTGATACTTGATCTTCTTCACTAATCACTTTACCTAAAGCATTTAAACCATTTACAACAGAAGAAATTTTTTCATACATTTCACTAATAGACTCATTTTGATCCATACGAAATTGTTCAAATTTTTGCTTAAGCATTCCGATTTTAGAATTCTTAACTTGAATAGTTCCTTCATAGGTTATGGAGAGTCTATGCCATATTTCATATGATATTTCACAATTTGATATTCTATTGAATTCACCAACTGAAATTGAACAATAGAGTATACTTACAACTTTTGCATTCATTTGGGCAGATCTTACCGTATTAGCATCCCAATTTGCATACTCTACTTGAGGAAATTCATATGGATTTGATACCATCCTCTAGAGATCCCAGCTAATTCCTTGGAAATAGAATTACATCTTCCTCTTCCAGTAGATGTAATTAGTGACATCAAAAGGTGGAGGTCTAGCCACGAGTGTCCCTTCCAAGTTGAGGTTGTTGAGTACCCCGTCACCCATTCTTCAAGACTTTGTTAGAGTTCCTTGAAGCCTTGCTCTGATACCAAATGAAAAACTACTAGAGGGGGGGTGAATAGGTTTTTATAAATATTTTAACAATAATTTAACTCAAGCAACCACAATTGAGATAATAAGAAGGAGGTAAGGTGTTTAGAGTGGTTCCACCTTTAGCAAAAACTAAAGGAGTCAGTCTACTACCCAATTGTTTCCAATTGGGATTTTGAAAGTATTTAACTTTATTACCTCACAAGGATGTTACATAAAATTACAACACTTTCATCACCCTTTGGACAACCTTCACCTTGAAGTAGTCTCACCAACCTTGAAGCAGCCTTCCTTGAAGTAACTTCAAGCTCCCCCTTGAAGTAGCCTTCCTCTTGAAGTAGCTTCCCGTTGAGACAGCCTTGTAGAAGTAGTCCAAAGTCCTCCTTCTCCATCGAGAAGATCAAACCCTCTCCAATCCTAGGAGTAGCAAGGAGAGTACAAGCAATAAGAAAGAACAAGAAGGGAAAATAGAAATTACAATTACCGCTTGTAGCACAAGGCTTGATTTCCTATATCAAGCATTTTGATCTCCTAACTAATGTGTATGGAAGTTTAAGTGCAGTGGGTAGGAGATGCTAGCCTATAGGACATGAATTTGGAGCAAAGGAAATGAGTAGCAAGTGCTAGAGTTGCTCAATTGCTCAAGAACAGATTGCCAATTGCAAGTATGTAAGCTCAAGTATTGCACAAGTGTATTTTGGGTGTCCTAAGGCATGTCCTATTTATAGGAATGTCCTATGAGTGCTTAAGGATGTTCTAGACACTTTATAGGGGGTTCTTAGTGCTTATATAGCCGTTAGGTATCCACTAATTGCTTTAGCAATGGCTAGTTAATTAATTCTAAAAAGTGCAGACAGGGCTCTTCTCGGTCGAGGAATTGTCGACCGAGAATCCTGTCGGTCGAAGTTTTTGTCGACTGAGGGACAGTCTGGAGCAAGTGTGTATAACGTTCTATTCCATCTCCCAACTACCTTGTCTATTGTGTCTAACAGCTACTTGGATCATTCTCAGTCGAGGAGATCATTCTCAGTCGAGGAGATTGTCGATCAAGAGTGTCTCAATCGAGAAGTTTGTCGACCGAGAATGACTCTGTTTCAATATTTTAAACTATGTACTAAGTGTGTGTATCAGTGTGCAGTTGTGACACTTTTGTAGGGGATGACCTATCTAAGTGTTGTGATTGGCTAGGGAAGATCTAAATGCTTGATTTACATGATATCTAAGTACTTGTACATTATATACTTGTACAAGTTTTTACATTTGATTACAATCATGAAATTAAGACATTTTGAGCATATAGATCTTCCAAGGGTTTGTCATCCACCTAATTCTTGCAACACTCAAGTAGCATGTTAGATCCACAAGAATGAAATATTTGTCATTATCAAAACAAAGGGATTTAAATGATGTCCATTTAGCCAACAACTCCCACATGGCTTCCTCTATGCCATGATGATGACACAAAACCTTAACCAAAATGATGTCCTTCTTATTCAACTTCTTGATCCTCCTATCTAGGATCAACACATGACCTTCCACATATGATATATCCTCATCTAGCTGAACCTCCACTGTCTGCAACACCAACTCTATATCAGGGTGACATTTCTTCAACATAGACACATGGAACACTGGATGCAACATGTACAACTCAGGTGGCAACTCCAACTTGTAGGCCACCTTTCCAACATGTGCCACCACTGGGTAAGGTCCTATATATCTAGGATCCAACTTACTCTTCTTCCCAAACCTCAAAACACCTTTCCAAGGAGAGACTTTGAGACACACCTTATTTCCCACTTAGAACTCTGAGGGTCTATGCCGATTATCTGCATACAATTTGTGCATGTCTTGTGCTGCCTTCAGCTGCTACTGTATCACTATGATCTTCTCTATTGTTTGATGCACAAGATCAGGACCCAAAAGTCAACTATCACCCATATGAAATCATGACCTTTGGATATCCTAGGTAGATCAAACACAAAGTCCATCATAACATGATCCCATTTTGATTGTGGTAGAGGCAACAATTGCAAAGTCCATGCAGGTTTTTGATGCTCTGCTTTAACCTATTGACACACTACACACTTTGCCACAAACTCAGCCACGTCTTGCTTCAAGCCAAGCCACCAATACAAGTCTTTAAAATTGTGATACATCTTAGTGCTACCTGGATGCATGGCATACATCAAATAGTGAGCCTCTTCTAGAACTAACTTCCTTAGATCATCAACATCATGTACCACTGCTCTACTCTTGTAACACACTGTCCCATCCTCTGTATCATGGAAGCCATCACACTTCTCGCTGCCAAAATCTGCTCAAATTTTTTGTATCACAATAACACCTTGTTGTGAATATCTAGTATGTTGCCTCAACGTAGGATTAACCTGGAACTGTGTCAATAGTCCTGCTAGCATGGACACCTCCAACTTCATATTCATCTAATGCAAGGAGACAAACATGCATCTCTTGTGGCACACCAAAGAACATAGTTGTGCCTTCTCAACAGATGATGACGAAGAAAACTTCCTACTCAAAGCATACACCACTACATTTGACTTCCCTGAATGTTAGTCTATGGTGTAATCATAATCATTAATCAACTCCATCCAACGACGTTGCCTCATGGAAAGCTCTTGCTTTGAGAAGATATATTGTAGGTTCATGTGATTTGTAAAGATCAAACACTTCTCACCATAAAGGTAGTGTCTCCATATCTTCAAGGCATGGACCATCGTTGCAAGCTTTAGATCATGGGTGGGATAGTTCTCCTCATGCTTCTTCAACTCTCGTGATGTGAAAGAGATCACGTTTTTATCTTGCATCAATAAACAACCCAGACCATTCTTCGAGGCATCATAAAAGACAATGTTGCCCTTTCCCTATTCTGGAAGCACTAGCACTGGTGCACTGGTCATCTTCTCCTTCAAAATCTAGAAATTACGTTGGCACTTGTCATCCCAGACAAATGGCAAACCTTTCCTTGTTAACTTCAATAGGGGTAACAACACGATGCTGAAGTTCTTGATGAACCTCCAGTAGCATCCTGCCAAACCCAAAAAACTACATACTTCTATTGGCGTCTTCTGTTGCTCCCACTCTATCACAGACTCCACCTTCTTAGGGTCCACATGAACACCCTCAACATATATCATGTGTCCAAGAAAAGACACCTCCTTTAGCCAAAACTCACATTTGCTAAACTTCACATACAACTAGTGTTGTCTCAATAGATTCAATGCCTGATGCAAATGTTGCTCATGTTGTTGGCTATCTCAGATGTATATGAAGATGTCATCGATGTATACCACCACAAATTGATCAAGATAAGGTCTATACACCATGTTCACCAGATCCGTGAACGGTGTTGCTGCATTGGTTTGCCCAAATGGCATAACCACAAACTCATAGTGACCATACCTAAAAGCCAACTTTGGTATGTTGTCTACCTTGATTCGCAACTGGTGATATCCATACCTCATGTCTATCTTGGAAAACGCTGCAACACCTCGTAAGTGGTTGAACATAACGTCAATCAACAATAAAGGATACTTATTCTTTACTGTCACTTTGTTCATATGTCTGTAATCGACGTACAACCTCATGGATACATCTTTCTTCTTCACGAACAACATGAGAGAACCTGAAGGAGACATGCTAAGTCTGAAAAAACCTTTCTCAAATAGTTCTTACAACTATTTTTTCAGCTCATGCATCTCAGATGGTGCTATCCTATACAGTGTCTAAGCTATCAGGTGGGTACTAGAAACTAGATTGATCTCAAAATCAATCTATTTGACTAGGGGTACACCTAGAAACTCGTTTAGAAACACGTATTCAAACTCATAGACAACTAAAACCTCATGGAGACTTGGACTTTTCATTGTGGTATCCACCACATGTGGTAAGAACACATCACAACCCTGCTCATCAGATTCTCTGCCACCATTGTCAACACTAAATAGGTGGGAAAACTCTTCCTATCTCATAAGGAGACCCACATCTCATTGCCATCAACAAATGTCGCCACCTTGGAACTACAATCCAAGGCCACTCGATACTTCTCCAAAGTATCCATTCTAAGTATCACATCGAATCCATACATGCAAGTGGTATGAGATCCACTTGAATGCTGCATCCTTAGAAAGAAAGGACACACTTCCCACAACTTGGTGGAACCAACCAAAGAGGTTTCTAAACAAAGACTATCACGTCTATTACTAACAGGCAAGGAACAACTAGCAATCACTTCTCTAGTGATAAAAGAGTGTGTTGCACCTGGGTCAACCAAAATAGATATAAATCAAGAAGAAGACAAATTAGAATGAAATAACTCCATCTGACATGTCACAACTCGTGGGTTGAGCACTCCATCCGACTGACTCATTGTGTAGAATCGAGCCATTGCTTATTGTCACCCCTTTCCTCTGATGGCTTGCCTAGAAGAACCAACCTGCAACACTTGTCCATGTCCTCTGTCACTACCACTGTTGAACCATTGTTGTTTTTTTGACCCTTGATAACTCGGTCTCGATTTTTGGGTAACCTCTTCATCCTTCATTGGGAAAAACCACTTTGTATGCCCAACTTATACACACTTGCATCAAGTATTTCTCTCATACCATGACCTAGACGGCCCTATCACCGACACTGATGCAACACTATGGGCTCTTACTGGTGGAAAACTACAACCTCTTCCTCTGCTCGGTGACCAGTGAGGCTGACTCATCGACTTCTATTATGACTACAGTGCTAAAAACCTAGGCTTCTTAAAACCTCCAGATGACTGCCCTTGATACTGTGCAAGCCTCTTCTTGGCCTCCATATCACACTACTCCACCACTGATCACTCTACCCTCTTGACCGACTCCACAAATGTGGAGAACTTCTCTATGTTCTCTAGAGATGACACTGGAGTCATCAACTCTGTGTTGAAACCCTTCTCAAATCGTCAGATTCTATCCTTGTATGTGGCAGACATATGAGGACAAAACCTCAGAAGCTCCATGAACTTACTTCGTACTCATTGACTGTCATAGATCCCTGCCAAATCTCTCAAACTACGTGATCTTCTCATCCAGGTAGGTCTTTGGAAAGTACCAACTCAAGAACTCTAGTTGGAACACTTCCCAACTGATCACCACACCGAGCCTTTTCTCCTCCTCAATGCCCCACCAATGGACAACACTCCCCTTCAACAGATACACTACATGCTTCACTTTGTCATCTTTAAGGATGTTGAGGATCTTGAAGGCCTTCTCCAGCTCAGTCAACCACAATTCTGCATCTATCGGGTCCGTCATACCCACATACTCAACCGCCCCTACAGGCCTCAACCTTTCAAAGGTCTTCCCAGAACCCGGAGACTCCACATTGGGGACTATTGCTCTTGCTTGGTGTGGGGACATTCTATCCTCCATATGCATGCATCACCGTGGCCATGAACTGTCCAAACATGGACTAAAAAGCAGGATTGGCCACCACAGTTGGGTCAAACTGGGGCGTCTCAGGCACATCATCAACCCTCACCTTCCTCCTGGCACCACCACGTGATACATCAACACTACTCTCAGCAACATGTTCTTCATGTTCTCCAGTCATTTTCTTTTCTCTTCTTCTTCAACATAAGCAAAAGTTACCATAAGACAGACTGGAGGACACTCGAACAAACACAAACCCTAGTCCTATTTCCATGTAGACTCAATGAACCTAAAGCTCTGATGCCAACCTTATGTGTGACGCCCTGATGCGCCACACAATGTGATTACTCAAAACAAAGTGCAGAATTATCACTAACAACCAGATTACCATAAAATAAGGTAAAGTACAACTGATATTGCATATCCACCTCAAGTGGAAACATTTGCACCTGAGTCCACAAAAACCACCTATAATACATATCTCATTCCAAAGGATTATTACATAACACTATTCACTAACTCACTGGCCATAGCCTGTTACATATGATAACATGTTAATATACATACATGCCATATTTGTACAACAAAGGCATGTAGCCAAAAACCTTTTATCGATGTACAAACCAAAAAAACCTCCCCAAGGACCTGAGAGTACATGGACGACACATAGGACTCTACTACAAAACACTAACAGCATGTCCAACCTTTCAACAACTACTGCTGCTCTTGTTTCTCAGCCTCAACCGCAGGATGTCTACCACATCATGCATGACCACCTAAAGGATGTGGAAACCCACAGGGTGAGACAAATGTTCCAACAAGAGATATAACTCTCTGCCAATGTATATTATACGTACATGTAGATTATATAGAGAAAATTAATCATTATAAGAAGATTTAGCTCAATGATATGTATAAAACTAATATCACAGGCTGAGCAGTTAGGTAGCTACGATTGAGCAGTAGAACATGTTATAACTTTAGAAGGAATATGAAGAACATGTATAACATTTGATTTCTCTTACAACATTATAATTCAAGAAAATAATACAAATATAAGGTAAGGGGTCATCCAATGTGAATCATATTTAACCCTAAGAAAATATACTACATAGTTGTATTACGTCTTTTATATGCCCTGAGGATTTGAGTCATACCATCCAAATCCAATTGACCACTTCTAAGTCTCAGTGTTGTATAAGATCAATGGAAGAGATGGAATCCATGATCTTCTCCTGTAGTACTTGGTCAGTTCGAGTTTGCACCATAGTGACATACGATCAAACTACAAACACAACAACTTATAGTCAAATCTATAGTCTTGTAAAGACAACAACTCACAGTACAGGTTGTGGTCATGTAAAACACCTATCCTGCCTTGGTACAGGTCACGACGCTAGAAGCTAGGGTATACAACCCAATCACTAAGGTACAACCGTAGATATCCTCTATCACCTCACATCACATGCTCATCACCGAGACATGACCTTAGTCATTCTCAAAACACTTGGGATCAATATTTCAAGGACACATAGTCACTTGAACCTCACATACTCAACAATATGCACTCCGAGTTTCCCTTGGGAATACCCATTTCACCATCCAGCCAGGTACTGACATTGAAGATGGATCTATGGAACATCGCAGCTACATGATTAGGGTTTCACTTGATTAGTTAGGACAATTCAATATGTTTTAGCATACAACATATAAACCCTAGAGAAACTCTATAAGGATAAGGGGATAACACAACTCCAGAAGATATAAAACGTATAAGGTGCAAACTTGTCACACTATCACTTGATATCATTGCCAATTCAAGGCATCAACAATATCACACTATTATGGGATATAAATCCCTTTTCACATCACTGGAGGATAACACCTCACACTAGACATTAGGCCTCTGCCAATTCATAAGACCCATCACATCATTATAATCTCAACATGCCTCATCAAGGCCCATAGCCATCACCATGTATCATATGATTACCACCATAGCATTCATAAGCTATGACATACATTCAACCTGCAAGGTTAGGATTACACAAGTAGGAGAGAGAAAATATAATTACATGCTAGTTATACAAGCAAGCTCAATGAGTTTAACACACCCTATAAGTTAGGGTTAGGGTTCCACACACATGGCCGATTAGGGTTTTCATTTCATTACTTGTCACCAAATCCTAGATATGTCAATTCCCACTTTCTTGGAGTACATTAGGATTTAACATTATTATGATATATAGGTAAGAATCACTATGCATTTAGTAGTATGTATTGATCACAAATCACCACTCATACAAGTGTAGCGACCATCTCACATACACACATGTGTAGAGACTATCATGGTAATCTATGGGTAGTGACCGTCACCATAGGTATTCATTGCAACCAAAATAGGTCACCGCCAAGTGTAGCGACCCGCTACACTCATGATACATGCCATATCTAAAAGAAAATTGAACCATAGAGGTATTTGTTGTGAATGAAGCAAAACCCAAACATATGTTGCGATCAAGCCAAATCTAATGGGTGTTGCGACTAAGCCAGAGCCAATAGGCGTTGTGACCAAGCCAAAGACAATGATGTTGTGACCAAGCCAAGGCTAACAAGCATTACGACCAAGACAAGGCAAAGCATGTGTAGCACCCAATACACTTCACCCATCATCACATGTGTCGACCAACAACAACAAGGGAAAAAGTGCATGATCGAAAAAGTTATGGTGCACCAAGAAAAAAATTAAGTGTCACCATGTCCAAACTCATAGATGCATGGACATCAAACCCTAGAACAACCACCATGAAGATCATCAAGGAAAGCCAAGGCTAAGAGAAAGAGAGAGAGAAACCAAACTTCAACACATGTGAAACTAATTTAAAATCTCAAAAAAAAAACATATGGGCCCAACCATAACATAGGTAAAACCAAGGATCATGATGCATGCATGAACATCACCTCATCATCACTTAACAATTAGGCACATGAAATTAGAGTTTAAGAAAGAGAGAAATCTTGTAAGATCCCTGGCCCAACTTAATATTTAAGTGTGCTTACTTTATATAGTGAAATGTTAAACTCTAGTTTAAGCTCTTAAGATGTTTTAATATCATGTGACAAGCTTAAATTCTCATCTGGGTCCAATTTAATTAATGTTTGAGTTATCCTTGTTATTTATGTGTTTGTTATTGACTAGTTTGCAATTTACCCATAAGTGAGGGTTCTCTTGCAAAATGACAGATGAAGAGAGTACATTATGTACTATTGACATCATGAGAGAGAAAATGGTGTCAAGGGGCACCTTGTTTGAATCATGGATGTGGTATGACATCATCATGTGAAATTAGGGTTTCTAAGGTAATAGGGTTTGCATGGTTGATATGATGATCAAGTTAGGGTTTGATGTTAAGACCCTACACCACTTTTGGTGAAGGTATCAATTGCAACACATCTTGTGTAGTGTTGTCTCGACCGAGACAATCTTGTGAGGATGGGTCGAGACATCTTGTCTTCTAGTGTCTCAACCTATGTACATGAGACTTGAGATTTCAACCCTTGATGTGTCTCAACCGAGAAAAGGGATGCTTGAGGGTGTCTCGATCGAGACATGAGGGAAACCAACCTTAGAGGTCGTGACACTCTGCTAGATAATCTTGAATATTTCTATTTTTGCATATAAGTGGATATAAGGGCAATCCTTTGATGGACAAGTGTCCCTTGATGATCTAATATGTTGACACCTCAAGATCTTCTACTTCCTTCCTTCTTTAAGGTATATAAACCGTCCTCTTCACAAGTAATTAATCTTTTCGGCCCACAACTCTTTCTTCTACCTTGATATTTCCTTGGAGCTTGAAGAGTAAGGAAGGTCAGATCTAGGTTCTTAGGTGACCGATCCTTGGTGCATGTGAAAGATATTGTGCTAGGGACTAACCTTTGGTGGTGATTCTTGGAGAATCGTCTCTTGGTAAATAATCTTCTTCTCTAGATTACGTTTTCTTTTCTAAAACCTCCACCTTCTACTTGCTTCTTGGCCATGGATCATTCATGGTGGTTTTTCCTTGAAAAAGAGAGAGAGAGCTCTCCTCTTCACAAAGGCATTATACTATGTTTTGACATGGTGGAAACTAGTTAGAGGGTGATCTCTATTCTTTCTCTTTTCCTTTTTCTTGTTGGTTCAGCCAAAGACCTATTTTTCCCTTTCTTTCTCTGAACCTCCTTATGATCATTGACTTTTCTTCTTCTTGGAGGTGATCCCTTGGTTGAAGAGTTGGAGATTAGTTAAAGGTCTTGGAGCTTTAGTCTTGAGAGGTTGTTCCTCATCAATATCAGTCAGGTTTTATAACTTTCACAATCCTATTATGTACATCTTTAACTTGTTCGTATATTACCTTTCTACATAATCCATTATACTTGAATAAATAGGAAATTATGGTATGTTATATAAGCACAAGAATCTCAGTTTCACTCTCTATAAGTTTATATCTTTGGATGATCGTCCAATGTCACGTTTTAGGTAGTTAAACACCATGATTCAGGGTGTTATTCACTATATTGATGCCTAGTTATTCCTTGATATTATCCTTTTGTTTCGACCTCAGCTCAGAATGGTGATGGAGTAGAGAAGATGGTCAAGACGTCTCTTAGACTTCTGTCGTGGGCAACACCTTGTATGGGGTAGTTTGGGTCGCGACACTCTTCTGATCCTAGGTTGGTCCTTACCTATTATCTAGGTTACGAGGTAGTATTTTTGCAGAGATAGACTCAGTTGCTAGACGATGTTGCTTCCAGGATGGCCAAGCAGACGATCGCAATGATGCTGAGAGAGGTGAGGTCGTGATGTTGCTGAGAGAGGTGAGGTCGTGATGTTGTTGGAAAAGAAGAGGTCACGACGTTGTTTTTTTGATGGGGTCATGATGATGCCATGTCACAGTCACAATGTAACTTTAGATGACTCTGGTGTCATGGGTGCGATGTCATTTTTGCTAAGGGTTGAGGCACTCCTAGTTGGTGTTAAGTGTGATGCTATGTTAGGTTGTGTTATGGTTAACCATCTAGCTGGTTGAGGTTGGGTTGAGGTGATTTGATCACAACACATGTGGGAGTGGTTGAGACACATGAGTTGTGTCCCAGTCATGACATCTCATTGCTATTCATTTGACACTCATGTGGTAGGAGGTCGAGATAATGGTATTATAAGAGGTTGAATCATAATTCTGATGAGTAGTTGAGACATTTATATATGTGAACGAACATGACTCATATGTAATGTAATATCTGATTTATAACAGTGTAATTATGAATGTCTAACCATCAACGAGAATACTTAAACTCTCCAATAATATGGGAAGTGATGGAATTAGGGTTTGAAGGTGATATCATGTTATGAAACCCTAATGGGGTATATATAAACCCTAATCCTAATCCAATAATAACAATAAGTGAGTTCACTTTATTTGAAGGTTGTTACTCTATAATGATATTTCTCTCTCCTACATGTTTAACACTAACTTTTAGGTGAGATGAATGGCATAGCTAACTGAATGCTATGGTGAGCCAATACAATACAGAGTGGTGATTATGAATAATGTTGAGGCATATAGTAATACTGAATGTGCAAGAGTATATGAATTGGTCTAATGACCTAACAAGTACCTTGTGCATAAATTGAGGGATTGATATCCCATAGTGATGTGATATTGATAATAACAATGAGAATGGCAGTATTGCAAGTGCCATGTGTTGGTTAGACAAGTTCTTACTTAATACGTTTGATATCTTCTGAAGTTGCATCCTACCTTAATCCTGTAGAGTCTGTTTAGGATTAATACATTGTAACTTTATTGATGCATTAAAAGATACCCAATTGAAATATATAACCAAGTGAAACCTTAATCATGTAGTTGCCATGTACCATAAATCTATCTTCAGTAAATATCTAGTTGGGTGGTGAAATGAGTAACTCCTATGGGAAAACTCAGAGCGCATATCATTGAATATACGGGGTGCAAGTGATATATTTCCTTGTGTCCTTAAATTGTGGAAATAGTGATATATTATTTGTTATTAAACAACCATGTGACAGCCAGTTCTATAGTGTTGTGCCATGTACCAAGGCAGACTAGTTGTTTACATGACCATAGCCTTGACTATGAGTTGTTGTTTCTACAGGAATGTAGTTAAGACTACAAGTTGTTGTCTTTTAGCAGTATGATTACATGTCACTGTATTGAAGACTTGAACTAACCAAGTAGTGTTGGTGATGATCATGGAGTCCGACTCTTCCATTGATCTTGTATGGTACTAATTTTGACTTAGCAGTGGTCAATTGGATTTGAGTGGTACGCCTCAAATTCCTCAGGGAATAAAAATGGTTAAACACTTGTGTCGTATATTGTTTAGGGTCAAATATGAGTTACATTGGATGACCCATGCCTTATTTCTTGTACTGTTTAGTTTGTAATAGTTATACACGTTCTTCATATTCCTTTTAATAGTATAAAATCTTCTACTGCTCACTTGTAACTACTTAAAATAATTAAAAAGAACTACCTGCTTTATTTACTGCTCTTTATAGTGCTATGCTTATAATAGACGTTCGCAAAGAGTTATAACTCTCACTGGGATGTATAGTCTCACCTTGTGGGTTCCACAACTTTTTGGGTGGTCGTGGATGAGGAGGTCGAGGTTGTGGTACTGGAGCTGAGTAGCAAGGAGAGAATTAGCTATCTGAAGGTTGGACATGCTACTAGTGTAGTGTCTTAGTAGAGTCCTATGGTCATACATGTACTCTCAGGTCTTGGGAAGAGATTTTTCTATTTCATTTTATCGACATGAAGATTTTGGTTTAATGCCATCATTTTATAGAGAAGGCTTGTACATATGAACATGTTGCAATATGTATCAGATATGCTTGATAGCCTTTGAACTTAATATGTAACATATTTTGGTATATGTGAAATATAGATGACCTATGTTGAAGTCTTGTTTACAAAATACTTCTGCTTGAGTTATTAATTTGCAATTGGTTTTAATTTACTCTGTTTTGTGGTAATATTGTGGTGGTGGTAATTATGTGATTTGGTTTGAGTAATATCATTTATTGTGGCGATGGTCGTCCCCACAATTTAGTGGTATCAAAGCTATAGGTTCACTGAGTCTACTGGGATATAGGACTAGGGTTTGAGTATGTTCTAGTATCCTCCAGTGTATCTTATAGTAGCTTCTGATGTTGCAGAAGTAAAAGAAAATAGAGAAGATGGTTGGAGAGCATGATGAACATGTTACATAAAGAAACATTATTGCACAAAGAGATGCTTCTAGGAGGCAAGAGAGGACAAAAGTTGTGCCCAAGATGCCTCAAGTCAACCTAGCTAATGTAGCCAACCCTGCTTTAGAGTCTGTTGTTGGACAACTTATTATTACAATGAACCATATGATCGACAGGATGCATGTAATTCAACCTAGGGCAGAGGGTCCCGGTGTTGAAACTCATGGGTCTGGAAAGACCCCTGAGAGATTCCAATGTGTAGGAGCATTAGAATATGTAGGTACATCTGATCCAACCAATACAGATATGTGCCCCACTAGTTGGAGAAGGCTTTTAAAATCCTCAACATCCCTGAGGAGGACAAGGTAAAGATTGCAGTATACTTTTTAAAGGGGAGTGTTGGCCACCTGGTGGGCCATTGAGGAGGAGAAAAAAGCCGAGAGTTGTGATTACATGGGAGGAATTCAGATGGGAATTTGTAAGTCGATACTTTCTTGAGACTTACTTATATGAAAAGATTGTACAATTTGAGAATATCCGACATGGATATATGTCGGCCAGTGCATATGAAGTTGAGTTCATGGAGCTTCTATGATTCTATCCATATATGGCGGAAACAGACAAGGATAGGATCAGACACTTTGCGAAGGGTCTGAGTTCTGAGCTGACAACCCCAATATCCTCATTAGAGAACATAGAAAGGTTTGCCACTTTTGTGGAGTCAGTTAGGAGGATAGAATAGCCAGTTTTGGAGAAGCATGAGGTGAAATTCAAGAAGAGGCATGTAAAATATCAAGGACGATCTTCTAGAGGCTTTAAGAAGCCTAGGTACTCAACACCACAGTCTCAAAAGAGGTCAGTAACTCAATCACAATGGACATAGGGTAGAGGCAGAGGTCGTTGTTTGCCACCTGTAGGAGCTCAGAGTGCAATGCCAGTATCTGTGATAGGGTCGTCTAGGCCGTGGTATGAGGGAAAAACCTACTTCAACTATGGATAAGTGGGGCATGCTAAGTGGTACTGCCTTGTGAAAGATGAATAAGTGACTCAACAACCTAGATAGAGTTAGTAGAGTTCGCAACAATGACAACAACACAGTGGAAGAGGATGAAAACAAGCATCACAAGCTGGTTCATCAGAACATGCTAGTATAGGTAGAGGACAACAATAAGAGATGACTCGATTCTATCTGATGAGTCAGCCAGAGGAGTTGTCATCCCAAGGGTCATGACAGGTTAGATGGAATTATATCATTCTGATTTGTCTTCTTCATGTTTTATATCTATTTTAATTGACCTGGGTGCGACACATTCCTTTATCACTAGAAAAGTGATAGCTAACTGCTTCTAGCCTGTTAGTCATAGACATGACAGTCTTCATCTAGAGACTCTCTTAGTTGGTTCCATAGAGCTATGGGAAGTATGTTTGTCCTGTATTCTTTCCTTTTCAGAACATAGTATGCAAGTGGATCTCTTACCACTTGATTTGCACAGACTCGACATAATCCTTGGGATGGATACTTTGGAAAAGTATTAGGTGATTTTGGACTATAGTGCCAAGATGGCAACGAATGTAGAAGATGATGCCTCTTGAGTTTTTCAGGGTGATAGGAAAATTCTTACGACATGTCTAGTTTCTGCTATGACAGTAGAGAAGTGGACGAGTCAGGGTTGTGATGCATTTTTGGCACATGTGGTGGATATAAAGGCGAAGGGTCCTAGTATTCAGGAAGTTCCAATTGTACAAGAATTTGAGGATGTGTTTCATGAATAATTTCTAGGTGTACCTCCTCCTAGAGATATTGATTTTGAAATTAATCTAGTTCCAGGTACCCAACCCATAGCGCAAACACCATATAGAATGGCACTAGTAGAAATGAAATAGCTTAAGAAATAGCTGCAATAACTCCTTGATAAAGGTTTCATTAGGTAAATCATGTCTCCTTGGGTGGTCTTATTCAATTTGTAAAGAAGAAATATAGATCAATGAGGTTGTGTATTGAGTACCGACAGTTGAATAAGATGGGATTAAGAATACATATTTGTTGCCATGAATAGATGATTTGTTTGATCAGCTATGAGGTTCCACAATCTTCTCTAAGATAGATCTGAGATTGAGTTATCATCAGTTACAGATTAAGGCATATGACATACCTAAGCCAGCCTTTAGGACATAGTATGGTCATTATGAGTTTTTGGTTATGCTGTTTGGGCTAACCAATGCACCTACAACATTCATGGATCTAATGAACAAAGTGTTCAGACCTCATCTGGATCAGTTTGTAGTTGTGTTTATAAATGACTTCCTTATCTACTCTAAAGATGGTTAACAACATGATCAACATTTATGCCAGGCTTTGTTTTAAGTGCGAGTTCTAGTTAAAGGAAGTGGCTTTCCTAGGACATGTAATATCGGCCAAAGGAATTCGTGTAGACCCAAAGAAGGTGGAATTAGTGCTGGAGTGGGATAAGCCAAAGACATCTACGGAGGTTTGCAGCTTTCTAGGCCTGGTAGGATATTATAGGAGGCTCATTAAGAACTTTAGTGGAGTGGCATTACCCCAAACAAAGTTAATAAGGAAGGATGTGTCATTTGTTTGGAATGACAAATGTCAAAGTTCCTTTCAACTTCTAAAGGGGAAGTTGACCAGTGCACCAGTGTTAGTGCTTCCATAGCAAGGAAAAGGTTATATAGTCTTTTGTGATGCTTCTAAGAATGGTCCGGGTTGTGTACTTATGTAGGATAAGAACGTGATAGGTTAAGAAACACGAGGAGAACTACCCAACACATGATCTAGAGTTAGCCATTGTGGTCCATGCTTTAAAGATATGGAGTGCCTACTTGTATGGGGAGAAGTGCCAGATCTTCACCGACCACAAGAACTTGTAGTATATCTTTTCAAAGGAGTTGAACATGCGATAATGATGCTAGATGGAATTGATTAAGGAGTATGACTGCACCATAGATTATCATCTAAGAAAGGCAAATGCCTTAAGCATGAATTCTTTCTCATCATCGTCTTCTGAGCCAGAACAATTGAGTACTTTAGTATGCTATAAGAGAGATATGTTGGTCTCTCTTTGGTAGATGAATGTATAGTTAGAAGTATCCTTGTTAGCAAGTTTGTTGGCACAATTATAAGTAAAGAGGATGTTAAGTCAATCGATCAGAGATGCACAACAGAATGTTATTATGACGTGGCAGATTCAGGAAGATTTGGGCAGTGACAAGCGTGATGGTTTTCATGAATATAATGATGAGATAGTATGTTATCATGGTAGATCAGTTGTACCAAATATAGATAAGGATCTTGGTTATAGAAGAATCTCATTCTTCTATGTACACCATGCATCCAGGTAGCACCAAGATGTATCAGAATCTGAAAGATCTGTATTGGTGGACAAGATTAAAGCGTGATGTAGCTGAGTTTATGTCTAAGTGTGTAGTATGCCAGTAGGTTAAAGTTGAACATCAGAAACCTATAGGGACTTCGCAATTAATGCTTATACCTTAGTGGAAATGGGAAAATATCACAATGGACTTTGTGGTTGGACTTCCAAGGATAGCCAAATGTTGTGATTCAATTTGGGTGATAGTGGATAGGTTGACTAAGTCAGCACACTTTTTACTAGTAAAGACGACATATATGACTGAGAATATTGCACTAGTGTATGTCGATGATATAGTACATCTGCACGGTATCCCAACTACAATAGTGTCAGATAGAGACCCTTAGTTCACTAGTCGCTTCTGGGAGCATTTGCATACAATGATGGTTAATGTCAAGGTTTGGCACTACATTCCATCCACAGATAGATGGATAGTCTGAGAGGACAATACAGACCTTGGAGGATCAGTTAAGACCTTGTGTGTTGCAATTTTTGGGTTGTTGGGATATACAACTTAGCCTGATAGAGTTCGCCTACAACAATAGTTATCAAAGGAGTATCGACATAGAACCATATGAGGCATTATATGGGAGATGTTGTAGATATCCTTTATGTTGGTATGAGATAGGGGAGTATCAACTTCTGGTTCCTAAGTTAGTATAACAGACAACAGAAAAGATCAAAGGCATTCAACAACAACTCAAGGCAACTCAGGATAGACAAAAATCTTATGCTGATAACCATCATAGACCTTTAGAGTTCTAGGTGGGAGACAGTGTGTACCTTAAAGTATCTCCTTGAAAATGTGTTCTAAGGTTTGGGAAAAAGGGTAAGTTAGCTCCCAGATATATGGGACCTTATCCTGTGGTTGCACGTATAGGGAAGGTGGCCTATAAGTTGGAGTTACCACCTGAGTTGAGTAGATTGTATCCTGTGTCTCATATCTCTATATTGAGGAAATATCACCTTGATATGGAGCTAACTCTTCAGCCTGTGGAAGTGGAGTTAGATAATGATATATCTTATGTGGAAGGTATTGTTCTGATCCTAGATATAAGGATCAAGAAGTTGAAGAAAAAGGACATTGTTTTAGTTAAGGTCTTGTGGAATCATCATGGCGTTGAAGAAGCCACGTGGGAACTTGAAGACAAGATGCAGAAGAAGTATCCTTCTCTTTTTGCATAGGATTTCAGGGGAGAAATCCCTATTAAGGGTTTATAATTGTAAGACCCATGACCCAGCTTAATACTTAAGTGTGTTTACTTTATATAATGAAATGTTAAACTCTAATTTAATCTCTTGAGATGTTCTAATATCATGTGGCAAGATTACATTTTTGTCTGGGTCCAATTTGATTAATGTTTGAGTTATCCTTGTTATTTATGTGTTTGTTTTGGACTAGTTTAAAATTTACCCATAAGTGAGGGTTATCTTGCAAAATGAAACATGAAGAGAGTATGTTATGTACTATTGACATCATGAAAGAGAAAATGGTGTCAAGTGGAGCCTTGTTTGAATCATGGATGTGGTATGACATCATCATGTGAAATTAGGGTTTCTAAGGTTATAGGGTTTGCATGGTTGATATGGTGATTGAGTTAGGGTTTGATATTAAGATCCTAAACCATATCGACCACAACACATCTTGTGTAGTGTTATCTCGATCGAGACAAATTTGTGAGGATGTGTTGAGACATCTTGTCTTGTAGTGTCTCGACCTATGTACATGAGACCTAGGGTTTCAACCCTTGAAGTGTCTCGACCGAGACAAAGGGATGCTTGAGGGTGTCTCAACCGAGACATGAGGGCAACAAACCTTAGAGGTCATGTCACTCTGGTAGATAATCATGAATATTTCTATTTTTGCATATAAGTGGATATAAGGGTAATCCTTTGATGGGCAAGTGTCCCTTGATGATCTAATATGTTGACACCTCAAGATCTTATGCTTCCTTCCTTCTTTGAGGTATATAAACCATCCTCTTCACAAGCAATTAATCATTTTGGCCCCAACTCTTTCTTATACCTTGAGATCACCTTGGATCTTGAAGAGCAAGGAAGGTTAGATCTAGGTTCTTGGGTGGCCGATCCTTGGTTCATGTGAAAGATCTTGTGCTATGGATTAACCTTTGGTGGTGATTGTTGGAGAATCAACTCTTGGTAAGTAATCTTCTTCTCTAGATTATGTTTCCTTGTCTAAAACATCTACCTTCTCCTTCCTTCTTGGCCATGGATCATTCATGGTGATTTTTCTTTGAAAGAGAGAGAGAGAGCTCTCCTCTTCATAAAGGCCTTAGACTATGTTTTGACATGGTGGCAACTAGTGAGATGATGATCTCTTTTCTTTCTCTTTTCCTTTTTCTTGTTGGTTTGGCCAAAGATCTATAATTCCCTTTCTTTCTTTGAACCTCCTTCTGATCATGGACTTTTCTTCTTCTTAGAGGTGATCCCTTGGTCGAAGAGTTGGAGATTAGTTAAAGGTCTTGGATATTGAGTCTTCAGAGGTTGTTCCTCATCAATGTCAGGCGGGTCTTATAACTTTTCACAATCCTATTATGTGACTATTTAACTTGTTCTTATACTACCTTTCTACATGATCCATTATACTTGAATAGACAAGAAGTTATGGTCTGTTATATATGTACAAGAATCTTGGTTTCACTCTCTCTATGTTTATATCTTTAGATGATATTCCGACGTCACATTTTAGGTTGTTAAGGGTGTTATTCACTCTATTGACGTATGGTTATTCCTTGTTGTTATCCTTCTATTTCAACCTTGGTTTAGAACAGTGATGGAGTAGAGAAGATGGTCAAGATGTCTCTTAGACTTCTATCACGGTCAAATCCTTGTATGGGGTAGTTTGGGTTACGATACTCCTCTGACCTAGGTTGGTCATTACCTATTATCTATCCCATGACACATCATTGCTACAGAGACAGACTCAGTTGCTAGATGATGTTGCGGCCATGATGGGCAAGCAGATGGTCGCGACGTTCCTAAGAGAGGTGAGGTCACAATGTTGCTGAGAGAGGTGAGGTCACGATGTTGTTAGAAGAGAAGAGGTAGGACATTGTTTGTTGGACTGGGTCACAATGATGACATGTCATGATCAAGATGTAGCTTTAGCTGACTCTAGTGTTGCGGGCGTGATGTTGTTTCTACTAAGGGTCAAGGCACTCTGAATTGGTGTTAAGTGTGATGCTATGTTAGGCTGTGTAATGGTTAACCATCTAGATGTTTGAGGCTCAATTGAGGTGTTTTGATCACAACACCTGTGAGAGTGGTCAAGACACATGAGTTGTATCATGGTCGTGACATCTAATTGTTGGCCAATTGACACTCATGTGTTGGGAGGTCGAGGTAATGGTATTATAAGAGGTTGAATCATATGTGTGATGAGTAGTTGAGACGCTTATATATGTGGATGAACATGACTCATATGTTGCATAATAATCTACTTAAGACAATGCAATTATGAATGGCTAACCATCAACAATAATAGTTAAACTCTTCAACAATATGGGAAGTGAAAGAATTAGGATTTAGAGGTGATATCATGCTATGAAACCCTAACGGGGTATATATAAACCCTAATCCTAATCCAATAATAACATGATAAGTGAGTTCACTTTATTTAAAGGATGTAACTCTATAATGATATTTCTCTCTCCAACATGTTTAATACTAACTTGTAGGTGAGATGAATGGCATAGCTAAGTGAATGCTATGGTGAGCCTATACAATATAGAGTGGTGATTATGGATATGCATATAGTAATACTGAATGTGCAGGAGTATATGAATTGGTCTAATGACCTAACAAGTACCTAGTGCATAAATTGAGGGATTGATATCCCATAGTGATGTGAAATTGATGATAACATTGAGAATGGTAGTATTACAAGTGCCACGTTTTGATTAGACAAGTTCTTACTTAACACATTTTATATCTTCTGAAGTTGGTTCCTACCTTAATCCTGTAGAGTTTGTTTAGGGTTAATACATTATAACTTGATTGATGCATTAAAATATACCCAATTGGCATATCTAATCAAGTGAAACCCTAATCATGTAGTTGCCATGTACCATAGATCCATCTCTAGCGTCAGTATCTAGTTGGGTAGTGAAACAAGTAACTCCTATGAGAAAATTCAGAGCGAATAGTATTGAATATGCGGGGTGCAAGTGATATATTTCCTTGTGTCCTTAAATTGTGGAAACAATGATATATTATTTGTTATTGAGCGACCATGTCAGAGCCAATTCTCTAGTGTTGTGCCATGTACCTAGGCAGGCTAGTTGTTTATAAGACCATAGCCTTGACTATGAGTTGTTGTTTCTATAGGAATGTAGTTAAGACTACAAGTTGTTGTCTTTTAGTAGTATGACTACATGTCACTGCATTGCAGACTTGAATTGACCAAGTAGTGTTGGGGATGATCATGGAGTCTGGCTCTTCCATTAATCTTGTATGGTATTGAATTCGACTTAGTAGTGGTCAATTGGATTTGAGTGGTAAGCCTCAAATCCTCATGGCATAAAAATGGTTAAACAACCATGTAGTATATTGTTTAGGGTCAAATACTAATTACATTAGATGACCCCATGCCTTATTTCTTGTACTATTTAGTTTATAACAATTATACATGTTCTTCATATTCCTTTTAATAGTTCTACTGCTCAGTTGTAACTACTTAAAATAATTAAGAAGAACTACCTACTTTATTTACTACTCTTTATAGTGCTATGCTTATAATAGATGTTGGCGAAGAGTTATAACTCTCGTTGGGACATTTTGTAACATACTAGATCTTGGACCCTACCCTAGAACTTTGACCTTTTGGTCTTAGCCAAACAAGGTCAAGTTAGAGTGAACCTACTGATCTAATGCTTGTAAAATCAACCTAATAGAACCTAATTGGATGACTAATATAACTAATGGGCCATTAGTGGGCCATAAGGCATATCTCACACAAAGAAGTCTCAAAAGTGAAAATAAACTTCAAATCTCTAATCTACATATCAAAATAAGCCTACATGTCAAATTTCATCTAATTTGGACAACCTTGAAATAATAAGGTAAGTTTAGGAGAGAGAAAGTTGATAAAAGGCATTAATGCTCAATAATGTGATTAATAACTCCAAAATATGGAAATAATGGCCAACTCATATTCAACACATCAAAGTTAACTTATGGATGGAGTTTCACCTAATTTGGATAATCCTAATGTCATGAATGCATGAGGAAAGAGAAAATAGTATTTAATTTATTTAACACATTAAAAGTTTCCAAAAGGCAAAACAAAGTAGATAATCAGAATCTACATTCTTTAATTAGCCTCTTTGCAAAATTTCACCTAATTTGGGATTTGTTTGCGCCCTTTTTGGAAGAGAGACAAATAACCACATATTTAAATCACCACTTTATTCGAATTGGACTTGGATTTCATTTACATCCGTCACGTGGTTTATTTTTATTCAATTTATTTTTGGTTTTCCTTGTCACACTATGATTCTCGGGTTCTTTTTTTCTAGTTATGCACCTGACTCTCCTAGCCGTCGGATCCCAAATCCAAGGGTCATGAGTTTGTCTCCTACCTTGGGTCGGACCTCTTGTTTTTGCGAACTGTAGCCCAAATTTTGTTTCCCTTATATCTCATGCTACACTCGATGGCTTTTTGAAATTCTTTTTCCCTCAAGTTCGGGAGTGTTTCCTCTACCTTTTGACCCCTTACAATAGCCATAAGGATCCCTATATTAGAAACCCCTAAAAATCCCCTTCCATGCAGCCCGCACCCAAGTTGCAGAACACCCGACGACGCTTTGAGCCTTTACCCGAACAACTATAAACCTTCACCACACCTTCTATAACCTCCCTCCGCAACCATTTGGCTTTGATATGGTAGGATATACCCTCACAAACCCCCATTCTATCTCTGACCATCTTGGCTTCTAGCCAATGACTCTGGTGATGCCCCTTCGATTCAAGGCACTAGAAGCTTCCCCATGCTTAGTCTGAGGTTTTCCTGTGTTTTGTTTGAGCTGGGGTTCATCGGGTTGATGCCCCCTTGAGCCCCCTCCTTTCCTCCGACGATCTTTGACAACATGACCTCTTGAGGAGCTTTCCGCCTGTGGTAAGACCCCCGACAAGCTCACCTTTCCTGTTCATAGCTGTCTACACTAACAAAACAGATGTTTTTCACTACCTTTAATCGATTTTGGTTTTGCTCTATTTCACGATAAACCTAGTGGTTTGGGGTTACTTTCCTCTTCATGTACTCCTTCGACCCTGTGTAATGGCTCGATGAGCTCGTTGACGTTTCATGAGTTCGGTTGTCTGGTTTTCTAGTTGCAATTTAGCATTCTGTCTCGTTTCATCTCACCACTTGAAGCTTCAGGCTTTGGCCATGGTGAGAGGGAGAATCGAGAGATGAATCCCCAAAGGTTATTCCCTTCTCTACCCTTCTGTTCGATTTTGATTTTTGTTCTTTCCTCAGGGGTAGATCTATCTTTTCACAATGGATTTGGTTTTGTTTTGCGTTGGCTGACTTGCCAGCTTGGTAGTGGGGCCGGCTGCGTTGGACACTCCTGATTGGGCCAACTCAGTGTGAGAACCCCCTCCTTCTCTCTCTTTCTTTCTCGCAGCTCTGTCGCTGGTGTGGCTTTTTCAATTTTTATTATTAGTTGAATTTCTAAAAGGCATAGCTAATTATCAATTGGGCCAAAAATTATAAATAAATATCCATTAGATTTAGAAAAATAACTCCTATAAAATGGTTTTGGTTTTATCTCCTAAATTCAATGTTTAATAATTTGTGATTTTAATGGATCTAATTAAATAGGAAATAACTATTAAAATTCATAACTAAATATATATAAGTCAGAAAAATATAATAAAATATGTCTTGAACTCAGGAAAATATACCCTAAAATATGGCATGGTTTTGATAACCTAATTTACTACTAATAAAAAGCCAATCTTAAGGGTTATGAATAACTAATGGAAACCTAACCCTAATTCCACATATATGCATCATAGTTTCTTTGGAGGCCTAGGCTTGAACCTAGACTTGGCTTTGGATAGAGTAGACTATGAAGTTGAGGTATGATTGCATCCCACATTATTTCTATATTGAGCAATTTCTAATTCTTCTCTCTAAAGGTATGTCATATCCCCTATTATTCTTTTTGAGCAATTAACCTATTTTATTCTTTCTCTTGGTCCTATGGACAATAGCCTATACACATTGCTCTTATCTTTTGATATCATGGTTCTTGTGAACTATCTTTTTTGTGGTAATCTTGGATATTCTCTTGACTCTTATCTTGTGCCTTGGTGCATGTTGGACTTTTGATGATATGTGCCACTATGATGTGGATGTTTATTTGTGGATATGTAATATCTTGTTCCCACTTACATGTGGATGTATGTGTTGTCCATTATGTGATGGCAACATTGTATAATCTGACTATACTTTTCTACTTGCCTCTACATTTTACATGCTATGTGATTCAGTAGCACTAGAGTAGTGTAATTGCATTGGTTTTTGTTTATGACAAATGTGTAATTTTTGGCCGAACAGATGTGTAATTTCCTACTCTTTTGGGATGGAGAGGTTACCCCATACCTAGGGAAGATGTATGATTCTTGGCCCATGTTTTATATATTTGGGAGTTTGGCAGTATACCATTCTCTATCAGGTTTCAAGATGTATGATTCTTGGCCGCCTTTGTCTTTATATTATTATAGGGCTATACTTATCTCACATGCATGTAGGTTATTGATGATGATTGTGGGGTGTGTGCCCTACTTTCTTGATATGTGATTCATTTCCCACCATGGTAGTGGATGTATGTATGGCACAATCTTTTTATGTTGTTTTATGGCAAGTATCATTCTTATTGTGATCTTTTCTATTGATACCCACTTGGGTGGTACTTTTCTTTTCTATGGGAAGCTTCTATTTATTTGATGTCCTGATTTCATATATTGCTCAATTTACTTTTTAGTATACACATACTAGCCTTTGTTGATAGCTTCTATTACTTCTCTTCTTGCTGGGGTATGCTTCCAACCCTAGGTGAAGGACTTGGATGATATGGCATGAAGATATGGACATAGCTTAAGGAGTTAAAGCTTGGAGACAAAGTTGTTATGGTTTAGATTTCCCTCTATCTTAGATCCTTATGTTGTATCATACATGTAAACCCTATGTGGGAGATTTAGAAAAACTTTTGTAATCTTGTTGAAAAGTTGAATATAGTCATTATTTTCTTCCGCTGCTATGCTATTGGTTGTTTTGAATACCATTCATGAGATTTGAAAATTTTACACCCACTCCAACATATCTTTTGGGTGTGTTTGGACTGGAGGTTTTATTCTTCAAATTTTTAGTAGAGAGGTGGTTTCACTTCTTTACACGTTTAGTCTCACCTCATGGGTTCCACAACTTTTTAGGTGGTCATGGATGAGGAGGTCGAGGTTGTAGTGTAGGAGCTGAGTAGCAAGGAGAGAAGTAGCTGTCTGAAGGTTGGACATGCTACAGTGTAGTGTCTTAGCAGAGTCCTATGGTCATCCTTGTACTCTGAGGTCTTGGGAAGAGATTTTTCTATTTTGTTTTATCGACATGAAGATTTTGGTTATATGCCATGATTGTATAGAAAAGGATTGTACATATGTACATGTTGCAATATGTATTAGATTTGCTTGAAAACCTTTGAACTAAATATGTAACATCTTTTGGTATATGTGAAATACAGATGGCCTATGTTGAAGGCTTGTTTACAAAGAACTTCCGCTTGAGATATTGCAATTGGTTTTAATTTACTCTATTTTGTGGTAATATTGTGGTTAGTGGTAATTCCACGATTTGTTTTGAGTAGTCTCATTTATTGTGGTGATGGTTGTCACAATTTAGTGGTATCAGAGCTATAGGTTCACTGAGTCTACTGGGATATAGTACTAGGGTTTGAGTTTGTTCTAATATCCTCCAGTATATCTTATAGTAGATTCTGCTATTGCAGAAGTAAAGCAGATAGAAAAGATGTTTAAGAGCATGATGAACATGTTGCCGAAAGCAACATTGTTGCACTAGGAGATGCTTCTAGGAGGCAAGATAGGGCAGAAGCTATGCCGGAGATGACTCAATTCAATCCAACTAATATAGCAAACCCTGCTTTAGAGTCTATGGTTGGATAGTTTATGATTACAATGAACCATATGATAGACAAGATGCATGTAATTAAACCTAGGGCAGAGGGTCCCGGTGTTGAAACTCATGGGTCTAGAAAGACTTTTTAGAGACTCTGAGGTGTAGGAGAATTGGAATATGTAGGTACATCTGATCCAACCAATGCAGATATGTGGCTCACTGAGTTGGGGAAGGCTTTTAAAATCCTCAACATCACTAAGGAGGACAAGGTAGAGCATGCAATATACTTGTCAAAGGGGAGTGTTGGCCACTGGTGGGCCATTGAGGAGGATAAAAGGCTGGGAGTTGTGATTACATGTGAGGAATTCTGATGAGAATTTTTAAGTTGATACTTTCCTGAGACTTACTTAGATGAAAGGTTTGTATAGTTTGAGAATATCCGACAGGGATATATGTCAGTCAGTGAATATGAAGCCAAAGTTGATATCTCTTCTACAGTTCTATCCACACATGGCAGCAACAAATAAGGACATGATCAAATGCTTTGAGAAGGTTTTGTGTTCTGAGATGACAACCCCAATATCCTCATTAGAGAATAGAGAAAGGTTTGACACTTTTGTGGAGTCATTTAGGAGGGTAGAATGGCTAGTTTTGGAGAAGCATGAGGCAATGCTCAAGAAGAGGTCTGTACAATATCAAGGACAATCTTATGGAGGCTTTAAAAATCCTAGGTACTCAGCACCGCCATCTCAGCAGAGGTCGATAACTCAGTCACAGTGGACACAGAGCAAAGGCAGAGGTAGAGGTCGTAGTTTTCCACCTGCAGGAGCTCAGAGTGCGATGTCAGTATATGTGTCAGGGTCGTCTAGGCTGTGGTGTACGAGAAAAACCTACTTTAAGTGTGGACATGTGGGGCATACTAAGTGGTACTTCCCTGTGAAAGATGAAGAAGTGACTCACCAGTCTAGGCAGAGTCAGTAGAGTTCACAATAGTGACAACAACATAGTGGAAGAGGACGTAGATAGGCATCACAAGTTGGTTCATCAGAACATGCTAGCAGTGGTAGATGGCAACAATAGGCGACAACTTGATTCTATGCGATGAGTCAGCTAGATGGAGTTGTCAACCCAAGGGTTGTGACTGGTTAAATGGAATTATATCATTTTGATTTGTCTTCTTCATGTTTTATATCTATTTTAATTGACTAGAGTGCAACACATTCCTTTATCACTAGAGAAGTGATAGCTAACTGCTTCTTGCCTATTAGTCATAGACATGACAATCTTCATCTAGAGACTCCCTTAGTTGGTTCCATAGAGCTGCGGGAAGTATGTTTGTCCTATATTCTTTCCTTTTCAAGACACAATATACAAGTGGATCTCTTACCACTTGATTTGCATGGATTTGATGTAATTCTTGGGATGGATACTTTGGAAAAGTATCAGGTGATTTTGGACTGTAGTGTCAAGATGTCAACGTTTGTAGAATATGATGTCTCCTGGGTTTTTCAAGGTGATAGGAAAATCCTTCCGACATGTCTAGTTTCTTATATGATAGCAGAGAAGTGGAGGAGACAAGGTTGTGATGCATTTTTAGCACATGTGGTGGATACAAAGGCAAAGGGTCCTAGTATTTAGGAAGTGCCAATTGTACATGAATTTGAGTATGTATTTCCTACCAAAATTCCAGGTGTACCTCCTCGCAAAGAGATTGATTTTGAAATCAATCTAGTTCCAGGTTCCAACCCATAGCGTAGACACCATATAGGATGGCACCAACATAAATGAAAGAGCTTAAGAAATAGTCACAAGAACTACTTGAGAAAGGTTTCATTAGGCTGAGCACGTCTCATTTGGGTGCTCCCGTTCTATTTGTAAAGAAGAAAGATGGATCAATGAGGTTTTGTATTGACTACCAACAGTTGAATAAGATGATGATTAAGAATAAGTATCTGTTGCCACATATAGATGATTTGTTTGATCAACTATAAAGGGCCACAATCTTCTCTCAGATAGATTTGAGGTCAAGCTATCATCAATTATGGATTAAGGTATATGACATTCCTAAATCAGCATTTAGGACAAGGTATGGTCACTATGAGTTCATGGTTATGCCGTTTGGGCTAACCAATGCACCAACAACATTCATGGATCTAATGAATAGAGTGTTCAGACCTCATCTGGATCAATTTCTAGTTGTGTTTATAGATGACATCCTTATCTACTCCAAAGATGGTCAACAACATGAGCAACATTTATGCCAGGCTTTGTCTTTATTAAGGCAACACTAGTTATATGCAAAGTTCAGTAAGTGCGAGATCTGGTTAAAGGAAGTGGCTTTCCTAGGACATGTAATATTTGCCAAAGGAATTCATGTAAACCCAAAGAAGTTGGAATCAGTGCTGGAGTGGGATCAACCAAAGACACCTATGGAGGTTCATAGTTTTCTAGGCTTGGTAGGATATTATAGGAGGTTCATTAAGAACTTTAGTGTAGTGGCATTACCCCTAACAAAGTTAACAAGGAAGGATGTGCAATTTGTTTAGGATGACAAATGTCAACATTCCTTTCAAATTTTGAAGGAGAAGTTGACCAGTCCACCAGTGTTAGTGCTGCCAGAGTAAGGAAAAGGTTATATAGTATTTTGTGATGCATCTAAGAATGGTCTGGAATGTGTACTTATGCATGATAAGAACATGATGTCTTTTGCTTTGCGACAACTTAAGAAACATGATGAGAACTACCCAACACATAATCTGTAGTTAGCCACTGTGGTCCATGCTTTGAAGATATGGAGACACTACTTGTATGAGGAGAAGTGCAAAATATTCACCAACCACAAGAACCTACAGTATATTTTCGAAGTAGGAGTTGAACATGCAAGAAAGACACTGGATGGAATTGATTAAGGATTATGACTGCACCATAGATTATCATCTAGGAAAGGCAAATGTAGTGGCAAATGCCTTAAGCAGGAAGTCTTTCTCATCATAATCTTATGAGCCAGCACAGTTGAGTACTTTAGTATGTTCTAAGAGAGATACGTTGGTCTCTCTTCGTCAGATGAATGTATAGTTAGAAGTATCCTTGTTAGTATGACTGTTGGTACAATTACAAGTAAAACTGACATTAAGTCAGCAGATCATACATGCAAAGCAGAAGGATACTATGACACGACAGATTCAGGCAGAGTTAGATAGTGAGAAGCGTGATGGTTTTTATGAATTTGATGATGGGAAACTATGTTTTCATGGTAGATCAATTGTGACAGATAAAATAATCTGAGGACCTTAGTTCTAGAAGAAGCTCATTCTTCTATGTACGCCATGCATCCAGATAGAACCAAGATGTATTAGAATCTAAAAGATCTGTATTCATAGCCAGGATTAAAGTGTGATGTAGCTTAGTTTCTATCTAAGTGCATAGTATGCCAGCAGGTTAAAGCCGAACATCAAAAACCTACAGGGACCTTGCAACCAATGCCTATACCTCAGTAGAAATGGGATCATATCATAATGGACTTTGTGGTTGGACTTCCAAGGAAAACCAAAGGTTGTGATTCCATTTGGGTGATGGTGGATAAATTGACTAAGTCAACACACTTTTTACCAGTAAAGACAACAATACGACTGAGAAGCTTACACAGGTGTATGTCGATGAGATAGTACACCTGCACGGTATCCCATCTACAATAGTGTCAGATATAGTCCCTTAGTTCAATAGTCGCTTTTGGGAGCATTTGCATACATCAATTTGTACATAGTTAGGGTTAGCATTGTGTTCCATCCATAGATAGATGGACAGTCTGAGAGGACAATACAGACCTTGGAGGATCTGTTAAGAGCTCGTGTGTTGCAATTTTTGGGTAGTTGAGATATACATCTTAGCCTGCTGTGTTTACCTACAATAATAGTTATCAAAGAAGTATCAACATGGCAACATATGAGTCATTATATGGGAGACATTATAGATCTTCATTTGTGTTGGTATGATATCTTCATTTGTGTTGGTATGAGGTAGGGGAGTATCAGGTTCTGGGTCCTGAGTTAGTATAACATACAACAAAAAAGATCAAAGTCATTCAACAACAACTCAAGGCAACTCAGGATAGAAAAAATTCTTATGCTGATAACCACCATAGACCTTTAGAGTTCTAGGTGGGAGACAATGTGTACGCTAAAGTTTCTCCATGGAAAGTAGTTCTAAGGTTTGGTAAAAAAGGTAAGTATCTCCCAGATATATGAGACCTTATCATGTGGTTGCACGTATAGGAAAGGCAGCCTATAAGTTGGAGTTACTACATGAGTTGAGTAGATTGTATCATGTATTTCATATCTCTATGTTAAGGAAATGTCACCCATATACAAAGCTAACTCTTCATCATGTGGAAGTGGAGTTAGATAATGATATATCTTATGTTTAAGGTCTTGTTCTTATCCTAGATAGAAGATCAAGAAATTGAAGAAAAAGGACATTGTTTTAATTAAGGTCTTGTGGAATTATCGTGGCATTGAAGAATCCATATGGGAACTTGAAAACAAGATGCAGAAGAAGTATCCGTCTCTTTTTGCATAGGATTTTGGGGGGTGAAATACCTATTAGGGGTTTATAGTTGTAAGATCCATGACCCAACTTAATACTTAAGTGTGTTTACTTTATATAATGATATGTTAAACTCTATTTTTAGCTCTTAAGATGTTCTACTATCATGTGGAAGGATTACATTTTCATATGGGCCCAATTCTATTAATGTTTGAGTTATCCTTGTTATTATGTGTTTGTTTTGGACTAGTTTGCAATTTACCCATAAGTGAGGGTTATCTTGCAAAAATGACACATGAAGAGATTATATTATGTACTATTGGCATCATGAGAGAGAAAATGGTGTCTAGGGGTGCCTTGTTTGAATCATGGATGTGGTATGACATCATCACATGTTCTAAGGTTATAGGGTTTGCATGGTTGATATGGTGATTGAGTTCGGGTTTGATGTTAAGACCCTACAACACTTTTGGTAAAAGTATTGACTGCAACACATCTTGTGTAGTGTTGTCTCGACTGAGACAATCTTGTGAGGATGGGTCGAGACAATCTTGTGAGGATGGGTCGAGACATCTTGTCTTCTAGTGTCTTGACCTATGTACATGTGACCTAGGGTTTCAACCCTTAAAGTGTCTCGACTGAGAGAAAGGGATGCTTGAGGGTGTCTCAATTGAGACATGAGGGAAACTGACCTTAGAGGTCGTGACACTCTACTAGATAATCATGAATACATCTATTTTTGCATATAAGTGGATATAAGGATAATCCTTAGATGGACAAGTGTCCCTTGATGATCTAATATGTTGACACCTCAAGATCTTCTACTTCCTTCCTTCTTTGAGGTATATAAAGCATCCTCTTCACAAGCAATTAATATTTGGCTCACAACTCTTTCTTCTACCTTGATATAGCCTTAGAGCTTGAAGAGCAAGGAATGTCAGATCTAGGTTCTTGGGTGGCCGATCCTTGGTGCATCTAAAGGATCTTGTGCTAAGGATTAACCTTTGGTGGTGATTCTTGGAGAATCATCTCTTGGTAAGTAATCTTCTTCTCTAGATTACGTTTTCTTTTCTGAAACCTCCACCTTCTCCTTCCTTCTTGGCCATGGATCATTCATGGTGATTTTTCCTTAAAAAATAGCTAGAGCTCTCCTCTTCACAAAGGCCTTAGACTATGTTTTGACATGGTGGCAACTAGTGAGAGGACGATCTATTTTCTTTCTCTTTTCCTTATTCTTGTTGGTTCGGACAAAGATTTGTTTTTCCCTTTCTTTCTCTGAACCTCCTTCTAATCATGGACTTTTCTTCTTCTTGGAGGTGATCCCTTGGTCGAAGAGTTGGAAATGAGTTAAAGGTCTTAGAGCTTGAGTCTTGGGAGGTTGTTCCTTGTTAATATCTAGTATTTTTATAACTTTTCACAATCCTATCATGTGCATCTTTAACTTGTTCTCTACATGATCCATTATACTTGAATAAATAGGAAGTTATGGTATGTTATATAAGAATAAGAATCGAGATTTAAATCTCTCTAAGTTTATATCTTTGGATGATCTTCCTACGTCACGTTGTAGGTTGTTAAACACCATGATCCAGGGTGTTATCACTCTATGATGCCTGATTATTCCTTATTGTTGTCCTTCTATTTTGACCTTGGTTTAGAACAATGATGAAGTAGTGCAGATGGTCAAGACATCTCTTAGACTTTTGCCATAGTCAACACCTTTTATGGGGTAGTTTGGGTTGTGACACTCCTATGATCGTAGGCTGGTCATTACCTATTATCTACAGAGAAAGACTCAGTTGCTAGATGATGTTGTGGTCAGGATGGCCAAGTAGACAGTTACAACATTGTTGAGAGAGGTGAGGTTGTGACATTGTTGGAAGAGAAGAGGTCGTGACGTTGTTTGTTGGATGGGGTCGTGACAGTGCCATGTCGCATTTGTGATGTAGCTTTAGCTGACTTTGGTGTTACGGATGTAATGTCATTTCTGCTAAGGATCAAGGCACTTCGAGTTGGTGTTAGGTTGTGTTATGGTTAACCATCTAGCTGGTTGAGGCTGGGTTGAGGAGTTTTCATCACAACACCTGTGGGAGTGGTCGAGACACATGAGTTGTGTCACGGTCATGACATCTCATTGCTGCTCAGTCGACACTCATGTGTTGGGAGGTCAAGATAATGGTACTATAAAAGGTTGAATCATAGATGTGATGAGTAGTTGAGACGCTTATAGATGTGAACGAACATGACTCATATGTTGCATAATAACCTACTTAAGATGGTGCAATTAAGAATGGCTAACCATAAATGATAATACTTAGACTCCCCAATAATATGGGAAGTGATAGAATTAGGGTTTAGTGGTGATATCATGCTATGAGACCTTAATAGGGTATATACAAACCCTAATCCTAATCCGATAATAACATGATAAGTGAGTTCACTTCATTTGAAGACTGTTACTCTATAATGATATTTCTATCTCCTACATGTATAACACTAACTTGTAGGTAAGATGAATGGCATAGCTAAGTGAATGCTATGGTGAGCCTATACAATACAGAGTGGTGATTATGGATAATATTAAGGCATATAGTAATACTAAATGTGCAAGAGTATATGAATTGGTATGATGACCTAACAAGTACCTTTTTCATAAATTGAGGGATTTATATCCCATAGTGATGTGGTATTGATGATAACATTGAGAATGGAAATATTACAAATGCCATGTGTTGATTAGACAAGTTCTTACTTAATACATTTTATATCTTCTGAAGTTGCATCATACCTTAATCATGTAGAGTTTTTTAGGGTTAATATGTTGTAACGTGATTGATGCATTAAAAGGTACCCAATTGGCATATCTAATCAAGTAAAACCCTAATCATGTAGTTGGCATGTACCATAGATCTATCTCTAGTGTCAGTATCTGGCTGGGTGGTGAAACGAGTAACTCCTATGGGAAAACTCAGAGCACATATTATTGAGTATGCGGGGTGCAAGTGATATATTTCCTTGTGTTCTTCAATTGTGGAATAGTGATATATTATTTGTTATTGAACGACCATGTCAGAGCCAATTCTCTAGTGTTGTGCCATGTGAGACTATTGTTTACATGATCTAGCCTTGACTATGAGTTGTTGTTTCTATAGGACTGTAGTTAAGACTACAAGTTGTTGTCTTTTAGCAGTATGAGTACATGTGGCCAAGTAGTGCTGGTGATTATCATGTAGTCTGACTCTTCCATTAATCTTATATGGTACTGATTTCGAATTAGCAGTGGTCAGTTGGATTTGAGTGGTACGCCTCAAATACTCAGGGCATAAAAGTGGTTAAACAGCCATGTAGTATATTGTTTAGGGTCAAATACAAATTACATTGGATGACCCCATGACTTATTTCTCGTATTGTTTAGTTTATAATAGTTATACATGTTCTTCATATTCCTTTTAATAGTATAAAATGTTCTACTGCTCAGTTGTAAATACTTAAAATAAATAAGAAGAACGACCCACTTTATTTACTACTCTTTATAAAGTTATGCTTATAATAGATGTTCGCAAAGAGTTATAGCTCTCACTGGGACATTTGGTCTCACCTCATGGGTTCCATAACCTTTTAGGTGGCCGTGGGCAAGGAGGTCGAGGTCATGGTGTAGGAGCTGAATAACAAGGAGAGAATTAGTTATCTGAAGGTTGGACATGCTACCAGTGTAGTGCCTTAGCATAGTCCTATGGTTGTCGTTGTACTCTCAGGTCTTGGGAAATTATTTTGTTGTTTTGTTTTATTGACATGAAGATTTTGGTTTTATGCCATGATTGTATAGAAAAGGCTTGTACATATGAACATGTTGCAATATGAATCAGAGATGGTTGATAGCCTTTGAACTTAATAGGTAACATCTTTTGGTATATGTGAAACATAAATGGCCTATTTTGAAGGCTTGTTTACAAAATACTTCCGCTTGAGATATTAATTTGCAATTGGTTTTAATTTACTCCATTTTGTAGTAATATTGTGGTTAGTGGTAATTCTATGATTTGTTTCGAGTAATCTCATTTATTGTGGTGATGGTTGTCACAATTCTATATGAGAATACTACCAAGTCATAAACCCTAGAACATGATAACACCATATAACACATTAACATCACGTTTTAGAGATTATCATAGTAGCATGTCAAAGATTATGGTCCAAAAATAATAGAAGAGGGAGAAGAGTTATATAACCTGCCCTGTGAAGGGATCAAGCTCCCAAGATCACGATCTCTAAGAGAGAGAAAGAAACTTCAACAAAGATCAACTCCTCAACCACAAGATCACCTCTAATGAGAAGAGCACCACATTCAAAGGAAGATAACGAAAAGAGGGTAACAACCCTAGGTCAAACAAGAAGAAGGAAGAAGAGAGCTTCTTCTCACATAGGTACCACCATGGTCAAACCATAGTCTCCGACCTTTGTTAAGAGAAGATCTTCAAGATAGCCACCATGGTTGCACCATAGTCTCATGGCCGAGAAGGAAGAGGAAGATAGGGTGCAAAAGAAAATGAGATCAAGGGTTTGAAACCACTTACCAAGGAAGAAGATCACCAAATACCACTACAAGGAGGATAAACAAGCTCAAGAACACCAAAGCACCTAGATCAGAACCCTCTAGCTCCCCTAAGCTCCAAGGTTGACCAATCAAGAAAGAAGAACGAAAGAGAGCTAAAAGAATTGCTTACATATAAAAGAGAGAGCATATATACACGTGGGTGGGAGGGATGTGGAAGGAATGAGGTATGAACACAAGAGACCACCAAAAGGCACTTGTACACCAAGAAAACAACCATGCAACCACCACACACTTGCATGCATTGAAGGTTGATACAACCTAGGAAGGGTATCAACCATTTAGGTCACACCAAGCCCTGAAAAATCTAGAGGGGGTGAATAAAGCTTTTTGATGATTTAAAAATAATTAAAACACTCTACCAAAGAAGGAGGAGGAAACAAGGAATACACTTGTGTTTAGAGTGGTTCCAACCTTTGAATTCAAAGGTTATCATTCCACTACCCAATTGTCTCCAATTGGGATTTTGAAAGTGATTAATTTTATTACCTCACAAGAATGTTACATAACATACAATCACCTTCCTTGAAGTAGACTTCACCTAGAAGTAGCCTAAACCCTCCTTGAAGCAGCCTTCTTTGAAGTAACTCCAAGCCCTTGGAGCAACCTTCTCCTCCTAGAAGTAGCTCCACCACCTTGAGATAGCCTTCCCTTGGAAGTAGCTCCAACCTCCCTTGAAGCAGCCTTCCTTGAAGTAATCTCAAGCTCCTCTTGAAGTAGCCTTCTCCACCAAGAAGTAGTTTTAGCCGAGCTCCCTCAAGCAGCCTCCAAAATCTTGGAGTATCCAAGGGGAAAAAGTAGCTTGTACCTGTGAAGGGGGGTTGGAAGAAGGAAATACAACTATTAAGTGTAGCGCTTTGATCCTATATCAAGCGTTAGAATCTCCTATACACTTATGATGAACGTGTCTATGTGTGATGGCTAGGATATTGTAGCTATAGGACAATGCTAGAGCACAAGGAAGAAGACAACAAGTGAATCTTAGCTTGGTTTCTCTCAATAGTGAATGCTGAAGTGTAGCTTGAGTTCTTTAGGTGTCTGAAGGCCTCTCCTATTCATAGGAATGGTTTGTAAGTGTCTAGGGACGTTCTAGGGAGTGTCTAGAGTGTTCCTGTAACATCCCTGACCTGGGTTATGCCTTAACCCTGGAAGTTTTTATTAAGAAAGTTAATTAAATCCTTAATTTTATTTTGTGAAAAGTAATTAAGGCTCAAGAGGAACTTATGTTTCAATTTTGGTCCTGTTTGAATAATGTTGAAGCAATGTTTGCTTATTTTGGACTAAAGTGCAAATTACCCAAGTTGAAGGGTTAACTTGCAAATGTTACTTGATAAATGTTCCTCATGTGTTAAAGCATCATGAGAATGAGTATGATGCAGTGGTATGGCTTTCACAAGCCTGAGTACCAAGAAAGAGCTGACAAACCAATGTTTGTGCATTAAAACCTAGTTTTGGAGTAAAGTGCAATTTACCCAAAGCCTAGGGTTCAATATGCAAATTAACACTTCAATAAGGTCCCTTATGTTTCATGGAATCATGTAGAGCAAAGAAAATGAGAGGGGCGCCTCATTTGAATTAATTTGGAGGAGAGAGAATCTTGATATTAAAATAATCAAGATTTATGCATAATTGAAACCCTAATTCAATTTAATGCAAAAAGAAATATATTAATTAAAGAGCCCTTCAACCAAAATTTGAGGGATGAATTTGAAAATAGGTTGGACTAGCTTGTGCTTTGCAAAGGCACGAAAATATCCAAAGGAAGTGAATAACTCACTCACATTATTATAAGAAAAAGAAATATCCACTCACTTATGGATATTATTATAAAATGATTTAAGGTGCTTAATTTGCTTTTCTTTAAAGCATGGATAATTGAGAGGAATAAGAGGAAAATAATATATCCTCGTATACAAGGAATTGAGGGGGAAGAGGCGGTACTAATTTTGGAATTAAATGATTTTTATAAGGCATTTTCTCTCTCATTGATTTTCTTATAAAACACCCTTTACAAGCCAAATGAAAGGATTTTCCGAATTCCCTTCTTCTATTTGCTTGGAAAACGACCAAGGGAGCTTTGGAGGACCAGGAGGATTACCCCCAACCTGTTGGTAACCTTCTTGACCTTCATTCACCTTGAATCCATGATGGAAATCACAAATCAATGTATGATTTCTTCTTATTTCGATCCCCTCTTCAATTCTAACCATTCCTTTTCACTCAAAGCTTGAGGAAGAGCCTTAAGATAGTGAAAGGAGTTGCATACACCATTGTTGACGTGAGCTTGAAGCTTTGGAGCTCAATTGGAGGTGGGTTTTATAACTTGAACCCTTAATATTGTTATTTCATTCAATTCCTTATCAATTGATGGTCCTTTCTACATTCATGAAATTTTGTTTGGTTAATTGATGCAATCACCATGAAAACCACATCAAGTTTCGTGGGTTATAGCTTGATGATGATGACATCATCATAAGCACACCTCCCCAAATATCAATTGCAAACGGTTTCAACAATTTGGTCCAATCGGTTTCACCAAACCGTTTGGAAACCAAACGGTTTGCAAACCGTTTGGAGGTTTGGACCCCAAACCATTTAAGATGGTTGACCATTTGGATGGGTTGACCATTTGAGGTCAGAACCCTAGTACTTGTTAGGTGAGGATCTAATGATTCCAATTGATTGAATTAATATGTGGACAATCATCTAATTAGAAACCCTAATTGGGTTGGGTGCTGATTTTGTAACTAATTGATTTAATTCTTTGGGTTGATTAACCCAAACGGTCTCAAGACCGTTTGGAGATCACCCAAATGGTCTCAAGACCGTTTGGAGGTAAACCAAGACCGTTTGGAGGTCTAGGGTTGAGTATGGTGAAGTAGTTGAGACCCAAAGATATCAAATGGTAATACAAACAATAGTTAGTCTGATGAGCAATTCAATGATGCAAACCGTAATTGAACTTCACCAATTTTTAATGATAGATGGAGCAAACGGTCTCAAGACCATTTGGAGGTCATCCAAACGACCTCAAGACCATTTGAGGTCAGGTCATGCCCAATTTGAATGATGGACCAATGATTTCTAAGCAATTATCACAATGACTAATATTGAAGGTTCATCGATTTCAACCCTAATTCAATTGGGTTCAAAACCCTAATTAATGATCAATTGAAGATTGAATTAATTCAAGGATGATTCATTAAGCTCACTTGAAGCATGGTGCTTAGGTTCAATTGATGAGTAATTACATGTATTCAATTGATGAGGAGTTAACCTTAGAAACCCTAATCAATGTGAGAGGTTGAGATCCTTTTTGGTCCAATCGATTTTGAGGAGGTTTGGGCCAAACGGTCTCAAGACCGTTTGGGACCAAATGCTCCCAAACTGATTGAGACTCAAACAGTTTCAAGCGCCTACTTTGTCAAACGGTTTCAAGTACTAACTTTATCAAACATTTTCTAAACCGTTAGACCAAGACCGTTTGGAGGTCTAAACGGTCTTAGACCGTTTGAAGGTTATCCATGCAAGACCGTTTGAGGTCTGGTTGGCCAAGAACATTTGGGGTCTAAGTGACCAAGACCGTTTGAGAAATAATTAACCAAAACCATATGGACACTTAAGGTGTTTAAAGATTAATTGTTTAATTGAACATTACATGATGTAATTCAAGGATGATTATGGTAATTGTACCCTTATAAAGATAGGGTGATTAATACCTTATGAATGATTAATCCTTATGATTAAGGAAGTAGTGACATAATACATGGTGTCAACCTTTCAATCAAGTTGAGCTGACCTAATACAATCAAGTCCGATGTAAATATCATTCTATAAAGGATGAGAGAGAAAAAGAACTTCTTACATGAATGATAATCATGTAGAAATTAAGTCTCAACACTTCCAACATGAATGCATGTGTAATTAGGGTATGATCCTTGATAAAGAGACCACGAACCCTAATTAATAAGGTTAATGAACCCTAACTCTATTTCAGGGCAATTCTGAGAAAAACCCTAATCTAGGGTAATAGTGAAACCCTAATTGAGGGTGATGACTTGAGTAATTCTAATTTAAGGTTATGAAATGTAAAACCCTAAATTAGATGAATAGTAAATCCTAATTATAGGTAATTGAATGTGAAAATGCTAATTAGGATGAATAGTAAACCCTAATTGTGGGTTATTGAATGTGAAACCCTAATCAAGGGTAATGTCATGTGAAACCCAAAATAAGAATAATATTATGTGGAACACTGAAGAATGATGTGATGTGAGACTCAAACCCAGGGTGACGCCATGTAATGATATGTGAAACCCTAGTGATGGTATAATGGTCAATACACTAAAGTAGGGTTTGGCAAATATAATCAAATAAGATGAGGATGTTATATCCATGAAGGGTAAAGTTGATGAACCATATGAATGGTAATGTTGATACTCTAATGAATAAGGGTATAAGGGACAAGATGATGCTTAGATCATTATATATCTAACTTCGTGCATGTATAACAACCCTATACACCTTACAAAGATGAGAACATGAAATTCTTAGGAATGATACATGCAACACTAATCAATGATGTGGATAACATCCTAAGAGTTGAGATACCTAAAGTAATTGATAATAGTTTATTATATATCAACAATGCTTAACCATTAGATAAGTCCATATCATTAAAGATAGCTGGATAATTCTAATATGTAACCTATGCACTACATGATAAAAGTGATAGGTTAGTGGTTAAAGTATTAAAAGGGAAATACCTTAATACAAGGTCTGTTGATTGACCTAAGTAAGATGGAGATGAGGAGAAAAGTGATACATCAAGAAATGATAGATATCACATTTAGCATTTCAGGGTGGATATACCTTGATGCATCTCAAACCAACATACTTGGATAAGAAACACATGAAGTGTGTGTTATGTAGTTGTTACAATAAGATTGTAATGAGTTTGATATACTTTGATAAGTATAGACTAATATATCTTGTGAAAAGAGTTAAGCCAAACCAAGAGTATAATGTAATCATATCACGGTAAGAATGAGAAATGAACTTATACCTTTTATTGATAATTGTTGTTCAAGATAGGAGAAGAAAGGGAGTTCTGGGATAACTAGAAAATAACCTCCCATTCCTCTTCAATTTGGTAGCCAAGGTGGTGCACCATGTTCTCCTTCATTCGTGTTGACAAAGTAAAGGCTGAGGCAAGCATGTGGAGGCTTGGAGAAGTTGTTCCATAAGATGAGAACAAAGTGTTATGAAAAAGACAATCATGGAATAACTTGGTGGCCAATTCAGACCTCTTGTTGATCTATCCAGATTTCTTGGCAGACGATCTAGATCTAGATCAAAAGGATCAAGTTCTTCACCAAAAAAACATGTGTCTAGTTGTTGGACAACTACTGCACAAAGGTATTTTCTTCATCGCTTTTGTTCACCGATGTTTTATACGTACAACAGATCCAATGGATAGGGTATAAAGGGAATACTTTTTGTTGTTGTTCTGGTGTGTCCACTTCCTAAAAATGAAAAACGAGGTACCCTAGCACACCATATATGGTCTTATAATTAAATTCTCCATAATATCCTACCACACCTCGATTGGTGGGAGTATAATATGTACGGACTCATCAACTAGAAATATACATAACAATATAATTTCCATCCTGGGTACTCAGTTCATGATAGCTACCTCATGGGTATAACCATATATATATATATATATATACACACACACACACACACACATATATATATATATATATACATATATATATGTATATTTATATTGTGTGTGTGTTTATATTTAATACATGTGTGGGGAACGAATAAGCCCCCACTATATATATATATATATCACACTTCTCAATCACATTGCCATATACAACTAGAGACACAACCTTGACCGTACTCATGTATATAATCAATATTAGGGTAGTAAGGGGAGTCATACCTCATATGGATCTTCAATCACCCATGTATATACTCAATAGTATCTGTATCCGGCTACCTTCTCACAATTAGATATTGACAAAAGGATACCCATTTCACTACCCAGACTTCAAGATATTGGGGTACTTATACAATCACATAAGACTACATGAATTAGGGCCCATTTGATTAATTTAGCCTTTCACTCATATTTCATGAATCAAATAAGGTATTAAATATAATATAACACCATTCTATGGCATTCATTAGGCATTAAAAACCTAAAACCCTTAGAAAGTCCTAAATTGTGTGCAAAGAGGTTAAAGGCTTAGCCAAATCATCATTTTTGGAAATACAAAGGCCAAACCATCACAAAATTTTAACATTATATATAAAAGGTAGAAATATCTTCCCTTTCATAAATACACCAACTTGCAAAATTTTGACGATAATTACCTTAGCATGAGAGAGATGCAAAAAAAGTAGTAAAATCCCTAGAGACATTATTTTAGAGCAAGAAGCACATATATTTTGAGAATTTCAGCATTATATCAATAAGGCAAGCTCAACATTTTCATCTTAGATACACATGCATCGATAAATAAGGTAAGAATCATGAATCTCTCATCAAGTAGTCCAAACAACCCATAGAAACACATTTTAAAGCCCTTTTACCATGTATTTAGCAGTATTACGAGTTATATGTAGCATACGCAAGCAAAGAAGGCTAATTATGTGTTGTATCACTCGCCTTTTGTGAAGGATGTAAACTTCAATAAGGAAAACATGAATTGAATCTCCAAAATGCCACCAAATAGCCTACCAACGTCCCTCTTAGCAAATTCTAGCTCCAACTAGGCCAAAGAAGGTAGAATGAAGAGAATCTTAGGAAAATGAAGAGATTTCCACCATGGTTAGCCAAAAAGCATCGACAAATAGGGTAGCATAGAGAATAAGATAAATAAATGGTGAAAAAACATGGAGATCTAACCTAGAAACAATTTAAGCTTACTTGAGGAGATGTTTCTTCACTTAGACCTTAAAAACCAAGCCAAAATGCCAACCAACAAGCACATGAATGGAATATACCCTTGGGAATGTTTTCCTCTTGCTCCAACATCACCTCAACATATCAAAAAGATTCAAATGATCTCTAAGAATGATGAGGTCACCTATATATGTCAGGGGAAGAAAATATAAGGCCCCTGACCTATCTTTGTGCTTGTGTGTGGTTGCTTTACTTAATAAGATGCTTAAACCTTAAATATTATCTTTTGAGATGTTTTTATAACATGTGACAATCTTGTGTTTTTATTTTTGCCATGTTTGGATGACGTTTGAGCCATGTTTGCTTGTTTCATACCAAGTTGCAATTTACTATGAGTGAGGGTAATCTTACAATTTGTCACATGAAGAGTGTATTTCTTGTGCTTCAACAACATGAAACAGAGAATAATGTTATGGGGCACCTTGTTGGACCTTCGTTGATGAGGTGGCATTGATGTTAGGGTTTTCTTGAGTTGCCTTGTTGATGTGTATTGACCTTGCTAGGGTTTGAGTGTGTAGTGACCACAACGCTACTCTTGGATGAAGTGTTGTGATCGCGACACTTGTCCTAAGTGTTTCTTGCTTTGGCCATGGTGATCTTGATGTGGTTTGGTCAACATGGGATTAAGAGAGAAAGATTTCTCCCCCTCCCTCTCCCATGCCCGTGGTGGAGGTCGAATGCTCGTGAGGGTGGTAAATCAAGGCGGCAACTGGGATTCAAACCCAGGTCCCTTTGTTAGGGGACACTGTGCTTGACCACTTGAGCCACTCCTTGTCAGCCGTTTGGTCAACATGGTTTGTCCTTTAGTGATGTTTTTTGACCATGTGGTGATGTGGTGACCTAGTTTTGCAGTCGCTACATGGGGTTGTTGGTTAAATTGGACATTAATGTACCCTTTGTTTTGATGATGACAAACATTTCACACTTGTGGATCTAACATGTTATTTGAGTATTTCAGGGTTCAAAGGAATAAGGAAATCCTACTAAGTGGAAAGATGAAGATCAATGCAAATTGAAGATCAAATGCACTTAATTGTATAAATGTTCATGATTGTACTCAAATATAAACATTTGTACAAAAATATAATGTACAAGTACTTAGACATCACGTAAATCAAGTGTTAGATCTTTCCTACCCATTTATAACCCTTAGATAGGTTTCCCCCCAAAGTTAGAGTCACCATCACTCATTGAAAACACACTTAGTAGGTGATTCAAAAGTCTAAAATAGGGACACCCTCAGTCAAAAAAATTGTTGACCAAAACACACACAGTCAAAGTTTTTGTCGACCGAGAACTACATCGGTCAAAATTGTGAGCATTGTTCAACAACTTACACAATTGTGCTCAAAATTAGTCTTCGGTCGAAAATAATCTCAAACGAGTAAGCTTCGGTCTAAAGATACTGACTGTTAGACTGAGTGGTTGGTAGTTGGGAGTTAGAAATAGACGTTGCAACACTTTTTCCTTAAACCCAGGTTCGGTCGAAGAAATTCTCAACCGAGACACATTTTGGTCGACAAACTTGTCGATCGAGCAAGGTTCTAGATTGTTCTTTTGAAGAACAAACAAATTAGCAATTGCTAGTCAACTAATTTACAACTAATGGCTAGTTAAGCACTAAGTAAGCACTAGGAACTATGTCATCCAACTCACAAAAACAAGATTTACTTAAGCGGAAGTGAATCATTTGCAGCGGATTACTGAAAAATCTCTAAAAACTAAAACTTTTTGGCAAAGAGATCCGAACATAGGAAATCTTTTTCATCAATAACCATAGTATAACATTTACATCCTGGTTCATAAGTACATTACTTGTACCATCTCTTTTCGAGGATTACATCATCAGCTGCACTTTTAACATTATATACAGACAACATAAGAATCTCGAGGCATCAAGCCAAAATCTCAGATCGATTCATTAAAAACACTAACTATAAACTCCGAGGACCTGAGAGTACAGAGACGACACATAGGACTACTATCTATATGACTTGACAGACAATATCTCCACCTGAGATATTATTGTTGTCCCTGATGCTGTTGTTGTTCTTTCTCTGTTATAGGGTTTCTGCCTCTTCGTCCGCGTCCACCTAAAAACATTGGATCCCACGAGGGTGAGACAATTGTAAATTGCCCTAGCGGGAGATATAACTCTCCACCAAAACATTGTTATAGCAGTTTATATAATAAAATTAAGCAGGATTCTTATATATTAACAACAATATTAATCATTGAATGAACAGAGTAAAGTAATCTCCTTTCCTAAGGAGCACATTGCATCTACCCATGGTAGAATCATAGTTCATCCATCTACTTACAACGAATATAAAGAGATATGAATAACATTTATCAACTAGAAATGCATAAAAGAAATGTAACATCAGCCAATAAATTTCAGTATTCAATCCTTAAGCAAACATGTTATACGACTGATTACATTTTACAATCACACTTATGCCCTGAGGAGATGAGGTATACCGCTCATACTCCAACCGACCACTGCGTAGTCGAAATCGGTACCATACAGGGTCAATGGAAGAGCCGGCTTCCAAGACCTCCCACATCTCGGTCAGTGCGAGACCACATGCAGGACATCTTGTGTCTCTACTATATAGCTTTCCAGGGTATACTGGCAACTTCACTATAGAGTTACAGTGGCGTGCTGCACTCTCTTCGCGATCGAGAGGCTTCATGTTTACCTCCATCGATCCGACATTAATATCATTGGGAGATGTGTACTGCATCTATCCCAATCATCAAGAGATTTGTGATACATCCATCCCAGTACAATAATGAAGGATTGAGAGGTTTAATGTTTACCTTCTATCAATTCCCTCATTAGGACGTCAGGATATATTCGCCCATTACCCCCACATATTCAAAATATGCGTTCCGGGTTTTGCCGCGGAGCACCCGTTTCACCATCACCAAATTACTGACGATGATGGATCTATGGTCAGGGCTCTACATGATATGATTTCACTTGATTAATTAAGTACATTAGCATATTCTTTTAGCATCAGCCAAGTTCTCAAACATAACTTATTCAGGCAAATGCTACAAAGAAACATGTACTATTTTCATCAATCACTTCTCAGTCTTTATACGACATTGGGATCTTAGTCCCTCATTTCATTTCTTGAAAGTCCACATCTCTAAACAACATCATTATCATACTTATCAAATCTGGGTATTCATACCCTCAGTTAATCCCTAATCACTGTTACCACTTGTTAGGTAACTATTACCTCTAGGTCCTCAGACCGAGGTATACATGATACTTGTTACACAAGCATCTCACATGGCTTACAAGGCCCATTAAGTGTCTTGTCACCTTTCACTAGGCAACAACTTACTCATATGACTCATAAAGTCCATGCCCATTTTGTTACTTTTACTAAGCAACAACAACATTAAGGCACATAAGGCCAATCAACATTTTTATTATATAAATGTCATAGCTCAAATCTGGCTATGTTCATCATCTCATGATATCTGCATGGTTAATAAACACGACGACAGTCATAAAAGTCACTTATCACATCATGTGATACAATAGTAACACCACCATTTCTTTATCAAGATTAGGGTTTACTATCAAATAGGATTTTCCATTCCATTACCCAATTTAGGGTTAGGATTTCCCCTTTTCTCATTAATTAGGGTTTCATGTTTATATTATCTAACCAACCCTAATATATTGCTCCACTCCTCTAGGAGCATTTATTGATATCACAAGTATTCACTCATGCTTGTAACTCTCATCATATATCATTTAAGGATATCCTTTATGTTTCTTCCCCTCTCCAAGAGAGAAGTTCGACAACTAATTAGTCTCACAAGTTATCTCAAAATATGTATCCAACCCTTTGGGACATGCCAGACTTTATGTATAAGAGGCGTGGGCTTGGAAAACCCTAATTCCAATCCCTTCACTAAGTGCAATCCCAAAAATAGTCTAATGTTAGAGAACTTGGACTGCAATATTGATTGGTCGATCAAGCTACCTGATCAATCGATCAGGGTCCTTCTAGGACTCAAAAAGCATTATGATCGATTGACCAAGTTACTTGATCAGACGATCAGGTTAGTTCAAATCCAAATTTGAATTGCCTTCCAATTTGTAACTTCCCTATTAAATTATGTCAAATGACAAAGTTACTTGATCGACTGACTGAGCCAGTTTAATGCAAAATTCAGTTGATCAACTATGAATTAGTTGATCCATTAACTCGACTAATGTGATCAACCAAACAAACATCCAGATTGCTCAGTCAGACAAGAAGCAACCTATTTATGATTCATAACCATTCTAATCATTTATGTGATTGTAAACTTCAATTCCCTTATGCATCATTACGTGTGCGACCAAGTAGTTTCCTAATTACATTGAGTGATGTACAAAAATTGATAAGCAAAGATTGGTGTCTAGTCACACATCATTGCCAACCAAGTAATAGGAATGAGTTGGAGAGAAACTATAGCCTATAAGTGACCAATATTACCATGTGAGTATAATCCTTTTGTAACAGATACCTATATTGCAAATTAGGCATGAAATATCATCCTCTTAACATTCAATCTATGTTCCTTGAACTAGAGTATACTATTCAATATATTGCAATCTCATTGTCATATCATGACTCACACGAGCATGGCCATGCATTTCATTGTCTCGCTTATCAAGTGACCATGATATTTGTAACATCCTCATTTTTCATGCACTTATTTTTTAATGACCACATTTGTGCTTAATTGGTAAACTAGGTTTTACCTGAATGATTACATGCTTGATTAGATTGAACATCGTTTAGACTTGATTAATGATAGTAGATCAATTGTGATGTTTAAAACCTAATAATAAACTCTAACTATGATTTTAGTTTGAATAATTAGGGTTTCAGAAATGTAAACCCTAATTGGCAAAAAATAGGGTTTTGATAGTACATGAATATGGAATTTGATCGGGATAGAAGTGTGGTAAATGATTTTTCGTATTTTCTACAAATTTTTATTTAATTGAATTTTGGATATGATATGGATAACTCAATCATGCATATTGGAGACAATTTTTAGAATATTTGAGTGTTCTTTGAATGTGGTTCTTGGTCGAACTATACTTCAACCAAAATGCTGACAGAGTGCTTTTCAGCAGTGTAGTGTTTTATTTTAATTATTTATTGGTAACTCCAAATGATCTAAAATTTTAATTGGAGATCTGAAACTCAATTATAAACAACATGTAAAATTTTCATAATTTTTGGATGCGTTTAGACCTTATCAGTAGACGGATTACAGTAATATTTTTTATGATAGAAAATTCAGCTGAAATAAGAATAAGTATAGTGAGGGGTCAATGTGCAATTGACCCAAGTAGCTAAATTGCTCTATATGGTCAAACTAACACACAAGGAGCTCTCATAATTCGTGATTCAATCCAAAGAAACGAAATCCTAGAGAGAGCAAGAGAGTTAGGGTTTGAGAGGAGAAAGTGATGGAGATGCTGACCTAGGGTTTTGCGGTCCGAGGAATGATGAAATCATGTAAGTTTAGCTTCTTTGGATATAGTTTCATGGTGAATCTTCTCTCAGATGTCAAGATTCCGTCCCTCCCCTGTTTGGATTTGAAATCATATCAAATCAAGTCCTTGTCTCACTCTTTCTCTCCTAATCTTCAATTCTAGGGTTTCCGAGTTGAAGGGAAGAAGAAAGTGGCGATTGCTAGGGTTTTGATATGGATTCGAGATTTTCAGATATGTGATATGTTTTTAAGCTGTTTTACAGCTTAGGGGTGAGTGGGTAAAAGAATATTTCAGTCAATTGTACTCAATTATATGGTTTTAATATATATTCTCGATTTCTCCCTAGATGACAATAAATAAAAAGAACTGTTCTTGAATTCAGTTTATAGAATACTTCAATTCATGTTCCAACTATGATATGAAAACATTTATATGATGACAGGGATATAGATATCCATGTATCCTGAATACTTTTTAGTTTGGGATGGTGTGATCTCAGTTTCGCAGGAGTTGTTCTTTAAATGTAATATTGAATATAGTGAGGATTATATTTCCATACTTGTTTATCTCTAATAATGTAGGATTCAATGTTATTAGTAAGTTTTTGAATATCTAGTCTTTTAATTTGAAATTACTATCTTGTTTTATTTCAATTATCCAAGAATGATAAATGTCTGATTCAGTACTTTAGACTACATTATTATTTTACTCATTCACTGAGTGAGTAGGATCACCCCTCTACTCAAAATTTTTAGGGAAACTGAGGGGATTGAAGATATTATTGCATCAGAGTAGATCTTCCACAAGAGTTAAGTCTGAGTATAGTTAAGTTCAGTTGGTCCTTGTCACTCTAGGTCCTTGTAAAGAAATGAGAGAGAGTTGTAAATGATGATGTATAACATTATTCATCTTTTAGCAATATATGCGAATTAGCAAGTCTTATGTGCTTAAAAGTATGAGAAACATAATGAATATTCATACATGCATTTTTATTTTTGAAATCAGATTAGAGAAATCAATGCTTAGATTCCCTTGCAAAGTTAGTTTATGTGGTTCAATGCGAGAAAACAAAGAGTTTGAAAAAGAACAAAAAGTTAAGGGTGATCTTTGTATTACGTTAAATCCTCAATTTATGCCCTAATCTCATGATTAGTGGTAATTATGAGATCGGGGTGTAACATATTTACAAATTTTCCTAATCTCATATCCTTTATCGTCACAACTAATAAAAGGGTCAATTTTAAATAATTTGGTTATTATTATGCACTGTAAAATTTACCACTAAGAGCTAATGTGTAAATACGATGACACCTAAAATTTCAAGATCTAATTCGTTTAATATAATAAAGAAGTAATATCTAAGCTTTATCTACTACTAATAATATTAAATAATATGACCACCTAACTCAGAAACTATCTTTACGGGAATATTGTACACACTATTGTGATCTCAATATCAAATTTGAGACCTAATGGAGTCTATTTGACTAGGTAATTAATTTATAGAAGATAATGATGATCTAATGAGAAATTTTTCTCTTCTTCTCGAATATCTATTCTAGTGGGTATTATTTAGTCAATAGATTGGCACTTGCATAGACCCACTTGATCACAATCATCCACCATTGTCCCGCCTTCTTCAACCTTTGTTCTCCTTAGAACAGGCTTCCCTATTCCAATCGAACTTGATTTCCTGACAACTCTCCCAACCATTTTGGAAACCAATTTGATCATCGCCTTCAGGAGATCATTCTGCACCATATATGACCCTATATGAACCCTAATTTTCCCAATCGAAGAACACCCAATTCTGTTGTCATCTCCTCATGTGTGAAAAATTCCATCCTCTTCACCACCTCTACCAAATCCATTGCTTCTACACCATCAACATGATAGTGCAAACGCTACCCCCACCTTCTTTTAGGGATGTAACTTGCTGGACTTATGCCCTAACAAGTTGGAGGCAAACTCTCCATGGAGCACATAGGTGGAGGGTACTATAGGAGCTCAAGTCATGGGAAAAAAAACAAGGCATTTCAACAATGCCTTCTAAAGTTTGTCAAACCTTCTTGGTTCTTGCATCTGAGGTAGTTCAATAAGTTCGATCTCCCTTGTAGCTATGATGTTTTTTTTGTGGGCGATGATGATGGGGTCTCCCTTCCATGGTTCCACCATGAGCACGGTCTTATATTCTGGTTTTATCTCATGAAGCCTTTTTTTAGTTTGGGATGGTGTGATCTCCACCTCACATTGTAGGGATTCACCAACTTTGTTTCTCTGATGTACAACATGGTAGATATCTGGTTCACACTATCCTAGTGTTCTCCAACCTAACAGAGGATCATCAGATTCACCCAGGCTTGTTGGGGCCAATTTTCCTATCCTTTTTATCCTATTTTCTCGTTGCTAGAGACCAATATCCAATTTTCTAGTTGCCATCATTATGAATACATCTTGATACATGCTCTTATGTTGAATTGTGACTACTAGATAATACCATATTACAAATGCTAATCCTAATATAATTCGACCTAATAGTGCATCCTAATGCCTAAATCATCAATAAAATCTTAAACATATACAACTTAGGTGTACAATGTTGGGAAATATGGGCACAGAGTATGGCAATGGAAACAAAATTTTTATCTATCTGTATTCCCATAACAACAAGATTGCATCAACTACTATGATATAGGAAGGATGGCTTAACGAGTTTATACCTGGTCCTAGAGCAAGTCCAACAAAAACTTGTGGTAATGCAACTATCTTCTAGTTTCTCTTAGACAATGTCTATGCAGCTCCTAGTATTCTCCATGGACAAAAGACAGGACATCTTTAGCAGCGACTCCTGCAATCTCACCACGGACTACAAACTACCGTTGTCCCCCTAGTAGCAGCCAAAGGACTCCTGCCTCTAGAGTAGTCCACATGGACCAACTAGAACTCATGTCATTCTTTGTAGAATAGACATGAAAGAGTTGTCTCTCCCATTGGCGTACTAGTCACCAACTTGCTCTCCCACAACTATGATCCTCACTTGTTCTCTCTGGTTGCTATCCCTCCCTAGTTGGGTAGGACTTGCTTGGGCTCTATTGATTACCACAACCAGAGAGGACAATAATTGTCAGAGCAAATGATTCTCAATTGCGTGTGTTTGGAAGCCCCCAATACCCCTCTATTTATAGGCATGGTTAGGGTCATGATTTCCAGTATGTTCGGAATCTGTGTGGGAGTGGAAGGGACTGGAAGATCTTGAATTTTCACAACATGCAACACCCGAACCGGTCATCTGGAAACTCAAACGTCTGTATGATACGTGAGCCAATCAGTTCACACTATGAGACAATCATCTTGTAATTTCATAATCATACACGAATTTGGCACATTTGTTTCCACTTAATGCGAGCATTAATTTCCTTATATCAATAGAACTGTTCAATCAAAATGATCAAACTTTCTCATGAATTTGGGAAAGATACTAGAACCTTCCTCTAGCCAAACTGAGCCGATCAGTTCATCAGGTGAACTGGTCGTCTCACTCACCCGAGCTGATCGGTTTGCCAAGGAGCCAATTAGTTGGTGCCTTATTTTTGTAGAACTCCAGCCAATTCAATTCCAATCATCCTAACACTCCAAATGTTTGTCTCAACACTTGAGTCGATCGTTTGGCACTCCAGACGGTCGTCTCATCGTATGAGTCGATCATTTGGCAGTGCAGTCAGCCAATATGTTGTGTGAATTAAATACCTAATCACTTTAGTAATCAATCCAATTATTATTCAAGTTTAACTCCTCTTCTAGATGAGTTCCTATGTGTGTGACTCTATAATTCCCATATCACATTGACAATGAATGTCCATAACTAACTTATGACATCATAATCATAGAGCGGTGCCTAGTCGCACATCAGTGCTACCCAAGTGATTGGAAAGTTGGAAAACAACTTCAAAAACTGTGTAAGGTGTTACAATGATTGTATAATTCCTTTGTCATCGATATCTGGGATGAACTCGAGGCATGAAATAGTCATCCTCTCAAAGTTCAATCCATGTTCCATGAACCAAGAGCAGGCTATCTGAGATAATGTGACCTCAATATCATATATTGATTCACATGTGCTTGCACATGCATTTCTCAGTCTCGCTTATCAAGTGGACATGATATCAAACTATAGTAGGAGAGATAAATACCATCTTTGACACTCAAAATTGATCCCCATGTGTCAAAGCTACCCAATCATCACCTTTATGGAAACTTGTATTTTATGATTATGTTTGATGATGTAAAAGTATACCCAATGACATGTGATGAGTGTATTGACTTCAAGTCTAAGAATCACAATCTACACCTTCACTATGAGAGATGACTATGACCACCAATGTTGGTTTCCATGTGTCATTATCAAGGTGGGTCTATTTGATACAATGTTCCCTAACATGTATATGTGTGCTTAGTTTGATATGCCATATCATGACTAATGAGATTCTATCATCAACCAATCACACTCCAGTCTTATGTGTTACTGGTGTCTATCTACCTTCCATAGTAACAAATGACTAGGGACAAAATAAAAATGTACATACTCTTAGCATTTGTAGATCACATTCTCCAAGTCATGTACTTGAAGACATACATCATTGAGTAATGTCATTCTTTAGACATTCATAATGTTTCCTCATTATCTCATAACTTAATGAAACAGAATGAATTGGAAGCTTGCCTTTATGATTATTAATCAAATCCTTTATGGTATATGCCATGCCAACCATCATATGATTGGCTCTCTGGGCATATCTTACCAACAAACTCCCACTTGCACTTAGAGCTAATCACCCATGAATCTCATTCTTAGTGATCTAAACATGTCCACCATGCTTTTGCTGCGCAAGTGCTAATCCATCGAGTTAGCAACTTTTTGCTTATTAGTCAGTATATTGCATCTTTCTTATCTCTTCTCTATGAGATGGAACCTCCATAATATGGTATCTAATATTCCTTTCCTAATGCTCCATTGTTGTCACAATATTTCTAATGAGTCATCAATGGTTGGAACATCTATAAGTGCATCATATGAACTTCTAGATCCATACAATATCACTTTGTGTTCATATCACAAGTATACTCAGCTTCTATTGTAGAATAGCATTAATGGCTATTAGTTCAGGACCCTTCCAACTAGTAACACTTTTCTTTATAATCAAACATATTTTATTGCAATCATTTTTGTCATTTTGAAAGCTTGCATCAGTGTAACCCTTTATACCCAACTCTTCCTTTACTGCTATCTTTAATGATTAGTAGTGTTTCCTTAAGTACTTCCCAAGTACTAATAGGTACCTTTTAATGATATTCCAATAACTCTTATTGGATTTCAATATTATCTTGTCATGTCCAATACACAAAAGATTATAATGGATAGACTCTTTTATAACATTCATTATAGATCCACTTCTATAGCATATGGCATCTTATTTGTGATATTTCCATTCTTCACAAGAATTGGAATTTTATGGTTCATGAGAGACAAATCCATATTCTCTCTCATTGAATCCTACATGTTGAACTCTTTCAACATTTTGCTATTATGTGTGCTCAAACTTACTTTGTGAAACTTTCAACACCTATCTCTATAGATCTTGATCCCTATCTCATAGGATGTTTCATCAAATTCTTCATTGTTGAACATGTTTTGATGCCAGTTCTCGATATTCACAATATTGAGATGTTATTTCTCATCATATGTGGAATATTCATATATGCTTCCACTAAATCGTTTATAATCACATATTTCATCTTTTATCTTGATTCAAGTCAAACTCTTTTACTATTTTTGTCAAGTCAAAAGATCCTTCCTCTGATTTTCTGATTTCAATCCCAGATTGAACTTGGTAGTTTATAGACTTTGTTTGCATTCCTTAAAGTTATAAAACCTTTTGGCTGTATCACGTACACATCCTCTCATATATTCCTTTTAAGGACCCAATTTCAATCTTCATATGGCAAATCTCTTAGTCTATTTTAACTTCAACAACAAGCATGACAATTGGTAAAGAAATTTCTATCATGTTCAACAACTTGAACTGATTTGAAAAACATTTTCAACCAAAATTTCCTTTTATTTTATCCATGTAGGTCTTTCCCATAAGACCCAACTTCACCCTATGGGTATTACCCTTTAGGTGGCACTACCAATGTCCTACCTTGCTAGTTTACATGGACTTCAAAACATCTTTGAGCTATTACTCAGATTATGGTTCTCAATAGCTTGTAGTTGATTAGTTGGCTCATCCTGTCATGACCAACCTATCTTAGTTGTTGGATTCCCAATCCTCAATTTCATACATGTTCTACTAGAACTAATTTATTATGTGTCATATGATGAACTTGAGATTCTACAACAACTTGTGATTAGTTATCATTATACTCTCTTTGTTGACCTCAAACATTTCAAGTTCTAATTTTACTCCCACTGACTCTATAGGAACTTAGTTATCCTATCAATAAAACATTTTTGTTATTGGATTGGGATTAATAGTAATATTCAACAATTATGGTGTGTGGATAAAACTCTTCAGGAAATTGCTTTCTACCTATAGGTTTTAATCCATAAGACATAATGGGACATTCTCATATAGAAATTGTCGGGGAGGAGTGGTTGAGGTGGTTTGGCACAGTGTCCCCTCATGAAGGGACTGGGGTTCGATACCCAGCGGCCACCTCCAAAATGGTACCCGTCACGCAAGCTGGCCAAGTGTGCACTTTAACCGGTTCCTGGGTGGGCGGGGCGCTCAGAGCCCAATAGTTTACACTATCTGGGGGGGGGGGTCACAAAAGCGGTACTTCTACGGGGGCAGTTCTCTCATTAATCCAAAAAAAAAATCTCATATGGTGTCTTATAAACCATTCAGATGATACATAATTTAGTGATAGGCATATTTATGAGGATACAAGAAGATTAGATTAATTGATAATTATATCTTGGTATAATTCCTTCATTCTGACACATCACCATGTTCAAATGGATTTGACTTGTGATATGTTATCACAGTTCCTTCTTGAAGGTTCTCAAGGTATTGATGTAAAGTATTTCAACATTTGATCTCATCAAAGTTTCTTAATACTTTTATCAAAGTTATACTTCATTTGTAATCTCCTTGAACACTTCAAGAGATTTATGCTTTCTATTTTACTAAGTACATATCATCATATTACCAGCAAGTGAAATAATGTATAAGTAATTATCTATAGCATTCATTCCATAATATCTTCATGCATCATATGTATGAGGTCTGGTGGAAAACTTATCCTCCCACTACATCTAGTGAAGGATGTTTTGTCATGTTTGTGCGTAAGTAAGACTTGCAACCTTCCTTAAGTTCATTAACCAAGGGAATCTAGATTAACATCAATATGTGTTCTAGATATGCATCTTTTATATATATGTTCAAGATGGCTAATGCTAACTATAGTTTTGAGTTATCAATTATAATCCTTTGGTACAAACATTATAAACATTCATCTTGAGATTCTTTAATACAAAGACCATTTAGATGTTTGGGCATAGCCATACAAGATCATTAGAAACATCAAACACCCACTTTATTGATTTGTCATCCTTGTCTTACAAGATATGCTTTAAACTAAATGTTTCTATTTGTTGGCATAATGAAATAGAAGTTCTACTAACTCTATTACCTGCCCATTGGGCTAAGATAAATTTAAATATAAACTAAAGCTCCAATAACTCTTGCTCCGCCTTGTCCATATTTTCCCTTCTATGAGTGGTTTTACTTCTTGTTAAATCATGCACATCAAATATGTCATATCTCTGCTTGGTATCACATACCAAGATGAAGAAGTAATCAAATTTATCTTATAATGCTTATACCTAAAGTGGAGCCCTTAGTGCCTTCCTTCTTCCTCTAAACAGAGTGGGCAATTTCTTTTCCAATGTCTAGGCTGGTGACAATCGTGAAAATTGCCTCGTTTCTTCACTCCTCCCTTTGCTTTGAGATATGAAGATTGGACTTCTGGACAGCTTGACAACTCTTCTTAGCCTTGCTTTTAGACTTCCCCTTTGTCTTTCTGGTCACCATCACATATTTGGGCTTGTCTTTCTTCATGTGTCCCTCAGCTGTTCTCAACATGCCCAACAACTCTATCAATGATTTGTCAAAGTCGTTCATGTTGTAGTTCATGACAAACTGATTGTATGGTTCTAGCAAAGACTACCGAATCACATTAGTGACCAACTCTTGACCCAAAGAGAATCCCAATCTAGCTAGGTTCTCCACATACCCAATAATCTTGAGCACATAAGGACCTACTGAATCTCCTTCTGCCATGTTACATTTGAACAGTGTCTTGGAGACATCATATCTTTCTTGTCTTTCCCGATCTTAGAACATGTTTTTGAGATGTGTAACCATCTCAGTGACATCCATGTTCTCATGCTGCCTCTACAACTCATACTTCATGGAGCATAGCATCAAACATTTGACATCCATGACATCCTCAATATGCTTCTTGTAACCATCCCTATCAGCTTTTGGTGTAGTTGGAAGGGGTTCATCTGGTTCTAGCATTTTCAAGACATAGAGCTTGCACTCCTGTGTGAGAACAATTGTCAATGTCCTGAACCAATCATGAAAGTTCTTCCCATTTAGTTTTTACTTCTCAAGGACCAATCACAAAGAAAATTGATTGTTGTTGGTTGCCATTTAATTCTATAAAAGAATTTACAATTTTATGACAACTCATTTTGATTCGATTAATTAATATTTTGACTATATCAATTAGGTCTTTAATTAACTATCATTCTCAATATTTTGTTCAAATCAATAACCTTCAAGTATCAATTCAAAAACTTGTAGCAAATCAATTTTCTAAAGAGCAAGATCCAAAACGATTCGATTATCACCCGACCAACAACATAATAAATAAACAATCATTAAGGTAGGAAATTTGCCAATTACATCATATGTAATTCTTGATGGATAATATGTGCATCTCTTTGACATAATTGTTGGTATGCTTTTGGACTTAGGCGCTATAAGAATCACCAATTTAAGCCTGACCCAAAAGCCAACACGATAGATATGCACCCTACGAAGGAAGAACCTACATGTCTACCATCACACTTCCATGAGGTAGATGATGCACCACGCAAGGGCGTAACCTGCGCTTAGTCAAACAAGCTTTTCGTGTGTGTTGCAATTGGAAAACATCTTAGACTTAATATATTTTGATAGAGGGATTTATATATATGTCATATATATACATATACTATATCCAATCACTACATATATAGTACGTATCATATACATGCTATATCCCACAACGTAAACATGTAATATAAAACAAAAAGTGATGGTCATGGCCATGTCTACTATAATTCCTTAGGGCCAGAAGGAATTACTACCACCTAAGTCAATCATCACATCACCTGTATGAACCTGTTGTTGGTGTAGATCTCTGCTTGTCAATCTAGGTAGATCAGTTCAACCCTTGAACTGGACGTCTCGCCGCTTGGCTGGTCAGTTTGTTGCCAAGAATGGTTGTCCGACCTCGTTTCCAAGTGATGTATGGACACCTTCCAGACGGTTGGTTGGGTCCACCAGCCGGTCATCTGGCCTTTTGTCCAACCTATGTTTAGAATCATTTCAAACGGTCTCTTGGGACTACCGGGTGGTCAAATCACTCCATTGTTTTGTCCTCCATGGTCCTCCATATGGTCATCTCGTCTCACAAACTGGTCATCTAGCAATGGTCATCTTCTTCATCTTTGCAAGAAAAGAAACTATCCTATTGCTATTTTATTACATTGTAAAGAGAAACCTTGAGTTACCTTCGAGGGGAGAAAATGTGGGAAAGAATTAACTTTATGTTGGGAAGAAGGAGGTAGAGGCTCGGTATGCAAACCGAGATAAAACTAGAATAATACCAAATCAACCAATCACACACATATATTGGGTTATTGGCCATAACCATGCTACACATCCACCATCAAAACCACTTTTAGGGAATCATGTGTAAATTGCATATATACATATATATATATAAATAAATAATATATATATATATATATATATATATATATATATATATATATATATATATATATATATATATATATAGACACACACACATATATATGTATATATAAGAAACCTCGAGTTACATTTGAGGGGAGAAAAGGTGGGGAATAATTAAATTTACATTGGGAAGAAGGAGGCAGAGGCTCAGTATGCAAACCGAGATAAAACAAGAATAATACCAAATCATCCAACCACACACAGATCTTGGGTTATTGGCCATAGCCATGCTACACATCCACCATCAAAACCACTTTTAGGGAATCATGTGTAAATTGCATATATATATATATATATATATATATATATATATTAGTTCGAATTATGTGGTCATTGACTGAATACACACATGAGACATCTTAAATATTCACATTATATGCAATAAATAAATGACAAACCTAAAAATCCGATCATATCGATTATCCTAAAATATAGTAAATTGACGTGGCTCTGATACCACTATTGGGAAATATGGGCACATAGTACGGATGCGGAAACAAATTCTTTATCTATCCATATTCCCATAATAGCAAGATTGTGTCAACTACTATGAAACAGAAAGGATGATTTAACAAGTTTATACCTGGTCCTGGAGCAAGTCCAGTGACAACAACTTATTGCAATGCAACTATCTTCTAGTTGCTCTTGGATGGTGTCTGTGTAACTCCTTGTCTTCTCTATGGACGGCATACTAGAAAGCTTCTATAGTGATTCCTGTGGCCTTGCCATGGACTACAAACTTACATTGTCATCCTAGCAGCAGCCAAAGGACTCCTGCCTCTAGAGTACTCCACACAGACCAACTAGAATTCATGTCGTTCTTTATAGAATGGACATGAAGAAGTTGTCTCTCCCACTGGCGTACTAGTCACCAACTTGCTCTCCCACAACTATGATCCTCAATTATTATCTCCTATCGCTATCCATCCCTAGTCAGGTAGGTATTGTGTAACGACCCCGCCTCCCGGTAACCCCCAATTAAGGGAGACCAAGAGGTTAGAGCCATTATCCCAATTAATAGGATCAAAGGTTTGACAAATAATCAATAATAATCATCAAATTCTACCAACTAAACTGAAAGGATGTAATGAAATAAAACTTTGCATACCTTTTTCAAAATTTGGATATCTACTGCTATCCACATCTGGAGTCTATTCTAACTAATCCTCCTTTGTACTTTAGTTCTTATTTAATTCCACATATGCCACTTTACTATTTGTCCTTTTCAATCTTGCACCTAAAACACCGACAAACAAAACGTCGATCAGCATATCGAAATATGTCGGTATGTGGGGACAACCAAAACTTTACAAATATGGCTAACAACCTAATCATCACAATCAAGGTAATTTAACAAGTCAAATTACGTTTTCAATGTGTCATTCTCCACCGCTTTTTCCCTAACCCTGGAATACCCCCCTCTAGGGTTTCTCTTTTGCCATTGACTTAAGGCCACCTTCTCAATCCTGAGCTTGGTGCTTGGGGTCACCCTTTATGGTGCCCTTTAGTCATGAAATATCATAGGCCACCTTCTCAATCCCGAGCTTGGTGCCTGGGTTCACCACTCATGGTGCCCATTGGCCTTCCCTCCTGGGCTTGACCTTTGGCATCATCCATCAGGGTGGCATGTAGGTGCAAGAATTCACACTTCTAATATTATTGTGATAATCATAGTGACTTTATGATTTGCAAGTATGAATCAATCCAAACTGATAAGTAGCATTTAATGCGATGAATCATCTGAGAAACTCTTCAGGAAACTAATGAGATTAACCATAATTAACCACATACATGTCAGGCATATTTGAGACAAAATAATCCATTCAACCAAGAAATCCAAACAAGCACACACAAGTCGATCCTAAAATAGGCATCCAATTTTTCTATCATTAATCATGTCATCATGGTCTATTAATCCTAGTTGTTTCCTAGGGTTATTAGTCCTTTTTAGGGTTTCGATCACAATTAGGGTTCCACTTCATTTTTATTACTTTAAACCCTAATTTATAAAATTACTTACAAACCCAAATTATTTCATCTTTCTTTCACAAAAGATCCTAAGGTCATCTTTTAGCAACATGAAACCCTAATTTCGGATTATAGATACTTTTCTTTCCTTCTTCTCCTATTTAGGGGTTTTAAGCATATTAACCATCATATTAGGTTTAAAACCCTAAACCTTGCAATTCATCTTCAAAATAGGTTAAAATCCATCTTTATCATTAAAAAAGTTAATAATGACCGAATTAACCCATTTGCAATATTAAATCTATCCTTTATCATCAATTAGGGTTTCTAACCACAAATTAACACCTTTTTCATCAAAATAATACACTTTTGTTAAAAGAGACATATTTAGGCTTTCAAATTATTTTTAGCTTATTTCTCGTATTTTTCTGATCAACTTTCATGTATAACACTTCTTCATATGCGTTTTCTATCTATTTCTATGATTTTTTACAAGAAAAGCCTTTTTCTAACTTAATAGGATCGAAGAGGAAATTATCGAAACAATAGGCGGCCGCTTGATCTGTGGAGCGGTGGTCCGCTCCTCAGATCTGATGGTCACGATTGCGCATGCCTAAAAGAAAGCCTCTCCTGCTCAAGAGCGTTGGATCTAGCCTGAGACCACCATGGATCACGATCGAATGGCGATGGGTTATTGTCTACCTCTGATTGTGCAACAAATCGCAGTCAACTCGCTAGTTGACTTCGAACTCCAGGCCATCAATAGGAAATCCGAGAAGCCAAGAAGCTTATCCATCATCTCCCGAACCTAATGAGCTGCTCAATTGCCCAAACGAACTTGACATTCACCTTGAACTACTCGCCGGAACTCCACCGAGGCTCGCTGGTTGTAGAGGGGGGTAGGTCATGTCAGAGATGGCGATTGAAAGCATCATTCCACTCATCGTCGAGCTCCGCAACGATGGGGAAGGTTTTTAGGGACGCTGGTACCCTCGAGTGCCCTCCCTTATATAGGGCTAAGACATGGGAGTCCTACAGTTTGGGGGTTTCTCCCCTCATCGATGATAGCCCTCAAAGTTAGGGTCTGACTCCTTCGGAACGATCTCCCAGATCTGATGGACTTGCTAGTTCATCAAATCATCATTTCAAAACTGAGAAAACTGATTTCCTAAATCGTATCCCAGTCCCACTAGAACTTAGGGTAGATGACACACATATGCCCTTGGATTTTTGGTCCTCTAGACCACGCGGTCATCCAACGACCAACATTGCTCCCCTCTATTGCAATTATCTAAAAACGAGTTAAAAAGGGTAATTTAACATGTTAACTTGGAAAATTCACTTCTCTCTCCTTGTTTAATATTTTCTTCTCAAATTTTAAGGAAAACTCCATCTTGGCATTATCTAACCGTTCATTAAATTTGAAGGTTAAATTCTAATGATTGAGAGTGTTTCCTTCACATCCAAGTTATTCATCAATTAATCCAAAATCAAGTAGTATTCCTTTTCCCTTTGCCATTATCTTGTTATTTTGGGTCCCTTGGACCTCAAGAAATCCTAGAGGCACGAATTCCCATATTGGGGAATATCTACTTGCCTTTATCCTCTTATCTATTTCTATTTCACATATTTATCCCTTTTTATTTTGCATTTTCTCTTTCTTCTTAAAATATCTCTTTTCAAGGATTTCTCTTTATATCTCTTTTTATTTTCTGTATTGGAATTCCTTTTAACATTAATAACCTTATGGATATGAAAATCCACCAAGGATAACTCAATCATGCCTCTTTCCTCTTATTTCCCATATTTTTTATTGTTTTCAATTTCTTTCTTAATAAGGAAATATTTAATTGATCTTTTCTTTCATTGTTGTATTATCTTTGCAACTTTGGACTCCTTGGAACCCAAGGAACCCAAGAGGCACGAAATCCAACTTTGGATTATTTTCTTTTTCCTTCTAGAGGTTTCTACATCTTCCTTTTCTCCGTTTCTTATTAATAATGGAGTTTCTTTTGTCTTATCCTTGTTATTGGGCCCAAAATCCAATAAAGCCCACAAGACAACCAACAAGGCTATTGTAAATGAAATCATTTTATTCAAAACAAATTATATCATTATTTGTTCAAATATCTTTAATAGGTGAAATTACATTTCTCACCAAAAGAACCCAAAAATTGGAGTTGTAACATCCTTCCCCTCTTATAGGAATTTTGCCTACAAAATTCCATCAAGCAAGCAAACAAACAAACATGATAAGCCTTTCCTTATGTCCATCATGCATGGCTCCCATGTGGCCTCACCCTTTCCATGGCACTTCCCAGGAACCTTCATCATTTCATATTCTTTCATCTGAGTTCTTTCTTACCTTGGCATATCATACCCTCATAGGTGACTCAGGACTTTTCAGCCTTTCAAAAAGCTGAATAGGTTCAGGGCTCATCACATGGCTTGGGTACCTCACATAGTGCTCTAGATCGAACTCATGGAACACATTATACATCATGCTATCCTGAGGGGTAAGGCTAAACACAATCATCTTCACCAATCTATCTCAAATAGACCATGCAGCCGGGACTCATCTCTCTTAGCTATAACTTAGAGGAGTCGAATTTGCACGTCACATACTCTCCCACAGTGAACTGCATGTCAGTCTGCTTTGCATTAGCTCACGACTCATGTCGCCTCTGGGCTCTCTTCCAGCCATTGCACGATCAAAGCGACTTCATCTACACACACTATGGTTCTTTTCTGACCTTCGCGAGGTCCCTTCACCACATCATCTTAATGAGGTGGTGACCGACACAACCTCCCTCATTGAGCTTCTGTACATCCCGATACTGACTATGGTGGTTATCATCGCATCTTACAGAGGACAAGAACTGTCTCTATGTATCACCCTGAATGAGCAAACATGCTCTCATCAGACCCTCTAGTCTGGATTATACTAACCATTAGTTAGGGGTGATAAACTGTACTAATACCAAGTTCTTCATGTACGTACTCCCACCGCATGGAAGCGAAACATTAGGTTATACTCAAGAACTTTTGAACTCACATCATGGTGTAGTTGAACTATCTCTCTCTCATATGTAGTTCAACCGGATCCGTCTCTTGACAATATTCTTTCTTTCTCAGGTCATCGAGGTAAGGCGATCTACCATAACCCATATTGCATCTTGACCTTTCTTGGTCTAGGGGAGACTTACCACAACATCCATAGTGATGAACTCCCATTCCCTCTCGGGAACTCTTTTATCCTCTATATCAATACGCTGGGTTATTGGTGCTCGTCCTTCACCTCCTAGCTTGCATGGAAACATAGCACATGCTACTTTATCTTAGGCATCCAAAGTACTACTGTCACTTATTATCTTGGTAGTACCGCGGTATATGGTGATCTTAAATCATGATCTCTTGTATGTCATGATTCCTCAAGAATGATTCCTCGAAAACCCTATACCATTCTCATTAGGGTTTTATCACCATCCTATCCAAAGAAGTGTATCTGGGGTTCTGCAACCATCCTTTCATTGCATCAAGGCCTAGGCTATCTAACCAAATAACTACTAACTTGTTCAACAAATCTCGTTACATCTGAGTGTTAGCCCAAACATGTCTTCTCTTTCAAACTTAGGGATAAACCAACTGCCTCTTCTAGCCTCTAGCTAAACTAGGCAGCTGCACCTCAACTAGGGCATTTATTACCACTTCACATCCTTAGATGTTAGGTAATATTAAAGACATACACCTCCATGTATTCCACTTATTATCTTCATCGAGAACACTCTGAGCTCATCCTCATGGTGATCAAACTCAACCTTGTACCACTTGCAAATTCCAAATGGTTCATGATAAAACATCCTCACAAGATGATTACCTTAATACTCAGTGTTTGCAAACCATCCACATACCGTTCACTCCACAAGGGTATGTTATCAACTCTGTCCTTATACCTCATAGCAATGTTCCATCAAATCATTCTTATTCTTGGTGTATGACATGCGTACTATCCTATCTCACTCCCATAACAAGAGGAAATAAACATTTGGGTGCAATCCAAATACAAAGTTCTTCCCATTCCAAGAGTAGAGATGGTACATCCCACCTTTCCAGTACACCTTCAAATCTACATTGAAACGTGCAACTTATGTTTATACATTACAATCATTTCGGTATCAAGGTTACTTCCATGGAAAACTGGTTTCGAACCTACTTGGGTCACCACACAATCCTTGGTCATTTCCTCTAGGTCTATAGGGTGCCGACACTTTTGGGGTCATCCCTCTTCCCTTATGCATCCAGAGAGTGCCCTGCTCATCTGCCCTTTGGGTCCCATGAGTTCATAAAGGTGATCAATCTCCTAACCCATGGCCCTCAGACAATGATAGTTGTTACCTCCCGACCCTATGGTCATGTGCAACTAGGGAATTAGGCAACTCCTACTTCCATCGGTATTATTCCTACCTGACCCTAGGATAGACTTAGGATTCTATTATAGTATATGTCCAACTTAGAACCCTACCCAAGCCTTCATCATCTCTCTCTGCATTCATGGGTTGTCTTTCAACCTTTCATAGGGGTCATGGTGACCTGTCTACCTTGGTCAGGCCCCATACCGGTTACCTCCATGGTAACACAACCACATGCACTTAGAGATGGTTATCTATGGGTCTACAAGTTCATTCTCTTACTATGTACTTAGCTTTTCAAGATCCTATTGAGACCTCTTTAGGTTACTTCAAAACCAATAAAACTGGTATACACCCTATAAAAGGGTCCCTCTCCCAGGATGGGAGAAAACTACACCTTAATAACAAAGGTCACAAACGTGCTTAGGTCTAGGGTTTACATCCACATGAGCATGCTTAATCCTAACAAGCTACTAAGGCATGAGCAGACCACCTACTAAACCATGCTAGGTCATACTTGTTCTCATCCCTCAACATTGGATCAAGAACAAACCTTCCCATATCACCAACTTAGCTGTGAGGGGTTCATCAAACACACCTTAAACTGAAGGGGTTCCCCTTTCCTTCTAAACATGAGGAGTACCATGCTCTAATCTATAAAAACTCAAATTTCATCATGAGCATCAGATACACCACTTCCCCTCTTAGGACTAGGAACCTTAGGTTCACTTTTCTGATGTCCAACTGTCTGCTCAACCTCTTAACCCTGAACCAAGCATGTACAAGGTATGCCATGCACTTCTTGTCATTCTTCTACTCGAGCAACACTCTAGAGTGGACAACCAACTAGGTATAAGGCCTCACAACCTATTACTAAACCTCTTCATAGTCTAAGGAATTCTTCTTCCTAACTCAGAAGGTAAACACCTACACCATAGGTACCAGCAGTCTCATCCTCTCTCTAGGGTTTTGTTCCTCTGAAGGAAATTGAGATACCCTCAGCCTCCAGGGATCATGCATGAGGCAACCACAACCATCCACTTAGGTCGCATCATCCTCAACTCCCCACTGTTCCTCATATCATGGAGTCTAGGCTTCCAGCCTTCTTGCTTGAGTCCTGCTCTCTCTCTAGAGCTAACTCCACATCCAACCTTACTACTAGAGGTCCTCCCTCCAAGAAGGAATAAGCTCACAAGCATACCTCTACATGGGTGAAGCCTATGTTCAAACTTATGTTTGATCAAGATTATCCAAAACTCTTCTTGCTTATCTCATAAGCCATCCATCATACTCTCCTGGCCAGGGTTTCAACCTACTTCCCGTACTACTGACGTACTCTGGGTGCATGTTATGCCATGCTCATATAAGCTCATGGGGTTTCCATAGGTTCTTCACTAACCTCAACATGGAAGGATCTGTCCTTCACTCTAACATGCACGACCCTTCCCAGGGTTGGGTTGCTAAGGGTGCTAGGTCATCCAACCTCTCATGGCTCATATGGGCATCCAAAGGCATCTCCACCCCCACACCAGGTCTACCATGACATCTAACTCATCATGTCATCTCTCTTTCTAACCACCACTTAGGGTTAGGGTTAGCATCATCCATAGAGGACGTGCCAAGTCTCTACTTATAATGGAGATCTCTACCCCCATGACCAACTCTCTCTACTCATCCTCCTGATAAGGAGGTCCAACCCCAGGTCTCTCCTGAGGGCAAAGACAACTCATGTCATACAACCTAAGCATGTATCTATTCTTTAGTTTACGCTTAAACTATTAAGCTTATGTCCATGACATCTTATTTACATGCTTTTCATTAATTTGGTGGAGGATTCCTTAATCCTTATCAACCTTACCCATACCTCAAGAGGGTGAGGAAAAGAGAGAAAACTCTAATCCTTAAGGTTCTTAATAACATTTGGGTTAAGAAAGGATGAAAAGATGAGAGAGTCCTAAAGGTATCTTATTTCAGGTCAAATCCTGAGACATTGGCCAGGCAGTCACACTAATCTGGAAGTCTTCGTATTCTGACTAGCGATGCGGAGGAAAATCTTGCCAGCCCCCGGACGTGGTCCTTTTCTAGAAACCTCAGTCTTTCAGAAAAACCTCTAATAACTCCCTTGGATTCTACGGAGTTTGTAAAATTTAATAATTATTAAAGATTAAATAAGGAACCTTCGCTCTGATACCAAATGTAACAACCCCACCTCTCGGTAACCCCCAATTAAGGGAGACCAAGAGGTCAGAGCCATTTTCCCAAATAACAGGATCAAAGGTTCGACAAATAATCAACAACAATTATCAAATTCTACCAACTAAACTGAAAGGATGTAATGAAATAAAACTTTGCATACCTTTTTCAAAATTTGGATATCTACTACTATCCACATCTGGAGTCTATTCTAACTAATCCTCCTTTGTACTTTAGTTCTTATTTAATTCCACATATGCTACTTTACTATTTGTCCTTTTCAATCTTGCACCTAAAATGCTGAAAAACAAATCGTCGGTCAGCATATCAAAATATGCTGGTATGTGGGGACAACCAAAATTTCACAAATATGGCTAACAACCTATTTATCACAATCAAGGTAATTTAACAAGTCAAATTACGTTTTCAATGTGTCATTCTCCACTGCTTTTGCCCTAACCCTGGAATACCTCCCTCTAGGGTTTCTCTTTTGCCATTGACTTAAGGCCACCTTCTCAATCCCGAGCTTGGTGCCTGGGGTCACCCTTTATGGTGCCCTTTAGTCATGCAATATCATAGGCCACCTTCTCAATCTCAAGCTTGGTGCCTGGGGTCACCACTCATGGTGCCCATTGGCCTTCCCTCCTGGGCTTGACCTTTGGCATCATCCATCAGGGTGGCATGTAGGTGCGAGAATTCACACTTCTAATATTATTGTGATAATCATAGTAACTTTATGATTTGCAAGTATGAATAAATCCAAACTGATAAGTAGCATTCAATGCAATGAATCATCTGAGAAACTCTTCGGGAAACTAATGCAATTAACCATAATTAACCACATACCTGTCAGGTAGATTTGGGACAAAATAATCCATTCAACCAAGAAATCCAAACAAGCACACACAAGTCAATCCTGAAATAGGCATCCAATTTTTCTATCATTAATCATGTCATCATGGTCTATTAATCCTAGTTGTTTCCTAGGGTTATTAGTCCTTTTTAGGGTTTCGATCACAATTAGGGTTCCACTTCATTTTTATTACTTTAAACCCTAATTTTATAAAATTACTTACAAACCCAAATTATTTCATCTTTCTTTCACAAAATATCCTAAGGTCATCTTTTAGCAACATGAAACCCTAATTTTGGATTATAGATACTTTTCTTTCTTGCACCTAAAACACCGACAAACAAAACGTCGATCAGCATATCGAAATATGTCGGTATGTGGGGACAACCAAAACTTTGCAAATATGGCTAACAACCTAATCATCACAATCAAGGTAATTTAACAAGTCAAATTACGTTTTCAATGTGTCATTCTCCACCGCTTTTTCCCTAACCCTGGAATACCCCCCTCTAGGGTTTCTCTTTTGCCATTGACTTAAGGCCACCTTCTCAATCCTGAGCTTGGTGCTTGGGGTCACCCTTTATGGTGCCCTTTAGTCATGAAATATCATAGGCCACCTTCTCAATCCCGAGCTTGGTGCCTGGGTTCACCACTCATGGTGCCCATTGGCCTTCCCTCCTGGGCTTGACCTTTGGCATCATCCATCAGGGTGGCATGTAGGTGCAAGAATTCACACTTCTAATATTATTGTGATAATCATAGTGACTTTATGATTTGCAAGTATGAATCAATCCAAACTGATAAGTAGCATTCAATGCGATGAATCATCTGAGAAACTCTTCAGGAAACTAATGAGATTAACCATAATTAACCACATACATGTCAGGCATATTTGAGACAAAATAATCCATTCAACCAAGAAATCCAAACAAGCACACACAAGTCGATCCTAAAATAGGCATCCAATTTTTCTATCATTAATCATGTCATCATGGTCTATTAATCCTAGTTGTTTCCTAGGGTTATTAGTCCTTTTTAGGGTTTCGATCACAATTAGGGTTCCACTTCATTTTTATTACTTTAAACCCTAATTTTATAAAATTACTTACAAACCCAAATTATTTCATCTTTCTTTCACAAAAGATCCTAAGGTCATCTTTTAGCAACATGAAACCCTAATTTTGGATTATAGATACTTTTCTTTCCTTCTTCTCCTATTTAGGGTTTCTAAGCATATTAACCATCATATTAGGTTTAAAACCCTAAATCATGCAATTCATCTTCAAAATAGGTTAAAATCCATCTTTATCATTAAATAAGTTAATAATGCTCGAATTAACCTATTTGCAATATTAAATATATCCTTTATCATCAATTAGGGTTTCTAACCACAAATTAACACCTTTTTCATCAAAATAATACACTTTTGTTAAAAGAGACAAATTTAGGCTTTCAAATTATTTTTAGCTTATTCCTCGTATTTTTTTGATCAACTTTCATGTATAACACTTCTTCATCTGCATTTTCTATCTATTTCTACAATTGTTTACAATAAAAGCCTTTTTCTAACTTAATAGGATCGGAGAGGAAATTACCGAAAAAATAGGCGGCCGCTTGATCTGTGGACCGATGGTCCGCTCCTCGGATCTGACAGTCACGGTTGTGTGTGCCTAAAAGAAAGCCGCTCCTACTCAAGAGTGTTGGATCTAGCCTGAGACCACCGCGGACCACGATCGGATGGCGGTGGGTTGTCGTCTACCTCTGACTGTGCAACGAATCGCAGTCAACTCGCCAGTTCACTTTGAACTCCAGGCCATCAGCAGGAAATCCGAGAAGCCAAGAAGCTTCTCCGTCATCTCCCGAACCTGATGAGCTGCTTAATTGCCCAAACAAACTCAACCTTCACCTTGAACTACTCACCGGAACTCCGTCGTGGCTCACTAGTTGCAGAGGGGGGTAGGTCAGGTCAGAATTGGCAATTGAAAGCGTTGTTCCATTCGTCGTCGAGATCCACAACGATAGGGATGGTTTTTAGGGATGCTGGTACCCTCGAGTGCCCTCCCTTATCTAGGGCTAAGACATGGGAGTCCTATGGTTTGAGAGTTTCTCCCCTCGTCGATGATAGCCCTCAAAGTTAGGGTCTAACTCCTTCAGAACGATCTCCCAGATCTGATGGACATGTTAGTTCGTCAAATCATCGTTTCAAAACTGAGAAAATCGAATTCCTAAATCATCTCCCAGTCCCACTGGAACTCAGGTTAGATGATGCACAAATGTCCTTGGATTCGTGGTCCTCTGGACCACGCAGTCATCCAACGGCCAGCATTGCTCCCCTCTATTGCAATTATCTAAAAACGAGTTAAAAAGGGTAATTTAAAATGTTAACTTGGAAAATTCACTTCTCTCTCCTCGTTTAACATTTTCTTCTCAAATTTTAGGAAAAACTCCATCTTGGCATTATCTAACCGTTCATTAAATTTGAAGGTTAAATTCCAACGGTTGAGAGTGTTTCCTTCACATACAAGTTATTCATCAATTAATCCAAAATCAAGTAGTATTCCTTTTCCCTTTGCCATTATCTTGTTATTTTGGGTCCCTTGGACCTCAAGAAATCCTAGAGGCATGAATTCCGATATTGGGGAATATCTTCTTGCCTTTATCCTCTTATCTATTTCTATTTCACTTATTTATCCCTTTTTATTTTGCATTTTCTCTTTCTTCGTAAAATATCTCTTTTCAAGGATTTCTCTTTATATCTCTTTTTATTTTCTGTATTGGAATTCCTTTTAACATTAGTAACCTTATGGATATGAAAATCCACCAAGGATAACTCAATCATGCCTCATTCCTCTTATTTCCCATATTTTTTATTGTTTTCAATTTCTTTCTTAATAAGGAAATATTTAATTGATCTTTTCTTTCATTGTTACATTATATTTGCAACTTTGGACTCCTTGGAACCCAAGGAACCCAAGAGGCACGAAATCCAACTTTGGATTATTTTCTTTTGCCTTCTAGAGATTTCTACATCTTCCTTTTCTCCATTTCTTATTAATAATAGAGTTTCTTTTGTCTTATCCTTGTTATTGGGCCCAATAGCCAATAAAGCCCACAAGAAAACCAACAAGGCTATTGTAAACGAAATCCTTTTATTCAAAACAAATTATATCATTATTTGTTCAAATATCTTTAATAGGTGAAATTACATTTCTCACCAAAAGAACCCAAAAATTGGAGTTGTAACATCGTTTTGTAACACCTGGGCCCACTGCCTAAGGCTCTAGTAGAGTTTCAGGAATGATGCCTGGCCCCACAGACCACCACTAGCCTTAACTGCATACTTTTTCCTCACTCATGCGCAAGCCGGGGTCAACTTCCCAACTGGTCACCCATCCTAGTAGTACTCCAAGTTGAGCACACTTAACTTTGGACTCCTTGGAACCCAAGGAACCCAAGAGGCACGAAATCCAACTTTGGATTATTTTCTTTTGCCTTCTAGAGGTTTCTACATCTTCCTTTTCTTCATTTCTTATTAATAATGGAGTTTCTTTTGTCTTATCCTTGTTATTGGGCCCAATAGCCAATAAAGCCCACAAGACAACCAACAAGGCTATTGTAAACAAAATCCTTTTATTCAAAACAAATTATATCATTATTTGTTCAAATATCTTTAATAGGTGAAATTACATTTCTCACCAATAGAACCCAAAAATTGGAGTTGTAACATCGTTTTGTAACACCTGGGCCCACTGCCTAAGGCTCTAGTAGAGTTTCAGGAATGATGTCTGGCCCCACAGACCACCACTAGCCTTAACTGCATACTTTTTCCTCACTGATGCGCAAGCCGGGGTCAACTTCCCGACTGGTCACCCATCCTAGTAGTACTCCAAGTTGAGCACACTTAACTATGGAGTTCTTTAGTGATGGGCTCCCGAAAAAGGAGGCACATCTTGGTGATATGGGTAGTCCAATCATTCCTTTTTAAGATCATGTTATCTGAGGCCTCAAATCCTGGGATGTTACAATCTCCCCCACTTAGACTCTTGACGTCCTCGTCAAGGCTCAACTATATGACCTCATAATCTTTTCCGCATTTCAGTGTAGACCCAAACGACCCATGTACACCCAGCTCCCGACCACGACTACCTACACAAGGGTGGCTCCATCAACTCAGATAGCCCTTTCCAACATGCCTGGACACTACCAATGCATGGGCAAGTCCATCAACTCGGATAGCCCTTTCCAACATGCGTGGACCGCATGACTCAAAGACTGGCATGCCACTGGCCCATGTGGGCCACACCTACTGGAGGGGAATTGGCTCTGATACCATTTGTAATGCCTGGGCCCACTGCTCAAGGCTCTAGTAGAGTTTCAGGAATGATGCCTGGCCCCACAGACCACCACTAGCCTTAACTGCACACTTTTTCCTCACTCATGCGCAAGCCGGGGTCAACTTCCCAACTGGTCACCCATCCTAGTACTACTCCAAGTTGAGCACGCTTAACTATGGAGTTATTTAGTGATGGGATCCCAGAAAAGGAGGTGCACCTTGGTGATATGGGTAGTCCAATCATTCCTTTTTAAGACCATGTTATCCGAGGCCTCAAATCCTGGGATGTTACATCTTGCTTGGGCTCTCTTGGTTACAACAACTAGAGAGGATAACAATTTTTAGAGCAACTGATTCTCAATTGTGTATGTTGGGAAGCCCCCAGTACCCCTCTATTTATAGGCGAGGTTAGAGTCAGGGTTCCCAGTATGTTCGGGATCTGTGTAGGAGTGGAAGGGATCAGAAGATATTGAACTTTCACAACATGCGACACCCAAACCGGTCATTTGGCAATCCAAATGGTCTTCTGGTGCATGAGCCGTTTAGTTCACACTATGAGGTCATCTCACAGTTTCATTAATTTCCTTGTATTAATAGAATTGATCAATCAAAATGATCAAACTTTCTCACAAATTTGAGAAAGCTACTAGAACCTTCCTCTTGCCCAACTGAGCTAATTGGTTCACCAGGTGAACTAGTTGTATCACTCACCTGAGGTGATTAGCTCACCTGCTGAGTCGATCAACTAGTGCCATATTTGTGTAGAACTCCAACCAATTTAGTTCCAATCAGCTTGACACTCCAAACGACTGTCTCAACCCTTGAGTCGATCGTTTGGAAATTTAGACAGTTGTATCACCCTGTGAGGCGATCGTTTGGTAGTGAAGTCAACCAATCTGTTGCATGAATTGAATACCTAAAAGATTTAGTAATCAATCCAATCATTATTCAAGATTAAACTCCTCTTCTAGATGAGTTCTTATGTGTGTGACCCTATAGGTCCCATATCATTGGCAATGAATGTCCATAACTAATTTATAACATCACAAGCAGAGAGCAGTGCCTAGTCGCACATCAATGCTACCCAAGTGAATGGAAAGTTGGAGAACAACTTCAACCTACAATCTATGTAAGGTGCTACCGTGATTGTATAATTCCTTTTTCACTAAAATCTGGGATGAACTCGAGGCATGGAATTGTCATCCTCTCAACGTTCAATCCATGTTCCTTGAACCAAGAGCAGACTGTCTGAGATAATGTGACCTCAATATCATATATTGATTCACATGTGCATGTGCATGCATTTCTCAGTCTCACTTATCAAGTGGCCAAGATATCAAACTCCAGTAGGAGGGAAAAATCCCATCTCTATCACTCACAGTCGATCCCCATGTGTCAAAGCTACCCAATCATCACCTTTATGACAACATGTATTTCAGGATTACGCTTGATGATGTAAAAGTATACCCAATGACATGTGATGAGTGTAGTGACTTTAGGTCTAAGAATCACAATCAAAACCTCCACTATGAGAGATTACTATGACCACCAATGATGGTTTCCATGTGTCACTCTCAAGGTGGGTCTGTGTGATACACTATTCCCTAACATGTATCTATGTGCTTGGTTTGATATGCCATGTCATGACTAACGAGATTCTATCATCAACCTACCCACACTCCAGTCTTTTTTGTTACTGGTGTCTATCTACCTTCCACAGTAACAACTGACTAGGGACAAAATAAAAATGTACATACTCTTAGCATTCGTATATCTCATTCTCCAAGTCACGTACTTGAAGACATAAGTCATTGAGTATTGTCATTCTTTAGACATTCATAATTCTTTCTCATTATCTCATAACTAAATGAAATAAAATGAATTGGAAGCTTGCCTTTATTAGTATTAATCAAATCCTTTATGGTATATGCCATGTCAACCATCATATGATTGACTCTATGGGCATACCTTACCAACATACAATAGAAACATAACTAATAGGATCTGACCCCATTACTCACGTCAAAAATCCTGACCACCTTCATCATGTTAATTATAGGTAAATAACTACTGAAATAACTAAAGGTATTATAATGCTAAATTATGTATGACCTTATATATTTAATTAAGAAGACTAATTTTAATTGACTATATATATTAGGGCCAAGGAGTACAGTCCTAACCTAAACAACTAAATCACAATCTCTAAATACTCTAGCTCTAAACATTGGTCACTAACAATAATACTAATACACTATATTAGCGTGCATGACCCTAGATCTTAGAAACTATATAATAAGAACAACTATAAGCAATGTATATACATGTACAAATACACTACATGGTATTTGCATAAACAACTTATGAAAATCCTCCCCTACTATTTGGACTTAAACTATATTCAGTAATATCATCATGACATGATTAAATAATTCAAAACCCTAATCCTTTTACATACATGATAAGTTCATGTGATAGTAACTCAAGGAATACTTTAATGACCCTAAATATGTTGACCAAAAAGGAATATGTAATATGATAAAACCTTTGGATTTTTTAGGAGAGAGTTAGATCTAGTTGATGGGAGCAACTTCATTAGAGTCTTGGCTTATTACAAATAAATGGGCCATGTCCATTGAATTTCATTATTATTATGATTCACCCTACACATTTTTCAAAGTAAATTCATGATTAGGTTATTTTGGCAATTCAACATATCATGTATGTTTCATATCCAATGATTCTTTGAGCAAAGATACTTTGGAGAGATTGATTTATCTTTTCAGAACCCCATATTTTAGATTTTGATATTAGATACTTTTAAATACTTAGTATTTGTATATTCAATTCTGTTTATTTTCCTCAAGCATTTAGACTCAGATGTCATATATCTTATATCGAAATTTAATTAAGACCTTTTATTAAATAAAAGTTCTAGATTAAGATTTATCCAGATAATAAGAATATCATATTTAGATTCAGATTTAGATTCAATTCAGAATTTAAGAGCAGAGATTCAGTTTTAGATTCAGAATTCAGTATATGTTCAGTTATCAATATGCAGTTTTAGTATAAGATAAGTCTAGATTTAGAATTCAGTAAGTTTAGATTTAAGATAATTAAGTCAAAACCTTCACATAAGACATTATATGATAATTCCTCATTCACTTAGTCTTGGGATAAATCATAAGCATATAATGCCAATTCATAAGCATGTTTACTCTGATTCATAGATTCTTATGTACCAACTCAGAGACACTTTGGTGTCATTCAAAGTCATGTAGTGCCAATACAGTGGTACTTTAGTACCAATTAAGGGATGTAGACACACCAATTCGGAGATGACTTATCATATAATGGTGGCTACAAATCAGGTAGAAGTCATAAATAGAAGATATTGTTAAGTGTTTATAGTTCTCTTTCAGTTATACGCATGCTTTATCTTTTGTGCTAGAAATCATTGCCACTCACTCGAACTCCTAGATTTTCTCCTTTTGTGTATGGTTGGGGACACGATGTCCGCAAATAGTGAGTAGTTATCTAAGGAGTAGCTTGAGGACATGCAAATCCATAGGATATCTTTCACTAGTGGGACATTATCTTAGGCTATCCTTCCAGATTTATGGTTTTCATTTGAGTTGTTTTCTTTCTAGTTCATGTTGAGGGGAGTTCACCACCACCTTCTAGAATCCTTACACCTTAGAAACTATGGTCGGAAAGGAATTGGAGTTCAAGAACCTCAAGAAGTATGATTCAAATGTTAGCCAATATGCAATGAACTTTTGTATGTTGCAAAAATATAGATCTGACTTAGATGAGGTGTGTCTAGACAAGAAGTTCATGTGCGGTCTGAATCCCGACCTCAACTATGCTCTAGTAGGATGCGATATATAGACAATGCATTAGTCACTCGAAGCAGCCCTAGAGTTGGAGGACCACCCAGGATGAAACTAGAAGAATGGATGATCTTCTAGAGGTAGCTGTCAACACAACAACCATCATAGAGGGTAGAAAAATAAGAGAAAGGCCCCATTTTGGAGAAGCCCAGGAGGGATACCGGCACAAAAAGGAGCAACAACTAAGGGAGCACAACGACTACCGTCCCTAATGCACCCTAACTTTTAGCGAGCTTATTTTGGAGAGTGCATGCTCAGACAAAGTGTATGCTACTTCTTTGGCAAGGAAGGCTACATAAAGCTCAACTGTCCTAGGATGAAGTAGAAGTTTGGCAACAACAATAAGAAGTAAGGTCAGAACAAACATAGAGAGAAACGTCATGCGAGTGTCTTTGCCATGACTATATAAGAGGAATATGAACATCATCTCATTGAAGGTATGGTGTATATCATCCAGTTATCAATTAAAGTTTTATTTGATTCTAGCCCATCACATGCTTTTATATCTACCACATTAATCTCAATGCTAGAACTATCCTCAGAGGACCTTCATTATGATCTTAAGGTTAAGACAACTAGTATATGTGTTAATGTACCTGGAAGAATGATTTCTGGGGTCGGGATTACCCTGGAGGGGAGAGTGTTTCCCGAAAATCTTGGGAGTTATGCCCTTGAATAGTTTTGATATTATTCTTGGCATGAGTTGGCTCCATGAGCACTATGTGCTCCTTGACTATAGGAGAAACCTAGTTACCATATCTAGTCCTAATGAGAAGCCTCTAGTTATCAAGGGAAGGATGAAGCACCATAAAGACTTCTTCATATATGTAATTTAGGTAGATTAGCTAAAGAAGAAAAGTTGTCAAACCGATCTTGTATCTGTTATAACTGAAGAGGAGAAATTTCTTACTGATATTACTATATTTAATGAATTCCATGATGTCTTTTCCAAGGCCTTCATTTGACAACCTCCTGATGAGCTTGAATTCTCTATTGACCTCCTTCCTGGAACTACACCTATCTCTAAGACTCAATATAGGATGGCGCCTATAGAGCTCATTTAACTGAAGAAGCAGATACAAGAGGTTCTAGATCTAGATTATATTCATCCTAGTGCATCCCCCTGGGGAGCACCCATCCTCTTCATAAAAAAGAAGGATGGTTGTCTCCATATGTGTGTCGATACCGGATTTTGAACTAGATGACAATAAAGAATAGGTACACACTACCACAAATTGATGACATGTTCGATCAGTTGAAGACAACCAAGGTGTTCTCAAAGATAGATGTGCATAGTGGATACCATCAACTGAAGATCAAATCCTCTAATGTAGAGAAGGCAACCTTTCATACCAGATATGAGAACTTTGAGTTTCTTCTCATGTCCTTTGGCCTCACTGATGCCCTTCCCAACTTCATGGACCTAATGAATCATATCTTTCATTACTATCTCAACTCTTTTATTATTGTCTTCATAGAAAATATTCTCGTCAATTATGATATGACCAATTGCAGGAGGAACATCTTCACATTACTCTTGAGACACTTTGACAACATAAGTTGTATGAGAAGTTGTCTAAATGTGAAGTCTGGCTTTGTGAAGTTATGTTTCTTAGACATATAATTTTTATGGTCATATTTCTATTAGTCTGGATAAGGTTGAGTCCATGATGAATTGGCCAACCCCTACTACTCCGTCAAACATCAGGACATTTTTGGGGTTAGTAGGTTATTATAGGCATTTTATTGAGGACTTCTCTATTATAGCAAAGCCTTTAACAACACTCACACAAAAAGAAGCAAAGTTTGTGTGGAGTGAGAAGTGTGAGCAGAATTTCTAGACATTGAAGAGGAGACTCACTTCAGCACATGTGCTTGTACTTCCTTCAATAAATGATGGCTTTTTCATCTTTCATGATATTGTGAAGTTAGGTTTGGGTTGTGTTTTACAATAGAAAGATAGAGTTATAGGTTATGCATCCAGACAACTCAAACCACATAAGGAAAACTACCCCACTCATGATTTGGAGCTAAAACTATTGTATATGTGGTGAATATTTGGAGGAATTACCTATATGGTACACAGTTCAAGATTTTATATGATCATAAGAACCTCAAGTATATTCTAAGTCATAAGTATTTGAACATGAGGTAGCATTGGTGGATTGAGTTCGTGAAGGACTATAACTTTCATTATCTCTTATCATCCTAGCAAGGCCGGTGTTGTGGTTGATGCCTTGAGCATGAAGAGGTAAGTAGTCAATGTAGTAAATATAAATGACGAATGATAAATGATGAAAAACTTGGCATAATGAAGACCATATCTTAGAGAGGTAAAGTTAGAGATGGTACATCTCAAGATTCAACCAGGCTGGGATTCTGCAATACTACAAGCCCAACAAAATAGTCATGATCTTCCTCGTATGATATGATGACTACAAAAGAATGATGCTAACCTATCTAAAGGCAAAGATGATGAGACCTTGATGAGGAATAGGGTATGGGCACCTACAATTGATTTACAACAAAAGATTTTATTAAAGGCACATAGGATAAAGCATACTATTTATCTGGGTTCTACAAAGATGTATCCAGACCTAAAGGGAGCCTTCTGGGATGGAGGGCATGAATATGAATATATATATATATATATATATATATATATATATATATATATATATATATATATATAGAGGAGCCTTTTGGGATGGAGGGCATGAATATATATATATATATATATATATATATATATATATATATAGAGAGAGAGAGATGAGAGTTTGTGTCTAAGTGCCTCATTTGTCAAACAAGTGAAAGTTGAGCATCAAAGACCTAGAGGTTTGCTACAACCATTGGACATTCCTGAATGGAAATGAGTCGAGATAACTATGGACTTTATGAGTCATCCAAAGCCCCAAAAGGGTTATGATGTAGTATGCGTAGTTGTGGATCGATTGAGCAAGAGTGATCATTTTTTGGCTTTTAAGACTACCACTACAGTTTCATATATGTCTGTGCTTTACATCTAGGAGATTGTATGTCTTAGTGGAGTCCTTACCACCATTATTTCTAATTAACATCCAAAGTTCAAAACTATGGAAGCAAGTTTTAGAAGAGTTAGGTACTAAGCTTCACTTTAGTAGTACCTATCATCCTGAATCTAGTGGTCATTCTAAGAGGACTATTCATACCATTCAGGACATGCTCAAATCTTGCATCTTGGACTGGGGTGGTTCGTAGGCAAAGTAACTTCCTCTTGTTGAATTTACCTATGAAAATAGTTTTCATGCAGGTATAGGCATGGCACCATATGAGGCCCTCTATGGGAAGCCATGCATGTTACCTTTGCTCTGGTATGAGCCTGATGAGAGAATTTTGATAAGGAGTGAAGAACTACAACTTTATATAGACCAGGTAGCACTGTCAGGAAATGAATGAAGGCAACTCAAGATAGGCAAAAGAAGTATGCAAATGTGCACTTATTTGATAGAAAATTCATTATAGGGGATCATGTGTTCCTAAAAGTCAAGCCTATAAAGCCTCTTTATAGATCAAAAGTGAAAGGAAAACTTAGGCCCAGATATATCAGTCCTTTTGAGATTCTTGACAGAGTAGGCGAGAGTTCCAACATATTAGTTTTGCCACCTTCTTGAGAAAATCCATGACGTCTTCCATGCATCAATGCTGAGAAAGCATGTCTAGGATAGTTCCCATATTCTCTCTCAGAAACCTATTGAGACCAAGAAAGGTCTATCTTACTAAGAGATTCATTGAGGATCCCAGATATCAGAACAAAGCAATCAATGAAGGAGAAGTTCTATGGAAAAATCACAACCTTGAAGAAGTTACATGGGAACTTAGAGATGAGATGTTGAAGAAGTACCCAAATCTCTTTAACCCCTAAAATTTTGAGGATGAAATTTTCTTAAGGGTGGGGGGAGGATTGCAACATCTTCACTTTTTAGGTACTTATTTGAAACTTTTCGTAATATCATATCCTTTAAGGTGACATATTATAAAAGGGTCAAATTTAGATATTTTTATTATTAGTATGCACTGGATAATTTACCATCAAGAGGTAACTTGTAAATAAGATGACACTCAAAATTTCAAGATCTATTTCTTTTTAAATAATTAGGTATGTAATATCTAAGCGTTATCTAGTATTAATCATATTAAATAAATTGATCCCCTAACTGGGAAACTAACTCTAGGGGAATATTCTAGACACTAGTGTGATCTCACTGTCAAAACTGGAGACCTAATAGGGTCTATTTGACTAGGTAATTAATTTATAGAAGATAATGGTGATCTAATGAGATAAAAGTCTTTTTTTCTTTCAAAAATCCATTCTACTAGGCATTGTTTGGGCTGTTAGATTGGTGACAATGTATCCTGCTTGATCTCAACCATCTATTAGTGTCCTGCCTTCTTCAACCTTCATTCTCCTTAGTACAAGGTTCCATGTTCCAACCAAATTTGGTTTAATCACAACTCTCCCAACCGTTTTGGGAACATATTTCACCAAACCTTTGTGGTGCCTTCATCTGAGGTAGTTCAATAAATTCCATCTCCCCTATAGCTATGTTGTTTTGTTTTGTCACTGGTGTTGATGGTGTTTCCCTTTCCTAGTCTACCATGAGCATGGTGTTCTGTTTTGGTTTTGTCTCGTGAATCCTTTTTTTTGACTTGGGATGGTGTGAACTCCCCCTCACCTTGCGGGGATTCACCACATTCATTTCTCTAGTGTACACCACGACATATATTTGGCTCACACTGCCCTAGTATTATTTGACCTTGATGAAGGATCATCAAGTTTGTCCAGGCTCACTGAGGCCAATTTTCTTGTCCTTTTTGTCCCAATTTCTAGATATTGGAGACTAATATCAATTTTTTCTGATTGCTATCATTGTAAATACATCTTGTTACATGTTTTTCTGTTGAATCATGACTGCTAGATAATACCACAATCCAATTGCTAATCCTGAGATAATGCAACCTAATAATGTATCCTAATGCCTAAGCCATGAACATAACCTTAAACATATACACCTTAGGTATATAGTAGAACCACAATTAAGAGAACCCGACCCCATTACTCATGTCAAAATTTTTTACCACCTTCATCATCTTAATCATGGGTATGTAACTACTGAAAATAACATAAGGTATTATGATGCTAATCTATGTATAATCATCAATATATTTAATTAAGAAGACTAATTCTAATTGACTATATCTATTAGGGCCAAGGAGTACTGCCCTAACCTAAACAACTAAATTAGAATCTTTAATTACTCTATCTCTAAACACTAGTCACTAACAATAATACTGAGGCACTATATTAGTGTGTATGCCCCGAGATCTTAGAAACTATGTAATAAACAAGTATAAGCAATGTATATATGGGTATGCATACATCAAATGAAAATTTGCATTAACAACCTATGAAAATTCATCCCTACTATTTGTAAATTAAACTCTAAACACTAATGTCATCTTGACATGATCAAATAATTCAAAACCTCAATCCTTTTACATATAACACTAAATGGATATGAAAGACCCAATATCATGCACCTTGATAGATATGAAAAGTTCTTGTTAATAGTAACCCAAGGAATACCCTAATGACCCTAAATATGTTGACCAAAAATGAATATATAATCTAATAAAACCTATGGGTTCTTTAAGAGAGAGTTAAATCCAGTCACTGGGAGAAACATTGTTAGGGTTTTGGCTTGTTATAGGTAGTGGGTGATGTCCATTGAATCTCATTATTATGATGATTCAACCGACACAATTTTCAAAGTAACTTAGTGATTAAGTTACTTTAGACATTCAACATATCATGTATTTTTCATATCCAGTGATTTGCTGAGCAACACGACTTTAGAGAGATTGAGTTATCTCAGATCACCTATTTAAGATTTATGATATTTAAGCTACTTTTAGATACTTATCATTTATATATTCATTTTCGTTTATTTTCCTCAATCCTTTATACTCAAATGTCATATATCTGATATCAAAATTTAATTAAGACATTCTAGTAAATAAAATTTTCAGATTAAGATTTATCCAAACAATAGGAATATCAGATTTTGATTTAGATTTTGTTCTTAAGAGTAGAGATTCAAATCTAGATTCATAATTCAATCTGTATTTAGTTTCAATATAGGGTAAGTTCATATTCAAAATTTAGTAAGTTTATATTTAAGATAATTAAATCAGAACCTTCACATAAGATATTATAGGATAAGTCATCATTTAGTTAGTCCCAGTATGATTCAGAGGCATGCAATGCCAATTTGGAGAAGTGTCTACACCACTTCAAAGGTGCTTCAATACCAACTCAGAGACACTTCAGTGTCATTTAGAGGCACGTGGTGCCAATATAGAGGTACTTTGGTACCAATCTAGAGGTGTAGTCACACCAATTCAGAGAGGACTTATGATATAATGGTAGCCACAAATCATACAAAAGTCATAAATAAAAGACATTGTTAGGTATTTATAGTTTCTCTTTACATTATATCCGTGCTTTATCTTTTGTGTTAGAATTCATTGCCACTTATTCTAACACCTAGATTTCCTCCTTTTGTGCATGGTTGGGGACACAACATCCATGGACTGTGAGCAGTTGTCTGAGGAGTATCTTGAGGACATGCAGATCTAGAGGATATCTTTCACTGTTGGGACTTTATCTTGGGGGATCCTTCCAGATTTATAGTTTTCACTTCAATTGTTTTCTTTCCAGCTCATGTTGGGATTGTTATTCCCAACCTTTCAATTTTGTTATGCTACACTTTGTTATTGAACTCAATTGTTTTGGTTATTTGAATGTTTTAGTATGTCAGACATGTGATGTTTGCCCATGTTTTTATATATATGTGTGAGTTGATGCTTCTCATATAGTATTGTGGTTAATAAATTGGAAGGCATTACAATATCACTCCAAAGGAGGGACAGACTTCATCTACATCACTCACATTGATCCCTATCTATCATAGTGTGCACAATTACTACCTTTCTTACAAGACTTATTTTAGATTCACGTTAGGCTAGTTGTAGAAGCACATAGAATGGCATGTGTTACTATAGCAGCTTTAGATTTAGGGATGACAGTCACTAAGTTCACATTGAGATATGACTTTGACATTTCATTATATGAATTCCATGTGTCAATATGAAGGTGGGTTTGTCCTGTATGACTTTCTCTTTAACAAGTACCCATGTATCTAAGTTGATATCCAATATCATGACTAAAGAGACGTAGCCAACACTCACCATACATGTTGTCTTATAATGTCCATGATAGTAACCGAGTAGGGACATAAGAAGAATGACAATTTAAGTCTACATATGATCTCATGTTCAATTCCTTAACCCAAACCATATGTCATCGAGTCAAAACACTCTTAAGACATTATTAGGTTTATTCTTTATCTCAATAAAGAAACATAATAAATGGAATTTCCTTTAATTAATAATCTATTAAAATACGAAGTATTTCTTTTACAATCATCACATGATGGCTTTTATGCCATACAACTAACAATCTCCCACTTGCACTAGAACCAATCACTCACGAACGTAGGTCCAATCTATCTAACATGACCATCATGCTTATGTTGTGAAAGTGCTTATGTCAAGGGATCAAAAATGTTGCTTTCAGTTGATACTCTACAAATCTTTATATCTCCTCACTGTATGATCTCACATATGATATGGTAATGCCTGAGTATGTTCTTGAAATGATGATGCAATCTAGTTTCCCTAGCTTGTGCAATGGCTCCGTTGTCACAGTAAAGCTGTATTGTGTCTTTAATGGTTGGAACCACCCCAAGTTCACTAATGAACTTCTTGATACATACTCATCCTTCGTCACACTTCTATGTTTAGGAAAAATATGATACCTGATTGCAACTGATAGTAGTCCATGTTAGTTTTGAAGCTTACATCAGTGTAACCTTTTACAACTAAATCTTCCTCATCATCATAAGTTACAAATTAATCCTTAGTTCTTCTCAAGTACTTACTTCTATCCTTTGACCATCACCCTGATCCAATTAGTACCTACTCATCATGCTCAAAGCATACAAAATATCTGGGCATGTACATATTATTGGTTTCATGATAGATCCATTTGCTGAGGCCTATGGAATCTTAATCATGCTCGCTCTTCCAAAGAGATAGGACATTTATTTCTATAGAGACTTATTCCACAAGACATTGGTACATTTCTTTTCTTAGACTCTTGCATTCTAAACCTCTTTAGCACCATGAAAATATATGTACTTTTGGCTACACCAAGAAGCTTTCTAGATCTATCGCTATAGATATTGATTCCTAGTATATAATATTCTTTGCCTAAGTCCTTCATGTAGAAGGTATTTCCCAACCATGTTTTAACCAATTCTAGAGTAGGGATGTAATTTCCCATCAATAGTATGTCACCTACATACAATATTAGAAATACAACTATGATCCAACTAACATTGTTGTAAATACATGGTTCATTTTCATTTTGAATAAAACCAAACCATTTGACTGATTCATCAGAACAAAGATTCCAACTCCGAGATACTTGCTTCAATCCATAGATTGACCGTTGTAGCTTACATACTTTATTTGCTCATTTAGAATGATAAAACCTTCAGACTGAGTCATTTACATATCCATTATAAGTTTACTGTTTAGGAAAGTAATTTTAATGTCCACTTTAAATATCATAGTCATGATAAACTACAATGGAAAGCATGATCCTGATGGATTTAACCATGACAACTAGTCAAAAAATAGATAGACAACAAACACACTTGACTGAACTAAAGCAAGGCAACCTCAAGTAACTGAAGATCAAGCTCCAATTCTCAAAAAAATATTTGACTACTCCAACTCCATTCAAATGAATATGAGAAGAAACCCCCAAATACATCAATATTTGATCGTATATCTTTTCATTTGATTGGATCCAAAATATGCAAAATTTCATTGTGACCAAAGATGCCACAAAGTGCTGTTAATCTAAAAATTGCATGTCTTGAATATGAAGTCCTCTTCATGAAACTCCACTCCTATACGAATAAAAGGCTTTTATACCCTTCACTTGAACTGTGCTCCTAAATATAGAAACCCTTCATGATTCGAAATTCTACCCCATCCATTCCACTCTACCACTCAGATGATTGTCATTCACCACTCTACCAATTATAGTGTGCCATTTCCACAAATACCTTACCTACGATCTACCATAGATTGCTACACCATTCCAACACCACCATACCACCCTAGTAGATATAGACCACTGAATACACTTTTGGTGATGCAACATTTTTGCAAAAGTGTGCATGCTTGCCATCGTATCCTCCCTCAACAACCTATGATTCTGATTTCTCCAATAACTTGTAACCATTAATGGAACTCATCTATATCCTAGAGCATTGCTAAGATGAATAAAAAATGGGTGGCTAGCTTTTGTCTCTAGATTAGATGTCCCTATTTTGATCTTTCTTTTTTTCATATGTAACTATTGCTTTAATACAATTTTTAGCTACTTTCTCAGTGCAATCATATTTTTGTATTGAAAGTATATGCATGTAGTTCATAATGGCTATAGTCTATTAGTGAATCCAGATTGAGAGAAAGTCCACCCTGACCCCAAAAATAAGAGGGCCACATTGAGTGTTTGGTTTTCATTCAATAACACATAGGTATTGATATTTATCCTTGACAAAGGTAGTGTGCACTAAATCTTCATGCTCTACTCCAATTCAGGAGAAGGTGACTAGATTGATCTTGACGTTTGACCCTAGAACTTGATTTGTGTGTTTGCCATAGTTGTTGGTGGATTAGACACGTCATTGGGAAGTAGAGGATTCAATCCAGATTTTTACCTATGAATTATCATCATATATCTTTTACTTCAAACAAACTTATTGAGATTAGTTTTCACTACTTTCTTTAGTTTGGATCTAGTCAAATATTACAATCAAAATCATCATATCTTCAAATCAAAGTAGCTAATACGAAATTGATAGTAATTTACAGTTTTCTTTGAGATCCTAAGAATAATGTTATTCACTACAACTAAACCTCATATACTTGTGACTATCAAATGTTGTATGATTTGGTTAAGAATTTTATTACACTAACATAGAAATAGAAGGTAGATGGGGGAAAATATACACCACTAGCCCCTTTTGGATGGCAAAATCAAATCTTCAAAACACTACATCCATGGAAATGGGGTCATAAAATTACTATGTATTACTTTTTGGACCTTTTTGAGAAACTTTATAGCCTCTGGTAATAAGAACCCAACTGTATCAAATCCAAAAGGTACAAAAACATGCATATTTTTGATACACACTTTCTAATGCTTGCCCACTTTGGCTGCAAAATCTTTCAAGACAACATGTCATGTAGTAAAATCTTCACATTTCAAGCCCCCCCAATGGGGAGACTTATGTTAGATTGATACACATGTTTCCCTCCAACCTAGCAAAAAATAAATACATCTGCTGGTTTAAGAGTCAATCTCCCCTCCCCTGGACCAATCAAAAAATTCAAAGGTGCCTATTTTTTTAGCAAAACTCTTTTGTGTCTAAGTATTTCATAGACAACAAGATCTTTTTTGTACTTGAAAATCTAGGAGCTCCTTGCAATGAACCACATTCTCTCAAAAGGTGTCTAGGCATGCCTTGTGATAATCTGGACATACCACATGAACTAGAATAAAGAATTATAAGACAATAGTTGATAATAACATGGTACTCTATTGGTGACATATGAATCCCAAGCCCATCATTAGGTATAGCAAAATCTCATGTTTTATGGGAGCGTCAACTCATATTTGATTAGATTCTATAATCTGTGCCATTTAACACAAGCATCAAATTGTTATCACTATTGTAGGGGATCACAATGAATGTGAATTTATATTGGTTTATTTAGTCTATTTCACAAGTTATATACTGCTTTCTTCAAAAAAAGTTCTCTCTTGTGTTCTTAGATTGATTGTACCTATCTCTTTAGTCATCTATGAGTAACTTATGCTAAGAAACATCTCCAATTGGATGGAGAAGCCTCAACTCAAATATTGACAAAACAGTCTACAAATGCTTGCAATTTAAGTACAAAGGTCTAGCAGAAGTGATACCCATTGAGATGGGGGATCAAGATGAAAACCATGAAGAGGATAGCATGATTGAAAATAACAATGCTCCAATAGGTATTTCACCTAAGAATTTTCATGCACTAAAAAGTAAATTCTCTACTATTATTAAACCTCCTATCAATGTCAATAACAACCAATTATGTAATGGCCTTATCCATCTCATTTGGACTAGATAGTTTGGACGTAGTGTTTTGGAAAATCCAACACAACATATAAAAATGTTCAAAAATCTCTGTTATACTATGAAAACTAATGGAGTCACACCATAAGATGTTTACATGCATATGCTTAACTCTTTGTGCATGAGTGAAAAACATGAAACTTTTGGGAAATATGGAGATAGAGTAGGTAGTAGAAACAAAATATTTCTATCTATATTCCGTAACTAGAAGATCGCATTGACAATGATGTATTAGGAAAGAGGGTGCAAGATGTACCTTGTCCTGGAGCAAGTCCAACGACTGTCCTTGTAAGGTGATGTTCTCCCTTCACAAGTAGCAAAAGGATGGTGGTCGATAGTGTCCTCCTGGTATAACACCCATAAGTGGCGATTGAAAATGTCCTCCTAGCATGGGAGCAACAACTTTGACACCTCTACGTAATCAACACGAACCACTAAGAACTTCACGTTACACTCCCAGGGCTGACATGAAGGATTTTTTATTCTGTTTGTCATTATGCTAGCATCGACTTCTTTTCTCTTTGTTGTCTATCCCTTTTTTGGTTAAGACTACTCAGGCTCTCACATTACCACAACTGTGAGAAAAAAAGTGTTGAGAGCCTTGAACTCCCTCTCTTTGTATGGGAGTGGATGGGCTAGGGTTTTCAAAACCCAAAAGATATGAAAGGTCAAATCTCACAATATAATGGTTATTGGCCGTGACCAGTCGATCGACTGGCTTATGGTCAATGACTCAATAATAGTGGCTTTAATGAAATACTTAATTCACATTGTTACACATATCATTAATCATTTGACCCAATCAAATTGGCCATTTTGCATCTTTGTTTGGCCTAGTCCAACTGGCCAATTTCAAAGGTAGTCTAGTCAGTCGATTGGAAACTCCATTCAATCGACTGGCACACCAGTCATTTGACTCGACACTCTAGTCAGTCGACTCAACAACCAATGTTATTTAAGTTGATTACCTAAACAGTTTTAGTAACCAAGCTAAATATTATCCATGATGAAACTCCTATTCCAAGTGCATCCTATGTGTGTGATCCTATAGGTTCCAAATTACGTTGGTAGTGAATGTACATAACTAGTTTATGACATCACAAGCAATGAGCAGTATGTAGCAACATATCATTTCTACCCAAGTAATTGAAAAGTTGGAGAACAACTTCAACCTACATATATGATCAGTGTTAGCATGATTGTATAGTTCCTTAATCTCAGATATCCAGATTGAATGTGAGGCATGGAATCATCACCCTATTAATACTCAATCTATGTTCCTTAAACTAGAGAAGACTGTTGAGATGCACGTGAGCTCAATATCACATATTGACTCACATGAGAATGGCCATGTGTTTCTCAGTCTCACTTATCAATTGGCCATGATATCAGCTCTGGTAGAAGGGACAAATCCCATCTGCATCACTCATAATCAATCCCCATGTGTCACAACGTACCCGAGCACCATCTTTATAACAACCCTTATTCAAGGTTACATTGAATGGTGTCAAAGTTCATCCAATGCCACGTGATGAGCGTAGCAACTTCAAGTCTGAGAGCCAAAATCACCCCTATCACTTTGAGAGTTGATTCTAACTACTGTTTCATGGTTTCTGTGTATAACTCTCAAGGTTGGTCTGTTCAGTACACTGTTCTCTAACAAGTACCTATTTGTTTGACTTGATATCCAATATCATGACTTATGAAATTCTGTCATCAATTAACACACATTCTAGTTGTGTATTATCTTCCATTTTGCTTCCACAATAATATCTAACTAGGGACATAATAAGAATGTATGTACTCTATCATGCACATGACCTCATTGTTCAGGTCCTCAACCTGAAGACATATTTCATTGAGTAACATCATCCTTTAGATATCTATCATGCCATTCATCATCTCATAATCGAAACAAACATAAATAGACTGAATCTTCATGTCCTCAACCTGAAGACATGTTTCATTAACATCATCCTTTCCATAAGCAACACACATGAAAAGCCTGATTGACCTAGCATGGTGCGTCATCTATCTCGTCGAAGTGTGATGGTAGATATGTGGGTCTTCCCCAATAGGGTGCATATTCTATCATGTTGGCTTATGGGTCTGTCTTAACTAGGTGACCTTAATAAGATTAAGTGTCTAGAAGCATAAAGATGGATTATGGCAAAGAGTTGTGCATACCATCTATCTAAGAATTGCATAAGATGCAATTGGAAAATGTTGCTTACCTTAATAATTGGTCATGAATGCCAGTATTTGTTGGGTATTGACTGAATTGTTTTGAATCTTAGCCCACTAGAAGATTGTACGCTGCAATCTTCTGAATTGGTATTGAGGGCTATCAATTTGAATAAAATAGTGGAAACGATAGTTAATTAAAGATCTAATTAATATCGACTTTTCAAATCAAATCAAATAAAAAATGGTTTTTGATAAATGAGTCAAATGCAAATTTTATCTTTTAGAATCAAATGGAAAACACTCAATCATCACAATCGGACAAATTATATGAGATTTATTTCCATAACTAGTTCAGGACCTTGAGAAGCGTTCTGCATGATCCTGAAACACTAGTACCAATATCCACTCCATATTTGCCTAAGATTGACATGGATGCTTCTTTGAATCATGCCAATGATGTTGTGAACATCAGGAACCTTATGCAGGTCTGTATGAACTATGACTTGCATAAACAACATTATAAGCATGAAAAGTATAATGTCTCTAAGGTTCTATTTGAGTGCAAAATGATAGAGGGAGATCCATTGTAACCTCATGTGCTCAATATGATTGGGCATATGATGCATCTTGAAAGTCTGGGATTTCTTTTAGGTTAAGAGTTGGCCACAAATATGATTTTGCAATCACTGCCTAAATCATATAGCAGTTTATCGAGTGTTATCACTTAAGTAACATGGCTAGAACACTGTCAGAGTTGCTTGATATCTTGATAAGTGTTAGAGAACAGATGAAGATGGACAAATCCATGATGATGATCATGGAGTTGTGTCCAAGGACAATGACAAAGCCAAGAAGCATTCTGTGGCTAAGCTAAAGTCCTAGTCTTCTACACTCAAAATAAAGAGAAGGATAAGGGAACCTAGGAATATGAATCAAGGGATTGAGATCTCTACTTCTGGTATATACATCATTGAGGTTAACTTTACAACTTCCTCATCATGGGTACTAGATACTGGATGTGGATCACACATTTTCTCAAATGTGAAGGATCTGAAAAGAAGGACCTTTACAGAAAGGGGAGGTAGAACTATGAGTTGCAAATGGCACAAGAGTTGCAGCCATCACAGTTGGAACCTATGAGTTATCTCTACCAAGTGGGCTAGTAATAGACTTGGAGAACTGCTATTACATACCTACCATTGATAGGAACATCATATCTTTATCTAATTTAGACAAGAACGGATTCAAATTTCTTGTAAAGAATGGAAGATGTTCTATTAGTAAAGATGGGAACTTTTATGGAAGTGCCCCAATGTCTTATGGTCTATAATCTAGAGACAAGCGTATATAACATGAATACTAAAAGAAAAAAACTCAATGACTCAAACCAAAAATACCTTTGGCATTGGGCGCATAAATGAGAAACACATATCCAAACTCCATAAAGATGGTTATTTGGACTTTTTTTTATTTTGAATCAATCGAGAAATGTGAATCTTGTTTGTTGGGCAAGATGACAAAGACTCCCTTCACTGGAAATAGTGAGAGGGGTAGTGATCTATTAGGACTCATACATACTAATGTATGCAGACCTTTTAGAGCAAATGCTAGAGGTGGGTATCAATACTTCATTACCTTTACCGATGACTTCAACAGGTATGGTTATGTTTACCTAATGAAACATAAATCAGTGACTCTTGAAAATTTCAAAGAGTTTATGAATGAAGTATAAAACCAACTTGGTAAAAGTATTAAGGCACTTCATTCTGATCGAGGTGGATATACTTAGCCAAGAGTTTGAGGACCTTCTGAGAGCCCATGGTATTATATTGACGTGTATTTTACTACGCGCTTAAACGCAAGTATACGCGTCGAGTAATATAGGCCTTTGTGAGGCCCGAGTCGAACTCAGGGACACGTGAATTATTGGAGACTTTTACTAACTAATCGCAATCAGCTAGGCCAAATAACAAAGTAAGGTTTGTTGTCGAAATTCAAAGAAAATAAAATGAAACAAAGAAAACAATTAATTAAAGGTTAATTTAATCAATTCAAAAGGATATCTTTAGGATTGCGGTTTCACCGCGGGTCAACATTGTATTAGGTTTTATATAATTCCTCACTCTTCTCTCTCTATCCGGGTAGTGGCCTGAAAACAGAATTACCCACTGTCGTGGTGTAATTCACTACTTAGGTTTAGGTTGATTCCACCGTCGTAGTAATCATTTCCCTAAGCTAAGCGCATTATAACCGGTCTCTCAGTTCCCACCATTAATTTTACAACTCCTTTGTCAAGGGTTTTATTGATTAATGTAGGTTTCGTCTCTTTTCAACCGTTAATCCTTCTGTCGAAGTGATTAAGGGCATTAAATTATTATTATGGTGATCAAGCATAACAATATATATGGAGAAAACGAATCTATACCACGGATTTGAGAGAGAAAATGTGAATTATCAATATAAAATTGTCATACAATGCATTCCCGGGCTACTCCCGGTCCTAAAGATGGAGGGTTTTAGCCTCTCATGTTCATCTCACACGAATACATGGTAGAAATAGGGGAATTCATAAGAAAAACGTGAAACAAGTGGGAAAACCCCTGAACGGAGAAGAACCGATAGATCCTTGGCGTAGAATACGAGCTTCCCCGCCTGTCGGTGGTGGAATTCGTCTTCGGCAGTGTCCGAATCACCCGGGATGAGCTTCTGGCCTCCGTTCTCCTTTTTCTCCTTCCTTGGCACTCGTGCAATGCGATATGAGATCCTCCCGTGTGGGCGGCCGTCATTAGGTATAAGTCCCTAATTAGGTCATCAAATAACAACATCCGTCCGATCGAGATCAAAATAGATCCAACGCATATCTGCCGGCGTCGATACCATCGACGCGGGTCGATGGTATCGACCCAGCGTATTAGCGGTAGCTTTCCTTTCTTTTAGTCTGAGCGCCTGTGGTCATCTCGATACCATCGACTTGGGTCGATGGTATCGACTCTCTTTAGCGTCGGTTGTTGTCGTTTAGCAACGCTATAGCTCTCCATGTGTCGATGGGATCGACTTGGGTCGATGGTATCGACAGTTTCCTCGCCAGCAACCTGAAGGGATCTCGATACCATCAACTTGGGTGTCGATGGTATCGACTCTGTGCTGCTCCTCTCGGCTGGAAATCTGTGGTTTGGTCGATGGTATCGACTTCCGTCGATGGTATCGACGGAAGCAAATACTTGTTCTTCCTGAAATTTCACAACAAGACCAAGTAAATCCACATAAATAATAATATTATGATAAATAATGCTCAAAATAGTAAAACAGAGGGGATTTGACATAATATGAAGGCAAAGACCGAAATGAGTGAATTATGCAATATTATCCATAAAAATGAGTAATTAGAGCACAAAACACATATGAAAAAGGTCTATAAATGCGACTCAAAATCATCGCATCAAACTCCCCTAAGCTTAAACATTGCTCGGCCTCGAGCAACTAATCCTTAGAATAGAATTGCAGATGTCAACTAAAAATCAACACACCAACCCACATCCCATGTGACTCCCACTGAACGTTCTCAAACCGGCCTTCTCTAACCACATAACAGTAATTACCCTAAAGGCGACAATAATCGTCAATAAGAGAAATTGTCCTTCAAAACGATGAACACTATCACATAAGGCAGTTAACATAATAAAATTCGCCGATTCAACATTGGTGCATCTTGTGATCGCCTACACTACGTTGCTCGCCCTTAACTACCATCTACATGGAAGCAGTTCTCCTGATAATCATTAGTGAGGAGAAATTCACGGTGGCCTACCAATCCGAGCAACGGGTGGATGGAATGGGTGGTTCATGGAAGAACTTGGAAGTATTGCATAGTTTCAATATGCATAAAAACAAAATGTCCTAAATGATGCAAATGCACATTAGAAATGCCCTAATGCCTAAAATTGGGTGAAATGATGCATGCACTAACCTTCCACCTCAAGATAAGATGGAAATCTAATTAAGCCACATCATGTACTCAATTCTCCTGTAATACATGTGATATCATGTTCCTTTCTCCCTCTTATTCCATTTTCTTCTAAATTCTCTTTTTTTTCTTCTTCAGATTTTCAGAAATTGTTTTTCTTTCTTTTAGCCCACATATCCATAATTGCTTAGAGATACATGTTTTGGCTAATTTCTTCATGATTGGAAGTCTTTGCACTATTTCGAGGGTATGGAACAGTTTAGATCACTTTTGAGAGAAAATTGAGACACATGATGTACTTTATGCATGATAATCATGAAAGTCATGAATGCAACTACATGGCATGCACCTAAAGGTAATGTGCATAAATCCCTATATTTTTCTCTTTTTATGCAAAAGTATGGAAAATATCAATGCAATTCCTATCTAAATGCTATGCACACAAGAAGGAATTAAAATTGTGCTTTACTTACAATTCTTAGGTGGATTATGGAAAAATGAAGTGGAATGATCACACGATTAGATTACTGAACCTTAGAAGAGTATTATGTGTCCCTCCTTACTGACATGTGTAGTGATTCAAAGGATTCTCTCTCTTACGTCCAATTAAGGTCTCATTACCATTTGGTTAGGTTAGGCTCAAACAACCGTTACTATCCACTTTTCATGAGTCAAAGGGAGAATAGGTGTGACATATTGTTTTAAAGTTGACATAATCAATCATTTTCATCAGATAAGTTCCCCAAGGACAACCAAGTCAAGCTATCCAAAAGACACAAAAATTTTAAAATTCCCTTAAATTTCCCATGAAAACACAGCGAGATGACAACTTTTATGACATCCACAATTACACTAGATAGATGTGGATCCTAAACACAACCTAAAAATGCAAGAAACAAATAACAAAGCAAAAACTAAAAACAACAAAAGAAAAGATAGAGCTGTTCCAGCTACCCCCCTAAGCTTGAATTCGACTATGGCCTCATAGTCAAAAACAAACCTAAGGGTGGAACAGAGATACCCTGATCAATCCTGTGGAGGCGGAGGCGGGTACTGCGGGGCCGTAGGATCCCAAGACGGATACTCCCCCTAGAAGCTTGGATCATATTGGGTCCTCGGCGGAGGCTGTGGATAGCCTCCAAAGTAGTCCTGACTCCAGTAATGGTCATAAAAGGGCTCCTACTGCATCTCCATCCTTTGCAACCGGTTGTGTATTTGCTCTTGGTTGGCGAGGATGAGACGCTCGTTCTCGAACATAGCCCGTTGATTATCAAGTACCCAGCTCATAGTATCATGAATACCGGTATACATAGACATGTGCTGCTGCTGAGTCTGCTGTATATCCTACAGCATCGTGTACATTCCCTGCATGGAGTAGGGATCCTCGGCTGGCTGCGAGGGATGTGGTGATGGCGGCGGGGGCTGTGATGATGAAGACGCACCCGGATGCATCCTAGGATGCTTCTGTGGTGCTACTCGTGCGTGAAGAGGTGTGAAAGCCTCCTCTTCCTCCTCAGCCTCGCCTCCTTGCTCGTCGTTGCCGCCATCTTCTTCGGAGGACTCGATGGCTATGATTGGCCACCTGAAATGCTGTGCGCCCTCGATGTTGAAGACGTCGTCCGGCAGTGAGCGCTCCTGGTAAGCTTGGTTGACGTGGCAATGTGCGTATGCCAACCCATCCCGGAGAAGGATAAGGTTTGAACGGTGCAAGTGTTGCACGTTCACCTTACTTCTTGTGGAAATCGGAGTCATGGACTGAAAATTCAGCCCCAAGTAGGATGCCAGCTTGGTGATGAGTCCACCAAAATGGATCGGAGCCTTCCTGGTACTCCTCTTCACCGCCAGGACGCGCTGTAGCCAGAACACCCCCCAATTGCATGGTTGTCGCTTCAGGAGTGCGTAGAGGAAGAAGAGATCGCTCTCCTGAAACTTGCTCAACGCCAAATCACTCTGAGCGAAGAACGTCAAGCTCAACATCTGATGAAGGACCCGGACGAACGGGTGCTCAAAATCTGCTACTGCTGCATTATGGTAGCTCATAGTCTTTCCTGCCGACACCGTAACTAGCTCGGCGAAGATCTTGTCGTAGTCGGTGCGGGAGTCCGGACGTCGGTGATCATGTTGGGAGTGGTTCCAATTGAAGATTTTATTGAACTGGACCAGCGTGATGTTGTAGTTGTTGTTGAACAACCGGAAGGACACCTAGCCCCTGATCCACTCACGATCCGACGCCACCACATCGTTTGGCACGACGCAGATGTCGAGGGACGCCATAAACTCTGCCACCAATTCCTTGTAGGTGGCCCATTCGCCGAAAAACGGCTGCCCGTCCGCATGGTACTGCAGCTCGTCGGGACGTCGACTGGTGTGACGTGCTTGTCCGTGAAGCACATAGGCCAAGTTGGCCTCGAAACCAAGCTCCTGAAGCATGCCCCGGTCCACATATCGGGTCGGCTCAATTTTCCGCTTCATAATCTCCTCGTAGACCTTCCTTGCCTCCATGGAAGGGTGAATCAGGCGTGGGCGAGAAACAGAAGTGGTCGGGGGAGGAACGAACTCCTCGATCTCCATGGGATTTGCACGTGATGACGAAGCTCCGGCGACATGCACCATGGTTGCGAGAAGATGGGATTAGAAGAAGAGAGCTCGGTGCAGATGGAGAAGAAATTCTCCGCTTGGTGAAGATCCTCGCTCGATGTCGCTTCTCTTCAGTCTTGGAGGGCTCGGGGGAGTGCTCGGCGCAAAGGAGGATGCTTGCTCTGAAGGTGTGACGTCAAATGACGTTGCAAGTCTCCTTAAATAGACTTGGCCGGCGCCACTGTTGACCCGTCGATACCATCGACGTGCGTCGATGGTATCGACACGTCTCACTGGTATCCGCCTCCCTCGCGAGTATCGACGGCTGACGTTTGCTGGATCGAGAAACCCGGATTGCTGACCTGTCGATACCATCGACGGAAGTCGATAGTATCGACGCAGCATCCGGATCGCTGACGTGGACTCGCAATCGTCGTCGATGCCTTGGCCCGGATCGGTGACATGGATGTCGATACCATCGACGAAGGTCGATGGTATCGACAACTTTTATTGCGACACCGCCGTTTTGTTGCATGCAACCGGTGATCATGTCGATACCATCGACGAGGCCGTCGATGGTATCGAGTTGACTGAGCAAAATTCATCTGAACTTCTCCAGAGATCTCGATGGTATCGACTGGCATGTCGATACCATCGACATTTTGTTGCGACCTGCCTGTAGGTATGTCGATACCATCGACGGGGGCGTCGATAGTATCAACTCAGTGCGATTTTTGCAGCTGTCAACCTGAACCCATGTCGATACCATCGACCAGTGTGTCGATGGTATCGACCCTGCCTGTGCCTGCACATTGAACAAACAGATCAAGGTATCTTCTTTAAACTAAAATTTAAACGAAATAAAAGCAATCTATGACTAAAATTAACCTATCCTAATGTACCAATGGTTGGGTTGCCTCCCAACAAGCGCCCTTCTTTAACGTCTTAGGCTAGACGTCTTCCCATCATCTCATTCATCCACAAGTGTAATGAGTTTGACCTCATTCACTTTTCTCTTATAGTTTTCACCAAAATACAACTTTAAACGCTGCCCGTTCACCAAGAACGTGGGATCTCCATCACGCACAAGAATCGCACCGTGCGGTCTCACTTCTTCCACTACAAAGGGTCCACTCCACCGGGACTTCAGCTTCCCGGGATGCAATTTGAGACGGGAGTTAAACAATAGAACACTATCTCCCTTCTTGAACGTGCGCATCTCGATATGTCAATCGTGGATCAGCTTTGTGCGCTCCTTGTAGATGCGGGCATTCTCATATGCCGTCATGCGTAATTCATCTAATTCATTCAATTCGAACATCCTCTTTCGCCCGACTTCATCATAGCTCAAGTTCAGCCTTCTTAGCACCCAATGGGCCTTGTGCTCCAGCTCCACCGGAAGGTGGCAAGCCCGGCCATACGCCAACCTAAAAGGCGTGGTGCCTAAAGGTGTTTTGTACGCCGTTCTATACGCCCAAAGTGCGTCCGGTAGTAATGCACTCCAATTTTTCCTCGTGGATGCCACTGTCCGTTCTAGAATCTTTTTGATTTCCCGATTTGAAACCTCCACCTGTCCTTGCGTCTGTGGATGATATGGGGTGCCGATGTTGTGCTTGACCCCATATTTCTTCAAAAGTGTCGAAAATTTCTGATTCCGGAAATGTGTGCCTCCATCACTTATGATCATTCGGGGTATCCCGAACCTGCAGAATATATTTTCTTTCACAAACCTGCACACTACATTCGAATCATTAGTCCTTGTGGGGATTGCTTCCACCCACTTCGACACATAATCAACAACAAGCAAGATATACAAATTTTAATTTGAGGACACAAAGGGTCCCATGAAGTCTATGCCCCATAAGTCAAATACCTCAACTTCCTGAAATACATTCAGGGGCATCTCTTGTCTCCTTGAAATGTTATCTGCGCGCTGGCACGGGTCACATTGCCTCACGAAATCATAGGCATCCCAGAACAAAGTTGGCCAATAAAGGCCGCTTTCCAACACTTTGGCTGCTGTCCGTGAACTAGCATGGTGTCCTCCCATAGGCGACGCATGACAATGGTGGAGAACACTCTCGTACTCCACCTCCGGCACACACCTGCGAAGAATGCCATCCCTGCACTGCCTCAAAAGAATTGGGTCATCCCAAAAATAATATCTCAAAGAATGAAAGAATTTCTTTTTCTCTTGATAAGACCAGTCTTCCGGGATGATCCCACAAGCCAAATAGTTAACAAAATTAGCAAACCATGGTTCCTTAGAATCAATTTTTAAAAGTTGTTCATCGGGAAATGTCTCGGTTATCGGTATGTGTAAACCTTGTTCATCTACCCTTTCTAACCTAGACAAGTGGTCAGCCACCACATTTTCAATTCCCGATTTGTCCTTGATTTCAATATCAAACTCTTGTAAAAGCAAAATCCACCTAATGAGTCTAGGATTTGCATCCTTCTTCTCCATCAAATATTTTATCGCAGCGTGATCGGTCCACACAACTACTTTAGAACCCACTAAGTACTGCCAAAATTTTTCAAAAGCAAACACGACGGCAAGTAACTCTTTTTCTGTAGTTGTATAGTTCAATTGAGCATCATTAAGTGTTTTGGAGGCGTAGAAAATCACAACGGGCTTATTATCTACCCTTTGCCCCAAAACGGCTCCCACAGCATAATCAGAAGCGTCACACATCAATTTGAATGGCTTTGTCCAATCTGGCATTTGAACAACCGGAGCCGAAATCAACTTTTCTTTCAAAACCTCGAATGCGTGAAGACATTTCTCATTGAAATAAAAAACTGCATCTTTTTCCAACAATTCCGATAAAGGTTTTGCGATTTTAGAAAAATCCTTGATGAATCGCCGAAAAAACCCGGCGTGTCCTAAAAAAGCTTCTCACCCCTTTTACTGAATTTGGTGGGGGTAGCTTAGAAATCACCTCAATTTTCACGGGGTCTACCTCAAGACCCTTGCTAGACACCTTGTGTCCTAGCACAATTCCTTCCGTCACCATCATGTGACATTTCTCCCAATTGAGGACCAAGTGTGTGTCCTCGCACCGCTGCAGTACCTTGTCCAAGTTATAAAGACACTCATCAAAAGACGCTCCATAAACCGAGAAGTCGTCCATGAAAACTTCAAGACAACGCTCCACCATGTCAGAAAATATGGCGAGCATGCAGCGTTGAAAAGTCGCCGGCGCATTACATAATCCAAACGGCATCCGTCGGTAAGCAAAAGTCCCATAGGGACATGTGAACGTAGACTTCTCTTGATCCAAAGGATCAATAGAAATCTGGTTATACCCCAAATATCCATCTAGAAAACAAAAATGCGACCGACCGGCAAGACGTTCCAAAATCTGATCGATAAATGGCAATGGAAAATGATCTTTAAGAGTTGCGGCATTCAATCGGCGGTAGTCAATGCAAACACGCCACCCGGTTACCAATCGGGTGGTGACAGGTTCATTCAAAAGATTTTTAGTGACTGTGATTCCCCCCTTTTTAGGGACTACCTGTGTGGGACTCACCCACGTCGAATCTGATATGGCATATATGATTCCTGCAGCAAGAAGTTTTATGACTTCCTTCTTCACAACCTCCATCATGCTCGGATTCAAACGTCTTTGAGGCTGAATGACTGGTTTGGCTCCCTCCTCGAGCCGAATCTTGTGCTGGCAAAGTGTAGGGGAGATCCCCTTGATGTCCGCGACTGACCACCCAAAGGCTCCACGGTGGTTCTTGAGCACTATCAGTAGTTGCTCCTCCTCATCCGCACTCAAGTATGCAGATACAATCACTGGTAACTTGTCCTTCTCAGCTAGAAAGACGTACTTAAGATGTGGGGGCAGTGGCTTCAACTCCAACTCCGGCGGACAAATAAGAGATGATTGCAGCGGTGGGGGAAGTGTACCTAAATCTTCATAATGCCTCGTGTAGAAACATGGAAGCATCTGAAGCATTTTGGCGCACTCCTTGAGTGAAGTACTCTGCATCCAATCATAAGTGACATTTAGCAAACACGCCTCCAACGACAATTCTGGATATGCATCAAAAACTGAAGTAATGATCGCCTCATCCTCCCAAGAAGGTGGAATGTCCTCATTTTCATCATTTGGAAATCCAACAGCCTTGCATACAGAGACAACTTTTGTTTGCTCTATAATGTCCACAGCTAAGGTCCCTCTATCCATCTTGCTCATCACATGAGCCATATCCAATAATGGCTTCCCAAGACAAAGTGAGATATTGTGCTCCACATGTTTCACCATGTTGCACTGTGCTTTTGCTTTAGTAGATGCATTGCTAGTAGGCATGACCATCTCAAAGCGATCATCCGCAATGCCCAAGGTCAAGCGACCTCTCCCCATCTCCAAGATCATATCGGCTGTTGCTTGGAATGGGCGTCCAAGTAGCAACTCATTGCCATGCTCGTCCTGCATTTCCATAACCAAAAAATCAGCCGGAAAAACAAAGCGGTCTACCTTTACCAAGACATCCTCGCAGATTCCATACGGTTTCACCACAGAATTATCAGCCAGTTGGATAGTCATGTTGCTTGGCCTTGATTCCTTTAATCCAAGCTTCTTGAATGTAGAAAGGGGCATCAAATTGATGCTTGCCCCAGAATCACAAAGTGCCTCTCCAAATTTGCACTTCCCGATAAAGCAAGAAATATTGAAACAACCGGGATCCTGTCTCTTCGGCGGAAAAGTGCCCATAATGAAAGCACTCACTTGCTCCTTCAGCACCACGACCTCAGTGTCAGGTATTTTCCTCTTCTTAGTAATGACATCTTTAAGAAACTTCCCGTAAGACGGGATTTTCTCAATTGCCACTAACAAAGGAATATTCACTGATAACTTCCTAAAGCTGTCTAGAAATTTCTTGAATTGTGCATCCACCTTCCTTGCTTTTGCACTATTGGGATAGGGGACCGGAACGGTATGTGCCCTTTGATGAGGTGGCACATAGGGTGTCAATTTCTGCGGTTCCTCCTCAGTAGCTTGTTCTTCGTTACCATTCTCAGCTATATCTTCAGCTTGCCCTGTGACAGGTGTGGGATGCTCCTTGATGATTGCATCTTCAACTTTGTCCTGCGGTGTGCTTGTGTCATCCGCCCTTGGATTCAACACTTTCTTACCACTCCTTAGTAGGATAGCCTTGGCCTGCTAGTTTCCCCCGGGAACATTGGTGTTCCCCGGAAAACCCAGATGCACCGGCTTCTTCAAACTTGCAATTTCAGCCGCCATCTGTGCCATGGAAGTCTCTATAGTTCTCATTTGAGCCCCATGACTCTGCAAAGTCTGCCCAAATTGGTTCATAAATTCACCCTGTTGCTTGATTTGTTGCCCAAATGTGTTCATTAACTCCTGGTTTTGTTTGATGACCTGATTGAGCAACTCCATGCTCTTGTCCTCTGTGGCTGGTGCAGGCTTGGCGTCCGGATCCTGCAGAAAATTGTTCGGATCCTTCCATGAGAACTTTTTGTCCTTTCGCCATGAATAGTCATTGTTCCTGTACCCTTGTTGTTGCCTCATGTACTTGACTTGAGCCTCCTCCTCGGACTCATTGTCTTCCTTCTACAGTAGCTTCTTTGCGAGAAGATCCATCGTCTCATTTAACTCTCTCATTGCCTTGGACTCACTGGCAACTCTTGCTTGCTCAACTGGGCCTCTCTCTCTTTCTCCCCAGGATTGCTTCCGTGCCATGTTCTTCAGTATTTCCCAGCATCTCGTATCAGTGTTGTTCAAGAAAAATCCTGAACCGGCTGAGTCCAAGTTGCTACTATCATGCTCGGAGAGAGCAAAATAGAAGATCTTCACCTGTGTCTCCTTGTCCAGTCCATGATGTGGACATCTCCTCAACATGACCTGGAATCGCTCCCAAGTCTCAGAATATGTTTCACCCGCCTGTTGGGTGAAATTGTGAATCTTCCTAATCATGTCATTGGTCTTCTCAGGAGGGAAAAACCTCTCAAAGAAAACCTCTACCATATGATCCCATGATTCAACAAACTCATCGTCGAGGTTATGTAGCCACTCTCTCGCTATTCCTGCCAGGGAACTTGGGAATAACTTGAGGTACAGAACATCCTGTGGGAACCTATCTATCTTCACCATATCACAGTTTTCAACAAACTGACTAATGTGTGCCACTGGATCCTCATTCTTCAGCCCGTGAAATGCATTTGATTTAACCAAGTTAATCAATGCTGGATCAATCTTGTAGGTTGGAATGTTGAGCCCCTATTTCTTTATAGGCCCCTTTGAAGCTGATGAAGAAGACGCTTTGATCTTCTCCCATATCGTCTGTGGTTCGGCCATTTCTTCTGCTTGCTCTTGCTCAGATTCAGAATCTATGTCACTTTGGTGATCTTGCTCGTAGTAATCCTCGTCCTCTGGTCCCGGAGGTGGAACCTCAGGTGTGCGATTCACGTAGTCTGTGCTACGTGTATGCACCATGCAAAGTACCTGAAATAAGAAAATCGGGGTTCAGTACTATGCTTTGAACGAGTAAACACAATTATAGAGAAATTTAAGAATATTTAAAATTGTTTCAAAATAAAATAATAAAAAAAATGTGGCCTAGAGTGGCCGCTCTTAGCACTCAAAGTGCCAATAATTCGCCGTGTCCCCGACAACGGCGCCAAAAACTTGACGTGTATTTTACTACGCGCTTAAACGCAAGTATACGCGTCGAGTAATATAGGCCTTTGTGAGGCCCGAGTCGAACTCAGGGACACGTGAATTATTGGAGACTTTTACTAACTAATCGCAATCAGCTAGGCCAAATAACAAAGTAAGGTTTGTTGTCGAAATTCAACGAAAATAAAATGAAACAAAGAAAACAATTAATTAAAGGTTAATTTAATCAATTCAAAAGGATATCTTTAGGATTGCGGTTTCACCGCGGGTCAACATTGTATTAGGTTTTATATAATTCCTCACTCTTCTCTCTCTATCCGGGTAGTGGCCTGAAAACAGAATTACCCACTGTCATGGTGTAATTCACTACTTAGGTTTAGGTTGATTCCACCGTCGTAGTAATCATTCCCCTAAGCTAAGCGCATTATAACCGGTCTCTTAGTTCCCACCATTAATTTTACAACTCCTTTGTCAAGGGTTTTATTGATTAATGTAGGTTTCGTCTCTTTTCAACCGTTAATCCTTCTGTCGAAGTGATTAAGGGCATTAAATTATTATTATGGTGATCAAGCATAACAATATATATGGAGAAAACGAATCTATACCACGGATTTGAGAGAGAAAATGTGAATTATCAATATAAAATTGTCATACAATGCATTCCCGGGCTACTCCCGGTCCTAAAGATGGAGGGTTTTAGCCTCTCATGTTCATCTCACACGAATACATGGTAGAAATAGGGGAATTCATAAGAAAAACGTGAAACAAGTGGGAAAACCCCTGAACGGAGAAGAACCGATAGATCCTTGGCGTAGAATACGAGCTTCCCCGCCTGTCGGTGGTGGAATTCGTCTTCGGCAGCGTCCGAATCACCCGGGATGAGCTTCTGGCCTCCGTTCTCCTTTTTCTCCTTCCTTGGCACTCGTGCAATGCGATATGAGATCCTCCCGTGTGGGCAGCCGTCATTAGGAATAAGTACCTAATTAGGTCATCAAATAACAACATCCGTCCGATCGAGATCAAAATAGATCCAACGCATATCTGCCGGCGTCGATACCATCGACGCGGGTCGATGGTATCGACCCAGCGTATTAGCGGCAGCTTTCCTTTCTTTTAGTCTGAGCGCCTGTGGTCATCTCGATACCATCGACTTGGGTCGATGGTATCGACTCTCTTTAGCGTCGGTTTTTGTCGTTTAGCGACGCTGTAGCTCTCCATGTGTCGATGGCATCGACTTGGGTCGATGGTATCGACAGTTTCCTCGCCAGCAACCTGAAGGGATCTCGATACCATCGACTTGGGTGTCGATGGTATCGACTCTGTGCTGCTCCTCTCGGCTGGCAATCTGTGGTTTGGTCGATGGTATCGACTTCTGTCGATGGTATCGACGGAAGCAAATACTTGTTCTTCCTGAAATTTCACAACAAGACCAAGTAAATCCACATAAATAATAATATTATGATAAATAATGCTCAAAATAGTAAAACAAAGGGGATTTGACATAATATGAAGGCAAAGACCGAAATGAGTGAATTATGCAATATTATCCATAAAAATGAGTAATTAGAGCACAAAACACATATGAAAAAGGTCTATAAATGCGACTCAAAATCATCGCATCATATATCACAATGGACTCCACATGGAACACCACAACATAATGGTGTGTCGGAAAGAAGGAATCACACTTTACTGGATATGGTACAATCAATGATGAGTTTGTTGATCTTCCAACTTCCTTCTTGGGTTATTCTCTTGAAACCGTCACGTTTACACTTAACCGAGTACTGTCAAAATTGGTTTAAAAGACACCATATGAGATATGGTATGGCAAACGTCCCGATGTGTCTTTTATGAAGATGTGGAGGTGTGAGGCTTATGTCAAGAAAATGTTTCTTGAAAATCTTGGGCCCAAATCAGATATATGTTATTTTGTTGGATATCCCAAAGAAACTAGGGGATACTATTTTTATACTCCATCTGACAACAAAGTGTTTGTTGCCAGGATTGGTATATTCCTTGAGAAGGAATTTATTTCCAGAGGAATCAGTGGGAGAACAGTAGAACTCAAAAAGGTTTGAGACCAACAAGAAAACATCGAACCAGTTGAGGTGCAGGAGGAACAAGGAGATTCACAAGGTGTAGTGGAATCTCAAATTCCTCAAGTAACACATGGACCTTGTAGATCTAATAGGACACACCTTGAACCTGAAAGATTTGGATATCTTGTAAGTCAGGAAGGTAGTGAGTTGGTCATAGTCTCTCTAGAAGCTATAGAGGGACCAAAGTCTGAGAAATGTGTTCAGGCCATGAGATCTGTGATGGAATCCATGTATACCAACAAGGTGTGGACCTTGGTGGAACAACATGAATGAGTAAAACCCATAGGGTGCAAGTGGATCTTCAACAAGAAGACAGACATGGGTGGTAAAGTATAGACCTAGAAGGATAGATTGGTAGCAAAGGGTTTAAGACAAGTTCAAGGTGTTGACTATGGAAAAACCTTTTCCTCCAGTTGACATGGTTAAGTCCATTAGGATCATGCTTGCTATTGCAACTTATCATGACTATGATATTTGGCAGATGGATGTTAAAACCACATTCCTTAACGGGAGTCTTCTTGAGGATGTGTATATGACACAACCTAAGGATTTTATCAATCCAAAGGATACAAATAAAGTATGTGAGCTACAAAGGTCAATCTATGGATTGAAGCAAACATCTCAGAGCTAGAATCTATATTTTGGTGGAACACATAAAGAGTTTGGATTTATTAAAAATGAAGATGAAACTTGTGTGTACAAGAAGGTTAGTGGGAGCATAGTGACATTTCTCATATTGTATGTATATGACATACTATTAATGGGGAATGATATCCCTACTTTACAAAAGGTAAAGACATGGCTTGGAAATCTACTATTTTACCATACTAAGCACCACAGATCTGTGCACTCATTTCTATCCTCGTGTGCAATTCACGTGCATGGACTGTCTATCACTGAGAGTATTCTATTGTAACAATGACTCTTTTATTATCCACCACAAACCCTACATGTTTATCATGATCTTTCAGATCTGGGTTTGCTTTCTCAAGGGAAAGATACACTACCTCATCATCCCCACTCATGATATTCTTCAATACTCACCTCCATCATATAACATCATCTAATGTACAAACTACAATGAGAATCAGTTGTCTGTGACAACCTGCATGCCTCCGTCTCCCCGCCTCCCCGGTTGCAATGACAAGTTTGTCTATCTCCTTAGTTTGAGGACATGTCCTTCTATTTTTACATGCTCCTAAACTCGACTTTGTATCTACAAAGATGAGTTTGGGTCAATCAAGAGTGGCCTAAGATTCTGATTACGTCAATTCTAAGAAGAACTAGCATGTGGAGTGGATGGCGATTAAATTATACACTACCACGAACAATTCCTTGAAGTTTTGAGATAACATCATAAAAATTCCATTAATGTTTGATGGAGAAGTAGAATAACCACCTTGCCCCCACCATGGATACTCTCGCTCACCCACTACAATTGCTAACAAGGCCAACCCAGGAACGAAAGGAGTTTCCCCAATTCCTAACGGCGAGCACATGTTCAATTGCGTTGCCTATGTCTGATTTGTAAGGTAACAAAAATGTCCTTGAAGTCCTTGCATACAAAAATAGTAGGAAGAGCTCATGAGGTAGCCATCTAAATCTTGGATAGTCTTACCATTTAGAGAGTAGGTGCACAGTGAAACAAGCTCCAACATCGAGGCTCATCTTCATGTAACACAACACAACTACTGCTATATATCTTTCTGATGGTATACTGGGATGCCAACGACATCATAAGTCCAAGCCATATCTATGGTGTTAAGTCACATCATTGCACAAGCTACCTGCTTTTTCATGTGTTGCCTGGGTATGAGTCCTACAATCATGCCTGCCACCTCTGGCTTAAGATGGATTTACTTCTATGATACAACAATACTATTAATGGGTTCACCTTTTTTATGCAGTAGTGCTTCTGATAAACATTCTCTTCTGATGATCATATATGACCTAGTACGCCCATTCAAAATACAATGTAGCATGTAGTTGATGTGGGCCAGTCAATATCACCTAAGGTATGAACAGATGTCCTTTTTAAACTTTCATTGAATATGGTATGATTCTAAATGTTATGTTTATGTCAAATAGATGTTAGATGATGCATGTTGTATTCATTAGATAATGTTTAAATAGTTTTAGATATATAAACACATATTGTTTTAATGCTTCAATCCAAATAGTTTCCAATGCATTTTATCAAAGCCAAAATACTTTCATAAATGTCTATATATACTATAATAATTCTTATGCACACTATACCTACCCCATACATGTTTGCATTGGATAAACAATCATTATAATGATGCAACACTGAATTATCATTTTTCATACTTAGACCAATGTAATTATTCAATATGAGTTAGACATACTATCTAGACTCTAATAAAGACTTTAATCATAGTGTCTCTTAATCCGGATCTGAAACTTTATTTAGAAATAAATCAGGTACATATAGTAAAATATTTTCTTAACAAGACAAGAAGGGTCCTGAACATGTGAGATAAACATTATATTCAATCTAATGTTCATACATAGTTGATAGTTAGAAGTAACCAATAAGGCTCATGTAAGCAAATTTCTTTTCAAGAAAGTAACTTTTTTTGTTCTAAATAAAAATTTGTTAAATATAAAAAAGAATGATGTAATAATATTATAGTTCAAAGTCAAATTTGAAAATCAACTATTACTATATTTATGGACATATATATGTCATAAAATGAATAAGTTCATCTAATGAATATATATAAATGATTTCCAGAAAAAAATGATTTCCAGAAGAAAAGAAAAAAAGAGTAGGCCTTTTTCCAAATTCTTAGAGGATTGTCACCAAGATGGCGAGATGATTCTAGATAGGCTACACTATCCGATAAGAAGGTATAAACTTGAACCAAAAAAACTAGCAAATCCAACCAATAATATTGAAATATCTAGCAATGTTAACTTCCCAAAACCAACTAAAATGCTAAAATACACCCACTAATAAAATCATAGATGTAAAATTTTACATATATGAACTAATTTTATGAAAAGTATGTTATAAAAAAGCCAATGCCACTGGTCTTCTCATGTCCATATCTTAAGGTGATTTTTATGAAAATATGTTTTGCTTGGAATATGTACATTTAACAGTCATGTCTTTTAGGCTTTTAGAAGTTACAACTTCATTATGAAAACAATGATTTTTTTGTACTTGATGGTTGTCTTAACTGAATTTGTTCATAAGTCACAGATTTTCGACTTAATTCTCCGTTGAAATCTTATAAAAAGTGACACAACATCGGTCCTACAAAACATACTATATGCAAAATAGAATACATCTGTATGAAAAAATATAATAAAAAATATTAAAACTAATAGTAGTTTTTAAGACTTTTCATTCCGAATTTGTAGTTAGAGTTATCAGTGACATTGTATTTTTTTAAGGGTAAACTACAAATGGTCATTCATGCATTATTTTTCAAAATAAAAACACGAAGACGCCTAGAAAGACATGTGTGTCTCTCTCTAAAATTATATCCCTCATACACAAGCTTACATGTTTATTTCAAAAACCCTAATTAGCCTCAAAAGGGTTTTTGAGGCTTTTCTTCTAATAAATTTTATGCTAGGAATATGATGAATATCTTACACCACTAGAAAAATAACTTGGCTTAACCCTTTTTCTCAAGGCCTGTTAGGCTACACTTATCAAAGTGCATTAATCTCATTACATCTAAATGTAACAATTGACATGACACACTTCATGTGTTACTCATCCATGTATATTGGATTTAAGGTGCTTCAAGGTGTATCAACCTTAAGGTGCTGGATGTGATATTTATCATGCCTTGGTGTATCACTTCCCTCATCACTTTTAACTTACTTAAGTTCATCAACTTATCTTGTATTAGGGTATTTCCCATCCTAATACTTTATGCACTATCCCATCACATTTATCATGTAATGTATTCGCCATAAGTCACACACTTGAATTACCAAACTATCATCAAGTGATATGGACTCATCTCAAGTTAAGACATTGTTTATATAGGATTGACCATTATTAATCACTTAGGTGTTTCACCTATCAAGGTATTAGCCACACCATTACTTGTTATTATACTCATCACTCCTAAGTGTTTCTTGCCCTCACCTTTACAAGGTGTATAGGGTTGAATCATGTATGTCAAGTTGAACACATGTATTGGGTTAGGTGTATATCGATCTAGGCATCATCATATCCCTCATACCCTTACACATTAAGGTATGAACCTTACCATTCATGATGTGTATCAACTTCACCCTTCATGGGTGTAACATCCTCACCTCACTTGAAGATATTGGCCACACCCTACTTTAGTGTATTGGCCATCACATGTACTAGGGTACTAACCAGCTTGCCCTTCTTGTCATCTAGTGTATTGGGTTACCCACCATATCATTTTAGAGATATTTGCTCAACACCATATTGTCCACAAGTTGTATGCTTAACCCAATATCAGTTTAATGATGTATACTTGCTACCCATATCACCTAGAGGTGTATGTGTGCTTACCATCTTGGGTTTGAGATGTATGTGTGCTTCCATATCAACCTTGAGGTGTATGTATGCTTCCATATCACTTTTGAGGTGTGTGTGCTTCACACCATATCGGGAAAAGAGGTGTGTGTTTACTCACCATATCACTTTAGAGGTGTATTTGTGCTTCACACCATTTCGGGCAAAGAGGTTTGTGCTTGCTCACCATATCACTTTAGAGGTGTATGTGTGCTTCACACCATATCGGTCAAAGAGGTGTGTGTGTGCTTCACACCATATCGGGCAAAGAGGTGTGTGCTTGCTTCACACCATATTGGGCAAAGAGGTGTGTGCTTGCTTCACACCATATTGGTCAAAGATGTGTGTGCTTATCCCAATATCATTTTTGAGGTGTTTGCTTGACCTCATATCGTGCAAGAGATGTATACTACACCACCATATCGTGCAAGAAAGTATTAAGTCATATCCATATCGTTTTAGTGAAGTAGGTGCATGACCATATCAGGTTAGAGGTGCTTGTTTGTGTGCTTGAACCCGATATCACTTTATAAGGTGATACCATCTTCTTCAAGCTCTAGACCTTTGTTCTAACTGTTATAGTTCATGGCAATATGTTTAAGCAACTACTAGAACTCATAATTTCATCAACTATTTTAGAAAATTTTGGAATTAAAAGTAGATCATTAAGTATAGCAATTTAGGTGATGAATAATAACATGATAGAGTTCAAGTTATATAACCCGCCTCAAGAACAACTTCAAAGCTACAAGCTCCACAACTTCACGTTCCTGAGGTTGAAGATGACTTATCAAAAGTCCAAGGCTCGTTCACAACTCCTTAGGTTTAAGTATTGAGCTCCCTCTTTCTCCTTAGTACCTTTCACGATACCTGAATACCCTTGCAAGATATGCCATCACTTTTGGCCGATATACCCTTCACTTGTGGCCAAAAACACTCCAATATGGCCAATATCACCTTGCTAGGTCGATATCAACTTGCTAAGGCCAATACCCAAGGCCTATGCACGATACCACATCACCTATGCACGACACAAAGGCTCCATGCACGATATCTAAGAGAAAGGAGGTGGTAGGATTCGAAAAAGTTCACTAAGGCGTGAAATAAGGGGTATATATACCTGTTGTTCATGAAGAAGTGTGAAAATGAGGTGTCATCAATTTAAGCGACTAGGTGCCACGTGTCCATGCATGGTTGACACATGTACTTGCATGCACTCCATCTTTATCTTGCCATGAAAAATAAAAACTTGAGGATAATGCAAGGGATAAGGGTTAGGCCCCTTTGATTGTCTTCTAGGACAAGCCACTTCCACTCACATTATTATATTCACAATTCAAAAACTCGACCCGACGTCTTCCCTAGCGCCCCTGCGGTGACATAGCGTGCGATTAGGGCGACGGCGTGTGGTCGCTTCCCTTCCCGAAGGTCTTCTCCGTTTCTGCCTCTTGTAGGTCCAAGTGCGTGGCTGTGGGTGTTTGATCCCACCCGGGGCTGCTGGGTTCTTTCCGCCATGGCGGACGACCTAGTGGAACAGTGTGAGAGACTGAAGATCACCAAAGAGGAACAGGAGATCGCAGATCTGATCGACGAGGAAGAGACCAGGCTTCCGGAGCATGTTGAGTTGGCTTTGGTGGGCAGGTTACTGACGGACAGGTCCTATAATTTCATGGCAATGAAGAAGACGTTCGCTCAAGCATGGGGTTTAACCAGCGGTGTGGTTTTTAAGTCCATTGATCAGTCGACGTTCGTGATTCAATTCACCCACTGTAAAGACAAAGCGAAGGTTATAGAAGAGGGGCCATGGAACTTTGACAACAAGATGTTATTGACAAAATAGGTTGATCCAAAAGACAGACCGGGGAAGATAGGGTTTTCAGAGAGCCAGTTATGGGTACGACTTTACAATATCCCGCTGGGGCTGCAAGGAGAAGTGGCGCTGAGGAAGATAGCGGAGAAGATTGGGCGAGTGATAAAGGTTGATTGCGATACACTGGGGTGGGAGTCGTCCAGTCGTGTGCGGTTGGGGATTGATATCAACAAACCTATCAAGCGTATTCAAAAGGTTCGTGGCTCGGATGGACAGATCATTGATGTGGAACTTAAGTACGAGAGACTTCCGGCGATGTGCTTCATCTGTGGTCGTCTAGGGCATATGGAACGGGACTGTGTGGAATACGATGAAGATGAAGAAAATCGACGAGGGTGGGGCTCCTGGCTGAGAGCCTCACCACGGAGACCTAGAGTCCCAGTTGAAGAAGAATTGTTGGGGGGTCAGGGGTCGAGATCCCGAAGATTAATTGTTTTCCATACAAGAAGCTCCTCGTGTGGCTCCAGGAAGGAAGGGTCCTCCTCCACGCAGCAGACAAAGACGGGCGACAATGAGTCGGTCTCGGGCGTGCGATCGGGTGTGGGAGGCGAGCAGACCAAGGAAGGATCCTACGAGCAGATGGCGGACTCTATGGAGGTCGTCTTTGAGGCGGGAAATTCACCGAACAGGGAGCCAGGCCCAAGGAGACGTCGCTACTCAAGGGACGTGATGCTGCAAGTGAAGCGGATGGTCGGGGGCGGCGTGGAAGAGACCCCGGAGGCGGTGGATAGTGGACACAGCGAGGGAAATCTCACGGGTATGGAGAAGGGACATAGAGGGGAGGTGCATGAACGGAAGTAGGAAACACTAGGGGAGCGTGCACCATCAGGGGAAGAGGGAGGACATCCGGGGCTAGGGGAAGATGGCATTCGGGTGAGAGGGGGGGCAGATGTGGGGGAAGGGAAGGAATCCAGAGATGAGCAGGAGAGAGGGAGAGCAGGGAAAGCGAGCGTGATACCGATGGAGTCGTCGGGACTGGAGAACAACAGCTTGCTTGGGGGGAAAGGGAGGAAGGTGACGAGGATAGTGCTGCCGGAAGACATCTCGATGTTTCCGGGAGAGGAAGGTGCAGAGAAGGAACGTGAATGGAGGAAGGCAAGGGCAGAGAGGAGAAACATACTCAGGGGGAAGGGTGCTGAACAAACAACGATTGTAGGACGAAGAAGACAAGGCAGAAGCAAGGAAGAAAGGACCAAAGGCTCGGTGACAAAACGTAGGCGAGACCTTCTGTCAGGGGAGGTGTCGAGAACCATACAAGAAGATGAAACTGTGGGCACTCAATCAAAGAAGCCGAAATCAATACATTCTACACAGATCGTGGATGGTCAGGCAAACACAGGTGGCGCACACCAAGTAGCGGGAGTTGGGACAGCCCAATCCCGTAAACAACAATGAAACTCCTAAGCTGGAACTGCCAGGGTCTGGGTCGCCTGGCGGCAGTACAAGCCCTTCGAGAATTATGTCGGAGGGAGAGACCCAACATAGTTTTCGTTATGGAAACTATGGTAGATGAAAAAGCTTTAGAAAGAATCAAGAGGAGTTTTGGTTTTGTTGATGGCATCTGTATGTCAAGCACGGGGAGAGTAGGTGGTCTGGGTTTTTGGTGGCGGGAGGTAGATGTGGAGGTTACCGGTTTCTCTACAAGGCATGTGGAATGTAAGGTGGGGGATAGTTCTGCTGGACATGAATGGCATGCTTGTGGCATCTATGGCTGGTCGGCGCAAATGAAAAAATATAGGACGTGGGACTTGATGAGACAGATAAGAGGTAGGTATGGTGATCCGATGATCTTTTTCGGAGATCTAAATGAGATAATCAGCAATGAAGAGAAGAGGGGTGGCCCGTTGAAACCTGACAGATTTATGAAGCCGTTCCGAGAGGTGATAGATGACTATAATCTTCTTGATATGGGGTATTCCAGAAATACTTTTACTCGGAGGAGGGGGCTATCTGTGGAAACGCTTGTGGAGGAGAGGCTGGATCGTTTTCTGGTGAGTGATGATTGGAGAGAAAAATATTCCGACAGTTGGGTTCATCACCTTCCGTTCTATCAATCAGACCATGCACCTATTATTCTATCGGCTTTGGTTGGGGAGGAAAGACAGCGAAAGAGGCAATCTAGATTTTTCTTTGAACCCATGTGGTTGTCTGAAGAAAGTTGTGAAGCTACAGTGGCAAATTCATGGGAGGCGCACAATGATATGAATCTCAAGGACAAACTAAAGGGTGTTAGTGAGGACCTGGCTACGTGGGATGATGTTAAGTTTGGTGATATAAAAAGAAAGATCAAAAATACTGAGAAAAAGCTTGGCGAGGAACAGAGGAAATGGCCAGATGGTAGTGTTCTACAAAGGTGTGATGAGCTGTCTCGGGAGCTAGAAAAATTGCATAGGGAAAATGAAGCCTTTTGGTGCGCTAGAGCACGTATAAAAGAGCTAAAGAAAGGCGACAGTAATACTGCATATTTCCATCATAAAGCATCGCAAAGGCTGAAGAAGAACACTATTGCTGGGCTTAAAGACTCCCATGGAATATGGAAATCCAAAGATAAAGATATTTTGGGTATCATTGAAGATTTCTATAAAAACCTTTTTTCCTCTTCCAATCCAGGGAGATGGAGGATGCGGTGGCAGGTATAAAACCCATGGTAAGTAATTCTATAGCTGATATGTTGGAAAAGGATATCTCGGATGAAGAAGTAAAGAAGGCGGTTTTCCAGATGCATCCAAATAAAGCTCCCGGGCCGGATGGTTTGAAACCATTGTTCTATCTGAAATTTTGGCAGGTGGTGGGGAAGGATATCTCAAACTATATCAAGGGGTGGTGGAAAGGCGAATATTCATGCAAGGAGAACAATGACACTTTAGTAGTGTTGATCCCGAAGATTGAAAAACCAAGGGTGGTTGCTGATTTTAGACCGATTAGCCTGTGTAATGTAATTTACAAAATTGCTACAAAGGTGCTCACCAATCGTCTAAAACCATTCATGGATGGCATTATATCTGAAAATCAAAGTGCGTTCATACAGGGAAGATTGATCACGGACAATGCCTTAATTGCTTATGAATGTTTTCATGCTATGAAAAGGGGGAGGGGAGGAAAGAAATGACACATTGCTCTCAAGCTTGATATGATGAAGGCCTATGACAGGATTGAATGGAAGTTTCTGAAAACAGTGATGGAAAAATTTGGTTTTGGCAGACGATGGTGCGATAGAGTGCTTGACTGTGTTTCTTCGGTCTCTCATACGTTCACGGCCAATGGGGAAAGATCAAACACCTTCCAACCTTCACGAGGACTTTGCCAGGGTGATCCACTCTCTCCCTATCTCTTTATTCTTTGTGCGGATGCTTTTTCTACACTTCTTAACCTCGTGACATCTACAAATACCATTCATGGTATGAGTGTGTGTCGGGGGGCACCCCGGATCTCACATCTATTTTTTGCAGATGACAGTATTCTTTTTGCTAGAGGGACAAGGAATGAATGCCTGAAAATAGCTGAAATAATCAGCCAGTACGAACAGGCATCAGGTCAAAAGGTCAACCTCACCAAGTCCGAGATTGCATTTAGCAAAAAGATACCTAGAAGCAAAAAAGATGAGTTGCGGGAGCTGATGGAAGTCAAAGAGGTGGACAAACAAGCATCCTATTTGGGCTTACCAGCGGCTATTGGGAGGTCAATGAAAAAAGTGTTCGAATATATCATTGGCAGAGTGGGTAACAAGCTTCAAGGTTGGAAGGAGCGGCTTTTATCCAAACCGAGAAAGGAGGTGCTTATCAAGGCTGTTGTACATGCTATCCCTACATATGTTATGAGTGTGTTCCAATTACCAACTGGGATTATTGACGAGATAAACTCTATGGTGGCTAGATTTTGGTGGGGGGCGAAGGCGGGGGAAAGGAAGATCTCCTGGATATGTTGGGAAGGGCTGTGCAAGCCAAAAAGGGAAGGAGGAATGGGGTTCAGGGACATGAAGACTTTTAATCAAGCACTGTTGGCTCGTCAACTATGGAGGCTGTATACCAGACCCAACATTCTTGCGACAAGAGTCTTGAAGGCGATTTATTTTCCAAATGGAAACATGCTCAAAGCTCGGTTGGGACTAATTCCAAGCTACACGTGGCGAAGTCTATAGGGTGCAAAGCCTCTTCTGCTCCATGGTGTGATGCGTAGGATTGGAAACGACCGGGACTCAGATATATGGGAGGATAGATGGCTACATGGAGATGAGGGGGGGTCCTTACTCAGTACAGATCGGGGGAAACAGCCGAGATGATAAAAATTTAGCGAGTTGATGGTGGAGGGACGGAGGGAATGGAATGTTGACAGACTTCTGGATATCTTTCCTAGGAGTGTTGCTGCATTGATCAGGGAGATACCACTTCCTATTACTGAGCAAGAAGATGATGTTTTCTGGTGGCCAAATCCTAAGGGGTACTTCACTGTGCGATCGGCTTATTGGTTAGGTAAATTGGGAGGCGCAGCGATACGGGAGAGACACCGGGTGGTGCCGCACGGGCTGTGGAGGATGATATGGGGAAGAAGGTGGCCTCCAAAATTATCTCACTTCCTATGGCGCATTGCTACGGGGAGCCTAGCAACACGAGGCCGGCTTAGAGATAGACATGTTACAGATGATGGAGTTTGTCCAATCTGTGCCCAACATGAGGAGTCTATCCAACACATGCTGTGCTTCTGTGCGGGGGTGGAGATAGTAATGAGGGAGAGCTGGTTGCAACCCATGCAACGAATGGGAAGCGTGCAAAACTTACACGACAACCTCTTGGAGCTGTTTAGGAACAGCACGGAGGAGGAGAAGGATGAGATAGGGACGGTTTGGTGGACCATCTGGACGTGTAGGAATAACAAAGTCTTCCACGATGAAGCTCCTTTCCCGAGACCCATACTGCAGTCGTACCGAGCTATGATTGCGGATTATAGGCATTACAACTGGGGGGTGGGTAATGGTCATCGTGGGACGGAAGGTGGACAGAGAGCCGAGGAAGGGGGAAGAGGAGCTGCGGCACGGGCGTTGCTGGCGGACGAGAGGACGAGCTGCTGTGTTTTCATACACGTAGGCGCAACAGTGAAGGTGGATGGGAGGTGTGCTCTAGGTGGAGTAGTTCGTGGTTTGCATGGATCATTCATGGGTGCAACACAAAGCTGCATGAGAGCTGAATGGTCGTCGGACATCGCAGAGGCTATGGCTGCTAGAGAAGGAATTCTTCTTGCCCGAGATACAGTGCCACCGGTGAATCATATTTATCTATGTTCGGATTCGCTAAATGTGATAAGCGCCTTGAAGGACGTGGAAAAGCAATCGGGCTACCTTGGCATGTTGGTTGCGGATATTCGTAGTTTATCCTCGTTTTTCCTTTCATACAGTTTCATTCATGTAAAACGGGCACAAAACACTTTGGCTCATTTCATTGCACAAGATGCTCTTAACCTTGGTGGGCATACCTCTAGATGGGCTACAATGCCTTTTCGGTGGAGGGAACCAGCCGAGAATGATGTATTCTTTGTTCCTTGACAATGCATGAATGAAAGTGTCCGATTTCAAAAAAAAAAATTCACAATTCAATGCAACCTTTCCCAAGGAAAGTTGCAGATCGATATCCATTGCTTTATTGAGGTGCTTAGCTCGTTTTTGAAAAGTAAAAGAGTTAACAACACGATATGGGGGTCTCCTCTTTGGATCCTTGGCCGATAGGGACTCCCATTTAATCACTACAACCCGATACACTTAATACAAGCTCAAATTAGGGTTTCCATTCAACCCCTTTCTTGGTCTTTTCATCACCAAGAATACTACCACTCATAAATGATTCAAACATGGTGTCTCATTCATTATCTCTCCTATAAATGATACATAGAGGAAGTAGGAACACTCTAGAGGTGGTAATTTGCATATCAACCCTACATTTTGGGTAAATTACAATTTGTACCAAAATTGATGCACAAGGTACTAACATTATTCAAACATGTTCAAACTTGGAATTTAGGCTTTCCACAAGCCGCCACTTAGCATAATTCTCTCTATTATGATGCTAAAATACTTAAGGCATGTTCAACGTGTGACATTTTGCAATATAGCCCCTCATCTTGGGTAAATTGCACTTTGGTCCAAAACAAAGGAACATTGCTCAAACAACATTCAATCAGGACCAAACTTGGAACATAAGTGTATCACATGATAAAAAAAACTCCTTAGAGGATTATATTAAATTTCTAAGCAACTTACTTAGGCAAAACAAATAGGGTTACCTCAAAACCCAGGTCAGGGTCATTACAAGTTATAAACCCCTAACAAGGATTTCGTCCCCGAAATCCCAGGTAAAGGGAGACATATATTATTGACTGTAGAGTCAACTCTGTGTCAGGTAACACTTTTCTTAATCAGAGAAACATTACACATACCCTATTTAACTCAGGTGTCAAACCTCACTGATTTGTCACCTTTCACAACTTACAATTTTATGTGACAAGATTCTTGATTCTGGGGAGCCTTCCATACTCCTCATTCAGTTTAGCATTTCACTTCCAAAGAAAGACTAGAGTTACATTATGTCACCCACTTGGGACTACAAGACTTATCATACATCTGTTGTGCCATCTAATTTGCTGACACAACACTAAACTTTCTTACAACTTGTACCAACTATCTCATTAGTTGTACATTCTCTTATCATAAGGGGAGGTTACTTATCAATTAAGAACTTATCTTAGAGGTATCTTTAGATGTTATGTATAAGTTGCCTTAACAGATCTAGATAAGGGTATTCTAAGGAATTATTTTTAGCTTGAAAATCTTTTCCCACAATGATTTTACAATTGTTCCTTCAATTAGTACATTCTTATCGATGTTATGTTTATGTAGAGCATAAACCCATAACATATGATATTCATACTATTTTATGTAACTAGACTGATTTCACAGTTGGCCATCCCAGGTAACCAACATAAATCATTCACCAAAAACATAAATCGTCTGATTAGGAGTTATGTTTTTACTTTCCCATACCACATGATATTTCTTAGATACCAGAATTCCTTACTTTGGTATCCATCACATGTGTCAAACACACATCACATCCTCATCATTTCCATCTCTCTATTGTTATTACCAAAGCCACACATATAAAAGGATCTTTCTTTCATCTTTAGGACATTATTTATTACACATATCTTTATCTTGGAACCAAAGTCCAAGATGAACTAATACTTTTTTAAGTATCCATCAATGGATTATTTCTAATCCATGCACATCAAGTGTCATAGTACTCACTTGATTGCCATGTCCCTAAAAGGAGAGAACACAAAGAAATATATTCCTCTTATCACCCCATCATCACCCAGGGTTGTTTATCAAAGAGAAGGGATTATCATCTCCTCTAATTATAGCATGAACTTTCAACTATTCATGAGTCATTTACTCTTGTTTCATCCTAGGTTCCTTGCCATCAACATAGGAATTATAAGGATGATTACATGTCATCACTCCTTTCTTTGTTATTGTCTAACATGTTCATGAACATTTTGTTATTTTATCACATTTCCCATTTCCACATCATGGGAAAAGATCTTTACTATTCACACAGGCTTTATCAGACAGGGGTCATCTCCCTTGTTCTCATTCTTTTATCATGAGGATTATACTTTTTACTTATACACACAGATTGATCTGAGATCATCTCAGATTCCATTTTATTGCACTTAGAATGTGATGAAAATATCCATGCCATATTTCTAGTTTCGTTATGCTCACTAGATTGTCTCAAAATGATTACTTGATCAGGGTAATCAGAAAGATAACAATCTAAGAGTTCCATACACACCTTATCTTCAATAGTTGAATACCTGGCCAGGGTATATAAGTACTAAGATTAGGTAGTATGCACTTTGTTTACTATCATATTCCTTACTTTTTGTATCATCACAAACACATGATTTAACATTCCTAAATTTTCTCCATGCATCACTTCTATATCTTACACAGATAAGAGAAATTATAGAGCATTTAAAAGAATACTGAACAGAATATAAATTCTAGTTCTCATCATTTCTTCCCTATGTCCCCATAGGGCAATCAATAGGGAAATGCATAATAGCAATCCTTCTTATGATTATCAGATAACATCAAGATAAGGCATATCAAAATGAAAAATCTCTATCTCACTGTTACCCCTCGCAGTCATCTACCGCTTAAGGTTGACTCAACACATAGACTCTAGTTATTTCATGTTGTTACTCTTGCATTTTTATGTTATTGGGTTGTAACTTTCGTAAGACCTGCCGAGTCTACCTCAGTTGTTGAGTCATTTCCTCCCTTCTTTTCAAAGAAAAGAGTTTAGTATGCTCAACATGTCCATATCTATAACATGTCTTATCCTCGTACCATGGTCTTATCAGTCTCATTACCGATGTAGAGACTAAGCCATGGGTACTTACATGTGGAAAGTTAGGACCTTTGCCTATACTTAGTGGCTGCTGCCCTGGTGCACTAGGCATTTATTGCACTGGTGGCACTAAAAACTTTGTCTTTTTAGAACAACTAGGAAAATGTCTCTAGAATTGTAGGGACCTTTCCTTAATTCTTAGCTTATTACCCCTCCTTGGGAATTATCATCACAAATATACTATTTGTCTATACTTATGGCAAAGTCTATTTTCTTACCATATGTTAATCATTCCCACATTTTCCACTATTCCAGCATGACTATGTCATTCAGGAACCCTTTCAGAACTGAAAATTTCTACATTGAGGACTGGTAACCTAGGTTGTAATGCTAGTATCCAATCTACTATGTGTATCACAGTTGTCTTAACCTGCCTATCAAGAGCATAAACATAGGAATCTTTATCCTGATTAGGTCAAGATGGGAATTCTCAGACACTCATTCTCCTCTTTCCTGATCCCTTGCACCCTTTGGTGCAACAACATTGCCCTCAGCAATGTGTTCCTCGTGTTCTCCAGTCATTTTTTAACTACACCTTTTCTTCTGCATAAGTAGAAGTTACTATAGGGTATACTGGAGGACACTAACACAAACTCAACACCTTAGTCCTATGTCTTTGTAGACTCAACGAACCTTAAGCTCTGATACCAAAACTTGTAACGACCGTCATCAAATCAACAAACAAATCATTACTAATTAAGCGGAATAAACATAATAAGCGGATTAACAAAAATCACTAAAATTTAAAACCATTTTGCAAGGAGATCCTTTCCCAGAAAACTCTTACTGAAAGATCCAAAACTCATACATATCATGATTACATTGTACAACATCTCATCTTGAGGACAACATATAACAGTTGCTCTATCAAAACACATACTGGAGCAACATAAAACCTTTAGACATTCAAGCCAAAATCTCAGATCATTCATGAAACCAATACAAACCAACTCCAAGGACCTGAGAGTATAGAGACGACAGATAGGACTTCTATCTACAAGACACGAAAGGCAGTACACTCAACTTGAGCTGTCACTGCTGCCTCAGCTGTTGTTCTTCCTCTATAGAAAGATCTTCGCCACCTCGTGCACGTCCACCTAAAAAACTGTGGATCCCACAAGGTGAGACAATTGTCCCAGTGAGAGATATAACTCTCCGTCGACAATATTATTATCATAGATTAAGCATTTATAAACTGAACAAAGGTTCTTTTTATATTAACATGTAGTATAATTCACTGTATGAACAGAATGAAGTAATCTCCTTTCTTAAGGAGAACATTGCATCTACCCATGGTAGAGTTATCAATCATCTTTATGCTTTGCAAGGAATGTAAAGAAACATAAATATCATCTATCAACTAAGATGTATAACTTAATTGCGCATCAAACAATATTTTCCATATTCGATCATTAAGCATATATGCTACACAAATGATTACATTTTTCAATCACACTTATGCCCTGAGGAGATGAGGTATACCGCTCATACTCCAACCGACCACTGCGAAGTCAAAATCGGTACCATACAAGGTCAATGGGAGAGCCAGCCGCCATGACCTCTGCCGTCTCGGTCAGTGCAAGACCAAAAGCAGGACATCTCGTGTCACTGCTACATAGCTTTCCAGGGTATATTGGAAACTTTGCTATAGAGCTACAGCGGCAACTGCACTCTCTTCGGGATTGAGAGATCTTGTGTTTATCTACCATCAATCCCGACATTCATCATCATCGGGAGATTCGTGATACATCCATCCTAGCATTTATAATGAAGGAGATCTCACATCAATCCCTCATTAGGGAGTAAGGATATTCGCGCCCATCACCCTCGCATATTAAAAAATATACGCTCTCCAGGAGATCCCGTGGGAAAACCTATTTCACCATCACCAGCTACTGCTGATGATGGATATATGGTCAGGGCACTACATGATAAGATTCCACTTGATTAATTAATGCATTACCATATTCTTTTAGCATCAGTCAAGTTTTCAAACATAAATTATTATGACAAATGCTACAAATAAAGGTGTAATACATCTATCAAGTACTTTTCAAATCTTTAGAATACATATAACATTTAGGATCTCAATCCCTTATCTCATTACTAGGAATTCTCATACCTCAACATTATCATCATCATGATTACTAGATCTGGGTATTCAAACCCTTAGATCATCATTGAACACTGTTACCACTTATTAGGTAACTATTACCTCTAGGTCCTCAGACCAAGGTATTCATTTTACTTGTTGTTCAAGTATTCACATGTCTCACAAGGCCATTGCACATCTTGTCACCTCTCACTAGGTAACAACTTATTCACATGGCTTACAAGGCCATTACTCATCTTGTCACCTCTCACTAGGCACAACTTATTCACATGGATCACAAGGCCATTAATTATTATACTTGTTACACAATCATTTAACATGCCTTACAAGGCTTATGTAATAAGAGAAATACATCCTTCCCCATTATTAGGGTTAGGGTTTCCTTTTATAACCGAATAGGGTTTCAAGTTCATATTATTAATTCAAACCCTAATTCATTGCTCCACACATCTAGGAGCATACATTGATATCATAAGTATTCAATCATACTTAAGTATTCTCATCATTTATCATTAAATGATTATCAACACAAAGTATGAGTTTCTCTCTCATACTCACTAGGATATTGATTACATCATACTTTATTAACTTGGCTTAACTCTTTTTCTCAAGGCCTGTTAGCCTACACTTATCAAAGTGCATTAATCTCATTACATATAAATGTAACAATTGACATGACACACTTCATGTATTACTCATCCATGTATATTGGATTTAAGGTGCATCAAGGTGTATCAACCTTAAGGTGTTGGATGTGATATTTATCATGCCTTGGTGTATCACTTCACTCATCACTTTTAACTTACTTAAGTTCATCAACTTATATTGTATTAGGGTATTTCCTATCCTAATACTTTATGCACTAGCCCATCACATTTATCTTGTAATGCATTGGCCATAAGTCACACACTTGAATTACCCAACTATCATCAAGTGATATGGACTCATCTCAGGTTAAGACATTGTTGATATAGGATTGATCATTATTAATCACTTTAGGTGTTTCACCTATCAAGGTATTAGCCACACCATTACTTGGTATTATACTCATGCATCACTCCTAAGAGTGTCTTGCCCTAAGCTTTACAAGGTGTATAGGGTTGAATCATGTATGCCAAGTTGAACGCATGTATTGGGTTAGGTGTATATCAATCTAGGCATCATCATATACCTCATACCCTTACACATTAAGGTATCAACCTTACCATTCATAATGTGTATCAACTTCACCCTTCATGGGTGTAACATCATCACCTCACTTGAAGATATTGGCCACACCCTACTTTAGTGTATTGGCCATCACATGTACTAGGGTACTAACCACCTTGCCACTCTTGTCATCTAGTGTATTGGATTACCCACCATATAATTTTAGAGATATGTTCTCAACACCATATCGTCCACAAGGTGTATGCTTAACCCAATATCAGTTTAATGATGTATACTTGCTATCCATATCACATATAGGTGTATGTGTGCTTACCATATTGGGTTTGAGATGTATGTGTGCTTCCATATCACCCTTGAGGTGTATGTATGCTTTCATATCACTTTTGAGGTGTTGTGTGATTCACACCATATCGGGCAAAGAGGTGTGTGTGTGCTACACACCATATCAGGCAAAGAGGTGTGTGCTTTCTCACCATATCACTTTAGAGGTGTATGTGTGCTTCACACCATTTCGGGAAAAGAGGTGTGTGCTTGCTCACCATATCACTTTAGAGGTGTATGTGTTCTTCACACCAGATCGGGCAAAGAGGTGTGTGTGTGCTTCACACTATATTGGGAAAAGAGGTGTGTGCTTGCTTCACACCATATCAGGAAAAGAGGTGTGTGCTTGCTTCACACCATATTGGGCAAAGAGGTGTGTGCTTAGTCCAATATCATTTTTGAGGTGTTGCTTGACCTCATATCGTGCAAGAGGTGTATACTACACCACCATATCGTACAAGAAAGTATTAAATCATATCCATATCGTTTTAGTGAAGTAGGTGCATCACCATATCGGGTTAGAGGTGCTTTCTTGTGTGCTTGAACCGATATCACTTTATAAGGTGATACCATCTTCTTCAAGCTCTAGACCTTTGTTCTAACTGTTATAGTTCATGGCAACATGTCTAAGCAGCTACTAGAACTCATAATTTCATCAACTATTTTATTAAAATTTCGGAATTAAAAGTAGATCATTAAGTATAGAAATTTAGGTGAGAATAATAACACGATAGAGTTCAAGTTATATAACCCGCCTCAAGAACAACTTCAAAGCTCCAAGCTCCAAAGCTCCACGTTCCTAAGGTTGAAGATGACTTATCAAAAGTCCAAGGCTCGTTCAAAACTCCTTAGGGTTAAGTATTGAGCTCCCTCTTATTCCTTAACACCTTGTACAATACCTGACTACCCTTGCACGATATTCCATCACCTGTGGCCGATATCCCCTTCACTTGTGGCCAAAAACACTCCACTATGGCCAATATCACCTTGCTAGGCCGATATCACCTGCTAGGTCGATATCAACTTGCTAAGGCCAATACCCAAGGCCTATGCATGATACCACATCACCTATGCATGACACAAAGGCTCCATGCACGATATCTAAGAGCAAGGAGGTGGTAGGATTCGAAAAAGTTCACTAAGGGGTGAAAGAAGGGGTATATATACTTGTTGTTCATGAAGAAGTGTGAAAATAAGGTGTCATTAATTTAAGCTACTAGGTGCCACATGTCCATGCATGGTTGACACATTTACTTGCATGCACTCCATCTTAATCTTGCCATGCAAAATAAAAACTTGAGGATAATGCAAGGGATAAGGGTCGGCCCCCTTTTATTATCTTCTAGGACAAGCCACTTCCACTCACATTATTATATTCACAATTCAATGCAACCTTTCCCAAGGAAAGTTGCAAGCCGATATTCATTGCTTTATTGAGGTGCTTAGATCGTTTTTAAAAACTCAAAGAGTTAAAAACACGATATGGGGGTCTCCTCTTTGGCTCCTTGGCCGATAGGGACTCCCATTTAATCACTACAGCCCAATACACTTAATACAAGCTCGAATTAGGGTTTCCATTCAACCCCTTTCTTGGTCTTTTCATCACCAAGAATACTACCACTCATAAATGATTCAAACATGGTGTATCATTTATTATCTCTCCTCTAAATGATACATATAGGAAGTAGGAACACTCTAGAGGTGGTAATTTGCATATCAACCCTACATTTTGGGTAAATTACAATTTGTACCAAAATTGGTGCACAAGGTACTAGCATTATTCAAACATGTTCAAACTTGGAATTTAGGCTTTCCAAAAGCCACCACTTAGCATAATTCTCTCTCTTATGATGCTAAAATACTTAAGGCATGTGACATTTTGCAATATAGCCCCTCATCTTGGGTAAATTGCACTTTGGTCCAAAACAAAGGAACATTGCTCAAACAACATTCAATCAGGACCAAACTTGGAACATAAGTGTATCACATGATAACAAAACTCCTTAGAGGATTATATTAAATTTCTAAGCAACTTACTTAGACAAAACAAATAGGGTTATCTCATAACCCAGGTCAGGGTCATTACACTTCTAGAGAACTTCAAGATGAGTAAGAAAGAAGGGATTGATGAGATGTACTCTAGGCTCAACGTCATCATCAATGGCCTAGATGCTTTGGGAAACACTTGGGATAGAGGTGTAATCAACTCCAAGATCTTGAGGGCTCTACCAAAGACATGGGAGTCTAAGGTGACCTACATTGAATAAGTGAGAAGCGTTGGTGACATCCCAACTTAAGAGCTCATTGGCAATCTACAAGCTCATGAGCCAAGGCTTGACAAGCAAGAAGAAGAAGCCAAGCAAGAAGAGAAGAAAGCAAAGAAGATCAAAGATAGTGCCTTCAAAGCTCAAGTGTAGGTTGTCTTCCTTCAACAACAACTTTCTTTCCAGACCACTCCCTCCTCCTCTAGTGAAGATGATGGCCCTAGTGAGCATGAAGCCAACTACACCAAGGGCAAGAACTTCAAGGGAAAGCAATCCTCCTCTACTCCTAGATGCTACAAGTGTGGTCAAGAGGGACACTACAAGATTGAATGTCCTAAATCAAGAAAGTCACACCAAAATGACATCTCCAAGGAGGAAAAGTACAAGAAGGAGAGCAAGTACAAGAGGAAGGAAAAGAAGGAGAAAAGACACAAGAATACAACTCATACAACTTGGGAAAAGTCATCCTCAAGTAGATCTAGCTCCGAAGAAGATGCAGAGTGACACCTTGCACTCAACTTGAGCTGTCACTGCTGCCTCAGCTGTTGTTCTTCCTCTATAGAAAGATCTTCGCCACCTCGTGCACGTCCACCTAAAAAACTGTGGATCCCACAAGGTGAGACAATTGTCCCAGTGAGAGATATAACTCTCCGTCGACAATATTATTATCATAGATTAAGCATTTATAAACTGAACAAAGGTTCTTTTTATATTAACATGTAGTATAATTCACTGTATGAACAGAATGAAGTAATCTCCTTTCTTAAGGAGAACATTGCATCTACCCATGGTAGAGTTATCAATCATCTTTATGCTTTGCAAGGAATGTAAAGAAACATAAATATCATCTATCAACTAAGATGTATAACTTAATTGCGCATCAAACAATATTTTCCATATTCGATCATTAAGCATATATGCTACACAAATAATTACATTTTTCAATCACACTTATGCCTTGAGGAGATGAGGTATACCGCTCATACTCCAACCGACCACTGCGAAGTCAAAATCGGTACCATACAAGGTCAATGGGAGAGCCAGCCGCCATGACCTCTGCCGTCTCGGTCAGTGCAAGACCAAAAGCAGGACATCTCGTGTCACTGCTACATAGCTTTCCAGGGTATATTGGAAACTTTGCTATAGAGCTACAGCGGCAACTGCACTCTCTTCGGGATTGAGAGATCTTGTGTTTATCTACCATCAATCCTGACATTCATCATCATCGGGAGATTCGTGATACATCCATCCTAGCATTTATAATGAAGGAGATCTCACATCAATCCCTCATTAGGGAGTAAGGATATTCGCGCCCATCACCCTCGCATATTAAAAAATATACGCTCTCCAGGAGATCCCGTGGGAAAACCTATTTCACCATCACCAGCTACTGCTGATGATGGATATATGGTCAGGGCACTACATGATAAGATTCCACTTGATTAATTAATGCATTACCATATTCTTTTAGCATCAGTCAAGTTTTCAAACATAAATTATTATGACAAATGCTACAAATAAAGGTGTAATACATCTATCAAGTACTTTTCAAATCTTTAGAATACATATAACATTTAGGATCTCAATCCCTTATCTCATTACTAGGAATTCTCATACCTCAACATTATCATCATCATGATTACTAGATCTGGGTATTCAAACCCTTAGATCATCATTGAACACTGTTACCACTTATTAGGTAACTATTACCTCTAGATCCTCAGACCAAGGTATTCATTTTACTTGTTGTTCAAGTATTCACATGTCTCACAAGGCCATTGCACATCTTGTCACCTCTCACTAGGTAACAACTTATTCACATGGCTTACAAGGCCATTACTCATCTTGTCACCTCTCACTAGGCACAACTTATTCACATGGATCACAAGGCCATTAATTATTATACTTGTTACACAATCATTTAACATGCCTTACAAGGCTTATGTAATAAGAGAAATACATCCTTCCCCATTATTAGGGTTAGGGTTTCCTTTTATAACCGAATAGGGTTTCAAGTTCATATTATTAATTCAAACCCTAATTCATTGCTCCACAAATCTAGGAGCATACATTGATATCATAAGTATTCAATCATACTTAAGTATTCTCATCATTTATCATTAAATGATTATCAACACAAAGTATGAGTTTCTCTCTCATCCTCACTAGGATATTGATTACATCATACTTTATTAACTTGGCTTAACCCTTTTTCTCAAGGCCTGTTAGCCTACACTTATCAAAGTGCATTAATCTCATTACATATAAATGTAACAATTGACATGACACACTTCATGTATTACTCATCCATGTATATTGGATTTAAGGTGCATCAAGGTGTATCAACCTTAAGGTGTTGGATGTGATATTTATCATGCCTTGGTGTATCACTTCACTCATCACTTTTAACTTACTTAAGTTCATCAACTTATATTGTATTAGGGTATTTCCTATCCTAATACTTTATGCACTAGCCCATCACATTTATCTTGTAATGCATTGGCCATAAGTCACACACTTGAATTACCCAACTATCATCAAGTGATATGGACTCATCTCAGGTTAAGACATTGTTGATATAGGATTGATCATTATTAATCACTTTAGGTGTTTCACCTATCAAGGTATTAGCCACACCATTACTTGGTATTATACTCATGCATCACTCCTAAGAGTGTCTTGCCCTCAGCTTTACAAGGTGTATAGGGTTGAATCATGTATGCCAAGTTGAACGCATGTATTGGGTTAGGTGTATATCAATCTAGGCATCATCATATACCTCATACCCTTACACATTAAGGTATCAACCTTACCATTCATAATGTGTATCAACTTCACCCTTCATGGGTGTAACATCATCACCTCACTTGAAGATATTGGCCACACCCTACTTTAGTGTATTGGCCATCACATGTACTAGGGTACTAACCACCTTGCCACTCTTGTCATCTAGTGTATTGGATTACCCACCATATAATTTTAGAGATATGTTCTCAACACCATATCGTCCACAAGGTGTATGCTTAACCCAATATCAGTTTAATGATGTATACTTGCTATCCATATCACATATAGGTGTATGTGTGCTTACCATATTGGGTTTGAGATGTATGTGTGCTTCCATATCACCCTTGAGGTGTATGTATGCTTTCATATCACTTTTGAGGTGTTGTGTGCTTCACACCATATCGGGCAAAGAGGTGTGTGTGTGCTACACACCATATCAGGCAAAGAGGTGTGTGCTTTCTCACCATATCACTTTAGAGGTGTATGTGTGCTTCACACCATTTCGGGAAAAGAGGTGTGTGCTTGCTCACCATATCACTTTAGAGGTGTATGTGTTCTTCACACCAGATCGGGCAAAGAGGTGTGTGTGTGCTTCACACTATATTGGGAAAAGAGGTGTGTGCTTGCTTCACACCATATCAGGAAAAGAGGTGTGTGCTTGCTTCACACCATATTGGGCAAAGAGGTGTGTGCTTAGTCCAATATCATTTTTGAGGTGTTGCTTGACCTCATATCGTGCAAGAGGTGTATACTACACCACCATATCGTACAAGAAAGTATTAAATCATATCCATATCGTTTTAGTGAAGTAGGTGCATCACCATATCGGGTTAGAGGTGCTTTCTTGTGTGCTTGAACCGATATCACTTTATAAGGTGATACCATCTTCTTCAAGCTCTAGACCTTTGTTCTAACTGTTATAGTTCATGGCAACATGTCTAAGCAGCTACTAGAACTCATAATTTCATCAACTATTTCATTAAAATTTCGGAATTAAAAGTAGATCATTAAGTATAGAAATTTAGGTGAGAATAATAACACGATAGAGTTCAAGTTATATAACCCGCCTCAAGAACAACTTCAAAGCTCCAAGCTCCAAAGCTCCACGTTCCTAAGGTTGAAGATGACTTATCAAAAGTCCAAGGCTCGTTCAAAACTCCTTAGGGTTAAGTATTGAGCTCCCTCTTATTCCTTAACACCTTGTACAATACCTGACTACCCTTGCACGATATTCCATCACCTGTGGCCGATATCCCCTTCACTTGTGGCCAAAAACACTCCACTATGGCCAATATCACCTTGCTAGGCCGATATCACCTGCTAGGTCGATATCAACTTGCTAAGGCCAATACCCAAGGCCTATGCATGATACCACATCACCTATGCATGACACAAAGGCTCCATGCACGATATCTAAGAGCAAGGAGGTGGTAGGATTCGAAAAAGTTCACTAAGGGGTGAAAGAAGGGGTATATATACTTGTTGTTCATGAAGAAGTGTGAAAATAAGGTGTCATTAATTTAAGCTACTAGGTGCCACATGTCCATGCATGTTTGACACATTTACTTGCATGCACTCCATCTTAATCTTGCCATGCAAAATAAAAACTTGAGGATAATGCAAGGGATAAGGGTCGGCCCCCTTTTATTATCTTCTAGGACAAGCCACTTCCACTCACATTATTATATTCACAATTCAATGCAACCTTTCCCAAGGAAAGTTGCAAGCCGATATCCATTGCTTTATTGAGGTGCTTAGATCGTTTTTAAAAACTCAAAGAGTTAAAAACACGATATGGGGGTCTCCTCTTTGGCTCCTTGGCCGATAGGGACTCCCATTTAATCACTACAGCCCAATACACTTAATACAAGCTCGAATTAGGGTTTCCATTCAACCCCTTTCTTGGTCTTTTCATCACCAAGAATACTACCACTCATAAATGATTCAAACATGGTGTCTCATTTATTATATCTCCTCTAAATGATACATATAGGAAGTAGGAACACTCTAGAGGTGGTAATTTGCATATCAACCCTACATTTTGGGTAAATTACAATTTGTACCAAAATTGGTGCACAAGGTACTAGCATTATTCAAACATGTTCAAACTTGGAATTTAGGCTTTCCAAAAGCCACCACTTAGCATAATTCTCTCTCTTATGATGCTAAAATACTTAAGGCATGTGACATTTTGCAATATAGCCCCTCATCTTGGGTAAATTGCACTTTGGTCCAAAACAAAGGAACATTGCTCAAACAACATTCAATCAGGACCAAACTTGGAACATAAGTGTATCACATGATAACAAAACTCCTTAGAGGATTATATTAAATTTCTAAGCAACTTACTTAGACAAAACAAATAGGGTTATCTCATAACCCAGGTCAGGGTCATTACACTTCTAGAGAACTTCAAGATGAGTAAGAAAGAAGGGATTGATGAGATGTACTCTAGGCTCAACGTCATCATCAATGGCCTAGATGCTTTGGGAAACACTTGGGATAGAGGTGTAATCAACTCCAAGATCTTGAGGGCTCTACCAAAGACATGGGAGTCTAAGGTGACCTACATTGAATAAGTGAGAAGCGTTGGTGACATCCCAACTTAAGAGCTCATTGGCAATCTACAAGCTCATGAGCCAAGGCTTGACAAGCAAGAAGAAGAAGCCAAGCAAGAAGAGAAGAAAGCAAAGAAGATCAAAGATAGTGCCTTCAAAGCTCAAGTGTAGGTTGTCTTCCTTCAACAAAAACTTTCTTTCCAGACCACTCCCTCCTCCTCTAGTGAAGATGATGGCCCTAGTGAGCATGAAGCCAACTACACCAAGGGCAAGAACTTCAAGGGAAAACAATCCTCCTCTACTCCTAGATGCTACAAGTGTGGTCAAGAGGGACACTACAAGATTGAATGTCCTAAATCAAGAAAGTCACACCAAAATGACATCTCCAAGGAGGAAAAGTACAAGAAGGAGAGCAAGTACAAGAGGAAGGAAAAGAAGGAGAAAAGACACAAGAATACAACTCATACAACTTGGGAAAAATCATCCTCAAGTAGATCTAGCTCCGAAGAAGATGCAGAGTGCCACCTTGCACTCATGGTGTCTACAAGTGAAGAAATGGGTGAGGTAAGTGAGGTACGTGAGATAATCTTGCATGATTTATCTAAAGAAACTCTTATTAATATGCTTGTTTCTACCCATTCTTCTTTTGCTAAATGTAAATCCAAAAGAAAAAGGTTACAAAAAATTATTGATGATTTGTAAGCTAAACTTGAGATTCTTTAGAAAAATGAGAAAACTCATCTTGAGCGCATCAACAACTTACAAGGCCAATTCCTTGATCTTGAGCTCCAATACAATAGAGTTCAAGTAGAGAATGATGTTTACCTTAAGAACATTGAAACTCTTAAGTAGGATAACCAAAAGTGCCTAAATGAGCTTGAAATTCTTAAAACTGAAAATGCTTTTTTAGCTTAATATTGATTCTCATTGGGATGAGAGGGATGTTTATCTTAAGAAAATTCAATTGCTTAAATCTGAAAATGCTATGTTTCTTGGTCAAGTTAATGATTTATCTTCTAGACCTATCTTGCCTAGTAATGATGTTGCTTCTTTTTCTCTTGAGAAATATTCTTATTTGACTAAAGCCCTATGTTTAGAGGCCGACCTTGTTCATGCTAGAGATGATCTTACTAGATTGTCTTCTATTGTTATATCTCTTAATGATGACAATCACAGACTTAGATCCTCTTTGTAGAAATTCCTCAAAGGGAAAAACTCCTTAAATGAAATCCTTGATCATTCTACCAAACAAAGTGGTACTAGTGGTTTGGGATTTGTAGGGGGAGCACCTAAGGGCAAAAATAAAGCCAAAGGTAAGAAAAAGAGTAAGGAAACCTGCATTTTCATTCGAGAGTCTTCTGGCACCAAGAACCCTAGGATTTGTTCTAATTGAAAATGTGATGATCATTACTCTACTTATTGTCATTACAAGACTAAGGGAACCAACCCACAGATAAAATGTGTCCCCAAGCTAACTCTGAATCACAAAGTTTGAGTTGGGAACCAACACTCTCCTTTCTTGTAGGAACAAGGTAGATGGATTGTTGATAATGGCTGCACTAAGCACATGACAGGTGATATACGCCATTTCAACAACTTCACTAAGAATAAAGGAGGCTCGGTTACCTTTGGGGACAACACGAAATGTAAGGTTAAAGGTGAGGGTGATGTAGATGAATCCTTTTATATCAAGAATGTTCTCTTTGTGGATGTCCTACATCACAATTTAATAAGTGTAAGTCAATTATGTGATAATGGTTACCTTGTGCTATTTACTTCTTTTGAATGCTTGATTCTAGATTCCCTCACTTATCAAGTAATATATAAGGGAACTATAAGTGGTAATCTTTATGTAATTGTTCTTGACTGTAGTAAGCCTGTTGTCGGTAGATGCCTAGTAGTCAACTTGAATTATATTTCTCTTTGGCATCGTCAGCTTGGTCATGTAAATATGCATCAGTTGAAGAAGTTGATAAAAAGGACTTGGTCAAGGGACTTCCTAAATTAGATTTGAAAAGGATGAGGAACGCCAAACTTGTACCCAAGGAAAGAAAACCAAGTCCTCCTTCAAATCCAAAAGAGTCCTAGTACTAAGAGATCTCTTAAACTTATTCATATTTATCTATTTGGACCAATGAAAACTCAATCACTTCGTGGTTCCAAGTATTGTCTTGTCATTGTCGATGATTTCTCTAGATATACTTAGACCTTCTTTCTTGTTTCCAAAAGTGATACGCTTGATGTTTTCTCTAGTTTTTTTAAATGAGTTGAGAACGAAGCTTCTTGTCGGATTGTTTCCATCTGTAGTGATCATGGGGGAGAATTTGAAAATGATATTTTTGAATGCTTTTGTGAAGAATCTGGCTATGAACATAATTTCTCTTCACCTCAAACACCTCAATAAAATGGGGTTGTAGAGAGGAAGAATAGGTCACTACAGGAGATGGCTAGGACCATGCTTTTAGAGTATGACACTCCAAAGAAGTTTTGGGCCGAAGCCGTTAGTACCTCATGTATTGTGCAAAACCAGGTTTTTACATATCCTTCTTTGAAGAAAATCCGCTATGAGCTATGGCGTGGTAGGAAGCCTTCTATCGAGTATTTCTATGTTTTTGGAAATCCTTGTTTTGTTTTAAATACAAAAGATTCTCTTGACAAGTTTGATCTAAAATCTTACAAGGCTTTCTTTCTTGGCTATAGCACTACTAACAAGGCTTATAAAGTGTTTAATGTTGATCTTACTAAAGTAGAAGAATATATAAATGTTAAGTTTATTGAGACTAACCCCTCCATTCCCAAAGATATTGTTACAAATTATAATGTTGCAGGTGAGGTAATTCCTATTCTAAAAGAACTCAACATCAACCAAAAGGGAAAAGAGGTGGTCACTCAAGAAGAAGAGAAAGATGAAGAGAAGAAGGATTCAACCCCCCACTTTGCAAAGAATCATCCAAAAGAGATGATCTTAGGTGACCCATTTGAAAGAGTGAAGATGTGGGATTGCATTCAACAAATAACAAGCAAGCATCACCTTCATCTCACAACTCAAGCCAAAGAAAGTGAAAAAAGCTCATGGGGATGATGAATGGATCCTAGCCATGCAAGAAGAGTTGGAGCAATTTGAAAAGAAAAAAGTATGGACCCTAGTGCCAATACCAAGTGATAGAAAAATCATTGGCACCAACTTGGTCTATGGAAACAAGCTACATAAAAGTGGCAAGGTGGTAAGGAAAAATCAAGGTTAGTGGTGCAAGGCTACAATCAATAGGAAGGTATAGATTTTGATGAAAAATATGCACCTGTAGCTAGACTTGAGTCCATTCATATGTTGCTTGTTTTTGTTAGTTATAAAAACTTTCTTCTTTATAAAATGGATGTTAAAAGAGTGTTTTTGAACGGTACAATGAGGAGGAAGTGTATGTTGAACAAACCTCATGCTTTGAACGTGATAGTTTACCTAAACATGTTTATTTATTGCAAAAATCTCTCTATGGACTCAAACAAGCACCTCGAGCTTGGTATGAGAAATTAAAGAACTTTTTTTAGATCATGGGTATATCATGGGTAGAGTAGATTCTACATTGTTTCTCAAACACACTTCTAACAATTTTCTTATCATTCAAATATATGTTGATGATATCATTTTTGGCGGAACTAATCTTGATCTTTGCAAGGAGCTTAGTGATCTTATGCAGAGAGAGTTTGAGATGAGCATGATGGGTGAGCTTACATTCTTCCTTGAATTTAAAATCAAGCACACTAACGATGGAAACTTCATCAACCAAGGCAAGTACATAAGTGAGCTACTTAAGCACTTTGGGATGGAGAACACCAAGCCGATGGACATACCCATGTCTAACACCGCCAAACTCGATAAATATGAAGAAGGTGAGAAGGTAGATGAGAAGATCTATAGAGGTATGATTGGAAGTTTACTTTATTTAACTGCCTCTAGACCTGATATAATGTTTAGTGTTGGCTTGTGTGCTCACTTTAAATCAAATCTCAATAAATCACATCTTATAGTTGTTAAGAGGATTTAAGGTACTTAACCAAAAATCCAAATTTTAGATTATGGTATCCCAAGTCAAGGGACTTTACTCTTATGGCTTATAGTGATGCAGATTACGTAGGATGCTTGATTGATAGAAGGTGCACAAGTGGCACTTGGTTTCTCCTAGGACCATGCTTGGTGTATTGGTTCTCTAAGAAATAGAGCACAGTGGCATTATCAACAACCGAGGCTGAATACATTGTTGTGAGGAGTTGTTTTGCCCAGGTCCTATGGATGAAGCAAATGCTCCAAGACTTTAACATTCATTTTGATTCTTCTCATATCTTTTGTGATAATACTAGTGCAATTAATTTGTCTTACAATAATATATTACATAGTAGATCCAAGTATATAGAGGTTCATGATCATTTTCTTTGTGATCATGTTGCCAAAAAGGATATCTATACCACACATGTGGACACAAAAAATTAGTTGGCAGACATTTTCACTTAACCTCTAGCTAGAGAGAAATTTAATTTTATTAGATCTAAATTGCTGATAGCTACTTTAAATGAATCTGATATGCCTTCTAGGTTGTTGTTATCTATCCTATATGCTTTGCTTATGTTTTGATCACCCTTTCTTGCTAGACTTCAGAGTCTAAACAAGTCCAAATTCAGTCCATGATCCAAGCATAGACCTCCAAAGCATCTATGATGCATATAGGTTGAATTAGAGTTAATTTCCATATATTACTCAAACATTAAAAATCACCTTTTTATTACTTGTGAATTAGGTTATCAAAACTATGCCATATTTTTATGAGTTCATATCGTATTTTATTTTATTTTTCCAACTAATAAATTATTAGTTATGAATTTTAGAAAAAAATAAACCAATTAAGAATATCCATAGAAATCACCTTTTATAACATTAGGTTCAGGCAATGAAACTGGTAGTACTTGATAGAATATAATTTTCTAATTCGAGAATATATTTTCCTTTATTTTTTTGAGCCATAAATTATTTATTACAAATTTGAGAAGATTGACCAATTTGAAAATATAAAAAACACCTGTTATCAGCAAATCTAGTTAATGGGCCAAAATCATTGTATTGTTCAAATAGTCAAAGGACAACTCGACCAGTTGGCACCCATCAAGGCTCACATTCATTAAAAGCAAAATGAGGGTGAAATGACCATGATGCCCCTGGAAGAGAAATCAAAATAAAAGAAAACAAAAGGCAAGGAAGGAAAAACATATGAGGGAATCATCCCCCCCTTCGCATCTGCAACAAACCAGCAACTGAAGATCAAGTTCACAATTTAAGACCATGAACCAGGGTATCTTGAGAGGATAAAATGATCTAAAGGGGTTACTCGCCCAAAACCGATCTCAGGAGCCTTAAAATAAGTTGTAAGTTTTAGCAAAACACACTTCTGCCATTACAAAAAGAAGGCGTGAGCTAGCAAGATAACAAGAGATCAAGGAGCGCTAAAATGAATCATAGAAACTGATTTGTTAACAAAACCAAAGTTGTGCGTGAAAAATCAAGTGTAGAGATAGCTAGGAACTCGCTAATTGCTGAGAAGTAAGAACCCAATAGAAAGGGGCATAATCACGTACTATGAGAGAGAGCCAAATTGAAGGCGGCATTGTCTTCATAAAAGCATCAGGAAGTATAGGTCATCAATTCCATTGGTTGTGGAATCCCAGGCACTAGATCGACTAATCGGTAGCAAGCGAAGGTAGACTGAGTCGGAGATATGTACTTAGAGAAGTTTGAGATCAATTTGAGGGCTAGAAACTTATCTAGGCATTGTGGTGGAGGTGTACTCTTAGTTTATATAGGTTTGAAGGCTTGAGAGGACGAGAAGAAGGAAAGGGTGTATAGAACATAGGGAGAATAGGTGTACTCTTAGTTTATATAGGTTTGAAGGCTTGAGAGGACGAGAAGAAGGAAAGGGTGTATAGAACATAGGGAGAATAGGGAAATAGAGAGGCGCCCAATGACAGGGAGATAGGAGTATTTAAACCCTATGAAACCTAGGATGGGAAGTGTGAAAAAGTGAGGAGAAAGTTAAGAGAAAGTCGGTGAAAGAAAAAGAGGGAAGGAAAGAGAGAGATCGCAGAAAAGAAATTGAAATCACTATGGAGGCAGTTTCCTTTTGTGACTCAGGGTAGAAGACGATCCTTGAGCCATGGGATCGAGGCCCAAACAGATCCAGACTGTTCAAAATGCAAAAAAGAAAAGGAATTACGCATGTGACAGTGATAAATGCGGAAACTTTAGCCTAAACAAGATTAGGAATAAATGACACATCAAATAATTTCCCTTTTTCTCTCTCCTTATTTGAGGGTCCAAACATTATCCCATTAATATGAAATTTTGCACATGCGTCAATTAAGTTGTGTAGAATCCAATTTTGGCATTATTTTTCATATTTGGAGACTTTTTCTATTTTATTTAATTCTTTTAAATAAAACCATATTTTCTCTTTCTTATCACATTATAGACTTCTAGAATTACCCAATTTTGGTGAAACTTCACTCTCAAGTAGACTAAACCATGTGGAACACGAAATTGGCCATTAGTTTTATCCCTTGAAGTTATTTTGCACATTTTTTAACATTTGGGTTTTTAATTACTTTCTCTTTCCTAATCTACACATGTGCATTAAAGATTATCCAAATTACATGAAATTTTTTAAGAATATTTTTAATGCATTAATTATGAATCTAAGATTATTTTACACTTTTGATTCATATCTCATATTTTGGAGGAAAATCACCTTTTCTTCTCTAAATAAATTAGACATATTTTTATTATCCCAAACATGTGAAACTTAGCCTACAAGCCAAACCAAGCCCAAAGTAAATGAATCTCAACTTGTCTTTAACAATCAATCTTCCTTTTATGGGTTTTACACTTGTGGCCCATTATTATTTTAGCTAACATATTATTTCATTATATTACCATCATATTTCCACCAAAAGGATATATGCCATTTTTATGCATGAAATATTACATATTTATATTTTGTCTTTTCTAGTTTATTAATTCTATGTTTATTTGGATTATGCATCAATATTCTCAATTATGGACACCCAATTCCTCTGTTTTCATTATTTTTGTTAACCTCGTACCAAAATCAACATTATCTCATGTGACATATTTTATTGGGTTTAAGATTAATGTGAGAGTATTAGGCCATATTTTTTCATGCATATATGTTTGGGTGATTTATTCTTGCATTAATATATTAGGGTAATTTTCTAGAACCTGCGAACGGTGAACTGGTCTGTTCATGCAGTTTTCTATTCTAAATCACATTGGTATTCAATGCCTGGTTAATGCTAAACCTGACATCATCATCAGTCCTTGTTCCAATCGAATTAAAAACCGAATCGAGCGAACCAGTGGGTAAATCGGTTGTCTCACATAGTGAAATAGTCGTTTCACATTGTGATACAATCATTTCACAAGTAAAATGGTCGTTTCACTTGTCCAGTTTAGGCAAAGTTAAACCAATATTGATTCCAATCGACCTGACACTCCAATTGATCAGTTCAACACTTAAATAGGTCAAGTTCTGAGTCCAGTCAGCCAATTTTGAACCTTAGTTGTTTAATTGAATACCTACACACCTTTAGTAATCAATCTAAATATAATTCATGAATAAACTCCTTTAATTCGAGTATATCGTATGCACGTGGCCCTATAGGTCTAGAATTACGTTGGCAGTGAATGTCCATAACCAATTATGACATCACAAGACAAAGAACGGTGCCTAGTCACACATCATTGCTACCTAAGTAATTTGAAAAGTTGGAGAACAACTTCAACCTACAATCTGTGATTAGTGTTACCGTGATCATATAGTTCCTTTGTCTCTGGTATCCAGATTGAACTTGATGCACATCATCCTCTCAATGTTCAATCCATGTTCCTTGAACTAGAGCAGACTGTCTGAGATGCATGTGAGTTCACATATCATGTATTGAATCACATAAGTATGGCTGTACATCTATCAGTCTCTCTTATCAAGAGTTCATGGATATCAATCTCCTGTAGGAGGGACAAATCCCATCTACATCACTCGCACTCAGTACCCATGTGTTACATCTACTCAATCATCACTGGTATGGCAATCCTTATTCAGGGTTACGTTGAATGATGTCAAAATATATTGAACGACATGTGATGAATGTAGTGACTTCAAGTCTAAAAACCAAAATCACCACTATTACTATGAGAGATGATTATGACTACCATTCCATGGTCTCCATGTATCACTCTCATGGTGGGTCTGTCTGATACAATATTCTTTAACATGAACCTGTTTGCTTGGCTTGATATCACATATCATGATAATGAGACTTTATCATCAGTCAACACACACTCTAGTCTTATGTAATAATGTCATCCATTTTGCTTCAATAGTAATATCTGACTAGGTACATAACAAGAATCTATGTACTCTTAACATTCATATGATCTCATTGTTCAAGTCATGTAGTTGAAGACATACGACATCGATTAACATCATTATTTAGACATCTACTATGTATGTGTCATCATCCGATGACTGAGACAAACATAATAGATGGAATTACATTTATTATTATCAAATCAGGTATCTAATGCCACATTCCAATCATCATATGATTGGCTCTCTGGGCATACATACCAAAAATATCCCCATCATATTTGAGTCTATTGATGAGGAGGTTAAGGCACTCTACTCTTTTGGAAACTACAACAACCAAGGCCCAATGTCCAATTCTTACACTCTGGAATGGAGGAATCATCCCAATTTCTCAAGAAAGCAACAAGGGGACCAAGGACAAAGGAATACTTCAAGTTTTGAAGAAGAGGTTCTTGGACTAGATGAAGTCATGAAAGATGTGTCCTCATTAGTATGACTGAGAAAAGGTTGGATCAAATCTCTTTATCACTTTCCCTCTGGAAGGAGGGGATACTTCGCTCGCTAACTTTGGCCAATCCTAATAGTTCTAGTGAATCCATTGGTGCTCCTCAAAGAACCTACATCCCAACACAAGGGAAACTATAACTTTGCAAGAACACAAAGGTCCTTCAAATCCTTATGTTCCATCACTACGTCAACCTCCATACAAATTCCAATACAATTCACAACCACCACATCAATACCCATCACCACCACAATATCAACCACCTCTACAACAACCTCCACAACAACCACCCTACATCCTCCAAAATCCTAATCCACCACACCAAGGCCCCCCCACCACCACCACAACCATCATGAGCTCCTTCTACTCCTCATGATCAAGTGAACATGGTGTCAATTTTAATGTGTGGAAATGTTGATGAGCTACCCAAAAAGGGTGAGAGACAAATTAACAAAAATCATGATGGAATGTCATTGACGAAAGGATCTTGTGAGAGTGCCAAGTGCACTAAAAATCCTATTGTCCCATCTTCATGTGAAATTGGCAAGTGCACTAAGAATTTCGATGTCCTACCTCTATGTGAGGTCATAACACCATGTACCCCACCATATATTGAGTTTGTGATACCCAACATTTTCGCACCTTGTACTGAGTTCATAACAAGTGTTCCACCCAATTAATCAATAATTCTTCTTGTGATGCCCCAAAGTCCTCAAACAGATCTATCAAAGCTGATATGAATGAGGCCTTTTTCTTGGATGCCTTAGAAGACCCATTCTACCAAGAGGGGCATAAGCATAACATGAACGTTTTGGAGGTCTTGAGGTAAGGGAAGGAAAATATCTCACTACTTGTGACCTTGATCAAGGATGTTTGTACTGGAAATATGAAGGTCATGAGGAGATCACCCAAGGAAATTATATTGACTGAGTAAGTGAGATTCATATTGCATAGTCCCTTCCCACTACAGAATGGAGATCTGGGTGTTACTCTTATATCTTGTTACATTAATCATTAGTTCATCCAACATGCACTTGTTTACTTAGGATCAAGCGTCGGCATCACGTGCTATATGTGTATGTGAAGCTTGGCTTGGAAAGGTTGCAACCAATAGATTGCATTCTCCTATTACCAATGAATCCAGTAGAATACACAAGGGTAGGCTAGAGAATAATATGGTAATGGTGGGAAGAAGGTAATATTCCACATACCCAACTAATTTCTTTATCTTGGACACAGAGCCAAAAAAATGGAAAGATTCATCATCTCGGGAAGACCTTTTGTATCTGCATCTGATGAAAAAAATCAAGGTGTGCACGACACGGTGACAGTTACCTTTGTGAACAAAAAGATAGAGATCTGTATGTTTACCACTAAGGATTGTCAAGTGTTGATCGATGAGGACTGCTACATTAATATTAAATATGATGAGCCCATATAAGGGACCATTGATAGAAAGGATAATGAGATCTCACATGATCCCTGGGATGATTATCACGTAGTTAAGGTATTTGAGAGGATCACCTATGATGAGGATGGAAACACCTTTCTTATGGATAGTTGATGATGATTGAACACCAAATCCCAAATGAAGGCATAAACTTTGCACTAGTAGGAGGAAACCCACCTTGGTTTGAGATTATATGTCTCACAACACATTTTTCGTTAGACTTTTGTTTTCAATTCCAAGAAACACACACACACTATACTTTATGGTTTTTCTATTGTGAATCAAGTTAGAACATGTGTGTATATGGAAGAAAGATGCATGGGGGATCTATCCAAGGGGAAGATCAAGAATGAGAAAAAGAATTTAATTTAGTGAAAAGATATAGGAAGGCTACCTCCATAGATTTTCGACACAACACAACTATGGTGCCAGCTGGCCAAAATGGTTGTTCTGTATAGAATGGCTATGTTGGCTCTTCCATGCCTACTGAATGCCATGTTGGTTACTCCCCCTCTTGATGACTATCTGCCATAACTGTGTGCACATTATGCTACTATTATAATCTTCTAGTTTGGGATAGTACACTCAACTATATGGCCTCATAATATTTCCCCATTTTGGTGCAGACCTTGAATGGCCCCGGACACCCAACTCTCAATTATGAAATACCAACGCAAGAGTAGATACATCACCATGGACAACCCTTTCCAACATGCATGGACCGCACATCTTAGGACTGACACTCCACATGTTCATGTGGGCACCACCTACTGGAAGGGTTGTGGATCTGATACCATTTGTAACACTTGGGTCCATTGCCCAAGGTTCTAGTAGAGTTTTAGGAATGATGATTGGCCACAAAGACCACCACTGGTCTTAACTATGCACTTTGTCCTCACTCATGCACAAGTCGAGATTAACTTCCTGACTAGTCACCCATCCTAGTAGTACTATGGGTTGAGCACGCTTAACCATAGAGTTCTTAGTGATGGTCTCCCTGAAAAGGAGGTGCACCTTGGTGATATGGGTAGTTCAATCGTTACTTTTAATATTATTTTATTTGAGGCCTCAAATGTTGGGATGTTACATCACATGTCAAATGACCATATGTTTTTCCTGAGAAAAAAATGGTTGAGTATTTGGGTAATACCACACAAGTTACACAATGTGTTCCACCTTGCCTCCTATCAGCTTCTGTGTAGATTGATTGGTCCTGATGCTAGGGTCTAGGAAGAAAGTCAAATGGAATTTTCCAGCCATCATCCCACTAACAAGTAGTATGCTCTCCCATATACAAGACACACCCTGCTAGAAACTCAAATTGGATCCCACACGCATCCATATTAAACAAGTTGAAGCAGACAACACACATTGTACTTGCCTTTCCAAGTTGAAACTTGGAAAATATCTTGAATATGAATTGGGAAACACAAAACAAATAAGGAGTAATATAAAAGCACACACATAGAAATTATTCAATATCAATACAAAGTGCTACACCTACCTCTCTAGTTGTCATTATCTCCAACATGCCTCTTCACAGCTTGTAAGGCACCCTAACATTATGTCCAGACTCCAGACCAATGGAGACAAATGGTAAAGAATCATGCAGATAACCTTGAGGACCACTTAGAGTGATAGGTCTATTGATCCAAAAATGCTCATATTCCAAATCTGTGAGGCAAAGATCAATGAAATCACTACTAATTTTCAATAAGGCACATCCTAAATCATGTCAACATGTGGGTGTACACACCACCACCCAAAGAAAAAAGAGGAAACCACCTCCAAATCAATCAGATAGGTTGACCAATTGATCTCTTCTCTATTCCCAACATTGTTATGAAAATGGAAATCAATAACTAGTACAAATAGAAATACCTAACTCATAAAATGCAAAGTGAGGACAACTTTCACCACTCCTCTCCTTCGCAAGGAAGATCTAACACAATAAGGTGTATCTGACATCATACTTTGAGCATATCAATCTCAGCAAGGTCCACACCTAACAATTCAACAAGGCATAAGAATCCCCAAAGATGCCTATCTGGCAAGCTATGAATAGGGATCTTCTCAAAACCCAATCTGATAATCCCAATAAAGTTGCTAGGGTTGATGGCCAACTTTCCAAAATAATGTGAAAAGTGCTAGTTTCTAAGAGGAGTGCTCAAGCAAAGGAATAACATAGTTTTTAGCTACAATCCCCCAAAGAAAAATGCTTTCAAAGCTAGTATTACCCAAAAATGTCAGCTCCTTAATAACTAGATTATCATACAAAATCCCAACATCATTATAGTGGGCCCTCAAGTAAACATTTATGACCTAAGTGCCTAAAAATTAAAAGAAGAAGACAAAGTCAAGGATTGTCACCATAAAAAAACCATGATCAAGCCCAACCCAATTTCAGCAATTAAATGAGAAATAATAAGCAATATAGATTCTAGGTTATACATTTTCACCAACTCAGCATCCCCTATTATTGGCATTTCCACAATATTCTTAGATGCATCACAAACTTGTCATTTGGGAGAACCTCTTCCTATTTTTGGTATGCATTGACGTGATGAATCGTTGGAGCAAATGAAGATCATAAATTTCCTAGCCTGATGGGAATTCAACAAACAAAGGAATCATACCTCATCTATGCTTCAACCTTTGTGTCATCACAAGCATCTTATTCATCCACAAAACCATCCTCCTAGGGAATATCCACATCCCTCTATTTGGGCCAACTTTATGATGCCATCTACAAAGTACCAAATTCAAGTTGGCAATGACATCAACTTCACTTAGCAAGTTGAGTTAGTGCAATCAAGTGTTGACACTCACAAAAAAACACAAAAATAGACAAATTACGAGGCAAAACAATAGTTTCATCATCATCATCTTTTAGATCATGATGACCGTTGGGAATCCCAAAATATGGATTTCTCTACCAAAGGACAAAATGGAAAATTTAAAGCTTATAGGTGAAAGGTATACCTCTCTAAAGCATAACGGAGCTAAAAAACACTTGAAAATGCGTAGAAATCGTCAACTTGAAGATCTAGTGCCGCCAAAACCACTACTCGCCTCCATGTTGTGGAACCTCCACATAATCATTGGATTCTATTGGAAAGACCACTGGAAAAATGGTCTGATCTGTCACTCTTTCTCTCTCCTCTAGCCATTGTTGTCATTGTTGTTCACTCAGTCATTAACTCTTTGGTTATTGTCACCGCTCGAAATGGGTGGAATGAGGATGGTGCTCAACCACCCCTCATTTCCTCCCTTTCAAACTACTTTATATCAAAAAAATACTTGAATTTTTAGCATACTTTTTAGAATCTGATAAAAATCGTGAAAATAATAGAAAATTTACAAAAAATAAATAAAATACTATTTTTTGTAAAAATCTAAATATGTCAAATCTTTTGGTAAAAAATCTTTAAATTCAATATTCTAAGGAAGATAAATATCCTTTGAGTATTGTTGAAACTTGATCATTTGTTGAAACCTAAATCCTCAACCGAGATCCACACCCTTGTTATTTCAACTCTTTTCACAAGATTTGACTCCAAGTCATCTAAAATACAAAGTCCTATTGTGTGTAGGCAAGCGATTCCTAAAAATTTCTTAGAGCATGAACTTAACCTATACTAGAAAGGTTCACAGATTATGACCTTAAGTTGAACCACATTCCCAATCTCAAATAGGTTTGTAACAACCATATCCCTAGTTGGGCCCTAGACCACGACCTTTAATTGTACTATTTGATATTCTTCTTCTTCTTTTTCTTATTAAATCCTTGTACAAAGTGGAAAATGTTCCTTATAATAGAAGCCTTATGGTCAAAGGCAAATTTATCTTGCATTCAAGTCTTTTTTTTACACATCTCACTTCTAATAAGCATCCTAAAACAAACAAACAAACAAATATATATATATATATATATATATATATATATATATATATATATATATATATATATCCAAGCCCTGTCTTTCTTAGGCAGCTCTCTACATTTTTGCCTTTTTTTAGGGTTTTGATACAATACCTAAGAGTTGGGTTGATCCACGAGGTCTTTTGATTGACCTAACTTACTTACAAATACAATCAAGTAAAAGATATGGAGATGATAACTTTTCAATATCAAGCACTTTACATGATCTTTCATGAGTACAAACTCTTTATGAAGTTCCCTTAGATAGAACTCTATCATGTGTAAAGATATGAATCACATATGATACTAGTAGGAGAGATCAGTAATCATCATACAATGTAATTAGCCAAATAACACTAATAGATATACTACACATGTGAATTACATATTTATTACGTCATGAGTAGTTTGAGGCATACCACTCAAATTACTAGCTAACCACTACCAAGTCACAATCAACCCTGTATTAGATCTTAGTTTGATTAGAATCCCAATCTCTTTCCCTCAATCAAAATACGAGTGAAAAATTGTAGTGGCATAATGGCCCAACCTACCAGTAGGGGCACAATGGCCGTCCCACTAAAAATTAGGCCCATCCTAGGTACAATAGGACACATCACCAAAGACTAGGGTATAAACCCTCAATTGTGAGTTATGACCATAGATGCTCTCTATCAAATAAAATCCAAGAGACGGTCTCAAGTTCTCTCAATAACATTAGAATCTAGTTTATAGAGATAAAACCTCTTCAAACCTACATATACACAACAGTATAAAATTGAGCTACTTCTCACAATAAAAACTTCTACAAGGATTACTCATTTCACTATCAAAAAAATATCGACACAGAGATAGTTCTACAGTCATAGGGGGACTACATGATTAGGGTTACACTCGATTGATTATGCTAGTTACATATATTTTAACTTCATAATTCAAGATATATACAAGGCACCTAGAAGTATTTATTAAATACAACATATATATCAACTTATAATGATGTAAAAAACAATTTTGAGATACTCAATCATGGTATACCTAACCATACTTGGTCCTAAATAGGACCAAATCATTATTTAGGGCACATGAAAGCCCAATATTATCATTTAATCCATGACCATGATATCTCTTTGTAAGAATCTCATTATCATATAAAACTTTTTAGGTAACTTCAAAAGTCATAAACAAGGTAGAACCCATAATTTCATATCAAAACTCCAACAAATGTAAACATTATGCTATTTTGAAGATTCAGGTATAGAAAGACTAAAACCTAGCATATATGAGATACCTTTACTATTAGGATTTTCTACAACCACAAGTTCAGTAGAATAATGGCTAGGAAAAGTCTTAAGTTCATTTTAGAACATTCATCAAATAGGAAGTAAGTCTATTTCTCATATTATGGTACAAGGACACCATAAAATGAAATTTTAATGAACATTTACACATTTATTTCAAATTTTAGTCCATGCATGTTTATGGAGGGTATTTAATATACATCAAAAAATATATTCTGGGGTTAAATATATGTGAAACTTTATATCTCCATCTGACTCACACCAAACAGTCCATTAAAGATCATAGTTTAGCAAAAGAAATGGCTTTTATTGCAAGATGTGTTATGCATGTAACAAGTAGACAAGAATGCATACAAAGTTATATCACTCTCCTCAAGGGTGAAGATAAATGTCCAAAAACAAGGATCCATGAAAAAGAGCAATGCATAATCACTCTTTGTCCTCAGAAGTCTCTAAGAATGTTATTTTCTTTAATAATAGGGTGTATATAGAGAAAAGAGTGAAGAAAGGAGGATCCTTAAACCATATGCACATGTTTCAGGCTCGTACCACCATGGATTTTAGCCACATCATAGGGGAGAAGGGTGAAATATCAAGAAAAGGGTTAGAATAGAAGATCTTATTGTAGGGAGTAAGAAACTAGGGTAGAAGGTTTGTATCCATCTAAGGGGTGCTTGATCTAAGGCATGCACCAACCCACGAACTTGTAAGATTTCATCTCCAAGAGGCCTTCTCATCTTCCACAGATGTCTCCTTGCTTGTCTATAGAAGTAACAAGGAGTTGGGAAGTTTGTTAGATGAGAGTGGGGAGGGGTACTTATAAGTAAGATGGAAGAAAGAGAAAGTCAATGAGTCTAAAGCAATATTTCCATTGGTCAAAGGGCTGATTTTCCCATTTGTTTGTGTGTTCAGAACCTTCATTGGTCGATAACCAACAAAAACCAAAACTTCCACTGCTTGACGAGCACCTAGAACTCCCATTAGTTTATTACCACTCGAAATTTTCATCATCTTACAACCATCTTGAACTTCCATCAGTTTATGACCACCCAGAATTTCCATCAATTTACAACCACCCAAAACTTCCATCAGCTTACAACCACCCTAAATTTCCATCAGTTTATGACCACCCAGAACTTCCATCAATTTACAACCATGCAGAACTATTATCGATTGACAACTACCCAAAACTTCCATTGGTTTATGACCACCCAAAACTTCCATCAGTTTACAATCACCAGAACGTCCATCAGTGTAAAATCACCCAAAACTTTGGTCACTTGACAACAACCAATATTTCTATCAGTTTATGAACACCTAGAACTTCCATCAGTTTACAACAACCCAGAACTTCTATTGCTTGATGAAGCTAAAGGGAAACAATAGGTGTAACTACGATCACCACCACATCAGACTATTATAAGTGATTGGTACCTGATGCAAAAAGGTTCAAAAGCATCTAAATAAGATAATTTTTTCCCATATTATAAAGAACACCATGAGAAAATTACACATATATTTAATTGTATTTAGAGATCTAAAATGGAAAAGTGAATATAAGCACACAAATGTACATACGATTGCAAAACTAGAGAGAATGAATTCCAAATTGGATCAAATTTGATACATGGCTTAATTAATTTATATTAAAACATAATCTAAAGTTTTAATAAAATATGCCCAATTCAGACAAAAAAATGTCTACAAATTATGCCAGATGAGGGTCCTTATAACCATAAACTCCTAACAAGGATTTTGCCCGCAAAATCCTATGCGGACAAAGATGGGTACTTCCTATGCATCTCATCCTCTACTCCTATGTGGCTTTCCCTACCATACTATGTTTTCACAACACCTTCACTAGAGATATATCCTTCTTCCTCAATTTATACACATGCCTATCTAAGATCAAAACTGGCCATCAACATAAGAGACACATCTTCGAACTAGACCTCTATTATCTGTATAATCTGCTCTGTATTAGGGTGACACATCCTCAAGACCGAAACATGAAACACATTGTGCAACATATGCAACTGTGGCGACTACTCCTACTTGTATGCCACCATGCCAAATGAATATGTGATAGGGTAATGTCCCATAAACCTAGTATACAACTTATCCTTCTTTCTATACCTCAAAACACCTTTCCAAGGGGTGACATTGAAAGACACACAATCTCCAATTTGGAATTCCAAAGGTTGATGATGATTGTCTACATATGACTTTGTCTATCCTATGTTGCCTTCAAATGTCACCCAATCAACTTGATCCCTTCTTTATTGTTTGTTGAATTAGATCAAGACCTAGAAACTAATACTCACCTACCTCATACCAACAAAGAGGTGACCTACATCACCTTTTGTACAAAGCCTTGTACAATTTCATACCAATGCTCCTCTAGTCACTTTTTAGTAGGCAAAATTGATCATGCTAAGGTGAACATTCCAACTTCCATGAAACTAGAGTAGACATGCTCTCAACCTCTAATATCCTTATGGTCCTCTCTAAATGACCATCTATTTGTGGGTGAAAGGTTGTACTAAACTTTAACTATGTCCCCAAATCTACATGTAGATGTTCCTAGATTTTTCTTGTAAACCGAGGACCCGTATCTGATACTATTATAGATAGTATGTTGTATAGACGACTCATCAACATTGATTTGTGCCAACTTATCTATATTGTAGGTAGTCTTGACCAAAATAAAGTAAGTTGACGTTGTTAACCAATCAAAAACTATATGCAAATGGAATTATGACCCTTGACTATCCTAGGAAGACCAACTACAAAATCCATAGTTATATGATCCCATTTCCATCATGGAATTGGCAAGGGATGTAATGTCCCTTTACACTATTGATGTTCTGCCTAACTTGCTGAAAAATTGGTCACTTGGCCAAAAACTCTACCGCATCACACTTCAAACATGGCCACCAGTGTAAGTGTTTGATATTATGATACATATTTGTACTTCCAAGAAGCATCATGTGCATCGAGGAATGAGCCTCCTAAACTACCATCTCTTTCAAATTGCCAACATCAAGAACCACCCTCCAAATGTGAAAGTACACCATCCCATTGTCTATCTCATGAAACCCAGCATGATTCCCCCTGCAAAATTTTGATGTTGTCATACGGTATCATCCTTATGTGCATCTCTAATTTTTCATATCAAATTTAGCTTCACCTATAATTGTGCTAGAATACCTACCTACAAAGAGACCTCCAACTGTACATTCATTTGTTGAAGCAACACCAACATGTCCTCTTATAACAATTCATGGAGTATAACTATACTTTATCTTCAGACGATGATGAAAATGAAGATGACTTTCTGCTCAATGCATCAGGCACTATATTCACCTTTCCAAGAAGATAATCTATTGTACAATCATAGTCATTGATCATCTCCATCCATCTCCTATGCCTCATGTTCAACTCCTTCTTTGAAAATATGTACTGAAGATTCTTGTGATCTATGAAGATTTGACACTTCTATACATACATATAGTGCCACCAAATCTTCAAAGGAAGTATTGTAGCTTCTAACTCTAGATCATGAGTTGTCTAGTTTTCCTAATGTTTCTTAAGTTGTTGAGAAGCAAAAAAAAATCACATTCTTATTATGTATTGACATACATCCTAACCCATTCCTTGAAGCATCACAAAAAATGATGTACCCTTTCCTAGTCTCTAGTAGCACCAACATTGGAGTAGTTGTCATCTTCCCCTTTACCAATAGAAAAAAATGATGACACTTCTCTTCCCAAACAAAAGGCATACCCTTCCTTGTTATCATGGTTAGTGGTAAATATATTGCAATGGAGTTGTTGATGAACCTCCTCTAGTAACTAGATAAACCCAGGAAACTTCAAGCCTCTATTAGTGTCTTGGGATGCTCCCAATCTAACATCAACTTCACCTTCTTGGGGTTGACATAAACACCCTTCTTCAATATGACATGACCAAAAAAAGACACCTTAGTCATACAGGAGTCATAGAACTTAGAATATAGCCTATGTTGCCTCTACAACTCAAAAGCATGATGAAAATGTTTCTCATGTTGTTGATTGTCTCTAGAGTATATCAAATATCATCTATAAACACCACCACAAACTGGTCAAGGTACAGTTTAGAAACTTTGTTCATTAATTCCATAAATGCTTCCCAGATCATTAGTTATCCCAAACGGAATAACTACAAACTCATAATGACCATACCTAGTCCTTAGGTATGTCATTTTCCCTGATACTCAACTGGTGATATCTCAACCTCAAATTTATCTTGGAATACATTGTAGCACCTATCAAATGATTAAATAGGTCATCTATCCTCGGTAATGGATACTTTTTTTCACTATGATCTTGTTCGACTAAAGATAGTCTATGGAAAACCTCATCAAACCTTCCTTCTTCTTCACAAACAACATTGAATCTCCCTAAGGGGCATCCCTAGTTGTATGAAACCCTTTTCCAACAAGTCAAATAATTATTTCTTCAACTCCTTCATCTAAGTTGGACCCATCCTATAAGGTTCTTGTGCTATGACTTGCGTTCCAGGACTAATATTGCTTTCAAAATCAATCTCTTTCAAGGGTGGAACACTGGGAAACTCATTGGGGAGAACATCCTCAAACTCACGCAACACGTGTACATCCTGGATACCATGACTCCTCACCATGGTATGTACCATGTGTGCTAAAAATCATTACATCTTGTTTCATCAACTTCGTCACTATCACTACCAACACTAGACACGTGGGGATAATCTTCCTATCTCTTGGAAAGTCTATGAGATATCTCCCTCATAAAACTTTGAAACCTTACAACCACAGTCCAAAACAACCTTGTATTTTTCCAAGGTACCCATCCCTATGATCATATCAAATCCATGCATATCAAGAGGCAATAATACCCACTTGAGTGTTGTGTCTTGAGAAAGAAAGAATGTAAGATGGACACACCTTGCGTAACACAACATAACCAACTAAAGGGATTTTGTAAACTCTTGGGTCCACCGCCCTAGGATCTAGTAGACTTTTAGGAATGAATACTAACCCGATAGACCACCATTATCCTTAACTGCATGCTTTGTCCTCATGTGCAAGAGGGATAAAATTCCTGACTGGTCGCCCATCCTAGTACTACTATGGGCTGATCACTCTTAACCATATAGTTCTTTAGTGATGATCTCCCTAAAAAGGAGGTGCACCTTGATGATGGGTAGTTCAATTATTTCTTTTATTTTTATTTTATTAAAGTCCTAAAATCCTGGGACGTTATAGATTTCTAGCATGAGATTGTTGGCACTACTACAAACAAACAAGTTAGGTCTATTTATCTCCTTTCTAGTGATAGGTGAGTGTGTCTCACCCGGTTCAACCAAAATAGATACATATGTAGAAGCAAATAATTTAGAATGAAAAAGTTCCACCTAGCCAATCACAACTTAAGGGTCCACCATTCATTCCAGATAGCTCATAGCATGGAATCTAGTTGTTGCATGTTCACGTCCTAAGCCTTGACCTCTAGCAGTTGGTCCAAAAGACCATTCTTGGGATGTCTAGCCACATCATCCTCTATCACTATTATTGTACTGATACTGTGAGCCCTAGTTGCTCTACCTCAGTTGTTTTGTAACTTCCTAAATCCTCTAGGGGTAAGACCACTTGACATGCCCAACTTGTCCACACTTGAAAGAAAAAAAATCCTTGTATCAGATTGTGGCCTAGACAACCCTGTTAGAGACATCAATACAGCACTATTCACTCTAGTTGGAAGAAAACCACGACCTCTCCCCTTACTAGGAGACTAGGTTGACTGCACTTGTATCCTTGGCTCAGAAACTATCAAACTCTAATGTAACTGTTGCTATTGTTGTGTTGTTGTGATGTAGAAAAACTCTACTTCTTGTAGATGCCTGACTATTGTCTTTGAAACTAAGTTGACCTCTTTCTTACATTAGTGTCTCACAAGTTCACTATTCTCCTCTCGATTTTCCTAAATATCTCCATGAAAGTGGAAAACTTTTCACGTGTCCCCAAAGCTGACGATGTCTGTGCCAACTTGGAATCTTAACCCAAACCTCCTAGTATGCTCATTCTCTATGTCCACCATGGAAGGACAAAACCTCAAAAACTCCATACACTTCACCTTGTAGTCATTATTAGACAATGATCTTTGACACAATTGCTCAAGTTGATCTATTTTCTCCTCCAAGTAAAATTTTGGAAAGTAATGGCTCAGAAACTCCCGTTGAAACTCAACCCAACCAATCACTTCACCTGGCCTCTTCTCCTCTACAATGGCCCACCGGTATTGAGAAATACCCTTCAAGAGATAGATTGAATGCTTAATCATGTCCTCCTTGGTGATAATCAAGATCAAAAATGTCTTTTCTAGATCTGTCAACCATGTGTCTGCATATGTCTGGTCTGTTGTGCCTGCATAGTTAGTGGCACCAACACGCTTAGTCCTCTCAAAGTTCTTCCTCAAACCATGTGACTCCACATTTGAGGTAGGTGCTCTAGGTGGAGGTACAGGTGCCCTATCAAATAAATGTGTAATTGTCTCCATTAGCTACCCAAAAATAGATTGGAAGGATGGATCATCTAAGGTTACAAGATTCAAAGGATGCAATAATGGTTGTTCTGGCTCCATATTAGGTACACTTTCCATTAGTACTCGCATCCTATGACAACCTCTATACACCACATAACTGCTCTCATCATGTTCTTCATGTTCTCAATGCATATCTACATGACCATTCGTTGTAAGATATGTTGGATACATAAGAAGTGGGCATGAAAACCAAGGTACTATGTCCCTATAGACTCATCAAACCAAAAGATCTGATATCACCAAATGTAACAACCTGCCACACAAAATGAGATCACTCAAAAACAAAATGCCAATTAAACCTAATTAAACATATTATAAAAAAGGTAGAGAATTAAAACCAAATAAAATTCTGAACACTTTCAAAGAAACAATTACACAAAGGTCCAACTCCATATATATATATATATATATATATATATATATATATATATATATATATATATAATGTGTGTGTGTTTATATATATATAATGTGTGTCTGTGTGTGTGTGTGTATATATATATATATATATATATATATATATATATATATATATATATATATATATATTCATACCAGGTAACTTTACATGAGTTTGGTGGCCTTGGTCACAACCTGTATACAAAAGGTATCTTGCTAAATATTTACATTACACATGATATACAACCAAAAACTTGAGTTAGTATACATCATATACAAATCCACTTGCCAGACCTAAGAGTACAATGATGGCTCTAGGATGCTAACTAAGACCAAACCAACCTCTCAGCTCTACTGATGTACAAACTGAGGTTCCTTGCTATGAAAGGTCTGAGTGTGTTTTTTGTCACCTAAAATACGTGTAAAACCACTGGGTGAGACCACAAGTACCAGAGGTATGATAAAACAACTAATAACATTTATTACTTAAAAGTAGCTATGTCATTAGATCATTTGAATAAGATGGCATAATATGTTTAATAACTAATTATAGTCTATAAAATGATCAAGTATAGTATAGGTAAGTGTGTAAAGAAACAAATCACATATGATACTAGCATAAATAGAAAAGTAGTAATCATCATACAATATCATTTGCCAAATAACCCTAATAGATATACTACATGGCTGAATTACATATTTTATTAAGCCATGGGTGGTTTGAGGCATAACACTCAAATTATTAGTTGTCCACGACAAAGTTGTAATAGCCCCGTATAAGATCTTAGGATGAAGAAAATACTAAAGATCTCTTCTGCTCAGGATTCATGTTCCAATGAAATTTCCTTTCATATCACATTCTATCGGACATAATATTACTAAGGACTCATGTTCCAATGAAATTTCCTTTCAAGATAGACCTAAATTTTGAAACTTCAGTCTACAATGTTACAATCAACATCAAGAAACTATTGTTGATTAGCATAAGATGAAACCTCTTTTAAGAATACCAACATAGATCGTGCAAATGATTTCTAGTTATCTCATAATTTCTAATAGCTGTCAACTCATCAACAAGTTGATCAATATGTGCAAAAATATATTATTTAGATAGTGAAATGAGTTGTATTGGTTGATGAAGTACATAAGTATATACTGATATTACCAAGATAATAACAAATTTCTTTCGTATATCCATATTAGATGATAGTACAAAATCTTGATCAATGTAGAAATTTCATATCAATGATCCTCTGGTAACTCTTGTACTAGGCAAAATTGATCATGATAAGGTGAACATTCCAACTTCCATGAAACTCGAGTACACATGCTCTCAACCTCTAACTTTAACATCCCTGACCTAGGTTTAGGGATAACCCTAGTTGTTTGACTTAAATAAGTTTCTTATAACTTTAATATAATTCTCTAAATTTTTTTTATCATGTGACAAACTTATGTTTCAAGTTTGGTCTTGTTTGAATGATGTTTGAGCAATGTTCTCTTATTTTGGACCAAAATGCAATTTACCCAACATGAGGGGTTATATTGCAATACATCACATGTTGAACGTGTATTAAGTGTTTTAACATCATAAGAGAGAGAATGATGCTAAGTGGTGGCTTGTGGAAAGCCTAAAATTCCAAGTTTGAGCTTGTTTGAATAATGCTAGTGCCTTGTGTACTAATTTTGGTGCAATTTGTAAATTACCCAAAATGTAGGGTTGATATGCAAATTATCACCTATATAGTGTCCCTAATCCCTCTATGTATCATTTAGAGGAGAGAGAAAGAAGGATACACCATGGTGAATCATCTTTGAGTGATAATACTCTTGGTGATGAAAAGACCAAGAAAGGGTTGTATGTGAAACCCTAATTTGAGTTGTATTGAATTGTAGAGTTCATATGAGAGTGCCTATCAGCCAAGGAGCCATAGGGGGAGTCTCATATTGGTTTGTGAACTATTGGCCTTGTCCATGATGGGCTAAGTACCCCAAGGTGGTGAAGTGTATCGGTTTACAACGTCCTTGAAAAAGTTGTATCGGGTTGAGGATAAAGTGGTGATTGAGTTGATATATCTTATCCAAAGAGATAAGTGATGGTCGAGATATTATCTCTAGATTAACCTCAAGTGTTTTGCATGTCAATATAAATATGAGTGCATGCATGTACATGTGTCAACCATGCATGGACACATGGCACCTAGTAGCTTAAAAGGATGACACGCATATACACACTTTTTCATGAACCTCAAGTATATATACCACTCATTTCACCTATTAGTGAAATTTTTGGGGATTTACCACCCTCTTGCTCTTAGATATCGTTCATAGTGTCTTTTTATGATGCATAGAGCCCTGTATTGATCATAGCAAAGTGATATCGTCCGTAGCAAAGTGCTATCGACCAAGTGAAGGGATATCTGCCACAAGTGGTGAGGTATCATGCATAGTGTTGAGGAGCTCAAGCCTTGGACCTTTGATAAGCTCATCTTCAACCTTGGGAATGCGAATATTTGGAGCTTGGAGCTTTGAAGCTGTTCTTGAGTGGGGTTATATAACTTGAACTCAATTATGTTATTATTTACCATCAATCTTGCCATAGTTGATGATTTACTTTCAATTCAAATTTTCTTGCATAATTGATGAACCCATGAGTTCTATTAGTGACCTAGGACTATTGTTCATGAACTAGAATAGTAAGGAAAAGAGTCTAGAGGTTTATGATGAAGACATCATCATGGTTTAACCCGATATTGGGTTAAAGCACCTCTAACCCAATATGGTGAGGTGAGCATATCATTATCACGATACAATGAGGATGCATATATCTTGTACACGATATAATGATGAAGTATACATCTTGTGCATGATATGGTGTCAAGCATACACCATGTGCACAATATGAGGTCAATTATACACCTCATGCACGACGTGGAGTCAAGTATATACTCAAACCCAATATGACAAACCCTAGATGATGATTAACCCGATATGGAAAATGAACATACCACTAGCACGATATACTAATTAGTTTACACTTCATGGATGATATGTGTGATACATACACACACCTTGAACATGATATGGGGTCAAGAATTCACCTTAAACATGATACGGTGTCAAGAATATACTTGAACCCGATATGGTGTGAAACCCAACATGGTATTGTGAAATCTGATATGCATTGGAACCCCACACCCCTATTGGTTTGTACACTTGTGCTAGTTGGGATTAATTAGTTGTCTAGCCTATCACTCATCACATGATGAAGGGTAGGATGATACCATGAAAGTTTTGATGGGATATGAGCATAAGTGTCACACCCGCATCCCACGATTACTACTAATCATGAGATGTGGGTGTAAGTTTGAGGATTATACTTAATACAAAGTGCACTCCATTTTTTTTTCAAACTCTTTGTTTTCTTGCATCCAATCACATAAACAAACTTTATAAGAGAATTAAACTTTTATTTCTCAAATATGATCTCAACATTAATGATACACATCCATACATTCATTATGTTTCTCACAGTTCCATGTACATACGACGTGACAATCATTTGCATTTTCTCTTATTAAGGAAACAAATATACAAAACATCATTTACAACTCTCTCACATCTATACAAGGATCTAGAGTGACAGGAACTGACTGAACTTAACTATACTCATACTTAACTCTTATGGCAGATCTACTCTGATGCAATGATATCTTCAATCCCCACGGTTTCCCTAAAAATTTTGAGTAGAGGGGTGAGCCTACTTGCTCAGTGAATGAGTAAAACAATAATGCAGTCTAAAGTACTGAATCAGACATTTATCATTCTTGGATAATTGAAATAAAACAAGATAGTAATTTCAAATTAAAAGACTAGATATTCAAAAACTTACTAATAGCATTGAAGCCTACATCATTAGAAATAAATAAGTATGGAAATATAATCCTCACTATATTCAATATTACATTTAAAGAACAACTGTTGCGAAATTGAAATCAAATCTTTCTTAACCTTTCTTACTTATAAGAAACACTTTAAACCTATATGATCATATTTTAGCTTATGCCCTGATCATATGCAGTGTACTCTACATATGAAGAATCGTAACGAAATACGATCCCACTGTACAAGACTTAGCTGGCACACCTGGGAATGCTAAGCATGACTACATCGCTGGTCTGCAATAGGAAAATGGCTCTCTGGCCTCGGCACACCTATGGGCTGTAAAACTGGACTCCTCCTCTAACCTGAGCACACATGCGGAGAGTCAAGCCACCTATTGGCTTTTTTGTACTCTAGTGCCACCAGGATCTCTAGTTGATGTTGGACACTACATACTATATTTTAAGGAGACTTCCACTAGGGCTTCTTCCCCCGTACCACCTGTTAGTACATTCTGACCCCCATATACTGGATACTGCCAGTGTTAGGTCATTTCATCCCTATGGCGCAGACCTCTCATAGGGAATCTACGGTGTTCAGGGCCCCTAAGTCTATTATTACTGTAACTTTGATTATATCTTTCTCTTAGACTGATCTCTTTTAACTCTGTATATTAATGACTACTCGGACTATTGAATTGAAATCACTGATGATACTGAACTGAATGATTAACATATTGTTTACCCCTTTCTTAGGGTTTCTCCTTACTCATGCACATATAGGACTTCTCATGTATTCAAACATATATCATGTCTACTAATATAAATATTCTCATTCAACATTTCTCACATTTATGCATGGCATCGATAACATACTTATCTAGGGCATCTCATATCTCCACTTGCAATATCATAACAACATATGCATTTCATGAAAAGTATTTGAGTTAGAAAACATGAATCTCATAAACAAAGCATATATGCATATAAGATGATATTCAGATAAAATCCCACAATATCACATGAATCATTTCAATCAGCCATTTACTACTAAATTAGATATGTATACTTGTAAAAGCATACTAGATTGGGTTTCCATCCTTGATTACTTGCTATTCACAGGATATGTATTGTGAGAATCAGAAACTCTATTTTTCCATATATCAAATAAAATAGATCTAACATGTAGAATTATTTGCACTATGAACATAAGTAAGATCATATAAACATAAATTCGAATTTCAGCTTTAATGTTGTTCAAGCACCTGAATAACTTGAAAATTTAGATCTTCAGAAGATTCTCCATAAACTTCTTAATACTATATTATTCAATATACATGGATATCTATATCCATGTCATCATATAAACATTTTCATATCATAGTTGGAACATGAATTGAAGTATTCTGTAAACTGAATTCAAGAATAGTTCTTTTCATTTATTGTCATCTAGGAAGAAATCGAGAATATAAATTAAAACCATCTAATTGAGTACAATTGACTGAAATATTCTTTTACCCACTCACCCTAAGTTGTAAAACAGCTTAAGAACACAGCTCATCCCTAAAAATCTCGATCTCATATCAAATCCCTAGCAATTCACCCGATTCTTCTTCCTTTCAACCCGGAAACCCTAAAAATGAGGGAGTATGAAGAAAAAGTGAGAAAAGGGGAAGTTTTGATACCATTTTGGATCAAATAAGAGGAGGGAAAGAATCTTGACATTTGAGAGAAGATTCACCATGAAACTATATCCAAAGAAGCTAAACTTACATGATTTCATCATTCCTCAGACCGCAAAACCCTAGGTCAGCATCTCCGTCACTTTCTCCTCTCAAACCCTAATTCTCCCTCTCTCTTGAGGATTTCATTTCTCTGTATTGAATCACGAATTATGAGTGCTCCTTGTGTGTTAGGTTGACCATATAGAGCATTTGAGCTGCTTGGGTCAATTGCACATTGACCCCTCACTACACTTTCTCTTACTTCAGCTGAATTTTCTGTCATAAAAAGATTACTGTAATTCATCTACTGATAAGGTCTAAATGCATCCAAAAATTATGAAAATTTTATATGTTTTTTATTATTGAGTTTCAGATCTCCATTTAAAATTTCAGATCATTTAGCTTTAACAATAAATAAATAAAAATAAAACACTACACTGCTGAAAATCACTCTGTCAGCATTTATGTCAAAGTATAGTTTGACTGAGAACCACATTCAAAGAACACTCAAATATTCTGAAAATTTTTCTCCAAAATGCATGATTGAGTTATAAAAATCATATCCAAAATTAAATTAAATACAAAGTTTGTATAAAATATGAAAAATCATTTACCACACTGTTATCCTGATCAAATTCCATATTCATTTACTATCAAAACCCTAAATTTTGCCGATTAGGGTTTACATTTCTCAAACCCTAATTCTTCAAACTAAAATCATGGCTAGAGTTTCTTATTAGGTTTGAAACATCACAATTGATCTACTATCATTAATCAAGTCTAAACGATGTTCAATCTAATCAAGCATGTAATCATTCAGGTAAACCCTAGTTTACCAATTAAGCACAAGTGTGGTCATTACAATTCTCACCCCCTTAAAAAGTTTCATACTCGAAACATAAATATGCAAGCAAAGTACTTTCAAGGTTTATTTTAAGCTTTTGATATCTTACATGTCATTATATTCTTGTATTTCATACTTGAATGTATCTTTCAACATTAAGTCCTTTATTTCTTTTCTAATCACAACATGTTCAAATCATGACTGTTCAATGATAACAAACGAATTCTCTATGCCACAATAAATCATAGGATAGAGAGAGAAACAACCATTTCAATATTTTTATACACTTGAGGTGTTACCTTAACATTGATAATCTGATCCAACTATCTCAATTCATACGACTCAATATGTACTATTGTTATGTATTACCTCTAAGTCACAACAGAGAGTTCACCATGTTGTTTTGAATTTTACTATTGTGCTACTCAAATAGCAAAATAGTCTTGAGTTGGAAGACTAGATTCAACAACAATTGTACAATACTACTAACGACATCCCCATTGGATCATGGATTCATAAGGTGAAGCATTACCATCACAGTCCATACTATTCTCAAGTATGAACCCACATATAAATTAGGGTGTAACCATCCGGCTATAGCATACTAGGGTTTCAACAATAGTATCAGAGTACTTCTTGATTATATTAGTCATTCAAGGACTATTCATACCCAATTACCATCACTTAGTTTTGTTAAAGCCAAGTATAACAATCTATACCTCATTAGGGTTACATATCAATACAATATGGTTATCATCCCTTCTATTCATATGAGTGAATAGGTAAGACTACCTTATTCAGGGCATCCCTTCATTTGTTCCATTATTATTCAACCCATATCACCATACCACAATTGTACAATACTAAGATGGATTACTGGTAAGAATGTCTACAACTATCAAACACCCTTAATTAATATATTGCTTGCACATGTACACTAAAATCATACGTAGAACCAATTTACATCCCTTAATATACCTTCAACAAATTATACTTCTAAAAATAAAATCACATATCACTAAAAGCAATTGTTTTCTCTTATCTCTCTCCTCATTTACTACTACTTACTTTTTGCTACTTATCCTTCTCATTTTAATCATGTAGATTAAACATTCCTAAAATTGAAACATATAAGGTACAAATAGATTATTCATCATTCTTGCTATCACTGTAAGAATTTATCTCATATCACACTTCACTCATATTGTATTTCTCCTTTTGTTCAAAACACCCTTGTTACATTTCAAATTTATATCTTACTCTTTACTCCGAATCATTTCCATATTGTTTATCTACCTTTCAGATTAGCTATCTATAAACCCGGGATTACTATCAGTGCTAGTTTACTTCTCATAGTGCAAATCTCATGGTCTTGTTTTATAGAGATGCTAGTATTCAAGGTCAAATCACTAGTGACATCCCTTGAACTACTACAACTCTAAACATTCTAGGGTTTGGTCCTTATCAGTAGCATGACATTATTGTGATGTGACTTTGCTCCCTTAATTTGAAATTCAAACTTTGGATCTCATGAGTTTTACTAAAGTCTTCTTTATCTTATTGATTGAATTTCCTTTCTCTTACTTGGACATTCAGATAGATTACATTCTCAATTACCCTGCTAGGGTTTCATCATCATATTGTGTGTCATTATTACATTCACTAGATGTCTCTACCATGGTGGTTATGCATCATATATGATTCATTTTCTTATCACTTCATTCCCACATTACTCTCATTAAGGAGGATATGAAAGAGAAGATGATTTTGAGACTTAGAATTCTTATCTTCAAACATTCAATAATACATTTCTCATATGTAGGTTTAATTAATTATCAACAAGGATACTTGACTAATTAGTACTTTCTTGAATCTTGCAACCTCTTTCTTTTATAATATTTATTACTCCATTATGTTTCAAACCCTTCTTTACTTTCCATAATCCCCTTACCATATACTACTATTACACATGTCATCTTTAACTTCTAGTTTTCTCTTATGATCATGTTGCTTCTTTTATGTGTATGATCATGTATACCATGTTGCATATATTTCCTTTTATCCTTCTACTAATGTGAAGTTGAAATTCTAAATCAATAAGCTCTCTACTAGTATCACCTCATTTTTAATACATTACATATCCTTCATTTTAAATCAAACGGCTCATGCATGGGTGAAACATAGTTTCTCTTTCAATCAAGTTTTTCCTTCTTGAATATAGTCTACCTTTGTATGACTTATTCATGTATTTAGCTACACTTCTGTTCTTCTTTTAGAAACTAGTTTGTTTTTCTATAGAGACTTAGACTCCAAAGGTAGTAAGGATGAATGTATTAAACTTATTAATAAAGGTATACATTCCATGCTCTCAATTATATCATAACCATCATTCCTTAATCAAGCTCATTATTTCCAACATTTCTCTTTGTTTCAACTAAGTTTCTTATCCTAGTTTGATGATTGACATGCTCATCTAGTTCTCTTCACTTTAACTCTTCTGAAGACTCTTCACTTCTATGTACTTATCGTATACTTAACTCTTTTCTTCTATTTTCCCTTTGCTTTGGAGTACATAAAAACATTGTACTCGATTATATAATCCATTCCTCATGATTGAGTCTTACTATCTTGGACCTTACATACTTTTCTCATATCTTTTCCATATTTCATATTTAAAGTTCATATAATACTAATCATTAAACTTAATCTGAACCTTATGTCGTGTTCCTTTATTCCCAATTAAGGGTTTCTCATATGAGGCCCCAAAGTTGGATCTCAGATATCAATTCCAACTAATTCTTAGCTATTATAACCTTTCTCATATGTTTCAACATCTTAGTGTATGTACACTCTCACTATGATGTGGGCCTAATTTATCCAGAGTCTATTCTTATTATATTTTCAATAGGGGTCATTAGACCCCAGTAACGCATTCTATCAGCCGGACCAGGCCGAACATGTAGTTCTGAAGCCAAGAGTTACTCAAGATTAACCAACTCCTATTAATCTCAAACATGTGGAAAGAATATCCACTTAGGGAAAACTCATTTAAACATAAATTCTGGTCTACTTGATACAAAGAATATAAATAATAACTGAATCACTTCATGATACACAATAATATAAAAGAACCATATATATTCTACAAACTGATAATCTGAATTCATACAAATAAGAGCAATTCTATTGATCTCCAATTAAAGAAGCAGTATAAAGCAAGAGTTGTATCACATTCTATGTTTAATCTCTTACTCCTTCATTACTTTTTGGTCTCCTAACCCTAAGATTTCTAGGGTTTCTCTCTAGACCATCCTTCCACTGTATACCTGGCCAGGGTATACATGAAAGAATAGACATAGTATCTTGATACTGGTTGATCCAAGTACACAGATACTGGGCCAGGATATCCAAATACACAAATCCCCAGAGCTTACATCATAACATCTCCTATCTGCCACACTTATGACTCTAACTTACTAACTTAATGGTCCCTGACAACTCGGCCTAAGCTCTGATACCAGACATTGTCACACCCGCATCCCACGATTACCACTAATCATGAGATGTGGGCGTAAATTTTAGGATTATATTTAATACAAAGTGCACTCCATTTTTTTTCAAACTCTTTGTTTTCTCACATCCAATCACATAAACAAACTTTACAAGAGAATTAAACTTTTATTTCTCTAATATGATCTCAACATTATTGATACACATCCATACATTCATTATGTTTCTCACACTTCCATGTACATATGACATTACAATCATTTGCATTATCTCTTATTAAGGAAACAAACATACAAAACATCATTTACAACTCTCCCACATCTATACAAGGACCTAGAGTGACAAGAACCGACTGAACTTAACTATACTCAGACTGAACTCTTGTGGTAGATCTACTCTGATGCAATGATATCTTCAATCCCCACGGTTTCCCTAAAAATTTTGAATAGAGGGGTGAGCCTACTCGCTCAGTGAATGAGTAAAACAATAATGCAGTCTAAAGTACTGAATCAGAAATTTATCAGTCTTGGATAATTGAAATAAAACACGATAATAATTTCAAATTAAAAGACTAGATATTCAAAAACTTACTAATAACATTGAAGCCTACATCATTAGAAATAAACAAGTATAGAAATCTTATCCTCACTATATTCAATATTACATTTAAAGAACAAATGCTGTGAAACTGAAATCAAATCTTTCTTAACCTTTCATACTTATAAGAAACTCTTTAAACCTATATGATCATATTTTAGCTTATGCCCTGATCATATGCAGTGTACTCTACATATGAAGAATCGTAATGAAATACGATCTCATCGTACAAGACTTAGCTGACACACCCAGGAATGCTAAGCCTGACTACATCGCTGGTCTGTGATAGGAAAATGGCTCTCTGGCCTCGGCACACCTATGGGCCATAAAACTGGACTCCTTCTCTAACCTGAGCACACAGGAGGAGAGTCATGCCACCTATTGTCTTTTCTATACTCTAGTGCCACCAGGATCTCTGGTTGAAGTTGGACACTACATACTGTATTTTTAAGGAGACTTCTACTAGGGCTTTGTCCCCCGTACCACCTGTTAGTACGTTCCAGACCCCGTATATTGGACACTGCTAGGGTTAGGTCATTTCATCCCTACGGTGCAGACATCTCATAGGGAATCTACGGTGTTTAGGGTCCCTAAGTCTATTATTACTATTACTTTGATTATATCTTTCTCTTAGACTGATCTCTTTTAACTCTGTATATTAATGACTACTCGGACTATTGAATTGAAACCACTGATGATACTAAACTGAATGCTTAACATATTGTTTACCCCTTTCTAAGGGTTTCTCCTTACTCATGCACATATACAACTTCTCATGTATTCAAACATATATCATGTCTACTAATATAAATATTCTCATTCAACATTTCTCACATTTATGCATGACATCGATAACATACTTATCTAGGGCATGTCAAATCTCCACTTGCAATAGCATAACAACATATGCATTTCATGACAAGTATTTGAGTTAGAAAATCTGAATCTCATAAACAAAGCATATATTCATATAAGATGATATTCAGATAAAATCCCACAATATCACATGAATAATTTCAATCATCCATTTACTACTAAATTAGATATGTATACTTATAAAAGCATACTAGATTGGGTTTCCATCATTGATTACTTTCTATTCACATGATATGTATTGTGAGAATCAAAAACTCTATTTTTCCATATGTCAAATCAAAGAGATCAAACATGTAGAATTATATGCACTAGGAACATAAGTAAGATCATATAAACATAAATCTGAATTTCAACTGTAATGTTTTTCGAGCACCCGAATAACTAGAAAAAAATTCAGATCTTCAGAAGATTCTCCATAAACTTCTTAATTCTATAGTATTCAAGATACATGGATATCTATATCCACATCATCATATAAATGTTTTCAGATCATAGTTGGAACATGAATTGAAGTATTCTATAAACTGAATTCAAGAACAATTCTTTTCATTTATTGTCATCTAGGAAGAAATCGAGAATATAAATTAAAACCATCTAATTGTGTACAATTGACTGAAATATTCTTTTACTCACTCACCCTAAGCTGTAAAACAGCTTAAAAATGCAGCTCATCCCTAAAAATCTCGATCTCATATCAAATCCCTAGCAATTCACCTGATTCTTCTTCCTTTCAACTCAGAAACCCTAAAAATGAGGGAGTATGAAGAAAGAGTGAGAAAAGGGGAAGTTTTGATACCATTTTGGATCAAATCAGAGGAGTGATGGAATCTTGACATCTGAGAGAAGATTCACCATGAAACTATATCCAAAGAAGCTAAACTTACATGATTTCATCATTCCTCGGACCGCAAAACCCTAGGTCTGCATCTCCATCACTTTCTCCTCTCAAACCCTAACTCTCCCTCTCTCTAGGATTTCGTTTCTCTAGATTGAATCATGAATTATGAGAGCTCCTTGTGTGTTAGGTTGACCATATATAGCAATTGAGATACTTGGGTCAATTGCACATTGACCCCTCACTATACTTCTCTTATTTCAGCTGAATTTTCTGTCATAAAAATATTACTGTAATTCATCTACTGATAAGGTCTAAACGCATCCAAAAATTATGAAAATTTTACATGTTGTTTATGATTGGGTTTCAGATCTCCAATTAAAGTTTCAGTTCATTTCGAGTTACCAATAAATAACTAAAAATAAAACACTATACTATTGAAAAGCACTCTATCAACATTTTGGTCGAAGTATAGTTTGACCGAGAACCACATTCAAAGAACGCACAAATATTCTGAAATTTTTCTCAAATATGCATGATTGAGTTGTCCATATCATATCCAAAATTTAATTAAATAATTTTTTTTTTAAAAATATGAAAAATCATTTACCACACTGCTATCATGATCAAATTCCATATTCATGTACTATCAAAACCCTAATTTTTGCCGATTAGGGTTTACATTTCTAAACCCTAATTCTTCAAACTAAAATCATAGTTAGAGTTTCTTATTAGGTTTGAAACTTCACAATTGATCTACTATCATTAATCAAGTCTAAACGACGTTCAATCTAATCAAGCATGTAACCATTCAGGTAAACCCTAGTTTACCAATTAAGCACAAATGTGGTCATTACAATAAGGGTTAAATCAAATATGCAAATCTTAAAGTTTGAGTAACCCGATATGGATACATGATAGGGAGACTAGGATACATCTCATGCATGATATGGTGATGAGGATACACCTCTATACCTGATATGGAAGCAGACCTACACCTCTATACCCAATATGGAGGAAGCACCTCAATCTAATACACTTAATTAAGTGGCACATGAAGTGTGTTATGTCAAATGATACATTAAGACATAAAGAGTTTAATGAATTTTGATAAATATGGCCCAATGTACCTTGGGAGAAGGAATGAGCTAACCTAATAAGAGTATGATGTAATCAGCATCCTAGTGAGGGTGAAAGAGAAACTTATATTTGTATAATACTCATGTAATGAGTATACATGGATACTCCTAATATGTGTGGAGTATGAATTAGAGTTTGATTCTTGATGTTATTTATTTCAAACCCTAATTGGCTTAAAGGGGAAACTCTAACCCTAATAACGGGTGATGGTATGCACTTGAAACCCTAGTTGGCCAGAAAGAGAAACCCTAACCCTAATAATGGGAAGGATGTATTTCTCTTGCATCACATGGTGATGATATGAATCTGAAACCCTAATCGGTAAGAAAGGGAAACCCTAACCCTAATAATGGGAAGGTTGTATTTCTCTTGTATTGCATGGTGATGATATGTACCTGATTTTACAGTTATCATGAAATACTAACCATGATGGTATCATGAGATAATGAGCATAGCTAGGTATGAGCTATGATGTTTCATATAATACAGATTGAATGGGTCTTGTAAGATATGTGAAATACTTGTATAACAAGTATTATGTTTATATGGGTCTTATGACCTAGAGATGGATGTTGCCTAGTGAGAGGTGACAAGGTGTTTATAAAAGTCACATGATCTAGAGATTGATGTATGAGATGGTAATGTTCAAAATAAACTAGGGAAATGGGAACCCTGTAACATAATAATAATAATAAATGGTTATAAAGATAATAATGAAATATTGGTCATACATGTATTATGGTTATAGCCAAGTGAGAGCTATAATGTTTTGAATATGATAAAATGAGTTATGAGGAATACTTGTATCACGTAAAGGATGTGAATGGGTATGATGGCTTGGTCGAGGTATAATGCCTAGTAAAGGTGATGTGGTATTCAATGATGAGTTCAAGGGATTGATATCCCATAATGAAAGTGAAAGGGAAACATAAAGGTATCCCAACTACTATGGGATCCTTAGCAAATATGGCCATAGTCTCATAGGATTGGTACAATCCAATACCTGGTTGTAATCTCACAGGATTGGTATAATCCAATACCTGGCTGTAATCTCACAGGATTGGTACAATCAATACCTGGTTGTAATCTCACAGGATTGGTACAATCCAATACCTGGTTGTAATCTCACAGGATTGGTACAATCCAATACCTGGTTGTAATCTCACAGGATTGCTACAATCCAATACCTGGCTATAATCTCACAGGATTGGTACAATCCAATACTTGACTGTAATTTCACAGGATTGGTATAATCCAATACCTGACTAGCAGATTGGCTGAGGCCAACAGCTGGTAATGAGAATGATTAATGGATATCATACCATGACAATATTATCACATGATAAGCTTGAGATGTTAGCATAATATGAGGGGTAAACGATACACATGTCTTTCATATTCCTTATAAAGTGAATAGATGATTTACCGCTCTATCATAGACAGCTGCAATGCTTTAACAGATGAGATTGTTCTATTCTTCTTATTACCAATGATTAATCTTGCTTGTTAAAATAAAAGAATCTCTTCTCAGTTTTATATTGTTTACCTATGATAATAACATTGTTGGCGGAGAGTTATATCTCTCACTGGGACAATTGTCTCACCCCGTGGGATCCACAATTTTTAGGTGGACATGCACGAGGAGGTAGAGACCGCTCTACAGAGGAAGTACAACAACATCATGAATAGTAGTAATAGCCCAGGTTGAGTGTACTGTTTGTCATGTCTTGTAGATAGAAGTCCTATGTTTCGTCTCTGTACTCTCAGGTCCTTGGAGTTAGAATGTGATGGTTTCATGAACGATCTGAGATTTTGGCTTGATTGCCTCGGGGTTTTATGTTGCTCGTGCATAGGTTTTGGCAAAGTAACTGTTATATGTTATCCTCGAAAAGAGATGGTACAGTGTATGTACAATGTGAGCCATGATGTATATAAAGTTTGGTTCTTTAAGAGCTTTCCTAAAAATGGATCTCTTTGTAAAATGGTTTTTAATTTTTAGTGTTTTTTCGTTAATCTACTGCTTATGGTTATTCCACAATTATTACTAGTGATGGCTTGATTTGATATCGGGTCATCACAAAGTTTTGGTATCAGAGCGTGAGGTTCGCTGAGTCTACAGAGACATAGGACTAGGGTGTTGAGTTTGTTCTAGTGTCCTCCAGTATACCCTATAGTGACTTCTACCTATGCAGAAGACAGGGTGAAGTTTAAAAATGACTAGAGAACACAATGAACACGTTGCTAAGAGCAATGGTGCTGCACCAGGAGAAGGTGCAAGGGATCAGGCAAGAGAAGAACGAGTGCCTGAGAATTCCCATCTTGGCCCAATCAGGATAGGAATCCTACTTTTGTGCTCTTGTTGGGTAGATTAGGACACCAATGATGCATATAGTGGACTGGATACTTGAAATACAACCTAGGTTACCAATCCTCAATACAAAAAACTTGGATTCTGAAAGGGTTCCTGAATGACATAGTCATGTTGGAACAGTGGAAATGCGGGAAGGATTAACATATGGCAAGAAAATAGACTTTGCCATAAGTATAGACAGATAGTACATTTGTGATGGCAATGCCCAAGGAGGGGCAATAAGGTGATATTTAAGGAAAGTTCTCTACAATTCTAGAGACATTTTCCTAGTTGTTCTAAAAAGCCAAAGTTTTTGGTGCCACCAGTGCAACAAATGCCTAGTGCACCAGGGCAGTAGTCACTAAGTAAAGGCAAAAGTCCTAACTTTCCACCTGTAAGAACTCCTGACTTAGCTTCTACATCGGTAATAAGACCGATAAGACCATGGTACGAGGACAAGACAATTTATAGATATAGACATGTTGAGCATACTAAACCCTTTTATTCAAAAAGAAAGGAGGAAATGACCCAAAAACTGAGGTAGACTCGGTAGGGCTTACGAAAGTTACAACACAATAGTGTAAAAAGGCAAAAGAAACAACATGAAACAACTAGACTCTATGTTTTGAGTCAACCTGAAGTGGTAGATGACCGTGAGGGGTGACAGTCAGATAGAGCTTTTTCATTCTGATATGTCTTCTCTTGATTTTATCTGATAATCATAAGAAGGATTGTTGTTATTGACTTCCTTTTGGTTGTCCTATGGGAACATGGGGAAGAAATGATGAGGACTAGAATTTATATTCCATCCAGTATTCTTTTAAATGCTTTATATTTGCTTTTATCCATATAAATAAGGCAGAGATGTAAATGAGATGCCTGGAGAAATCTAGGGATATTAAGTCACGTGACTTGGATGATATGAAAAGTAAAGTATACAATGTAAAACAAGGTGCATACTACCTAATCTCAGTACTTGCATACCCTGGCCATGTATTCAACTATTGAAGGTAGGGTAAGTATGGAACTATTAGATTGTTATCTTTTTTATTACTCTGGTCAAGTAATCATTTTGAGACAATCTAAAGAGCATAATGAAATTGAAAATATGGCACGGATGTTTCTATCACATCCAAAGTGAAATAAAATGGAATATGTGATTATCTCTCTCAGATCAACCTATGAGTATGAGAAAGTACAAAGTAAAATTCTCATGATAAGTGAAAGGGAACAAGGAAGATGATCCCTATTCAAATAAAGAATATGTGAAGGATAATGATATCTTCCATAATGTGAAAATGAGAAATGTGATAAAATCATAAAATATTCATGAACATGTTAGATAATAACAAATAAAGGAGTGATGACATGTAATCATCCTTATAATTCCTAGTTGATGGCAAGGAACCTAGGATGAAACAACAGTAAATGACTCATGAACAGTTGAAAGTTCATGTAATAATCAGAGGAGATGATAATCTCTTCTCTTTGATAAACAACCCTGGGTGATGATGGGGTGATAAGAGGAATATGTTTCTTTGTGTTTGTTCCTTTCAAGGACATGGTAATCAAGTGAGTCTTATGACACTTGATGTGCATGAGTTAGAAGTGTTCTTCTGATGGATACTTAAAAAAGTATCAGTTCGTCTTGGACTTTGGTTCCAAGATAAAGATATGTGTAATAAGTAATGTCCCAAGATGAAAGAAAGATCTTTTTATATGTTTGGCTTTAGTAATAACAACAGAGAGATGGAAATTATGAGGATGTGATGTGTTTTAGCACATATAACAGATACCAAGGTAAAGAATCCTGGTATCCAAGAACTTTCAATGGTATGGGAAAGCGAGAACATGACTCCTGATAAGATGATTAATGTTTGGTTACTTAGAAGGGACAACTTTGAGATTAGTCTAGTTACATACTATAGTATGGATATCATATGTTAGGGGTTTATGCTCTGCATAAACATAACATCGATAAGGATGTATTAATTGAAGGAACAATTGTAGGATCGTCTTGGGAAAAGCTTATCAAGCTAAATATAATTCTTTAGAATATCCCTACGTAGACCTGTTGAGGCAGCTTATAAAATAACATCTAGAGATACCTCTGAGATAGTTCTTCTTTGATAAGTAGCCTCTCCTTATGATAATAAAATAAACATCTAACATGATATTTGGTACAAGTCATAAGTAAGTTTAGTATTGTGTCAACAAATTAGAGTGGCACAACAGAAGCATTATACGACTCGTAGTCCCAAATGGGTGACAAAATAAAACTCTAGTCTTTCCTTGGAGGAGAAATGCTAAACTAAGTGAGGGGGTATGGTAAACTCCCTAGATTAAGAATCTTATCACATAAAGTTGTAAGTTGAGAAGGTGAAAAATTAGTGAGGTTTGACATCTCAGTTAAATAAGGTATGTATAATGCTTCTCTGACTAAGAAAACTATTACCTGACACAAAGTTGACTCTACAGTCAGTAATGGAAAGGACAACTGAGTATGTGTCATGTGTGACAAATCTTATGATGATCTTTAATGAAAGAACTTTGTGTTGGTCAAAGTTCTATGTCATCTCCATGACATCAAGATGTTATGTTGAGGCTTGATGATATGATGCATGAATAATAATTGTATCCCTTCATTTAGGATTTTGATGAAATTCTTGTTAGGAGTTTATAACTTGTAACATCCCTGACCTGGGTTTAGGGCTAAACCTGGTTGTTTGACTTAAATAAGTTGCTTAGAACTTTAATATAATTCTCTAAACTGTCTTGTTATCATGTGACAAACTTATGTTTCAAGTTTAGTTATGTATGAATGATGTTTGAGGAATGTTGTTACACCCCAATCTCACAATTACACTAATCATGAGATTAGGGCATAAATTGAGGATTTAACGTAAAACAAAGATAACCCTTAACTTTTTCTTTTCTTAATCACTTAGAATTATCCTAAAGGAAAATCTTATAACTTGGAATAAACTAAAATCTTACTAAACTACGAAAGCAACTACTATTTACATTACTGGGTAGGTAAAGCAAATTTACACAACATATTACATTTTTTCATGCAGAATATAAAGCACAACAGATAACTTAAAACTAGTTTACATGTTACATTACATTCTCTCTGTACCACACCACATGCCCAAGGACCAAGGGGAAAGGACTAAGAGACCTCTATCTAACTATGAACCACCTTTTAAAAACTTGGGTAGTACGATCCTTCAGCTTCCTCGTGCTGACGCTGACCTGAAGAATCTTTCAGTAGGTTGGTGAGCTACTGGCTCAGTGAATAGAATTTCACCCAACCATCACAGATAACTCATTTTATGTTTATTAATTGGAATAAAATACCATATAATACTATACCGAGTAGATCTAAGCAATATAATTTAAACGACAGGAGATGTCAACATTTCATATAGATAACAACTACTGCAAAGTTGTAGATACTATTAAATAATAGAGAATACTGAAATTTCATTTAAAGGAAAACTGTTGTGAAACTAACTCAAATCTTTCTTAACTCTTTAACTTATAAGAAACTATGTGAACCTATATGAACATATTTTATCTTATGCCTTGATCATATGCAGTGTACTCTACATATGAAGACTCGTTTCGAACTACGATCCCACCGTACAAGACTTAGCCGACACCCCAGGATAGCTAAGTCTGACTACTCTCCTGGTCTGCAACAAGGAAATTGGCTCTCTGGCCTCGACACTCCTATTGTACCGTAAACTGGACTCCTCCTCTAACCTGAGCACACAGGCGGAGAGTCAAGCCACCCATTGGCTTTTCTGTACTCTAGTGCCACCAGGACTTCTGGTTGATGTTTGACACACTTTTCTATACTCTAGTACCAGTAGGACTTCTGGTTGATATTGGACACTGCAAACTATAATTTAAGGAGACTTCCACTAGGGCTTCGTCCCCCGTGACACCTGATAGCACGTTCCGACCCCCATATATTGGACGCTTCCAGGGTTATGTCGTTTTACCCCTAAGGCGTAGACCTCACATAGGGGTTCTACGGTGTCAGGGCCCTTAAATCTATAATTTTATTATTTCCTAGAAAACTCTTACTATGTTGAACCTTTTTCTTACTTATACTCGAATCTGGTATTTCTATGGCATCTCGTCTATTTAATTGCAGTTCAAATCACAACATGAATATCATTCTAGACCTGACAGAGCAGTATACTCAAAAACATTATAATTTACTGAGTAATCCATATACCATGCATGCAGACAGATTGAGATTTCTTAAATAAACTAAACTCAAATCAACTTGGCTCATATATGTTGGAATTATACAATTGATCATCATAACACACTAACAAGAGTTAATTACTTGATATATTAGAAATCATCAGTAGCACTTGTAAATTATCTGTAATTCCTCGAAAATTCTAAGTTATGCATCACATAACTCAATTAAAAGTCAATTTACTTGACACGACAATATTTAATTGTAAAAACGTGTGCATCAACTCAAATCTTGATTTATGCATCACATAACTTAATTGAGTTTTAATCACTTATCATGGCACATATTATTAATAATAATTGGGGATTTCAAATGATATCTTTGAGGAACGTGTCAATTTGTGTAAATATTAAATCATTCACCTTAAATATAACAGAGAGTGTACCATTAGGTTTTCTTTGAATATTTTTCATGTCATCGTCATTTCTTTGAAATCGAGCATCTATTAACTTACTAAAAACATACAGCCTGGGTTTATACCCAAACTGTGTCGTTACTGGCCATGTGCTACTGAGTTCAACATTTAATTGAGCAATTTAAGTTTCGATCAATTGTGTATTGTCACTAATCCAAATCACACATATCAATTAACTAATTAGCATCGTGCAAACGTTATAAATAAAATGTGCAATTAGAAATCGAGCAGCATCGGCACTGTCTGGCACCTGGATAAACATTGATAGCTGTGAATGATACCGATTTCAACCAAAACATCTGATTATTAGAGTTATACTTGTGTTAGAGAGTGAAATTCTACTCACAGCGGTTTAAGATGTCTGAATACGACTGTGGCAACACATCCCACTATCACACAGACATCGAGGTGTTACGCGAAAACTTGCGGAAAACACCATAACCACAGATGACCAAAAACACGGGTTAATTAAAACTGATTGCGGAAAGCAGATAAATTGAGAAACTATTACATTCAGGTCCTCATCCTATAAGAAAATAGGTTATATAAACATTTACAAGTCTTGATACGTGTCCACATCTTAGGGGATCAGCTGTCATGTTATCACCTGAGTTCATCACCTGTTATATACATAACGGCTCACATCTGGCCAGCAGTAGGATATACAAACCATCAACAGCTATACATCGTGAAACAACGTCAAAACACCTCCAAGGACCTGAGAGTACAGGGATGACTCTAAGACTCTACTACAAAATGACCAACACAGCAGCATGTCCATCTCTTGCCTTCTACTGCTCGTCTTGATGCTCGGCCACAACTCCGTGACCACCACCACATCTAGCTCGAACACCTAAAAACTAGCGGGGTGAGACAATTGAACATTGTCCCAGCGAGAAACATAACTCCCCGCCAAAACTATAAAACCAAGAGGGTAAAGCAACAGCAGCAGATAAATGGTAAAGGTACAACAAGAGCAGTCTATATAGCAAAGCTTATTCATACCATCAAGCTTACCAAGCTATACGGAAGGCATATCACCAATTATCTCTTTATGGAACATGATTGACAAGATAAGATTTATAAGATCTTATCACATAACATGAGGAACGTATAAGTAGCTGCATGTATAACAAGATTAACTGCACAAGCAAGGCCTCAACCAATGTTCCGTGTTTTGCCTTAAGCAATAAATACTATTCGACAAGATTATGTATTATTATGCCCTGAGGAAGTGAGTTGTACCACTCAAGTTCAACCTTCAGTTAAGAAACCCAAAGCCGGTGCCATACAAGGTCAATGGAAGAGCCGGACTCCATGACCTCCCACCTCATAGTCAGTGTATGAGTACAACACAAGTAGGACCACAGTCTCATGTTTAAGTGGCCTCAGCCACAGGGTCATCTCCCGCAGGCTACCCTCTGCCTAGCCCGCCTCGATACAAGTCTCGGTGCTAGTAAAACTTGAGCCACGGGCCTGTTCACCATGCTCTGAGCCATGAACGCATTCATGCTCCCATATCGCATATCCTGAGCAATGGGCCTGTTCACCATGCTCTATACATATCCTGAGTCTGCAACCGCAGCTGCACTCGAATCCTCACTATTTTAGGCTAGGTGAAACCTCACATATTCAACAATATGTGCTCCGGGTTAACCCGTAGGAGAACTCGTTTCACCATCACCAACTCCTGACGATGATGGATCTATGTCCAGGGAAACTACATGATATATTCCACTGTGATTAGTTAGTATATTTTAAGTGGATTGCAAGATTCAACCAAGGTTGTATAACATGCAAACTAAAATAAGAATAGGCAATATGAAACTCAATATCATGCTTGACTGTCATCAACACCATCCTGATCCATCACAATGATCCAACCTTACATGTTACCACTTGGCCTCTTGCCAATTCTCTAGATCCATCACAAGGATCATCACATTGCCATGGGATCTCAATCCCTCATCACATAGTGTCACTGCCTCTCAAGGCTTACATCATCATCAGGTCCTCAGACCAAAACACATCATGCATATTATTTCATTATCAAGAGTAACCATCAAAGCAGTGTTACTCAAACATATCTATATATATATATACCTCATAGCCCTTACCTGGCTATGCATCTGTACCTGCATGGTTAGTATGCACAATCATCATGGATTATCAGAAGATTCATATTATCAACATAGGGAAACATTGATGCTTATATGCTTTTATCAATCATGCCTCAACTTGTGACCATAGACATAGGTCATATCATCATGCAAAGCATCTTATATGTTTATTATTTCCTTAGCCTTATACAGGTGATTCAAGATGGTTATAAGAGATGGAATATCATGTTAAGTTACATATATGTGAGCTATCATCATATTTATCAGCAAGCATATCAAGGGTTACTATTGTCAACCAAATGTGACATCAAGGAACAAGAGCTAGCTCACAGGATTTCCAAAAGGAACAAGATCCTCGCCAGAAGTAGTATCGGGCAGGGTACTTCCTCATGTCTCCCAACCACTTCAGCCTCATAACGGACAAGCAAACCAACAAGGTATATCGACTACTACCTCAAGACTTATCGTGCAATAAGGAACAAGGTCTAACGTGCACAAGCCTGACGTGCAAGTAGACTCAAGGAACATGTCGTGCACTCACATGTATATCGTGCAACCTGTGTCGTGTAACCACATGTGTCGTGCACCTCTGTGTCGTGCAACGGTGCATCGTGCTCACACATGTGTATCGTGCATCATGGGTATCGGGCATCCCGGTGCAACGGCGTGTCGTGCATAGGTGTACATCAGGCAGCACCACTCGACGAGGCATAACGCCCAAGGGTGTAACCCAAACGGCAGCCAGGAACCTGTCGTTCAACCAGCCTAGCCATACCCTATCAGCCGACACACAAGGCAACCATTGTGGTGTGACACCCAACATCATACCAGCTCACAACGCCCTATGTGTCCAAGGTATGACGACACCAAGACACCACCTGAGTTAGGTGTGTCGGGCAGGGAGCTCAACCAAGTGTGACGCCTGTCACACACAAGATAGGAACCAGGCATGTAACGCCCGTCACAACCACAACATCATGTCGACCAAGGCTCTAAGCCAAAGAAGATATCGGGCAACAACACTATCAAGACCATATCGAGCAAGATGCAACCTGACAAGGTCACCATCAACCTCAAGCACAAGGGCACCAAAACCCTAATGGATCAATAAGATGACTCACCTCTCAACTATCAAGAGATAGGGGTCTTTCTAAGCTTCTTAACACCAATCGGGCAGCACAAGGACCATCCCTAACAAAGGTCTACAACCACCACGAAGCTCACCCTTCAAGTCCATGGTGAGAGGAGGGTGTTGCTTAGGAAACTAGAACACAAGCTCACCTATCAACTTAATCAAGAGAGGGGTATTTCCCATATTACTAGAACTCAAGCTCACTCCTCTAGACCAAGGAGAGAAAGGAGTGTTGCTCCTCAAGAAACCCTAGAACACATGGTTCGGCCAACAAGAAAACTTAAGCAAGAAACCAAACTAGCAACCCGATATGATCATGAGAAACATATAAGAACATGAAAGGAGGTAGTATAGTTAGGGTTAGGAGTTATGTAACCCGCCTTAAGCAAGCTCCAAGCTCCACCACAAGAAGAAGAGCAAGACACTCTAGGGTTCAGCCACCACTAGAGGAACAAGGAGACTCCTAGGCAAGGATCGGCCACCAAGCTTGCAAAAGAAGAGGGGATATCGTGCACCAAGGGGAAGGGAGACTAAGGAACTAAAGGGATCCTTAGCGAGAGAAAGGAAGCACATATATAGAAGAGGGTGGAGGAGAAACCAAGGTAGAGCAAAGCAAGGTGTCTCCCACCTAGGGACACTTATCCATGAGAAAAACCACCACTCTAGCATGTCTTAAACACATGTCCAAGGTCATTGCCACATGCAAGCATCAAGCACCAAGTGTCCACTAGTAGTGACACAAACAAGGTCAAAGAAGGTCAAAGGTCCAAGGGCGACACAAACCTACACTGGGCGACACACCACCCTGGGCGACACACAACCCTGGGTGACACTACTAGGCTGACACAAGCACTCCTGGCCAATACAAGGGCTCACTTGCCCGACACAAAGGTCCAAAGAGGCAAAGGCAAGGCACAACAAAGCCCAACAAGCTCAACCAAGCCCAAAGGAACTCAAGCAACAAGCCCAGACCTTCCTCTCAACACTAGAGGAAGCAAGGAGAGGGAGGAACACCTCACAAGGTGGCAATCTTGCCCACAAACCCTAAACTTGGGTTAATTGCAAGTAGCACCTCCAGCTCTCAACCAAGCACCAACAAACCCTAATCACCATCAAAGGTGATTATCAAGCAACCAAGCATCAGGGTTAAGCAAAGCAAACAGGATAAACCCTAAACAGAGGTCAGGGTCCTTACAAACTAACCCTCTACAAAGGGATTTCATCCCCGAAATCCGAAGAGAAAAGTGAGGGATACTTCCTACTCAACTCTTCCTCAAGCTCCCACGTGGCTTCCTCAACGCCACGATGATGCCAAAGAACCTTCACAAGAACCAGGTCCTTCCTTTTCAACTTCTTAACTCTTCTTTCAAGGATTATCACAGGACCTTCCTCGTAGGTCACATCTTTATCAAGCTCAACTTTGACTGGCTGTATCATTGTTTCTGTATCCGGATGACTTTTCGTCAGCATACTGACATGGAACACTGGATGTAACATGTGCAACTCTGGCGGAAGCTCTAACTCATAAGCTACCTTGCCAACTCATGCTATGACCGGGTATGGCCCCATATATCTGGGTGTGAGTTTACCCTTCTGGCCAAACCTTAGAACACCTTTCCACAGTGAGACTTTAAGATACACTTTGTCTCCTACCTAGAACTCTAAAGATCATCGGCGATTGTCTACGTAAGACTTCTGCCTGTCTTGTGCCGCTTTCAACTGTTGTTGTATCACTTTGATCTTCTCTATTGTCTGCTGTACTAACTCAGGACCCAAAAGCTGATATTCACCAGACTCATACCAACATAATGGAGATCTCCACTTCCTGCCATATAAGGCCTCATAAGGAGCCATGTCAATGCTCCGCTGATAGCTGTTGTTGTAGGCAAACTCTATCAAACTGAGATGTATGTCCCAACTGTCTAGGAACTACAAAACACAAGCCCGAAGGAGATCCTCCAAAGTTTGAATAGTCCTCTCAGATTGTCCATCTGTCTGTGGATGGAAAGTGGTGCTGAACCTTAACTGTGTTCCCAACGCTTTGTGCAACTGTTCCCAAAAATGACTTGTGAACTGCGGACCTCTGTCGGAAACTATCGTTATAGGAACACCGTGCAAGCGCACTATCTCATCCACGTATACTCAAGCAAGCTTCTCAGCTGTATACGTGATCTTTACAGGTATGCAATGGGCAGAATTCATCAATATGTCCACTACCACCCAAATGGAATCATGATTCCTAGTTGTCCTGGGCAGACCAACTACAAAATCCATGGTTATATGATCCCATTTCCACTACAGTATCGGTAGGGGTTGTAACGTACCTACCGGCTTCTGATGCTCAGCCTTAACTTGTTGACATACCACACATCTAGCCATAAACTCAGCTACATCTCTCTTCAAACTAGGCCACCAATACAAGTCCTTTAGACTACGGTACATCTTGGTGACTCATGGATGCATAGCATACATCGACGTGTGCGCTTCTTTGAGTACTAGATTCCTCAGATCATCAGCATCGGGGATCACCATCCTATCACGATAGTAAACTAGTCCATCCTCAGACTCATGGAATCCATCATGCTTTTTGCTGTCAAACTCTGATATGATCATCTGAACTGTATCATCTGTCTGTTGTGAATCTTTAATCTGTTGTCTCAGTGTAGGCTTCACTTGTATGTGTGCTAAAAGTCCAGCTAACAAGGAAACTTCCATCTGTACATTCATTTGTCGTAAGGAGACAAACATATCCCGTCTATGGCATACCAGGGAACTCAACTGTGCCTTCTTTAAAGGAAAAGAAGAAGACTTTCGGCTAAGCGCATCATCTCCCACATTTGCCTTACCAGGATGATACTCGATGGTGCAGTCATAATCATTGATTATCTCCATCCATCGACGATGTCGCATGTTTAACACATGTTGCAAAAAGATGTACTTCAGATTCTTATGGTCCGTAAAGATTTAACACACTTCCCCATAAAGATAGTGTCTCTAAATCTTTAACGCATGAACCACTGCCGCCAACTCCAAATCATGAGTCGGATAGTTCTCCTCGTGTTTCTTAAGCTGTCGCAAAGCAAAAGAAACCACATGATCTTCCTGCATCAGCACACAATCGAAACCTTTCTTGGAAGCATCGCAGAAAACAACATAACCTTTTCCAGGCTCTGGCAGCACTAGCACTGGAGCACTGGTCAACTTCTCCTTCAAACTTTGGAAAGCTTGCTGACAACGGTCAGTCCAGACAAAAGGTACATCCTTTCTAGTCAACTTCGTCATTGGCAACACAATCGCACTGAAGTCCTTGATAAACCTCCTGTAGTATCCTGCCAAACCTAGGAAACTACGAACTTCTGTCGGTGTCTTCAGCTGCTCCCACTCTGCAATGGAGTCCACCTTCCTCGGGTCCACTTTGACTCCTTCTGCAGATATCACATGACCCAAGAAAGTCACTTCTTCCAGCCAGAACTGACACTTACTGAACTTGGCGTACAACTGATGTTGGCGAAGAAGAGTCAACGCTAGTTGAATATGTCACTCATGCTCTTGCCTGTCCCAACTATAGATCAAGATGTCATCTATAAAGACTACAACAAACTAATCTAAGAACGGACGGAACACTCTGATCATCAAATCCATGAAAGCAGCAGGCGCATTGGTTATCCCAAACGGCATAACCACAAATTCGAAGTGACCATACCTCATCCTAAAAGTTGACTTTGGTATGTCATCCGCCTTAATCCTCAACTGATGATATCCGGACTGTAGATTGATCTTTGAAAACACTGTAACACCACGCAACTGATCGAACATATCATCTATCCTCGGCAATGGGTACTTGTTCTTGATCGTGACCTTGTTCAGCTGTCGGTAATCTATACATAACCGCATCAATCTGTCCTTCTTCTTGACGAACAACACTGGAGCGCCCCAAGGCGACGTACTTGGTCGGATGAAACCTTTCTCCAACAGCTCTTGCACCTGCTTCTTAAGCTCTGCCATCTCCACTGGAGCCATCCTATACGGTTTCTGTGCAACTGGTTGTGTTCCTGGAACCAGATTGATCTCAAAATCAATCTCTCAGGGTGGAGGGACACTGGGAAACTCATCAGAAAACACATCCGCAAACTCTCATACAACCGACACCTCCTCAAGGCTAGGAACTTTCGCCTTGGTATCCACAACGGTATCCACCACATGAGCTAAGAATGCCTCACATCCTTGCCGTAGCAAGTTCTCTGCCACCATAGATGACACCAGACACGTCAGAAAAATCTTCCTATCTCCTTGGAAGATCCACTTCTCTCTGCCATCATAAAAAACAACTTGCTTGGAACCACAGTCCAAAACAACCTTATAATTCTCTAACGTATCCATCCCAAGGATGACATCGAAACCACACATATCAAGTGGTATAAGATCCACTTGTATACTGTGTCCTGAAAAAGATAAGACACAAGATGGACACTCTTCTCGAAGCATCGAGGAACCATCAAGAGGGGTTTCTAACAACAGGATATCCTCCTTACAACTAACAGGTAAACGAAAGTTCTCAAGCATATTATAGGCGATAAAAGAGTGTGTAGCACCCGGGTCAACCAAAATAGATATAAAGCAAGATGAAGACATATCAGAATGAAATAACTCCATCTGACTTACCACCACTCGCGGGTTGACTATCACCTCCGGCTGACTCATAGCATAGAATTGAGCCGTTACATTTGGTCCACGTCCTTTTCTTCCTTGAGCAGACGATCCCGCTTGTGACACTTGACCGCATCCACGCCCTCTGCTACCACTGGGCTGCTATCTATCTGATCCTTATTGATTCTGTCTTGGCTACTGCGTCACTTCAACATCTCTATTCGGGCAATGTAACTTGAGATGCCCGGTCTGACCACAAAGATATCATGCCCTATCTTCAAACCATGGCCTAGATGGCCCTGTCACTACCACTGAAGCTGTACTATGTGCCTTAGACAGCGAAGAAAAATATCCTCTTCCCTAACTCGGAGACCATTGTGACGGTACACTGGAACCTCTCATCACAAAAGGTGCTAAAAACCTTGGCTTCTTGAAGCCACCAAACCTTTGTCCCTAGAACTGAGCAGGCCTCTTCTTAGACATGGATTCTCTTTTCTCCCTTACTGATTGCTCAATCCTCCGGACATATTCCACAAACGTAGCAAACCGCTCACGGTTCTCCAACGCAGAAACAGGTGTTGTCAACTCAGCACTCAGACCCTTCTCAAAACGTCTGATCCGCTCCTCATCTGTTGCTGCCATGTGAGGACAAAACCTCAACAAATCCATGAACTTGGCCTCATACTCGGTGATATTCATCGTTCCTTGGCACAGGCTCTCAAACTGATTGATCTTCTCATCCAGATACGTCTTCAGAAAGTATCTGCTGACAAACTCTCGTTGAAAAACTTCCCAACCGATCACCTCACAAGGACGCTTCTCCTCCTCGATGGTCCACCAGTGACCCGCACTACCCTTCAGAAGGTAGACAGTATGCTTTACTTTGTCTGCTTCGGGGATGTCAAGGATCCGGAAAGCCTTCTCAAGACTTGTCAACCACAGATCTACATCTACTGGATCAGTCGTTCCAACATGATCCGAAGCTCCGACTCGGCGAAGCCACTTAAAGGTCTTCCCAATACCCAATGTTTCACCATGGGAAGCATGTGCTCTTGGCAGAGGCACTGGCAATCTTCCTACCATGAGATTCATCATAGCCATCATCTGCCCCATAAGCTGTTGATAGGCAGGGAGTTCAAGAATGGCTGGGTCAGGTTGGGGGACCTCAGGCACCCGATCTTCATGTGCCTGCCCTAAAGCTCCATCAACTGATGCAGCATCGTTGTTCTCAGCAGCATGTTCTTCATGGTTTCCAGACATCTTGACTTTTCTTCCACTGAGGGTAGAAGACGATCATAAGAAAATCTGGAAAACTCACAAGAACAGACACAACCTAGTCCTAAATCCCTGTAGACTCAGTGAACCTAGAGCTCTGATACCAAACTTGTGGCAACACATCCCACTATCACACAGACAGTGAGGTGTTACGCAAAAACATGCGGAAAACACCATAACCACAGATGACCAAAAACACGGGTTAATTAAAACTGATTGCGGAAAGTGGATAAACTAAGAAACTATTACATTCAGGTCCTCATCCTGCAAGAAAATAGGTTATATAAACATTTACAAGTCTTGATACGTGTCCACAACTCCCCGTCAAAACTATAAAACCAAGAGGGTAAAGCAACAGCAGCAGATAACTGGTAAAGGTACAACAAGAGCAGTCTATATAGAAAAGCTTATTCATACCATCAAGCTTACCAGGCTGTACGGAAGGCATATCACCAATTATCTCTTTATGGAACATGATTTACAAGATAAGATTTATAAGATCTTATCACATAACATGAGGAACGTATAAGTAACTGCATATATAACAAGATTAACTGCACAAGCAAGGCCTCAACCAATGTTCCGTGTTTTGCCTTAAGCAATAAATACTATTCAGCTGGATTACGTATTATTATGCCCTGAGGAAGTGAGTCGTACCCCTCAAGTCCAACCTTCAATTGCGAAACCCAAAGCCAGTGCCATACAAGGTCAATGGAAGAGCCGGACTCCACGACCTCCCACCTCATAGTCAGTGTACAAGTACAACACAAGCAGGACCGCGGTCTCATGCTTAAGTGGTCTCAGCCACAGGGTCAGCTCCCGCAGGCTACCCTCTGCCTAGCCCGCCTTGGTACAGGTCTCGGCGCTAGTAAAACTTGATCCACGGGCCTGTTCACCGTGATCTGAGCCATGAACGCATTCATGCTCCCATATTGCATATCCTGAGCAATGGGCATGTTCACCATGCTCTATACATATCATGAGTCTGCAACCGTAGCTGCACTCGAATCCTCACTATTTTAGGCTAGGAGAAACCTCGCATATTCAACAATATGCGCTCCGAGTTAACCCGTAGGAGAACTCATTTCACCATCACCAACTCCTGACGATGATGGATCTATGGCCAGGGAAACTACATGATATATTCCACTGTGATTAGTTAGTATATTTTAAGTGGATTGCAAGATTTAGTCAAGGTTGTATAACATGCAAACTAAAACAAGAATAGGCAATATGAAACTCAATATCATGCTTGTACTGTCATCAACACCATCCTGATCCATCACAAGGATCCAACCTTACATGTTACCACTTGGCCTCTTGCCAATTCTCTAGATCCATCACAAGGATCATCACATTGCCATGGAATCTCAATCCCTCATCACATAGTGTCACTGCCTCTCAAGGCTTACATCATCATCAGGTCCTCAGACCAAAACACATCATGCATATTATTTCATTATCAAGAGTAACCATCAAAGCAGTGTTAGTCAAACATATCTATATATATACCTCATAGCCCTTACTTGGCTATGTATCTGTACCTGCATGGTTAGTATGCACAATCATCATGGATTATCAGAAGATTCATATTATCAACATAGGGCAACATTGATGCTTATATGCTTTTATCAATCATGCCTCAACTTGTGACCATAGACATAGGTCATATCATCATGCAAAGCATATTATATGTTTATTATTTCCTTAGCCTTATATAGGTGATTCAAGATGGTTATAAGAGATGTAATATCATGTTAAGTTACATAGATGTGAGCTATCATCTTAGTTATCAGCAAGCATATCAAGGGTTACTATTGTCAACCAAACGTGACATCAAGGAACAAGAGCTAGCTCATAGGATTTCCAGAAGGAATAAGATCCTCGCCAGAAGTAGTATCGAGCAGGGTACTTCCTCATGTCGCCCAACCACTTCAGCCTCATAACAGCCAAGCAAACCAGCAAGGTATATCGGCTACTACCTCAAGACTTATCGTGCAACAAGGAACAAGGTCTAACGTGCACAAGCCTGACGTGCAACTAGACTCAAGGAACATGTCGTGCACTCACATGTATATCGTGCAACATGTGTCATGTAACCACATGTGTCATGCACCTCTGTGTCGTGCAATGGTGTGTCATGCTCACACGTGTGTATTGTGCATCATGGGTATCGGGCATCCAGGTGCAACGGTGCATCGTGCATAAGTGTACATCGGGCAGCACCACTCGACGAGGCATAATGCCCAAGGGTCACTACAAAAAATTTGGCTTTTGTTGAAGAACATTTGTGAGGAACCAAAAATCGTGAATAATGATGTCCATTTGTGAGGGCTCATCCTTCAAATATGGGACCAAATCCCTCAACCGTGTTCTTGACATCATTAGGCATTTTATGTGAACATTGGTCCCTCACAAATACATTTCTTATGAATCACCCCCTCAAAAACTCCATGCCAAATGTTCCCTCCATCTCATAATCCTTCCCTCCATTCTAAAACACTGAATCGTCTATCAAAATTAATGAAAAAATCACCCAGTCCCAGCGGGCGCTCCTTTCCTCCTCATTTCCTCCGCACTCCTCCACTGAACCCTCCCCCTCCCGATTCTCTCATCGGTTCCTCCGCACTCCTCCACTGAACCCTCCCCCTCCCAATTCTCTCATCGGTTCCTCCGCATTGGGTCATCCTTGACGCCAATCGCCCTACTCGGTTGCTGCCGTTCATCCTTCGCATTGGGCTCATCCTTCATAACTCCTTTCCGCCGTTGACGGTTGCTGCCCTCCGCCATTGACGGTTGCTGCCCACCGCATTGGTCGTTGCTGCTACGCAGGCACCGTGCTTGATTGCCGCTGATCGCCCTGCTCGGCCATTGGTCGTTTCTGCTATGCAACTTGCTTCTTCGGCCACTGGAATCCTCTCTAGGTTCGTATCTTTTTCCGTTTTTCTCATTTGGGTTCGACCCCTGATAGCCAAGATTGGTTCTTCCTCCAATGGGCTTCCAGTTCATACCTCATGTGTCCGCCTCATCTCCCCCCAATGTGATATGCATAGGATTAGCTGGGTTTACTTAGTAAAAATACTAACCATCTAGTATTCATATGAGTTATCTCCCCCTCCCCTAAGGGTTAACGTTCTCACGTATAAGAAACATATCACAATGTTGAAAAACTTTGACTATCCTCAGTTGCATGGAGATGGTCATACAGCAGTAATAGAGAGTAGTCAGGGGCGTGTTCAATATTTGGAAGTGAGGAAATAGCTCCTTGGGAGTAGCTACCATAACTAAATGGAAGGGAATCAAAGTTGTGATGTACATAAATTCCTAGGCTATGCATCTATAGTATAGCATCCTCATAATGATTTTCTATCATACAACTTTGTGTTTTGTCAATAAGAAAAGAATAATTTACTGATGTGATTGAGTAGATATAGTATTTGATTGAATATTGTCTTTCTCGAATATGTACAATATCTATTAATTGTACAAACTCGAATTTATGTATAATACATACCATGTAATCCAAGTCATACTTGATCAAATATTACTCATATATAATTGTTGAGGCTCAAGCTTGGTTCAAAGCAATACACATGTGTGCATGTATGTTTAATTTTGCTACTCTGTTCTATTCTATATGAACAAGTGTTCTCATGACACACATATATATGGGTCAGAGCCAAAGTAGTTGATAATGAATGTATTAATAATATTCCTAGTTTCTTTGAAGAAAGTATGAAGGAAATAAGCAATACCTCCTTTAAATATATTATATGTATCCTTTACTATATCTGGTGGTATAGAAATAAGGTGATTTTTTAGGAATGGTTAGTCAATGTGAGTGTGCTATAGTCTATTATCCATAATGAGATAAAAGTGCTTCTTTACTAAACGAGCCCTGTGTTCTTTTTTCTGGAATTGCTATGCTTGTGCTTATTTTCTAAAGATGAAGAAGGGTTCCATCTGATGTTACTGGTTTATTGATGTAGTGGTGATCAAGATGCTTGTAAACTGTTGTGCTGAAATGATCTTTCTTTTGAAGAGCAGTTCTAGAGGTGACCAAAGCATCATTATGATTAAAAACCCTTACATTTAAACCCATTTCTATAAACACATTTCTTATTGGGTGAAAATTGTAGATTGCTTTGGTGGCTGCATTAAATTGCTTCTCAAGTGAGGCAAAGCTTGGGGAGTTACATTCTTCTCTTCTAACTCAACATTGTTGGCTTTTCTTTTCCCATAGTCAATTTTCTTAGGAAAGATCTTGTCAAACATGTATGATGGAATCACCAACATGGGATTATATTTTTATCTTCCTCCATGCCAACATGGTTTAGATAGTTGACTCTCATGGAAATAATATTGTCATGGGGGGTCACTTTTACGAGTGCTGTTCTATTTTCTCACTGCGTTGTTTTTGAATGTTTTATTTTTGGTTGTAAGTATAATATAGCCTGGTGTTTTTGCATTTTGCAGAGGTACACTAAGTCATTGTCAACATCTCAGAGGTCTGCTCTGGTTGATAAGTCTAGGCAGAAGCCTCAAGAACGAATGGGTGTTCTTAGTAATGTGGGTTCCTCCTAAAACAACAATTGGATATATTATATGTCTTTTTTCCTTTACCCCCTCCATCTAAAATAATACCCTTTCTGTAACATGTGGTTGTGATGTATGACCTAAAAGCCAATAACTATGGTAATGATCCTCGGCTAAGTGCATCTCTGTACTTAGAGATTAATTAAAGGCCGACTGCCCAGGGCTCCCATGTGACACATCCATTCCTAATATAATACTTGGCACTTTGGAGATCTTTGGCATGGATGGAGGATGCTCAGCTGTGGTGAACTTCTCTGCATCTTCCATCCATGCCAAAGATCTCCTAAGAGCCAACTATTATATTAGGAATGGATGTGTCCCATGGGAGCCCTGGGCAGTCGGCCTTTAATTAATCTCTAAGTACATAGTTGCACTTAGCAGAGGATCATTACCATAGTTATTGGCTTTTAGGTCATACATCACAACCACATGTTACAGAAAGGGTATTATTTTAGATGGAGGGGGAAAACAAAAAAAGACAAATATACAAATGTTGTTTTAACAACAAAGGGATCAAGGAGGAACCCACATTACTAAGAACACCCATTCGTTCTTGAGGCTTCTGGCTAGACTTCTCAACTAGAGTAGACCTTTTGTTGAATGCATGTCTGAAGCTTTCCATGGTCATGACAGACATTCTATTGATGCTAAGTGTGCACAAAGATGGTATGCTACTAACTTATAATGATACATATCATACAAGTGAACCAGAAGTTACATTCATTTTACGCCCATGCTTTAGTGCTTCTATGCCCATCATTTGATTTTTAAAGATACCAAACTTATTTACATATCATTTCAGTTTCCATTGGAGACTAGAACTTTGTAATTCTACTATGTCCGCCAATCAAAAATTCTGGTCCTCTTCCTTTTCACTTCCTACTTCTATCTGTGATGAAGTGGAAATAATTATTATAAATTTCTTGTGGGGATAGTGTGAAGGCAAGAATGATATCCATCTTCTTAAGTGGGATGATGTAACCATCTTCTTAAGGTAGTCTATGGATCAAATTGATCCATGAGAAATACCTTCTTAAGGATTCTATCTAAAATATTGATATCTATGGTCAACTTTCTTGGTATTTAATTCAGATGATCATACATCTGAATTTAAAATCCTATTATGAAAGATTGCTAGAAAAAACATCTCAGTGATGAACAACCTAAAAAAAGAGGGTTTTTCTATACTTCTATATGTTTTCTGTGTAGACGTTCTAATGAATTTATCATACATTTATTCTTTAATTTCCATGTAGCTGATTTCATCGGGGTAAGGTTGTTGAGTGTAAACTCATTGATAGGATTCCCCTGTATATTTACAAAGTTAATCAAAAGTATATACATTTTTAAATGTGTTTATTGTACTCCCAGGTTGGAGGCTATTGCTACTCATCTCTGTATCCAAATTGCCATTTTTCGGAAGTGGGTATTTTCCTCTTTTGATATCTAGAAGCTATCAATGAAAGTAATCTTTTTAGATGGGATAGACACTTCTACAATGTTTCTTTTGGGAGGAAACTTCTTTTCTTCTGTAGTGGTCGGTATATATGAACTGTTTTCTTCTGCTAGTCTATTGTTCTGCTGGTTTACAGTTTCCTACTATCATAATTTGAGTGTTGTGTTATTAACAAGAAACCAAACAATGAAATTGTCCCTGTTGTCCTGGTCTGCATGTCATATGTTCTATCTTGGTTGGTGTTAAGTCTTATGCAGCTGACTTATTTTAAGTATTTCAATTCTTAATTTTATGAGATGTTATACATGATATCATATACTTATATGTTTAAGTATTTCAGATGACTTATAGGGACAATTAGGTATTTGTCTCATAATGCTTGTTATAAGTAATAACAATATGTTGATATCAGATCTAAGAAGAAATAGACTGTCAGTGCCTTTATGCATAGAGATCTGCTACAATATTGAGATTCTATGGGATATGTTGGACATAACCCATAGCATCAGGACCACACACAACTTTGAATCTCCTTTGGTAGAGTCTAAATAGCCATGCGTCAAAATACTCCTTTGTAGTAGAGAGATTGCCTAGTTTGAGAAGAGAAGATGTGTAGCTAGTCTGACAGTATAAGTAGCCCCTGTAATCGAGTATATGTTGAGACATGTGAGTAAAAGTTAATGGATGGATCTGTGAACTATTATTGATTAGGTGGGTACCTATGCTATTGCAGTTCTTGAAGGATTTTTCTTGAAGGATGTTTCTTCTACCTTTTTTTGCTTCTTGTATATTGATAGACTTCATGTATGTCTTCTCCCTTCCCTCCCCTTTTCTCTTTTTCCTTTTTCATGTTGTATATTCGACACCCTTTTGCTGCAATTGTTGCAAAAAAATCAGTCCTTTTATACTACTGTTTCTTTGATTTTTTTCTATTTCCTCTTGTGTCTCCTATTCTAGCTTCTTTTCTTTTCTTTTTTTGCAATTTCTCCTTCATTTCATGTTCCTGCTATTGCATCTAAATTTTTGTTACTTCTATGTCCCCTCTTATTGCTTTTTCCTTGTTACTCATATCAGAAATTCAGATTCTTACTTGCATCTCCTGCTCGCACGTCTACTAGACTACTAGTATCACTTCTATTTGCAAGTTTTCTTCTACTTTTTCTTACTTATTCTTGCTCCTACATGACTACATCTCCTACATGACTACATCTCAAATAGTTGTTCCTCTACTTATTATATATTTTCCTTCATGTAGATGGATTTTCTAATAGATTGGAGTTGGATGTATATTGGGAACAGAGTGCGAAGTGATGTATTCAAGGCAGGGTTACGAAAGTTCATTGAGTTTTCTCTTATCCATCAGAGACCAACTAGACAGGGGAAATTAATATGTCCTTGCAAGGTATGTTTGAACAGATACCTTAAAACAGAGGAGGAGGTATTCTCACATGTATTACAAAAAGGATTTGTGCATAGCTATGATGTTTGGACGTTTCATGGGGAGGTGATTGGTAGGAGCAATCCTGTTGTGGCACCAAACATGCCTAGCACCGACAATATGCATCAGATGTTGGAGGATTTGTTTGGTATGGGTGACACAACAAATGACCACTCTACTGAAGCTACAGAGGAACCTGCAAATGTAGATGCACAAAGATTTTACAAGCTACTAAAAGAGGCAGATCAACCACTCTATAGAGGTTGCACAAGTCATTCTAAGCTATTGTATTTGGTTGCCTTGCTATTTCTAAAGGAGGAATCTGGATGGTCCAACGATTCTTTCACAAAGTTGTTACAGTTGATTGTTTCAGGATTTCCGGAAGAAAATTGTCTATTCCCGGAGACGTACTATGAAGCAAATGCGATCATGAAGGATTTACGACTTGATCATTCTACTATAGACGTATGTACAAATAATTGCATGCTTTTTCGCAAAGATGCAGCTTCAAAAGAAAATTGTGATACTTGTGGTGCTTCAAGATGGAATGAAAAGCAATACAAAACAAAGGGAAAGAAGGTAGCTGCTAAGTTCATGTATCACTTCCCTTTGATACCTCGGTTAGAGAGGATCTATATGTCTTCATCTATTGCTAAAGACATGATTTGGCCATCAGAAGTAAAAGGCAAGGATGGTCGTATTCATCATCCTTCAGACACACCGGAATGGTTGTCTATTGATGCCAAGTATTCAGACTTTGCTGCTGAACCACGCAATGTTAGATTGGCATTAGCAACAGATGGATTTAATGCATTTGGCAATATGAGTGCATCACATAGCATATGGCCTGTGTTGGTGATACCTCTCAATCTTCCGCCTTGGCTTCTTATGAAAGAACAATTTATTATGATGTCCCTATTAATCCCATGTCCACATATGGTTGGCAATGACCTTGATGTATACTTGGAGCCATTAATTGAGGAGTTGCAACTACTTTGGGAGCTTGGAGTCAAAGTTTATGATGCATATAGAAAAAGGAACTTCACTATGCGGGCAATGATTTTATGGACCATTAACGATTTCCCAGCATATGGTGACTTATCTGGTTGGAGCACTAAAGGTAAGAAAGATTTGGGATGTCCTTGTTGTAATGTGGAGACTGTATCAAAATGGTTACAGTATGGGCAAAAGCAATGCTATGGTTTCCATCGACGTTTTCTTCCAATGAATCATCTGTATAGACGTGATAGGAAAAATTTTGATGGTGAAAAAGATTTTCGACTTCCACCTAAGCCACTATCCGGAGAAGATATACTGAGGCAATTTGATGGGTATGAAAATATCACATTTGGAAAAATGAATAAGCGCAAGAGGCTTAGAGATCAAATTCAACCATTACCTCCTGGTTGGAATAAGATAAGCATCTTTTTTCAGCTACCTTATTGGAAGTATTTATCTGTTAGACACAATCTGTATGTGATGCACATAGAAAAGAATGTGTGCGAGAATATTTTAAACACATTATTGGGTGATTCTAAGAAAAGTAAAGACAACTTACAAGCTCGTCAAGATTTGAAGAAAATGCGCATTCGAAGAGATTTATGGCCAGTAGATGCAGGTGACCGCTATTACTTGCCTCCAGCATCTTACACCATGACTAATGCGCAGAAAGATAAGTTCCTATCTGTGTTAGAAAAGTTGAAAGTTCCTGATGGCTATTCTTCTAACATATCTAGGTGTGTTAGCAAATCTGATAGAAAACTTGTTGGGCTGAAAAGTCATGATTGTCATGTTCTTATGCATCAACTTCTACCTGTTGCCTTGAGACATTGCATAAGCTTAGATGTGTACAAGCCTATTGCTAATTTGTGCTCATTTTTCAACAAGCTTTGCTCTAACATTATTGATGTGGAGGAATTCAAAGAATTGGAACAAGAAATTGCTGTCACTCTTTTCCATTTGGAGAGAATCTTCCCTCCTTCTTTCTTCACCATCATGATGCATTTGCCCATTCATTTAGCTTATGAAGCCAGGCAAGCCAGATCTGTCCGAACTAGGTGGATGTACCCAATAGAGAGATACTTGAAGAAATTGAAGAAGTATGTAAGAAACAAAGCTAAACTGGATGGTTGTATTGCTAGTTGCTATTTAGCTGAAGAAAGTTTGACATTTTGTGGTAGGTACTTGCATAATTTTGAGACAAAACTGATCCACACTCCTCATAATGTTGATGGATCTCCAATTAGAGTTGGAGTGTCAAGAAATTTCGACATCCACACTTTGGAACAAGCCCATCATTATGTCCTTTTCAATAAAGAGGAATTGGATGTTTACAGAAGGTAAGATTTAATTACGTCCTAAAATTCTTGCTGATATTTGTATATATGTTGTACATTAATTTAGACACTTCTTATAAAGTAGTGAACACATGTGTATTCTTCAAGATATGGAACCCAACATTGCCCCACGGACCCTAGAAACAAAACATGCAAAGGAGTTCTCTAAGTGGTTGAAAGAGCATGTAAGTCTCAAACATAAATATTGTTGTCACTCTTAATGTTCAAGTTAGTGTAGATTACATTAATGTTTTACTTTTTTATGAAGGTAATGCAAATGCGAGAGATTAGGCCGAACGGTATTAGCGATGATTTGAGATGGTTATCCCAAGGCCCTTGTGTTGAGGGAATGTCTTATGAAGGATTTTTGGTCAATGGATATCGTTTCCGTTCAAAGCCCATTGAAAGTACATGTACTACACAAAATAGTGGAGTGTATTTGTGTGCTGACACTTCAAGTTATTCAAGTGGTAGAGATCGAAATCCTATAAATGCTGAAGTCACGTACTATGGCTACTTAGAGGAGGTTATTGAGCTAACTTATGGTCCAGGAATCAAAGTTCTGTTATTCAGATGTTCTTGATATGATGAAAGCACTTCTAACGGGTTGTGAATTGATGAGTATGGGTTCACACAAATCAACACTTCAAGGATAAAAAAAAGGAGGAACCGTTTATCCTGGCTTCTCAAGCATTGCAATGCTTTTATGTGAAGGATCCTAATGATGATGATTGGTGCACAGTGCTAAAGCATCCTCCTAAAGATTATTCTGAAGTACCTCTTATTGAGAATTGTTTGACTGGTTTACAATCTGATGGTGGTGTAACTAGTGATGTGTCTTGGACGAGGAGTGACACCGGGGGATCTTTTGTTGATAGAACTAAAAAAAAAGAATGATGGGGCTAATGTTTAGTTCATTAATCTGTCTGTTTTGTTTGCAAGTCTAGAATAATTTACTTGGGGAATATGTTGTATTGCATTTTTTTGGCAAACTGTTACTATATGGCATATTCTTTGCAATTTATTTAGTCTTGTTTCATATACCAGCAAGTAGGACATCATTATTCTTTTTTGGGATATGAAACCAAGGTACTCTACAAGTTATATGTTTTTCAAATGCTGAATATTCATATGTTGGTGTCTCATATTCTCCGCAATTTATTTGTTTTTCAAATGTAGCTACTACTTTTGTTACTGACATTTCTGCACTAATAATCTAATTTTTTTTCCTTGTCAATTGAAGGATGGCAGGAAGAAGATTCACTAGATCTAGTTGTAACAACACACCCAGTCAACCTATTGTTGTCCCTCCATCCACAATTGAAGAAAATTGTGAGGATGAACCTACTCTACTGTCCAACAATATTGAAAATGATGTAATAGTTGAAGAAAATGTTGAGGATGAACAGGAGAATAGGAAGTATGGGTGTGGGCCTACAAGTGAGCAAAGCCTACTTCCTAAGCAAGGGCAGCCACGTCACAAGGTCCAATGGGATGATGAAGGAAATGCTATTGGGGAGAATGGTGCCAAATTGAATCGTTATTGTCATATGCTAGCAAGGAAACCACACATATGGCATCTAGACTTGAAGTGGAACGAACAACCAGAACAAGCTTTTGCAGATAGAAAATCATTTATTGAGGTAATCTTTTTCATAAAAAGACCAACAAATTGCATGATTGTTATATCTAAAGTAATATTTTCTATGTTGTTGTAGAAATACTTTGATTTAGGCAGTCACCCTAATGCATGGAATCACATTGATGAACACATTAGCAAAGGGATATCAGTGTGGAGGGCACGTGTAAAGAAAGATTACTATGAAAAGTACAAGATTGAACCAGAATTGATGATGAAGAAAGTTGAGAAAAATGCTTCCATAGATATGGACCAGTTTAAAAATCTTGTTAAAGAATGGGGAACTGAGAAGTCTAAGGTACAATGGTTTCATATAACTTTTTTTTTATCAATAAGCGCGTTTCTCTTTCATTACTCACAAAATTTACAAAGGGGAGCAAAGCTCAATACATCTATAAAGATAGATATCAAAAGTCAAAAAGAAGGATGCAATTTATCTATGCAAACTTCTATAATCAGTATTTATGCAATGCCACACATTGTTTGGTTTGCTCCTACTATCTTCAAAAACACATCTGTTTCTATGTATCCATATGTGATAAATGATAAGAGTAGCAAGAAGAGCTTCATTTCTGTTCTTTAGCAGGTGTACTTCATTTCTGTTCCAGCAGCAGGTGTACTTCAACGCTGCTGCAGATTTTTTGATTCTGCTCAATTCCTCTGATCTCAGGGAGCTTCCACACTCCACACTTCACATCAGTCCCCTTTCCAATGTGGAATTGGACATTATAGAGATATCTATCTCTTATATTGAGGATGTTCTTCCACATCCAGCTATTGGCTTTCTTATATTGAGGATGGTTTCATATAACTTGCATGTATACCTATCTACTTTTTCTAATTATATGTTTCTTATGGTTTAGAAAATTTCCGAGATCAACAAGGCAAACAGAGCAAAAAAAGTGATGGATCATACCACAGGATCAAAACCATGGAGTTGTTATCGGGCAGAAATGGTATTAATAATGGACACTTGTCTTTCTTAGTAGGAGTTGAACATATAACATGGACAATTATTATGTTATCTATCATGTGTAGGTCAGTGAAGATCAACCCGTTGTGCCTCTTAACAAATTTTTGGAAAAATTTTATGACAAAAGCCCACAAGTGGTTAGAAAATGGATATTTTCTTTCCTATGATGTCTACAAAGCTACATATGCTTAGATATCTCAATTTAAGCTTTCCTTTTATGATGCTTTCTAATTACAGCTTGAAATCTCTGATATCGTGGAAAACCAAGTAGCAAACCAAGAAGAAATAGATCCTAGAAGTGTTGATAATCTAACACGTGCTGCTTATTTGCAAGTTTTAAATCCTTCCAAAAAGGCTAGGATCCGAGGTGTTGGAATTGGGCACAAAGAGATAGGACATAGGGGAAAAGCTGCCCGTATAAGATATGAAATGCTTCTTGAGGAAAGCAATGCAAAGGATGTATGTTGGAGAGAATCTAAACTTGAACTATTAGTTACAACTAGTCTATTAGATTGATGTTTGTAATTTGTTTTCTATTTCAGGATAAACTTAAGGAACTTGAAGAAACAGTAAATGGATTGAAGAACTCCGTCTCCCAATTAATGACTTGGTATAATCAATCACAGGTAACTCAGATTCATTTGTCTATGTCAATGTAATATATAATTTTTTTTTGACATTGTTGATGTATTTGTTATAGGATGGCGGTATTAATGTTGATTGTGCAGCTGAATACCCCAATCAGAATACTACAGGTGTCTTACACATGCAAAGTGGCACAAATAGGTCGGATGTGGGTTCTTTTCACATACAAGACAATACAAGTAATGGTGCAGATGTAGGCATGTTTCCCAGCCAAAATAATTCAAGCGGGGATGGCTTAGGAAGACTTTCTAGACCAAGCAATTCAAGGGAGACTGGAGTAGGCAGACTTTCCATACAATCCAATTCAAGGGAGAATGGAGTAGGCAGGCTTTCCATACAAGGCAATGGACATCCATGGATCTTTGCGCCACAGGTAACTCATTACAACTATAGATTATTTTCAATATTCATACACATAAGAATATTAACATGTACACTTTATTAAAGGATGCAGTTGAAAGTCGGTCCCCTTCCTCTGGTAATAATCGACAAAGTTATCCTCAAATGCAGAACACACCAACCACATCTTCATCGGTGTCTTTCACACCAAGAAATCAGCGTTTAAATCATGTAAGTAATTCATTTCATCTTATCTACATGAAGTGGGCGTTTAAGGCGTTTTAGGCCCAAATTATGCAATTTAAAGGCTAAACTAGCATGAATCGAGTCTAGATTTGGTCAAATTAGATCACCTTCAGTCGTTGCATGGTTGATATAGGTCTGATTTAGAGTAAATCAGGTCAAATTTTGGCAAATTAGGTCTGGTCTGAGGAAAATCAGGTCTGATTTGGGGAAATGAGGATTGATTTGGGCCAAATTGGTATGTCCTCATAGCGTTGTTTGTTAAGTTTTTTCTACTTTTTCATATTTTTATTGTTCTTGCTTCTTTCTCTTTTCTTTTTTTATCCATTCTCCTGCATCTTATTCCTGCGTCTTGCTGCTATGTTTTTTCTGAGTTATTCATCCTATATTCCCTCCTACTACTATGCAAGCATGTGCATATTTTCTTTTTCAAATTTGTCCTATACATCCTGCTACGAAATCTACTACTACTATTTACATATCTAATTTTCTTTTTCTGATTTCTTCCTCCTAAATCTCCTCTCTTAGCCACTGTTGTTTGCATGTTTCCATTTATTTTCACTGACCTATTCCTTCCTCTATATTTTCTAATTCAGCACCTGCTACTGCTATTTTTTATTTTGTTTTGTTGATTCTTCCTCTTTCAATCTCCTTTTACTGCCCTTGGTTTGTCTTATTCTGACTTCTTCCTACAGAACTTCTACCATTTGCATGCTCTTTTTATCCCATTTTCTCTCACCAATTCGTACTTGTCTTCCTCTTACTGTTGTTTCATTTTCTTCATGTTAATTCTGTTGTCCCTGATTCTCCTATAGTTATCAATTCAAATTAAAGATGGCAGTAATTGTGATGATGAATACTGTTATTGCCTACTATTTCTGCTCCAGATGCCCTTGTCCCCTGCTTGTCCCCTTCTTTTGAGTCATTTTCTTAAGGGGCTGTTGATATTAATAACCTTGGGAATGGCCACTCTCTGTATGGGCTAACTCTATCTACTTTGTTTTTAACTTTTGGCTGTCCAAGCTGCTCCAAATTGTTGGGAATTGTTCAAAAACATATATTTGTTATTCTTATTATTCTGCATTGTAATATGGGTCTGAATTGGTTTGTGGCCATATGTGATAAATGATAAGAGTAGCAAGAAGAGCTTCATTTCTATTCTTTAGCAGGTGTACTTCATTTCTGTTCCAGCAGCAAAGTATTGCTCTTTTAGGTGCTCGACTCTTCCACAACCACTTGGTCCAAGGCAAGACCTCATGTTTAGACTTGCAGACCTCCCAAGCGTCTTTTAGAGAGATAGTTTTTAGTTTCCCGAGCATGCAGATATCATATCCACTTCCCAGCTCAACGCTGCTGCAGATTTTTTGAATCTGCTCAATTCCTCTGATCTCAGGGAGCTTCCACACTCCACACTTCACATCAGTCCCCTTTCCAATGTGGAATTGGACATTATAGAGATATCTATCTCTTATATTGAGGATGTTCTTCCACATCCAGCTATTGGCTTTCTTATATTGAGGATGGTTTCATATAACTTACATGTATACCTATCTACTTTTTCTAATTATATGTTTCTTATGATTCCTTTTTGTATTTATATTGATAGGGTAGAATTACTTTTAATGATGGATTTCAACGGACAATTCACCTTGGAGTAGACCAAAACTGAAATATAAGGGTAAGTTGTTTGTTGTACTATGATTTATGTATTAACTTTAAATTCTATTAATATAATGATTTGTCATTTTTAGGAGAAGAATATTCAAGTACCTAACCGTATGAGGCGTGGCATTGATGAAGAACACAACACCATTTGAAGGAATATGGAGACATTATAGATCTTAAGAGTTTCTAGCATGATCTGTTGATTGTCATCAATCTCAAATTTTAAAACCATATGTACTCTTTATTTATATCAACGTTGAGCACGCAATGTATGGATAATATTTTGCTTCAATATCCAAAATTGGTTTGAGGTGATTTAACATTTTTATGTGTTATTTTGGTGTTGAATCTTCTTATGATGTCATGTGAATTAGTATAAAAATATTGCTTGAGGTTATGCATACAAAGTTTTCATTTAAAATTTGATATTCACTATAGTAACAATTAATTAACATTTAATAAATCATTCAATAATCAATAACCAAATCATTTACAGTAGTCCCTCATAAATATATTGATGAAGGTCCAGATTGACCATCAAAATTGCATTCATGACTACCACATAGCCCCTCAAAAATATATTCTCCAGGACCATCAAGTCCCTCAAAAATGTATTCATGAAGGCTAAATAGTCCCTCAAAAATGTATTCATGAAGGCTAAATAGTCCCTCAAAAATGTATTTATGAAGGCTAAATAGTCCCTCAAAAAGGTATTTATGAAGGCTAAATAGTCCCTCAAAAATGTATTTATGAAGGCTAAATAGTCCCTCACAATTGTATTCGTGAGGGCCACTGGTATTTGTCACGTGAGTTCTCTTCACGGACCATTTGTGAGGGCCAGACCCTCAACCGTCCCTATTTCTGAGGGCCTGTAGAGAGGGGTTTGTGACAGGACTCTCCCGTGAATAATGGCCCAGTTTTTTGTAGTGGGTGTAACCCAAATGGCAGCAAGGAACCTGTCGTTCAACCATCCTAGCCATACCCTATCAGATGACACACAAGGCAACCACTGTGGTGTGACACCCAACATCAGACCAGCTCACAACACCCTATGTGTCCAAGGTATGATGACACCAAGACACCACCTAAGTTAGGTGTGTCGGGCAGGGAGCTCAACCAAGTGTGACGCCTGTCACACACAAGACAGGAACCAGGCATGTAACGCCCGTCACAACCACAACATCATGTCGACCAAGGTTCTAAGCCAAAGAAGATATCGTGCAACAACACTATCAAGACCATATCAGGCAAGATGCAACCTGACAAGGTCACCACCAACCTCAAGCACAAGGGCACCAAAACCCTAATGGATCAAGAAGATGACTCACCTCTCAACTATCAAGAGAGAGGGGTCTTACCAAGCTTCTTAACACCAATCGGGCAGCACAAGGACCATCCCTAACAAAGGTCTACAACCACCACGAAGCTCACCCTTCAAGTCCATGGTGAGAGGAGGGTGTTGCTTAAGCAACTAGAACACAAGCTCACCTCTCAACTTAATCGAGAGAGGGGTATTGCCCATATTACTAGAACTCAAGCTCACTCCTCTAGACCAAGGAGAGAAAGGAGTGTTTCTCCTCAAGAAACCCTAGAACACATGGTTCGGCCAACAAGAAAACTTAAGCAAGAAACCAAACTAGCAACCCGATATGATCATGAGCAACATATAAGAACATGAAAGGAGGTAGTATAGTTAGGGTTAGGAGTTATGTAACCCACCTTAAGCAAGCTCCAAGCTCCTAGCACCAAGCTCCAAGCTCCACCACAAGAAGAAGAGCAAGACACTCTAGGGTTCGGCCACCACTAGAGGAAGAAGGAGACTCCAAGGCAAGGATCGACCACCAAGCTTGCAAAAGAAGAGGGGATATCATGCACCAAGGGGAAGGGAGACTAAGGAACTAAAGGGATCCTTAGCAAGAGAAAGGAAGCACATATATAGAAGAGGGTGGAGGAGAAACCAAGGTAGAGCAAATCAAGGTGTCGCCCACCTAGGGACACTTGTCCATGAGCAAAACCACCACTCTAGCATGTCTTAAACACATGTCCAAGGTCATTGCTACATGCAAGCATCAAGCACCAAGTGTCCACTAGTGGTGACACAAACGAGGTCAAAGAAGGTCAAAGGTCCAAGGGCGACACAAACCCACACTGCACCACACACCACCCTGGGCGACACACAACCCTGGGCGACACAACCAGGCAGACACAAGCACTCCTAGCTGACACAAGGGCTCACTTGCCCGACACAAAGGTCCAAAGAGGCAAAGGCAAGGCACAACAAGGCCCAACAAGCTCAACCAAGCCCAAAGGAACTCAAGCAACGAGCCCAAACCTTCCTCTCAATACTAGAGGAAGCAAGGAGAGGGAGGAACACCTCACAAGGTGGCAATCTTGCCCACAAACCCTAAACTTGGGTTAATTGCAAGTAGCACCTCCAGCTCTCAACCAAGCACCAACAAACCCTAATCACCATCAAAGGTGATTAGCAAGCAACCAAGCATCAGGGTTAAGCAAAGCAAACAGGATAAACCCTAAACGGAGGTCAAGGTCCTTACAACGACTGGAAACGTGTCCAGAGTCCTATTTCCGGGCATCCACTGGGTTATCTTCAACCGCTGGTTCAGCCCGGTTCAGACCTTCTTCATGTACAAGTTGAAGAGGGGGTTGGGTTAGCTACTAGTTGTGGCTATTGGCTGCAAATCATTGTCTTGGCTCAAGGATGAACTCAACGACGATGCTGGGTGCTGATGCTCGCTCCCTAACAACCCATGGCCGCTGCTTTGTGCAGCTGCTGCTGCTGCTAGGTAGGGGCGCTGCCCTTGCTAGATGGGCACTGGATGGAGAAAGGAGAAAGGGAAAGGAAGGAGGAAGGAGATGGGAAGTAGGGCGCCACTGAAACGGCCCTCTCAAAGCCCTAATCGGATGTCGTTGCTACTACTTGGTCAACACAACACCTGGTGCTGGTCGGACGACACTACTGGTGGTCGGGTGGTGCTAGGGAGTCGCTAGGGTGCGGAAAGGGAGAACGAAGGAAGGGGAAGAAGGTGGAGAAGGGTGGGTGCTGCTGGTCAGAGGTGAAGAGTCCCAAAATCGGTCGTCGCTTCTCCTCTATTGTAGGTCGATCGGGCGTTGGGTTCCACTTAACGAATGTTGGGCATCAATCAGTTGGGGAAGAAAGGGGATAAGGGAAAAAAAGGGGTTTATAAGTCATTAAATGGAAAAATTGCAAATTCAACCCAAAATCCTTGAAAATGCCATATATTTTGCCTCGGATGTCCGATTTGAACGATTTCTTTTGCAAAATTTCAAGAACGAGATCCTATACAACCTCAAGGCAAGAAAACATGCAAATTATACTATCTCACTTGATCAAAGCACTAATTTCTTCTTGAGCACTTACTTAATCAACATGATGATGCACTAATCACTATACTTACTGATTAAGCTTGGAGTGGGTCATAACAATCTCCCTTCCTTATAAGAATTTCATCCTGAAATTCCTAAAAGAGAAAAGGAAACTTGTTACGCATTTCAAACTCAAACTCCCACGTGGCTTCCTCTAGGTTGCGGTTCCTCCACAAAACTTTCACTAATGGTATCTCACGATTCTTGAGCTTCTTGATCCTCTGATCAACTATTTGTACTGGTCCTTCAACATAAGACACATCTCTCCTGAGTTGTGTAGATTCTGGGTCCACTATCTTCTCTGTACTAGGGTAACACTTCTTCAACATCGATACATGAAACACATCATGTAAATTAGCCAACTCGAATGGCAAATCCAACCTATAGGCTACAGGTCCAATCCTCTCAATGACAGGATATGGGCCCATAAACCTAGGAGTTAGTTTGCCTCTCTTGCTAAACCTCAACACTCCTTTCCATGGAACTTTCAAATACACTTCATCACCAACCTCAAACTCAAGAGGTCTATGTCTCTTCTCAGTGTAACTCTTCTGCCTATCCTGTGCAGCTTTCAACTATTCTCTGATCATTGTAATATTTTCTGTAGTCAAATCCACTATCTCTGGTCCAAGAATCTCTTTTTCACCCACCTTGTACCAACATATGGGTGATCTACACTTTCTACCATACAGAGCTTCATATGGGGCCATACCAAGACTGGAATGGTGACTATTGTTGTATGCAAACTCTATAAGGCTCAAGTTTCTTCCCAACTTCCACTGAAATGCAAGACACATGCTCTTAGCATGTCCTCAAGAGTTTGAATGGTCCTCTCTGACTGACCATCCTTTTGCGGGTGAAAAGTTGTACTGAATCTCAACTTTGTGCCTAAAGCATGATGCAACTGATTCCAAAACCTAGATGTGAACTTAGGATCTCTATCTGATATTATTGAAACTGGGATACCATGCAACCTGACTATCTCATCCACGTATATCTTAGCCAACTTTGGGACATCAAAGGTTGACTTTAACAGGAAGAAAGTGAGCAGACTTAGTTAGTCTATCCACAATCACCCATATCGAGTCAGAACCTCTAGATGTCCTGGGAAACCCTACCACAAAATCCATTGTGATATGTCCCCACTTCCACTCTGGTATAGGAAGAGATTGCAAGGTACTTGCAGGTTTCTAATGCTCAACCTAATCTACTGGCACACACCACACCTAGCCACGTACTCAGCTACATCCTTTTTCATACCTGACCACCAGTACAACTCCATAAGATTCATTTACATCTTAGTGTTTCCTAGATGCATAGTGTACATCGATGCATGCGCTTCCACAAGAATCCTTTCTTTCAAATCACTATCTCTAGGTACACACAACCTGTCATGCTGATACAACAAACCATCATATGAAAACTTGAACTCTGGTCTCTTTCCCTCTATCATATCCTGCATGATCTGCTATAACTCACTGTCACTCTGCTGAAGTTCTTTGATCTAATCATAAAAAGTAGGCTTGACTTGCATCTATGCAATCAAACCACTCTACTCTATCACCCCTAAGTCTAAGTTCAACTTCCGCATCTCTACTAGCAGGTCTCTCTTGAAGCATGCCATAGAGAATACATCTACTATTGAACTTAACTTCCTGCTAAGGGCATCTGCTACCACATTCGCCTTACCAGGATGATAATCTATCACCACATCATAATCCTTGATCAATTCTAACCATATATGATGTCTAAGATTCAAATCCTTCTGGGTGAAAATATATTTCAAACTCTTATGATCCATAAACACCTGACATGCCTCACCATAAAGATAGTGATGCCATGTCTTTAGAGCATGAACTACAACAACTAACTCCAGATCATGTGTCGGGTAATTCTCCTCATTCTTCTTAAGATGTCTAGATGCATAAGCTACTACTTTGCCTTCCTGCATCAACACACAGCCTAAGCCTCTCTTGGAAGCATCACAAAACATTGTGTAACCTTTACTTGTCTCAGGCAGGATCAACATTGGTGTTGTAGTCAACCTCTTCTTCAAGATCTGAAAACTCTTCTCACAGTTGTCTGACCAGACAAACGGTGCACCCTTTCTTATTAAGTGTGTCAGAGGTGATGCTATAACACTAAAGTTTTGGATGAACCTCCTATAGCAACATGCCAATCCTAAGAAGCTTTTGATCTCAGTAGGAGTCTTAGGCTGCTCCCACTGTAGAACATATTCGACTTTCTTAGGGTCAACACTTACTCCATCTCTTGAGATGACATGTCCAAGAAAAGACACCCTAGCTAACCAGAACTCACACTTACTGAACTTAGCATATAACTGGTGTTGTCTCAACAACTGTAACGCTATCCTCAGATGTTTCTCATGCTGCTCATCATCTCTGGAATAAATCAGAATGTCATCTATGGAAACTACTATGAACTAATCCTAAAACGGTTTGAAAATTTGGTTCATCATATCCATGAAAGTTGTTGGGGCATTAGTCAGTCCAAATGACATGACCAGAAACTCATAATGCATGTATCGTGTTCTGAAAGCTGACTTAGGAGTATCTGAAACCTTTATCCTTAACTGATGATATCCAGATCTCAAATCTATCTTAGAAAATATTTTCGCTCCATGAAACTGATCAAACAGATCATCTATCCTTGGAAATGGGTACTTATCCTTGATGGTGATCTTATTCAACTGTCTGTAGTTTATACATAACCTCATAGTACCATCCTTCTTTTTCGCAAACAAGACTGCAGCTCCCCATGGTGAAGAACTAGGTCAAATGAAACCCTTATCCAGTAATTCATGTAACTGAATCTTGAATTCCTTCAACTCTGCAGGTGCCATTCTATAGGCTGGTAGTGCTATAGGTTGACTACCTAGGAACACCTGGATCTCAAAGTCTATCTCTCTTTCAGGAGGTAGACCTGGCAACTCATCTGGAAAAACATCTGGGAACTCATAGACTACTGGCACATCCCATAGACTGATTGTGCTCTTCTCAACTCTAGTATCTACTACATGTGCCAAAAATGCCTCACAACCTCTCTGCAACATCTTATCAGCTACAATGGTTGATATGATACACGTAGGAAAAACTTTCCTATCTCTAGAAAAGACACAAGAAAATCCACCATGTTGAAAGACAGCCTCCTTCCAACAGCCGAGTTGAACTCGATACGTCTCTAGGCAATCCATACCCAAGATAACTTGAAAAGAGTTAATATTTAGGGGTATAAGATTAACTGCAATGGTGTAACCACCAAAGGTCAACAAACATCCGGGACAAAACTCTGTCAACACTATCAGTTCACCTAACAGAACCCTCAACAACAACTCAAATGGTAACTCTTGGGTTAACAGGTTAAGCTCACAAGCTAAAGAATTTTGTATAAACAAGTGAGTAGCACTCAGATCTATCAAAACTATAATTGAAATGTTGTTAAAGAAAAGCATTTCTCCTGTAATTACTCGAGAAGAAACAATATCTTCTTGTGGTGTCAAAGAGAAGAAGCCTCCTGAAGCTCTTCCTCTCCCACGATGTCCTCATTGTCCTTCCCCAGCACTGAGTGATGCACCACCTCATGAACCTGAAGCTAGAGAGGAACCAAGTCCTCCAGCTGGAGCCTATGTCGGGACATTTTGGTACTGAGACTGGGAATCATGTGGCGCCACTTGCTGAAGCTGAGGACATTTCCTTATAAAGTGTCCATCCTATCCGCAGTTGTGACAACCCTTAACATCTGCACCCCAACACTGACTAGAGTGCGACCTTCCACATATATCACACATCAGTATCTCTTTCCTTGGCAGACCTATCACTGAGATCGATGATCCAGAAGACCTTCCAAGTCAATATCGTGTTCCACCTTTTATCTTCCACTCCACGCCACCAGAAATCACTGCATCACCTTTAAGCAAATAAACTGTGTGATTGATTTGTCTCTCCTCAGACAGCTCCATCAGACGGAACACTTTCTCTGTCTGTCTCAGCCATTCATCTACCACTATAGGGTCTGTAGTTCCAACGAACTCGGTACCTCCAAGCTTCTTAACCATCTCATATGATCTCATCAGGTCCTTGTTGCTCGAGGTAGAAGCTCGCCTCTCCATCCTTTACTTTTCCCCAGTCTCAAGAAACATCATGTACATCCTTGATGCCTCATCCACATCATCTCTACCACCTAGACCCATCTCCTGAGGATCAGGTCCAATGTGGCTCTCATCTTGGTCCTCATGATCACGTCCTCTTCCTGCCATCTACAATAGTATAACAGAACACTCCCTGTTAGAAAATTGCAGTTAGAAGGAAAACACCTAAGTCCTAATCCTATTGGTCTCTTATCGTCCCCTGACCTTGACTTAGAGTAACTACGTACTCAACCTATGCTCTCATGACCTCACTCTGATACCAAAAACTTATTACACCCCGATCTCACAATTACCTCTAATCATGATATTAGGGCATAAATTGAGGATTTAACGTAAAATAAAGATCACCCTTAACTTTTCTTTTCTTAATCACTTAGAATTATCCTAAAGGAAAATCTTATAACTTGGAATAAACTGAAATCTTACTAAACTGTGAAAGCAACTACTATTTACATTACTGGGTAGGTAAAGAAGATTTACACAGCATATTACATTTTTTCATGCAGAATATAAAGCACAATAGATAACTTAAAACTAGTTTACATGTTACATTACATTCTCTCTCTACCGCACTACATGCCCAAGGATTGAGGGGAAAGGACTAAGAGACCTCTATCTAACTAAAAACTACCTTCTAAGAACTTGGGTAGTACGATCCTTCAGCTTCCTCGTGCTGACGCTGACCTGAAAAACTGTTTCATTAGGTTGGTGAGCTACTGGCTCAGTGAATAGAATTTCACCCAACCATCACAGATAACTCATTTTATGTTTATTAATTGGAATAAAATACTAGATAATACTATATTGAGAAGATCTAAGAAATATAATTTAAACTACACGAGATGTCAACATTTCATTAAGATAGCAACTGATGTAAAGTCGTAGATACTATTATATAATAGAGAATACTATAATTTCATTTAAAGGACAACTGATGTGAAACTAACTCAAATCTTTCTTAACTCTTTAACTTATAAGAAACTTTGTGAACCTATATGAACATATTTTATTTTATGCCCTGATCATATGCAGTGTACTCTACATATGAAGACTCGTAGCGAACTACGATCCCACTGTACAAGAGTTAGCCGACACCCCGAGATAGCTAAGTCTGACTACTCTCCTGGTCTGCAATAGGGAAACTGGCTCTCTGGCCTCGGCACTCCTATTGTTCTATAAATTGGACTCCTCCTCTAACCTGAGCACACAGGCAGAGAGTCAAGCCACCTATTGGCTTTTTTGTACTCTAGTGCCACCAGGACTTCTGGTTGATGTTGGACATGCTTTTCTGTACTCTAGTGCCACTAGGACTTATGGTTGATGTTGGACACTTCAAACTATAATTTAAGGAGACTTCCACTAGGGCTTCGTCCCCCGTGCCACCTGATAGCACATTCCGACCCCTGTATACTGGACGTTGCCAGGCTTAGGTCGTTTTACCCCTAAGGTGCAGACCTCACATAGGGGTTCCATGGTGTCAGGGCCCTTAAATCTATAATTTTATTATTTCCTAGAAAACTCTTACTATGTTGAACCTTTTTCTTACTTATACTCAACTCTGGTATTTCTATGGCATCTCGTCAATTTAATTGCAGTTCAAATCACAACATGAATATCATTCTAGACCTGATAGAGCAGTATACTCAAAAGCATTGTAATTTACTGAGTAATCCATATACCATGCATGCAGACAGATTGAGATTTCTTAAATAAACTAAACTCATATCAACTTGGCACATATAAGATGGAATTATACAATTGATCATCGTAACACACTAATAAGAGTTAATTACTCGATATATTAGAAATCGTCAGTAGCACTTGTAAATTATCTGTAATTCCTCAAAAATCAAGCACATCAACCCAAATTCTAAGTTATGCATCACATAACTCAATTAAAAGTCAATTTACTTGACACGGCAAGATTTCATTGTAAAAACGTATGCATCAACCCAAATCTTGAGTTATGCATCACATAACTTAATTAAGTTTTAATCACTTATCATGGCACATATTATTAATAATAATTGGGAATTTCAAATGATATCTTTGAGGAATGTGTCAATTTGTGTAAATATTAAATCATTCACCTTAAATATAACAGAGAGTGTACCATTAGGTTTTCTTTGAATATTTTTCATGTCATTGTCATTTCTTTGAAATCAAGCATCTATTAACTTACTAAAAATATACAGCATGGGTTTATACCCAAACTGTGATGTTACTGGTCATGTGCTATTGAGTTCAACATTTAATCAAGCAATTTAAGTTTTGATCAATCGTGTATTTTCACTAATCCAAATCACACATATCAATTAACTAATTAGCATCGTGCAAACGTTTATAAATAAAATGTGCAATTAGAAATCGAGCAACACCGACATTGTCTGGTACCTAGATAAACGTTGATATTTGTGAATGATATCAATTTCAACCAAACGTCCGATTATTAGAGTTATACTTGTGTTAGAGAGTGAAATTCTACTCACAGTGGTTCAAGATGTCTGAATACAACTGGAAACGTGTCTAGAGTCATGTTTTCGGGCATCCACTGGGTTGTCTTCACCCTCTGGTTCAGCCCAATTCGGACCTTCCTCACGTACAGGTTGAAGAGGGGGCTAGGCTAGCTACTAACTGTGGCTATTGGCTGCAAATCCTTGTCTTGGCTCGAGGACGAACCCAACGATGATGCTTGGTGTTGCTTCTCACGCCCTAGCAGGCCATGGTCGCTGCTTTGTGCAGCAGCTGCTGCTGCTAGGTAGGGGCGCCGCCCTTACTAGCTGGGCACTGAATGGAGCAAGGAGAAAGGGAAAGGAAGGAGGAAGGAGATGGGAAGCAGGGCGCCACTGAAACGGCCCTCTCAAAGCCCTAATCGGTCACCGTTGTTGCTGCTTGGTCGACATAACACCTACTACTGGTCGGTCGGTGCTGCTGTTGGTCGGGTGACGCTAGGACGCCGCTAGGGCGAGGAAAGGGTGAAGTAAGGAAGGGGAAATAGGTGGAGAAGGGTGGGTGCTGCTGGTCGGAGGTGAAGAATCCCAAAATTGGTCGTCGCTTCTCCTTTGTTGCTGGTCGATCGGGCGTTGGGCACCACTTAACGAAAGTTGGGCATCGGTCAGTTGGGGAAGAAAGGGGATAAGGGAAAAAGAAGAAAAAGGGGGGGGGGCTATAAGTCATTAAATGGAAAATTTGCAGATTCAACCCAAAAGTCTTTAAAATGCCATATCGTTTGCCTCGGATGTCCGATTCGAACGATTTCTTTTGCAAAATTTCAAGAATGAGATCCTCTACAACCTCAAGGCAAGAAAACATACTAATTAGACTGTCTCACTTGATCAAAGCACTAATATCATCTTGAGAACTTACTTAACTTAATCAACATGATGATGCACTAATCACTATACTTACTGATTAAGCTCGGAGTGGGTCATAACAAATGTTCTCTTATTTTGGACCAAAATGCAATTTACCCAAGATGAGGGGTTATATTACAGTATGTCACATGTTGAACGTTCCTTAAGTGTTTTAACATCATAAGAGAGAGAATGATTCTAAGTGGTGGCTTGTGGAAAGCCTAAAATTCCAAGTTTGAGCTTGTTTGAATAATGCTAGTGCCTTGTGTACCAATTTTGGTGCAATTTGTAAATTACCCAAAATGTAGGGTTGATATGCAAATTATCATCTATAGAGTGTCCCTACTCCCTCTATGTATCATTTAAAGTGGAGATAAAGAAGGAGACACCATGGTGAATCATCTTTGAGTGATAATACTCTTGGTGATGAAAAGACTAAGAAAGGGTTGTCTGTGAAACCCTAATTTGAGTTGTATTGAGTTGTAGAGTTCATATGAGAGTGCCTATCAGCCAAGGATCCATAAGGGGAGTCTCATATCAATTTTTGAACTATTGTCCTTGTCCATGACGGGCTAAGCACCTCAAGGAGGTGAAGTGTATTGGTTTACAACTTCCTTGAAAAAGTTGTATCAGGTTGAGGATAAAGTGGTGATTGAGTTGATATATCTTATCTAAAGAGATAAGTGATGGCTGAAATATTATCTCTAGATTATCCTCAACTCTTTTGCATGTCAAGATAAATATGAGTGCATGCATTTACATGTGTCAACCATGCATGGACATGTGGCACCTAGTAGCTTAAAAGGATGACATGCATATACACACTTTTTCATGAACCTCAAGTATATATACCACTCATTTCACCTATTAGTGAAATTTTTGGAAATTTACCACCCTCTTTCTCTTAGATATCGTGCATAGTGTATTTGTATCGTGCATAGGAAGAGAGGTATCATGCATAGAGCCTTGTATCGGCCATAGAAAAGTGATATCGGCCATAGCAAAGTGATATCGGACAAGTGAAGGGATATCGGCCGCAAGTGGTGACGTTTCGTGCATAGTGTTGAGGAGTTCAAGCCTTGGACCTTTGATAAGCTCATCTTCAACCTTGGGAATGTGTATATTCGGAGCTTGGAGCTTTGAAGTTGTTATTGAGGTGGGTTATATAACTTGAACTCAATTATGTTATTATTTATCATCAATCTTGTCGTAGTTGATGATTTACTTTCCATTCAAATTTTCTTACATAATTGATGAATCCATGAGTTCGATTAGTGACTTAGGACTGTTTTTCATGAACTATAATAGTAAGGACAAGAGTCTAGAGGTTGATTATGATGACATCATCATGGTTTAACCCGATATTGGGTTGAATCACCTCTAACCCGGTATGGTGAGGTGAACAAATCATTATCACGATACAATGAGGATGCATATATCTTGTACATGATATAATGATGAAGTATACATCTTGTGCATGATATGGTGTCAATCATACACCATGTGCATGATATGAGTTCAAGTATACACCTCATGCATGATGTGGAGTCAAGTACATACTCAAACCCGATATGACAAACCCAAGATGATGAGTGACCTGATATTGAAAATGAACATACCACTAGCATGATATACTGATGAGTTTGTACTTCATGGACAATATGAGTGATACATACACACACCTTGAACATGATATGGGGTCAAGCATTCACCTTAAACATGATATGGTGTCAAGAATATACCCTAACCTGGTATGGTGTGAAACCCAACATGGTATTGTGAAATCCGATATGCATTGGAACCCCACACTCCTATCGGTTTGTACACTTGTGCTAGTTGGGATTAATCAGTTGTCTAGCCTATCACTCATCACATGATGAAGGGTAGGATGATACCATGAAAGTTTTGATGGGATATGAGCATAAGGGTTAAACCTGATATGCAAACCTTAAAGGTTGAGTAACCTGATATGGATGCACGATATGGAGATTAGGATATATCTCATGCACAATATGGTGATGAGGATACACTTCTATACCCGATAAGGAAGCAGACCTACACCTCTATACCCGATATGGAGGAAGCACCTCAATCTAATACACTTGATTGAGTGACACATGAAGTGTGTTATGTCAAATGATACATTAAGACATAAAGAGTTTAATGCATTTTGATAAATATGGGCCAATGTACCTTGGGAGAAGGAATGAGCCAACCTAATAAGAGTATGATGTAATCAACATCCTAATGAGGGTGAAAGAGAAACTTATATTTGAATAATACTCATGTAATGAGTATACATGGATACTCCTAATATGTGTGGAGTATGAATTAGGGTTTGATTCTTGATGTTATGTACTTCAAACCCTAATCAGCTTAAAGGGGAAACTCTAACCCTAATAATGGGTGATGGTATGCACTTGAAACCCTAGTTGGCAAGAAAGAGAAACACTAACCCTAATAATGGGAAGGATGTATTTCTCTTGCATCACATGGTGATGATATGAATCTAAAACCCTAATCGGTAAGAAAGGGAAACCCTAACCCTAATAATGGGAAGGTTGTATTTCTCCTGTATTGCATGGTGATGATATGTACCTGATTTTGCGGCTATCATGAAATACTAACCATGCTAGTATCACGAGATAATGAGCATAGCTAGGTATGAGCTATGATGTTTCATATAATACAGATTAAATGGGTCTTGTAAGCTATGTGAAATACTTGTATAACAAGTATTATGTTTATATGGGTCTTATGACCTGGAGACGGATGTTACCTAGTGAGAGGTGACAATATGTTTATAAAAGTCACATGATCTAGAGATTGATGTATGAGATGGTAATGTTCAAAATAAACTAGGGAAATGGGAACCCCATAACATAATGATAATAATAAATGGTTATAAAGATAATAATGAAATATTGGTCATACATGTATTATGGTTATAGCCAAATGAGGGCTATAGTGTTTTGAATATGCTCAAATGAGTTATGAGGAATACTTGTATCACGTAAAGGATGTGAATGGGTATGATGGTTTGTCCAAGATATGATGCTTAGTAAAGGTGATGTGGTATTCAATGATGAGTTCAAGGGATTGATATCCCATAGTGAAAGTGAAATGGAAACATAAAGGTATCCCAACTACTATGGGATCCTTAGGAAATATGGCCATAGTCTCACAGGATTGGTACAATCCAATACCTGGTTGTAATCTCACAGGATTGGTATAATCCAATACCTGGTTGTAATCTCACAGGATTGGTACAATCCAATACCTGGCTGTAATCTCACAGGATTGATATAATCCAATACCTAGCTGTAATCTCATAGGATTGGTACAATCCAATACCTGGCTGTAATCTCACAGGATTGGTACAATCCAATACCTGGCTATAATTTTATAGGATTGGTATAATCTAATACCTGACTAGTAGATTGGCTGAGGCCAACAACTGGTATACCATGACAATATTATCACAGGATAAGCTTGAGATGTTAGCATAATATAAGGGGTAAATGATACACATATTTTTCATATTCCTTATAAAGTGAATAGATGATTTACCACTCTATCATAGACAACTGCAATGCTTTAACAGATGAGATTGTTCTATTTTTCTTATCACCAGTGATTAATCTTGCTTATTAAAATAAAAGAACCTCTACTCAGTTTTATAATGTTTACCTGTGATAATAACATTGTTGGTGGAGAGTTATATCTCTCGCTGGGACAATTGTCTCACCCCATGGGATTTACAATTTTTAGGTGGATGTGCATGAGGGGGTAGAGACCGCTCTATAGAGGAAGGACAACAACAATAGGAACAACAATAATAGATCAGGTTGAGTGTACTGTTTGTCATGTCTTATAGATAGATGTCCTATGTGTCGTCTTTGTACTCTCAGGTCCTTGGAGTTAGAATGTGATGGTTTCATGAACGATTTGAGATTTTGGCTTGATTGCCTCGAGGTTTTATGTTGCTCATGCATAGGTTTTGGCAAAGTAACTATTATATGTTATCCTCAAAAAGATATGGTACAATGTATGTACAATGTGAACCATGATGTATATAAAGTTTGGATCTTTAAGAGTTTTCTTGAAAATGGATCTCTTTGCAAAATGGTTTTTAATTTGTAGTGTTTTTTCGTTAATCTGCTTCTTATGGTTATTATGTAATTATTACTAGTGATGGCTTGATTTTATGTTGAGTCATCACACTAACATCCTTATGGTCCTCTCTAAATGACCATCTATTTTTGGGTGAAAGGTTGTACTGAACTTTAAATTATGTCTCCAAAATATGCATGTTGACGTTCCCAGATTTTGCCCGTAAACTGAGGACCCATGCCTAATACTATTGAGATAGTATATCCTACAGACGACCCATCAACATCGATTAGTGCCAACTTCTCTATAGTGTACGTAGTCTTGATCGAAAAAAGTAAGTTGACTCTGTCAACCGATCAACAATTATATGCAAATGGAATTATGACCCTTGATTGTCCTAGGAAGAGCAGACACAAAGTACATGGTTATATGATCCCATTTCCATTGAGCAGTTGGCAAGTTCTGCAATGTCCCTTTATGCTTCTGATGTTCTGCCTAAACCTACTGAAAAAATTTCCACTTGGACACAAACTCTAGCACATCACACTTCAAAGATGGTCTCTAGTGCAAGTGCTTGATATTATGATACATCTTTGTACTTCTAAGAAGCATCACATGCATTGAGGAATGAGCCTCCCAAACTACCATCTCTTTCAAATTGCCAACATCAAGAACCACCCTCCAGATGTGAAAGTACACTATCCCATTGTTTGTCTCATGAAACCCAACATGATTCCCCCTGCCAAACTTTGATGTTGTATTACGGTATCATCCTTATGTGCATATTTGATTTTTCATATCAAATTTGATTTCACCTATAGTTATGCTAGAAAACCTACCAAGAAAGAGAACTCCAAATGTACATTCATCTATCAAAGCAACACCAACATGTCCTCTTATAACAAGCCATAGAGTATACATGTACTTTAACTTTAGATGACGATGAAAATGAAGATGACTTTCTACTCAATGCATCAGCCACTACATTCAGCTTTCCAAGATGATGGGTCTATTGTACAATCATAGTCCTCCATTAGCTCCATCCGTCTCATTTGCTTGATGTTCAACTCCTTCCAAAATTGTACTGAAGATTCTTGTGATCTAAGAAGATTTGACACTTCTATACATACATATAGTGCCACCAAATCTTCAAACAAGTACTGCAGCTACTAACTCTAGATCATGAGGTCGTCTAGTTTTCCTCATGTTTCTTAAGTTGTTGAAAAGCAAAAAAAAAATCACACTCTTATTAGCATCACAAAAAATGATGTACCCTTTCCTAGTCTCTAGCAACACCAACATTGGAGTAGTTGTCATCTTCTCCTTTAGTAATAGAAAAGAAAGATGACACTTCTCATCCCAAACTAAAGGCACAACCTTCCTAGTTATCCTGGTTAATGGTAAATATATTGCAATGGAGTTCTTGATAAACCTCCTCTATTAACTAGCTAAACCTAGGAAACTTCAAACCTCTATTGGTATCTTGTCCTGATCCCAATCCAACATCGAATTCACCTTCTTGGGGTTTATATAAACACCCTCCTTCAATCTGACATGACCAAGAAAAGACACCTTGATTAGCCGGAATTCACACTTATTGAACTTAGCATATAGCCTATGTTTCCTCGACAACTCCAAAGCATGACGAAGATGTTGCTCATGTTGTTGGTTGTCTCTAGAGTATATCAAGATATCATCCATAAAAATCACCACAAACTATTCAAGGTACGGTGTAAAAACTTTGTTCATCGGATCCATAAATGTTTCCCAGTTCATTAGTTAGCCAAAATGACATAACCACAAACTTGTAATGACCAAACCTAGACCTTAGGTATGTCATTTTCCCTGATCCTCAACTGGTGATAAACTCAACCTCATATTTATCTTGAAAACATTATAGCACCTCTCAACCGATTAAATGGATCATCTATCCTCAGAAATGGATACTTGTTTATTACTACGACCTTGTTCAACTGGAAAAAGTCTCTGCAAAACCTCATAGAACCATCCTTCTTCACAAACAACATTGAATCTCCCCGAGGGCATCCTTGGCTGTATGAAATCCTTCTCCAACAACTCACGTAATTGTTTCTTCAACTCCTTCATCTGAGTTGGATCCATCCTATAAGGTGCTTGTGATAACTTGTGTACCATGAACTATATTCATTTTGAAATCAATCTCTTTCAAAGGTGGAACACCAGGAAACTCATTGGGGAAAACATCCTAAAACTCATGCATCATGGGTACATCCTGGATACCATGACTCCTCACCTTGGTATGTACCATGTGTGCTAAGAAATCATTACATCTTGTTTCATCAACTTCTTCACTATCACTACCAACACTAGACATATAGGTAGAATATTCTTATCTCCTTGGAAATTCCACAAGATATCTTTCTCATAAAACTTGGGAACCTTACAACCATAGTCCAAAACAACCTTGTACTTTTCCAAGGTACCCATCCCTAAGATCATATCAAATCCATGCATATCAAGTGGAAATTATCCACTTGAATGTTGTGTCTTTATAAAGAAAGAATGCAATTTGGACATACCTCGTGCAACATGGTGTAATCAACTAAAGGGATTTTGTAAACTCTTGGGTTCACCATCCTAGCATCTAATAGAGTTTCAAGAATGAAGACTAACCCCACAGACCACCACTATCCTTCACTGCATTCTTTGTCCTCACTCACGTGCAATCCTGGATAAACTTCCCGACTAGTCACCCATCCTAGTACTACTTTGGGTTGAGCATGCTTAACCACGGAGTTATTTAGTGATGGGATCCCTGAAAAAGAGGTGCACCTTGGTGATGGGTAGATCAATCTTTTCTTTTATGTTTATTTTATTTGAGTCCTCAAATCCTGGGACGTTATAGATTTTTAGCATGAGGTTGTTGGTTCTAATACAAATATGCAAGTTACATCTATTTATCTCCTTTATGGTGATAGATCAGTGTATCTCACTCAGTTCAACCAAAATAGGTACATATGTAGAAGAAAATAAGTTAGAATGAAAAAGTTCCATCTGCACAATCACAACTTTAGGGTCCACCACTCCTTCCAACTAACTCATAGCATGGAATCTAGTTGTTGCATGTTCACGTCCTCAGCCTTGACCTCTACCTATTGGTCTAAATGACCATGCTTGGGATGCCTATCCACATCCTCCTCCGTCACTATTATTGTACTACTGCTACTAGCCCTAGTTGCTCTACCTCGATAGTGGTGTAACTTCCTAGACCCTCTGGGGGAAAGACCACTTGATGTGCTAAACTTATCAACACTTAAAAAATCCTTGTACCTGATTGTGGCCTAGACAACCCTGTCAGAGACATCAATCCAACACTATTCACTGCAGTTGGCAGAAAACCACGACCTCTCCCCTTTCTAGGAGACCAGTGTGACTGCACTTGTGTCCTTGGCTCAGAAACTATCAAGCTCTAATGTGATTGTTGCTATTTTTGTGTTGTTGTGGTGTAGAAAAACTGTGGTTGTTGTAGCTTCCCAACTATTGTCCCTAAAACAGAGTGAGATCTTTCTTACATTAGTGTCTCATAGGTTCACTATTGTCCTCTCTATCCGCCTAACTATCTTCATGAAGTTGGAAAACTTTTCATGTATTCTAAAACCTGACGATGTTTGTGACATCTTGGCATGTGAGTCCAGACCTCCTAGTATGCTCCTTCTCTATCTCCTCCATTTGTAGACAAAACCTCAACAACTCCACACACTTCACCTTGTAGTCATTATTAGATAATGATCCTTGACATAATTTCTCAAGTTGAGCCACATTCTCCTCTAGGTAAGACTCTAGAAAGTAATGACTCACAAACTCATGTTGAAACTCAACCCAACCTATCACTCCACCCGGCCTCTTCAATGGCCCACCAGTGCCCAGAAATACCCTTCAAGAGGTATATTGAATGCTTAAACTTATCCTCCTTGGTGATAATCAAGATTAGAAATGTCTTTTCCAACTCTCTCAACCACGTGTTTGCATCTATCTGGTCTATTTTTCCCACATACTTAGTGGCACCGACACACTTCATCCTCTCAAAGTTCTTCCCCAGACCATGTGACTCTGCATTTAAGGTAGTTGCTCCATGTGGAGATACGGGTTCCCTATCAAATAAATGTGTAATTGTTGCCATTAACTGCCCAAAAGTAGATTGGAAGGATGGGTCAGCTAGGGTTACAAGATTCAAAGGATGCAGGACTGGTTGTTCTGGCCCCATCTCAGGTACACTTTACATTATTACTCACCTCCTATGACCACCTCTAGATGCCACATAACTACTCTCAGCATGTTCTTCATGTTCTCAAGACATATCTGCATGACCATAATTTGTTGTTAGATATGTTGGATATATAAGAACGGATATAAAAACCAAGGTCCTATGTTCCTATAGACTCATCAAACCAAAATATTTGGTACCACTAAATGTGACAACCCGCCATGCTAAATGATATCACTCAAAACCAAAATACCTATCAAACCTAATTAAACATATTACAAAAAGGCGCATAAGTAAAACCAAATAAAAATCTAAACACTTTCAAAGAAACAATTACACAAAGGTCCAACTCCATATATATATTCATACCAGGTAACTTTACATGAGTTTGGTGGGATCAATCACAACAAGTTTACAAAAGGTATCTTGCTAAATATTTCCAATATTTACAATACGCATGATATACAACCAAAAACTTGAGTCAGTATACATCATATACAAATCCACCTGCCTAGACCTAAGAGTACAATGATGGATCTAGGATGCTAACCAAGACCACACCAACCTCTCAGCTCTACTAATCTTCAAAATGAGGTTCCTCACTACCAAAGGTTTGAGTGCATTGTTGGTCACCTAAAATATGTGGAAAATGACTGGGTGAGACCACAAGTTCCAGAGATATGATACAACAACTAATAATGTTTGTTACTTACAAGTAGCTATGTAATTAGATCTGTTAAAGAAGATGACACAATGGTTGAATAACTAATAATAGTCTATAAAATGATAAAATATAGTATAGGTAAATGTGTAAAGATATGAATCACATATGATACTAGTAAAAATAGAAAAGTAGTCATCATCATATGATGCCATTCACCAAATAACCCTAATAGATATACTACACGACTGAATTACATATTTTATTAAGCCATGGGTGGTTTGAGGCATACCACTCAAACTACTAATTGGCCACACAAAGTTGCAACATCCTCATATAAGATCTTAGGATGACTTAAATACTAAAGGTCTCTTCCCCTCGATTAGCAATGGACCAACCTACCAATAGGGGTACAACGGCCATTACACTAAAAGCCTAGTTTGTCTTGAGTACATAGGTAACAAAACCAAAAACTAGGGTATAAACCCTCAAATCTGAGTTACCACTCTCTATCACAAAATCTAGACACAGTCTCAACCACTCTCTATAACTTTGATAAATGGATGGGGGAGATAAACCCTCTTCACATGTGCATATATATACTCAATAGTATATGATTTTGATCTCCTTCTCATGATCAAAATTACTAGAGGGATTACTTGTTGTACTGTCTAGCATGTTGTGACATTGATATAGTTCTATGATCATAGGGAACTACATGATTTGGATTACACTTAATTAATTATGCCAATTATATATTTTTTGACATCATAAACCAAGTTACATTCACAAACCTACAAGTATTAATGAAATAAATCAAATATTACAACTTCTAAATATGTAACACATACTAGATAGCTTAAAGTTACTCAGTGATGGTATACCTAACCATCCTTGGTCATAAAGTGGACCAAACCATTATTTAGATCACATGAATGCCCAATATTGTTATTAAGACCATAACATGTATATCTCCTCTTAGGAATCCTATTGTCATCTGAAAATTTTCAGGTAGCTTTAAGATGTAAACATTGTACAATCCAAAATTAAGCTTAAAACTCCAACATATGTAAAAGCTATGCTATTTTCAAGATTCAGATATAGAAAGACTAAAATCTAGCATAGAAGAGCTATCGTTCTATTAGGATTTCGTCCAACCAAAAGTTTAGTGGTATAAATCCTGGGGAAATTTCAAAATCATTATAGAACTTTCCCCAAATAGGAAGGGAAAATGTATATAAGTCTATTTCTCATATTATGGTACAAGCACACCATAAAAATGACACTTATAGGAATGTTTACACATGTATTTTGAATTTCAATCCATACATGTTTAAGAAGGGTATTTAATTCATAGAATAAAATATATTTCAAGACTAAAGAATATGTGGAAATTCATATCTCTGTCTTACTTACATGAAACAATCCATAGAAGATCACTTTTTAGAAAGAAAAAAAGGGATTTTAGAGCAAGATTAGTGTTATGCATATAACAAGTAGGCAAGAAATGCATCTAGAGTTATATCTTTCACCTTAAGTGTGAATAAAAACATTCATACATCAAGGAACCATGAAAAAGAGCAGCAAAAAGATTCAATCTTTATCCTCTAAAGTATCAAAGAACACGGTGTATCTAGAGCAAAGAGAGAAGATAGGAGGGTTCTTCAACTACATGCACAAGTTTTCAGCTTGTAGCACCATGAATTTTGGCCATGCTAGAGGGGAGAAGGCAGAAACAATAAGAAAAAGGGTTAGGAGAGAAGATCATACATATATGGATCAAGAAACTAGGCTAGAAGGATTAGGTCTGTCTAAGGGGAGCTAGATCTAAGACATGCACCAAATGCATCCACGGTCTTGTAAGATTTTGTCTGTAAGAGGCCTTCCTGTTGTCCACTGATGACTCCTTATAGGTATCTAGCAGCAATAAGGAGTTGGACCATTTGTTATATGGTAGTGGGGAGGGATATTCATATGTAGGATGGAAGAGAGATAAAGTCAAAGTGTCTAAAGCAATATTTCCAATGATTAAAATCACCAGTATTCTCATTGGTTTGTGTGTCTAGAAGCTCCATTGTTGATAACCAGCAAAAACTTGAACTTTCATTTATTGACACCACCTATAACTTCTATTGGTTGATGACTACCCAGAACATCCGTCATTTTATGACCATCCAAAACTTCTATTGGTTTACAACCACCTAAAATTTTCATTGGTTTACCGCCCAGAACTTCCACCATTTAATGACCACCCAGAAATTTTATCGGTATACTACCACCCAAAACTTGCATCAGCTTACAACCACCTAAAACTTTCATCATTTGACATCCACTCAGAACTTCCTTTGGTTTATGAGAAACCAAAAACTCTATTGGTTTACAACCACCCAAAAACTTAGTTATAAATGCTCAAATGTACATAAAATTTTAAAACTAGAGCAAACGAGTCTGATTTGGCTCAAATTTGAAATGTAGTTTCATCAACTACTATTATAACATAATCTTAAGTTTAATTAGGAAATTTAGCACCTAATTAAGACAAATAAACATGTTTATGAGTTAAGCTAGGTCATGGACCTTACAATCATTTAGCACAACCCCTTGGCATGCATCGTCCCCATATGAGGGGAAGACCCTATTACGAATCCATCCAAAGAAATAATCATGAGAGGACAAGCCATGGTATCCAAACGTTCATAACGAAGAAATCCTTGAAAAGTGGTAAGTGGAGTATGATATATTCATCATCATTGTTGGTGAACTAGCATCAAGCAAGATGTGAAACTAGTTAGTGGAGTGTCACGTGGGTGGAGGGGGCAAGGGTTCTACAATAGGTGTATGACCTATTGTGTCTACAAGATCAAAGGAGTCAAATTTCTCTTGCCGCTCTAAAAGAGGGATAGGTGATGCATCTTCTAACAATGGAGAACATGATCAAGTCAATGCACAAAGCTTCCATGGAGATCATCGTGCTCATCCCTCAGGAGTGAACTTGAAGTTGTCTTGGATTATGTAATTGTAGAAACCTTAGTGATTGGGATCTCATATTTCTATCCATCTGATTGGTGGAGATCAATTTGGTATGGTGTCCCTCTTTGCTTGAGCCAAACAAAGGATCCCTGAAGCATCTGAACTATGAGGACTCCGGACAAAGGCCCCTTTGAAGGTCATGAATGAGTTGAATATCTAATTCTTGGCATCCAAGGAGTGGGACATTGTCTAGGACTATCCATCACCATTCTATTGCCTCAATTAAGGTAGCATTGGACCACCTTCCAAGGTGTACGTTGGAGCTCCCTATATGGGGTGTGTCACTAGTGAGGACCTCATTCCATCTGGATTCTAAAAGGCAAAACACCATGGTGGCTGACCCATCGAATGACTACATCTAGCCATGTCACCTAGATTGTTGGAGCTGTCTTCGCACAGGTTGTTAACCATCCTAGGTTAGAAGCAACCAATAAGCAAGGATACCCTTTGTGAGAGAGTAAATTACCTTGTGACCTCTCAGGTGCAATTGGAGGGGGTGGGGGAAGAAGAGGTGATTGTCCAGGACCCTAGCCCTTGTTGAGCAACTGAGAGGTAGGAAGACACGGTGATCTCCCAAGGGGGGAGGTCGGAAAGACCAATTAGGGGTTGAACATGTGTGTACCTTATGACTGAAACAACCACAGGAGAAGCAACACCAAACGTTCTTGCATTGGCCCTTATAGTGACCAAATTTTATGGCGACGACGTTGAGCTATAGGACCTCTCGATGGACCACCTTATCGACCAGTTTCATGTGAGATGGAGTGGTTGGGTGGATTTATTTCGTGTGGCCCAACGGGTCACGCCTTCATTAAAGGCACTTTGTTTTGGGGCTCAGGCAGTCTAGCTCTGTGGCAAATGGCTCCCCGTTTTTATTGTAGTAGAATAGGATGTGGGTTGAGGAGGTTGGGACCTCCATGGGGGAGGTTACTCGAGCAGTAACCCATCCCAACAGAGGAACGGGGACATGGGGTGGCCGCTAGCTAGGATTGGAAGAGAGCTATAGGGTTTGGCCCAATAGTGTTATCAACAACACTCATCCATTAACATTAATATATTTTCTAGTAAGTGTTCTTTATTCTTTCAACCAGAAGGATGCTTGACATACGCAATCCTCCTTTAGATCTACCCTTGTTAGCATGCCTTATTTTGGGGTAGCCCTCTTTAAGAGATAGATCTAATAGCTCTAAAAGCCCTGAAGATACCATCATAGTTCTGACCGATCACTTTTTCTATGCCATCTTCAATGGAATTTGTACTCTGTGCAAGTTTTTAGCATGAAACATGACACGAATCCAGAGGAAAAGCCACACGAAAGATCAAGTAATAGGCATTTATCAGTGGGCCCGTGTGGTGCAACCCTATACCTCGAGCTAACGTTTCCTTTGTTTACTTTCCCGGGAACCGGAACTTAGGAATCTAGTTGTAGCTTGATCAACCTAGACAAGCTTGAATATATATAAGGTTAGAAGCTTTGCTGTCTCTTCGCGGGCTAAAAACTGTTTTTTCTCTGAGCAAAAAAGTATTTTGAATTCCGAACAGGTGAAACTGAGCTCGATACATACAATTGTTTGCATCGAGAAAGAGACACCGTATATGAGAATGACAACGACTTGGCACGGGAGAGACGGGAGATGGAATCCTCATAATTAAAAGCAGCATATGAGGCGGTAGCTTTTCCTCACTTTGGATGTCGTAAAACACACAAACTCGGGACTAACATGCGCACGCACCCTTTTGTCAACATTCCTAAGCAACCGAAGCAGCGTGCAAAGCACAGAGGGCATGTGGTTGTAGAGGTAAGGGAATAGGATACCTTATGGCAGTGTGGTTGGCAATGTTCTCTCTCACCCTCTCTCTTGTTACGCTCTCACTATCGGTTAGGCTGGAAAATGTGAAGGGGAAAGGAGAACGAACCCTTCCAGAACCAAAACGGTATATGCCGCGAAAAAGCCACTTGTTGTCCCTCCCTTTCAATCTCTTGGAACAAGTTGGGTGGTGTGGGTGTGAATTCCAGCTCTGCAACCTACAGCAAGTAGGCAAAACGGGACGTTGTCGCCGTCAATCCAGCCTGCGGAGAACAAACTTGACGGTGACGCCGGACTTCCCTTCTAGGTCCCCGTCCAAGTGTCCAACGTCATACATGCATTTCCCAATCAGCAGTTCAGTGCCCACCAATGCCACAAACACCAAGCAAACGCCCAACCTGGCGCGAACCAGTAGAACAGCGCCACTCATCTGAAGACACGGTTGTAGTAGTCTGCCTCTTGTCCAGATCAGATAAGGCTACCCCAGGACCCCAAAACTTGGCCACAGAACCGAAGGGCAAGGGATAAGGGGGGTACTTGCAGAGATAGAGCCTCTGTAACACGATGTCGTCTTATGGATCCAGATCAGAGATATATGCAGTAGGTGCATTGCATGCATGGATGAGAAGATATTTTATCTACTCCAGTGACACTGTGAAGCGTTTAGCGCGCATGATTGAGACTGCGCCACTCGTATAGCTTAGAGCAGACTTGACTAAGAGAAATGTTAGGTGGACACCATTTTGGAACCTAAAACAAAACTCCAATTAATCTCCACCACATGTTCCAAGATATAACAAATAAAATATGTATTTTATTTGTTATACCTTGTAATATGTGGTAGAGATTGTTTGAGATTCCAAAACGGGTCTGCATAGCAAACCTCTTTGAGTAATGCATGCCCATAGCAGTGGTGTGGTTGATTGTTATCACTGCTCACTACACTACAGCAGAGCCTCGGCCCTCCTAGTGGGGCTGGCTATTTAATGCCTTGTTGGGCATATCATTTACTCTGGGGTAGTGTGCCCAAGTTGATAGAAAGGAACAATACTTGCAAGGACAATTGGTCCTAGCAGAAATATCCTAACATCCATTTGCCTTCTTGCCAAAGCAGGGGCTGTCACAGCGGCCACATGATAACCCGAAATTAGGCAAAGGACAGGTGCACAACCAACCTAGCTTAGCGGCATTGTGGTTCAGGAATTAATTGTCGATCAGCATCTAGCTCTTCAAATTTCCTTCCCCTGGAGACATGCATCTAGCTCTTCAAATTTCCTTCCCCTCGAGACAATCTCCAAACTTGCCCAACATGTGAGGACTCTTAGAGAAAGGAGGACCTAACATCAAGGATAGGGCATACGTGTTTTCTCTACCACTTTCAGTGCTCCGTGAACTTTCCTTTGGAAACAAGAAAATCCTTTCGATTTATTCTTCCGAGTAATTGGGTAATGGTATATTTTCCTCTTGTTACAACATTTCAAGTTCGCTACAATATATCATATGTTATGTAGGACCCTTTCAAGGAATGTAATTGTTGAACCACCCAAATCTACGTGGTTGTTTGTATCATTTTGGTTTCCTCTTCCACACTTCTTCTATCCGAGCCTCTCCATCTTCTCCGACACAATGTACTAAGTGGCTACGAGTTCCACTTACAAATCAAACGTATCCTTGTTCTTACAAGTGATGCAAAAATGTTATTGGCCATACGTCAGAGTTCTACTTAGATGTGTTGATGGTTCAAGAGCACATGTTTACCAATGGAGCCATCTTTACATGACTGTAGGGTCCATGAACCAAATCATTAAAGAGATGTCATAAAAAGTGCATTGTTAATATTCATAAGCGATTTCCCTTACAAAGTTTATAACAGCAATTGCTGATAGATAGATTCCAATGTGTTTTAGATTTCCATGATAGCAGTTCTCGACTTGCTGCATTCGTTTGAGGAGAAGAAACCACTAGAGTAATCCAAGAAGGGATCTTTTAATATCACCAGCAAGTCGTTCAATTGGAATCACCAGTAGTCTAGGAAGATGAACATTAAAAGTAACATAAAAAAAATTCTACAGGACACGGATTCGTGTTCCAATGAAATTTCCTTTCAGGATAGACACAAATATGAAACTTCAGTCTACCATATTACGATGAACATCAAGAGACTATTGTTGATTAGCGTAAGATGAAACCTCTTTTAAGAATACCAACACAGATTGTACAAATGATTTCTAGTTGTTTCATGATTTCTAGCTGCCGACAACTCACCAAAAGGATAATCAATTCATGCAAAAATATATTAGCTACATAGTGAAATGAGTTGTATTGTTGATGAAGTACATGAGTATATATTGATATTACTAAGCTAAAAACAAATTTCTTTTCCGTATATCCATATGAGATGATAGTACAAAATCTTGCCAACAAAAAAAAGTTCATTGATAACAGTGATGATTATCAATGGGGATTGATGGTTAAGATGACTTTTATGTTTTCCAAACTATAGTGACCATCCACGTCTTGTTTTTGTGGCCCACCAACTGGAACCCTGTGGTTGTATTTCTATCAAGGCCTTAGTGACATAAAAACAAATCTAAAAAAGTGGCTTATTCGTTGCAATGGAAGGTACCAACTATTCGTGTAGAATAACTTCACTCAATATAGCAAACTTTCTTTTGTCCAATTTCGTTATCAAGAAATTCCCAACACATCATATAAAACAAGACTTCCTGATATCCATGACCCCCTCTACATGAGGATATCTCTCTCAATGTCGAACTTGTAGTTGGCATATAGAATAGAAGCTACTTAGTTTTGACAATGTCATTCCATTATCGAGAATAGTCTAGATTAGACTTAAAATACCATAAAATTCAATTGAGTTAGTTTCTCATGGGTCATTTGACCCACATCATGTTCATCTTGTTTTTTTTTTGGGGGGGGGGGGGTCCAATCATTCTTGATAAGAATTTTTTTCATCACACTAATAGTTACTTGCACTCTTAGACCTCTCTATTTTTCTTGCATATATGCATATAGTTACCCTTGTGTGAAATTTACCAATTATCAGAGTTAACTACCCAAATGAAATTACAAGAAGTGCATTTGGAGTGAATGCATTAGATCAAAACATGTGAAAAGGATAAATGGTAAATACCATAAGTTATGTTTGTTTATTCTATGTAGAAATTAACTCTTAAAATGAGATTTATCAAGAAATGATTAGCAATCTTACTTATGCAAACACCCCATGAAATGGCCAAAAAAGGCATCTCTCGGGAAAGATCCTTAGAGGAATATCCATGATTCCAAGTATCTCCAAGTTCATAAAGGATCGTCTAAGAGTAGAGGACTTTATTAGGGTATATACATAGACAATATATGTTCCCAAATTGATATGAGGAAACCTTTAATTTGTGGGCATAGTTTGAGATAGTCGAGAGAGAGAAAAACATATCACCATAAAAGATCATTGGTTCAAGAAAAAAGATCGACAAGCTTACTTTTAATTAGAACAACCAATCATAGAATTGAACCCATCATGCCAGTTACAAATAAATAGTGTCAATGGATCCCTATGTGCAACTCCATTGGTAGGATAGAAACAGATATTGTCTCTACATGATCTAGAATTTTGAAACTAATTCATTGTAGCATCTCACGAATTAGGAAATAGGATAGCTTGGAAAATGCATTACTCATAGTTATAAGAAATTATGACCATTAGATAGTGCTATAAGGTTTTGTAAATGACCATAAAAAACAAAACGCATAAAAATGTTTATCCCTTAGTGAACACATTTTCATTTGTACATAAAAGAAAATCAAGACCAATTGTAACAATAGCCAATCTTTTAGAGATGAATTTCAATATAAATTTCCATTAACAAATATGTATCAACTATTAGACAATAGCATCATCCTTGGCATCTAGAGTGGAAATACTTTATTAACCACAACCTACCCTAGTAACCAGTGTTATGGTTGTAGTTTTTTGTGTATTGGATGTGATTGAATCAGTAAGGCAGATCTGGTCTATAAAGAATTACCCTCATTCTGTCTCAAATGGGATGAATACAAAGGAAGATGGTTGAATTTGGATAATGCCAATGTAAGAGTATCTCACCTCTTTCAGAATACATCAACTATAGATAAGTTTTTTTGACAACACTAGATACATTGATGCTAAATATATATCAAGTAATTATGAAAATATAGGCATGAATTCCATTAGGTGTGGTACCTTATCTTCATTCTAATTTATCTATATTATTGTCAAAATCATATTTTAAATACAAGAATACCAAATGGGATAAGAATGTGTTTACTACCCAAAACATAGATAATTGCATGGAAATATTAAGTGAATGAAGAAATTCTAATATTGCTTAAGATGATGATTGTCTTGTCATTGCTTCTTCACTAATGTATTCCTATGATGGTTGTTTATCACTTAATGAACGAGTTTTTAATATTTAATTGTCTTAACTCGTTTCTCCCCTACAAGTATACGGGATTAATTATAGTAAAGGTCGTATCTACATATAACTAGGCTAGTTAGGTGTAAAAGTGTTAAGGTTCAACAATTTAGATCAGTTTACACAAGCTTGATCGGTTTAGTTAGACAAGTCACCAAAATTGAACTAAGCTAATTAACACAATTCCTTTGGATCATGATTAAAATTAGAATTAAGAATCTCAAGAATGAGATTTCACTTCCATATCACAACTTAGTAGAACAATGAAAATCTAACATACTAATTGAGCATACAAAAGAGGTTTGTGTCTCATACACCTCTCGGTGATATCAGACAGTTCTAACTCCACATAGCACTCCTGCATATGCTTTGTTTCAAACTACAAAGTTTGATTCCTCAACACATTCCCAGCCACTCCTGTGGTCAAAGAAGTGTTGCCAAGATCACATATACATAGTCCTAGATATATCTTCTTAGACTATATTAGAAGCATAAAACAAGTAAGTATGGAAAGTCAAACAAGCAAGTAAATTAGGCATAGATGCAATCTTATAATAGTATAAAGTAGCACTAAGATAGAAATTCATGTTCACATGAGTTATGAAATGGGAGTTACTCGCACATGCCCAAGAGCAGGGTTCTACTCGCACATATTGACAAAATCCAAGTACAAGTAATGAATCATGAAGAAAACCATGATTAGAGAAGATAAAGAACAAAGAAATCCATGGAAGAAGAGGAACAAGGAAAGAACTATGGCTAGAAGACAAAGTTTCATCCTTGCTACTACTAGTCTATAAACCTTCTCTTCTGAGGGGTTGGGACAGAAGATGGACGTCCTTGTTGCAGTCGGTGAAGAGAAATGGAGTAGAGAAGAGGTTCTCTCTCAAACAACCACTTTTTCTTCCCTATAATCACCCTCCTTCTTCTCTACTCTAAACTCTAGTCAAAAGTGAATCTAAGTGATGAGTGATAATTGTCCCAAAAGAATCCATCCATATTTTAAAAATGAGGGGTGATTTCTCTCAAAATTGTGTATAAATCGTTAGCAACATGGCATGTTTGTGAAACAACCCTTCGCCAAGGTTGTACAGGGTGAAGGTTGGTTGACACACTGTGTTGTTGCAAGTTGAGAATATATGGGCAAGTCTAGATTGAATGAACACAATGTGTGCATTTAAGACAAGCCTCTTTGCTACGTTATAGTGACTTTTGGGTTGAAGAGACATGATGTGTACATTTAGCTGACATGCCCTATTGATGCACATCAGGGCAAGAGTGCTTCTACTTGCAACTAACATGCCGTGTTGGATAAACCACATGGTGTTTTCTCTCATAAACTTCAAAAAAAGTCTTCAAAGTTGTATAATCTTTTGAAGAATCCAAATAAGGTTGAATTGTGATTCTATTAACCCCATTTTGTCATCAAAACTATTTTACTTGCAATTACAAACATGGAACAAGTAAATATAAAAGTAAAGTGTGAAATCTAATGTGATTAGAGGCAATTTGAGATAGAAAATGGATTGAACATGCATGCAAAAGTGGGCAAAATGTTAAATAAAATCATGCACATCAATGGCTATTTTTCTTATGCCAACCTACTCATACATGACATTCAACAAAAAGAATTGACATACCGCGTGTTCAAGGTGAAGTTATCTTTTTGGGTGAACACCATTTTACGCTATGTCATTAGTAGGGGAACCTTCTCAACCAAGACATTATACAATGGAAGAAATGCAATAAGTAAAGTTCGTCAACCTTTTCAGTTAGTAAAGAATCTTATTCATTTGGTGTCCTTGAGGAAAAAAACTATATTTATTGATGTCAAGGATTTAAGATCATACGATGAAGCTCAAGGTGGTCAAAAAACCCATCAAGACCAAGAGTCACCACATGGGAATTCCATTCCAAGTGAGGTACCAAACTATATGTAGCATTTTGTAGAGTAAAAAAAACTCACAAGCATGTGAATGAGATGAATGTTAACATTAACAAAAAAAATTGCAACTATGTACCATGATTTTTATTAGAAGACAAGGGGGTCTTTCAAAATTTCTACATACATATATAATCTTTAATTGTTGTCATAGTGAAATCATGTTAGGAACCATAATCATATAGAGTTCTCTATGACAATCATCATAATCATGATGAGTGCCACTACCAGTTCCTTATACCATCGTAAGCAAGTCATGATCCCTACCAAGATTAAGGGTGCCAACACCCAATTGAGTATGGAGAGACGAGGAAGCTAAACATGAGGTCATGAAAACTGCCTTGGTTTCATAATTGACTATTGGAATCTTGGAATCATGTTATGTCCAATACATATCGTCACTGCATCATGCCACGTCTAACTTACAAAACAACTATTCTAACTTACAAAACAACTAAGACTCGGGTTATTGTGTATAGTTGGCAAGCTCATCAAAATGTGGGAAATTTGTGAGAATTTGAGACTTAGCACAAAGGTAGGGCATGTAAGACTTTGAAGATTTATCTCACTTCATTTTTTAATGTATTTTGTCTTTTTCTCATGAATATGAAGTTTTTTTAGATGTGTGCTTTTCCAAGTGATATAGGGTTGGTTTGTACTCCATGTTCTTCTATTCTTACCTGCTACATCAAGATGCACTCTTACAAGTGATCTAGGGTTGGTTTCTACTTCATATTCTTCTAGACTATTGTTCCCAGCTACATCACTATACATCCTCACTAATGGAATAAAAATGAATTTCTAAGTATTTGTTGAATTACCAAGATTGATGTGGTCAAGCATTGCCATTTATTTATTTCCATTTTCATATTCTTCTCATCAATGAATCTAATATTCAATATAATCTATTCAATAGATCTATTTCGATGGTTCATGGTTTTGAATACAAAACACTTGTCATTGTTCAAGGATAATCACCATATGTGAGAATAAATGAGTCGTTGGATACACCATCTTTTTCTTTTCAAAAAGAACATTTTCCCATATGCATAATAACCAGGCACTTTGTAAAGACTAAAGAAGCTCCATGGAGTTGCCTTGATGAACCCTAAAGTTGTCCTATTGCATTATTGGATGTGAACATGGTATGTTTGGTTCAAATTGCTTAAAATTGTTCATGGCCCATTTGATTCCATGGGGACTTAAAGCCGCAAACTAACTTAAGGGGGTGGTAATCAATATTAGATCATAAAAAGAAGGTTGAACGGGCCATGCCATCGGTTATCAATTTGTGTTGTCAAATAAAGTCTCTTATTATGGAAACTCGAGTACTTTATTATCATGTCGCACCGATAAAGGAATGAATATCATAACTAAACTTACGACATAATATTTGGTTGTGACGCGCACTTCTCCAACATAATGAAATGGTCAATAAAATCAAAAATTGGAACAACATTAGAAGTTTGAGATGTAGGCCTTCAAACAAACTAATATAGAAACTTCATTCAAAATAAATTTGCACCTTTTGCACATAAAAACACAATATCATAGTCATGTAGCACAACCAACATGATCGAAGACTTTAACCAATTGTCAAACTGGAGTAATACTGCTCAAACGATTTGCAAACAGAATCAAACAATCAGACTCCTCAAAATGAAGCCACAGTTTTAGAAGTTTTATTCAATTATGCATATCGTTTCGTTTTAAGTACTTCTGGGTTTTAGTTTGCATATATCATCCATAGATCCTCGGAATGAGGCTACAAATTTGATTACAAAGTGGTTGTCGTGCCTACCACACAGCAGAAATGGAAGATCTATAAGCCATTAATGATAGAACTGGTATCTAATCTGACATGGGAGTTACTCTCACATGCCCAAGAATAGGGTTCTACTCACACATGGTGATAAAACATAGGTAAAAGTAATGAATCATGAAGCAAATCATGATTAGAGAAGAGAAAGAACAAAGAAATCCATGGAAGAAGAGGAGCAATGCAAGAACTCTGGCTATAAGACAAAGATTCACCCTTGCTACTACTTCTAATCTAGCAACCTTCTCTTCTGAGGGGTTGGGATGAGAATGGACGTCGTTGTTGCAGCCGGTGAAGAGAAATGGAGTAGAGAAGAGGTTCTCTCTCAAGCAATGACTTCTTCCCTAAATCACCCTCCTTCTTCTCTACTCTCAACTCTGGTCGAAAGTAGATCCAAATGACGAGTGATAACCGTCCCAAAAGAGTTCATTCATATTTAAAAATGAGGGATGGTTTCTATCAAAATTGTATAGAAATTGTCAGTGAAATGGCGTGTTTGTGAAATGACCCTTCTTGTACGGGGTGATGGTTGGTCCACAGGTCGTGTTGCTACAATTTAAGAATATTTGGGCAAGTCTGGATTGAATGAGCACATCGTGTGCATTTAAGACATGCCTTGTTGCTACATTACAGCGACTTCTGGGTTGAAGAGACATGACATGTATATTTAGCTGACACATCCTACATATGCACATCAGGGCGAGAGTGTGTCTGCTTGCAACGAACACAACGTGTTGGATAAACCACGCTACGTGTTTCTATTAAAAACTTTAGAAAAAGTCTTCAAAGTTGTACAATCTTTTGGAAAATCCAAATAAGGTCGAATTGTGATTCAATTAACCCCATTTTGTCATCAAAATTGTTATATCTATGATTACAGACATGGAACAAGTAAATATAAAAGTAAAGTGGGAAATCTAATGTGATTAGAGGCAATTTGAGACAGAAAATGGACTGAACATGCATGCAAAAGTGGGCAAAAAGGCTATATAAATCATGCACATCAATGGCTATTTTTCTTATTCCATCCTACTCATTATATGACATTCAACAAAAAGAATTGACATACCACATGTTCAAGGTGAAGTTATGTTTTAGGGTGAACACCATATTACACTATGTAGTTAGTAGGGGAACCTTCTCAACCAAGACATTATACAGTGGAAGAGATACAATAAGCAAAGTCCATCGACCTTTTCAGTTAGTAAAGAATCTTATTCATTTTGTGTCCTTGACGAAAAAGCTATATTTATTGATGTCAAGGATTTAAGATCATACGATGAAGCTCAAGGTGGTCGAGAAACCCATCAAGACAGAGAGTCACCACATGGGTATTCCATTTCGGGTGAGGTACCAAACTATATGTAGCATTTTGTAGAGTAATAAAACTCACAAGCATGTTAATGCAATGATTGTTAACATTAACAAAAAAAACTACAACTATGTACCATGATTTTAATTAGAAGACAAGGGGGTCTTTCAAAATTTATAAATACATATATAATCTTTAATTGTTATCATACTGAAATCATGGTAAGCACCATAGTCATATGGACATAGTGAAATATGTTCAAGATAAGGTGCTAGAAGTTCTCTATGACAATCATCATAATCATGACAAGTGCCACTACCAGTGCCTAATACCATCGTAAGCAAGTCATGATCCCTATCAAGATTGAGGGGGTGCCAACACCCAATTGAGTATGGAGAGACGAGGAAGCTAAACATGTGGTCATGAAAATGTCTTCGTTTCATAATTGACTATTGGAATCTTGGAATCATGTTATGTCCCATGCATATCGTCATTACGTCATGCCACATCTAACTTACAAAACAACCATGACTCTGGTTATTGTGTATAGTTGGCAAGCTCGTCAAAATGTGGGAAATGGGTGAGAATTTGAGACTTGGCACAAAGGGTAGTGCATGTAAGACTTTTAGGATTTATCTCACTTCCTTCTTGAATGTATTTTGTCTTTTTCTCATGAAGGTATGAAGTTCTCTTAGATGTGTACTTTTGCAAGTGATCTAGGGTTGCTTTCTACTTCATGGTCTTCTATTATTACTGGCTATATCGACATGTACTCTTAGAAGTGATCTAGAGTTGGTTTCTACTTCATGTTCTTCTAGACTATTGTTACCAGCTACATCACTACTACAATCAATCATCTTCACTTATGGACTTTTAATGAATTTCCAAGCATTTGTTGAACTATCAAGATTGATGTGGTCAAGCATTGCCATTTATTGATGTCCATTTTCATATTCTTCTCATCAATGAATCTAAAAGTCAACATAATGTATTCACTAAGTCTACTTCAATGATTCATGGTTTCGAATGCAAAACACTAGTCATTGTTCAAGGATAATCACCATATGTGATAACAAATGAGTCTTTGGATACAACATCTTTTTCTTTTCAAAAAGAGCCTTTTCTCATATGCATAATAACCAGGCACTTTGTAAAGAGTAAAGAAGCTCCATTGAGTTGCCCTAATGAACCCTAAAGTTGTCCTATTGCATTATTAGATGTGAACTTGATATGTTGGTTCAATATGGCTTAAAATTGTTCGTGGCCCATTTGATTGAATGGGGACTTAAAGCCGCAAATTGACTCAAGGGGGTAGTAAAGAAGGTTGAACGGGCCATGCCATCAGTTATCAATTTGTGTTGTCAAATAAAAAATCTCTTATTATTGAAACTCAAGTACTTTATTATCGCACCGATAGAGGAATGGATATCATAACTAAACTTGCAACAGAATATTTTGTTGTGACGCACGCTTCTCCAGCATAATGAAATGGTCAATCAAATCAGAAAGTGGGAGAATATCAGAAGTTCAAGATGTAGGTATCCAAACAAACTGGTATAGCAAACTTCATTCAAAAAAAAAATTATGCAGCTTTTGCAACTAAACAACACAATATCATGCTCACGTAGCATAACCAATATGATCGAAGACTTTAACCAATTGTCAAACTGGAGCAATACTGCTCGAACGATTTGCAAACAAAATCAAACAATCAGACTCCTCAAAATGAAGCCACGGTTTTGGAAGTTTTATTCAATTGTGCATATCATCCGTTTTAAATACTTCTGGGTTTTAGTTTGCATATAGCATCCATAGGTCCTCGGAAGTCGGAATGAGGCTACAAATCTGATTACAAAGTGGTTGCCGTGCTTACCGCACAGAAGAAACGGAAGATCTATTAGCCATTAATGAAAGAACTGGTATTTAATTGACGAATGAACAGAGATTTTATTGCAAAATGCAGTGGCAGGTAAACGGACAGCTTTACTACGTAGCAGACACGACTACAAGTGTAGAACTTAACAAGTTGTTAGTTGGACCCCGCTCGGAGCAAATACAATGGACTCGGTCCAAAACCGGAGATTGGTAGATGAACCCTGCAGCCACTAAGGCTAGTCTACGTGCAACATGCTAAATTCCAATTTTCCCACCGACAACACCATTACAGTGTTTAGCTGTCTTGCCCCCAATTCTGTCCATGCCTGAATTAGTCGGGCCACGTAGAAAAGAAAAAATGACTCTTCTCTATAAGCACAGTCATCTGGAAAGAGAAGCATAAATACAGCTAACAATCATTTTCAAGAATTATCCTCCAGAACTCTGCCATAACCACTGGATCCTATAAGTGGCCCACGTGCTTATCCAAGAACGCCCTGGCCAGATTGCTGAAGCTCACGCTCACGTTCCCAGCAGCGGCATACCTTGTTATGATTTCAACCACGTCTGGCTTCAGGATCTCCTTTTTAGTAGACGGGTTGCAAAGGTAGTACAAAGAAGCAAGAGCATAATTTACCTGCAATGCGATTTTTCGCCAAATAATTAAGAGACTCAGAATTGAAGCCTATAAGATATCAATTTCAAGAATCAAACATGCAGAACCACAATCTAAAGAAAAACTTCCAAGACAAAATGTTGAGCAAACATGCAAGTAACCAAGCAGAGATAAACTGAGTTTGGTGAGACCAAATAACCGATTACGGTCCTACGGGCTGGGACAGTCAGTAGTGTCTGGGCCCAAATAACCGATTACCTTTCTCTACAGTGAAAGCCCAATAATCTCATCATCCTAATCACTTCAAGCCCACTAGCCCAGTGAGATAGTTGTTCCAAATTCAGCTTCAAACCAATTTTAAGTTACGTGCCAGGGTCCTGGCAGGTCTCATTGGAAGCACAAGCACAGACACGATATTTCCTACGAATTACGACCCACTGGGGTCAAACTCTTACACAGTTCACAAAGGTTTCAATTCCTACATCATGCTCAGTATGCTTTTATACCGTTGCTTATGCTTTGTACCCTTCTTAAGAGGCACCAAAACATAAAAATCTTAAAATACAGAGGAATGATAAATTAAGCTGCGATTTTTCGTATAAAAACCAAGAGAACATAGAGAATCATGGTCCTATACTCAGCAGCTCCCTAAATCAAGACAACTGTCAACTTCCAGAGAAAAAAATGTTCTCAAAATCCACATACACAAACACCTCCGATGGCCTCAAACGTGTTGTAAACACTGCAGCTATGACCATAAGGTATAGTTTGGATGAAGTCTTCTGAAATCCCGGTAATCAATGTGTAACTTAACAGGCCATCCTATGATGTGCAGCATTGACGACTACAGTTTTGTGAACGATCTAACAGAAAATGTGAATTTTAATAATCCCGCCAAAATTTTAAGTACTTAGAACTGCCACAAAGCTCCCTGTTTGATCTTCCTTCCGCCCGTGCCATCATTATCAGATGGACCGGAAAGCAAGCTGTCTACAGCTCGCTCTACCTGCTACCTAAAAAATCAGTACAAGATTACCGGAATTCGTAAATGTGGCGGCCAAACTAGGCCTAAGTATATTCTTCATCCATTTGGTGTAGTTGGCACGTGTAGGGGTATAAACCCACATAATCAAGAACCAAGCCCACAACATACCCATAGTGACCTAGAGTGGGTAATGTTACTGTGAACATATAGAAAATACAATCAACAATTTGTTGCTAAAGCTAGCACGATATTGTTAAATGCAGATTGTTAAAATTGTACTGCCAAAGTAGAAATACAATCAGTAATAGATGGGAAGATTAAATCGGATCACAAATTGCAAACACGCAGTCCATGCGGTGACTATTGAATTACTGTTTTGGTTTTAGATTTATGTTACTTATCATTTTGCAGTTAGAATTAAATTTGGATTAGATTAGATGACGAAAATTAAGCCATTACATTGATTAGAGATTTAGAATGAAGTATAAATGCATTTACATATAGAGGGTGTATCAGTATATTCGGGTAAAGATACATCTATACAGGTCTGCATGTACGAAACATTTACCTGTGACAGGTTTTAAAAGGTACCGGTTTGTGCATATGCCTAGAATATGTTTAAAGCCCTATACGGAGGAACAAGGATACATACAACAAACAAGAGAGGACGTTGTCTTCGTATCAACTTCGGCAAACATCGAAGTGGAAGTTTGAAGAAAACGCAAGGAAACTTTGAGGGTTGTGGACTAACATTTCAATACAAAATAAGCTAAAGTTAGTGAGATTGTGAGGGGAATTTGGCATAAAACATCAAATTTTGTTAAACACATAATCCATCTATAATGTTCTACATGAAATGTTTAGAACCTGTTAGAATATTAGCCTAATTAGTTAATAGGTTAATTAATCTATTGCGTACATGGCCTATTAGCCCATGGCCCATTAGGGTTGAGTCCGCTTCCTTGTGCTTCCTTGTAATTGCCTCCTCTCCTATATATATAGGGTAGGGGTATACACATCAATACAACATAACAATAACAACGAATGCAGATCTATCTGTCTGTCGTCACTTTCCCCGAGATCTAATTGTCACACAGCTTCTTACACAATCGTCGCCATTGAAGCAGCCACGCCAACGTCCACCTTCTGTTGTAGTAATCATCTCCAGCAACTGCCACCGTCTCCATCACCTTTTGCCCAGTAGATGTCCGTCCATCACTCCACCTCTACACCACTTCTCGGGATCTTGGACGACGCTATTTCCTATCCAGTTCGGGTTGTGGTCAAGCAATGAGTCACCACTTTTCATGATCAAAGGAGTACAAAAGACGGCGCCAATTCCCCTTGACCCATGATGCTAGTTCCCGAGGTACTTTGTTTCCTCGAAGGCGCTAATTCCCATCAGATCGTGCTTCAACGACATCCTACATGGCGTGTTGGCCAACCAACACGGCGTGTAGCAGTCCAAAATTCGCCTGGCGACATAAAGATTCATCCAGATCGCAAGTCACACGACGTGTTGACATCCAAAACAGCGTGTCAACAAGAGTATGTCATCTTCCAGTTCCCCCAGATCGCAAGCCACACAGCGTGTTGACATCCAACATAGCGTGATTGTCAACAGAAGTCTGGTTTACGCCTCCGATCCTACACCGCGTGTAGGATCCCCACACGGCGTTTGCAAGGAGTCGGTCACTTTCGAGTGAAGTAGCTACATGGCGTGTCCAGATACAAACACGACGTGTCATTGGGAGTCTGTCTTTCAATCCGGACAAGTTACACGGTGTATCCAGATACAAACACAGTGTGTTTGAAGCAATCTGTACACTTCCAGTTCCAGTTATAACGTCCACTAAAGGTCTATCTTTCCTCCAATACTTGGTGACAATCAAATCTTGTTAATTTTTGACCTAGCTAAAAAAACAGGCCAAGAAAAGATCCATTTCATTTCTCCATCCGGATCTTATAAACAGGTTGTTTTGCATATAAATTTTGGTTATTGATTTCCTACCGAGGGTCATTCTGGTAGTGCCACTTCTTTTCCTACCGAGTACTATTCTGGTAGTGTTCCTCCTCTTTCTACCAAGTTTCCATTCTGGTAGTATTTCGATTTTGTTCTTCTCGACATACTACACCTCTCATTTTACCTTTCCAACCCTCTCATCCATCATGTGTGCGTCTTCCATGTGCGGGGGTCATATTTTCCTTTTCCACACCATCTACTCACTCTCGATTGAGGGGGGAAAGAGAGAGAGAGCATGAGGAGAACATAGGAGAGAGGATATAAGGAGAGAGATAAAGAGAAGAGATGAGATGAGATGATATTCCAAGATATCTTTATGGAGCTTTATGTTCTTCAACACATCTGTTCACCACTTTCAGGAGCTTTGAAGGATCTCCATTAAAGCATTGACACCAAGCTTCTCGCGTTCGTACCACATTATGTACGTCAGGACAAGAGTTGTTGCGGCTAATTTCGGCCTCTTGTCCCTTTGGTGTTAATGACGTTCCAGTTGACCATCCATGATGTGTTCTCTTAAGACAGGGCAAGAGTTGTTGTGGTAAATTCCGGCCTCTTGTTCTCTCCAGTGTTAATGGTGTTCCAGATGGTTGCTTCTTCATCTCTGAAGCTCGTCATCTTCAAGCATGTACAAATTTTGTATTTACAAGGATTCATCCAGAGTGGTCTTCACCGAGCTACTTCGTTACTGTTACATTATATATTTCCTATTTTACATAACCTATTATTTGTTTTGTAATTTCTCTTTTATATGTGGACCTCTCTGTAATTCTCTCAGTATTATATATATATGAGGGTACACACATTGTGCAACCCTGAGCTTTCTAAAAACACTGACTCTGTCACATGGTACCAGAGCAGGTCGAAACCTAGCCGCCTTTCCCTCCCTCCCTTCCCTCTCTCTCTCTTCTTCCTCTCCACCGCCGCCCCCCCCCAGCCCCGCCGCGCCGCAGCCCCCCCCCCTCCCCTCCTATCGGCCCGCGCCCGTGCGTGCGGCGCAGCAGCAACCGCCGGCTGCTCTGCTGGCCGCCGCCGCCCACGTAGGGGCTGCCAACAACTTGCTCGCCGCTTGTGGTTCCATCTAGCCTCCTGGCTTGGTGTGCCGCTAGTGATTGAGCAACTTCACCCTTTTTTGGTCGTTGTTCGCACAGCAGGCGCACTGTCGGGTGGCCGTCTTCTACGGGACCACTGAGCCGCCTGTAGATCTGGCCTAGTTCTGTCTTCAGGGGGAGATCAGCGTGTTGTTCGTCTGAGGGACAGCTTTCGGTTCGTGTTCGTCTGTGCCTGCCTGCCCATGTAGGCTTCGGCCTCCGGGTTTCCTGCTACGCTTAGGCGTAGTTTGTATGTGAGAAGTCCGAGGTGATTTGTTTGTGTCTGCTTCTGCCTGTCTGACGGCTTAGTCCGTCTCCTGCATGTACTTGTCTGCCTGTGCCTGCCTTTCTGCCTGTCCTCATGGCGTCTTCTGGGGATGACTTCGGGAGAGACTCCCGCCGTCAAGTGACTACTGTGAAACTTGACGGGCCCAATTACCAGCTGTGGGTGTGCTCCTTTGTGATATATGCCAAATCACAAGGGAAGTATTCTCATCTGATCCGCACTGGTCCGCCTCAGCCTGCAGCGGATGCGGTTGAAAAGGACATCAAAGTGTTTGATGATTGGGTCCGTGAAGACTCGACTGTGATGACATGGATTCTCAACAGCGCCGTTGAGAAGATCAGTGTTACTTTGCTTCGGCTACCAACGGCGAAGCAGATGTGGGATCAACTCGCCAGTACCTACTCTCACAGTCAGAATCCCAAGAAAGTCTTTGACATAACCAAGCAACTGGGGCGACTCCAATTCACGGGATCTGACATCTCTGACTACTTCTCCACCTTCACCGGCCTGTGGGGTGAGTTGGAGACTTACCACCCGCTGTCTACTGATCTGGTGACTATGCAGAAACAACGGGCAGAACTACAGCTGATCCAGTTTCTGAGTGGCTTGTCAGAGTCCTATGCTGGCGTTGTGGATCAGATCTTGGCGAGTGATCCACTTCCTACCTTGCAGAGTGCCTACAAGCGCCTCCAGCGCCTTCCGTCATCGACACCGCCTCCTCCTACTGAGTCTAGAGATTCTACTGCCCTGGCTGCTTGGGCCGGGCGTGGTCGTGGTCGTGGCCGTAGACGTTCCACTGATGGCCGTCCTCCCCTGGGTGCTGGACGGGGACGTGGCCCTGGTGCTAGACGAGGAGCCCCTCCTGCTGCCCCACCTCCTGCTGCTACGCGTCCTCAGCAAGGACAGCGCGTGTGTACCTTCTGTGGCCGGTCTAACCATATTGAAGAAAAATGCTAGGAAAAGTATGGTAAACCGGCTTGGGCCAATGTTGTTGCAGATTCATCTTCTACTGCTTCTGAGGGTGTTACTCCGACGCCTGGACCAGAGACTGCGGGAGCGACCGCAGACTACATTCGTGCTGAGGTGGAACGCCTTCTTCTTGAGCGTGTTGGCTCTTCGACTCCTGCTTCTACTAGTGGAGCACATGCTGCGTACTCTGGTTATGATACTACATTCCTGAGTTCCTCCTCACCTTCTACTTCTGGTAATACAAAATGGGTGATAGATTCTGGTGCATCTGCACATATCTCTGGCAATAGATCTTTGTTTAAATCTTTATCTAAACCTGCCTGTAACTCATCTGTTATGCTTGTTGATGGTTCGAAGTCTTCGGTTTTTGGAGTAGGCGACATTATGTCTCAGTTTTGGCTTAAGTCTGCCTTATATGTGCCTCGATTTCCTCTGAACTTATTATCAGTCAGCAAAATTTTACGAAATTTAAAATGTAGCCTGACATTTGTTCCTGGTTCATGTGTCTTTCAGGACCTTCACACGAGGACGAAGATTGGTGGGGGGTATGAAGGTGTTGATGGGCTATATTACTTGGACCAGTTACCGAGATCAGAGAAAGCTGCTGTGGTATCTGCTTTATCGGCTTCTGTTTCTGCACTACAGTGGCACTACAGGCTGGGACATCCATCGTCAGAGAAACTGCATCATTTAGTTTCTGATATTGGCAGTTGTAGTTTTCAGTGTGAATCTTGTCAGCTGGGAAAACAAACTTGTACTGTGTATCCTAGACGTAGTACTGTGAGCAGTAAAAACATTTTTGATTTGGTTCACTCTGATGTATGGGGTCCATGCCATGTACCAAGTTTATCTGATTACATGTATTTCATTCTATTTATTGATGATTTTTCTAGGACTACTTGGTTGTTTCTATTAAAAAGTAGGTCCGAAGTGTTGTCTACTATCAAGTATTTCTTTGCTGAAATAAAAACGCAGTTTGGTTTGCCTGTTAAAGTTTTCTGCACCGATAATGCTTTAGAATTTGTTAAGCAAGAAGTGGCGGTTTTCTGTAAATCTGTTGGTACGCTACACCAGACTTCTTGTGCCTATACCCCACAACAAAATGGTGTCGCTGAGCGGAAAAATAGACACTTATTAGAAGTTACCAGGATGATCATGATGCATTCTCATGTGCCTCGCTCCTATTGGCCTGAGGCTATTTCAACTGCGTGTTTTCTGATTAATAGAATGCCATCGTCTGTTATTGGAAATAAGATTCCTATACAGGTTCTGCACCCTGAGACTTCTTTGTTTGTTGTGCGTCCTAGAATTTTTGGTTGTACCTGCTTTGTCAGATTACTTGGACCTACTTCTGATAAGTTGTCTCCTCGAGCTGCTAAATGTATTTTTGTGGGCTATTCTAGAACTCAAAAGGGTTACAGGTGTTATAATCCCAGTATAAGGAAATGGTTCACTAGTAGTGATGTTGTCTTTTTTGAAGATACACCGTATTACTCATCAGTTGGGGACAACTTGCAGACAGACATTCTTGCCCCTCCTTTGCCTGTTATTTCTGACTGTGCCTGATATTTCTGACATTGTGCATACTAAAACTCCAGATCCTCCTCTTATTGTTTATCAGCGCAGGAATAGAGCACCTTCTACACAAGTACCTCCCCAAGACAACCAATCTTCTCCAGAAGGTTCTGCTGCACCAGAGGTACATTCTGACCTTGACATTCCTATTGCACTCAGAAAGGGTTCTCGTTCCTACACTTATCATAGCATTGCTCAGTTTGTGTCTACTGCTCATCTAAATACTCAATCTAGCAATTTTGTATATGCTTTATCTGTTGTGGCTGTACCTAAGAATGTTCAGGATGCATTGAAAAGTTCTGCTTGGACATCTGCTATGAAAGACGAAATGATTGCTCTTTCTGACCGGGACACTTGGGAGCTGGTGGATCCACCTCCTCAGTGTAAGCTTGTGGGCTGCAGGTGGGTATATGTCGTAAAGTATCAACCTGATGGTACGGTTAAGAGGTTGAAAGCACGGTTGGTTGCTAAGGGCTATACTCAGACATATGACATTGATTATTTTGAGACCTTTTCTCCTGTTGCTCGCCTTAACGCTGTCAGGATTCTCCTATCTGTTGTTGTGAATCTGAACTGGCCTCTTCTGCAGCTCGATGTCAAAAATGCTTTTCTGTATGGTGACTTGCAGGAAGAGGTGTATATGGAGCAACCTCCTGGGTTTGTTGCTCAGGGGGAGTCTCACAAAGTATGTAGGCTTAAGAAGACTATCTATGGGCTCAAGCAGAGTCCTCGTGCCTGGTTTGATAAGCTGAGCAGGATCATGATGGATTTTGGTTTTCTGAGGTCACAGGTTGACCACTCTGTGTTTACAAAAAAGACTTCAGCAGGTATTATTGTTCTGATTGTATATGTTGATGACATTATTATTTCTGGCAGCGACACTTGTAGATCTGGCCTAGTTCCGTCTTCAGAGGGAGATCAGCGTGTTGTTCGTCTGAGGGACAGCTTTCGGTTCGTGTTCGTCTGTGCCTGCCTGCCCATGTAGGCTTCGGCCTCCGGGTTTCCTGCTACGCTTAGGCGTAGTTTGTATGTGAGAAGTCCGAGGTGATTTGTTTGTGTCTGCTTCTGCCTGTCTGACGGCTTAGTCCGTCTCCTGCATGTACTTGTCTGCTTGTGCCTGCCTTTCTGCCTGTCCTCATGGCGTCTTCTGGGGATGACTTCAGGAGAGACTCCCGCCGTCAAGTGACTACTGTGAAACTTGACGGGCCCAATTACCAGCTGTGGGTGTGCTCCTTTGTGATATATGCCAAATCACAAGGGAAGTATTCTCATCTGATCTGCACTGGTCCGCCTCAGCCTGCAGCGGATGCGGTTGAAAAGGACATCAAAGTGTTTGATGATTGGGTCCGTGAAGACTCGACTGTGATGACATGGATTCTCAACAGCGCCGTTGAGAAGATCAGTGTTACTTTGCTTCGGCTACCAACGGCGAAGCAGATGTGGGATCAACTCGCCAGTACCTACTCTCACAGTCAGAATCCCAAGAAAGTCTTTGACATAACCAAGCAACTGGGGCGACTCCAATTCACGGGATCTGACATCTCTGACTACTTCTCCACCTTCACCGGCCTGTGGGGTGAGTTGGAGACTTACCACCCGCTGTCTACTGATCTGGTGACTATGCAGAAACAACGGGCAGAACTACAGCTGATCCAGTTTCTGAGTGGCTTGTCAGAGTCCTATGCTGGCGTTGTGGATCAGATCTTGGCGAGTGATCCACTTCCTACCTTGCAGAGTGCCTACAAGCGCCTCCAGCGCCTTCCGTCATCGACACCGCCTCCTCCTACTGAGTCTAGAGATTCTACTGCCCTGGCTGCTTGGGCCGGGCGTGGTCGTGGTCGTGGCCGTGGACGTTCCACTGATGGCCGTCCTCCCCTGGGTGCTGGACGGGGACGTGGCCCTGGTGCTAGACGAGGAGCCCCTCCTGCTGCCCCACCTCCTGCTGCTACGCGTCCTCAGCAAGGACAGCGCGTGTGTACCTTCTGTGGCCGGTCTAACCATATTGAAGAAAAATGCTAGGAAAAGTATGGTAAACCGGCTTGGGCCAATGCTGCTGCAGATTCATCTTCTACTGCTTCTGAGGGTGTTACTCCGACGCCTGGACCAGAGACTGCGGGAGCGACCGCAGACTACATTCGTGCTGAGGTGGAACGCCTTCTTCTTGAGCGTGTTGGCTCTTCGACTCCTGCTTCTACTAGTGGAGCACATGTTGCGTACTCTGGTTATGATACTACATTCCTGAGTTCCTCCTCACCTTCTACTTTTGGTAATACAAAATGGGTGATAGATTCTGGTGCATCTGCACATATCTCTGGCAATAGATCTTTGTTTAAATCTTTATCTAAACATGCCTGTAACTCATCTGTTATGCTTGTTGATGGTTCGAAGTCTTCGGTTTTTGGAGTAGGCGACATTATGTCTCAGTTTTGGCTTAAGTCTGCCTTATATGTGCCTCGATTTCCTCTGAACTTATTATCAGTCAGCAAAATTTTACGAAATTTAAAATGTAGCCTGACATTTGTTCCTGGTTCATGTGTCTTTCAGGACCTTCACACGAGGACGAAGATTGGTGGGGGGTATGAAGGTGCTGATGGGCTATATTACTTGGACCAGTTACCGAGATCAGAGAAAGCTGTTGTGGTATCTGCTTTATCGGCTTCTGTTTCTGCACTACAGTGGCACTACAGGCTGGGACATCCATCGTCAGAGAAACTGCATCATTTAGTTTCTGATATTGGCAGTTGTAGTTTTCAGTGTGAATCTTGTCAGCTGGGAAAACAAACTTGTACTGTGTATCCTAGACGTAGTACTGTGAGCAGTAAAAACATTTTTGATTTGGTTCACTCTGATGTATGGGGCCCATGCCATGTACCAAGTTTATCTGATTACAAGTATTTCATTCTATTTATTGATGATTTTTCTAGGACTTGGTTGTTTCTATTAAAAAGTAGGTTTGAAGTGCTGTCTACTATCAAGTATTTCTTTGCTGAAATAAAAACGCAGTTTGGTTTGCCTGTTAAAGTTTTCTGCACCGATAATGCTTTAGAATTTGTTAAGCAAGAAGTGGCGGTTTTCTGTAAATCTGTTGGTACGCTACACCAGACTTCTTGTGCCTATACCCCACAACAAAATGGTGTCGCTGAGCGGAAAAATAGACACTTATTAGAAGTTACCAGGATGATCATGATGCATTCTCATGTGCCTCGCTCCTATTGGCCTGAGGCTATTTTAACTGCGTGTTTTCTGATTAATAGAATGCCATCGTCTGTTATTGGAAATAAGATTCCTATACAGGTTCTGCACCCTGAGACTTCTTTGTTTGTTGTGCCTCCTAGAATTTTTGGTTGTACCTGCTTTGTCAGAATACTTGGACCTACTTCTGATAAGTTGTCTCCTCGAGTTGCTAAATGTATTTTTGTGGGCTATTCTAGAACTCAAAAGGGTTATAGGTGTTATAATCCCAGTATAAGGAAATGGTTCACTAGTAGTGATGTTGTCTTTTTTGAAGATACACCGTATTACTCATCAGCTGGGGACAACTTGCAGACAGACATTCTTGCCCCTCCTTTGCCTGTTATTTCTGACTGTGTGCCTGATATTTCTGACATTGTGCATACTAAAACTCCAGATCCTCCTCTTATTGTTTATCAGCGCAGGAATAGAGCACCTTCTACACAAGTACCTCCCCAAGACAACCAATCTTCTCCAGAAGGTTCTGCTGCACCAGAGGTACATTCTGACCTTGACATTCCTATTGCACTCAGAAAGGGTTCTCGTTCCTACACTTATCATAGCATTGCTCAGTTTGTGTCTACTGCTCATCTAAATACTCAATCTAGCAATTTTGTATATGCTTTATCTGCTGTGGCTGTACCTAAGAATGTTCAGGATGCATTGAAAAGTTCTGCTTGGACATCTGCTATGAAAGACGAAATGATTGCTCTTTCTGACCGGGACACTTGGGAGCTGGTGGATCCACCTCCTCAGTGTAAGCCTGTGGGCTGCAGGTGGGTATATGTCGTAAAGTATCAACCTGATGGTACGGTTAAGAGGTTGAAAGCACGGTTGGTTGCTAAGGGCTATACTCAGACATATGGCATTGATTATTTTGAGACCTTTTCTCCTGTTGCTCGCCTTAACGCTGTCAGGATTCTCCTATCTGTTGTTGTGAATCTGAACTGGCCTCTTCTGCAGCTCGATGTCAAAAATGATTTTCTGTATGGTGACTTGCAGGAAGAGGTGTATATGGAGCAACCTCCTGGGTTTGTTGCTCAGGGGGAGTCTCACAAAGTATGTAGGCTTAAGAAGTCTATCTATGGGCTCAAGCAGAGTCCTCGTGCCTGGTTTGATAAGCTGAGCAGGATCATGATGGATTTTGGTTTTCTGAGGTCACAGGTTGACCACTCTGTGTTTACAAAAAAGACTTCAGCAGGTATTACTGTTCTGATTGTATATGTTGATGACATTATTATTTCTGGCAGCGACACTCTTGGTATCCAGGCTACCAAAGATCGTCTGGGCAAGCACTTTGCTACAAAAGATTTGGGCAGACTTCGGTATTTTCTTGGCATAGAGGTCTCTAGAAACTCCCTGGTGCTTTCTCAAAGAAAGTATGTTCTTGATATTCTGCAGGAGACTGGTATGCTTGGATCAAGACCTGCGGACACTCCACTAGATCCCAATGTGGATTGGGATGATGATTCTTCTTCTGTGTTTGCTGATCATAAAAAATTCAGGAGGTTGATTGGTAAATTGATTTATTTGACTGTTACTCGTCCTGATATTGCTACTGCAGTGGGTCTTCTTAGCAGGTACATGGACAAACCCAGACAGTGTCACTGGGATGTTGTATGTCACATTCTGAGATACTTGAAAAAGTCGCCTGGCAAGGGACTTCATTATAAAAAGAATGGGCACTGTGTTCTTGAAGGGTATTCTGATTCTGATTATGCTGGTAGCAAAGTTGATAGAAAATCTATCTGCGGTTATTGTACGTTTGTAGGAGGCCATCTTGTTACCTGGAGGAGCAAGAAACAGAATGTTGTTGCCAGATCTAGTGTTGAAGCTGAGTACAGGGCTATGGCCCATACTGCCTGTGAGTTACTGTGGGTGCGTTCTCTTCTGAAAGAGTTTGGGATTGAGTCATCTTCAGCCATTCCTATGCACTGTGATAACAGAGTTGCCATATTCATTGCAAATAATCTTGTCTATCATGAGCGCACCAAACACATTGAAGTTGACTGCCACTTCATCAGAGAATCTATTCTTGCTGGCAAGATATGCACTCCATTCACGAGATCAGAAGATCAAGTTGTTGATATCTTCACCAAGCTACTGGCGAAGAAACAGTTCTGCACATTGATGGACAAGTTGGGCATGATTGACATCTATGCTCCAACTTGAGGGGGAGTGTTACATTATATATTTCCTGTTTTACATAACATGTTATTTGTTTTATAATTTCTCTTTTATATGTGGACCTCTTTGTAATTCTCTCAGTATTATATATATGAGGGTGCACACATTGTGCAACCCTGAGCTTTCTGAAAACACTGACTCTGTCACAGTTACGTCTTCTTCGAGTTGCATCTACTACTTCTACTTGTTGAGACGACACATCAGTACCTCGTCTAGCGTGTTCGTGCCACGTTATATACGTCGGTGGTCTTCTGCAATAATTATAGTTGACTAAGCTTCTCAAACGATTAGAAGACACCTCTACTGCTACATCGACATTGCTCTGTGTTCGTGCCGCATTATGTACGTGGAATGTGATGATGTGCATTTATTCTACTCACACATTGCTCTCCAGTGAAGATGGCGTAGTCGTGGTATTTATCATTGTCTGTTTCAGATATTCTTCATTCAAGATGCACTTCAAAAGGAAGACCTTCTCCAAAAGCTCGAGCCTTTCCATCCTGCAAAACACATCTCAAAGAGGCATCATCATTTAGTTAGGAAGTGTTATTCAAGGGGAGTAACAATTTTTGTATGAGGAGCGACATATCTATCTTTCATTTATCATTTATCGTGTACTCAAGTCATGTAATTCCAAGCTTGGACATGTGTTCACACATGCTCCAGCTTGAGGGGGGGTGTTAGAATATAAGCCTATTTAGTTAATACGTTATATAGTCTATTGTGTACATGGGCATGTTAGCCCATGGCCCATTAGGGTTTAATCAGCTTCCTTGTGCTTCCTCGTAATTGTCTCCTCTCATATATATATATAGGATAGGGGTGTACATATCAATACAACATAACAATAACAATGAATACACTTGTTAATAGAACCGAAATATGTTTTATATATGTGGTGTTCCGTACTTGCAAATATCGCAATTGGATCACATTGTAAAATTAAAAACATGAGTTTATTTCCAAATATTTCAATTTGCAAAAAGGGGCAAAGTAAAAGAGGTGCAAAGGTATTGGGTCTACACCAAATTTTGCAAAACTTGTTGGAATCTAGTAGAGGAATAAAGTTATCATTACTCTCTAGTTGGAAACCAAGGAAATGGCCATCTCAATGTCAAGAACGGTTTCCTATAAGTTGCATTCACTATGTGTGTAGCAATAATACCTACAAAGATCATCGAGAAGATGGGAGGTTTTGATCTACCCATTTCATCACCAACTAGGCTGAATTCATTGACACATGTCGATAAGTAGGCAACCAATGGAGCATGGAAGTTTACCAGGTATCGACATTGATCAACATTGACAGGCGTAGACATGTGTAACATTGAGGATTAATCACCAAATGTCGAGAATGTTTGGTGCCATGTTTACAAGTTCCTAATGTGTATTAAGGTACTAAAACTAAAACAACTGCTTAGTAAATCCTAAAAAACAAAAACATTTTAAAACAACTAATTAGCCCAATTAAATATGCTATCAGCTTTTTGTGGATGGGAGTGGAACTTTTTTTGCATCAGTCGCTTCCATTGCGAATGATCTCATCTCAAGATCAAAAGTAAAAGTTGATTATTGAATCCAATGTCATATATGTGTGCAAGGAATACTGGTTGGGCGAGCATCAAGCTTTTGTTGCAAACAATCAATTCAATGACCACCTTCATCTCCATGAAATAAAACTTTGATCGAAATTGTGAAATTTTCATTTTTTTTGGCCATCGGACATAGAAACATATGATCGGACATCAAAATGTACAAATGCAGGCAACGGGAAGTAATTTTGCAAAATTTCTGCCCCTAGGTGCAAAATTTTGCCAAACATGGGGAAATTTCGCATCAAAAGCTCAGTTTGGGCCGTAATTTTGCAAAACTTCAAGAAACAAACTTAAATTGTGAGAAATTTTTCCTAGGGCTGCTACTACTACATCTTGGGCATTTTGGCTTTTTTTTCTAATTCTTGCTTCGGTAGCCTGTTTTTCTTAATTCTAAGGTAGTTCTACACTCTTCTATAGAGATCTAAAGATATACTCTGAAAATAACAGAAGTTCTTTCTTGGATCTATGTATAAATGTCCCGTGTAACCTAATTAAATGCTAACACGAGACCTATACACGTAGTTCGTAAGTTTGTAACTTGTAACTATAAGTTTTAAATTCTAAGTTGTAACTTGAAGTTTGTAACTGTCTAACAAACTTGCCATTTGCACTCACTCATCAAGACATGGATCTCACCTAGACCTCTAAACATATAAACTTATTATAGTCTAGTGTGTTTATGTCTAAACATTGTGTTTGCAAAATTTCACAACTTATTTCATTCATTTTACGATCACAATTGCATTGAATTTTCTGCCAAAATCATTCAGCTTCCTTCCCTTACAAATTGGTAGAACCTCACCCACACACATATTTAATATGAAATATTATTTTATGTTTGAGTAGATCTTGGTATTTATATTATCCTGGTAAATTTTCATGATTTAATTCGCTTATTTGAGCGTCGCAATCGTTAGGGCCGTAAATATCAAATTTTCGGTCGAAATTTATGTATATTTTTATTTCTGAGCCATCGGATACAACATCGAAATCGGACGTTTAAGTCTATGTTCATGTCATAAGTTGCATCCACAAGTAATGAGAAAAACTGATATTGAAATGCTTGGATAAATGTGGCGTGGTTTGATAGTGACAGCATGACTAACCGCGGAGAAGTTAGAGCAACATGTGTCTTTCTCTTCTTCCAAAATCAACTTTGGATAACGATATGATTAACATCCTTGGCAATGTGGAGAGGTGGTCAGACGTTCTGGATGTTGTGGTACCGATCGTCCTTGCGATCGGGTGAATTAATGCTTGCATCTCTCGTCCTAGGCGATCCGGTCTAGAACTAAAGTTTAGATCTCAGCCTCTAATACCAATTATGCAAACCACGTTGAAAAATTTAAACCCAAAACTATTTTACCTATGGGCATGGGTATTTATAGATAAAAAGCAGAAAACATGTGCTAAGCACAGTTACCCAGTTAATTTAATATATCATGATGACTATTAAATATATTGTGTGCTATAGGATCTAAGAGCGTAATTTATTGTTTGTAAAGTCTTCCAAAAACTATATATGTATGTATATATATCTACTCGTGGTGACAACCAATATGTCATTATGCTTAAAATAATTTACAGACGACGACCCTTAAAAGAGAACAACTCGAGTAGTTATCAGTTAACTTCTTATGACTTGTGATATAAGATTAGGGAAATTTTACGTGCTTCCCTTATTGGGTGTATGCCTATTGATGTTCATAATAGGTTTCATCCAACATGTTAAAAATAATAATTTGATTAACTGACAACTGACTCCTCCAACTTGTAACATGCAATTACCAAAATTACATGTCTCTCCTTCTTGGCATGTGCCTCCACATGTGTGGTTCCAAAGCTACTACTCTTTTGGGGTGGGTCTAATGTGACATTATCATTAGAATTTTCTTCTACTTTTAAAAATTGATTTTATATATTGACAAATAATTCGGTAAATGTCACTACAGATAATCTTTTCATGGTGCAACAAATGCTTTAAGAAGCAAGATGCACATATAACAACCTACCAAATTAACCTCAAGTTGTTCTAGTCGCCGCTTTTATAAGCACACACGTACATTTGATTAACGCCATTTGACTCCTTTGACACTTTGTGATGTTTGTAAAGAACCTACACACATATGTTCCATTAGTGCCATTTGATCCTTCAACCTGAAGTGTGTTATTATTAATATAAACCTTAAATTAATTATTTTCAGTATCATCAAGGCTTCAAAAGGAATCCCTAGTTCTTTACCGGTCTCTGTGATCTGTCGGAGGGAGGGACCTGTCGCCGTTGAGACAGGAGGAGGTGAGGCAGGCTACGATGGACCAGATATATCGAGAAAGATCCCCTAGAAGAATGGTCGTCGACGATGAAGGTAATAGACGATTCCTACAGAACAAGCGTTTGGAGGACTTTATTCAGACGGGTTATGATCCAGTAGACAGACACAGACATGAAAGGAGGTACAGGGAGAGATCGATAGTTAGAAGAAATAGAGAGGATGCTAGAAGAGGTAGATCCGTTCCAAAACACGCGAGCTATAATCATGTGGAGTATGACTGGTTGTCGGATGAGCTTGATGGATGGGAGGGGGAGCGAAGAGGTACATACTGAGTGTACGAGATCCAAAGATATACAGCGGAATTATGGTTTTCTTAATGAATTCAAAAGCAATCTTTTGGAACATTAGGGGAGCAGCTAATAATCCTACTAGAAGAGTACTGGGCAGAATTTGCTCTTGGCACAAACCGGATGTAGTTTGTCTTATGGAACCGTTCCTACATGCGGAGAGGGCAGTTGAGTTGTTGGATGTGGTGAGGCTCGATTGGGCGGAGGACAATCAGTCCGTGGATGGTAAGATATGGTTCTTTGCGGATGCTTCTTTGAACCCTACGGTGGTATGGAGGCACAAACAACATATCACGACCAGGTTTGAAGGGAGAGATGGGCATATATTTTTCATCACTGTAGTGTATGCTAGCTGTGAGAGATATGAGAGAAGAATCTTATGGGACGATCTAATACAGGTGGCGCAAGTCGTAGGAGAGGGGAGATGGCTGATCGCAGGCGATTTCAACGTGATAAGAGAAGACCAAGAGAAGAGAGGTGGCAATCCGACTCCTTACCAGGACATGCTTGATTTTAATTCATTCATATCGGATGTGAGGCTGAATGACATGTTTTTTGAGGGCAGCCGTTTCACATGGGTGAACAAGCAGCAGCTTACACCTACGATTTGGCAGAGAATTGACAGAGCATTATGCAATGAGGCATGGTTAGAAGGGCAGCCATCGGCGCGTTCTATACATCTCACGCGATTCAGGGTGTCGGACCACTGTCCAATCCTTGTTGTGCCTGGTGAACAGCAGAGGGAAAGAAGGTCTTCTCATTTCAGCTTCCGAGGGGCATGGCTAAAGCATGAAGAGTGTATGCATGTTATACAAGAGGCATGGCAGGAGGCGGTGTTTGGGCATCCATCTTTTATTCTTTTCCAAAAGCTAAAGAGGGTAAAGGCTGCGATAAGATCCTGGAGCAAAGTAAGGTTCGGGGACAATGCTCAACGTATCAAAGATCTACACGATATCGTCTCTACTACTCAGGTGGCGTTTGACGAGAATCCTACCCCGACAAATGAGATGCTGCTGAAAATGGCGGAAACTGAGCTTAATAATTTGTTGGAGATAGAAGAGATGATGTGGAAAGAGAAGTCAAGGACTGAATGGTTGATGGATGGGGACCGAAATACCCGCTTTTATCATGCGGTGGTCAAGGCACGTAGAAGACGAAGGAAAGTTGAATCTTTACAGTTGCAAGATGGGACGATCATAACGGACCAGGGTATGATGGCAGAGAAAGCAGCAGATTTCTTCCAGGAGTTTTACAATGATGTGCCCACGATCGATCAAGATAACCTTGCATGGTTCATGCAGGAGTTGCAAGAGACAATCCCTATAGATGATAGCTTCTCGATGATTGCTGCACCGAGTGAGGAGGAGGTACTGAAGACTATGAAGGAGATGGATGCATCATCGGCTCCTGGCCCGGATGGATTCACGTTGCCGTTCTTCATGGCGGCATGGGATCACATTGGTCCAGATTTTATGGCAATGGCGAAGGCGTTTTTCAGTGGACAGACGTGTCACCGTAGTCTATATTGCTGCAGAATACTTCTTATTCCAAAGGTTGATTCCCCTAAAGTGCTGACGTCTGATTTCAGGCCCATCTCGATTGAGAACATGACGATGAGAATTCTTGCACGTATAGTGAGCAATAGATTTGCTCCTATCATGTATAGGCTGATCTCCCCAGAGCAGGGTGCTTTTCTTAAAGGGACGGACATTACACACCACGTGAGGCTGGTGAGGGAGTTGATTCATGACATTAACCAGGGGTCGAGCTATCCAAACATAGTGGTGAAGTATGACATGTCGAAGGCATATGATCGGGTGGTATGGGCAGTTTTGAGACAGGTCCTTAGTCGTCTGGGTTTTCTTCCGGAGGCAGTGGAGCTGGTTATGAGTTTCTTTGTGCACACATGGGCGACGGTCACCATTGGTGATGTTTCGGCGGGCTTCTTCCAGATGAGCAAGGGCCTTAAGCAAGGCAATGCGCTATCCCCATATTTGTTTATTATCTTTGAAGATTTCCTCTGCAGAAAGCTCAAAAGACTCACCAGGAATGATGAGATATCCAGGTTCACTACGAGGGGTTGTGCGGAGGCTCCTTCTATTCTGTTATATGCGGATGATGTGCTTTTATTCTGTAATGCAGACCCCCATTCGGTTGAGCAGCTTAGAGATATCTTTGTGAATTATGAGAAGGCCACGGGTCAGTGTATCAACAGGGAGAAATCGGTGTGTATGGTAGGCAGTCAGGAGGCGCAGACTGCGAATTTTATTGCCTCGGCATTGCAGATCAGAGAGGCTACAAATTCACTGACATACTTGGGTGTGCCCATCTCCAAGGGGAGAACGAAGATGGAAGATTACAATCATATGATCCAAAAGATTTATGCGAAGGTTGCCTCTTGGAAGTCGAATCTACTCTCCTTTGCTGGGAGGAGACTCTTGATATTGCATGTCCTGACGTCGACAACGTTATATACGTGTGCTGCTGTTGGTTTTCCTGCGAGGATTATAGATAGAATTGAGAAGAAATTTTCGAGCTTCCTTTGGGCGGATAGATCCAATAACAGTAGGAGGGCATGGTTGAGCTGGGACAAGGTGGCTACCCCGCTGGATAGAGGCGGTTTAGGCCTGCATTCTATAAGGATGATCAATGATGCCTTGGTTGCTAAGGCGTGTTGGGAAGTGATGACTGGTTCTACCATATGGGCTACGTTCTGTAGGAACAAGTATCGCAATCCCCAGATGAGCAGATCCAGAGTGTATCCTAGTAACTTGAAGATTGGCAGCACCCCCTCACCGTTTTGGAAGAGGATGTGGGATATGTTTCCTAAAGTATACCCTCGTTGTAGATGGCGGATTGGTAGAGGTGATATCACTTTCTGGGATTCGTGGTGGTGTGAGGAGATTCTCTACGACCATGCTTTATATAGCAGTGATCGGAGACTTTTGTTTGTGATCAAGGATTTCTGGAATCACGACCAAGGATGGGACTGGCCAGCGCTTAGACAAATTGTCGATGAACATGGCATTGAGATGATACAGAAGGAGGCGATTACTTTAGAGGATGAAGATGACAGCCTTTTCTGGGCTCCGGATGTTAAAGGGCAGTTCTCAGTGAAATCTGTGAAAAGATGTTTGGCCGCGGACATGCAGGAGGGTCCTTCGGACATTGGGAAAATATGGAACCTTGATGTCCCTAGAGCGAGTGCTACAATATGGAAATTCCTGAGGAGAGCTGTTCCTACTGATGACAATGTCAGTTTAAGGTGTCATATACCTTTGGTGTCCAAATGCGAGTGTTGTATAGCGCCGCAGATAGAGGATATGAATCATTTGCTGTTTCATGGACAGCTAGCTACGTTCTTCTGGAGCAAATTTACGGAAGTTACAGGAGCCATTGCACCGCACGACATCGACTCCCTCATAGTGAGCTGTGTGCGTGGTACATCTATGAAGATTGAAGAATGGCTGATCGGAAAGTTTTCTGCCCTCATTCCGCATTGTATATGGAGGATTAGATGCGCTGCTAGGTACAATGGTACCAGGAGATCGGAGAACCGGGAATGGACACAGATGATTACGTCCATTAACGGCCTTATGAAGAAAAAGTCTTTCCTTATTTCACCGAATGCACATATATACAATGCGATGAAAGACGCCGGCCTCGCAGAACCTAGAACAAAGATGAGAGAGATCGGTTTATTCAGATGGAGAACACCGGATATTCATAATCTTAAATGCAATATCACGGTTGGTAGAGCTGAGGATGCACATGGTAGGAAGCGTAGATGGGCAGCTGGGGTGGTTCGAAATCACGTAGGAAGGCTGGTCCTGATTTTTCGAGCATGGTTGAACGCGTCGGACTATATCGCAGCTTATTTACAGGCGTGTGCTATTGGGATGAAGCTTGCGGTGGATAATCATATCCATGTATCGGAGATAGAGGTTGATGATAAAAATGTTCATGATATTTTGTGGGGGAACGGAGGGGTGCCATGGAAGGTGTGGTCCTTTGCACGCGACCTAAAGAAGGAATTGAGAAGGTACGATGTGGATGGGTCCTTGATCCACAAGATTGTTAATTCTATTCCCAGAGAATTGGGAAGGTGGGGTAGATTATCAGATGAGCTTGCTGTGATTACTGACATAGGCAGGATGCCGACGAAGATCAGAGGTATGGCTTTGTTGGAGAAGCAGGGTATGCCATATGTGGCTGTGAAGAGGGTGGATACGGAGGTTGCTGTTTGATTATTTATTTATGATGTTTTGGGTTGCGCATGGGATGATACCTGCGAATTTATAAGCAGGAGATGTATTTGATGCGTTTTTTAGCCCATACGAGGGGGATGGGATGAATAAAAAGACCCCCTGGCTTTAATTTAAAAAAAAAAAAAATTTAATTATTTTCATTAGGCTCGTGATTAGTACTACAGTATATATACAACTCACTAGGAGAGCAGCTTGATTAACAACTGGTTTGGCTCCCTTCAACACTAAGTATGAAAACATAATTCACCGATTAACATATGGATAAGTTGTTAGAACACATTGACATGCGAGACCAGTTAGCACAAAGACAAGCTGCTAGAATTTTGTATGTACCTCAAACTACTTTTTTGCCAAGCTCATGATTAGTACTACATTGACATACAAACTCATTTAAGCATGAGTAGTTTGGTTAGCTGTGAGCGAACTCCCTTCAATTTGTGAGGCGCACACATATTGGTTTTATTAGAACACATAGGCGACTTGAACACAAACTTACCAGACTGATTAGCAGACGACCAAGTTGTTGGAACATGCGCGCATGTTGGGTTGATGACCACAAAACTCAAAATGTGACACTTCTATGGAGCCCTATATCCTCATTTTTCATAGCAATAAATTATAACTCAAATAGAAAATTGTAAAAAAAAATCAAAAGACAGAAGCAAATAAGTTGCTAGCTAAACATCAGGCAGGCAAAAGAAAAAATAATACAGGTGCAGAGCTGACACTGTGATAAATAATATTTTATACAATCAAATGTGAGGATACAAACACACTGGACTAAATAACTCAGACAAACTGTTAATATACACATACTGACACCAATGAACACACAGAAGCAAATAAGTTGCTAGCTAAACATCAGGCAGGCAAAAGAAAAAATAATACAGGTGCAGAGCTGACACTGTGATAAATAATATTTTATACAATCAAATGTGAGGATACAAACACACTGGACTAAATAACTCAGACAAACTGTTAATATACACATACTGACACCAATGAACACAACTATATAACTAAACCACCCACAGATTAGACACATACGTACACAAACCTAAGATACAACACTTCTATAAACCTCCATCTTCCTTTATTTGCGTGACATCAAAAATTATGAAACATAACAAACAAAAATAAGGGGTGAGCTGCCAAACTATATCCGTTTGCCCAAAGCGGTGCTTACTACTCAGAACAAAAAAAAAAACTTATAAGCTAGCAAGCAGCCAGCTACTAAAAGCTAGCATACACAGCAGAGACACTCTTTTTTATAGCGTAGATAGACACGTCGGAAGCCTGAATTGGCTTATTTCCGCTCATGAATTATCAAATTAAATAAACAATAACTAATAATTCAGGACTTACAAGTAAGACCCTAATATTACACTAAGGTCCTAGAACTGAAACAATAACACGCAGGAAGCCCTGGCTGGCTTATTTCTGTTGATGATCCTATTTAATTAAAGAAACAACAAGTAATTATTTAAGGACTAACAAGACAAAGGTCCTAAAACTAAAGATAAAAACTGTTAAATAAATCCTAAACCATGAAAACATTACAAAAGAATTCATGAGCCTAATTAGATATGCTACTGACTTTTGGATCTAGGGATGGAACTTGTCTTGCATCACATGCCCTTCACCCCTTCCAATCACCCTTCTCTCTGGAGATATCCACATCACTAACAACCAAATAAAGAGATATTCCTTGCTGCAGTCTTCTTATGGACCTTATCCACATGTTGCATCCATGCACGTCCTTGAGCCAAAGTCAAAAATGTCATAAACCAAGAATGGCCAAGCATCCTCACTCTTAGCATCCAACTTTTGTATTACCAGCTCCACTAAGAAGCATCCACCGACATGCCCAACATGGATTGAAAAGGATGGAAGAAACTGAGCAAGCACAACACCAACAGCAATCCCTATCTGAGTTAATATATCTTTCATTATGTCTTTATTTCCTATTTTACATAACTGTTGTACCTATGTGCAATTTACCCTTTAATATAAATAAGAGGAGATCCCTATTGGGACTCTTACGTTGCCTGTGTGCAACAACGCAGATCGACGTCTTCCGTTACGTAACTCTTCCGCTAACATGGTATCAGAAGCAGGTTAGCGTCGCCCCTCTCTCCCGTTCTTCTCCAGCGCCGGCCCTCTCTCTCTCTTCTCCCTCCGATCAAGGCGTCATCGTTCCCCCCCTAGCAGGCCGCCGCCGCCGCCGCCGCAGCGGCTGCTCCTCTTGCCACCGGCGCGCGGCAGGAGCGCAGGAGTCCCACCGCGGCGCTGCAGCCAGTCGCCTAAGGGAGGGTCTCCACCGTCCGTCAAACGCCGCTGGCCTTCGGTAGTCCATCCCATGCTACCGTAGGTCCAGCCGCCAAGATCTAAAGGCTCCGTCTACGTTTCCGGGAAATTTTTCAGCAACTCTCGGTCAATTTTCGGACGCCGAACTTGCTGCTTGGGGATCTCCGGTTGATCAAACGGCCTTCTAAAGCCCTACCCGGAGGCCTCGTCTCTTCCAAAGTGCTTTCCTAATCACATCTCCTTCATGTGTGATTAGGAACCTCTCGTTTGAAGGCTGTCGATGCGTCAGTAACGCATCCTCTATCCAATTTCTGTTGTGACGTGTATCTCTCCGTCACGTGACGTGTATCTGCCCGTCAATCCAGCCTTCTTTGTGACGTGTATCACTCCGTCACATATATCCTCGTTGCATTATGGAGAATAAGATGTCGACCTATTATGGAGAGGTCTCGCCTATTCCTATCAAACTCAACGGGAAGAATTTTCTGCTATGGATGAATGCTGCTCATACTGTCTTGGAGTCCCGAGATAGGGCAAAGTTCGTTGATTCTGCACCCCTAGCTAGCACTGACAAAGACTATGCCGAGTGGAAACGTCTGGACAGCCTAGTGAAGACTTGGCTATGGGGTAGCATGGAACCTACAATTGCATCTAGGTTCATGTTCTACTCTACAGCCAAGGAGATTTGGGATGCCGTGAAGCAACATTATGCTCAAGAAAAGAATGCTCTTCGCCAGTTTATGATTTATGACTGTCTTTTTGCAGAAAGACAGGGTGATAAGCCACTTGAAGAGTATTTTGGTGTGATTCAAGCTATCTCTCAAGAACTGAGCTACTATCATCCAGTGACAGTTGCTGAGCAGATTAAAGATAGAGACGACCTGGTCACTGCTAAATTCCTATCTGGACTTAGCCCCTCCTTCGGTTCGGCCAGAAGTGTGATCCTTGCGTCAGACAAATTACCAAGCCTTGCAGAAGCTTACTCTAGGATTCAGCAGTCCACCTTTGAGTCTGTTGATCCTATTTCTGTTGTTCGTTCTGGAGATTCTCATGCATCTATTGCAGCAGCAGTACGAGGAGGACGACCTGCACCTGCACCGACTGATAGACCTGGCTTGGGTAGAGGACGTGGGACTCGTCCTAGATGCACATTCTGTGACAAACCTGGGCACACTGTCGAGAAATGCTGGAAGAAACATGGGAGACCTGCGGCCCCACTTGTTGGAGCTGCAAACTGTGCCACTTCAGACTCTTCCGCTGTGGGCTCTAGTACCTCTGGTATCACTCTTACTCAGGAGGAATATGACAGATTTATTCAGAACATGGGCGCGTCATCTTCTTCGGCAGCCAACCTTGCGTCTACTGCGGGTAATCAGGCTACATCTTTTATGGCTTCCAGATCCGCAAATCCTTGGGTGGTTGACTCTGGCGCATCCCAGCACATGACTGGTATGAGGAGATTGCTCCGTTCACTTGACTCATATATTCCTCATCCGTCTGTTACCTTGGCAGATGGTTCAGTGAGGAAGGTGGTAGCTAGTGGATCTGTGTCTCTTACACCAGATATTGATCTGAAATCTGTTCATTTTGTGCCTGAATTTCCTTTTAATTTGCTTTCTGTTGCCAAGCTGATTGACACTGTAAAATGCACAGTAACATTCGGGCCCTCTTGTTTTGTTTTACAGGATCTCAAGAGTATGAAGATGATTGGTGGGGGGCCTAGGAAAGGTGATCTCTACCTCTTCCCTGGTGATTGTCTACCTCGCCATCCACCTCCTGCTCCAGTTTCCGCCGTCATGATGAGTGGTTCCCCCTTGCTGTGGCATTGCAGATATGGACATCCATCCTTAGAGAGCCTGAAGAAGTTGAAACCAGATCTGGCTCATGTGTCTTTCTTAGAGTGTCAATCTTGTCAGCTGGGCAAACATCATAGACTATCATATCATGTTCGTGTCAATAATCGGGCTACTAGTCCGTTTGAGTTAGTCCATAGTGATGTATGGGGTCATGTTAAAAACCAAAGTTATAATGGTTTTAGCTATTTTATTTCTTTTGTGGATGATTATTCTCGCATGACATGGATTTATTTGTTGAAAAGTCGTGAGTCTGTGCTTTCCATCATTAAACATTTTCATAAAGAAATTCAAGTTCAATTTAATTGCAACATCAAGACTTTTCAATCTGACAATGCTCTCGAATATGTTCAAAATGCGATGAATGAATTTTGCAGTTCGGTTGGGATGATTCATCATACTTCTTGTCCTCACACTCCTATGCAGAATGGAGTTGCTGAGAGAAAGAATCGCCATCTTTTGGATGTTACTCGATCCCTCATGTTTGAATCAAATGTGCCTAAACGGTTCTGGTCTGAAGCTCTTCTCACCGCATGTTTTTTTATTAATAGACAGCCCTCCTCTGTTTTGCATGGCTGCACTCCCTTCTCTATTTTACGCCCTATGGATCATCCTTTTCATGTACCTCTTCGGGTTTTTGGTTGTACATCCTTCGTTCATAATTTTGATCCTAAGCAAGACAAACTCTCACCTAGGTCTATTAAAACCTTGTTTCTTGGGTACTCTGGTACGAGTAAAGGTTACAAGTGTTATTGTCCTAGTTTGCGTCGTATGTTTGTTTCTAAGGATGTCACCTTTCATGAAACCATTCCATATTTTGCACATTCTATGAGCAAGGGGGAGCAATTGAGTGAGAGAGTGCCACCCCCAATTCAGAGTGAGCGAGTGGCACCACATGTGCCGAGTGAGGGAGTGCCACCCATTCTTATTCAGGACATACATCATGATGATGCACCTGTCATTCAGCCCTATACACAGGTTTATCACAGGCGAGGTAGACAGAATCCAGATGAGGCAGCGACACCAGTCTCTGAGCTTCCTCCATCGTCTTCTACTCAAGAGATTCATGCAGAAGCTTCTGACCTTGACATTCCTATTACTGTCCGGAAAGGTATTCGTTCATGTACTATTCGACATCCCATATCAAATGTATGTTGTTTGTCGCACTTATCTACACTGGCTCGTGCATTTGTTGTTGGGATGGACTCAATTACGCTACCACGAAATCATTTAGATGCTATGCAGGACAGTGGTTGGCAACAGGCAATGCAGGTGGAAATCTGCTCTATTAGACAATGGCACATGGGATCTTGTCGACTTACCTGCAGGAAAGAAAATTGTGGGCTGCAGATGGGTTTTCACAGTCAAACATAACCCTGATGGATCTGTTGAAAGGCTGAAGGCCAGATTGGTAGCAAAAGGCTACACACAGACATATGGAGTTGACTTCTTTGAGACTTTTTCTCCAGTTGCTCGTCTTAACTCTGTGAGGATCCTTATATCTCTTGCTACTACCTTTGACTGGCCTATTTTTCAGCTGGATGTCAAGAACGCTTTTCTTCATGGTGATCTTCAAGAAGAGGTATATATGGAGCAACCACCTGGTTTTGTTGCTCAAGGGGAGTGTCAGAAAGTGTGCAAACTGAAGAAAGCTATATATGGGTTAAAGCAATCTCCTAGAGCTTGGTTTGACAAGTTCAGTACGGTTGTTTTACAGATGGGTTTCTCTCGCTCCATGACTGATCACTCTCTATTTTATTCAAACTCTTCTTGTGGGTCAATCATTATTGCTGTCTATGTTGATGATATTGTGATTACTGGCAGCGACTCTACAGGTATATCACGTGTGAAGGAAGGATTACAAAAACACTTTCACACAAAGGACCTGGGGAAACTGAGATATTTTCTAGGGATTGAGGTTCTTAGATCCCATGCAGGTATAAACCTATCTCAGAGGAAGTATGTGCTTGACTTGCTACAGGAAACAGGCATGGCTGATTCTAAGCCAGTATCCACTCCTATGGATTATCACACCAAGGAGATGGATGATGACACTGCGTATTCAGATCCAAGACACTACAGGAAAATAGTTGGGAAGTTAATCTATCTAACTGTAACAAGACCCGATATTTCTTTTGCTGTAGGAATGGTGAGTCAACATATGTGCACACCACGATAGTCACACTGGACAGCTGTTTGTAGGATTTTGAGATATCTGAAAAGTGCTCCTGGAAAGGGAATTACTTATTACAAACCGAAGAATTCCTCATCACCTTTGGTTCTTACAGGTTATGCAGATGCAGATTGGGCTGGCAATCAAGTTGATAGAAGATCTACTGCACTTTTCTTGGTGACCATTTGATCACTTGGAAAAGCAAGAAACAACAAGTGGTAGCGCGGTCTAGTACTGAAGCTGAGTACCGTGCTATGGCACATGCATGCTGTGAATTACAATGGATCAAATCTGTCTTATCTGAGTTGAAGATTTCGATTCAAACTCCCATGACACTCAAGTGTGACAATCAATCTGCTATACATATTGCCAGGAATCCTGTCTTTCATGAGCGTACAAAGCATATAGAAGTTGACTGTCACTTCATCAGAGATCAGATAAAGAATGGCAATGTTGTGACGCCATATGTCAAGTCTGAAGATCAATTAGCTGACATCTTGACAAAGCCATTGGGTCCAGCAGTGTTCCAGAATTTATGTGGCAAGCTGGGTATTCACAATGTGTACACTCCAGCTTGAGGGGGAGTGTTAATATATCTTTCATTATGTCTTTATTTCCTATTTTACATAATTGTTGTACCTATGTGAAATTTCCCCTTTAATATAAATAAGAGGAGATCCCTATTGGGACTCTTACGTTGCCTGTGTGCAACAACGCAGATCGACGTCTTCCGTTACGTAACTCTTCCGCTAACAGGAAACATCAAGATCCAGGCTCTAGTCTCTCTCTTCATGTTCATCCATGTAACCAGGCTTCAAAAAATAACCTATTAACCGAATGGTTAATTTGGTTCGGAATTCGGTCAATATTATTAATTTATTTTGATTAATTGGTTAAATAGTTAATTTATCGGTCAAAAATATATTCTGTTCGGTTAACCGAATTAACCAAACTACCACAATTTATATATGAAAAATTACCCTACCATATGTATACCTATATAGTTGTATTTTTATTTCAACAAACATCTCCATTTATATGCTAATCAAGTTTTGTGAACCGTATAGCTTTTCATTCATATGTGATACTACCAAGGTTTTAAAAAGCGCGAAGTGGGAAGCGTGCGGACGGGACCTTGTAGTCGATTAATCGCCAGGCGGGCGATTAAGCGGGCGCTTTTTAGAAAAGCGGATTTCCAATTCCTATAAACTTTTCTGCAAAATTACATACATATGTATATAAATACTATATTTTTGAAATTTTTATACATATCTAAACATTGTACAAGACAATATAAAACACCCAAATAGTTTAGAATACAACTATACAACAATGATTGTATCTATATAATATAGTAAATAATATACTTGTCATAGATAAAGCAGCCTACACATAAAATAATAAGTGTATAGACATGATGAAACAACAATTTTGTATCATGTTTACATAGCTAAACAGTAAATAAGAGACCTATCATAGCTAGCTAACAAACATATTGTTACATTTGCACATCATGAAATAGTCATACATTACAGCAGTACATTTAATCAAAGTATGCATTCTAAATTAGATAATAGTTACCTATAATTCACTTGGATACATCACAAAAGTACCATATCATTACAGCTTACATACAAAGTACGCATTCTAAATTAGAACTAAGTATATCATAGAACATTTAATGTATGCTAATTTAATATATTATAGTCAATACTAAACATGGCATATAATGTACTTAATGTTATATGCTTACAGTAGTTTTCTGAAAAAAGCGGGCAAAAAGCGGGAAAAAAGCGGGGAAAAAGCGGGAAAAAAGCGGGTTAAGCGGGCAAAAAGCGGTCGCTTTTCTCAAATTTACTTAAGCGCCGCTTATAGCACATTTTAATCGTCCAGCACCTTGTGGCGCTTAAGCGGCCGCCTAGGGCGATTTTTAAAACACTGGATACTACTATGATATGACAATTGGTCCAAATTTTTGTGAGTACTTTCAAAAGACATTATTACAAGAGGCGTCAGGAGTAACCATTAACCAAATAACCGTAACCAGATTAAACCAACTCTAATTTAGTTAGTGTAATGGTAAAAATCTGAAACCATAAATTAACCGATTAACCAAGTTGAATTAACCATTAACTAAAGAAATAACTGAACGCTCTCCGTAAGATAACCACTACGTTGCCATCTCCTTAATAGACTGTTTACCAGTAATATCCATGATCCTCTCTTGAGAAAATATCCAGGTCAATTAGGATTGCCAACCAAGGATTTGGCAACCTTTCAACTACGAGACCCCTCCATGTCACTTAGGCCAGTCATCACGAGTATTTTCCCTTTACCTATGACCATGTTTTATAATACTATGCTACATATTGTTCTAGGGGGAAGAGGAAGAGTATGAAGCACCATCCTGACTAACCGAGGAGTCGGTTGCTGCTACATTTGAGAGTCTAAAGAAAATGAAATGATTCATCATTAACTATTAGAGACAACAACAAAACTGAGGTAGAACCAAGAAATGGTAATCTAGATGCTTGAGAAGAATTTAGAGTTTTGATTGCCTATCTGAAGGATCTATAATATTGGTTTTGAGGAATGTTAATATATTTATTTTTAAAAAGATATGTTAATATTTCCTGTTTACATGTGCTCTACTCTACATGTTACTTGTGTTATTTATCCCATATTACCTAACTGTGTTTATTGTTTTATTCTCTTGCCCTATAAAAGAGAAGGCATGGTACTCAGTTTGACTCACTTAATACAACATCATTTATTAATCTATATGGTATCAAGAGCAATATGATCCCCTTCCCTTTTCAACCCTAATGCCCGCCCATCGACCCTAGCTATCGCCCCCCATCCTTCTTCTTCCCTGCTACTGTTGTCGCCCCCCCCCCCATTCTTCTTCCCTACTACCACTGTCGCCCCCCCCCCCGGGCCCGCCCACCTGCCGCCTGCGGCCACCCTCCCCACCCGTCGTCTGCACTCCTTCCCCTGCTCCCACCCTTCTCGCCCGCCGCTCCACCTTCCCACCTCCACCCGCCGCCGCCTCCCCTCCACCTCCCCACCTCCACCCGCCGTCGCCCCTTCCCCCCATCACCTCCTAACCCGCCACCACCACCACCTCTCCGTTCATTCCTACTGTTGTCCCCTTCACCCAATATTCCGCTACCACCCCTTCACCATCTAGCCCCCCCCATCCATCTCCCTGTCTTCTTCCTTCTCTATCTCTGTCTTCGTAACTTTCTAACAATTGCACGTTGAGGTTCTAATCGACCTTCGTTCATTGCCTGCATGCGCCTCATGGTGGAGTAACTCTCTCCCCATGTTGGCGTAGGTCTTTATCTCTTCTTCTGCCCCTATGAGGGTCTCTATGATCTGATACGTCAGATCTACTGTTGCCATCTTCTGCCCCGTAGCGGGTTTCTTCGGATCTAGTGATCCAGGCTTTCTTTTTCCTGTGCCACTGATTATTCTGGATACCTCCTGACTACTGCCTTCCTTCTGCTATTTGTTGCTGCTTTCTACCCTACTTCGGCTACAGACTTGTGTGTCACGACATCTATTGAGCCTCCACATTCTCTGTGCGTCACCACAGTGAAACTTGATGGCTCCAATTACCATCTCTGGTCGGCTTCCTTTATTCTGTATGTGAAAGCACAATGTCGCTACTCACATATCATCATCGACCCTAAACCTCATGTTGATGTTGCGGCGGATGATCAGACGCAACAAGCCTATGCACAGTATAGTAAAGATGACTCGGGTGTTATGTCCTAGATCATCAACAGCACTAAGTAGAGGATCAGTCAGTCCCTCATTTGCCTACATGATGTCAAAGCCATGTGGAATTAGCTATCCCATGTCTATTCCAATCAGCAAAATCCCAAGAAGGTGCTCGAGATCTTCAAGAACCTGGCAAAGGAGTATTCGACTAATGCTTCTGTTGAAGACTACTACAATCAGTACTCTGCACTCTGGAATGAATATGAAATCATCTATCTACTGACATCAAGGAAATTCAACGACAAAGGAATGAGCTACAACTTGTCCAGTTTCTTGTCAGACTCCGTTGCTCTTTTTCTGGAGTTGTCGATCATATCCTTTCTAGTGATCCTCTACCCACTATACAAGATGTGCTCAAACGTGTTCAACGGTTATCATCAATGACTTTTGTTCCTGTTGTGGAACATCATGCTCTTTCTGTACGCTCTACTGATACTACTCGCGTCATGGTTGCAGTTGTGGCCGTGGAAGTGGTAGACGTACCCCTCCTACCTCAGGACGAACTTCTTCTACTACACCTGGTCGTGGTCAACCCATTGGCCCTCATTTTTGCAACTTCTATGGATGTGATAATCGTAACGAAGACCGGTGTTAGATCAAACATGGAAAGCCTGCATGGGCCAACCAAGTCACCTCCAATGCGAGTGAAGATTCTACTACTGATGATCACAACTCATCTCAACCCCCTTCTGCGTGGATCTGGTCCAAGTTTGAGAAGCTCTTCTAAGAACGCATGTCCAACCTATTGTCTACTTCAGATTCCAACTCGTCTACCTTGCTTGCTGCCCCATCTACTGGTAAAATTAAATGGTGTATTGACTCTGATGCTTCGGTTCATATGGCCGGTAATTCTGATTTATTCTCTACCCTAACAAGATCCACCCACTTACCTCCGGTGACGATAGTTGATGGATCTCAAACAATAGTACATGGGATTGGGACTATTCCTTCATTTCACAATTTGCATCTGAAATTTGTCTTATATGTTCCTAGATTTCCAATTAATCTCCTTTCCGTTAGCAAAACTATGAAGAGCCGTTAGTGCTCTATTACGTTTGACCCTTCAGGTTGTGTTTTTCAGGATCTTTGCACGAAAACTAGGATTGGTTCAGACCATGAGGGGCCAGATGGGCTCTACTACCTGGATGGACTGCCATCATTGACTGCTATGCTGTCTGCAGCTGTGATTGGGCTTCAGTGGCATTACCGACTTGGCCAGTTGTCTGCTTCAAAGCTAAAACATTTGTTTCCTACTTTAGCTGATAAAAGTTTTTCTTGTGAATCTTTCTAGTTTGGCAAACAAACTCATTATGTGTTTCCTGCAAAGAAAAAAATTGGCTCTAAATGCACTTTTGATATTGTCCATGTTGATATATGGGGTCACTATTCTATCCCAAGTCATTCTAGTGTTAAATATTTTACGACATTCATTGACGATTTTTCTCGAGCTACATGGTTATTTTTACTTAAAGATCGCAACACTGTTATGGACACTATCACCACATTTTTTTCTGAAATTCTTACTTAGTTCAATAAACCTATTAAAATCTTTCGCACCGACAATGCTCTTGAATTCATGCAAAAATTTGTCACTTAGTTTTTCTCATCCTGTGGGACTATTCATCAAACATCATGCCCCTATACCCCACAACAAAATGGGGTAGTCGAACGAGAAAATCGCCATCTTCTAGAGGTTGCTCGCACCATACTAATTCACTATCGTGTTCCCCAATGTTTTTGGCCTGAAGTTGTTTCTACGGCTTGCTACCTTATCAATCGCATGCCTTCCTCTGTTCTGCAAAACTAGATTCCATACAACATTTTCTTTCCAGATGCACAGCTTTTTTCTGTTTCGCTGCGCATTTTTGGGTGCACTTGCTTTATTAAAAACCTTCGTCCAGGGATGACGAAAGTTGACCCTCGCTCCACAAAATGTATTTTTTTGGGTTATTCCAGAACTCAAAAAGGGTATCACTGCTATGACCCTATCAAGAGACAGTGGTTTGTTAGTGTTGATGTAGTGTTCTTCGAACATCTTCCATACTATTCTGATAAAGGGGCCTCTTTATCCTGTGAGCTCTTAGCACCCACTCCGTTACCAGACATTGTGAATATTGATCCACCCTCTGAGTTGGCACCTGAAGAACAACCGTTGAAAGTCTACAAGTCTCATGACCGAGGCAACCACATCCTCTTTCGGTGAAAGATCAAAGCACACCTCAAGTACACTCTGACTTACACCTTCCTATTAGTCTTCGGAAAGGTGTTCGCTCCTGTACTCAACATTCGATTAGTCATTTATGTTCCTCTACTAATCTAGGTGCTAGCTTTGCTTGCTTTACTACTGCAATTTCTGCTGGAAAAATGCTACATAGGCACTTAAAATTCTAGGTCTGGTGACAAGCGATGGAAGTTGAAATGAAGGCCCTCTCTAAGCGCAAGACATGGGACCTTGTGGATCGCCTTTCTGCCTATCCTACTGTTGGATGTCATGTGTCGATGGATCTTCACTATTAAATATCATCCTGATGGCACAATTGAGCGTCTAAAAGCAAAAGGATATACTCAAACTTATGGAGTGGACTATCTTGAGACATTTTCTCCTATAGCTAGACTCAATTTTGTCAGAGTTCACATCTCTGTCGAAGTGAACAAAGATTAGCCCTTGTTTCAGTTGGATATCAAAAGCGCCTTTCTTTATGGAGATCTGCATGAAGAAGTTTACATGGAGCAACCGCCTGGCTTTGTTGCTCAGGGAGAGTATTCTTCGCGAGTCTGCAGGTTACGGAAAGCTATTTATAAACTAAAACAAAATCCTCGCACCTGGTTTGACAAGCTCAGTCAAATTCTCATAAATTTGGCTTTTGTCGTTCTCATTCAGATCATTATGTGTTTATCAAGAAAATTGTGGTTGGTCTTGTCATTCTTATTGTCTATGTAGATGACATTATCTTATCTGGCAGTGACACCACATGCATTCAGGCGACTAAAACCTATCTAGAACAACACTTTGTCACCAAGGACCTTGGCAAACTACGATATTTCTTAGGCATTGAAGTGTCCAGGTCATCTGCGGGTGTCTCTCACAACGCAAATATGTTCTAGATCTCTTGCAGGAAACATGTATGATTGGTTGCAAGCTGGCTAGTACCACTCTAGATCCAAACACTGATTTGGATGATGAATCTTTTCCATCTTATGACGATAACCACCAATATAGGAGATTTGTTGGTAAACTCATTTACCTTATTGTCACGAGAGTCGATATTATTGTTGTTGTAGGGTTTGTAAGCAAGTACCTAGATAAACCCTGACAGTTTCGTTGGGACGATGTTTGTCACATTCTAAAATATCTAAAAAGCTCTCCAGGGAAAGGTATATTGTACAAAAGGCATGGACATTGCAATCCTTCTGGTTACTCAGACTCTGCATGCAAGGAGTAGATGTGATAGGAATCTACATCCAGATATCGCACCTTTGTTGGAGGCAACCTAGTTACTTGGCATAGCAAAAAGCAAACGGTGGTAGCTAGATCAAGTGCAGAAGCAGAATATAGAGCTATGGCTTATACTGCATGTAAACTTCTATGGGTTCAAAGCCTCCCCAAAGAATTTGATATATCTGATACTAGCCTTATCCCTATGTTATGTGATAACAAAGCTTCCATTTTTATTACAAGCAACCCTACCTTTCATGAGCGCACAAAACATATAGAGGTAGATTGTCACTTTGTTTGGGAATCAACCCTTTCTGGCCGCATTTGTACCCCTCATCTCAGTACTAAAAATCAAGTGGAAGACATCTTCACCAAGCTTCTACCTAAAGCTCGATCCAAGACTCTAGTGGACAAGTTGGGAATGTTTTACATCTATCAGGGGGAGTATAGAGATATGCTTATATTTCCTATTCACCTGTGCTCTACTCTACATGTTACTCGTGTTATTTATCGCATATTTCCTAACTGTGTTTATTGTTTTATTCTCTTGTCCTATAAAAGAGAAGGCATTATACTCAGTTTTACTCATTTATGCAACACCATTTATTAATCTATAATTTTATTTATTTATTTTGTGCTCTCTTTAATGTCTTGTCTTTTATCATGTATTTGTGATGTTTGTGCTTACTGACTCCTACCCTAAATAAGGAGGGTGTCTATGCTTGTATTTGTCATCTCAGCGGTTTAACCCCCCCCCCAAGCCTCTCAACCGTAATGCTTCCCTTCTTTGTTTTCCTACCAGCCACCATCCAAGCATTTTCCTTCCTCCTTTTTCTCCCCCCCCCCGGTCGGCCAACCTCTCCATGCTCCTCTCCTATCCTTCACCCCTGCTGCCCTTCATCCCGTCACCCATTGCCTTTCTTCGCCTCCGCCTCCCGCCACTCTCCTCTACCCTTGATCCCGTCGTCCCAGCCCACCGCCCCTCCCCCCCCCGTCGATAACCCCACCATTACCCATTGCTGCCCCTCTCCTTTCCCAGATCAAGTTTGCCATAGTTGTTGAGGCGGACGCCAAAGCGCCCAAACGGGCGTCGCTTGGGCATCCACTTAGTGAAATTATCATTTGGGTGCCTGGGCAACCGCCTAGGGCGCCTATGTAGTTTTTTCTGGTTTTTTATATTTTGTATGTCATGTTAGTATCATTTTGACATGTATAAATGATTTCATCTATTTTTCAGCTTCTGCTTCACTCTAACATGCCTATTTAGGGTGTAGAACACTAAATATATACATGAAGTACCTTATATATGTGACATATTTTATATATCATGTATTATTATACCACAAGAAATTTAAGAAAGGCATGCACCTAGGCGCCCTCCTAAGCGGTCTAGGTGACCAAGGCACCCAGCCAGGTCAGGCCACTGCCTGGCCACCTTGAAAATTATGTTGCTCGTCCATCCATCTCAACACCACGCCCAGATCTCCACCCCGCCCATTCACCTGCTTCAGCACTACCCCTGTAATACAGCCTCTTCATCGCCCGCCACCCACCCTTGCTACAACAACTGCCCCCTTCTCCATCACACTTGCTCATTGTCCACCCCTGCCAAAATCCACCAGTCGTTGCCCCTCTCCCAAACACCCCTCTCACCACTGCGCTAATCCATGATCTCGACATCTTCCCCTCCTTGGTCTGAAGTTAACACCACAAGCTCCTCTTGGTATAAAACAACTGCTTCCCAATCTGGCTTAATTCTTCAGGAGGGACTTGCTCCCCATCAACCTTCGTCACATGTCAATCGAAATTGACGATTCTATGTTGGTCTATTACTCAAAATTCTTAATACACATTCTTTAGGTTTCTAAAATCTTTTGTTAGTGCCTTGCGTGATGCTTCACACCCTTCTGAGTTGATTACTTGTGCGGACTGATCCAAGAACTGCTTTTCATCATGGCCTCTAATGATAACATAAGAACTTTCTGTGTGAGCACAGTAAAATTAGATGGTTCTAACTACCATATGTGGTCTGCTTCTTTTGAGTTGTACGTCAAGGCCCAAGGTCAACACTCTCACCTTATTACTAAAGCACATGCTATTCTTGACGAGAACTTTAATGAGAAAACTAAACAGTCCTATAACTTGTGGGTCAGAATGACTCGAAGGTGAGATCTGGATGATCATGGATGATCAATAGTGCAGAATCATATATTAAGTCAATCTCTTTTAAGACTTAGAACGGAAAAGGCCATGTAGGATCAGTTTTCACATGTTCATTCACCAACAAAACCCTAAAAAGGTGTTTGAAATCTTTAAAAATTCGGCTAAAAAAGAATTCTCCAATGATACCTCTGTTGAGGGTTTTTATAGTCAATGGTGTGCTTTGTGGGATGAATGTGAAGTGTACCATCCGCGGATTTCTGATATCAATAAAATCCAAAGACTGAATGAACTACAATTGGTATAGTTTCATGTTGGATTACCTGTCTCTTTTGCAGGAATCGTGGATCAGATCATGTCCAGTGATCCACTACCTAACCTACGCAATGTCCTAAAACGGATCCATCGCCTATCGTTTGTTTCTTCTTCTAATGCTAGTTATGTTGAGGCGTAAGCTATGAAGGTGTCGTACCCGTATCTGATACGTATTGGATACCAATACTCCGTGGATACTCCCGGATACGTATCGGATACTCCCAATCCGTATCCTGCCGTATCCAGGCCGTATCCAGTCAGTAAAACTAGAAGAAGAAAAAATATGAACATGACATTGCTTGATTAGCATTTGACACCAGCTCATGTCTCAACCCTCTCTGCTAAGTAGTAGCTTGCAGCAAGGCTGTCATAGTTGCTTCCTTGAAGGAGTTCAAGATTAGTCACCATTCCTCTTGCTAAATGCCAATCTTCCTTCTTCTCTTTATTGTTTCTACCTCCTATGTTTTTTGGGATTTCACTTTGTAAAGAACTTCAATATGTAATCTGGATTTTTGTTTGTTCTTTATTGCAAACCAATTCATTCACCTTTACATGGTACTTTCGGATGCTTTCCCTGCTAAGGTGCAAGTTTTATGCACGTTAATGTCCCCCATATTCTATGAAAGGCTTCAATTTAGTATCGTTGGGTTAACATGCCTCTTGTTTTGGGGACTAAATCCATTTTGATTTATTCTGGATTTCTATCTAGACAATATCTATTTCATCTCCTTTGAAAATAATTATTGCATCCCCATCCTTATGTCTCCCCCTATGAAGCACCGATACTCCAAAATAGGTGTCCTACCAGTATTGAAAACATATTTCATACTAATACTCCCTAGATACTCTCTAATACATACCAAATACTTCTTAAGTCGTATTCCTTTTTTTATTAGCAGGAAATGACCTCAATGCAGCCAGGATACAACCAACCCATTTAGCAGCCAAGAGAGCACCCCACTCGCGTGATCCCTCAAAATCCCAAAACCATGTGACTTCCAACTCTAGACTCCCCCTATTGTATTGTGATTTGAGAATGAAATTGGTATTTTCTGTTAAAATTTCAAAATAAACATTAAAAAACTGTTGTATCCATGTTGTACATGCATCTTATGTTTTCGAAAATTGGCGTATCCCCGTACCGCACCCGTACCCGTATCCATTTATGTATCTATATTCGTGCTTCATAGTAGCTAGCTATACATGAGAGAAGATAGTTTGGTATCACAGATGACACAACTCACTTTACAACACAACATTACATGATACATGAAATGTGAAAGGTTTAAAATATGATATTATCATGTCTTTTTGTAACTTGACTCACATTAATATGAATGAAAGACCCCTTTTTAAATCATTGTTTGATATTATAGTATTGGTTTCCATTTTCTTTAGAAATATTGTGATTTTTGAATGAAATTTGATTGTCTTCATCTATTTTTAAAATAAATATATTGGTTACTTTAAAAATATTAAAATAAATATTAAAAAAATTGTCGTATTCATGACGTACCCATATCCTATATTTTCAAAAATTGTCGTATCTGTGTACCCGTACCCGTATCTGATACGTATTCGTATCCGTGCTTCTTAGGGTGTAAGCTCTTGCAGTCCGATCTCGTGATTCTGGTTGTGGACGTGGTAGAGGACAGTTTGGCTCGTCAGGCTCTGGACATGGCCAACCCCCTACTGGACCGGGACGTGGTCAGCCCTCCGCCGGAGCTAGCAATGCCCCTCAACCTGGACCTCGTCAATGTAACTTATGGGCGCAATAATCATAATGAGAATCGTTGATGGGTGAAACATGGCCACCCCAACACATGGGCTAATCAGGCTTCTATTGACTACACTGAGGACAAATTGACCCAAACCTCCACTGCTTCTGCAGATTGGGTCTGAGCTGAATTTGAAAAACTTTTTCAAGAACGACTCCAGTCATCGGCATCGGCTCCGTGTCCGGATGGTGATTCTGTCTTTTTAGCTTCCTTGCCTCCTTATGGTAAAAAGAAATGGGTCATTGACTCTAGTGCTTCTACTCATGTTTCTGGCAATTCTACACTTCTTTTTGTATGACTCCATCTACTATTCCACCTGTAACTGTTGTTGATGGCACTCAAGGCTCAAACCCCGGTTCATTGGGTTGGTAATATTCAAACTACAAACAACTTCTTGCTCAGATATGCTTTATATGTTTCTCGCTTTCCTCTGAATCTTTTTTCTGTTAGGAAAATTGTCAAACAACTTCATTGTTTTATTACGTTTGATCTTCATGGATGTGTCTTTCAAGATCTCTGCACAAGGATGAGGATTGGTTCTAACCATGAGTGACCAGATGGCTTATACTATATTGATGCTCCACATACTGGTGTGCTTCTCTCCTCGACTTTTTCAGGACTTCAATGGGACTACAGACTGGGACATTCATCAGCATCCAAGCTCGAGCATTTGATTCCTTTTCTATTTGAAACTTTGTTTCAATGTGAAGCTTGCTAGTCAGGAAAGCAAACTCGATGTGTGTTCCTTAGAAAAATGATTATATCTTCAAACATTGTTTTTGATCTTGTTCATGCTAATATATGGGGACCGTGTTCAGTCATAAGTATGAATGGATTTCGCTTACTTTATGACCTTTATCGATGATTTCTTTAGGACTACTTGGTTGCTTTTACTTAAAGACAGAGTACATGTTCTAGACACTATTACTGCATCTTTTGCTGAAATTAAAACTCAAATCAATAAGCCCATCAAAAAAATGGATAGACAATGCCCTTGAGTTCATGCATTAGTCTTTTAGCCCTTTTTGTGAAAAACCTCAGCACCATTCTCAAGCCTCATGTTCTTACACTCCTCGGCAGAATGGTGTTGTCGAGCGTAGCCATCTCCCTGAAGTTGCCAGAACTCTTATGTTTCACTATCATGTCCTAAAGTCTTTTTGGGTTGATATTGTCTCCACCACTTATTTATTGATCAATAGAATGCCCTCGTCTGTTTTGAACAATCAAGTCCCCTATAATGTTTTGTACCCTGGAGTTCCCCTATTTTTGCCACCTCGAATTTTAGGTAGTACTTGTTTTGTATAGAATCTTCAAACTGGCTTAAGCAAACTTGAACCAACATCTACGAAGTGCATCTTCTTGGGGTACTCCAGAAATCAAAAGGGGTACTGATGTTAAGATTTGAGAACTATGAAATGGTTTGTGAGCGTGGATGTTGTTTTCCTTGAGGGTACTCTGTATTTTTCTACTATGGATTCGACTCTCTCTACGGATCTGCTCGTTGACACTCCTCTTCTTGTTCTTGTTGAGTCAGATTCAACAGGATATGTTATTCCTGATGTCACTTTCAAAGTTATCAAAGACACTGCAATACTACGATTCCCTCTATGGCCCCTCCTTCTGCCAATCCCTCATCTTCATCGGCAGATCACGACGCCTATCCAGTACACTCTGATCTGAATACTCCGATTAGCATAAGAAAAGAGGTGCGCTCTTGTACTTTACATCCTATTAGCAATTTTTGTTTTGATGTTAATCTTAGTTCAAGTTTTGCTAATTTTATTGTTGCTCTTTTCCACTATTTATGTTCCTAAAATTGTAGTTGAGGCCCTGACACATCCTGTCCGCGTCATGCCATGAAAGTGGAAACGGAGGCTCTACATACACAACAGACATGGGACTTAGTGGATGCTCCTGCTCATGTTTCACTTGTAGCCTGTTGCTGGATCTTTCCAGTGGAGTATCGACCTGATGGCACGGTTGAACGTCTTAAGGCTCAGTTTGTTGCTAAAGACTACACACAAACTACGGCATAGATTACTTTGAGACTTTCTCGCTTGTTGCTCGACTTACTCTGTTCGAATTCTTATTTTTGTTGTTGTCAATAAAAGTTGGCCCCTTTGTCTACTTGACATCAAAAATGCCTTCTTATATGGTGATTTGCATGAAGAGGTGTATATGAAGCAACCTCCCAGATTTGTTGCTCAGGGGGAGTATTCTAAAGTACGTCGTCTTAAGAAAGTCATTTATGGACTAAAACAGAGTGAAGAGCGTGGTTTGATAAATTTAGTAAGATCCTTGCTAAATCTGACCTTCAACGCTCGCATTTTGATCACTCTTTTTTTTAAACTATTGTAGGACTTATTATTTTGATCATGTATGTGGATGATATCATCCTTTCTAGGTGTGACCAAGGTATTCCACATACCAAGGAATATTTGAGAAAATACTTCATTACTAAAGATCTACATTCTTCGTCTGGAGTATGTCTATTTCAGCACAAGTATGTCCTTGATCTACTACAGGAGACTGGCATGTTGGGTGCCAAGCCAGACAGCACACCTCTTGATCCCAATACTAATTGGGATGATTATTCTTCTCCTTTTTACCCTGATTGGAAGCAATATAGAAGATTTGTGGGTAATTAGATAAGAATATACAAACCCGTCCCCCCGTCTCCTGTCGCTCTGGCGATTAGGGCACGCGGAAGTGTACGACTTTCCACCCTATTCTAGGGTTCTTCTCTTGCAGGTTCAAGTGTGAGGTCGTGTTTGGGGTTCTGGTCTCAAGATGGCAGCGGATCTCGTGGAGAGATATGCAGGTCTCAAACTGTCGGATGAAGAAGAAGATCCCGTCGACGTTCAACGGTTGAAAGCGGCGATGACACAGAAGATCACACAGAGCTCGCGTTGGTCGGGCGGTTACTAACAGATCGGACTTACAACTTCAGGGCCTTGGAAAGAACATTGTCCCAAGCATGGAGTCTGGAGGAAAAGGTCGTCTTCAAACAACTCGAGGGCGAGGTCTTCATCATACAGTTCGCTCACTGGAGGGACAAGCAGCGAGTAATTGACGGAGCCCCCTGGAACTTTGACGGGAGGTGGTTGCTTTTAAAGGAGGTCTGCAAAGAGGAACAGCCGAGAAGCATTGTCATCAGTAGATGCCCGTTTTGGGTTCGTCTCTACGGCGTCCCATTGGGGTACAGGGCGGAAGCGACCATGCGGGAGATTGCGGGAAGGATCGGAGAGGTGGTCGGGACAGACACCGACGGATTAGGATGGGATTCGTCCATCCGAGTCTGAGTAATCCTGGACGTCTCCAAACCGCTAAAACGTATCCAGAAGATTCGGATGAAGGGAGGCGCTACGGTGGATGTCGAGGTGAAGTATGAAAGACTGTCAAACTTCTGCTTCGCTTGCGGCAGACTAGGGCATGTCGATCGTGACTGCGTGAACGTTGACGACGGGGGCGAGCACCAGCAGCGGTGGGGGAACTGGATGCGGGCGTCCCCATGGAAGCAACGGCGTGCGGCGGATCAGAAGGAGGGAGGACTAGGGCCAGCGAGGAGGAAACTTACTTTCAAACCTCAAGACGGAGGGGGGGCATCGCAGAAAAAGGGAGAAGGGGAGGATTGCGGAAGCATTGTGGGGAGCGGTTTTTCGATAGAGGTGAATCGGGATGGGGAAGCGATCGGGAAGCAGGTCAGCAGGGCGGAGACTTGTACCGACGCGGCGTTAGAGGGCAGTGTTAGTCGAGGGGAGAGGGTGCGCGGAGGCAGTGATGATGGGGGCGTCGAAGGGGATGGCGGAAAGGGAGGGGAAAAGAAAGGGACGGGGTCGAGACAGGAGGTGCGAAGGGTGAGGGCTCTCCAGGGCGAGACGGCAACGGGGGTAAGGAGGAAGATGATGTACTCAAAAGAAGAACTCCAGAAACTACGTACCCATCAGCGAGTGGACGAACAAGCACCAGCGACGGAGGACGAGGAGACAGCGGACGACCTTTACCAGTGGTCGGCGAACCAAACATGGGCAGAGGCACAACAATTGCAACAGGCTACACGACATCTTGCGGCCTAGCCACCAGAGGACGGTTGTTTGATAGACACTACATACCGGACGGCACATGCATGTTGTGCATGGCGGAGAAGGAGGCTATACCCCATATGTTATTTCGGTGCCCAAATGCCACGGAGGTGTGGGAACTCCTACCAACGGAGGTGCAGAACTGGGTCGAAGATGTCAAAGATGGGGAAATAGCTGCAACCATGAAGGAAGTGTTGGCGAGGCCGATGATAGGTGAGGCCGTGCAGATCGTGGTTGCCATGTGGGCGGTGTGGAGAGGGAGATGCCTTCGTGTTTTCAACAGTGGAGAAGCAAACAGCAGGTTTCTATACCGTTGTGCGTTGCCGTCGGTGAGGAATGGTGAAGCTCGGTCGAGTCAGCCCATGCAAGGGGCACGTAACGGACGCAAGCAGGAGGCAATGGGGTGGAGAGCGCCGGCTGCAGGACACATGAAACTAAACGTGGATGGATCTTACAGTGAAGACGGTAATGCGGGCATAGGCGTTGTGATGAGGGACGCTACGGGGAAGCTGGTTGGGGTGGTGGGGGAGAAGGTATCTTCGGGAAAAGAGGTAGCTATGACCGAGGCGCTGGCTGTGAGGACGGCGCTGATGTGGGCGAACAAAGAAGGTGTTACACGGGTGGAAGTGGAATCGGACTCCATGACGATTGTCCAAGCTTGCAACAACATAGTGGCTCGAAGGGACTATCTTGGCTCTGTAGTAGAAGACATTCTATCGTTAAAGTTTTTGTTTTCTTTTTGCAGTTTTAGCTACACTAATCGTATAGACAATAGGGCAGCACATAGTGTTGCCAACAATGTTCATAGAGGTCAAGTAGATAGGATTAGTTTAATGCAACCTTTCCCTTCATGTAGCTCGAACCTTGTAAACCTTGTTCTAGATAATATATAGTTCTTCGGGGAACCCCCATCATAGGGTTTCTCGTCCTTTCTCAAAAAAAAAAAGGATTTGTGGGTAAAATTATTAATCTGGCAGCTACACGAGCATATATCACTTCAATTCTTGGACTTGTCAGTAGGTATCTTGATAAACCTCGACAATGTCATTGGGATGATGTATGCAACATTCTCAAATACTTAAAAAGCTCACCTAGAAAGGGTCTTCGATATAGGAACAATGGGCTTTTCTGATTTCTCTAACTCAGACTATGCTGGAACCAGTGTTGATCATAAATCCACTTTAGGTTACTGCAAATTTGTAGGTGGTAACCTTATCCATTTGGAGAAGCAAAAAGCAAGTTGTTGTGGCTAGATCCAGTGTTGAAGTTGAGCATCACGCCATGACACATACCGCTTGTGAGTTGATGTGGGTTCAAAGCCTATTAAAGGAGTTGAGTTTGTGATTTTGCCCTCATTCCTATGTAATGTGATAATAAAGCAGCTACCTTCATTGCAAGTATTCTCACATTCTATGGGTGTATCAAACATATTGAGGTAGACTATCACTTTGTCAGAGAGTCTATTTTATCCAGGCGCATAGCTACTCATACATCAACACTAAGGATCAGCTCGCTGACATCTTTACAAAATCACTGCAAAAGACAAGATTTTGTTCTATGGTGGACAAGCTAGGCATGCATGATATCCATGCTCCAACTTGAGAGGGATCGTTAATACTTTTAATTTATTCATTTATTTTGTGCTCTCTTTAGTGTCTTGTTTTTTCTCCCATATTGGTGAACTCTGTGTTCATTGATTGGTCCTATCCTATATAAGGAGGTTGTCTATTCTTGCATTTGTTATCTCAATCTTTTTTTAAGGTGAAACTGAAGTCATTTTATTGTTGTAGGTCTTGTTGTGCGATTACAATGACTTCATTGTCGAAATTTTCTAGCAATGAACTAGATACATTGGACGATTGTGCCTGGATGCTAGAATATGGTTGGCCATGTTTGCCTCACGGTATACATGGTTCAAGTTCATAGCTTCCAGTTCCTGGCTAGCTTCCATGATCTCTCTGATTATCAGGTCCTCATATCCACATCCATAGTTTCCTTGCTTCACTCCATTAGCCAGCACTAGACAGTCAGTTTCTACGATCAGTTGAATAAATCCCATCCTTTTCACTTCCTTGATAGCGTGCCTCGTCCCCATTGCTTCAGCCATAAGTGCTGAAGTCGCCTGGCCCATTTTCTGCTCAATAGTTGCCCAAATCCCCGCCTCTCGTCGCGAATGATTGCCCCTGCATATGTTGTCGGTCCCTGTGTCCAGCTACCATCAACATTGAGCTTCATTAGTCCTTCACCCGACGCCCTCCACCTGCTTCTCGGTCGTCTTGATTGCCGCATCCCTGTAAGTTGTCCTTGTCGAGTATGATAGACACAATATTCTTTCACCATGTTGACAAACCCGACTACCAGCAATAGCTCATGGAGCGGCTTCTCCTCAAAAAGTGACTTGTCTGTAGCTATCCATGTTGTCCACATCATGGTGGCGAACCGGTCAGCTTCCGCTTCTTTCTCGTGGTGCATCAGCAGGTGCAGCAAGTCAAGAGAATTTATCGCATGACTTGCCATGTTTGAGAGGTCGTCGTTTGCGCATGACCACACACGCTTGGCGTAGCTGCAACGGAAGATTGCGTGGAACCCGTCCTCCTCTTCCAGCTTGCATCATTGACATGTGTTGTGCTCAGTGATCTTTCCGTATGGAGTTTCTTCATCGTTGGCAGGGTATCCTTGAAATATCTCCAACAAAGTGAAGTAGCTTTGGAGGCCATTGTTTCCTCCATGGCCTGTCCCAATCCCCATCTTCCATATCGTGAGCAGTTACGTCTCCTTTGGTGACGAAGCGATATGCCGATCTAGTGGAGAACTCCCACTTTTGGTCTGGCTCCCATGCAATGATATCTCCTGTTGTGCTCAAACCAATCGGTATATTGAGCACCCTTTCGTGTAGTACATGTGGTATATATAGCCTAACTTTATCCTCGTCCCACTGACCCTCCGGTTGTTCGATCAAGGTGTTGACAAATCGATGCGGGTCAGTGTTATCATCCCTTCTTTGTATTCTTCCAAAAAGTCTTGGGACCCATCTATCTTCATATATATGAGTCTCCACGCCATTGCCAATGCGCCATATGAACCCTTCCTTGACTTCCTGCGTAGCGCCTTGTATACTTCTCCAGGTGTAGCTTGGACTGTGTCCCACTCCTGCCTCCATAATTCCTCTTCTTGGGAAATTTTTTCCTTCAAGACCTTACCTACTAAGGAGTCCAGGTTGGTAGCAAGTCTCCAGACTTGTTTTGCTAGGAATGCTTGATTAAAGGCCTTTAAGTTCCAAAATCCTAGTCCCCCATTGCCTTTTGGTTCACAAAGAGTGTCCCAATTAACCCGATGAATCTATCTTTCCCCCTCCTTGGATGCCCACCAAAAACGAGCAACCATACTGCATATCTCGTCAAGTAGTCCATCTGGTAGCTTAAAGACACTCATAATGTATGTTGGTAAGGCTTGGATTACTACCTTAATGAGCACTTCCTTCCCCGATCTTGATAGCAGCTTCTCTTTCCATCCTTGCAACTTTTTCCATATCTTGTCCTTGACAGAACTGAAAACTTGTTTCTTAGATCTACCCATAGCCGTAGGTAGTCCTAAGTATTTAGCATGTCTGTCCACCTCCTCCACGTGCAGGTGCAGGTTGATAAGATCTCACCTCTCCCTTGAGACGTTGGTGCTGAAGGTGACTTCAGATTTCTTGTAGTTTATCTTTTAACCTGACGCTCTTTTGTATTGGCGGGTTAAATCAACTAGATAAGAGCACTCCTCCTGGTTCACCCCTGTGAACAAGATACTGTCATCTGCAAAGAATAGATGTGATATCCTGGGCCCGTTCCTACTGGCCCTTGCTCGATGGAGTTTTCCTTTATGATTTTCTTTAAGAAAGGAGATAGAAAAAATTTCAACACAAAAAGGAAAAGGTATGAGGAGATAGGATCACCTTGGCATAGCCCTCTTGACGGTTTTATAGGTCCCCCCCTTATACCATTGATGATGATTGAGTGTGAGACGCTAAAGACACAATCTTGCACCTTCGACCTCCACAGTACTGGGATGCCCATCTTCTCCATAGCTTTGTCTAGGAACTTCCATTTAATAATGTCATATGCTTTGCTCATGTCTAGTTTTAGAGCCATGATACCCTCCTTGCCTTTATTCTTTTTCTTCATCATGTGGAACAGCTCGTAGGCCACCAAGGCATTATCTGTGATCAACCTCCCTTGAAAAAAAGCACTTTGATCTTCAGAAATGTTTGTATGACACATTGCACAGGCTTATCGGGCGGAACTCAAAATTCCTCTTGGGCTTCTGTACTTTTGGGATGAGGACAATGTTTGTTGTGTTTATTTTGACCGGACTTTTCTTTCCTTCCCACCACCCTTGCATGAATTGGATAACATATCTTTTTATGATATCCCAGAATTGTTGGTAGAAGACTACTTTCATCCCATCAGGGCCTGAGGCCTTATTGGGGTCATCTGCATGATGGCGCCCCATATTTCCTCTTTTGTAGGCATTTTATCCAACATTGTCGCCTCCTCCTCCGTGATAACAGTAGAAAATATCTTCATCTATGGTGGGGTTTGAAGTGGAGAAAAGATTGTCAAAGAAATTTATGGTTATTTGTTGTACCTCCTCCGGCTCCCTTTTCCATTTTTCGTGCCTATCCATAAGCCCTTTGATGAAGTTCCGTTTTCTTCTTTGGCTAGTTTTGTGGTGGAAGTAGCTAGTATATTCCCATCTCGCATCTCATTTGTCCTTGCCCTTGCATGCCAGTAGCTCTCTTGCAGCCTTAGAAGTTCATGGATCTCTTCTGAGAAGCGTTTGCAGTCTCTTAGCATTGTGTCTTCAGGTGGTATGTTCTGTGCTTCTTGTAGATTTTCTTCTTCTCTCTGTAGTCTTTTTTTGATGTTGTTGAACTTCTCATCTGCCCATCTTTCTAGCTTCTCTCCACAGTAGATGGTTTTGTCATGTAAATCTGTGCCAAGTGCTTCACTCCACGATTTTTCCATGACCTCTCTACAGTCCGATGTTGATAGCCACATAGTCTCGAATCTGAACTTCTTCTCATGTTTGTCCGTCGCTTTGAATTTCTTTGCAGTGAGGAGGATGGGAGCATGGTCCTAGTACTGGATTGGATAGTGGCGTACCCTGTGTACCTGGTAGATGTTGCACCATTGTTGATCCGCCAAGAACCTATCCAAGCGTACCTTCAGTCTGTTCTCCTTTTTTCCCTTGTGCCATGTGAAGATGTTACCTTGGAAGCCCATATCCTTCAATTGACAATCTTCAATAGCCTCTCTGAAGTTCCTCATCTGCCATTCAGCTCTATTTTGTCCTCCCTGTTTCTCTGTATCCTTTATGATCTCATTAAATCACCACCAAGAATCATTAATAACTGTCAAGACCCACAAATAGTCCTCATGTGGTTCCACGTGGCTTGTCTTTCACTGGTAGCCGCCCATCTGTATATGTTGATGAAGCCAAAAGTGTCTGCTTGCCCAGTTCCCCCAACTTCAGCATAGATATGGTGGTTTCAGTCTCCACAAGGACAAAGCTATTTTGTTTATAAGCAATCCATTATTAAACTATGTGAAAAGATAGAGTATCCAAGCTAATAATTCTAGCGTTCATTCGGAATGAAGATGGTGGCCAACAAATGATCAAAATTGAAGATGTTTGAGGGCCTCCCAAGTTAAGTTTGTCATTCGGACAAAGAGGAAGAATGACCATTTGCCAATTAGCCTCTTCCAACCATTGTGGTGTAGACAAGGAATAAGGTATCCGATTTCGATACCGTTTCGACAGCATGGAAACCGAAAGTTATGGAAATTTCGACAAAAATTTCGATAAATGCAACTGTGCCCGTTTCGACGCCAAAATGAACGAATTAATTTATTAAATTTTACAGGTGTGATCTCTACACCTAAATGCATCGTTTTATGCAATAAAATTTTATGTGGGGGTAGGTTAGGGATGGGTCCTTCATGTGGTGGGAGGTACGGGAACTGTCCTGTTTATTGAGGGTTTCGATGAAGGATTTCGATGACAAAATGTAGGAATTAAGTTATGTAATTTTGCAGTTATGAGCTATATACATGCATGTACTTATTTGTGCTATAACATCACATATTCGATATGTAGGGTATCCCCCACACATTTTACTTGGGTTGATAGTTTGTTGTTGATATTGACTCGACAGTCAACCATTTCATTGGCCCTAAGAACATTAATGCATTATTTATTGGTGTATTTGGCATCCTAGGACCCTCATTGTCTAATAAACCACCACTAGAATACATGTCGTCCGCATTGAAGAAAATAAATATAGCATAAAGCATGCATCGTATTAGTGTTTGATAATTTAAGTAGCAAATATTAGGGAATGCAATGTAATTATGATATATTATAGGTATATGCTATGCATGAGTAATAAATGGTGAAATAACCCCAATCCCCCTTTAGTCCTATTCAAAAAACAACAATAACATAAAGGATTGCAATTATCGAAACTTCCATCGAAATTTCCATCGAAAATTTTCAATTTGTGTACAAAAAACCTCGAAATTGGCGAAATTCATCGAAACCGTCGAAATTTTTATCGAAATTTCGATAAATGCAATCTTGTTGCCAGTTTCGATTGAAATCGGTATAGTCGCATGTTTCGGTACCAGATGCTACCGAAATCGGTATTTTGGGGCGAAATTTCGTTGATTTCGCCGAAACCTCATTCCTTGGGTGTAGATTGATGCTTTGGAGAAATTGAAGGTCGGCCATGGATTGACCCAAGTATGCCACAAGATCCCTTGAAAAAAATGTTCAAGTTCACCAAAAGAAGAGAAGCGATCGACCAAGACCGATTCACGCTCTTATTCATTTCGTACTTTGCAACTTAGATGTCCAATTGTACAATCCAATTTATTAAAACCAAGTACCAGGACACTTGCATCACTAGTTTCACAACTATAGATTCATGATTCAAGCCTTGAAGTTTGGGGATACCACCTCTCATTCATGTAACCACTCTCTTTAGTTGTTTTAGTAGTTTAATTGCATGTTTTTAAATGTTCGGCATCATTAGAAAATGGGTATAATTTTCAATATTTAAACTTTTAATAATGAAGGTGTCAAAATATACATATCCGCTTTCCTATTTCTTCTCCTTTGTGGATCATTATGCAAATTCACTTGTATTGGGGGTTCTACGCTTCCTTAATATATAAATAAGTCTGAAATAAGTCTGGCGTCACAATGTTATTTGATAACATAGATTACCAACATGGTACAAGAGCTATTTTAAACTCTTATTTGCTATGTCTAGGTTCTTAGTTCTCCTAGTCTAGTCATTCATCACGACCAGCCCTTATTCCAACTAGACGTCACAAATCTTTTTTCTTCAAGGATATCTTGTCGAAGAAGTCTACATGGGCCCAGGTATCCAGCTTAGGGGTGTTTAAGAAATATTTGGCACCTAAAGAAGACCATCTATAGGCAGAAATAGTCTTGAGAGCATAGTTCCCACTTACAATAAGGATACCATAGGGCGGTCAATGATCATTCCTCATATTCTTGTATAAACAAAGGATTGGTAGTATTGGATGTATATGATGATGATATTGTTATTACTCAGAATATATCCAAAGCAATCTTAGTTCTAAAACAAACCCTTTTGCATCACATCCATACTAGATATCATGGGCGTCAATGATATTTCTTAGGCATTGAAGTCTTAAGATCTACACCTGCCATGTCTTAGAGAAAATATATCCTTGACCTACTACAGGTCATTGGGACGAATCATGCTAGATAAGTTTCAACTCCCATGGATTATTATGTAAAATACACTCTATTTAAGATTATAATGATCCAAAATTAATATAGGCGCTTGTGGGAGAAGTCGTTTACTTAATCATCACTCACCCAAACATTTTAAAAATTATGTCCACCATGCATTCCCTTGAAACAATCACACTAGGATCAATTCACAAATTGTAAGATATTTGAAAGTAGTGTAGATCTCACATGTTCTAAGAATGCCCACATACATATTTTAGTTAGAATGTGTTGATGTGACCAATTATGCCACAGACAGGTAATCCACATTTGGGTTTCGTATGCTACTCAAAGGCCACCTTGTCTTAGAAAAGCAAAAGGCGATTTGTCATCACTCAGCACATATGCTTGTTGTGAGATAAAATGGGTGTAATCAATACTTATCGAACTCTGTTAGAAATATGCCATGTCATATATGGGTTGGAGTATGTAGGCCCATATAGAATCTAGTCTAGTCTAGTCAAGTCTAGTTAGGTCTGGAAGTCTCTAGAGTCATGTCCACCTTCTCCTATGTAAAGGAGAGGGGCCTCTCTTGTACAATAACATATTAACATTGCAACACAATATTGTGAATATATCTTCCATACATTATTTTCAACATGGTATTAGAGCATTCTTTTAAGGGACCCTAACCCTAGAGAGAAAGCAACGAATCTCCGCCTCGACTGCCCGTAGGGCCATCTCCATCACCCTCTCTAAAGGGTGGTCTTTGTTGCCCTCTCTCTCTGAAAGGCCTTCATCATCCAGAGACAAGTATCGTCTTCATCGTCATCTATCTAAATCCAGATCTGGATCAAGCATCCCCTTGTGTCCGCCTTTTGTCTTCCATCTTTTGTCTTCCCCAAGCACAAAGTCCAGATTCAAGTTGTCATCCTTGCATCACCTAGATCAACAACCCCATTGTGGTCTTTTCCATGGTCAAAATCATCTCTACCATCCATGTCGTCTCCTTCTCCAAGGTGGAAGTCATCTCCACCATTCGCGTCGTCTTCTTCTCCAAGGTAGAAGTCATTTTGATCATTTGGTACGTCATCCTCATAGTGGTGGAAGTCATCTCCACCACCTGAGTCGTCGTCATCATCGGGATCGTCATCTATGGTGGAAGTCATCTCCACCTGAATCGTCGTCTTCATCAACTGGATTGTCATCTTGGAGGTTTACTTCTAGAAGAGGAGTCATCCATGAAGTTAGGGTTAAATGTTTCTAATGTTTTTCCCACAAATCTTCCTTGGCGGCGTGGAACACTGCGTGTTCCACACTTTACATGTCGTGTGTCTTCATCAAGAAGTGCACAATTTTCATCCAGAACGCAAGTCACATGTCGTGTTGATCTCCAACGCGTCGTGTTGACGAAAGGCGAGTTTAGATTTGCACACCATGTCGCAGTTGTACACGTCGTGTCAGCTGCAGTCTGTCATCTTCAACCAGAAGTGTTACATGCCGTGTCATCAGCCTACAAAGTGTTTCCGACAGTTTGTTCATACATCTTCAACAACTAAACTTTGTGTCAGGGCTTGCAACCTAATCAGCATCGGCTACATCTTTAAAGGACGTGTACCAGATGAGTTCTCCAGGGATCTTCAAAGCTTAGATCAGAAGATCCCCAGTAAGAAAAAAGATATATTTTTGTTTGATCTAAACTTAATTGTGGGGCTCCGCACCCGCAACCCCCCCCCTTTGGGTCAGAAAAAGATCCATTTAGTTTCTTATTAGAATCTTGTAATCGGGTCACATACCACATCAAATTTGGTTATCGGTTCTACTACTACATCTTCCTCACCAAGTCAACCTCTCTGAAGCACTGCGAAATCTTATACTCACATGTGTGATGTAGATCGCTCTCAGGCACAAGATCAACCTCTCATGTGTGAGGATTCATCCATGTCAAGAACGACATCAAGCTTTCTAAAGCATGGGGTCAAATTTTGAAGCCCGTTGAGCAATCCCACACAACTTCTTCAGCCATGTCAAGCCAATCCTTCTCCAGTCATCTCTTCCCTCTCCACCCCATGTCCCCTAATGTCACAGGGGAGTTTCTTTGTCTTTGTCCACTCCAACCACTTTTGTCGTCTTTTTGTGGTTGGTGTGCGGGGGAGAGATAGAGGAGATGAGAAAAAGAGAATGAGGAGAAGAGTTGAGGTGCAGATCTCAGAAGAGGAAAAAGGAAGAAGAGCATTGTCTACATATGGAGTTTTGTGTACTTAATGTGTTGTCTAGATCTCACTCTCCAATTCAAGGCCAATGTCCATCCTCGCCATTCATATCCCAAGTTGCCAAGCATTGATCTGTCATTCAGAATTCATCTTCTCGCATCGTCAGCTGAAGAAGATGATTCCACAAATCAATTGGATGTCATCGGCGCTCTACATTAGGCGAATATGTTTCTTAATCGGCCATGTCTTGGTCATTCTACTATGGCAACAATTTAGTCTTCTAGTATTGGAGCATCTTGGATTATTTGTACATCTGGTTGTGTGTCGGTCCAACACACCTATCTTTTGCAGAAGATCATTTAGTTGGCTATGTCATCTATGTTTCCTCCTTATTCGTCTATGCCCTATCAAGCACGTTGATGTTTGTCCATGCCCACGTTGATGTCTGTCCGCGCCATGTTCAGGACGTTGATGCTCGTCTTTGCCCATGTTGATGTTTGTGTGTGCCAAGCACGTTGATGTTCATCCATGCCATGTCAAACATGTTAACCGTCTAGGCTACCACATGGTGGTATTCTCCTAAAAACTACTTCAACGACAGTAGCAACTGAGATCGTGACTCAGATGATCTCTGCATGTTCCTTTAGCATAATCCAAGATACAACCTCCAACCTAGTCAAAGGTCCAAGTGTTTCAATGATTTTGTGTGTATCAATCTGAGGTGTTTATCAATCTGAGGTGTTTATCAATCTCAGGGGAAGTTTCAAAGTCAAAGATGCCAAAGATATTAAAGTGTGGGGGAGTGCACATGTGTGCTAAGTCAAGGGGATATCTATCATGTTATAATTAAAAAAATATCTTGTTTTTGTCTGTCATCCAATCTGGGCATGTGATTCTCCCATGCTCCAACTTGCAAGGGAGTGTTAGAGATATAAGTCATATCATATATGGGCCGGAGTCTGTAGGCCCATCTAAAGTCTACTCTAGTCTAGTCAAGTCTAGTTAGGTCTGGAAGTCTCTAGTCTATTCTAGTCAAAGTCTAAGGTCTGGAAGTCTCTAGAGTCATGTCCCCCTTCACATATATAAAGGAGAGGGGTCTCTCTTGTACAAAAACATCGTAGCACAAAATTGTGAATATATCATCCATCCATTATTTCCTATATAAAGGACAGGGGTGTCTCTTGTACAGTGACATTGTAACACAATATTGTGAATATCATCCATCCATTATTTCCAATAAACTCCAAATAGCAATTGAATGTCCAATGACTCTGAATTGTGAACATCAAGTAGCTATGCTAATAAAACTCGTTGCTCTATTGATGTATAAAACACATGAAGGTGGATTATCACTCTGCATACATCTTATGATTAGGAAAATAGACACACCTCATGTCCAAACTAGAGAGAAAGGACCAAACATTCTCGCTGAACCTTTACTCCTTCCGTAATCAAGCATATATGAGTATAAATTGGGCCAGAGGACTTGTATATGCTCGAACTTGAGGAGGGTGTTGAGATATGCACTTAGCCATTTTTTCTTTTCAACCTCTATGCAAAATTCACCTGTAATAGGGTTTATACACTATCATGTTGGCACCACAAAGTCATTAGATAATAGTGGAATTTTTTGTTGAAATGTGGACTTGATCAAGCTGCAACTTTTTATGCAACGATCTAGAATGATCGGCACTTAATTGAGGAGGTCCAAAAGATATTGTGGTGGCTACAACAAGTTTAAGCATACAATTCATTTGTAGCATGGCTAACACAGTGAGTCGCTTTGATAGGAGTTAGTCAAACAACAAGTAGGTAGTACATTTTCATGGTCGAATTACAACAATTTAATCGAGTTACTCCCGTTCATTGTCCCTGTAGGGATTTTTGGACGACGATAGTAGTGAATACAACAAAGTTTTTGTCCATAAACCTCACGAGCATCTCGTCAACGGATAGAAAGATGTGGGATATACTTTGTCACGGAGTTAATCCAGCGATGTACTCCACGCGGTGGTGTGTGTCGCTTGGGCAATGCACACACATGGAAGAAAGTGTCCTAACATAGTCAATCTGTGTATGTGTCTCTACGTAACCCACGTGGATGACAAGGAACCCCTTTGCACAATGTTAAAGCCGTCGGAAAGGAGTAGTCTCTCGACAATGTGCTAGCACTGCTCTATCTCCTTCCTCTCCCTATGTTGATGATTGCTGCTAGAGTTTCTAACGCGTCTCAAGTGTAACCTAAGCCTGGTCGTCATGCCCCTTTAAATGAGGGAGGTGGAAGATAAGGTTTTTTAATGAAGCCCAAGAAATAAAGGAGAGCCTCACTTCTATAATCTATCCAAACTCTACTGGCAGAAGAGCAAGAGGACAGACTTCCCCTTTCCCCTGTTTTTTTATCCCCTTCCTTATTTTCCTAGCTTAACACATATAAAGGACAACATGTGAGCTACCTGATGTAAAAGGGCTACTGGGATGGATCGTGGAAGTGTTGATCTACTAGTTAATAGTTCTATACATTATGGAGGATGTATCATCAACGCTGCTGCTTTCGCAGAGGATTGGAGTTGGGAAATGGTACTCAGCAGTCTGATTTTGTGCTTAAGGTTTTAATATGTGTGAGGCATAGCGAGGTGTTTTTGTTTCAGTGAGCAGAGGCGTAAGCGTGAAACGGCTGATTAAGCAGCATGTTTTGCAAAAGCAGACAATGTGGCAAGATCTTTGAAATTTAGAAAACTATATTACTATGATCATATGATAGCCAAGCAATTAGAATAGTATTTACTAGATTGCAATGAAATGTGCAGAGCAACAAGATAAAACACTACAAATATGAATGTGCAGAGTTCGTCATCAACTTTTAGTAGAAACAAGTTCACTATCTTCCTTTGCACAAATGGAAATTGAAGTATAACACAGGCCCAACACTTTCATTAAACCTATTGTGTTACTATGCTAACTCAGATGTTATTCATGTCTTCGGCACGTGTCATCTTCTAGTATAACAAAAAAAGGTCAACGAACTAATCGGTAATTCTAGTGAGGATATTGTTCCCAAAGTACTTACACTACGGGTAGCCTAAGAGTGTAATGGCAAAAATTATATCAGATAACAGAAAACAATGAATGTACAGGGAATTAGGCTTTCGGCTCACAGTGTTTTTGACAGGGCTGGACAGGCAATCAATTACTAATGGAATTCCACCACATTGTGTAATGACTGTTGCATTTGCTGGGTCTGAAACCAAATGAAAGTTAGTAGCACGATTTTATACAAATTTGGTTAGTAAGCATGTAAATAATCATTTTTATTACAATTAGAAAAAGGCAGAGAGAAAGGAGCGCTGACAGTTCTGTAGGGTGCCAGAATTCTCACTGACCAGCCCATATGGCTCCTCCTATGCACAAAGCTTTTAACAACAGCTTTTGAATGATATACTTAAGACAAAAGATATAAATCATATACCTATACCCCTACTCGTAAAAATAAAACCATGACAAATTCACAAGCCATGGACAGAACTATATAGATCTAAATGGAAACTTTTACATTTATGGAAGACTTCCAAAATGATATATATGAATAAAATATTATTCAGTAGATGCCAATGAAGTGGCACCCCAGTGGTAAAAGTGATGATGTAAGACCGAGAGGTCATGAGTTCAAACCCATGTGACGGGATGAATGAATCGCCAATTTTTTATTAAAAAAAAAATATTATTCAGTAGATCAAACTGGCACTAAACTATACAGATCTAAATGTAGATATTAAAATTTAGGAAAGACTTTCAAAATGCCATGTAAGAGGCGTGAATTTGGATGTACGTCGTCCAATGTTTAAATTATATACTTTTTGGTCATATATCCCAGCCTTAGCCATAAAATATTTGCTTTTTCACCGCCCACGCACTATGATTTTGTAAACCCACCATATGATACACTAATGTATATCATTTACAGTAATGACTTTAGTTAAACCTGAAATGAATTCTATCAATATAGCCCACCAACAAAGCCATTTGTCTTTCCCCTATAGCTTCCCTCACGCACAACCTTCTCTTAATCATGAACTTTTTCTAGTATGGTTTGATTATTTCCTCTTCGGTCTCGTCCTCTGCCCCTTACCTACATCCTTCTTTCACTGCCACTCCCACCAGAGACCATTCCCTCTTCCACGTATATGCTACTAACTCTGCTACTCTAAGGAACCGCTATGATGATTACCAAGTTTACAATGAGAACTCTCACTAGTGTCCTCGGTCCACACAAGTCACAGTTGCACCTCCACCTGCTAAGGTGACAGTCCAATACAAAAGGTTTTACTGGTAAGATGAAGATCTTGGTAACAGAAAGATGATTGAACATCCCAAAATTGTTGCATCAAAGGTCTACAGGAAGCTCTTCAGAATATAAATATTAGATGTCATCTTGTAGGAATACCTCTAAGACATTTTTACAAGATAGTAGAACAGTTTAACTTCGAAAATGTATGAGGCCGCCTTTAAAACAATTCAATTGATCGTTGAACTTTACTATCTTAAACAACAATCGTTACAACAATGAGGCCTACCGAGCCTATTTTTCAAAAGTATCTCATATATCTAAGTTTGCCACAAAGTGTTGGTATTTTTACTTTTGTCGAGTTCCATCACTATAGAGCTTTTGTTTTTCAGGGGAGTATGTCATTGGAGAGTGTTGAAGCAAACAACGATGTTCAAATATTCAAGTATAATTCTAACAGTATAAGGTGTAGAGATTTTCTAATTGGCTCACCAGCGCAGGAGTTACAGACTCCTCCAATCCCGAATTCTACAAGTTTCTCATTTGGCTCTGTTATGCAATCTAAAAACAACTCTATGACATTGAGCTGCAAATGAAACAGTGGACATATTAACAGTCTACAAGGAAATTGTAATAAAATATCATACTAACCTGACGCAGAAAGTTATAGTTAAAAGGATCATATGCAAAATTTGCTAAATGAGCCACAATTCTCTCTTTGGATTCTGCAAAACGATATCATACAAGAGAGTAAGAGATACATACATCACTAGAATTAACCTTTTTTTATTAATATCAACTTTCAAAGATTGGAAAATATATACAACATGAAGAGGAACACAGATTTAAATTTTCTTTTCCAATTCGTTGACAATTTATATATTTTCTCATTGTTATTTAGTTGCTCTTCCTTGTTACTCTCTCCACCTATTTGTATATGAAGGGCCATGTATTCTTCCATCAAAAATAACAAAAAAAAAAGTTGTAATTTTGATTCTACAAGTATTAGAGCAGCGGTCCTGGGTATGTCGCGGCCTTTCTACGCTCTCTCTCTCTCATAATGTCACCAAGCCACGCTATTCATGCCCAATAAGGACAGGTGCCAATCAGCCACATGAGCTCACTGCACTCTTGTAGGAAGGAGTACCTTAATTTACAGCTTCCCCTCCAACACGTCACACAGGCGATATGCAGTGCCCGTATGAATGGCGTTGACAATCTTGCAGGCAGGAAGCATGGAAGGGCAGGTTTGGGTGTAATGGGGGAAGATGGAAGAAACAACCATCCGCCCCACTCGGTTTTGTCTTGCAATCACGTCGGGGATCACATTGTCGAGGGTCGAGGCGGAAACAGGAACCATTGCAGATGACGGCACCATCGATCCATCAATGGTAACGGCTATGGACATTGAATGTGACGACGCACTGAGCGGTTTGGGGGCGCGACAGAATGCCAGGCGGAGCAGTGGTGGCTGGCACTACGGCGATGACCATGGACATAGAGGGACGGTATGTCTTCACGACGACATTCCTAATCAACAAGAAAAAGATGATCGTGGTTTCACAATCACGGAAGTCGATATAGAGTTGGTCTTTGGAGGGTTACAGGGAACTAGGTCCTCCCTGTTGAATGTCCATAAGACAATAATGAGTCATCTCTAACTAATGCTAACGAGGTTCTACAAGTCGGCTCTCCTGATCTAACATCTGCAATGCCAAGGCCTAAACATACGCCTGCAATTACCAAATCATTCCGCGATGTAACTACAAGAAACGGAAACATAAAAGACATTCCAACTGTTGCTTCCTGGATGATGATCAACAGGTGGTTGATCCTGATGATATTTTAGTGTTTAATGAACATGATTCTCCAGAGTTATTGATTGTGCATGAAGCATCCTTACAAACCATAGCGAATTGCAGTTACAATAAAGTTGATTGGGAAGAGTATTGGATACTTAACATTATCTTATCATTTGAAACTTATTTGGAGATCGATTGCAAGATGGAGGGTGTAAGCATTAAGTTTATTTCATTTTGCAATTTAGTTTACATGCAAGTGTGGTTATCTAAAGCATCTAAACGCACTCAAAGGTGGTCCATGGACGATTTTTGGTTCTTGTCTAATGGTATGGAAATGGAAGAATGATTACATACCTTCTCACATCTTCCTCCTCGAATCATCATATGGACTAGGTTATCGATCTCCCTCTACATCTGTATAATCCAATAGTTCTTGAAAAGATAGGCGAAGCACTTAGAAGATTCATCAAACTTGACGATCACACTACTCACTGTACGAGGAGTAGACTCGCGAGAATAGTGATTGAGATTGATACTTCAATCCCGATACAACCGGTGGTTATTATAAACGGCATGAATTTCCAAATAGAGTAATAGGGGCGGCAATAGGGTTCGGGTTGAGCGGGTTTTATTTTGGGTCAACACTTTTTAGTTGCAAAAGATGGATTTTCATGTTGAAACCTTGAGGTCCTTGACCCTAACCCGACCAGAAAATATTTTTGGGTCTATCTGGTCTTACCCTAAAATCCATATACCAAGAAAAAAAATTCTAAATAACGGTATGTTTTGTCTAATCATTAATAATTACCAAGTGCAATCAACAAATTTCAATGCAAACAAACTTACAATGTAATTGAGAAACACATATAGAGCTTGTTGTAGTTTGTTTGAGAATTTTAAACGCAAATGCATAAAACAATTAGCATAATAAACTATACAAACCAATACAAAACTATGCAGAATTGTCAAAAAAAAGTTCTTAAATGTTGGATTAGTGTTTTAATAGATCATTGGGTGTCTTAAACATTAGTATTTGTAAAAATATAGTTGTGAACTTTGGGTTAATGGGGTCAATTCGGGTCTAAAGTCCAAACCTGACCCGACCCTACATTAATTTTGGGTTCTTCAGGTTCGGCTCAATTTTGGATTGGGTCAAAAAACCTTAGACCCTAACCCACTTTAAAATTCGGGTTCAGGTCGGGTCTTGTTTTGCCAGCCCTATTGAGTATGAATCTCTCCTGAAGATTTGCACTGGCTATGGAAAAATGGGGCATGTTCTCCATCTACTAGATATGCCTACAGATGCTAGCACTTTGGCACAAGTTTGTGAGGATGCATGTGTGAAGTGGGTGGAAGAGGAAGATCAGCTGCAAACCTACTTAGGTCGCAATATTCATACGCGACGACCACCCAGGCACAATTCAAGGCCCAGACTCATCCAGTATGAATACATGTGCAGAGTAGCACTAGATTCACGTCTCTACATCAAGGAATTAAATGACCGATACCGATGTCGTTTCGACAGCTTGGATATAGATATTTACCGGTATACCGACGGAAATATCGACGGATGCAATCCTGGCCATATCGACGCCAAAATGAAGGAATTGAATCATGAAATTTTACAGGTGTAATTTCTACACCTAAATGCATCATTTTATGCAATAAAATTCTATAAGGGGTATGTGGGGGGGGGGGGTTCTCCATCATGTGGGAGGTAGGGAACCTGTCCTGTTTTTTGTAGATTTCGATGACAAAATATTGGAATTAAGATTTAGAATTTTACTAGCACAATTCATAAACATAAATACACACACTTATGCAATAATATCCAATTTACAACACATGAATAGCATAGTACTTACTAACTCATATCAGTTGTATGTCGAGTTACACACTGATTCTCCATACAATATTGAGTTGATATGGTTGACATATTGCTCCTATGACATGTACATTATGTAAGGTTGGTGGTATGAAGTTACGTGTTGCTCATACACGTCATGTACAATATTATATAAGTGTATAATACTCGTTCGTATTGTGTAATTAAACACGATATGTTTTAGAATTTTACAATACTATGTCTCCATATGCATCATATCAGATTCTGAAAGAAAATATACACCAGGGCTTTCTATTGCTCTTCTTCAATGTGTAACTTTGACAATTAACTTCATGACTATCAAGGAAGTTAGGCACCATCACTATTGTGACACCTTTTCTCCGTCGTTGTTTGTTGCACAGTATCTTAATATGCGGTAGTGAGTTTCTTCATGGATTATGCACAATAGAGGGATAAGTATAAAAGCCATTATTACCATTCCCACTATATGCATGTAGTGGGGATGCGATAATATAAGTGTAGTTACCATGTCAACCATGTCCATGTTGTGGGATATATGTAGCAAGTGCCATATATAAACAAGTATATGACTAGAAAATTACAAAATCTATACTTTTTTATAATATTTGTTTGTTGTGTTGCAAAGTAGTACATTTTCTTTGTATGATAAAAATACTAGTAAGAAGAACATATGTATACGAATTAGCTTACTACTAAAAATGATAGCAAATTATACTTATATTCCGTGGATTATTTAGGTATATTACTAAGATTATATTGTAGATTATGAGAAAGTGTTGTAGATCTAAGAACACATACAATTAGGAAGACATAAAAAATCAGATGGTGGGATCTTTGCCAATTTAAGGCATTTTGGGATGAATTTAGATTTTAATTGAGATGATGAAGTGTAAATGAGAGAAATGGTAGAAAACATAAAGGCATACCTTAGATGAGACTTATCTGAGCCCTAGTTGTCGAGATCCCTTTGCTCTGCCATTTTCTCCTCTCAAACAACAGAATCAGACTCAAGCACGCAAAAATCGGTATTTTTGTCGGTATACCAGTAAATTTCGTCGATATTTGTCGGTATTTTTCGGTATTTGGCGATATTTGGCGGTATTTGGCGGTATACCATCGGTTTACCGATATTTGCAATCCCAACGGCAGGTTTGTGCGAACCATTGACTGATGTCGTCGATATCGGTATACCGACGGTATCGTCGATATCTCTTTCATTGCTCTACATGAAGATGAAGAAGCAATAGAAAAATGGAAATTGAAGATGACGTTTCACCATTGTATGATGCTCTAATACAAACACATGTTGTTGCAGCAAAGGCGCGGACGAGGAAGCGAAAACAAATATATGATGTCTCAACTAGGCTCAAACTTGACCATAGTTCAAGATAAATCACAAGATAGCATTAGTTTGCTTGCAGAATCATATCAGTCTCATGTAGTTAGTGTTTCACAAGAGAATCATTCGGTTGTTGATCTTGAAGAAGATGACGTAATCTTTTATACGCATGGCAATGAAGAACACAATAATGTACCCGCAACAAATGATCATTCACATATACATTCAGAATCTTCATCTTACCCTATCACATTGAAACACATGCACCTTCAACTACAAGAAAGATTGGAAGAGAGGTGAGATGTAGAAGTGCAAAATTAAAATCAGCTCCTAATTACTCATGAAGTCCAACAAAAAAGCATATAGATGATTATCTGGACAGGGACAACACTGAGGATTCACGTGTATCAGACTTATGAAGATTGTTGTAGATGCCTAAAATTGTTGTTCTTTATTGTATTTTGAGTAGGTGTAATAGAAAGGTAATTCCTTTTCTACACAAAAAATAAAAAAGAATCTACTCATGTTAATATAATATACAGTAATGTACTTTGTGGAAGTGTGTCGTCTTTCTATATTATGAAAAGAGAGAACTCACTTCTATTAATAGGAGGTGGTACAGGGAAGCAAATATAAAACCCTAATGGGCCTCTTATACAGAGGCCCATGCTACAGGGTACTTAAGTAAGAAAGACATAAAACGGGAAATAAAAGACAGCAACATATCTTAATACTCCCCCTGAAGTTGGAGCATAGATGTCAATCATGCCCAACTTGCAGCATAGTTCCTCAAGTCTCTTACCATAGAGAGGCTTAGTAAATATATCATTTGTTTGCTTATATGATGGCAAAAAAAGAGTAGTAATCTTCTTATCCAGTACAGCATCTCGAAGAAATTGGCAGTCGACTTCAATATGCTCAGTCCTCTCATGAAAGACAGGGTTACCAACAATGAAGGTATCAAAATACATCGGGATAGCATAAGTGATGGATAATCCAAAGTCTGCAAGAATGGAATTGATCTGTAACAGTTCACAAGTAGTATGTGCCATTGCACGGTACTCAAACGCTGCACTAGATCTGGCAACAACATTTTGTTTCTTACTTCACCAAGTAACTAGATTACCTCCTACTAAGGTACAATAACCAGAAGTGGATTTCCTGTCAGACTTTCACCCTGCATAATCAGCATCTGCGAGTAGTAGTCGTATTGTTGTCGTCGTCTGAGTTGATGTGCTCGAGGAAGACTCTGTGGGAGGAGAGGTCAAAAGGTGTCTTCTGAATTCGCACACGGCATATGAGATCCCTATAAACTCGGGTCCTAATACCCGTTAAATTTCCTTAACGAATGTGGAAAAGAAATGCTCTAAGGAAGAGGTCACAATGATTCTAAAACTCGGAATTTTGATTCCTAAATGCAAGCCGATCACATTTAAATATCACGGATAACCTCCAACCTAGTAGTGGTATCTCAGGCGGAAACGACTTTTGCCTTTAGTCATTTTTCTCCACGAATAAGGAGCCCACACAGGTTCTGCACATATGTATACATACATATACATGTGTATACAACTGTACACAGTATATGTGTACACAACAGTACACATAGAAGTACACATGTGTGCATAATAGTACCCATGATAGTGGTAGTCTACATGACAGTACATATGTATACGAAACAATACACATGGCAATATTCATGGCAGTACATGTGTATACAACAATACACTTGATAGTACACATCTATACAAAACAATACACATGAAACTAAATATGTGTACATAACAGTACAGATGGCAGTACACATGTATACACACAATAGTACACAACAATTCACATAGCAGTACATAGGTGTACACATAGCAATACACAACAATAATACACATAGTAGTATGTGTGTACACAACAGTACACATGTGTGCAATACACATAGCATTAAACATGTGTATACAACGTGTACACATAGCACCACACAACAATACACATAGCAGTACATGTGTAAACACAATAGTACACATAGCAGCATACATGTATCCAATAAACATTTGTACACACAGCAATACACAAATACACATAGCAGTACACGTGTATACAACAATACACATGTGTTCACACAACTGTACACAGCAATACACATAGCAAAACACAACAGTACACATGTATAGACAAAATAGTACACAACAATATACATAGTATTACATAATGTACACACAACAACAACTAACTCTTTTGATAGGAAGGAGCGGCCTCTCGGAAGGAGTGGATCATCTGCGCATCTGCGTGCGGCTAGGGCTTCCGCTCCCTTCAAGCTCGGGGGAGGAGGTCGGCGGCCGGCGTGCGGCTACCTCGCTCCCCTTGGGCTTCTGTCTTCAACCTTGCTCTTGCTGGTCTCTGTCCTCGAATCTAGTTGGTTGCCGCTTCCTCGCCTTCACACCTTCCCTTCTCCTTGCTGGACGGCGTCCCAGATCTAGATATGGTTCGTGGTCACTTGGATGCGAGGAGGTATCCCAGAGCGTGGCTTCGTTTCCTGGCGTCGGCATCATTCTTCGGTGCGAGGAGGTAGCTTTGTCTGGTTTTCTGGAACGTTGTTCTCCGTGGGTGAGGGTGTTGTTTCTTCCCCTTCTTGCTTTCTGTTTGTGGGTCTGTTCGGTTTGGTTGTAGTCGTAGGTTTGGGGGGTTGTTCTTTGCGTTTGCTTTTGTGTTGTTTTTCTTTCGGTCTTCACCTGTCTAGGTTGTTGGTGTCCTGTGTCATCGTGCCTCGGGTTACTTCGGGGGCGGATGGGGAGAGGGAGCCCCTTAGTGCTTTAGGCAGAGGAGGAGGAAGCTGGGTTTTGTGCTTCGTGCGGGTCTTCCGGTCCCTGCTCGTAGTGGTGGTCGGGAGTGGTGGTGGGGTTCCCGGCACCCTCTACCCCCCATCGTTGTACCCGCATGAGCCATCCTTCCTTTGTATATGCACAGTTGGGGTTTGGCCTCCTTCTCGGGTCTCCTGGTTGGTGCACTCCTAGTGCTCGAAGTCCTGTGCTTGTTTTTCCTTTTGTTTTCTTAGTCAGTAGTTGTGTCTCTTGTCCAGTTTGTGGGGTGTTGTGTTTGTGTTGGTTCTTGGTGGTCAAGCTCTTTTTCAGGTGACCATTCGTTGTCTTCATGATGGTTATCTCTTCCAACAGCTATGCAAACTCATATCCCGATGTACTCATAGGCTCTTGTAGATTGACGAATTCCATCCCAGATAGTTGTTTGAGACAGCCACTACAAGAGGTGGACGGAGCAGAAGTGTACCTTTCGCATCCCAATCTGAGCCTTGTGCTATGTCTTTCTGCAATAGGAGTTGTTGATTGGTTATTTGTTCTGAGATGTCTATCTTGTAGATGCCGTATGGCTTACTTTTAATGATATTGAGCTTTTTTCAAAAAAAAAAATGTACACACAACAAGACACATGTGTAAACAACAATACACATTTATACACCATACAAAAATACACATAGTAATACACGTGTACACAACAATACACATAGCAGTACATGTGTACACAACTGCACACATGTCAATATAATAATACACAACAACACACATAGCAGTACACATCTACACACAACAATACACGTGTACACACAGCTGTACATAACATTACCACATTAAAGTACACGTGTACATTACACATTTGTACACACAGCAATACATAACAATACACATAGCAGTACATGTGTACACAATAGTATACATGTGTACACACAGCAGTACACAACAATACACATAGTAGTACACATGCACACAACTGCATACAACTATACACATAGCAGTACATAGGTTTACACACAGTTGTAGACATGTGTACACAACAAGACGCATTTGTACACAGCAATACACGACAATACACATAACAGTACACATGTTTACACATAGTAGTTCACATGTGTACACAACAGTACACGTAGCAGTATACATGTGTACACAACAGTACACATGTGTACCATTGTATAGTAAAAGTCAATGTTTTGTGTACTTTCATTTGATATTTTGTGCATTAGATGATATGCTTTGCATACTATCTTGATTTCAGTCTTAAACAAAACATCTTAGGAGTCCCTGCCCCTCCCTCCTTCCATCTCATTATTCTAGCTTCCACTTGTTGCCCTTATATATTCAAATTTCATGTGTGCATGTGATCTTTGGATGCAGTGTAGATCTTTCCATGAAGAAAGCTTACATATGTGGAACAACATACTTATGTTCATGCCCGGCTGACTTTTCATACCTTTACACCACCATCTAAACGATGCAACACAAAAATAATTTGAGAGTGAGTATGGGTATTCTTGTTAATAGTACTAATGCTCAATACAAACCAACTCACCCATGCGTCTCATGAACTGTTGGTTCTAACCAGCTACTTGTTTGGTTGCGTATGTAGCAACGATCCTAACAACATTCGTCGTTGTGTATGTATGCATTGAATTATCAAGGTGGCAGCAGGCCATGGTGACCTCAATCAGCTCAAACAAAAAGCTAATCAGGCGTCATTGTACATATAGATACCACTCAAAGACAATGTTAATTAAACAAATAGCTGGCCTCAATATATATCTTAAGACGACAACGACAACGACAACAGCATGGACACATTGACGACGAGAACGTTGTTCTCTTCAGGCCCAACCCCTGCCTTCTCAAATAATCTAGGGAATATGTCCTGGTACCACACCTCCATCTCCCCGATCCCACCCGCAAGCGACTGCCTTACCTACTTGCCTCGTACCCGTCGATGATGTACTTAGGTCCGTACATCTCCTCTCTGATCATGGAGCCGACTACAGCTTTAAGAAGGAATCGGTACTCCGAGAGACTAGGTTTTGTTGCAGTAGATGATGTCACCGCACATGTGCATCGTCAGCTTCATGCCGTAGTTGAGCTTGTGACAGACGTAGTCCACGATGTTGCACTTGCGGTTGACGGGCCTGGTGGAAAAAGAACTAGAGCGGCGGGCGAAGGTGTGGAGTCGAATAGTGATTTTTAAAGGAGGAAAGCGGCGAGGAGGTAGTCGGTCAGTGAAGGGAGTAAGTTGGACAGTGGGGTGGGGTGGTGTGGGGTGGTTCCGACTCTGACAAGACTGTAAGGGTTTTGAGGTGGAGGAGACTGATCAAAGAAGCAACTTGGCTTCTCTGGAAGGAGGGACTCAAGTTGTCCAGTCCAGATTCGGTATACTAGCGGCGACGTCAAACAAGAAGGCATCCGCATGCAGCATATAGTTCAGAGATCGTTGGCAATAGGACACTCGCGAGGCCACTAGGTTGTAACTCGCACCACGGGGTTCCTTGCGGAGAGAGAAGTGCAAAGGAATGCAAAATTAACATAGTCGTTAGGTAGTCGTTTCACTGGCCTGTGCGTATGTTACATAGGGGTTTTCTACGTGTTACATGTATCACGGATCTTATTTGTATTAGCAATCCTTGTGGTATCACTACCAGATAAAATGATATCATCCACATAAACAATGAGAATAACAATTCCAGCTCGAATGATCACACTGAGCCCGTGTGAAAACAAATTTGTGCAATATAAGGGAGAATTTGTCAAACCATGCTCAGGGGCTCTGCTTGAGACCATAAATAGTCTTCTTAAGAAGGTAAACTTTTGGAGAATACTCCCCCTGAGCAACATAACCTGCAGGTTGGGACATATAGACAGTCTCCTACAAATCATCACATAGAAAGGCTTTTTTACATCCAGCTGATGCAAATGCCATCCTTGATTGACGGCAACAGAAATAAGAATACGTACAGAATTAAAACGAGCAACAAGAGAAAAAGTTTCAAAGTAATCAACCCCAGAATCATGTGCATCCCTTACCGACCAGTCTAGCCTTCAGACATTCAACTATCCCATATGGCAAATATTTAACAGTATACACCCAGCAACAGCCAACAAGATTGTTGCCTGTAGGAAGATCAACAAGTTCCCATGTCCCACGGGATCTAAGAGCATCCATCTCCTCATCCATAGCATGTATCCAGTCAGGGTGTAGGAGTGCCTCCTGAACATACTTAGGAATTGAAATAGCAGATAAAGCAACAATAAATTGAACCATGGAAGCATTCAAATGGTCTGTAGAAATATGTTGAGAAATACAATATTTGTCACCAGACCATTGTCCTTTCCATAATGCAATAGGGATGTCCAAATGAGAAACTGGAATAGAAGCAGTAGAATTACCATCATCTTGTTGTGGATCATCAGTCTTAGAAGAGGTCGTTGCAGGGGATACTACAGGTAGAGGTCTTTTGTTTTTCCGCTCATACACTTTCAGAACATGGGTAGAAGACTCGACCAAGGGAGGTATACTAGGAAGTGGCACATTAGGAGGTGGCACAATAGGAAGAGGCACCTGTTTACTAGGTTGAGAAAAAAACAATGTATCTTCCAAAAAGGTGACGTCCACACTGACACGTGCAACAAGATCAAAACATTTATATCCCTTGTATTCTGGAATAGCCAAGGAAACAATAACGAAAAGCTCGTGGAGAAAATTTATCATGCTCAGGTTGGTGATTGCAAACAAAACATAGGCAAGGAATAAGGTTTCGCCGAAACCGGCGAAATTTCGCCCCCAAATACCGATTTCGATGTGACCTGATACGAAACCATGCGACTGTGTCGATACCGTCGCATTTCGCGAAATAAAAATGCAATTTCACCAAAGTTTCGATGGTTTCACTAATTTCGCCAAATTTCGAGGGGTCCAGTGTAGTTTTTCCAACTTATCTATCGGTAAGCAGTCGAAACCGGCGAAACCTGCCGGTTTTTGTAGCTGCTTTGTTGCTGCTGCTCTTCTTTGTGGAGAAAAGGGTGATTTTGAGGGGGATTTTCCATTTGGAGCCAAAGATCGACTACATTAAGGTAAATAAATATATTTTCTTCCATTTTCATTCATTTCCAACCTCTATTTCTCCTAATATCATCTATTTTGAACACATATTTCTCTATTTCACATAATTTCGTATTTTACACTAAAATATTAGATCTACTCCACTATTCATCAAATTTGTGTGTTCTAAACATAGATCCACACATCTAAGCCATGGATCTATATATATCTTCAATAAATTTACACAAATAACTAATTTTTATATCTTTTTTAGATTATAAATACTAATAATAGTATATATAATATATATTCATCATAACTAGTTATTTCACTTAGGTTTAGTAGAAGAAGTTGTTACAAACACTAATATGAACACAAGGAAAATAATTTTTGTAAAAAATAAGATATTTTTTATATATACACTATTTAAAAATCCGAAAATTAAAAAAAAATCATAAAATATTCTTTTTTTTAGAAATAAGATATTTTTGTATTGTTTTAAATATCCTATTACAGTAGTACTCCTAATCACTTACATATACGTATAAATTATTTGTTAAATATGCATTTATTAATTTAAAAATATATTTTCAGACCTAAAAATACAAATAAAAAATAATTCTAAACCTTTTTTCGTATTGATTAATATCCTATTACAGTAGTGTACCTAATCCATTACATATATGTACAAATTATTGATAAGTATGTGCATTTATCAATTAAAAAAATATTTTCAGACCTAAAAATACAAATAAAAAATAATTCAGACCTAAAAATACAAAAAAAATAATTCTAAACCCTTTTTCTTCCTTGTTAATTTCCTATTTCAGTAGTGTACCTAATCAGTTACATATCTGTATGAATTTTTGCTTATGTCGTTTATTGTTTTGATTGCTAATGGCCTAATGCATTGCATATTCTATGTTGTTTTTCATTTATTTCAGTGTTGACAATGTCTTCTGATGGATTTGTCTGGGAATGAGGGTGCTAGGCAGAATGCACCCAAACCCAAGGAAGTAGATTTTGCTTGGAATTATTGTGCTCCTGTTCCCGGGGTCAAGGGAAAGGTGGTTTGTAACTTCTGCAAAAAGACAATTGGTGGAGGGGGCATCACCAGGTTTAAGCGTCATATTACTGGGGGAGACAATAATGTTGCCTTATGCCAGAAGTGTCCGCAATCTGTTAGGGATGATTTCAGAAAGATCATAGCATCCAAAAGGGAGAAGAAAGGCAAATGTATTGAGGCCAACAAATCTTACACTGATACTCTCTTCAATGTACAAGCCACAGGTTCATCTGCCGAGTCTGATGATGACATGGTGTATCCTCCAGGTTGTGGTGATACTGCTTACGGTCGGCATATGTATAGGCGGGCATATAGAGAATCAAGAAGAAGTGAGTGGGAAAGGGAGGAAGCTGCAAGAATACTACGGAGGTATGGGCCATCAGGAACCGGAGGAGGCAGTGGGAGTGGGACTGGACTAGGACTAGGTCGCAGTCAACATGTTCCTCCTGTTGTTGATTTGGATGATGAAGATGATGTGTTTGCTCAAACAAAAAGGAAGAAAGGCACAATTGATGTTCTGTTACGTTCTGCTAGTGCTAGATTGAAAAATATTGATGAACCAGGGGTTAGGAAGGCTGAACCTAGGCAAAAAACCCTTAAAGGCATGTTCAATGGGGCAAAGGAGAAAGTGGGAAAGGCTGTAGGTAAATTCTTTTTTGCTCACGGAATCCCGGCACATGTTGCAACTGAAACCTATCTACAACATATGGTTGATGTGATAGGGGAGTCTGGTAGGGGAACTAAGGCCCCCACAGCTTATGAACTTATGCATAAATATCTTCCCGAGCAGAAAAAAGAGCTAGAACAGTGGGTTAAGGAGCAAAAGATATTGTGGGCTGAGTATGGGGTCACACTCATGTGTGATGGGTGGACCAGTGGCAACAGGAAACAAATTATAAACTTCCTTGCTCATTGTCGTGGATCTACTATCTTCCTTGATTCTGTTGATGCTTCTGGTGAGGTTAAAGAGTACTCATATTTATACAAGCTGATGAAGAAATACATGAAAGTTGTTGGGCCTGAGAATATTGTGCAAATTGTTACTGATAATGGATCAAATTTTAAGAAGGCGGGGGGAAAGATAATGAAGAATTCTCCCGTGTACTGGACGTCGTGTGCTGCCCATTGTATAGATCTCATATTAAAAGATATGGGAAAACTTGAGTACATCAAATCTGTGACCATTGATGCAAAATTGATTACAGGTTTCATATATAATCATTCTTTTCTGTTGAATGCAATGAGACGCCCAGAATATTGTGGAGGCGATCTAGTTAGAGTGGGGGTAACAAGATTTGCTACCAACTACTTGGCTCTAGATTCACTGAAGAACAAAAGAGATGGACTGAGGAGGTTATTTAATGGAGTAGAGTGGACCTCCATGAAGGAGCACAATACCCCACTTGGTCGACGAATTGAAGAACTAATTGCTAATAGGGCTTTCTGGGACAAAGTTACCAAGGTACTTAAGGTAATGGCTCCTATAGTAAAAGTGTTGAGGTTAGTAGATGGTGACAAGGATGCAACCATGCCTTGGTTATATGATGCAATGGAAACAATGGTGGAGAATGTGAAAAAAGCCGCTCCAACATCCAATGCACAATACATGAGCATCATAAAAAAGAGATGGACTGATATACTTTTGCATCCACTACACAAAGTCGGTGAGCATCATTGTAATTGTATCATGTATATAATTATTTAACTGGTCTATGTTAAGAAATTAACAGGTTTTGTATTATTTATTTACAGCATACTATTTGAACCCAAGATACCATTACTCGCGGCAATTGGGTATGAAACCAGACTTGATGAATGCAGTTAGGGATGTGCTCAATAAGTTGCTTACATCCACAGAAGAACGGATGCAGGTTTTGGATCAGGTATACAAATAGTTGTATAATTGTATTTCATGTTTATCTAATATCTATAACCTAACAACTATTAATGTGGTCTTTCATGTTTGTTGGCTTTTTTGTAGCTACGACAATTCCGTGAAGGCCTTGGATGCTTTGGCCACCCTAATGCAGTAGTCGACCGTGCAGAGGGTGATCCTTGTGAATGGTGGGTGTGGAATGGGAACGGTGCCCCTCAACTTAGAAAAATAGCCATACGCATTCTTTCACAGACAACTTCTGCAGGGGGGTGTGAAAGGAATTGGAGCACTTTTAATTTGATTCATTCAAAAAGAAGGAACAGATTGGGGGCTCTCAGGTTAAGGGATCTCGTGTATGTCCACTACAACATGCGTTTGAGAGCTAGAGCCATAAGAGAGGCCAACTACAAAGAAGTCCAATTTGCTGAAATGCATGATCCCATTGACACAGCATACACGTTCCATGAAGATAGATTTCGGGGCCTTTATGATAGTGATGATGAGGGTACCGGTACAATAGAAGATCCCTTGGAAGAATGGATGAATGAAATAGGCCGTCCAGTTCTAGACAATATTTCTTTTGGCCGTCCAGATCCATATGTGGAGGAGCAATTTGAAGATGCTTCGGGTGTTGTACTTGAGGAAGAACGAAGAAACAGAAGCCCACCTGAAAGACTTGAGCCAGAGCCTGAGCATGTAGATCTTGATATGGAAATTGATAGAGCAGTGCAAGATGAATTGGGTGGAGCATCTAGTGCTTCAAAATCTATAACTGCTACATCATCTGGGTCCAAGTCTAAGAGTGATGACGACGATGATGATGGCGGTAATGCAAGTGGTGGTCAACGTTCTCCAGAGTATCCTCCAGCAGTTGATCCTCATAATGATGATCGTCCATATATCACTAGGGATATTCCTATATATCCACAGGAAAGAAATGTCACAATGGCTAAAAAAACCTTTATGAGGAAGAAAACTCAAGGTGGAAAAGACTACAGTGGTGCACCACCACGGCCACATGAGGATACATGCTATAGGCCTCCTACAGCTACAGCTACACCTATAGGATTCCAATCCTATCCTACTTCACAATACTATATTGATTCCACTTCTGATATTGCTGAATCCATGGGAAACACGAGGCTTTCTGATTCTCTATATCCTCAACAATCATTTGGTGATACGTTGTTTGGGCACCCACAAGCGTACTATGGGTATTCTGGATATCAAACTCAGCCACCACCACAACCAGAAGCAGAATTAGAGCATCATATTGAATATACATATAGTGCAAATGTCTCGGGCCCGCAAGGAACATATCAGTACAACAGTAGTGTATTTTCTGATGATGGGGGGCAATCATGGAGCGGTGGTAGCTCAGTTATTCCTGTTGCTCAAGTCCCAATGCATGCTACTTTTCCTCAAGCTCGTCAACCTCCATCTGATTCTGAAAGCAGGAGTCGATATCTTAGAGATCTGGAAGATCACTTTCCAAGGTTTGGGATGATGATGTTCATTTCTGGTGATGTGCACGAGGAACATGTGATTTCATACAACAAACTTTACAGAATGTACATGACCTGGGAGCAATATGTCGACCATATCAACACTATACAGTATGGTGAACAACCATCTCAATCAGCACGACACTCAACATACAATTGATTTGAGTTGGTAAGTTACTATATTATTCATATGTTGTAAGTTTGATATAATTGGAGAAGTGTGTGTACTTATGTTTATGGATTGTGCTAGTAAAATTGCATAACTTAATTCCTATATTTTTTCATCGAAATCCTCAATAAACAGGACAGTTCCCTTACATCCCACATGAAGGCCCCCCCCCCAACCTACCCCCACATAAAATTTTATTGCATAAAACGATGCATTTAGGTGTAGAGATCACGCCTGTAAAATTTCATAAATTAATTCGTTCATTTTGGCGTCGAAACGGGCATTGTTGCATTTATCGAAATTTTTGTCGAAATTTCCATAAATTTTGGTTTCCATGCTGTCGAAACGGTATCGAAATCGGATACCTTATTCCTTGAACATAGGTAGCCAAAACTTTTGGTGGTAGGGCAAAAACTAGTTCATAAGGGTAGAGGAGTTGGTAGGGAATTTTATTTGTAAAACAAAGGCGTCTGATTGATGAGGTAGTTTGCTAAAAGAATGGCATTAGCCCAATAAAATTTAGGAACTTTCATTTCAATTAGAAGTGTACGGGCTACATCAAGTAGATGTTTGTTTTTCCTTTCAGCCACACCATTTTGTTGTGGACTATAGGGACACGGGGTTTGATGAACAATTCCTTTGGAGATGCAAATCTTTTGCAAATCATGTTGCACATATTCAGAGGCATTATCAGTGCAAATAAACTTAGGTGTAGCTGTAAAGTGAGTCTTTATTTCATTCAAGAATTTGGAGAAAACGTCTAAAATTTCAAATGATCTTTTAAAAGATAAAGTCGGGTGGCACGAGACTAGCCATCAATAAAGGTTACAAAAATATTGCACGCTAATACGATTACTAATACGACATAGTCCCCGGACACCCGAGTGAACAAAATAAAACAACCTTGGACTCTTATTGTCACAACGAGGAGAAAACGCAGAGCGATGGTGTTTTCCAAGTTGACAAGACTGGCATGTAAAATTTTAAGAAGACAAACTGGGAAACAAAGACTTCATCTTGATGGAAGAACCATGACCAAGCCTCAGGTGCCATTGATAAAGAGAGGTGGACTGGGCCACAAGAGCAGTAGTTGGCGAAGTTAATGAAGTCGTAGATAGTACAAACCATCTCCACTTTCATATCTCCCACCAATCGTCTTCTTTGTCCTGAGATCCTTCATGGAGACAGTATAAGGAAAGAAGGTTACACTGTAGTTTAGAGACTTGGTAATTTTACTAACAGACATCAAGTTTAAGGGAAATTTGGGCACAAACAAAACAGACTTAAGGAGGGTGTTATTAACATCCCCTATTTCAGTGACCGGAGAAGTAGACCCATCCGCTAGACGCACAGGAGGATGATATGTGGATTTCTTTAGGTAAGTGAAGAGATTTTTATTACCGGTCATATGGGTTGTAGCACTGCAATCAACAATCCAATCTTCTTTTGTCGAAGAGGAAGAAGTTTGAAGACAAGAAGGATCACCTAAGTGTTGAGCAATATTTTCCTGAGGCGTGGTAGTAATAACAGAGGCAGCTTTGATTAGCTTGTCAAGGTCAGATGAATGTAGTGTTACCATCTGAGGAGTGGTTCCACTGGAGGCATATGTAGATTCTCCATCAGCATCAATAGTGGATACTTGGTTTGCCCATTCTGGCTTTCCATGCCCCTTCCAGCACTTGTCTTCAGTATGATTAGTCTATTTGCAAAAGTTGCGGAACCGATACTGAAGAGGAGAGAACCCTCTTCCACCATTGTTGAGACCTCTGCCCTGTCCACGAGTAGAATTAACACGCCCTCATCCAGCAACAACTAGAGCAGCAGGTTCTTCTTTAATAGTAGAGGGCACGGAGAGAGATAGTCGGAGATGAACATCGTCTAGCATGGGCAATGGTTCAGATGCCAGGATTTGTTGACGAACAGCTTCATAGCTAGGAGCATAATTGAACTTCATCTTGTTGCTTCTGTACTTTAGAGAGATCAGTAGACAAGGGATGATGGAGTTTGAGCTCACCCTGAATACCTTTGAAGGTATCGAAGAGTGAAGCAAACGATGTAGTGTCTTTAAGTCTTAGAGAATGCAGACGTTTATAGACTTCAAAAACTCAGGAGGCATTTCCCTTACTAGAATAAACATGAGCAATATGATCCCAAGCTTCCTTAGTTGTATCACTGAAAAGGAGATTGGTGGAAACATGAGATTCACAGCTCTATAGAATCCAAGAGAGGACTTGAGAGTCACACTCTGCCCATTTCTTATACTCGGCTTTCTTTTTGTCTGTCGTTTCATCTTTAGGAGGGGGATCTGTGAGATTCTCAAGCTTGTCCGAGAAGTGTGCATCAATTTGAAAGGAACGTGCCCATAAGATATAGTTGGACTCATTGAACTTCATAAAAGTTACACATCTAGCATGTGCCTCAAGGGTCTCGGCAGCGGAAGAGGATGAAGCCATGATTCCAAAAAGATAGAACAGCATGAACAAGACACACACACGATGTGTAGATTGTACACTAGAAATCTTCAAAAGTAGTGACACAACGTGTCTACAGTTGACAAAAGTCTCCAGAAGCAGTGACACAGCATGTCAGAAAATGACACGGCATGTTTAGAGTTGATAGAAGTCTCCAGAAGCAGTGCCACGACGTGTATAGAGTTGGCAAAAGTCTTCAGTAGAAGTGACGCGTGTGTCAAGAAGGTGACACGAGGTGTGATATTAGCAACAGGCAGCGATAGGGAATCAATAGTAGGAGTCACGGCATGTCAGGTATTGGGGCAGTTCGTCGATGCGGGAGCATATGGCAGCGGCAACACGCCGTGCTGAGTCACAAACACGCCGTGTGCGGCGGCAAATCAGAAGAAAAAGGTCACAACAAACCCAGAATATATGGCAAACATTGTGGTTTACCGAGAAGAAGAGTGATGTGTTGGATAGACCCAATCTAATCAATAACAAGATGGATAGAGCCCTATAATATGTGGTCATGGATGACCACAAAGATTTTCAAGCCGTTTTCCAAAATAGCAGTCTATAGGGCATAAGACCATTGAAAAGACTGTCGGCCATGTCCCTAGATACTCTTATTGGAGAAGAAGATAGGGTTAGAGGGGAGAATAAATCCCTTTAAGAGTGATCAGCAGCGGCTATGGAGAAGGGAGAAACTAGACGGAGAATGAGGCGGAAAGGAGGGAGAGAGCGGAGGCGGCTTGTTGTGGGAGGACCCAAATTAGTGACCTTGCTCTGATAGCACATGGAAGTGTGTCGTCTTTCTATATTATGAAAAGAGAGAACTCACTCCTATAAACAGGAGTAGGCAGTACAGGGAAGCAACCAGAAAACCCTAATGGACCTCTTATACAAAGGCCCATGTTACAAGATACTTAAGTAAGAAAGACATAAAACAGGAAATAAAAGACAGCAATATTTCTCGATATACTTTAAACATACTAAATAATTAAATATAAACTAATGGCTAATAATATCAACTATTAAATGTATCAGTATAAAGTAAGCATTTAACATTAAGTATAGTGTACAGAAGAGTAAGTCCATTGCATCTCATAGTAATTATATGGCTTAAACAGTTTATTTTATGAAAAATACAATAAATAATCGAATATAAACGAAAATTAGCAATATATATAATTACCAACTGAACAGTTCTGTAAGTATACAAGTATATAGCACTAATTAGGTTGTACATAACAGTAAATTAATCGTAGATATCATTGCAAGAAAACTAGTTATATAAATACTAACCAAAAAGTTCTTTAAGCATACAAGTATAAACCAATCATATAAAAATAGCATTCATATATGAATATACAACCATTACTTCTTATCTATATAGACTTTGATAAGTACTATGTGTGTAAAGTAGAAACTACTAAGTATACTTCGATGCTGTTGCAACCAAACGAGATGAAAGCAAGAAACATCCCAAAAAGTTGCTCATAAAGCGGCAAAAAATGGGCCCATTAAGCTGCATATTAAGCAGCCAAAGCGGGAAGCCGCCTAGCTGGGCGCTTATTGCCCGAATTAAGTGGTTGGGGGCCTTGGCCGCCTGGGCCAATTTTTACAACACTGCTTCTATCCTTTAATGACACATGGGCTGTGCCGCTGTAGTATAAAAGAAATATGGGTGTTCCGGAGAGTTAAGTGAGCTGTAGGGAGAGAAGTGTGATGCTACAGGGATGATAGACGACAATGGGAATCAGTCAAGTTGACTATGGAAGAAGTTTGGCAAAACATCTGAGAAGCTAAAACAGACATGGGTTATTTTCATGCATACACACTTGCTATCTATAGAGAGTGAATAGAAAATGTATTGGATGATTTAACAGGTGTACAATGTATTCTCTTATATAGGATAAGAGAGGAGAGACTAAAACAGAGATGAGCAATATGGGACTAAACTACGAAAGTAAAAAACATAAGTGAGGCACATGCTAGGCACATGTCACTCAGTGAAACATAAACATATCTCTATACTCCCTCTCAAGCTGGAACGTAGATGTTGAACATGCCCAGCTTGTCCACTAGAGTCTGAAAACAAGCTTTTGAAGAATTTTGGCAAAGATATCTGCTACTTGCTTTTCAGTGCTGAAATATGGAGTGCAAATGCAACTAGAAAGAACCGTCTCACGAACAAAGTGACAGTCAACCTCAATATGTTTTGTCCTTTCATGAAATGTGGGGTTGCTCGCAATAAAAATAGAGGCCTTGTTGTCACAAAACATTGGTATAGGGCTGGAATAGGATATGTCAAAATCCTGAAAGAGACTCTGGACCCACAGAAGTTCGCATGCAAATGAGCCATGGCTCGATATTCTACCTCTGCACTAGACCTGGCTACGACAGTCTGCTTTTTGCTTCGCCAAGTAACTAGATTGCCACCCACAAATGTACAATAACCCGATGTAGATTTACGATCAGAACGACTTCCTGCATAGTCAGAATCTGAGAAACCAGAGAGATTGCAGTGGTCGTGCTTCTTATATAACAAGCCTTTGCCTGGAGAGCTTTTGAGATAGCGCAAGATGTGACATATAGCATCCCAATGACATTATCGTGGTTTATCAAGATACCTGTTGATGAATCCTACAGCGGCAGTGAGGTCAGCTCTTGTGACCGTAAGATAAATAAGCTTGCCAACAAGCCTTCTGAACTAGTGGTGATCAGCATAAGGAGGAGAGTTTTCATCGTCCCAATCCATATTTGGGTTAAGAGGGATGTTGGTTGGTTTACAGCCAAGCATACCAATTTCCTGCAAGAGATTAAGTACATATTTTCGTTGAGAGAGGCACAGCCCTACAGATGATCTAGATACCTCGATGCCTAAGAAATATCCAAATTTTCCAAGGTCTTTGGTGACAAAATGTTTATCTAAGTTTTAGTTGCTTGAATGCCCAAGGTATCACTGCCAGATAAGATAATATCATCAACATAGACAATAAGAATGACTAGCCCAGCCACTGTTTTGCGGATAATAACCGAATGATCTGAGTGGGAATGACGAAAGCCTAAAGTTACTAAGATCTAACTAAGTTTGTCGAACCAAGCACGAGGGCTCTGTTTGAGACCATAGATGGCCTTTTTTAGCTTACAGACCTGTGAGGCAGACTCCCCCTGAGCAACAAACCCTGGTGGTTCCATGTAAACTTCCTCCTGTAGGTCTCCATAAAGAAACGCATTTTTGACATCCAACTGAAATCGGGGTCAATCTTTGTTTACAGCAACAGAAATCAGAATGATAACAGAATTTAACCGTGCTACTGGAGAAAAAGTTTCAAAATAGTCCACACCATATGTTTGTGTATATCCTTTTGCCACAAGACGAGCTTTTAGGCGCTCAATTGTACGGTCAGGTTGATATTTAATTGTGAAGACCCATCGGCTCCAACAGTAGGGCAGCAAGGAGGACGATCCACAAGTTCCCACGTCTTGCGATTAGAAAGTGCCTGCATTTCATAGTCCATCGCATGTTTCCATGCAGGAATAAGAAGTGCTTCTGCAGCAATCTTTAGAATAGTGACGGCAGAAATTGTAGAAGTAAAGCATGCAAAATTGTTATTCAGGTTAGCAGATGAGCTGAAATGACGAATAAGGTGTTTGGTGCAGGAACGAACACCTTTGTGTTGGCTAATAGGCAGGTGTAAGTCAGAAGTTACCTCCGTGGTTGTATGATCATCCGCAGAAGGAGGAATTGGTTGCGGAGGGGCCATAGGAGTGCTTGTCTTGGTCCTTTGTTTATATACTTGCATAGGGCGGGCTTCAAGCAGTTCAAGATGGCAAAACCTCAATAACATCTGGCAGTGGTGTTGGCGCCAACATATCACTGGAGAGTGATGCCCCATCATCAGAGAAATATGGCATATGCTCAAAAAAGACCACATCCACACTGACAAACCAGTGCTTCAGAATAGGATCAAAACAGCGATAACCCTTCAAGGTTCTAGAATATCCCAAAAAGATACATTTAGTGGAGCGAGGATCAAGTTTTGTTAGCCCTGGGCGTAAATTTTTGACAAAACGGGTACACCCAAAAATACGAGGGGGAACAGAGAACAGTGGAGCAGCAAGAAAGAGAATGGTGTAAGGTATGTGATTGTGCAACACATAGGATGGCATGCGATTGATAAGATAGCATGCCGTAAAAACAACTTCAGGCCAGAAACGGTGAGGTACTTTATAATGAAGAAGTAAAGTGAGAGCAACCTCTAACAAGTGGTGATTTTTACGTTCAGCAACGCCATTCTGTTGTGGAGTGTAGGGACAGGTAGTTTGATGGATGGTGCCATGAACAAAACAAAAGGATGTGACGATTCTTTGCATAAATTCAAGGGCATTATCGGTACGGAAAATTTCAATGGGTTTGTTGAACTGGGTCTGTATTTCAGAGAAAAAAACACTGATATTATCCAAAACTGTGTTGCGATCTTTCAGTAAAAACAGCCAAGTAGCACGGGAATAATCATCATAAAAGTCAAAAAATATTTAACTCGAGAATGACTAAGAACAGAACACGGGTCCTAAATATCCGCATGAACAATATCAAAAAGTGCTTTAGAACCAATTTCTTTCTTAGCGGGAAACACAGACCGCGTTTGTTTACCCAACAGACAAGATTCACAAGAAAAAGTTTTTTTAGATAATGCTGGAAATAAATGTTTCAGCTTTGCTGCAGAGGGATGACCACGTCGGTAGTGCCACTGAAGTCCTGTGACTGATGTAGACAGAAGAGCAGACGTTGCTGGTGGTCCATCCAGATAGTAGAGTCCGTCTGGTCCTTCATGACCCAAACCAATCCTCGTCTTCATGCGGAGATCCTTTAAAACACAACCAAACGAATCAAATTTAATGGATCACTGAAGTTGTTTAACGGTCTTACTGACAGAAAGTAAATTAATAGGAAATTGTGGGATGTATATAACAGATTGCAGATTTAACTTCCGAGACAAGGGAATAGTGTCGATGCCATGAGAAGAAGTCTTTTAGCCATTAGCGACAGTAACAGACGGAATATTTGTGGTTTTAGTAAGGGTAGAAAATAAGGTGATGTCACCAGCCATATGGACAGACGCACTAGAGTCAATGCGCCATTTATTGTTACCAGCAGAAGGAGAGGCAAGCAAGGCGGAGGAACCGGCAGCAAACGTAGAGGGAAGCTGAGTCATGCACTCTTGAAAAAATTTCTCGAACTCCGAGTGAAGCCACTCAGTAGACGGTGTAACAGATGGTTGTTCAGATGCAGTATCAGTGGAAGTTTCTACAGATGTTTGGTTTGCCCAAGCAGGTTTACCGTGCTTGATCCAGCACCGGTCTTCATTCTGATTATCACAGTCACACCAGCTGCAGAAGCGAGGGCCAACAGATTGTCCTCGACCAGGAGCAGTAGAAGATGTGTGTCCATCGTTAGGAGGCATATGTCCTCCACGACCACGGCCACGACCTCGGCCACGTCCAAATTCAGCAGTGTGAACAGCCAGAGCAAGATGTTCGATGGCAAGGGTGGAGGTCATCGACACAAGTCTTTGAACTCGTTTAAGGACGTCGCGGAGAGTAGGCAGGGGGTCACTAGACAGAATTTGATCGACCACTCTAGAGAAGGAAGCAGGAAGGGCAGTCAGAAGTTGGACCAATTGTAGTTCATTGTGCTGCTTCTAGGCTTCTTTGATGTCGGCCGTCAAGGGGTGATAAATTTCATACTCATTCCAGAGAGCAGAGCACTGGTTGTAGAAGTCCTCCATAGGAGTGTCAGAGGAAAATTCCTTCTTGGCCAAGGTTTTGAAAATTTCAAAAACACGTTTGGGATTCTGTTGATGAGAATAAACATGAGATAGTTGGTCCCACATGGCCTTAGCATCATGAAGACACAACAAGGATTGGCTGATCTGCGGCTCGGTGCTATTAAGAAGCCAGGACATAACACCGAAATCGTCTTTGGACCATTGTTCATAGACTGGCTTGCTTTTTTCATCCGCGGTAGCAGGAAAATCAGTAGTGAGATGTGAATAACGATCTTGTGCCTAGACGTATAGAGCAAAGGACGCCGACGAGAGATGATAGTTGGAGCCGACAGGGGGGCCTTAGGTCATGGGGGTAGGGTGGGAGATTGCACGTGAAAAAAAAGACCTGCTCTTGATCCATATAGAGAGTGAATAGAAAATGTATTGGATGATTTAACAGGTGTAAAATGCATTCTCTTATAGAGGAGAGACTAAAACAGAGATGAGCAATATGGGACTAAACTACATAAGTAAAAAGCATAAGTGAGGTACATGCTAGGCACATGTCACTTCGTGAAACATAAACATATCTCTATACTATCCTTGCAGATCTTTTCTTTAATGTCGTGATGGGATGGCAAGACTCCTCCTCACGGACTCGTCAATCTATCATATGCCCATTGTATCGGGTCTACATTTCCCTAGTACCACAGTAGTCAACTAGTGTTGAAGCAATATACATGTCATGCTTCACATTACTAGTGATTGATGCAGGTTAAGGCATTGTTGAGAAAGTATGATCCACATCCTTCCGCTGGTCTCTGATTGTAAGGTTTGCTATGTTCATTATCAATAAGACAATAATCATATATTGCATTGAGGACAAAACATATGGCGGTGCCACTTTGTCGGGGAGAAACCATCACTGTCAAGAAGATATGTAATTCAAATGTAAGTCTGAAGACCAAACTGTTGACCACAAAGCTACTGCTTAAAAAGCCATTTGCTATGGTGATGCTCAAGCTAGGCATAGTGACGCATGTGCTCCAGTTTCTTGGGGAGTGTAATAATTTTCCTTTATCTATTTTCAGTTTTATTTTCTCATAACATACTCTTTTATATGTTATGCGTGCTTTTCCTCTATCGCTTCTATATGGAAGGCCACCAATTATCTCATCTCTGTAACAACCACAAAAAGCCCTACTCAGTTCATATGGGATCTAAAATACCCGAAAACATCAAAAGAAAAAGTGGATTAAAACTGTTATAACTATATATGCATATCTTTTTCCATTTGATCTTTGGTTGTGTGGTGATATCTTTTGGTTGTCATACATAGGCATACTAAGATAAGAAAGACTAATAATAAGCTTTCTTTTTTGGTTTTGTCTAGCACAAGCTCGGATAGTGGTAGGCTGAAGACCATAAGAATCTTGTATGACTTATTGTACATTTCTTATCAGAACAAACTCTCATGTTTATTAACAAAAGAAGAAGGCTCTAGACAGATACATACGGTATATTAACTACATCTACAGTCAAAAAGTAGAGTAAATACTTGCAGGCTCACAATCCTTGTGAGCTGTAAGAACACTGAAACATGGATGATTTAATGATCTTGGATGATTTAATGATCTTTATCCAAATTGATTAGCTTCATGCTAAGAAACGTAAATGCAGGGATAAATTATCTACCAAGAGATGAGGAAACTACATATCTCAACGTCTGCTCTAAGTAACTAGCATGTTTGTGTACATATCTCAGTCTAGGTGTAGTCACACAGGGTCAGAGACAAAGAAAGTTCTAACTGTAGAATCAGAAATTTTCTGTAGTAGTTTAAAGTAGATACCCAACCATGAAAAATAGAAAGAACGTAAACTTGGTCAGACAATTTTAACAAAAAAATCTAGCAGTACCTTCATCAGTAGCCTTCTGAAACTGGGTAACCAACTCCTATACAGAAAACAAGATTTAATAATAGAAGAACGTTGAGAATGCAGTGCAAAAGCAACGGTACAGATCCAAAATTGTAAACTTAGGAAGTTCTACTAGCATCACCTGAAGGTATTGAACTCGGGGGGTGCCGGACTTTCCAGTTCGCTCTAGTTGCCTCTGGTGGTTTGTAAACATAACTCAATTTTCTTCCTACAAATCAATCACTGCTTTCAGAGTCCGGGTCCAAAGCCACATTACAGAGGCTAAGTAGTGGATGAAAATTACGATAGTAGCTGATTTTTCAGACAACTATTTATTACTCTCTTGACTCTTCAAGATGTAAGGCAACATAGAGAATGGACAAGGAGAATACCAAAAAGATAAAGATGAAAGAAGAATGATACGTTGGTAACTATCCTACAAATGAATTTCTTGTAACTCACAATATGACCAGTTCAAGAACAAACTAGTCCAAATATTAATTATGCAGTTAAAGAACAAAACAAGTCATTATTGGGAATGCCACATTCTCTGAGTGTAGAACTTCGGTGTTGAAAAGAAAGTTCAGCATATAACACAACAAGATGTAGTAGGGAGGTGGAAAAGGATACAATGTCATATAAACTTATACATTGCCTTAAGACCGTGTTTCAGTAACTAAATCAGAGTAATATTTTAGGAACCTTTTAAAAATTGACAAGGTTCTTAGGGGATATTTCTAGTACTTTTTTGTGATGCCCCGACGCGCCACAAAGCGAGATTACTCAAAACAAACGTGGAATTAAAAAGTAATCAACCAGCCTACCAGAATACACTAGGAAATTAAACCGTTTGCACGTAAGCACAAAAGCTAGAACTTATCACATAAAAATCCACATAAGCCACTTGTATAAATATAACACATGCCAAAAGATTATTACATAGCACTGTCACTGGCTCACTGGCCACAACCTATACATATGGTAATATGTTCACATACATACATGTCATATATGTACAATAAAGGCATAAAACCAAAACATCGTCTTGATATACAACATCTACAAAACTCCCCAAGGACCTGAGTATACAGGAACGACACATAGGACTCTACTACAAAACACTAGCAGCATATCCAACCTGTACACAGCTATTGCTCCTCTTGCTGCTCAGCCTCAACAGCACGACCTCTACCTCCTCGTGCTCGACCACCTAAAAGATGTCGAAACCCACGGGGTGAGACCAAACGTCCCAGCAAGATATATAACTCTCCACCAACGTCTGTGAAAAGCACAAGTACTAAGCATGTAGATAAAATACTTAGTAGGTTGAGCATATTCAGCTAAATGATATGTATTCAACAGATAATGCAGATTAAATAACTAGGCAGTTACCACTGAGCAGTAGAACAACTAAAACTATAAGAAGGAATATGAAGAACATGTATAATAGTTGACTTCTCTTACCGCATTATAATTCAAGAAATCTGTACAAAGATAAGGCAAAGGGGTCAACCCATGTTATTCGTATTTGACCCTAAACAAAAGCACTACATGGTTGTATTACGTCTTTTAGTATTGCCCTGAGGATTTGAGTCATACCACTCAAATCCAACCAACCACTGTGAAATCGAAATCGGTGCCATACAAAGCCAATGGAAGAGTCGGAATCCACGACCTCTCCAACACATCTGGGTCAGTACAAGAGAAACACCGCAGAGACATATCAGTCAACTGCAAACAGCGACATATAGTCAAGCTGAAGGATTGGCTCACGCATGGCCATCCATATAAAACACCTAGCCCACCTTAGTACAAGTCACGGTGCTAGAAGAACAGGCTCATGCATGGCCGTTCTAAAAAGTAAGGATTCGCTCACGCATGGCCGTCTCACATGACATGTAATTGTGGACGCAAGGAGATACTCGACTTGCACCCCCGCATTATTCAAAAATATGTGCTCCGAGTTTCCCGAAGGAATGACTCATTTCACCGTCCAGCAATAAAACTGACACTGGAATGGATCTAAGGCACAGGGCCCTACATGATTAGGACTTCACTTGATTAATTAAGTCAATTGAGTGTCTTTTAGCATCAATCAAGTTACAACATACAAATCCAGAACAAACTCTACAAAGATAAGGGAATAGTACAACTTCAGAAGATATAAAACGTATAAGGTGTGAACTAGTCACATCCTCATGACATGATACTTGTAGCACTGTCATTCACAAGGCCATCACCAATGTCACATAGCCATACCAGGTTATCACAAGATGTCACATCACTGTGGGATATCAATCCCTCAATCATATCACTAGAGGATATCACCTCACAATAGGCATCAAGCCTTCACCATGTCATAGGACCCATCACATCAATATAATCTCATCATGTCTCATCAAGGCTTGTAGCCATCACCCTGTGTCATATGATCACCATCATAGCATACACAAGCTATGACATTCATTTTACCTACAAGGTTAGGGTTTCGTAGACAAGAGAGAGAAAACATCATAATGTGGTAACCACTTCAAATGAGACAAGCAAACACAACATATGTCCCAACATTAGGGTTAGGGTTACATGTATAGGCGATTAGGGTTCTATGTCATAAATCAATCAGTCACCAAACCCTAATTTGTCATCTCCCACTTTCTTGGAGCATACTAGGATTAGAACATCATTACTTACACATGATTAGATAATTATATCTACAACACTAAGAATCACCATTATTTCCATGTGCATGGATATCATCACACTATGTTATGTATGTATAGCGACCATGTAACATGTATGTGTGTATCGACCATACAGTAAGCAATGCGTTGCGACCGCAACACCCTCATGTGTCACGACCAACCCTCACACAAGATCAAGTGTCACGACCGAAACAAACATGGTCATGTATTACGACCGAAACAAAGAGCTAACACACAAGTGTCTCGGCCCTCAAACCACTAGGGTTAGAGTTTCGACCAAAACAAGGTACATATGATCAAGACTGGAACAAAAACACATACAGTCAAGACCTAAACACATCCACATGTGTATCACGACCAAGGCCAAAGCATCAAACATGTTACGATCAGCATCAAAGAATGTCTCGATCGAAACATCAACTCACCCACACATGTCTCGACCAAACCAGCTCAAAGGTGTCTCGACCAAAACCAACACGAAGGTGTCTCAACCAAAGCATCCAAGGAGACACATGTGTCGACCGAAACAAAGGTTAGACAGGAGGAAAACCAAGTATCACTATGCTCAAAACTCATATGTTAATGATCATCAAACCCTTGAACAAACACCATGAAGATCAACAAGTAAAACCACATAGGAGAGAGAAAACCGAACTTCAACACCTATGAATACTACTCAAAACTTCAAGGAAGACATGTTGGCCGAAAATTTTGCATGGTGATAAAATCAAAGTTCATGGTGCATGTAAGATCATCGTCAAGGAAAACCACCATCAACAAAATGGAAAACTCCATGCAAAAAGAACATCAAAACCTTAGAAACCGAATTTCAACATGAACCTTCAAGAAACCAAACCAAGGTAAAGAAGACCAAGCTTCAACCTCAAGAAAACCAACTCAAAAACCACAAAAAACACAAAGGTCAAACCAAAGCATGGTGATGAAACCAAGAATCATGTTGCATGTTTCAAAATCACCTCAACCAACACATAACCAGTCGGATACAAGAATTTAGGGTTTAAGAAAGAGAGCAATCTACATGAGAATACTACGAAGTCTTAAACCTTAGATCATGGCAACCTCATATAGCATATTAGCATCAAGTTTAGAGATCACAACAATAGCATGCAAGCAACATCATGGTGCAAGTAATAGAAGAAGGTAGAGAGTTATATAACCAGCCTTAAGAAGAGATCCAAGCTTCAAGATCAAAGGCTCCAAGAGAGAAGATGAAGCTCCAACCAAGGTCAACACTTCGGCCACAAGAACACCTCAAAAGAGAAGAACACCATGGTCAAAAGGATGCTCAAGAAAAGAGGGTGAAAAACCCTAGGACGAACCAAGAAGAAGAAAGGAAGAAGAGAGCTCCTTCCCACTCGGGTGTCACCGTGTCAAAACATGGTCTATGACCCCTTTGTGAGGAGAAGATCTTCAAGGAAGCCACCATGTCAAAACATGGTCTTAAGGCTGAGAAAGGAGAAGAAGGTAGGGTTTTAAAGGAAAAATGTGATCAAGGAAAAAGCACCACTTAGCAAGAAGAGAAACCACCAAGAATCACCACAAGGAAGGTGATCAAGCTCCAAAGCATCACACGCAAGGTTGCTCGGCCACCAAAGCTCCAAGGTCAGCCCTTCTTTGCTCCACCAAGCTCCAAGGACGAGCACAAGAGGGGAAGGAAGGAGGGCCGAAAAAGATACTTACATGAAGAAGAGAGAGGCTATATACTCAAAGGAGGGAAGTAAGGCAGGAGTGAGGTGTCAACATAAGAGAGCACCCAAGGGACACTTGTCCACAAAAGAAACCAACATGCAACCACTAAACACATGCATGCAACCCATGGTGATAAAACCTAGGTGGGGTATCGACCACTTGAGTCACCACCACCCTAGAGGTCGAAACAAACACCAAGATACCTTGTCTCAACCACAACAAAAGGGTCACCAAACAAACCTAGTCGAGACACACCACAAGAAGACAACCATCTCGACCAAAAAACCTCAAAACCATCAAGGTCGAAACAAACCACTCAAGGAAGGTGTGTTGGTCGAAACACACACAAGGCACATCAACAAGGTCGAAACAAAGGTCGCAACACTCAACCAAGCTCAACATGATCGACACCAAGCAAACCCTAGAAACCCTAGCATCACCACATGATGCCACCTCATCAACCAAGGTCCAACAAAGCGCCCCGTAGTATCACTCTCTCTCTCTCTCATGATGCTAAAGCACTAAGGGCACACTCAACTTGTGAAAAATTGTTAGATAACCCTTCAACTTGGGTAAATTGCAACTTGATCCAAAACAAGCATAATAAGTTCAAACGTCATCAGAACAGGACCAAACTAGAAGCATAAGATTGTCACGTGTTAGATAAGCATCTCAAAGGATTAGATTAAGGTTCTAAGCATCTTATTAAGCAAAGCAAGCATACTCAAGCACACAGCTAGGTCGGGGGCCTTACATTTTTCACTAGTCTTATTAAAGCTGGTAGGAGGCCAATACATTTCTGAAACCAAAATCAAATTGAAGTACATAAGTTCCTAGCTCTATGCACTTGATCAACTAAGTCACTGGTGATGAGACGGTTGTAATAACTAATCTATGAAACTTTCCTTAAACAGATTTATGTATATTGTAATTCCAAATAAATCCATATAGATCTAATTATCCTAAACCAGGCCCTTTGTTTGTATTAGAAATCCATACATGACATAGATCTTTTTCTAAGAAAAGCAGTGTTTCACAAATCGTGCGACCACAAATGTGGTCTGGCTCGCTGGCCGCTGGCCGACCCTCTGGCCGCACCGCATACGTGTAAGTGGCCCATTATGCAGTCACTTTTTGAATGTAAGTTCTACATACATGTTTTTTAATAAAATGTTTTAGTTTATATAAAGCTACTTATTCACCCACACGCACACATCAAATTCACATGTATAATTATTAATAAATAAATATATATTTATGTATGTATATGTATGACAATACATCTTAGTAGACATACATATAGCATACAGAGACATCTTCAAACATATAATAGTCTATCTTATGTATATGCATTTTGATATATATGTACATGCTTATATGATATGCATATATTGAAATCTACATACACACATTTCCACAAATAGGCTCATACAGTTGAACATTTACATCATATGCATATATCTACACATAATACACCTCTACATTTCAAATATGCGACATATGGGTACCTAGACATAAATATTTAGATATTTCATACATCAATATTTGTACAAACACCCCACCCAGCTGTTGGTGCAACTAGTAAAAGAGGGTGCTCCCCAGCCATCCCACCCAAGTTGGAATCCCGTTGGGGGCAAACTGGGTGCAAAAGAATAATTGATTGTTGGGCGCTCTAACTAGGCAATGGTTGTGACGACATAACAGGTGTGACGTGGGGGTGAGTGGCCACCACACGTCTAACCTCAAGGTTTAACCTGCTAGGGTGAATCCATTAGTGGCTCTATCTAAGAGGCGTTCCTCATCATCAAAAAAAAATCACCCAGTTGTTGGCACAACTGGTGAAAGGGGGCACTCCCCGGCCAACACCCCCTGGTTCCAATCCCCCCGGGGGCAAACCGAGTGCAAAAAAATGGTTGGTGGACACTCTAACCATGCAATGGTCGTGACTGCATAACAGACTATCGGGTGTGGCATGGGGTGAGACACTCAGCTCAATACCCTCTCTGCCCATACAACGCATACCGCTTTTTGAAACCATGCGGAGAAGCACTCATATATGAAGGAATCAATAGAAAACCATATAAGGAGCATAAAAATGTTGAATTCCTTGTATACCTTTGTATTTCCTCTCTTTACATACTTGACATACACATGCAAAACAATGGCAACTCAAAGGGCATCCCAACCTACCTTCTATAGGGAAAACCAAGTCCTCTTATCATAGACCAAAAACCAACAATTGGACGTAATCTACAGCCTCAATTGTGTCTTTGCATTTCTAAAAGAGATTAGTCGGCTCTTCCTCAAAGATCTCAGAGAAAACACAAGTGCACTTGTCAATGGAAACAACAGACATGCTAATATCCAATGGACCTGCAACGATGCAAGTGCATCTAATGTGTCAAAGGCGTAAACTTGTACCTTTGGTGAAAAGTATGAATTTCAATTTATTGTTGTTATCGTCATCATGATCATTTAAACATTAATCTCAACCATGTTGGGGTCGAAAACATGGATCCTTATTTTCCAATCAGCTCTATTATGGGTCATTCTGATAAAGATGTAGAGATTTAAAATCTATCTTTAAAGCTCTTCCCGAGTTAATTTAGGTATACATCTTTTAGTAGTGCTCAACTCAATAGCATTGCTTCAAATAGATGTGGTTTTTTTTATGCATGTCCTTACCATTTGAGAGGGCCCTCACGCAATTTGTCCTCAATGCTCGCTAGCGCCACTTTGTTTTGTGATTTCCCAAGCGATCTTTCTTTGTCTTCCCACGCATCTATCTCAACATGAGCATTTCAGGCACATTCATCTTGTTGACCTTGTTTCTCACCTCCCAAGATTCACTCCCATATAGCATGGTTGGTCATGTAGTTGTTCTATAAAACTAAATTTTTAAACTGAGGGATCTTCAGGTCACATACTACTCCAGTTGCACTCCATTATAACCACCTTGCTATAATGTTGCAAATAACATCATCTTGAACCATCACCATCCATTTGAATAGTAGAACCCAAGTCACAAAACTTATCACATTTTGGTACCATCCACTCCATCCAACTTGGCTCCACCATTCACAAATTTAGATCGGCTGAAATTACAATTGATATACTTTATTTTTCTTATAATGGTCTTGAATCCTTAGATTCTGATGCATTTCTCTAAAGTTCAAGCCATGGTGCAGGACTTCGACTTCGTGTCGACTTCACCAGGTGTGGAAGTGGAAGTTTTTGTAAACTTCAAGGAAGTTTTGAGGAAGTTTAGACGCAAACTTCGACAAACTTCGATGCCGATTTTTGAAGAAAATGATGTGAATCTGAAGGAAACTTCGATTGAAAACTTCTAATTATGTTATACCTCTCTCTTATAATTACTAATTTAACAAAAATACATGATTCATGAGTCTTTAGCCCTAAGTAGGTTGATAATATGATGTGCGCCTGCAATGGTCAAACATGCAATACACATACTAATACAGTTCAAGTGTTGAACATATGTATTATATATAAATATACAACCAAATAGTAATTACAAGACCCTCTCTAGGAAAGAGTGGCAGAAACAAACATAGGAGTTGATATTAGAAGTTGTGAAGAGGGTTGGAGGCGACACTTACGTATTATATGGCCGTTAGTGCACTAGTTAGAATTAATGTTCTGGGTCGTCTCAATTTCGCCCCAACTTCACCAACTTCGAGGAAACTTCGACAACTTCGGAGAAGTTGAGACAAAAATACATACAAAAAAACCAACTTCGACGAAATCAGGGAAACTTCGCCCCGAAGTTTAGACGAAGCCCAAGTATTGAGGATTTGACTTCGCCTAGGCTCGAAGTTTGAAGTTTCGACGAAACTTCGCCCAACTTCACTGAAGTTTAGTTCCATGGTTCAAACTTGTCATTTAGGCTCTGATTGTTTGTTGTAACATATTTGAAAAACTTATGAACCATAGTTCCTAAAGGAGTTTTTCATGATTGGTTTGAGGTAAGTGTTGGAACTTGAGTTTTGTGACTTCCGGTGAGTTATAGAGTTACACACAAAACAGAGTTTCTGAGTTCCCTCTTTAAAAGAGCAGAAAACGAGTTCCGAAACAATTAACAACATTTTTGTACAATTATATTTTTCATTCTTCATAAATGACACATGTAAAACATTTAGTCATTTATGACTAGAAATGTTAGCGGTGTGGATATGGTTTATTTCCAAAATCATAACAAAATATGAAAAAATACTATACACTATAGGCGGCACCATGTAAACTATTTTACGCTACAAATACTGCTACCATTGTGGCCTATAAAATAAAAAAGATATGAATACTATGAAAAAGTAATCACAGCGCACCATATGAATCTAACATATTTTTATTCTTCAAGTGTAAACAATATGATGTGAAAAATAATAATTAACTATAACAGTATGAGAAGAATATATTAATAATTGATTTTGTACATTTTGTTAAATAATGATGAACCAAAACTTATATTTACAAACACATAAAATGTAGATATTATTACAATAGTTTGTACATACAAAGTGAAAACAAAATATTGATGTGATTTGAATCACAACATTTTTATTAAAATTATAATTATACCACATTAAAATATTTTTAAAGGAGCAACATCCGCATCATGACCACTTGTTGAGGTTATTATGGTTAAAAAATATTATGATTGTTCACGGATATGATTCTTTCTTTATTTCTTTGTCGCCCTTACTTATTATATATTAAACAATAAAAATTAACAATATTTTTTAGTTGATTTCCATTTTACACTACAAGCCAATCACATGGAAGTGAATGAAACTTAAGTTCCAGAAACTGAACTAGAGTTCTAAGAAAATCGGATTAACATAGCTTATGACTTACACCAAACCAATCGGAGCCTTTTAATGTAAATGTAGTTTCATCAACCAACATAATAATATCAGCAAACAACATGCACCAGGGTATATCATCATGAACATGCTTCGTCAACTCATCCATAACAAGGACAAATAGATATGGGCTTAGTGTTAATCCTTGATGAACTCCAACTGTGACAGAAAATATTGGTGTCTCTACTCCAAGAGTCCTAACACTTGGAGTTGAGCTATCATGCACGTCTTTATTCAAGTCAATGTATTGGATTGGTACATCCTTCTTCCCTAGAATCCTCCACAACACCTCCATAGGTACTCGATCATAAGCATTTTTCATATTACTAAAAACCATATAAACATTTTTTTTGTTTCATATGTACTTCTCTATAAGCTTTCTTATTTTAAAAATAGGATCTATTGTTGACTATCCAGGAAAGAAACCAAATTGGTTGTTTGATATCTACGTTATAGATCTTAGCCTTTGCTCAATAATTCTCGTCCACGGCTTCATATGGTAATTCATAAAAACTTGATAAATGTATAGTCTACAGTTTGTGCATCTATTAATTGTTCTTGTAGATGGAAATTATAGTACCATTCTCCACTCATCCGGTATTTTCTTGGTCTCATAGTCTTATTAAAGAAACTCATAAACCAAATAGCTCATTCATCCCCCATACTCTTCCATACATGAATAGGTATATTGTATGGCCCGCATGCATTTCTCATTTTCATCTTTTTTAAAGGATTTTTGACCTGCGATAATGAAACTCGTCATGTATAAGTGATGTCTCTTTTAATCGTAACATGAATCTCTTACATTTATTGAAGAATCTCCATTAAAAAGCTGGTGAAAGTAGTTTCTCAAGTGGTTTCTGATATCATCATCCTGCAACAACACCCTACCAACTTCATTCTTCATGCATTTCACTTGACTCAAGTATCTTTCATTTCCTTGTTTTATAAAAGCCATTTTTCATATCCCCGTATCTAATGACCAACTTCTTACATATCTTTTTAGAGAATCTAGACCTTACCTCTTTAACTGCATGCTTAGCTTCTTGCTTTACTTGTATCTTTTAAGCGTTGCATCATCTGGAGACCTTGGCAAGCTCCTATAAAATCTCCCTTTTGATTTTAAAGACCTTATATACTTAATCGTTCCACTACTAAGTTTCTTTTTGTGGAGGCCCACACCCTTTGGACTCCGTCGACCACTTTGACAAAAACATTATGTGAGAGCTCATATTATGCCACATAGTGTTAACATCCACTCCAAGTTCCAAGTACCCTCCTTAATAAACTCATCAAGAAATCTTGATTTGTTTTCTCCTTTAAAATAAAACCACTTGATCCTTCTATATTTATTTTATAAATGCTTACACTTTTCATCTTCATCTTAATATCCATAACCACCAACCGATGTTGGGTGGTGAGTTCTTTGTCAGGCATCACATTACAATCGTTGCATACTTTTAGATTTACCTGCCTTGTAAGTAAGCAATCAATTTGACTATTATTGCACCCAATCTCAAAAGAATCGGATGAGAATATCTTTTCTTGAAATTGGTGCTTGTCAAAATCATACAATAGACAACTGTTGCATCTAATATCCTCTCACCTCCATTTTTTTGATGCCATTTACAAATCACCGTGAACTCTCCCATATTCAACATTGCTACCGCCCACATGACCATTTAAATTACTCTCAATAATGATCATCTCCTCTATCAATATTCCTTACAGCAGTTCCTTCATGTTGTCCCAAAAATTCTTAGCCTCCTCATCTTATCATTGTTAGCATTAGTAAATCTATTAGAATGGGGTCGTGCCCACTTATATTTTTCCATCATCAATTTGCAAATTCTTCCTCAGCTAGTTAAAAAAATGAAATTGAGTGATGATCTATCTACATTACTTAAGTATCCAAGTAACCCTCTAGGTTCTGATATATAGAAGCCCTATGTGATCTTGTTTTACCTCTTATTCTCTTCACATGCTATATGTGATCATGTTTTAATGAACAGCAATTTTCTCTTAATCTATTCACATGCGATAGGGACACAATGCTAGGGGATCCTAATTTTCTCTCTCTAAATAAAATAAAGATCCTTTTTTAAAGGTAAACAGAGAGGGCAAAGCATAACTTTTTTGTTCCACCCCATGTGAATCCCATATACGCATGGCGCCATGGGCGAGAACTTACTTCCAAATTTAATGGCTATGCTCTTACATCATAGTGCAAAACTTTGTACTCCTTCCTATTGTGCAAACACAATTCAAACTCATCTATGATGCTGCTCACCTCTCTTTTACCTATCCAGTTGCTTTCCAGTAATGCAACCTTTTATTTACTATTTTTTGTGTCTTCATCTATCGTGCTTGCATACTAGTAGTCTGCACACAGTAAATCATACATGTTCTCATGGCTATAGATAAAGTCCCTATGCGGCCACTGTCAGATATAGCGCCATGTCCTCTATTTATCTTATTAAACTTAATGGCAGCCACCGTCTTGTGTCTGAATGCAGTCTATGCATTCCTCAAGTCGTAGAGCAAGCTCAACTTCATTACCAACAATCCACCTACAAAACCTGAAGACAAGCCAACATGAGCGACCGTGAACAGTCATATATCCTTCACTAGCTTTTGGGTAGCATGGAACGTTGTGGTGAAACATGTTTCATCACAATGCTAAAGTGATGTTTGGGGGGGGGGGGGGGGGGCAGTACGTATACATGTTTCATTGCAATTGCCTTCGCCTATACAACATCATGAATAACTTCTTCTCCAGGCAGCAAGGCGATCGGCCCCTTGAGGCCTACTCCGATTCCATGAATGCCCTAGCAAATCAGCTCAACCTTTTGTCTCCTGTATCAACCTATATCACCAAGGGCCAAGAGTTTCGCAGCTCTATCGTCTCCGGGAGATTTCTGAACAGCCTCCACCCACACTGTGTTGTACCGTAGCTCCTGTGAGGAATGACACTGCCCACTATATATCAAGCAATTGCGAGACTGTCTTGGTCAAACATGCATCAATCTACGCCACAAACACTACACAACCGAGAACATGGAAGGGGACAACACTTTGGGTGTACCTACTGCCATAGGTTTGGACACATTAGAGACAAGTATCGCACCAAGAAAGCACAACTTGGCTGAGGACATTGCCAAGGATCAGCCCACCTGACTTAGAAACCATCTGGTGCAGCTGGTCCGAAAATAACCCCAACAGGTACATCCTCACATGTAGCTCTTACAAAAGAAGAGTATGAACATCCCTTCTATGCCACAAGGCAGTAACTCACGCTCCAGTCATGGTTGACTCCCTCAACATACTTTGCTACCTCCAACTGGATGATTAAAGATTTGATATACAGCTCAAATGATCGCTTATGAAACATCTATTATTGTTATTCTTATTGTGCGCCTTGTGAGCACGTTTGGATCCACAAAGTAAGGAAGTTCCCTAGGACAACCCAAGGAATGGACTGGAGATAACCATAGCAAAAGTAATGTGTGTGTCCCATCCAATGAAAGAGATATCGACGATACCATCGGTATACCGACCGGTATTACCGATATCGACGACATCGGTCATCGGTTCACACAAACATGTCGTCGGGATTGCAAATATCGGTAAACCGATGGTATACCGTAAAATACTGCCAAATATCGACGAAATTTACTGGTATACCGACAGAAATACCGATTTTTTGTGTGCTTGAGTCTGTTTCTATTGTTTGAGAGGAGGAAATGGAGGAGCAAAGGGATCTCGACAACTAGGGCTCAGATAAGTCTAATCTAAGGTATGCCTTTATGTTTTCTACCATATTCTCTCATTTACACTTCATCTATCTCAATTAAAATGCAAATTCATCCCAAAATTTCTTAAATTGGCAAAGATCCTGCCATCTATTTTTTTATATGTCTTCCTAATTGTATATTTTTTTAGATCTACAACACTTTCTCATAATCTACATTATAATCATAGTAATATACCTAAATAATCCACGAAATATAAGTATAATTTGCTATCATTTTTAGTAGTAAGCTAATTAGTATACATATGTTCTTCTTACTAGTATTTTTATCATACAAAGGAAGAAAATGTACTACTTCGCAACACAACAAACAAATATTGTAAAAAAGTATAGATTTTGTATTTTTCTAGTCTTATATTTGTTTGTATATGGCACTTGCTACATATATCCCACAACATGGACGTGGTTGACATGGTAACTACACTTTTATATTATCGCATCCCCATGACATGCATATAGTGGGCATGGTAATAATGGCTTTTATACTTATCCCGCTATTGTGCATAATCCATGGAGAAACTCACTACCGCATATCAAGATCATGTGCAACAAACAACAACGGAGGAAAGGTGTCACAATAGTGATGGTGCCTGACTTCCTTGACATTCATGAAGTTAATTGTCAACGTCACACATTGAAGAAGAGCAATAGAAAGCCCTGGTGTATATTTTCTTTCAGAATCTGATATGATGCATATGGAGAGATAGTACTGTAAAATTCTAAAACATATCGTGTTTAATTACATAATACGAACGAGTATTATACACTTATATAGTATTGTACATGACGTGTATGAGCAACACGTAACTTCATACCACCAACCTTACATAATGTACATGTCGCCGACAAGGAGTGGCTCAAGTGGTCAAGCACGGTGTCCCCTAACAAAGGGACTTGGGTTCGAATCCCAGTTGCCGCCTTGATTTACCACCCTCCCGGGCGTTCGGCCTCCGCCACGGGCATGGGAGAGGGGAGGAGAAATCTCTCTCTCTTAATCCCATACGTAATGTACATGTCATGGGAGCAATATGTCAACCATATCAACTTAATATTGTATGGAGAATCAGTGTGTAACTCGACATACAAATGATAGGAGTTAGTAAGTTACTATGTTATTCATGTGTTGTAAATTGGATATTATTGCATAAGTTTGTGTATTTATGCTTATGGATTGTGCTAGTAAAATTCAAAATCTCAATTTCAATATTTTGTCATCGAAATCTGTAGAAAACAGGACAGGTTCCCTACCTCCCACATGATGGACAACCCCCCCCCCCACATACCCCTTATAGAATTGTATTGCATAAAACGATGCATTTAGGTGTAGAGATTACACCTGTAAAATTTCATGATTCATTTGTTCATTTTGGTGTCGATATGGCCAGGATTGCATCTGTCGTTATTTCCGACGGTATACCGATAAATATCTATATCCAAGTTGTCGAAACGGCATTAGTATCGGTCATTTAATTCCTTGGTCCCATCACATCAGTTTGAAGTCATAGTGTGGGCAGTTTGGGGCACAAGGGCTTTGCCATTTCGGTACTATCCTGGTGTGATAAACCATTACATAATGAGACAATAGCCCCCAGCGGAAGCGGCCTAAATGACGAGCAAACATTTGAACGTGAGAGCAAAGGATTACCCAACAATGGACAAGCTCCAAAGAGGGAGGAGAAGTGGCGGTCGGGATTTTAAGGAAACAGTGTAGGAGAGAGACAGGGCCAAGCTCAAAATGTAAGGGTGACAGATTACCAATACCTACACCAGGGAAAAAATTGTCGAGCATAGGACGACGTCACCCATTTGCAATTAGTGGAAGTCCTTAGCAAAGGAAAGGAATGTAAAGAATTGTGCATTGGAAGAAATCTACCATGCAACAGGAGTCAACCATGTCATCTTTAGTTCGAATGTGTATCCCTATCATTCAATTGCAAATCTCTGCACAATCAGTGCTAGATCAAAAGTCAAGAATTAGTTTGAGTTCTAGGTAATCCATAACCACCACCTTAGCCAACACACACGTACGATTATATTCATTTCCAAATATGAGCTTATACATCTACAACCAAAATGTGTATCCCTATTATTCAATTGCAAATCTCTGCAACATCGGTGCTAGATCAAAAGTCAGAGTTAGTTTGAGTTCTAGGTAATCCATAACCACCACCTTAGCCAACACACAAGTACGAGTATATTCACTCCCAAAATTCGAGCTTATACACCTACATCCACTACTAGAACGGAGCTTGATCTACTCCAGCAATAAGTGAATATTCTCAGTTTTCAAATCAAAACTACTCCTCAAACCACCTTTTTCTTCTACCTCTAGCTGGCTCCAAATGTTTGCTCCCCCTCAGTCTACTCGCAACACGCATAATCCTTTATCAACCTCACAGCTACCCATCAATCTAAAGTTGGATCCTCCGCGCTCACTACATACTCCAATTAAATTGTGAACTTAGGCGCTACCCAGCAAATGAAGAGCATGAGACATTTACTTCACGTTCTTACATTTCCCACTCCTACAGTACCTTGGCAGTTGGATCCATAGAAACTATTAAACAAAGTGGCTCCTTTCCACTTTCCTTTACCATCACCTTGCTTTTTTTTCATTACGTTCTAAATTTCCCTCATAACCTACTATATGTGGCTAAACTTGTCAATTCCTTAAAATGTCATCATCAAATTTTGGTCCAACCATTTTTGTCCTATAAGATTTAAGAAGCTTGGGATTATTAGACAAAGGGCTCATGTTAGTGATCTCTACTATTTCTTTGCTCTTACACATTCTCGCTCCACCGCTCTAGTTGGACGAAGGGATCACTATAGTGATCTCTTGCTACATCTTTGCTCCTAGATCGTCTCGCTCCACCGCTCTAGTTATTTGTTTGCTTTTACTACAGCATCTTCCTTTTTGGTGTTCCTTCATTAGACAAATTTTTGTACTCTCTTTCCTCACTTGTAAGGATTGTCAGTTAGGGAAATTCCTTTTTTTTTTGTTTCTTGTGGTACCCACAAACAGTTTGCAAAACCTATCGAACTGATACGTCGTGAAGTTTGTGGTCCTTTCCATACAATTCCTTACAATGCTTAAAATTATTTCTTGACGTTTCTATGATTTCTCTAGGATGACTTGGCTTGCATGCTTAAAACTCACGAGTCTGGTGTTTTCTTTGCCACGCCTTCATCTACGTCAGCATCGCCTCCAAATGAGTTTGTTGAGTTAGATTTGTCTAAGACAGTGGAGTCCTCTCCCATTAAACCTCCCACTGATCATCCCACTAACCTGGTGGAGCCTAACAGTCCTCTTAAAACAAATTTGATTCATGAATTTGTAAATGTCTATCACCGACGCCCAAAGCAACCCCAAGTATAGGTCCCGCCTCAATCATCCAATTCTGAGGATTCAACATGCCATGTGGCACTCTGAAAATGTATACATTCTTTTGCACTCATCGCTCCATTTCTTGTACCTATTGTCTTTCAAAACTTTCTCACAATGCCAAAACCATTGTCTAGCATTTAAATTTCATTCAGATCCTAAAAAACTACCATGACGCTATTCAATACCCTGGTTGGAAAGCTACAGTGCTTGAAGAAATGACAACTTTGCATGAGAATGGAACATGGGATCTTGTCTCGCTGCCCCTAGACAAGAACATCGTCTTCGATTCTTACAGATTCAATGGACGTCTCAAACCCCGTCTTGTTGTGAGAGGCTTCACCTAGACATATTGTGTCGACTTCTTTGAGACCTTTACGCCAACCACTCTTATTATCTCTATTCGACTTGTTATCTCCCTGGTAGCTCAACAACATTGGCCCTTATATCAACTTGACATCAAAACTACCTTCCTTCAAGGTCAACTAGAGGAGGAAGTTTATATGCAGCAACCACCAGGATTCACTATTAAGGGGGAGTCTTCTCACGTCTGACGCCTCAAACGGTCCATGTAGCCTCCAGTAGTCGCTTGAGCATGGTTCAACAAGCTTAGTGGCGCCTTTGCCTCTCTAGGTTTTTCCAGATCTTCTAGTAGTCGCAGTCTCTTCTCCAGAACAACATTCGAAATCATCAGTTTAGCTATCTATGTTGATGAATGATATCATCATTGCTAGTAGTGACACTATAGGATTTCCAACATTGAAAGAATCTTTGACATCAACACAAAGGACCTTATCAGATTCACTACTTCTTGGGCATTGAAGTTTTTATGTTCGGGAGTGGCATCTACCTCTCAAATAGTGAAGATATGTCCTAGATCTCCTTACTGATTCTAAAATGCTTGAATCCAAACATGTATGCTCAATCATACCAAGTTGTGTCAGGGGGGAAGGGAGGGGTCCTTTCATGATCTTGAACAATATTGATGCACAGTTGGGAAGTTAATTTACCTCACCATCACCGTCCAGACATTGTCTTTGCACTCAACGTAGTTAGTGAATACATGTCTAAGCCTCTCATCAATCATTGGAGCCTAGTACAGAGGAATTTTATGGTATTTGAAAGGTGCACCAAGATGGGTTGTTCTCAACAAAAAGCCTCCCTTTCCAAACATTTCCCTAGCCTACTATGTTGATACTGATTGGCCCAAGGACGTTAATGACAAGAGATCCACATCTGGTTATTGTAATCTCTTAGGAAATCATCCCATTAGCTAGCAAAGTAAGAAGCAAACAATTGTTTCCCATTCCAGCACTAAAGCAGAATATCGGGCCATATGGGTGACATTAATTCTCCACGAACTTAGCATTCATTATTTTCTCTAACCATCCCTAAATGTGACTATCAAATTGCAAACCATATAGCAAAATATTGTTTTTCATGAGCACACCAAACACATAGAGGTTGATTGCCACTTCGTACACGATCTGATATGTGTCAAAAAGATTGTCACTCCATATGTGAAGACTGAAGAACAGACTGTGACATCTTCACCGAACTGCTTCCACCTTCCTCCAACTACATGTGTAGCAAGCTAGATGTACATGATGTATGCTCTCCACCTTGAGGGGGAGTGTTAGTGGCAAGTAATTCTATTTTATTTACTCAATTAGGACAAATGGGTTTCTCCTACTTAAGCCCATAACCATCAGTCTAGTTTATCATTTTTATATCCCCATTTACATCATACCTTGAGATCAAGTCTATATATAGGATTCATTGTACTCCATATATGGTCAATAAGATTGCTCTTCAACTTAGTCAGGATCAATGATCCATCTTTCTTCTTCATAATAGATTATGGCCTCCCCAACCCCAAATAGATGCACTAGGTCAAATGGAGTATGAAGCCCTTGTCAGCTAGCTCACATAGTTGATTCTTCAATTCATCAAGTTCTACAAGAGCAACCCTATAAGGTGGTTTTGAGATAGGTGAGAACCATCAAACAAGTTCAATATTTAACTTAATCTCTCGAGGTGGAAGGAAAGACATTGGCAAACTCAAAGACCACCTCTAAGTCTTCCAACTTAGTTGATTGTGCATCCACCTTGACCAAACTGGCCAAGTAAGCCTTAAATCATTACTTTGGCATTCATGCGGTCTTAAGAGAAAAAAAATACAAGTTGGCCATTTAGCTCTTCTCCAATAGAAGCCAAGCTAGGTTTGGCAAGATCTTTAAAAATTGTTTTCTTGTTCTTGCACATCACACATGTATCATGTTGTACAAGCCAATCAATTCCAAGGGGTTACATCAAACGTCTTTATGTTTGAGATTATGAGATTAGCAGCTAAATGTGCCCTTCTAAGAGAATGGCCACCTCTCAAAGGAAACTCCTAACAGTCTTCTCCCACAATAGTTGTTATTTCTTATTTATATAGTAGATATTCCTTTTCAAGAGATTATAAAACTAGCAAATCTACTAGAGATGAAAGAGAAGGATGCACCACAATCAAATAAGGCTTTAGCATGATGATCAAAACACAAAGCATGCTTTGTACTACTTCCGCATAATCGTTGTCTTGTACGCACTAATAGCGAACACCCTTCCTGAAATCCTTTTCACAACTTCACAAGCACCTATTTTCAAGTTGCATTCCCTTCCCGAATGTGAACTACAACATTGAGGGCAGAGGTCACTTAGAAGCTTAACCCTCTTGCGATCAACACAAAACTTTTTCATTGATGTTGTCCCGGTCTCCTGTTATTATTGGATTGACTAAGGTGCCTCCTTTTGTCCTCGTTTTGTTCCTTTATCCATATTCGGTGTTCCTCCTCCATTCCGGAAGCACACTCAAGAGCTTAGAATTGGGTTTTTGGGGCCCTGATATATACTTGCACATACACACACGCGCGCACGCAACACACACACAGAGATATATACTTTGAAATGGCCAAGTTATCGTTTACAACACAAAAGACTAGTTATTTACAGCTAGAACTTACCATTAATGAAAAGCTCATTTGATACCATTACTTGTAATTCCCCAAACTCAAAAATCAAACCAAACCGAGAGAAACACAGTGAAATGATTAAGGCAAAAGAAATCTACTATTTGAGGATGAGTTTTAGAAAGGCTTCGGCTGACTGATGTAGAGGCTAGCATGCAAGCTCTTACATAGCAAGTTAAGATCGTCACCAAGTGTAGGCATGGCAATCTGAGAAATGTTCGGTTCTGAAATCATAGCTACATTTAAGAGGCCAGGACAATGATTAACCCATTAGAGGTTTCTAAGCGAGTTAAATTTGTTTCAAAGTTGTTATTTGTCTATTAAAATGATATGCCCCCATACCAGGTAAGTCTCTGATGGACTTTCCCTCCTGGGTTGCCGCGGGAGCTCTCAACTGCTACGCCACCACGGTCGCCAACCGCTGTTGACAGTGGGAGATGGAGAACGACCAGGTTAGGAAGGAACTGAAGTGGGCAAGGAAGACTGGGGAGGCAGCTACCACCTCATGTGAGTGGTGGGCGGGTGCGGAAGGTAGAGAAGAGAGGGAAGACTGCGGAGCTTCAGCGTATCCCAGACTTTCGTGGAGGAGGAGCGCCTCCTTCTTCTTCCCGCGCCGGTCGTGCCCGCCTCGGTTACGCTTCTTTTTCTCTTCTCCCTCTTTCTTAGGGGCCGTTTGGGTTCCAGCATTGAGAATTCCGGTAATTTAAGCCTAACTTGTATCCTGCGAAATCCCGCTCCCTCCGTTAAGCGGCTCTTGCTGCGGCTCAAGCTACAGAGTTGATGAGCCCGAGCACGTTCGCTGCGACCCAGCCTGACCGGAACGCAAAGATTAAAAGTCCGTTGATTTTGACGAGTCTTCAAAATGCCATTTTTAGTTATTATATCTGAAGAATATAGTATTTAGAATCACTGCCGAGTAGATATAATACAGCAGCAGCAGTACAAGACTGCCGCATTTAAAAAAATTTCCCCCAAACTAGGCCTAAGTTCTTATTCTCTGTCTGTCGCGTCAAGGGGAAAAGGAAACTTGCTTCCGACCCCAACTGAGGAAACCAAATACTACAAATTAGCAGCCAGGTACCGTTCTTTAATAGTTTGGGTATATATCTTATCTTATATTTTTAAAAAAATCAGCCAACGTTCGCGGATAAGTATCTGATTGGACCGGCCCAGATCTATGTCGCTAGCATTCCCCGACTCAAAATTTTGTCCAGAATTGTATACGGACTGGGTCAAGCCAAGGTAAACCCGACAATTCAGTTACGCAGATATTATATATATGTAAACTATAAGCACATGTTTATATATGATTTGTATTTGTTGTAAGATATATCTGGATAAAAATTTGAAAGCATTCGATCAAAAAAAGATTTAATCGGTTATATAAAAGTAAAAGAACAACATAGTAGAGTAAATCTAAGTTATATACACCTATTTTATATTTTACGTGTTTATATACAATGTAATATAATCTTTAGAGAGCAAACGTATACTACTTACATTAAATATGTTTTTTAAATCATCTCAATCGTGACACTATTGGAATATTTGTTGAAATATAAGTATCCATTTTATCAACAATGGTGATTATAAAAATTTCCTTATTGCGTCATAATTTTTAATTATTCTCACAAACAATTGTGATGTGATTGTAATATTCAAACATTTATAGTCTAAATTATATTATTTTCATTTGTTAAATTGATGCAACAAGTTGTTAATGTTTTAATTTAGCAGATGAAACCACATGCCGCCTTTTTGGGATTATGAATATAATTTGTCTTATATATATGCTAAAAATATATTTATTTACTGTGTTATTTGGTTTCTTCAAAGCCGGTTCAAAATTAAACTATATTACAACTAAGTTTTTCAAACATTATCTCGACCTAAATCCGGTTAACAATGTCAGTTTAAACGTGGACTTGTCATATAAATGTCATCTTCATGTGAAGTTGAGCACAAGTAACCATCCATTGCTTTGTAGTATTTGCACTTTATAGTTACAAGTTGAAGCGTAACGCTACCGCTAATATGGGACCGGCACTTAGGCATAAATTGGATCGATTCCAATTCGGGCCAATTTGAATCAGGACAAGAATACTAGATTTGAACTTTACTTAAAACAATTCCAAGTTGTACATGTCAGGAACTAACACAAAATTAAGATTTCGGTCCAACCCCAAAAAAAACTAAAATTTTTCATTTTAAGTGTGTAAATTCAAAAGGCGTTGCATTTCTTCATGCATTTATGCTACTAATATATGAATCTTTGAGTCACAATGAATGAGATGAAGAGTTGAATGGCGATTGATAAACATAAAAAATCGAGATGACAACGGACCGCATCAACTTGATCATTACCACTTGGCTAGGAGGACATATTTTATATCATTTGGTGATTGACAATTTAGGTAAAAGAAGGACGAGTTGCCGGGTAGAACCGTAGAAGCAGGGGCGGAGCCAGAAATGTAATGTTGGGAGGCTAAAGAAATTTTAATGGTGAGTGAATTAATTGTATAAGAATTGTTCAAGGTTTAATTCTAATAAATTTCAGGCCTCATGAGTATTTGATCTAATGATAGAACCTTATGTTGCCTGTCATAATTGAATAAAAATTGAAAATAATAACTATATAGTGTTAGTTATACAAATTACACCTGACATAAGAACACAAAAGCATATTTACTTTAAAAAATCTCACAACAAACTTATGTGAAGTTATAAATGTATATATAAATTTTCTATTGTGATTATTTTATACTAATTTTGAATATATGAATTGTATGATGCCAATCATTAACTATGATGGGGAAATGCAACTTCTTTTTTGGGTATAAGATGTTCCACTAGATATCAATCAAAATTTATTCTCAAATGCATATTTTAGTGTATAGAAAACCAGTTAAGTTACATTTTCAATAGTTTACTTTTATGATTAGTTATAATAAGCAGAAAAGGTTGATTCTAATATTACAAAAGCAAGTGTCACATTTCAAGTTTTAAGTATTAAAAAATAGATTGGTAAAAATTAAAATATAATAAAAATAATAAATTAAAGTTCTCATAGTAAATGATTGAGGGATCTAGAATGCATCATGATTTATATTATTATTGTAAATATTAGAGCAAAAAATAGATGTATTGACGTTGGCTAATGATTTATAAAATGATATCATTATGAATTAGATATTCTACATTCGTTACTAATCAAAAGAGTACAAAGAATGACACTTATATTATGCATATATGTGGGACCATTTCCTTACCTCCTTATTTGACTTTAGCTTGCTGGTATTGAATTCATTAAACTATGCAAATCAAAGTTTTAACTCATTAATGAGCATTTATTGTAGTGTTTGAAACCCTCTAATTTAATTTAAGAGGTTTTTAATAGTCTATTGCCAAACATTAGAGAGTTATTATTGTTATCAACAAATGTAACGATTGATATCATTTATTAACTACATTCATGGATTTGAGTATAATTACCAAGACCATGATGGTTCTTATGATTTTGATGAATATATCACATTATGGGAGTACATGATAATTAATAACAATAAAAATGATACTCCAATGTCACACTATATATGTTCAAATCCAATATCCTTTTGTAATTTCTATTTTGAATCTATTGTAGAAATAATGAAAATTTTAATTTTTTTCATAAGACATATGGATTAATGCTACCACATATGACCAATATCCATGATTATAACATAAAGAGACTCTGAGTATAGTTTGAAAATGAATTTGACTCTTTATATAAATTATTTTGGTGTCCAAAATCTATTGTCAAATTTAGTAGAGTGCTAGAAAAAATATCGGGTTTGGTTTCAATCTTCTAATTTCTAGGGAGATACTTATAAATTCACAATCAATAGTGTTACTATTTTCAACAATTACAATGTACACTTTTGCTAATAAAATCTTGATGTTTGATATCTATTTCCAATCTTAACGAGTCTAGAAGCAACATTGGGTTTGTTTCAATTTTTAGGTTTGTAAGAAGATACTTGAAAATTTACTATGTTGTGCTGAAAAAATGAAAATCATTGAGCAATTAAAGAAGAAATGACTTATTTACATAGTAAAATATAAATTATTGTCAAAGATATAAGTATAGTTATATAGATATATATATATATAATTTTAATATATATATTTGAGGGGGGTGCGGCTCCTACTCACCCCACCCCTCTTGCTCTGCCCCTATATAGAAGTAAAGTTGTCAAACCGACTATCCTTGCCAATACTGATAAGAAGCTTATAGGTCGGGAGTCTGGAACCACAATTGGTCAAAGCTTCATGAGCGGTGAAGGAAAAGTCATGCGCAACCTGAAGAGAAGAAATTAGCAGCTCAGAAGTCGGGTATTGTAAGTCTGTAACCAGTCAGGACTACACCAGAACTCTGATGAAGCAACCGTTGTGGGTTAGAGAAATAACATCACAAAGAGGTGCTACTGGGTGTAGGGGATGGGACGACGATGAAAAGCATGTTGCATCAACACCATGAGTAGATGACTAGATTGTTGAACACAATTACATGTACCATGCAGTTGCGCTTTAGCACTTGAGGTAGCGTCTATGCCTATGCACCAATTGTACCTGATACCATTCTCAAACAATAGGACAAAAAAACTAAACAGCATAGTTTGCTATTTGAAATATCAAAATAGAATGTTTCAGATTTTAACTCCCAATATAGCATGTTTGGGATCCAATGCGCTTACAGTCAAGGATGTATTACCCTGTTGATGGCAATGTGTCCAGGTGGGTGATGTGTTGCTCTCTTTATGAGGAATACATCTCCCGTTGGGATGTATTGCCCCACTGTGAGGCTAATACATCCAACTTAGAGACATATTACCTCCAGAGAGAATAATGTTTCATCTACCTAGATGTCTTGACCTCACCGCATAGCAATATGTCTCAAATGGTGATGTATTTTTGGCACAATGTGTCATAATCTAGGATGTACCGCCTTGCGGTGGGGCTGATGTGCCCTGGCAGAAGACTCCTTGCCACAATAATGCATCTCCATGCAAAAAGTATTGCCTCCACCTCACACTCGATTGTTTCCTCCAAAGGCTAAGCAATCGTTGGGGTGTAGTAGTCGGGTGCCACGTGGGGCAATGCGGCCCCATTGGGGATGTGTTGTTGCCATATAAATGGTGTCCAAAATCAACCCCACAAAGCCACACAACTCATTCATTTTTCACATCTTCTTCACAGACAAGCATATTCAACTTCTCTAGAGTGTTCTGGAATATGGGCTACTGGGGTTGGACTTTCTAGCTAATTCTCAGATGGATTTTCTTTTATTCTCTAGTCAGGGTTTAACTTATGTTTGTCCTCCAGAGGGAAATATGTTAATCTTTTTTTTCAGATTTCTGATTGACAAGGGAGATCTCTCCACGTTAGGTATTTTCTTTGTGAAATTTCTCTTGAGTTATTAGTATAAAGCATATAAAGTATATTGCACTATTGATTATGCTAGTTATTTGAATTTAAAATTACCATCGATTGTTAAAAATGAAATAATTTTATTCTTATAATTATTATTTTCAAAATACAGAAAACAAAGCTATTGCTCTCAAATTTTAATTATAAGTTATTGAGACAATATGAATATAAATATAAAATTTGTATAAATATAATTGAAACACCCCATCCTCAACAAAACATGATTATATGCTAACCAGCGGATTATCGAAAATCACGGGAAATTAAAACTGATTTACAACAAGCACCATAAGATGAGACATGTAATATTTGAGCTAACACTTTTCTTTTCATAGCATATATCCAAGGTGCTACAACATAATTTCCCATCATCTCATTACATAAAATAATTGTTCCACATGCTAATTTACATCAAGATACATAACCCGAAAACCGTACATCGATCGTAATATAAGAAACATCGAAAGGCTTCCCCAAGACCTGAGTGTACAGGGACGACACATAGGACTCTACTACTAGACATTATCTATTCCACCAGGTACGATACCTCTGCATATCATATCAGCCACATGATCTTTATCTCACCAGGCACGTCCACCTAAAAAGAGTTATTAACCAGCGGGGTGAGACACACAGTCCCAGCGAGAAACATAACCCTCTACCAACTTTATTATGATTACATGTAATTGGTATAAGCAGATTATAGGAGCAACATACTGAGAAAATCTAACTTTATTAACATTCTTACCAAACTATCCAGGAGGCATATAACAGTCATTCTTTATGGAACATGATTGACAAGATAAGCTTTATAAGAACTCGTCACAAAGAACTTGCAAGATATAACTAGAGCAACTATACAAGTAAGGCCTCAACCAATGTTCTGTGTTTTGCATTAAGCAATATATTCTATACGGCTAGATTATAATTTATTATGACCTGAGGAAGTGAGTCGTCCCGCTCAAATCAAACCTTCGGCTGCAAAGCCCAAAACCGGTACCATACAAGGTCATTGGGAGAGTCGGACTCCATGACCTCACCTTTTGTGGTTAGTGCACAATAACCAAAGCAGGACCGCAGTCTCTTGCTTGAGTGGCCTCAGCCACAGGGTTAGCTCACACAGTCAACCCTTTTTATCATTAGAAATGGCCCTATTCATTGTGCTCCTGAGCCATGAACGCATTCATGCTCCTTCACACTGAGCCATGGGCCTGATCACCATGCTCTTATACACATCTTGAGTCCACAACCGCAGTTGCACTCTAAATGTAACATCCCTGACCTGGGTTATGCTTAAACCTAGATGTTTTGCTTAATAAAGTTGATTATATGATTTCTCTTATCTCTTGAAAAGTAATTAAGGCTCAAGAGAAGTTATATTTCAATTTTAGTCCTTTTTGAATAATGTTGAAATAATGTTTTACTTGTTTTGGGCTAAAGTGAAAATTACCCAAGTTGAGGGGTTAAATTGCAAATTTTACATGGTGAAATGTTCCTATAGTATTGAAGCAACATAGGAATGAGAATTATGCATAGGTATGGCTTGTAGGGGCCTGAATAATAAGAAAGAGTCTATTGAGCAATGTTTGTGCATTAAAACCTAGTTTTGGTGTAATGTGCAATTTACCCAAAATCTAGGGTTCAATATGCAAAATACCACTTCAAGAGGGTCCCTCATGATTCTTGGCATCATTTATAGAAAATAATTTGATAGGGGTGCCTCATTTGAATCATTTTAGAAGAAAGAGAATTTGATATTAAAATAATCAAGATTTAAACATAATTGGAACTTTACTTCAAATTAATGCAAAAATAAATATGTTAATCGAAGTGTCCTTCAACGTAATGGTTGAAATTAGATAATATTGGACGAGCATGTGCCTTGCAAAGACACGAAAATATCTAAGTGAGTGGAGAACCCACACACATTAGTTAAATCAAAAGTAATATCCACTAAAAATGGGATATTGGTATTATATGATTTAAGGTGCTTAATTTTCTTTTCCTTAATTCATGGATAATGAAGAGGAATTAGAAGTAGGTGAAGATGGCTTTGCATGAAAGGAATTTATGGGGGAGAGGTGGCACCAATTTTGGAATTAAAAGGATTTTATAAAATATTTTCTCTCTCATTGAATTTCTTATAAAAACACCTTTTACAACTCAATTGAGAAGCTTTTTCAAAACCACTTCCACTCTTTGCTTGCAAAATTACCAAGGGAGCTTTGGATGATCAGGAGGACGACCCCCAACCTGTTGGTAAGCTCCATGACCTCTTTTCACCTTGATTCCATGGTGGAAATCGAAAATCAATGCATGATTTCTTCTTATCTCCATTCCATCTTCAATTCTAGCCATTCCTTTTCACTCAAAGCTTAAGGACGAGCTTGGGATAGTGGAAGGTGTTGCTTTCACCATTAAAGACGTGGAGGTTGAAGATTTGAAGCTCAATTGAAGGCGGGTTATATAACTTGAACCCTTGAATGTTATTATTGATTTCATACCTCTATCAATTGTTGATCCTTTCTTCATTCTCGAAATTTTATTTGTTTGATTGATGCAATCACCATGAAAATAATAGAAAGATTCATGGGTTTATAGCTTTATGATGATGACATCATCATAAGTACACACCTACACAAATATCTATTGCAAACAGTTTCAAAATTTGAGTCCAATCGGTTTCAATAAAGTTAGCCAAACGGTTTCATCAAACCATTTGAAACCAAATGGTTTCAAAACCATTTAGAATAGTTGACCACAGTTGACCATTTGGAGTTCATATGCTGATGTTGATGGTTGATGACCCATTAAATCCAATTGATTGGTTTCAAAGGGTTCATCAGTTAAAGGTCCATCAAGTATCAAACCCTAATCGGGTTGAGTGTTGAAATTCTCAATTGATTGATTTAATTTTTGGGTTGACTAACCCAAATAGTCTCAAGATCATTTGGAGGTCACCCAAATGGTATCAAGACCGTTTGGAGGTCAACCAAGACCATTTAGAAGTCTACGATGAAGTATGATTAGATGGTTGAAGATCCAGTGATATCAAATTGAAATACAATCAATAACTCAATTGATGATCGATTCTATGATGCAAACCCTAATTGAATTTCACAAATTTCAATGATGGAACTAGTCAAACGTTCTCAATACCATTTGGAGGTTAACCAAACAACCTCAAGACCGTTTGAGGTCAGGTCATGACATGGCTAAGTGGTGATTCAATTATTTCAATAGAATTAGTCCTACAATGTCAACAATTGAAGATATATCGATTTCAAACCCTAATTCAATTAGGTTAAAACCCTAATTGATGGTTCAATTGAAGGGTGATTTAATGGTTCAATTGAGGTTAATTCAATGTTTCACATGATTGGTGGATTCAATAGGTGAAACCCTGAAATTGATTTAGTTGATGGATATCTTTTTGGTCCATTCGGTTTTGAGAGGGTTTGGACCAAATGGTCTTAAGACCGTTTGAGTCCAAACGGTCTCAAGACCATTTAGGATCAAATGGTCTCAAGACCGTTTGGGACCAAACAGTCTCAAATTGTTTGGAGACCCAAGTTCATTCAGTTTCAAAATGTTTTATCTAAACAGTTTTATATGTCCAATCGGTTTCAACTTGATTTGGCTAAATAGTTTCAAACTGATTGGATGGATAATGTAATCGAGACTGTTTGGAGGTCTAAACAGTCTTAGCACATTTGGAGGTTATTTTAGTAAGACCGTTTGGAGTCTAATTGGTCAAGATCTTTGGGGTCTAAGTGACCAAGACTATTTGGGTTTTAATTAATCAAAACCGTTTGGATGTCTAAGGTGATTGAAGGTCAATCAACTACTTGATTATTTATGATGAAAATAAATGATGATTACAATGGTTTTACCTTTAAGGTACTAGAGTGATTGATACCCTTAGTGGGGTTAACCTTTGATGCATATTAATGCAATATCCCAATACATTATGATAACCCTAATTACATATATTTGAATAAAGAATAGACTCAATTTGGTTAAGATTGGAGTAGAGAACATCCTAGAGAGGATGAGAAAGGGAAATTCATACATGTATAATAATCATGTAGCAATCAAGCCCAACACATTCAAAATGAATGGGATATATAATTAGGGTATGACTCTTGATAAAGAGATCATAAAACCCTAATTGAGTTGATTGATGAACTTAAACCCTAATTTAGGGCAATACTGAGTGAAACCCTAATCTAGGGGAATGATGTGACCCTAATATAGGATAATGACATGAGAAACCCTAATTCAGGGCAATTCTGAGTGAAACCCTAATTCAGGGTAATGATGCGTAAATCTCTAATATAGGGTGATGAATGTGATACAAAACCCTAATCTAGGGTGATGTTATGTAATGTTACAGTAAACCCTAATTTGGGTAAAATGACATGATAAACCCTAATCTGATGTGAATAGTGCATCCTAACCCTAAATTGGGTAATAGGATATAATAAACCCTAATACAAGGTAATGCTATGTGAAACCCTAATACATGGTAATGCTATGTGAAACCCTAATACAGGGTAATGCTATGTGAAACCCTAATACAGGGTAATGCTATGTGAAACCCTAACACAAGGTAATGCTATGTGAAACCCTAATATAGGGTGATGCTATGTGAAGTCCTAACATAGAGTGATCCTATGTGAAGCTCAAATACAGAGTGATGAGTTATGAATGTAATAAGAAAACCCTTGTATTGCATGGTACTGATATATAATGGATATAATTGTTATCATGAGTACTAATCATGCAAGTATGTTGAGATGATGAGCATAGACATGTATGGGCTATGATGCTCTGTATATTGAAAATGTTTTATATGCCTTATAAGCCTTCATATGATTTGTTGCTTAGTGAGAGGTAACCTAAAATTAATGAGCCCTGTGTGCCATATGATGTTTTAACTATTGAAATTGTTTATGGGCTTCATAAGCCATAATATGCCTTGTTTCCTATTAAGGGGTAACAAGAGGTGATATGATCTTTGTGAACTATGTGGAATGCTTGTGTAGCAAGAATCATGATTACCTTGGTCAGATGACCTGAAGGTATTAAGTTACCTGATAAGTAGTAACAAGTATTCTATGATGAATTGAGGGTTTGAATACCCATATTCTATAATCAAGATGATGAACTTGTTAAGAAATAAAAATGTACCTGATGAGATGAGGGATTAAGATCCCAATACTTCATTAAAAGGGTATGGCTACAGGCCATGACTCTACAATACAATACCAGGCATTAGTTGTGCGATCTAAGCCTGAAGTGAGTATATGTTACAGCTATAACTCTATAGTGAAGATGTCAATATACCCTGGCAAGCTAATTGTAGTTTGATACGTGATGTCTCTGCCATATAATCTCGTACTGACCGAGAAGGTTGATGTTACTCTGCTTAGCATATCCTAGAAGGATAAATGGTATACATGTGCTTGAATTCCTCACTAAATAAGTATCATGTTGACTTATCAAGCTATAGCTGAAATGCTCGGAATAAGAATACTACTTTAATCTATTTAGACATTGATCTATCTGCTGTTAAATATATAATTCCTCTGCTCGGTGTTAATTCAATAACTGCAATAATAATGTTTTGGCAGAGAGTTATATCTCTCGCTGGGGCAATTTACAATTGTCTCACCCCCATGGGATCCACATTTTTAGGTGGATGCGGACGAGGAGGCAGGAACCCATCATTAGGTGAAGGACAGCAGCAACACAGGAATAGCAGTGAATTCTCAGGTGGAGACATTGGCTATCAAGTTTTGTATATGTGTGAATAGAGTCCTATGTGTCGTCTCTGTACTCTCAGGTCCTCAGAGTCCCTAGTTGGTTTTAATGAATCGATCTGAGATTTTGTCTTGATGCTTCAATGTTCTTATGCTGTCTGTATACAGTTTAATAGAATAGTTGATGTTGTAATCCTTGAGATGAGATGATACACAATATGTACTAGTGAAATAGAATGAAATCAAATTACTTTGGTTCTTTTCAAAAGAGTTGTCCTTTGTGGATCTCTTTGAAAAAGGTTTTAATTTTTAGTAATCCGCTGCTAACGAACGCTTCCTCTTAGTTAATAACATTTTATTCGAACGATGTGTCACAATTTAGTGGTATCAGAGCGAGGTTTGTTGAGTCTACAGAGACATAGGACTAAGGTTGTTGAGTCTATTATAGTATTTTCCAGTCTATCTGATAGTGTCTTCTACTCATAAAGGAGAGGAAGAACTTAAAGATGTCTGGATCACACAAAGGGCATGTTGCTGAGAGCAGCAATGTTGCACCAACAGAAGGTGTAAGGGACCAGGCGAGAGAAGAATGACTGCCTGAGAACCCCCAAGATGATCAAACCATGATAAGGAATCCTTCTTTTAATATTACTATTGGGCAGGTTAGGACTGAAATAATGCGTATGGTGGACCATATATTAGCAATACTACCTAGACTACCATCCCCCAATGATGAAGTTTTGGATTCCAATAGGATTCTTGCTCAACACCAACATGTTGGAGAAATGAATAATGATGGAAGGAAGGGGTTACAACCTGAAATCAGAAATTGCCACAAGTATAGGCAGCCTGGACATATCAGAAAAGACTATCCAGGAAATTATAAGGAGGAAAGAATTAAGAAAATGCCTATCCAAACTTGGGATCAGAGGCCTAGTAGCTCTAAAAAGGGGAATTCTTTGGTACCCCTGATACAACCAAGGTCTAGTACACTAGGGAAAGGGCTACCCAGAAAGGGTAAGGGACCTTTTAGACCATGTCAAGAGCTTAGAACCTGTTACCAGTGTAGACAGGTTGGACATCTAGTAAGAGATTGTCCAGTTGGAAACACAATGGTAACCCAATCACTGAGGCAGAGATATCAAGGTTATCAAGGAAAACAGTTTTCTAGTGGCACTCAAGGACGTGGAGAGACGTCCCAGGCAACATTCTATGAAAATAATCAACTTGAGGCAGCAAACAAATTGTGAGATGAGACAGGTCAGATGAAACAGTATCATTCTGATATGTCATTTCATAATTCTATGTGTTAACTATAAGAAAGTAGTTGTTATTGGGTCTCCTTTGACTAGTCCTATAAGGACACAAAGAAGATGAGAACTTACATTTTGTTCAATATTCTTTTAAATGCTTTATAATATCTCTTATCTGTGTGAAAAAGGAAGAGGTATACATGTGGTACCTGGAGGAAATCTAGGAATGTTAAATCATGTGATGATGATGATACAAAAAGTAAGGAACATAATAGTACATAAACTGCATGCTACCTAATCTCACTACTTGTATACCTTGGCCAGGTATATGATTATTGGAGATAAGGCAAGTATGGAACTCTTAGATTGTTATCTTTCTGATTACTCTGATCAAGTAGTCATTCTGAGACAATCTAGAGAGTATAATGAAACTAAATAAGGGATTGTTGAGTGAACTTTCCCAATTACATAGGGATTGCTAAGTGAACTTTCCCAATTATATAAGGATTGCTAAGTGAACTTTCCCAATTACATAGGGATTGCTAAGTGAACTTTCTCAATTACATAAGGATTTCTAAGTGAACTTTCCCAAGGGATTGCTAAGTGAACTTTCCCAACTAAATAAGGGATTGCTAAGTGAACTTTCCCAATTACATAAGGATTGCTAAGTGAACTTTCCCAACTAAATAAGGGATTGCTGAGTGAACTTTCCCAATTACATAGGGATTGCTAAGTGAACTTTCCCAATTACATAGGAATTGCTGAGTGAACTTTCCCAATTACATAGGGATTGCTAAGTGAACTTTCCCAATTACATAGGGATTGCTAAGTGAACTTTCCCAATTACATAGGGATTGCTAAGTGAACTTTCCCAATTACATAAGGATTGCTAAGTAAACTTTCCCAAGGATTGCTAAGTAAACTTTCCCAACTAAATAAGGGATTGCTAAGTGAACTTTCCCAATTACATAAGGATTGCTAAGTGAACTTTCCCAAGGGATTGCTAAGTGAACTTTCCCAACTAAATAAGGGATTGCTAAGTGAACTTTCCCAATTACATAAGGATTTCTAAGTAACTTTCCCAACTAAATAAGGGATTGTCGAGTGAACTTTCCCAATTACATAGGGATTGCTGAGTGAACTTTTCCAATTACATAGGAATTACTGAGTGAACTTTCCCAACCACATAGGGTTTGCTAAGTGAACTTTCCCAAATAAATAAAGGATTGCTAAGTGGATTACCTTCATTAAATATATGTTTCCTCTTTGATGAAAAACCTTGGGTAATGATAGGGGTATGTTCCTTTATGTTTCTTCCTTTCATTAACATGACAATCAAGTAAGTATTATGACATTTGATGTACATGGATTAGAAATAACCCGTTGATGGATACTTCGAAAAGTATCAGTTTGCTTTGGACTTTGGTTCCAAGATAATGATATATGGAACAAGCAATGGCCTAAAATAAAAGAAATACCTTGTGCATGTATTCCTTCAGTGGTAACAATAGAGAAATGAATATGATAAAAATGAGATGTGTTCTCAACACATATGATGAATACCAAAGTAAGGATTATGGTACCGGAGAAATAATAAATGATTTATGTTGGTTACCTATATTGGCCAACTGTGAAATAAATCTAGTTACATAAAATAATATGGACATCATATGTTAGGGGTTTATGCTCTACATACACATAAACATTGATAAGGTTGAAATAATGGAAGGAACAATTGTAATTATGGTGGAAAAGTTTATCAAGCTAAAAATATTTCCTTAGAATAACTCTGTGTGGAAGAACTTTGTGTGGATTAAAGATCTATGGTATCTCCATGACATTAAGATGTTATGTGGAGACTTGATGGTGTGATAAATTAATAAAATATGTCTCTCCTTTTCCTGGGATTTTGGGGACGAAATCCTTTTTAGGGGTTTATAATTTGTAACATCCCTGACCTGAGTTATGCTTAAACCTAGATGTTTTTCTTAATAAAGTTGATTATATGCTTTCTCTTATCTCTTGTAAAGTAATTAAGGCTCAAGATGAACTTATATTTCAATTTTAGTCCTTTTTGAATAATGTTGAAATAATGTTTTACTTATTTTGGGCTAAAGTACAAATTACCCAAGTTGAGGGATTAAATTGCAAATGTTACATGGTGAAATGTTCCTCTAGTATTGAAGCATCATAGGAATGATAATGATGCATAGGTATGGATTGTAGGGGCCTGAATAACAAGAAAGAGCTTGTTGAGCAATGTTTGTGCATTAAAACCTAGTTTTGGTGTAATGTGCAATTTACCCAAAATCTAGTGTTCAATATGCAAAATACCACTTCAATAAGGTCCCTCATGATTCTTGGCATCATGTAGAGAAAATAATTTTAGAGGGGCGCCTCATTTGAATCATTTTGGAAGAAAGAGAATCTTGATATTAAAATAATCAAGATTTAAACATAATTGGAACTTTACTTCAAATTAATGCAAAAATAAATATGTTAATCGAAGTGCCCTTCAAACAAAATGGTAATGGTTGAAATTAGATAAGGTTGGAAGAGAATGTGCCTTGCAAAGGCACGAAAATATCTAAGTGAGTGGAGAACCCACTCACATTAGTTAAATCAAAAGTAATATCCACTAAAAATGGGATATTAATATTATATGATTTAAGGTGCTTAATTTGCTTTTCCTTAATTCATGGATAATGAAGAGGAATTATAAGGAGGTGAATATGGCTTTTCATGCAAGGAATTTATGGGGGATCGGTGGCACCAATTTTGGAATTAAAAGGATTTTATAAAATATTTTCTCTCTCATTGAACTTCTTATAAAAACACCTTTTACAACTCAATTGAGAGGCTTTTTTGAAACCACTTCCACTCTTTGCTTGCAAAACGACCAAGGGAGATTTGGGGGACCAGGAGGACGACCCCCAACCTGTTGGTAAGCTCCATGACCTCTTTTCACCTTGATTCCATGGTGGAAATAAAAAATCAATGCATGATTTCTTCTTATCTCCATTCCATCTTCAATTCTAGCCATTCCTTTTCACTCAAAGCTTAAGGACGAGCTTGGGATAGTGAAAGGTGTTTCTTTCACCATTAAATACATGGAGGTTGAATCTTTGAATCTCAATTGAAGGTGGGTTATATAACTTGAACCCTTGAATGTTATTATTGATTTCATACCTCTATTAATTGTTGATCATTTCTTCATTCTCAAAATTTTATTTGATTGATTGATGCAATCACCATGAAAATCATAGAAAGCTTCGTGAGTTTATAGCTTGATGATGATGACATCATCATAAGCACACACCTCCACAAATATCTATTGTAAACGGTTTCAAAATTTGAGTCCAATCAGTTTTAATAAAGTTAGCCAAACAGTTTCATCAAACTATTTGAAACCAAACGGTTTCAAAACCGTTTGGAATAGTTGACCACAGTTGACCGTTTGGAGTTCATATGATGATGTTGATGGTTGATGACCCATTAAATCCAACTGATTGGTTTCAAAGGGTTCATCAGTTAAAGGTCCATCAAGTATCAAACCCTAATCGGGTTGAGTGCTGAAATTCTCAATTGATTAAATTAATTTTTGGGTTGACTAACCCAAATGGTCTCAAGACCATTTGGAGGTCACCCAAATGGTCTCAAGACCGTTTGGGAGTCTATGATGAAGTATGATTAGATGGTTGAAGATCCAGTGATATCAAATTGAAATACAATCAGTAGCTCAATTGATGATCGATTCTATGATGCAAACCCTAATTGAATTTCACAAATTTCAATGATGGAACTAGTCAAACGTTCTCAAGACCATTTGGAGGTTAACCAAACGACCTCAAGACCATTTGAGGTTAGTTCATGACATGGATAAGTGGTGATTCAATGATTTCAATAGAATTAGTCCTATAATGTCAACAATTGAAGGTATCTCAATTTCAAACCTAATTCAATTAGGTTAAAACCCTAATTGATGGTTTCTTAAACTTAAAACCCTAATTGATGGTTCAATTGAAGGGTGATTTAATGGTTCAATTGAGGTTAATTCAATGCTTCAATTGATAGGTGGATTCAACAGGTGAAACCCTGAAATCGATTTAGTTGATGGATATCTTTTTGGTCCATTCAGTTTTGAGAGGGTTTGGACCAAACGATCTTAAGACCGTTTGAGTCCAAATGGTCTCAAGACTATTTGGGACCAAACAGTCTCAAACCGTTTGGAGACCCAAGTTCATTCAGTTTCAAAATGTTTTGTCTAAACAGTTTTATATGTCCAATCAGTTTCAACTTGATTTGGCTAAACAGTTTCAAACCGATTGGATGGCCAATGTAATCAAGACCGTTTAAAGGTTATTTTAGTAAGACCGTTTGGAGTCTAATTGGTCAATATCGTTGGGGTCTAAGTGACCAAGACTATTTGGGATTTAATTAATCAAAACTGTTTGGATGTCTAAGGTGATTGAAGGTCAATCAACTACTTGATTATTTACGATGAAATCAATGATGATTACAATGGTTGTACCTTTAAGGTACTAGAGTGATTGGTACCCTTAGGGGGGTTAAACTTTGATGCATATTAATGCAATATCCCAATACATTATGATAACCCTAATTACATGTATTTGAATAAATAATAGACTCAATTTGGTTAAGATTGGAGTAGAGAACATCCTAGAGAGGATGAGAAAGGGAAATTCATACATGTATAATAACCATGTACCAATCAAGCCCAACACATTCAAAATGAATGGGATATATAATTAGGGTATGACTCTTAATAAAGAGATCATAAAACCCTAATTTAGTTGATTGATGAACTTAAATCCTAATTTAGGGCAATACCGAGTGAAACCCTAATCTAAGGGAATGATGTGACCCTAATATAGGATAATGATATGAGAAACCCTAATTCAGGACAATTCTGAGTGAAACCCTAATTCAGGGCAATGATGTATAAATCCCTAATATAGGGTGATGAATGTGATACAAAACCCTAATACAGAGTGATGTTATGTAATGTTACAATAAACCCTAATTTGGGTAAAAGGACATGATAAACCCTAATCTGATGTGAATAGTGCATCCTAACCCTAAATTGGGTAATAGGATATAATAAACCCTAATACATGGTAATTCTATGTGAAACCCTAATACAGGGTAATGCTATGTGAAACCCTAATACAGGGTAATGCTATGTGAAACCCTAAGACAAGGTAATGCTATGTGAAACCCTAACACAAGGTAATGCTATGTGAAACTCTAATACAGGGTGATGCTATGTGAAATCCTAACACATAGTGATCCTATGTGAATCTCAAATATAGAGTGATGAGTTATGAATATAATAAAAAAAACCCTTGTATTGCATGGTACTGATATATAATGGATATAATTGTTATCATGAGTACTAATCATGCAGGTATGTTGAGATGATGAGCATAGCCAGGTATGGGCTATGATGCTATGTATATTGAAAATGTTTTATGGGCCTTATAAGCCTTCATATGCTTTGTTGCTTAGTGAGAGGTAACCTAAAATTAATGAGCCTTGTGTGCCATATGATGTTTTAATTATTGAAATTGTTTATGGGCTTCATAATCCATAATATGCCTTGTTTCTTATTAAGGGGTAACAAGAAGTGATATGAGCTTTGTGAACTATGTGGAATGCTTGTGTAGCAAGAATCATGATTACCTTGGTCAGATGACCTAAAGGTATTAAGTTACATGATAAGTGGTAACAAGTATTCTATGATGAATTGAGGGTCTGAATACCCATATTCTATAATCAATATGATGAACTTGTTAATAAATAAAAATGTACCTGATGAGATGAGGGATTAAGATCCCAATACTTCATTAAAAGGGTATGGCTACAGGCCATGACTCCACAATACAATACCATGCATTAGCTGTGTGATCTAAGCCTGAAGTGAGTATATGTTACATCTATAACTCTATAGCGAAGATGTCAATATACCCTGGAAAGCTAATTATAGTTTGATACGTTATGTCTCTGCCATATAATCTCGTACTGATCGAGAAGGTTGATGTTACTCTGCTTAGCATATCCTAGAAGGATAAATGTTATACATGTTCTTTAATTTCTCACTAAATAAGTATCATGCTGAGTTATCAAGCTATAGCTGAAATGCTGAGAATAAGAATACTGCTTTAATCTATTTAGACATTGATCTATCTGTTGTTAAATATATAATTCCTCTGCTCAGTGTTAATTCAATAACTGCAATAATAATGTTTTGGCGGAGAGTTATATCTCTCTCTGGGACAATTTATAATTGTCTCACCTCCGTGGGATCCACATTTTTGGGTGGATGCGGATGAGGATGCAGGAACCCTTCAGTAGGTGAAGGACAACAGCAACACCAGGAATAGCAGTGAATTATCATATGGAGACACTAGCTATCAAGTTTTGTATATGTGTGAATAGAGTCATATGTGTCCTCTCTGTACTCTCAGGTCCTCGGAGTCCGTAGTTGGTTTTAATGAATCGATCTGAGATTTTGGATTGATGCCTCAATGTTCTTATGCTGTCTATATACAGTTTAATAGAACATTTGATGTTGTAATCCTTGAGATGAGATGATACATGATATGTACTTGTGAAACAAAATGAAATCAAATTACTTTGGTTCTTTTCGAAAGAGTTGTCTTTTGTGGATCTCTTTGAAAAAGGTTTTAATTTTTAGTGATTTTCAGTAATCCGCTGCTAACGAACGCTTCCGCTTAGTTAATAATATTTTATTCGAACGATGCGTCACACTAAACCTCCTATTTTTGGCTAGGAGAAACCCTGCATATTCAACAATATGCACTCCGAGTTAACCCGTAGGAGAACCCATTTTGCCATCACCTAATTACTGATGATGATGGGTCTATGGCCAGGCCAAACTACATGTAAGGTTCCGCTTGTCATTAATTAATACATTTTAAGCGGATTGTAAGATTCAACCAAGTTATGAAACATGTTAACTAAAGCACAAGTAAACAACATAGATCTCATTATCAAGTGTTACATTGTCACTCTTATTTTCAAAGCCAACATTACATGTTACCACTTGGCCTCTTGCCAATCATCAAGATCCATCTCAAGGATCAAAATCACTGGGACTCAATCCCATCATCACATAATGCCACTGCCTCTCGAGGCTTACATCATCACCATGGGATAGCAATCCCTTCTCTCAACATCAGAGGATAACACCTCAACTTGGCACTCAGCCTTTATCAGCTCCACAGACCTTCCACATCACACTGGTGATACGTGTTATCTCATCATCAAGGATTATCATCATTGAGTGTTATACAGAACACATATTCCCCATAGCTCTTACCTGGCTATGAATTCATTTGATACACTTACATCGTTAGTATACATATTGAGAGAGATAACTGAATCACCAAACATAGATCTTTATGTTTATCATGCTCTTAGGATTGAAGGTACATGATTGGATCAAAATCCATGATTATAACTACATGAAGCACAAAGTGGTATCTTGTAAACAAATTATTTTTTTGTAATCAAACCACGAGCATTCTCTAGGCCCTATATCTCATGAAAATAATCATGTATCTAATCATCTCACTTAGCACCAACTTTAGGTATCAAACATATCATGATTATCATATCGTTAAGATTAAGGTTTATAGGATTGGAACAATCATCTATTATTATGAACACATGAAGCATAAGTCATAGATGGTGTATTAATAAATACACATTACTGTTACCATACCATGGGTATCCACCATACCCTATGTCTTGCATCATCATGCACACCATCCCTCAAGATTCATCTTTAGGGATCATACAACCGTGATCTACCATCAAACATTATCAAAGGTTCACCTATCATCAACCAAAGGTAACCACCATACTAATGTCCAAAACCTATTCATCATGTCTTATCATCATGATCAAAGATACAGGCTCAAGGTAACAAGGTATTACATTGACGTTATGCGTCTCAAGATAACTTATGGTTATCGGGTTAGGGCACAACCCTCACTAGAAGTGTCGCCTATCCTAACCAATACTAGGCAACAACCACAACCCTCACTAAACGTGTATCGGGTAGGGTACTAACCCTCACCCAAAGCTATCGGCCTCAAGCATGGCATGCACCCATGCACAAAGGGGATAACGGCCAGACTTAGACCTAATGATGTGTCATGCAGCCATGGACCAAGAGTATATCAGTCAACATATGATCATCACAACAACCCTTTTTGGTCAAGACCCCCTTATAGCCCTTCTAGGGTTAGGGTTCATACCGGGCAACCATCAAACCATGTCGCCCAAAGATAGAACTATATCGCCCAACAAGCACCCACTTGGTCAACACATCATGATGTCCAAGGAACTCTCATACCGCCCAAGGTACACTACTACCATCCATCAAACGTTGCCATGGCACCCAAGGTAGCCTATCGTCCAACTAGGGTTTGGGACCCTATAATGGTCAAAGTACTATATCATCCATCCTTCAACTTATATCATCCAAGACCTTATACTGTCCAAGCTCACCACATGTATCGGCCAAACCTTCAACCCTAGGACCATCCAAGCTATCAAGCACATACGCATGTCAGGTAACCAACGAAGAGAGAGCATGTATCGGGCAAGGCATATCGACCAAAGTAACATATCTCCTTGTGGGGGTATCGGCCATGCACTTAACCCTGATGTCGCCCAAGCTATGCACACATACACACTTATAACGTTCTAGGGTTGATGATATTGGGCAACATATCAAGGGACCATTCATAACACCCATCCTCACATCCTTTGTCATTCATAGAGCACCATCTTGGGCACCCATCATATCACCCAAGGGATCATTACCACAAAGGCACCCCTATCGGTCAACTAGGGTTAGAGCTGCCCCCAACACTCAAAACTCCATGACGTCTAGGATGCTATATCAGGGAACAACTTCAAGGAGCCACTTTGTATAACACATATCGGCCAAGGGACTAACTACGTGTCCACCAACCATAACGTCCAAACCCTAACCTTAGGGTAGGAAAGATACATTGGTCACCACATCATATCGCCCCAAACATCTAGGCCTTAGGATCACCTTTCAAGTCCAAAAGAGAGAAACTGGTATTGCCACAAACCATCAACTGGAAGTATAACCTATTGAGCAAGGTACTATGTCGGGCAAAGCATAGTATCGGGCAAGCCCCCATATTGGGTAAAGCACCCTATCGGGCAAGTAATCTTCAACCTCTAGCCACCCGTTACCATCTAACGCAAGAAGAAAAAGATAAGGATAGTAGTAAAACGTGATCATTTCCATTAAAACATATCTCAAGTTCCACATGCACGGATATCATGGAGAAGGGTATCAATTTAAAGACAAGAATCATCACATGCACATATGGAGAGTGAACATAATAGAGATGTTTAAGAGTTATGTAACCTGTAACATCCCTGACATGGGTTATGTTTTAACCCTAGGTGTTTTGTTTAAGAAAGATAATTATATACTTAATATTATCTTTTGAAAAGTAATTAAGGCTCAAGAGGAACTTATATTTCAATTTTAGTCCATTTTGAATAATGTTGAAAATAATGCTTTACTTGTTTGGACTAAAGTGCAAATTACCCAAGTTAAGGGGTTAAATTGAAAATGTTACATGATAATATGTTCCTCATGTGTTAAAGCATCATGAGAATGAATATGATGCAGAGGTATGGCTAGTGAAAGCCCGAGTACCAAGAAAGAACTAATAAAGCAATGTTTGTGCATTAAAACCTAGTTTTGGTGTAATGTGCAATTTACCCAAAACCCAGGGTTCAATATGAAATTTAGCACTTCAATAAGGTCCTTAATATATTGGAATTTTATAGAGGCAATAAAATGAGAGGGGCATCTCATTTGAGCTACTTTGAAGGGGAGAGAATCTTGATAATAAAATAACCAAGATTTAAGCATAATTGAAATAATGCAAAAAAAATTATATTAAATGGATTTCCCTTCAACCAAAATTATGTTGGTTGAAATCCACATATATGGACGTCCTTGTGCCTTGCAAAGGCAAAGGAAAGATCTACGTGAGTGGAGAAACCCACTCACATTAAGAAACTAATAAGAATTATCCACGAACTTATGGATAATGATATTATAAAGGTTAAGGTGCTTAATTTCTTTTCCCTTAATTCATGGATAATGGAAGGGAGTTCGGTGGTGATAAATATTCCTTTGCATGCAAGGAACCAAGGGGGAAGAGGTGGCAACAATTTCGAATTTAAAGGATTTGCATGAGGCATTTTCTCTCTCATTGATTTTCTTATAAAAACACCCTTTACAACTCAAACCAAGGACTTTTTCGAATCCACTTCTTCTCTTTGCTTGCAAAACGACCAAGTAAGCTTTGAAGGACCAGGAGGACGACCCCCAACCTATTGGTAAGCTTCTTGACTTCCTTTCACCTTGATTCCATGGTGAAAATCGAAAATCAATACATGATTTCTTCTTATCTCGATCCCATCTTCAATTCTAACCATTCCTTTTCACTCAAAAGCTTGAGGAACGAACCTTGTGGTGTGAAAAAGCTTCTTCCACCATTTTTGACGTGAGCTTGGAGCTTTGAATCTCAATTGGAGGTGGGTTATATAACTTGAACCCTTATTCATTGTTATTGAATTCAATCTCTCAATTAATTATGTTCAATTGCTCTTCTTGCAATTCTTTTGATTAATTGATGCAACTACCATGATAATGGCAGTAGTTTTCGATGGACTAAGGCTTTATGATGATGACATCATCTTAGGCTCACATTCCAACAATTTGTATTGCAAACGGTTTCAAGAGTTTGGTCCAAATGGTCTCACCAAACCGTTTGGAGACCAAACGGGTTGCAAACCGTTTGGAGGTTTGGACCCCAAACTGTTTAGAAAGGTTGACCATTTAGAAGGGTTGACCATTTGAGGTCAGGACCCTAGTAAATTTTGGATGATGATCTAATGTATTTAATTGATTAATTCAATATATGGGCAATCCTTCAATTAGAAACCCTAATCGGGTTAAGTGCTGAATTTACAATTGTTTGACTTAAAGTTTGGGTTGATTTGCCCAAACGGTCTCAAGACCATTTGTAGGTCACCCCAAACGGCCTCAAGACTGTTTGGAGGTCTAGGGTCTGGTATGGTTGAGTAATTGGAGAGTTATAGATATCAAATCGAAGTGCAATCAATAGTTAAATTGGTGATCAATCCAATGATGCAAACCCTAATTAGATTTCACAAATTTTAATGAATGATGAGGCAAACGGTCTCAAGACCATTTAGAGGTCATCTAAACGACCTCAAGACCATTTGGAGGTCATCCAAACGACCTCAAGACCATTTGAGGTCAGGTCATATCATAACTTGATGATGGTTCATTAATTTCAATTAGATTAGTTTCACAATGTTAATCCTTGAAGGTTCCTCGAATTCAAAACCGTAATTGATGGGTTCTTGATTATAAATCCTAGTTCAATTGGGTTCAAAACCCTAATTGATGGTCCAATTCAAGGATGATTCAATAGTTCAATTGATGAGTGAATCATGGAGGCAATTGATAATCAGTTCAGTGATGGAAAACTTGAATCGATTAAGTATTGAAAGCCCTTTTTGGTCCATTTGGTTTTGAGAGGATTTGGACCAAACGATCTTAAGACCGTTTGGGGCCAAACGGTCTCAAACTCTTTGGAGACCCAAGCCCAATCGGTTTCAATACATTCTTGCTTAAACAGTTTCAAGGGCAATGTGCCCAAACGGTTTTAAACCGTTTGAACTCTGAGAGACCAAGACCGTTTAGGGTCTAAGTAATCAAAACTGTTTGAGGTTCAACATGGTTAATCCATTTGGATATTTAATGTAATTGAAGATTCAATTGGTCAATTCACTTGGATACCTCACGTAATTGAAGGTTCAATTGATCAAATCTTCTAGACATCCTAGAAGAGGATGAGAGAGAGAGATTCATACATGAAAAATGATCATCTAGCAATCAAGCCTAACACACTCAAAATAAGTATGATGTACAATTTAGGGTATGGTCCTTGAGAAAGAGATCATAAAACCCTAATTGAGTTAATTGACGAACTCAAATCCTAAATTAGGGCAATTCTAAGTGAAACCCTAATCTAGGGGGATAATGTGATATGAATTTAGGGTAATGACATGAATAACCCTAATTCAGGGTATTTTGATGTAAAATCCTATTTGGAATGAATAGTAAACCCTAATTGTGGGTTATTGAATATAAACCCTAATCTAGGGTGAGGTGATGTGAATAGTAAACCATAATTCTAAAATAGGGTAAAGGTGTGTGAAACCCTAATTCTGGGTTATACTATAGAGTATGAAACCCTAATCTTGGACAATGAAATGATGAATCATTGGTCCTAATTGAATAAAGGGGATGTGTAACCCTGATTGAAATAAAATGGGAAACCCTAACCCTGGTAAGGGAATCGTGGTGTTACCCTTGAATAGCATGGAACTGCAATATGATTGATATATCTGTTATCATCTGTACTAACCATGCATGTATCATGAGATGATGAACATAGCCAGGTATGAGCTATGATGTTTTATTTACTAAAATTGTTATTGGGCCTTAAGTGCCATAAGAGATGTTTGTGTAGAAAGTGTCATGTTTACCTTGGTCAAATGATCTAAAGGTGATAGTTACCTAGAAAAGTGGTAACAGTGCTCAGTGATGAGTTAAGGGTTTGGATACCCAGAACCATATGTTTATGGCAGTGAGTTTGAAATGAGGGACTGAGATCCCAATGTCTTATAAAGACTGAGAAGTAAATGATAAACATAGTACATAATTCTTTGTAGCATTTTGTCCTAATAAGTTATGCTTGAAAACTTGACTGATGCTAAAAGAATATGATAATGTACTTAATTAATCAAGTGAAAGTTATTCATGTAGTGCTCTGACCATAGATCCATTATTGTCAGTAGTTGGTGATGGTGAAATAGGTTTTCCTATGGGATCTCCTGCAGTTCACATATTTTTGAATATGTGGGGGTCAATGGGCGAAAATATCCGTACGTCCAAATGGGGGAATTGATGGAAGGTAAACATTAAACCTCTCAATCCTTAATTATATGTTGATCTGGGATGGATGTATCACAAATCTCCCGATGTTGTTAATACCATATCGATGGAGGTAAATATGAAATCTCTCGATTGTGAAGAGAGTGCAGCCGCCACTGTATCTCTATAGCAAAAATGCCACTATACCCTGGCAAGCTATGTAGTAGAGACACAAGATGTCCGGCATGTGATCTCGCACTGACCGAGATGTGGGAAGTCATGGAAGCCAACTCTTCCATTGACTTTGTATGGTGCCGATTTCGATTTCGCAATGGTCGGTTGGAGTATGAGCGGTATACCTCATCTCCTCAGAGCTTAAGTATGTTTGTAAAACATAATCAACCATGTAGCGTATTTGTATAAGATTGAAATACGAGAACCACTGGTTGATGTTATCCTGCTTAGCATGTCCTTGATACATAAATGTTATATATATATATATATATTCTTCAATTCCTTATTGACATAAGAGACATGATGACTCATCAAGTTTTATAGCTAAATTGCTTGAATAGAAATATTGCTCTAGTCTGCATAGATATTGATTTATCTGCTGTTGGTTATATTATCCCACTACTCAGTTTATTTCTATTAAACTGCAATAATAATGTTTTCGGTGGAGAGTTATATCTCTCGCTGGGGTAATTGTATAATTGTCTCACCCCCGTGAGATCCAACATTTTTATGTAGACGCTGACAAAGAGGCAGAAACTCTGTAGCAGGGGAAGAGAAGCAGCAGCAACAACAAGGACAATAATGATATCCCAGGTGGGGATACTGGTGGTCAAGTTTTGGAATAGATAGTCCTATGTATCATCTCTATACTCTCAGGTCCAAGGAGTCACTAGATAGTGTTTTTATAATCGATCTGAGATTTTGGTTTGATGCTTCAAGGATATTGTTACTTGTGCTGTTTAGCAAAGTAATGATGCATATACATATTCCTCGAGAAGAGATGGTACATGAAATGTACAATGTAGTCCAGTATGTAAATATAATATTGTGGTTCTTTTTTAAAGAGTTTTCTGGTAATGGATCTTTTTATAAAAAGGTTTTTTTATTTTTAGTGATTTTCAGTAATTCTGCTGCTAACGAATGCTTCCGCTTTAGTTAATCCTTTTTTATGAGTTGGACGCCACAAGATTAGTGGTATCAGAACCCTAGGTTCGCCGAGTCTATAGAGACATAGGATTAAGGTTGTTGAGTCTGTTCTAGTATCTTCCAGTTTATCTGATAGTGTCTTCTGCTCATATAGGAGAAGAAGAACTTGAAGATGTCTGGATCACATGATGAACACATTGCTGAGAGTAGCGTTGCTGCACTAGGAAGAGGTGTAAGGGATCAAGCTAGGGAGGAACCCGTACCTAAGATTCCTCAACTTGATCAAGCTGCATTAGAGAACCCATCCTTCCATGCTCTGTTTGGGCAGTTCACGGCGACTATGACACATATGGCAGATAGGATGCCACCACCTACACTAAGGGCACCAACCCACAATGAAGGACAAGGAGCTGGTAAGACCTTTGAACAACTTTGCTGGGTGGGAGCCATAGACTATGCTGGAACAGCTGACCCAACTGATGCAGATTTATGGTTGATGGAGCTGGAGAAAGCTTTTAGAATCCTCAACATCCCTAAAGTAGAGAAGGTGAGACATGTTGTATACCTTCTGAAGTGGAGTGATGGTCATTGGTAGACCATTGAGGAAGGTAAAAGACCAGGAGTTGAAGTCGGATGGGATGAATTCCGATGTGAATTTGTCACTAGATACTTCCCTAAGACGTATCTAGATGAGAAGATCTCTCAATTTGAGAGGTTGAGGCAAGGATAGATGAACATTAGCGAATATGAAGCTAGGTTCATGGAACTTTTGTGGTTCTGTCTGCATATGGCATCTACGGATGAGGAGAGGATTTGGCATTTTGAGAAGGGGTTGAACGCTGAATTGACCACTCCTGTGTCTGCTCTTAAGAACATGGAAAGATTTGCCACTTTGTGGAGTCCGTGAGGCAAATTGAGAGGTATGTGATCGAGAAGCGACGGACCAGTAATAAGAAAGTGTATCCTCAGTTTCAAGGACAAAGGTCTGAGAGTTTCAAGAAGCTGAGGTTCTCTACACCACCACCACCAAGGTTTAATACCCCGACGCAGTGGACGTCAAGTAGGGGTAGGGGCCGTAGTTTTCCTCCAAGTAGAACCCCTAGTACATCATCAACATCAGTGATGGGACCACCCAGGCAGAGTTTGGGAAGTTACAACTGCTTCCACTGTGGAAGGTGAGGACACTTGAAGAGAGATTGTCCTAAGAAAGTCAGAACTGTAACTCAACCCCAGAGGTAGAGTCAGTAAGGTTCATAGAGGTGACAGTTCAATAATAGTGCTAGAGGATGTGGACAAGCATCCCAAGCTGGATCGTCGACACCCAACAACCAAGCACATGGTCAACAACAAGCAACAACTAGATTCTATGCCATGAATCAGCCTGAAGCAGTAGTCAACCCTTGGGTTGTGACAGGTCATATGGAACTATTTTATTCTGATATGTCCTTATCCTGCTTCGTATCTGTGTTAATTGATCCGGGTGCTACACATTCCTTTATCACTCGAGAAGTGATTCATGACTGCAACATGACTGTCAGTCATAGAGCAGATAGTTTGATGTTAGAAACCCCTTTGCTGGGATCTGCAGTGTTACGGGAGGTGTGTTCTCCCTGCAATCTTTCTTTTTCTAAACATCGCATTCAAGTGGATCTTATACCACTTGAGATGCAGGGTTTTGATATAATCCTAGGAATGGACACCTTAGAGAAGTATAAGGTTGTCTTGGATTGTGGTTCCAAGCAGGTTGTGTTCACAGATAATGGTGACACATGGATCTTTCAGGGAGATAGAAAGTTTCTTCCAACTTGTATTGTGTCAGCTATGGTAGCTGAGAAGTTGATGAGATAGGGATGCTTTGCATTCTTGGCACATGTGGTAGACACCACAATGGAGATCCCTCATCCTTCTGAAGTTTCGGTAGTCAGGGAATTTGAAGATGTATTTCCTGAGGAACTTCTAGGTGTTCCTCTACCCCGAGAGATTGATTTTGAGATTAATCTAATCCCGGGCACGCAACTGATAGCACAAACACCGTATAGAATGGCACCTGCTGAAATGGCAAAGCTCAAGAAACAACTACAGGAGTTGCTTGAGAAAGGTTTTATCTAACTGAGTACTTCACCATGGGGTGCTCCGGTCCTCTTTGTTAAGAAGAAGGACGGATCGATGTGGTTATGCATTGATTACAGACAGTTAAATAAAGTAACAATAAAGAACAAGTATCCTCTACCAAGGATCAATGATTTGTTTGAACAGTTGCATGGTGCAACTATCTTTTCTAAGATAGATCTGAGGTCGGGATACCATCATTTGTGTATTAAGGAGAGTGATATACCTAAGTCGGCCTTTAGGACAAGGTATGGTCACTATGAGTTCATAGTTATGTCGTTTGAACTAACTAATGCACCGGCTGCATTTATGGAACTCATGAATAGGATCTTTCGACCTTTTCTTGATCAGTTTATAGTCGTCTTCATAGATGACATTTTGATATAAAGTAGAGATGCTCAACATCATGAGAAGCACCTCCGTCATGCTTTGACTTTGCTAAGAGAGCATAAGCTATATGCTAAGTTTATCAAATGCGAATTCTGGTTACCAGAAGTTTCTTTTCTAGGACACGTAATATCTACTTCAGGTATTTGTGTTGATCCTAAGAAGGTAGAATCTGTCTTGCAATGGGAACAGCCAAAGACACCGACGGAGATACGTAGTTTCCTAGGGTTGGCAGGCTATTACAGGAGGTTCATTAAGAACTTCAGCTCTATAGCTTTACCCCTAACCAAGTTGACCAGGAAGGAGGTTCCTTTTGTCTGGAATGACAAGTGTCAACATTCTTTCCAGCTGCTGAAAGAAAGGTTAACAAATGCACTTGTGTTGGTATTACCTGAGCAGGGAAAGGGATACATAGTTTTTTGTGATGCATCCAAGAACGGTCTAGGATGTGTGTTGATGCAGGATAAACATGTGATTTTTTTTTTCTTATCGACATCTTAAGAAACACGAGGAGAATTATCAGACACACGATCTAGAGCTAGCTATTGTGATCCATGCTTTAAAGATCTGGAGACATTATCTCTATGGAGAGACATTCCAGATTTTCACAGACCATAAGAACCTAAAGTATATCTTCTCACAGGATGAGCTGAACATGAGACAGCGTCGCTGGATGGAATTAATCAAGGACTACAATTGTACAATTGATTATCATCCAAGGAAGGCTAATGTGGTAGTTGATGCACTAAGTAGAAAATCAGCAACACCAACCTTAGGTAAAGCACAATTGAATTCCTTAGTGTGCTTTAAAAGAGATATGCTTATCTCCTTAAGGCAAGACAATATACAGTTTAAAGTATTGTTATTAGCCGGGCTGTTAGCTGAGATGCAAGTGAAACCTACTCTGAGATGGTAGATTAAAGAAGCACAACAAGCTGATACTATAATTCAGCAGATTAGGTCAGAGTATGGTAGTGAGAAATAAGATGGTTTCCATGATTTAGATGATCAGGTAGTCTATTACCATGGTAGGATGGTAGTACCTGATGTCGATGACTTAAGAAAGTTAGTTCTGGAAGAGGCTCATTCCTCAATGTATGCTATGCATCCAGGGAGCACCAAGATGTATCATAAATTAAAAGATATGTATTGGTGGCATGGTTTGAAGAAGGATGTTGCTGAGTTTGTTATGCGGTGTCTGGTGTGTCAGCAAGTTAAAGTTGAACATCAAAAGCCTACAGGAACAATGCAATCTTTTCCTATACGACAGTGGAAATGGGATCATGTAACCATGGACTTTGTGGTTGGTTTGCCTAGAACAACCAAAAGTCACGATTCCATTTGGGTGATAGTTGATAGGTTGACTAAGACATCACATTTCTTACCTGTCAAAACAACCTACATTGCTGAGAAGCTTGCACAGATATACATAGATGAGATAGTGTGTTTGCATGGAGTTCCAGCTACAATTGTTTCTCATAGAGGTCCCCAGTTTATGAGTCATTTTTGGGAGAGACTTCATAAAGCTTTGGGTACGCAGTTAAGATTTAGTACAATCTTTCACCCACAGACAGATAGACAATCTGAGAGGACCATACAAACCTTAGAGGACTTGCTTAGGGCATGTGTCCTTCAGTTTGTAGGAAGTTGGGACCTACACCTGAGCTTGATAGAATTTACTTATAATAATAGCTATCAGCACAATATTGATATGGTACCATACAAAGCATTATATGGTAGATGTTGTAGATCTCCTTTATGTTGGTATGAAACAGGAGAGTCTCAACTTTTGGGTCCTGAGTTAGTACATCAAACAACTGAGAAGATTAAAGTCATACAACAACAGTTGAAAGGTGCCCAGAATAGACATAAATCTTATGCTGATAAGCATCATAGACCCTTATAATTCCAAGTTGGAGATAGAGTATACCTTAAGGTCTCACCTTGGAGAGATATCCTGATATTTGGAAAGAAGGGGAAGTTAGCTCCTACATTTATGGGGCCTTATCCGATCATTGAAAGGATGGGAAAGGTAGCCTATAAGCTGGATTTACCACCTGAGTTGCATAAATGGCACCCAATATTCCATATTTCTATGCTGAGGAAATGTCATCCTGACACTGAGTTAGTTCTGCAACCTATGGAGGTAGAACTAAATGATGATATATCTTATGTTGAAGGACCTGTGTTGGTTCTTGACAGAAGAATTAAAAAGCTAAAAAAGAAAGACATTTGTCTTGTAAAAGTTCTCTGGCATCACCGTGGCATTGAAGAAGCTACGTGGGAGCTAGAGGAAGAAATGAGGAGGAAAGATCCCACTCTTTTCTCTTAATGTTTTTGTTGATGATTTCGGGGATGAAATCCTTGTAAGGGGTGGATAACTTGTAACATCCCTGACCTGGGTTATGTTTTAACCCTAGGTGTTTTATTTAAGAAAGATAATTATATGCTTCATATTGTCTTTTGAAAAGTAATTAAGGCTAAAGAGGAACTTATATTTCAATTTTAGTCCATTTTGAATAATGTTGAAAATAATGCTTTACTTGTTTGGACTAAAGTGCAAATTACCCAAGTTAAGGGGTTAAATTGCAAATGTTACATGATAATATGTTCCTCATGTGTTGAAGCATCATGAGAATGAAGATGATGCAGAGGTATGGCTAGTGAAAGCCTGAGTACCAAGAAAGAACTAATAAAGCAATGTTTGTGCACTAAAACCTAGTTTTGGTGTAATGTGCAATTTACCCAAAACCCATGGTTCAATATGCAATTTACCACTTCAATAAGGTTCTTAATATTATTGGCATTTTATAGAGGCAATAAAATGAGAGGGGTATCTCATTTGAGCTACTTTGAAGGGGAGAGAATCTTGATATTAAAATAATCAAGATTTAAGCATAATTGAAATAATGCAAAAATAATTATATTAAATGGATTGCCCTTCAACCAAAATTATGTTGGTTGAAATCCACATATATGTACGTCCTTGTGCCTTGCAAAGTCAAAGGAAAGATCTAAGTGAGTGGAGAAACCCACTCACATTAAGAAACTAAAAAGAATTATCCACTAACTTATGGATAATGATATTATAAAGGCTAAGGTGCTTAATTTCTTTTCCCTTAATTCATGGATAATGGAAGGGAGTTCGGTGGTGATAAAGATGCCTTTGCATGCAAGGAACCAAGGGGGAAGAGGTGGCAACAATTTCGGATTTAACGGATTTGCATGAGGCATTTTCTCTCTCATTGATTTTCTTATAAAAACACCCTTTACAACTCAAACCAAGGGCTTTTTCGAATCCACTTCTTCTCTTTGCTTGCAAAACGACCAAGGAAGCTTTGAAGGACCAGGAGGACGACCCCCAACCTGTTGGTAAGCTTCTTGACTTCCTTTCACCTTGATTCCATGGTGAAAATCGAAAATCAATACATGATTTCTTCTTATCTCGACCCCATCTTCAATTCTAACCATTCCTTTTCACTCAAAAGCTTGAGGAACGAACCTTGTGGTGTGAAAGATCTTCTTCCACCATTGTTGACGTGAGCTTGGAGCTTTGAAGCTCAATTGTAGGCGGGTTATATAACTTGAACCCTTATTCATTGTTATTGAATTCAATTTCTCAATTAATTATGTTCAATTGCTCTTCTTGCAATTCCTTTGATTAATTGATGCAACTACCATGATAATGGCTGTAGTTTTCGATGGACTAAGGCTTGATGATGATGACATAATCTTAGGCTCACATTCCAACAATTTGTATTGCAAATAGTTTCAAGAGTTTGGTTCAAACGGTCTCATTAAACCGTTTGGAGACCAAACAGTTTGCAAACCGTTTGGAGGTTTGGACCCCAAACCATTTAGAAAGGTTGACCGTTTAGAAGGGTTGACCATTTGAGGTCAGGACCCTACTAAATTTTGGATGATGATCTAATGGATTTAATTTATTAATTCAATATATGGGCAATCCTTCAATTAGAAACCCTAATCGGGTTAAGTGCTGAATTTACAATTGTTTGACTTAAAGTTTGGGTTGATTTGCCCAAACGGTCTCAAGACCGTTTGGAGGTCACCCCAAACAGTCTCAAGACCGTTTGGAGGTTAACCAAGACTTTTTGGAGGTCTAGGGTCTGGTATGGTTGAGTAATTGGAGAGTTAGAGATATCAAATCAAAGTGCAATCAATAGTTAAATTGATGATCAATCCAATGATGCAAACCCTAATTGGATTTCACAAATTTTAATGAATGATGAGGCAAACGGTCTCAAGACCATTTAGAGGTCATCTAAATGACTTCAAGACCATTTGGAGGTCATCCAAACGACCTCAAGACCATTTGAGGTCAGGTCATATCATAACTTGATGATGGTTCATTAATTTCAATTGGATTAGTTTCACAATGTTAATCCTTGAATGTTACTCGAATTCAAAACCGTAATTCATGGGTTCTTGATTATAAATCCTAGTTCAATTGGGTTCAAAACCCTAATTGATGGTCCAATTGAAGGATGATTCAATAGTTCAATTGATGAGTGAATCAAGGAGGCAATTGATAATCGGTTCACTGATGGAAACCTTGAATCGATTAAGTATTGAAAGCCCTTTTTGGTCCATTCGGTTTTGAGAGGATTTGGACCAAACAATCTTAAGACCGTTTGGGTCCAAGCGGTCTCAATACCGTTTGGGTCCAAACGGTCTCAAATCGTTTGGAGACCCAAGCCCAATCAGTTTCAATACATTCTTGCTTAAACGGTTTCAAGGGCAATGTGCCCAAACGGTTTCAAACCGTTTGAACTCTGAGAGACCAAGACTGTTTAGGGTCTAAGTAATTAAAACCATTTGAGGTTCAACATGGTTAATCAATTTGGATATTTAATGTAATTGAAGATTCAATTGGTGAATTCACTTGGATACCTCATGTAATTGAATGTTCAATTGATCAAATCTTCTGGACATCCTAGAAGAGGATGAGAGAGAGATTCATACATGAAAAATGATCATGTAGCAATTAGGCCTAACACACTAAAAATAAGTATGATGTAAAATTTAGGGTATGATCCTTGAGAAAGAGATCATAAAACCCTAATTGAGTTAATTGACGAACTCAAATATTAAATTAGGGCAATTCTGAGTGAAACCCTAATCTAGGAGGATAATGTGATAAGAATTTAGGGTAATGACATGAATAACCCTAATTCAGGGTATTTTGATGTAAAACCCTAATTGGGATGAATAGTAAACCCTAATTGTGGGTTATTGAATATAAACCCTAATCTAGGGTGAGGTGATGTGAATAGTAAACCCTAATTCTAAAATAGAGTAAAGGTGTGTGAAACCCTAATTCTGGGTTATACTATAGAGTATGAAACCCTAATCTTGGACAATGAAATGATGAATCATTGGTCCTAATTGAACAAAGGGGATGTGTAACCCTGATTGAAATAAAATGGGAAACCCTAACCCTGGTAAGGGAATAGTGGTGTTACCCTTGAATAGCATGGAACTACAATATGATTGATATATCTGTTATCATCTGTACTAACCATGCAAGTATCATGAGATGATTAACATAGCCAGGTATGAGCTATGATGTTTTATTTACTAAAATTGTTATTGGACCTTAAGTTCCATAAGAGATGCTTGTATAGCAAGTGTCATGTTTACCTTGGTTAAATGACCTGAAGGTGATAGTTACCTGGAAAAGTGGTAACAATGCTCAGTGATGATTTAAGGGTTTGGATACCCAGAACCATATGTTTATGGCAATGAGTTTGAAATGAGGAACTGAGATCCCAATGTCTTATAAAGACTGAGAAGTAAATGATAAACATAGTACATAATTCTTTGTAGCATTTTGTCCTAATAAGTTATGCTTAAAAGCTTGACTGATGCTAAAAGAATTTGATAATGTACTTAATTAATCAAGTGAATGCTATTCATGTAGTGCTCTGACCATAGATCCATCATCGTCAATAGTTGGTGATGGTGAAATAGGTTTTCCTATGGGATCTCCTGGAGTTCGCATATGTTTGAATATGTGGGGGTCAATGGGCAAAAATATCCATACGTCCAAATGGGGGAATTGATGGAAGGTAAACATTAAACCTATCAATCCTTCATTATATGTTACGGGATGGATGTATCACAAATCTCTTGATGTTTTTAATACCATATCGATGGAGGTAAACACGAAATCTCTCAATTGCGAAGAGAGTGCAGCCACCACTATAGCTCTATAGCGAAGATGCCACTATACCCTGGCAAGCTATGTAGGAGAGACACAAGATGTCATGCATGTGATCTCACAGTGACCGAGATGTGGGAAGTCATGGAAGTCGGCTCTTCCATTGACTTTTTATGGTATCGATTTCGATTTTGCAATGGTCGGTTGGAGTATGAGCGGTATACCTCATCTCCTCAGAGCTTAAGTATGTTTGTAAAACATAATCAGCCGTGTAGCGTATTTGCATAAGATTGAAATATGGGAACCACTGGTTGATGTTATCCTGCTTAGCATGTCCTTGATACAGAAATGTTATATATATATGTTCTTCAATTCCTTATTGACATAAGAGACATGCTGACTCATCAAGTTTTATAGCTAAATTGCTTGAATAGAAATGTTGCTCTAATCTGCATAGATATTGATTTATCTGCTGTTGGTTATATTATCCCACTGCTCAGTTTATTTCTATTAAACTGCAATAATAATGTTTTCGGAGGAGAGTTATATCTCTCACTGGGGCAATTGTATAATTGTCTCACCCCCGTGGGATCCAACGTTTTTAGGTAGACGCCGACAAAGAGGAAGAAACTCTGTAGCAGGGGAAGAGCAGCAGCAACAACAACAAGGACAACAATGATATCCCAGGTGGGGATATTGGTGGTCAAGTTTTGGAATAGATAGTCCTATGTGTCGTCTCTGTACTCTCAGGTCCTAGGAGTCAGTAGATAGTGCTTTTATAATCGATCTGAGATTTTGGTTTGATGCTTCGAGGATACTGTTACTTGTGCTGTTTAGCAAAGTAATGATGTATATATATTCCTCAAGAACAGATGGTACATGAAATGTACAATGTGGTCCAGTATGTAAATATAATATTGTGGTTCTTGTTTAAAGAGTTTTCTGGTAATGGATCTTTTTATAAAAAGGTTTTTTTTATTTTTAGTGATTTTCAGTAATTCCGCTGCTAACGAATGCTTCCACTTTAGTTAATCCTTTTTTTATGAGTTGGATGCCACATAACCCGCCTTAAGAGGATCTCCATGAAAAGCATAAAGCTTCCTGATCCAAGCAGTAAACCCACGTTCCTCTCCATGGAAACCATCCATCTGAAGCTCTAAGCTTGTCTTCGTCTCCATCATCATCACCTCAAGGAACAAGAGAAGAAGAAGAAGATACCATGGTTATGTATAGCTCAAGAAGAAGAAAAGAGGGGGAGATAACCACGTCCTTGCCTACTCACATCAAGGGCCCATCCATGTCTGAGAGGAGGAGAAGGAGATGAAGAAGAAGGCACAAGGAAAAGCTAGCAAGAAAGCATAACTTACCAAGGTCGGATCTTGAGCAAGGAGTCTCCATGGCCAAAGAACTAGCCCTCCCAAGCTCCATGAGAGTTTCCTTGAGCTCCCAAGCTCCCATGCTCGTCCCATACAGGAAGGGGAAAGAAGGTGGCTGAAAGGGAGCACTTGGTTAAGGAGGAAGGGGTCTATATACACCAAGGAAGAGAGAGGTAGCAAAGGAGAGGTGTCATAACCACATAACCTAAGATGCCACTTGCTCATGCACATAACGCCACTTGTTGCCACCCAAGATACACATGCATAGCCTGGTGATACACTCTAGGATGTGTATCGTGCATCTAGGTACCTCCCATGGGTGAGACACCCTCATGGGAGACACACTCTCAAGCTTCTACTCGATACACTAAAAGACAAGGTAGCATGTGTGACACATGTGTGATATAAAGACCATATAAAGATGTTACTCTTCAACTATCAACCAAAAAGGTGACCCAACTTCCATCCACGTCCTAGATGATGCCAAACAGAAGGGAGGTGATTCTAGAGCTGATAAATTGCATATTGACCCCTCCACTTTGGGTAATTTGCAATTTGCACCAAAACTAGCACATAGGGCACAAACATCATCCAACTAAGCTCAAACTTGGAACATAGGTCCTCCACAAGGTGCCCCACCTCATCATTATCTTTATAATGGTGCTAGAGAACTAAAGTCTTGCTCTTCACGTGACATATTGCAATATAACCCCTTACTTTGGGTAAATTGCACTTTGGTCCAAAACAAGCAAACATTATACAAACAACATCCAATCGGGACCAAACTGGAAACATAAGCTTGTCACATGATATCAAACATCTTAAGTGATTAGATTAAGGTTATAAGAACCTTTCATAAGCAAAGCAAAGAGGGTTAGCCCAAAACTTGGGTCAGGGTCCTTACAACTCATAAACCCCTAACAAGGATTTCGTCCCCAAAATCTCAAGCGGAAATAAGACGGGTGTTACTCATGCATCACATCATAAAATTCCACAAAAGCTCCTGGGTGTCATAGATATATGACCAACGTACTTGCTCTTCTTCCAGAGCCATCACATGGTTTCCTTGTATTGGTCACAGACTCAACTCTTCCTCTCATCATCCTTGTCTGATAATAGTCTTTATATACTGGTACATCACATGCAAATCATATCACTCAGGTATCAACTCCTTTTAATGATATATTTCCTTCCTTGTTACATTTCCGCTGTGATACTCTGATCTCACAGGCTCAACACTTAAGCTTCGCATACTTGTATCACTATCCTTCTTCTATATACATTCCAACTATTCCTTCTCCTTCCACAAAGGGTGTCTTAATCTGAGGGAGATCTATCTCAGAAGAGGTTATCACAAGATACATACTCTACGAAACACATGTATGCACATGAAAGGGCTCATAAGGCACCTCACCATGTATTGCTTAAGGCTTAACACAAAAGGAGCCAAACCTCTTGGTTAACAACAACCACATCATCTCTGTTTCAAGCCTGCCATGTCTTCATGTCAGCTCCCAAGGGTACAACACGTGTCAACACGGTTATAACATGTACACATTATCTCAACTGATCTGGATAGGAATCACAAACCTTGTTCATCTGTCTCTAACCGATGCACATCCTGCCTGGACCTTCTTTTACTCGAGACTTAGCTAGGAGTATTCCAAGGAATCATGCTTAACTTGATGAACTTTTCCCAAGACAACCTATCCTCATCTTCTTTCCTTAGGTGCATACCTTCCAATGTCATGTTTATGCGGAGCATAAACCCCTAACATGTGATAGCCATACTATGAACACTTAGCCAGGTCGAATCCAAAGACAACTTCTCTATCTGAGACCACTTCACACCTTTATAAGGAGATCCAATCCTAGGGTTATCTCGATCCTCGATATGTCAAGTGGAAAGAGATTCGCTTGACTATCATACGAGAAGGATATACTTCATCCAACACAACCAGGTCATCCAATAGGGTTTTTGACAACAGGTTATCTCTCTCCTAGCTAACAAGAGGAAAACATCTTCCAAACATACTACAAGTGTTCAAAGGAGGGTACACCCTATACCGGATCAACTGGAGCAGATAAGAGGCAAGAAGAAGACAAAGTGGAATGGAGTGACTCCATTCAACCTACCACCACACACTGGTCATCCTACCATTTCTGGCCAGCTCATGTCACAAGATCTAACTGTTGCCTATTGCCTTCTGCTTCTTGGTCAAACCATCCGGTCCTCACTTGCTTATCCTCATCAGCGTTCCTCTATTTTGCTGAACTGATGCCACAAGGGTCACCACATAGATCCAGACTCCAAAACAGGCTTCAAGCTTATGTGTTCAAGACGGTTCACCACCATACCTCCATGATCTAGGCATCTTGATTCTCAATCCCTTATTAGAAGATCTGTCGAGAGGATCCTATTGTCACTATCTATCACAGACATCTCCATATTGGAAACTAAAGTCCAAGATCAGTTGATACTTTTTAAAGTATCCAACCAGAGATCACTCCAAAAGCATACATATCAAGTGACACAAGGTCTACTTGACTGCCATTCCCTCATAAGGAAGGAACACAAGGGAACAAACTCCTCCTATCACCCCATCAACATCTATGGTTTCATATCGGGGGGGGGGGGAGATTATCACTTTCTTTGATCCTTACATGAGTTTTTGACTGTTTATGCATCATTAAACTTTGTTCCATTTGGTTTTATCATGTTTCCTCTTAGTTTCCTTGCACTCAACATAGGAATCATCAAGACCATTACATGTTTTTACTCTTTTTCTCTTATTGTCGTTTCATCATATTCATGATTATTTCCTGATTGTATCACATTTTTGTTTCCTTTTTGTGAAAAAGATTATTACTCTTCACATATTCTTTATCGAACCAAGGATCATCTCCCTTGTTCCCTTTTTATTATCACGAATTTGCACTTTATACTCTCTCATTTTGCTTACGTTCATTGGTTGGTATGAGATTATCTCAGGTTCCATCTTATTTATTCATTACTTGTTCTTCTCTTTCTTCCAACCTTTTGCTTTCGTTCAAGCATTTTATTTATCTTGAGTAAGTTTTATGTTTTAACACTCCTTGTTATAATAGATTAATCTGTGTTTTACTTGATGTATCTCTTAAGATTATGGTTTCAAGAACTTATCTCATCATATTCTTATACAGATTTTAGGTTTCATGGAACCATTACTTCCTCTTCGGATTACCAAGCATCCAGGTATTAAGGGGTTATGGTCCATTCATTTACCTCTTTTATAACATGATGAAGGTATTAACGTTGCATTTCCTAATTTTTTATGCTCTTTAGATTGCTCCAGAATGACTACTTGATCAGAGTAATCAAGGAGGAAACAATCTAATGCTCCATACTTACCTTTGTCTTCAATATTTGAATACCTGGCTAGGGCATCAAGTACTGAGATCAGGTAGTATGCACCATATTTTATGTCATGGTCCAACCTTAGACACCATCCTAATCCTAGTCCTAGTGTCCCTGTAGACTCGACGAACCTAGAGCTATGATACCAAACACTTGAAACACCCCATCCTCAACAAAACACAATTACATGCTAACTAGCGGATTACCGAAAATCATGGGAAATTAAAACTGACTTACAACAAGCACCATAAGATGAGACATGTAATATTTGAGCCAACACTTTTCTTTTCATATCATATATCCAAGGTGCTACAACATAATTTCCCATCATCTCATTACATGAAATAACTATTCCATAGCTGATTTACATCAAGATACATAACCCGAAAACCGTACATCGATCGTAATACTAGAAACATCGAAAGGCTTCCCCAAGACCTGAGTGTACAGGTATGACACATAGGACTCTATTACTAGACACTATCTATTCCACCAGGTACGATACCTCTGCATATCATCTCATCCACATGATCTTTATCTCGCCAGGCACATCCACCTAGAAAGGGTTATTAACCAACGGGGTGAGACACATAGTCCCAGCGAGAAACATAACTCTCTACCAACTTTATTATGATCACAGGTAACTGGTATAAGCAAATTATAGGAGCAACATACTGAGCAAAGCTAACTTTATTAACATTCTTACCAAACTATCTAGGAGGCATATAATAGGCATTCTTTATGGAACATGATTGATAAGATAAGATTTATAAGAACTCATCACAAATAACTTGCAAGATATAACTAGAATAACTATACAAGCAAGGCCTCAACCAATGTTCCATGTTTTGCCTTCAACAATATATTCTATACGACTGGATTACGATTTATTATGCCCTGAGGAAGTAAGCTGTCCCGCTCAAATCCAACCTTCGGATGTGAAGCCCAAAATCGGTGTCATACAAGGTCATTGGGAGAGCTGGATTCCATGACCTCACCTCTTCGTGGTTAGTGCACGATAACCAAAGTAGGACTGCAATCTCTTGCTTGAGTGGCCTCAGCCACAGGGTTATCTCACGCAGTCTACCCTTTTTATCATGAACCACTGGCCTATTCACCGTGCTCCTGAGCCATGAACGCATTCATGCTCCTTCACGCTGAGCCATGGGCCTGATCACCATGCTGTTATACACATCTTGAGTCCACAACCATAGTTGCACTCTAAACCTCCGATTTTCGGCTAGGAGAAATCCTACATATTCAACAATATGTGCTCCGGGTTAACCCGCAGGAGAACCCATTTCACCATCACCTAATTATTGACGATGATGGATCTATGTCCAGGGCAAACTATATGTAAGGTTCCACTTGTCATTAATTAATACATTTTAAGCGGATTGCAAGATTCAACCAAGTTATGTAACATGTTAACTAAAACACAAGTAAACAACATAGATCTCATTATCAGGTGTTACATTGTCACTCTTATTTTCAAAGCCAACATTACATGTTACCACTTGGCCTCTTGCCAATCATCAAGATCCATCTCAAGGATCAACATCACTGGGACTCAATCCCATCATCACAGAATGCCACTGCCTCTCGAGGCTTACATCATCACCTTGGGATAGCAATCCCTTCTCTCAACATCAGAGGATAACACCTCAACTTGGCACCCAACCTTTATCAGGTCCACAGACCTTCCACATCATACTGGTGATACGTGTTATCTCATCAACAAGGATTATCATCATTGAGTGTTATACAGAACACATATTCCTCATAGCTCTTTCCCGACTATGAATTCATTTGATACACCTACATGGTTAGTATACATATTGAGAGAGATAACTGAATCATCAAACATAGATCTTTATGTTTATCATGCTATTAGGATTGAAGGTACATGCTTGGATCAAAATCCATGATTATAACTACATGAAGCAAAAAGTGGTATCTTGTAAACAAATTACATTATTGTAATCAAACCACGGGCATTCTCTATGCCCTATATCTCATGAACATAATCATGTATCTAATCATCTCACTTAGCACCAACTTTAAGTATCAAACATATCATGATTATCATATCATTAAGATTAAGATTTATAGGATTGGAACAATCATCTATTATTATGAACACATGAAGCATAAGTCATAGATGGTGTATTAAGAAATACACATTACTGTTACCATACCCTATGTCTTGTATCATCATGCACACCATCCCTCAGGATTCATCTTTAGGGATCATACAACCATGATCTACCATCAACATTATCAAAGGTTCACCTATCATCAACCATAGGTAACCACCATACTAACGTCCACAACCTATTCGTCATGTCTTATCATCATGATCAAAGATACAGGCTCAAGGTAACAAGGTATTACATTGACATTATGCATCTCAAGATAACTTTAGGATTATCGGGTTAGGGCACAACCCTTACTAAAAGTGTCGCCTATCCTCACCAATACTAGGCAGTGACCACAACCCTCACTAAAGGTGTATCGGGTAGGGTACTAACCCTCACCCAAAGCTGTCGGCCTCAAGCATGACATGCACCCATGCACAAAGGGAATAACGGCCAGACTTAGACCTAATGATGTGTCGTGCAGCCATGGACCAAGAGTATATCAATCAGCATATGATCATCACAACAACCCTTTTTGGTCAAGACCCCCTTATAGCCCTTCTAGGGTTAGGGTTCATACCGGGCAACCATCAAACCATGTCGCCTAAAGCCATAACTATATCGCCCAACAGGCACCCACTTGGTCAGTACATCATGATGTCCAAGGAACTCTCATACTGCCCAAGGTACACTACTACCATCCATCAAATGTTGCCATGGCACCCAAAGTAGCCTATCGTCCAACTAGGGTTTGGGACCCTATAATGGTCAAAGTACTATATCGTCCATCCTTCAACTTATATCATCCAAGAACTTATACTATCCAAGCTCACCACATGTATCGGCCAAACCTTCAACCCTAGGACCATCCAATCTATCAAGCACATACACATGTCGGGTAACCAACCAAGAGAGAGCATGTATTGGGCAAGGCATATCGGCCAAAGTAACATATCTCCTTGTGGGGGTATCAGACATGCACTTAACCCTGATTTCACCCAAGCTATGCACACATACACACTTATATCGTTCTAGGGTTGATGATATCGGGCAGCATATCAAGGGTCTGTTCATAACACCCATCCTCATATCCTTTGTCATTCATGGAGCACCATCTTGGGCACCCAACATATCGCCCAAGGGATCATTACCACAAAGGCACCCCTATCAGTTAGCTAGGGTTAGAGAAACCCCCAACACTCAAAACTCCATGACCTACATGATGCTATATCGGGCAACAACCTCAAGGAGCCACTTTGTAGAACACATATCAGCCAAGGGACCAACAAGGTGTCCACCAACCATAACGTCCAAACCCTAACCTTAGGGTAGGAAAGAGACATCGGTCACCACATCATATTGCCCCAAACATCTAGGCCTTAGGCTCACCTTTATAGTACAAAGGAGAGAAAGGGGTATTTCCAAAAACCATCAACCGAAGTATAACATGTTGAGCAAGGTACTATGTCAGACAAAGCATAGTATCGGGCAAGCCCCCATATCGGGTAAAGCACCCTATCGGGCAAGTCATCTTCAACCTCTAGCCACCTGTTACCATCTAACACAAGAAGAACAAGATAAGGACAGTAGTAAAACGTGACAATTTCTATTAAAATAGATCTCAAGTTCCACATGCACGACTATCATGGAGAAGGGTATCAATTTAAAGACAAGAATCATCACATGCAAATATGGAGAGTGAACATAATAGAGATGGTTAAGAGTTATGTAACCCGCCTTAAGAGGATCTCCATGAAAGGCATAAAGCTTCCTGATCTAAGCAGAAAACCCACGTTCCTCTCCATGGAAACCATCCATCCGAAGCTCTAAGCTTGTCTTCGGCTCCATCATCATCACCTCAAGGAACAAGAGAAGAAGAAGATACCATGGTTATGTATAGATCAAGAAGAAGAAAAGAGGGGGAGATAACCACGACCTTGCATACTCATATCAAGGGAAAATCCATGGTTGAGAGGAGGAGAAGGAGATGAAGAAGAAGGCACAAGGAAAAGCTAGCAAGAAAGCATAACTTACCAAGGTCAGATCTTGAGCAAGGAGTCTCCATGGCCAAAGAGCTCGCCCTCCCAAGCTCCATGAGAGTTTCCTTGAGCTCCCAAGCTCCCACGCTCATCCCATACAGGAAGGGGAACGAAGGTGGCTGAAAGGGAGAACTTGGTTAAAGAGGAAAGGGGATATAAACACCAAGGAAGAGAGAGGTATCAAAGGAGAGGTGTCATAACCACACAACCCAAGATGCCACTTGCTCATGCACATAACGCCACATGTTGCCACCCAAGCTACACATGCACATCCTGGTGATACACTCTAGGATGTGTATCGTGCATCTGGGTACCTCCCATGGGCGACACACTCTCAAGCTTCTACCCGATACACTAAAAGACAAGGTAGCATGTGTGACACATATGTGATATAAAGACCATATAAAGATGTTACTCCTCAACTATCAACCAAACAAGGCACCCCAACTTCCATCCATGTCCTAGATGATGCCAAACACAAGGGAGGTGAATCTAGAGCTGATAAATTGCATATTAACCCCTCCACGTTGGGTAATTTGCAATTTGCACCAAAACTAGCACATAGGGCACAAACATCATCCAACTAAGCTCAAACTTGGAACATAGGTCCTCCACAAGGTGCCCCACATCATCATTATATTTATAATGGTGCTAGAGAACTAAGGGCATGTTCTTTATGTGACATATTGCAATATAACCCCTTACTTTGGGTAAATTGCACTTTGGTCCAAAATAAACAAACATTGTTCAAACAACAACCAATCAGGACCAAACTGGCAACATAAGCTTGTCACATGATATAAAAACATCTTAAGAGATTAGATTAAGGTTATAAGCACCTTTCATAAGTAAAGAAAAGAGGGTTAGCCCAGAACTTGGGTTAGGGTCCTTACAATAATGACTTGAAACATGATTTATAAAAACCTAATGTGTTTTACAATGATTGGAAGATGGCATCTAGTTTACGTGCATGCATTGTAAAGTTTTGATATGAGCCAATTTCTCTCTGATGGGTCTTATTTTAGTCAATTTGTTACACCCACAAACATTACACTTATGAATACTCTGACCAAATTCAAGTCATATATCCATACGATAGTGGACATGAACCTCAATAACTTCTCTACCAATATATCATATCTTTTCTGTAGAGAACGTCATATGCTCAGACAAGTTGACAATGATGATGTATTTTGAACTTTGATCTCAATTTCATTCTATGCCTTTATTGATGTCTTTATTGAAAAACATATCTATCCATCTGCATTCCTGTTATAGTTGCATAAATCTGTTGAATCAATTTCAAACAATCAACAGTAATGTAATTTCCATATCAAACCAAACACCTAATTTTTCTCAAAATCCTAGTATTGAGAATGAAAGTAGTGGTCATGATGTCGAGGGGAAGGAAGAAAATATCAAATAGGAAGGTGACTCAATAGTTGAAACTTATGATGATCATGATTAAAAGATGGGTTTCAACGGTCAATCCCTAACACTATAGCAGCCTTACGCTCTACCTGGAGACATTTGATAGATATTGTTAAAACATGACAAAAATGATAATATCTATGAAGATTTCCAAGATTATAAATGTGTTGGTGATTTTCTTCAGTTAGTTTGTCTCAATTATAACAAATTTGTAAGGGTGTTTTATTTGCATCCAAAGATGTCATGATTGGGAAGATTCAGAAATAGTCAATACAAATCAATGTCCAATATTGAAATCAATGATCAAATACAATGTCCTTGGAGTTTTGATGCTAATTAGTTTAAAAGATCAGGTTACATGTAGAGGATAAAATGGTGTAGTGAAAACCACACTTGTCAACTAACTGTTTTGAATCGGGACCATTGTCAATGCACATCGTCTTGTATTGCCTCTAGTTTACTACACGGTAGTAGAGTGGCACCTCCCTGATAGAGCATTTGGACCATTCATATTTTTTCAAGTACAACCTACTATTTCCTTCCCACATCTTAGTAGGATAGATGAGAGAGACCATGTTGTTGAGGATTGGTTGCATCACTATAGGGCATGGGTGCAACTGTGGAACAAAAGATGTTATCATCTAGTTGCTCCTTCTCCAACAGGGACAATCTTCAATACGTAGGTGCACTACACATGGTATCATCTACATTACATAATGGGTCCTCCATCTCAGCCTATGACCACATATTATCCAACCAATTACTAGTACCAACAATTTGTGAGCAATTACTATTCTTTGAATTTGTTATTTATACAATATATAATTGGTCTTTATTAATTGTACATGCATTCTGGAACATTTTGGATCACATGTGCATATCCAAGTAGCTTCCTAAAATGCCCCTACACAAATTAGAGATGATATCTACAACATCCAGGGGAGCTTCTTTGAGAGTCTTCCTGACTAGAGCCATCCACTACCCCTGATCCAATTCCCACTCCTAGTCATACCTCTACCACTCATCTTGATCCCATTCCCACTCGTACTCATACCTCTACCACTACTCCTGATCCCATTCCCACTCTCACCCATATTAGTCCTCAATTCATGGGAAGGGGACAAACATGGTAGTACTTTATAAGAGGTGGTACATCTGTTTCATACACCACCCCATCGATAGTCTAATATGGTGCATGGTCTTCTTCTTCTATTCTATACACTCTAGTCCCACCACTAATTATTCACAAGAGTCGACCGTCACCTTTTGTTACACACTCATTGACTCCATTTGATTACTAGTTTTGTCCCCCGCCTAAGGCCCCACATCCTAATTTTCAGAGACCCCTCATCCCACTTCCAACATTTCATTTCTACCCTGGACCACGTCGACTTTTTTATACACAATTGACACCCAAGAGGCATCTACATGCCTACTCAAGAGTCAGACGTACATAGATACGGGCAAGGATGACATGAACATGGAGGATGTGCTTAATTATGTGTGTAGATGTTGTACAATTTGTATATCTTCCTATGTGAAGACATTTATTTATTTTGTATTTGGGTCTATCATAAATGTCCGCCGTCTATAGTTTATATACATAGATCTTGATTGATGAGTATGATATTTTATGATATAATGTGGATCTATACATTGTCTACTGGCCCATGTCTAAATATGCCAAACTAGTCCCTTGTTGAATAAAACATGCACCGGGTATAATTTGCTAACAACTATAATCTTATAATGACTATAACTTGGTAACGACTATCATTTTCTAATGTCTATAATTTTCTATCAGCTATAATATTCTAATGAATATAACTTTTTGATGGATATACTTCTCTAATGTCTCATTTTTTACCGCCCCCTTCTCTAGTTTTTCCATAAGAACCCCCTTCTTCTTCTTCTGTGTTTTCACTCAAAAATATTTCTCTAGCTCCTTTCTCCTATTCTATTACCTTCGATTCTTATTCATCATTCCTAACTAAAAAGAATCAAATCTATTTATGTTATGTTTTAGTATGTTTGCAATTTTGTACATTCTATTTTATTATCTTTGATCTCTTCATAGATGGCTCACCAAAGAATCTTGGTTGCTTTACTCCACGCTGGCACAAGGGTTTTAAGAGAAAATGGAGTGTTTTTTTGTTTGCTTTAAGTTTTTGCCTTTTACTTTTTCTAGCATTACTCTAACAAGTAAGAAAGTCAATTACCTTAGGCAATGAAGTAAGAAAGTGAGTTTGAAAGTTCTTTGACTTTACTGCACTCCAGTCCCCTAGGTCAATACCTAGTCATTGCTTTCACCGTCTTACTAAACATTGGGGATATGGAGGAGATAGAATCCACATAGGTCTGGTATAGGGGACAAAGAAATAGCAAATTTGGTGGAGGAGAACAATGCACTTCTAGGAAATGAAAGAGAGATTCACGAGAAAAATGGCTCATAGACTTTGTTGGAAGATTACTGGAATGGTGTACCAGACTTGTTGTGTAACATGATAGGATTTATGGTGATGAAAGAAGAAGTCGAGCTTCGGTGGCAGTCATTATAGAAAATATACATGTATGAGGAACTTCTTGAGCTAGTTGGTTGATATTAAGATCAACTACTTGTTGCAATAACACTTCTATGATCCTTAGGTGTGTTTGAAGCTAGTCAATTTAAAATTTATAAAAATTGAACATAGTAGTCAATCAATTTCTAATGCACAATACACTATATGTTATTATTGTACACATAAATAATAATAAAAAAAAGTATAAATACATAAAAATAAAAAAGGAAGTAATTTGTATTGCATGGGAACGTATTGCCTCTACTAGAAGCAATGCATCTTTTAAGGTTGGGAAAACAAGACCCAGCCCGTTGGTCCCGACCTGAATCCAAAATTTTAAGTAGGTTTAGGGTAAGAGGTTTTTTGACCCGACTCAAAATTGACCCAAACCCGAAGAACCCAAAATTAATTTAGGGTCAGGTCTGGGTTTGGAGTTTAGACATGAATTGACCCGATTGACTTGAAATTTAGAATTATATTTTCAAATAAAATTACAAATAATATATTATAAGGCACTCAATGGCCTATTAAATTACTAATCCATCAAACACTATATGGTTTTGTATTAATTTTTATGTTTCATTATACTAATTATATTATTAATTTGTGTTTACAACTCTCGAACAAACTGCAATTGGTTTTACATGTGTTTCTCAATCACAATATACATTTGTCACAATGAAATTTGTTACTTACACTTGGAAATTATCAATGATTAGACAAATCATAGCATTTATTAAAAATTATTCTTGTGGTATTGGATTTACGGGTCAGACTTGATAGAACCAAAATCATTTGTGGGTCGGGCTAGGTCAAGGGTTTCGACCCGAAAACCCATATTTTGCAAGTTTACGATCTAGCCAAAAAGTGTTGACCCGAAATGACCCAAAATAAAACCCACTCAACCCAAACTTGATTGCCACCCATAGCATCATGTATGAAGACTTCTTACTCTTATGTGGAAGCAATGCATCCCAATCTTGGACATATTGGCCCACATCGATGCAATACATCCCTGATTGTGATGCAGTGCGCCAAATGATGGCAATACGTCACCATCCTAGATGTATTTCTCTGTGGTGGAGTCCATGCGTCTAAGCGGAGAATGCATTTCCCTCTCTAGAGGCAATACGTCCCTGAGCTGGACGCATCGGCCCCACATGAGGGGTGTTTTTGATGTCCTAAATATGATCTAGGTCATCCATGATCTGGATGGATACATGGCAACATATCTTCCATCATATTGGTGATGGGTTTTGCCATGCAAAAAAAATTACCCAGACATGCCATGCTTACCCTGTTGGATCTAGGGCAGGGGGTGAATAGAGCTTCAAAATTCTCATAAGAAAAGTTATACCTTCAAATTATATCAATTGAAACCAAATGCTCAAGAACAATTTGAAGTCCTATCTAAGCAAGCATAGCAAGGGTGATAGAGATTGAAACATACACTTGGACAAGGTGGTTAGAGTGGTTCCAATCTCTAAACTAAGAGACTGTCAATCCACCACCTAGAGAGGTCAACCTATAGGACTTTGCAACCCATGTATACTTATATCCCATCATAAGAGATACAAGAATACCACCATACATCCAAGGGCTTACCTATTTCAAGATAAGAGTCTTTCACCTACACAAGGAGTTACCCACTTGATCAAGATGTATTCAGCCTTCAACAAGGACTTACCCACACTTACATCAAGTCTTTTGCCTTGAAGGAATTACCCACTCTTCTTGAATATTTGCCTTGCCCTTCTCCTTCACACGGAGAAGATATTCACCTCTTTTTCAACCTTAAAGAAGAGCAAAAACTTCACCTTCACTCGGACAAGCTCACTTCAGCCTTTGCTCTTTGACAAAGGGGATTGGGAAGATGGAAGGAATGAGAGCTTTACAAGATAACATTGAGGTATTTCTTACAACACGCCTAACTCACTCATGATCATGAAATGCTTTGTAAATGAGAGAGAGAAAGGGGCTCAAAGGGTTGCAACACACTCAACTATAGCAAGGACCAAGGATAGCATGAATGAGCAACCTTGGAATGAACCCCTAGAGGTCCTATTTATAGATGGGGGTGTTCCTTTGAGAGTGGGATCACTTAAGAATAAAAAATAGCCGTTTACAACTTGCAACAGATCTATTTTCATTTAAAACAACTCTCCAATGGTTAGAATCACTTTTTCTGCATTTTTTGTATAGTACATTCGGTTGAGTTTCAATAAAGATAACTCGACCGATCCACTAACCGAAAATTTTAAACTATCAGTCGAGTTTGTTCTAGGAAACTCAACCGATGAGTCAAAATCAGTTTTGGTCAGTGAGTCGGTCGGTCGAGTTGTGTGAGTGTACAACTCGACCATTTGATCCATTTCCAAAAATCCATCACTAATCGGTCGAGATTCAAACTTGACCGACAAAGTTGTTGTTACAATTTTTTTCAAAATGATTTTAGAGTGAAAAAACATTGGAATCAAGCGTATTTTGTTTTTTCTCATCTTAGTTACAAGTCATATCATCAATAAAAGTGAATACAAAATAATGTAAGGTGGTTTGGAGTGATTTTCCAAATTGCACACTTGTAAGACTTGAACTTGGACAAGCTAGGGCTTGTATAATTTGATCCTTTTCATGTACCTAAAGCCTGAAATCAATCTTAAGCAAACATATTAGATACATATGAATGGAATGGGTAAGTCATTATCAAAATATGGACAATGTATAACTCTCAAGTCAACATTCTCCCCCTTTTTGACAATGACAAACCATTCCTCATCATATTGAAAAGGATTTGTAAAGTTATACCTTAGCCTTGTGAATTGTAAGGGGATTCATAATTTTGACAATGTGAATTTCTCCCCCTAAATCTATGTTCACTCTTACCTGCATAGTTAGTCTTTCTAGACAAAGTGATATAACATATATATATACTATATTGTCCTTTAGCAAGTCACATGATAAAGCATATATTGAACAAGAAAAGGATCACATAGGAAATAAAAACAATATGGTTGAGCTTCAAAACATTTACTTATCTCCCCCTTTTGGCAATATCAAAAAGTAAGGGGGGTAGAAGAGCACAAAAACAAATCTTCTCCAAGAACAACCAAAGCATACATCCACAAAATAAGACATGCAATCTCATAGCACACATCAATTAGAGATGAGAGAAAGACAAGTAATCTAAGTCATAATCAAAATATGGGAATCATGTAACCAACTCATGAGATATAGTCAATCAAAGAGTAAGTGTACATATGATTAAGATTACAACACTGAAAGCATGTCCTCAAAACAGCTACAAGCTAAAATGATGAAAACAACATGAGGATGAAAATAGTACATCTCAGATAATGTGCGCAGATGTTTTTAGTACAAAATAGTCTAGATATATATATATATGATCAACATATATATACTAAAAACTAAAACATCTAAATGTCTAGGCTATCTAAGTCTAGAGGGTCATCATCATCTACATCATCATCATCATCATCAGAAGCTTCAGGCTTGTAGTCATCATCTCCATTTGACAACGCATCCAGAGAGAAGCTTCACCTTCATCACGAGATGAACCAACAAAGCCATCATAAAAACCATTTGAACCATCCTCACCATCATCCTTAGATGCATCATCATCAACAATAGCAACTTCCTCATCAGCATGGTCCAGCATCTCCTCATCGGTAGAAGGACCGAAACCACGACCGGGCCACATAACATCCTGCTCAACCCAAGACATACCAAAATCATGCAACTCTTGGGCTTGAGGAGAAGTGGGAGAAGAGGTTCCAAGTCCTTCAAGCAAGGTATCTATAGGACCAACATGATGAGGTAGCACTCCAGGGATATATCTACCAATAACAGAGGGTGTAGCAGCGGAAGTAGCATGTGGAGGGGTTGGGTAAAAGTGATTGTATGCATAGTGTAATGACCCTGACCAGGGTTATGAGATAACCCTATTTGTTTTGGCTAAGTAAGTTTCTTATAAATTTAATATAATCCTCTAAGGTGTTTTGTTAACATGTAACATACTTATGTTCCAAGTTTGGTCCTGATTGAATGATGTTTGAGCAATGTTCCTTTGTTTTGGACCAAAGCACAATTTACCCAAGGTGAGGGACTTTATTGCAAATTATCACATGTTGAACATTCCTTAAGTGTTTTAGCATCATAAGAGAGACAATGATGCTAAGTGGTGGCTTTTGGAAAGCCTAAATTCCAAGTTTGAACATGTTTGAATAATGCTAGTACCTTATGAACCAATTTTGGTACAAATTGTAATTTACCCCAAATGTGGGGTTGATATGCAAATTACCACCTCTAGGATATTCCTACTTCCTATATGTATCATTTATAAGAGAGAGAAATAATGAGACACCATGTTATGAGTGATGGTAATCTTGGTGATGAAATGACCAAAAGAAGGGTTGAATATGAAACCTTAACTTGAGTTGTATCAAGTTGAAAAGGTTATATATGAGTGCCTATCGGCCAAGGAGCCATAGGAGGAGCCTCATATAGGTTTTTAGACTCTTGGAAAAGGCCATGACGTGAAAATCACCTCAAGTATGTGAAGTGTATTAGTTTACAACTTCCTTTGAAAAGTTGTATCGGGTTGTGAATAAAGTGGTGATTTAGTTGATATATTTTATTCAAAGGGATAAGTAATGGATGAAAATTCATCCCTAGATTATCCTCAAGTGTTTTGCATGTCAATATAAATGTTAATGCATGCATGTACACGTGTCACCCATGCATGGAAACGTGGAACCTAGTAGCTCAAATTGATGACACCTCATTTTCACACTTCTTCATGACCAACAAGTATATATACCCCTTCTTTCACCCCATAGTGAACTTTTTCGAATCCTACAACCTCCTTGCTCTTAGATATCGTGCATAGGGTTCTTTTATCATGCAGGAGTGAACTAGTATCGTGCATAGGGCCTTGGGTATCGTCCATAGCAAGATCATATCGACCTAGTGAGGTGATATCGACCATAGTGAAGTGTTTTGATCACAAGTGAGGGGGATATCAGCCACAAGTGATGGAATATCGTGCAAGGGTAGTGAGGTATCGTGAAAAGGTGCTAAGGAGCAATAAGGAGCTCAATACTTAACCATAAGGTGAGACCATGATTATCTTCAACCTTGGATTGAAGCATGATTTTAGGGTTATGATCTTCCTTTCTTTTCTTCTTCACCAATTGCTTATCCATGGTGATTCCTTGTATATGAAGGAGTTGTGAATGAGACTTTGACTTTGATAAGTCATATTCAACCTTAGGAACGTGTATCTTTGGAGCTTGAAGCTTTGAAGTTGTTCTTAAGGCGGGTTATATAACTTGAACTCAACCATATTATTATTCATCCCCCTAAATTGCTATACTTAATGAACTACTTTTAATTCCAAAATATTCTGAAATAATTGATGACATTATGAGTTCTAGTAGTTGCTTAGACCTGTTTCCATGAACTATAACAGTTAGAACGAAGGTCTAGAACTTGAAGAAGATGGTATCACCTTATAAAGTGATATCAGGTTCAAGCACACAAGCAAGCACCTCTAACCCGATATGGTGATGCACCTACTTCACCAAAATGATATGGATATGATTTTATACTTTCTTGCATGATATGGTGGTGTAGGATACACCTCTTGCACGATATGAGGTCAAGAAAACACCTCAAAAACAATATTGGGTTAAGCACAACCTCTTTGCCCGATATGGTGTGAAGCACACACACACACCTCTAAAGTGATATGGTAAGCAAGCACACACCTCTTTGCCCGATATGGTGTGAAGCACACGCACACCTCTCTACCCAATATGGTGTGGAGCAAGCACACACCTCTTTGCCTGATATGGTGTGAATCACACACACACCTCTAAAGTGATATGGTAAGCAAGCACACACCTCTTTGCCCGATATGGTGTGAAGCACACACACACCTCTAAAGTGATATGGTAAGCAGGCACACACCTCTTTGCCTGATATGGTGTGAAGCACACACACACACCTCTAAAGTGATATGGTAAGCAAGCACACACCTCTTTGCCCGATATGGTGTGAAGCACACACACAACTCTTTGACCGATATGGTGTGGAGCAAGCACACACCTCTTTGCCCGATATGGTGGAAGCAACTCAATCCAATACACTTGATTGAGTGATACATGTAGTATGTTATGTCAAATGATACTTTAAGACATTAAGGGTATAATGCATTTGATAGATATGGGCCAATGTACCTTGAGAGAAGGGTTGAGCCAACCTAATGGAGTAGGATGTAATCAATAACCTAGTAAGGACGAAAGAGAAACTTATACTTGTTTAATACTCATGTAATGAGTATACATTGATACTCCTATTATGTGTGGATTCTGAATTAAGGTTGTGATTCTTAATGAATGTACTTGAAAACCCTAGTTATCTTAAAAAAGGAAACCTTAACCCTAATGAAGGGTAATGGTGTGATTTGAAACTACAATTAGTTAATAAAGGGGAATCCTTAACCATATTGAAACCATGATGATGGCATGAGATAATGAGCATAGCTAAGTATGAGCTATGATGTTTCATATAATACCAATTATATGGGCCTTGTGAGCCATGTGGTTAGTTGTTACCTAGTGAGAGGTAACAAGATGTTTAATGGGCCTTGTGAGCCATGTGGTTAGTTGTTGCCTAGTGAAAGGTAACAAGATGTTTAATGGGACTTGTGAGCCATGAGAATAGTTGTTTCCTAGTGAGAGGTAACAAGATGTTTATAAAAGTCTCATGTAAGAAATGTTAATGTTCAAAATAAACTAGGAAATGGAAACTTAGTAACATAATAATAATAATAAATGGTTACAATAATAAATATGAAATCTTGATCATACATGCTTTATGCTTATAGTCAAATAAGGGCTATAGTGTTTTGAATATGCTTAAATGAGATAAGAGGTATACTTGTATTATATAAAGGATGTGAATAAGTATGATGGCTTGGCCAAGGTAATGCCTAGTAAAGGTGATGTGGTATTCAGTGATGAGATGCATATGATTGGCATAGTCCAATACCTGGAATAGATGCACTTGATTGGCATAGTCCAATACCTAGAATAGATGCATAGGATTGGCATAGTCCAATACCTGGAATAGATGCACAGGATTGGTCATAACCCAATACCTGGAATAATTGCACAGGATTGGTCATAACCCAATGTCTAGAATAATGTCACAGGATTGGTCATAACCCAATACCTGGAATAATTGCACAAGGTTGGTCATAACCCAATGCCTGGAATAATGCCACAGGATTGGTCATAACCCAATACCTGGAATAATTGCACATGATTGGTCATAACCCAATACCTGGAATAATTGCACAGGATTGGTCATAATCCAATACCTAGAATAATTGCACAAGATTGGTAATAACCCAATATCTGGAATAATGTCACAGGATTGGTCATAACCCAATACCTAAATAATTGCACAATATTGGTAATAACCCACTACCTGGAATAATGTCATAGGATTGGTCATAACCCAATACCTGGAATAATTGCACATGATTGGTCATAACCCAATGCCTGGAATAATTGCACAGGATTGGTAATAACCCAATGCCTGGAATAATTGCACATGATTGGCATAGTTCAATACCCGGAATAGTTGCACAGGATTGGCATAGTCTAATACCCGGAATAGTTGCACATGATTGGAAATAACCCAATACCTGGAATAGTTGCACATGATTGGCATAGTCCAATACTTGGACAAAATATGATGATGTATACTCACATGACTGGTACAATTCAATATCTGGCTAATAGATTGGTTAAGGTCAACATATAGAAATGAGAATGATTCATGGATGACATACCATGATAATGAGTATCACATGATAAGCTTGAGATGTTGATATAGTATGATGGGTAAATGATATGTATGTTCTTCATATTCCTTATAAAGTGAATATATGATTTACTGCTGTATCATAGATAGTTACAATGCTTTAAAAGATGAGAATGTTCTAAACTGCTTATCCTCTGATCAATTTAATACTATTTAATTGTGATAATAACATTATTGGCGGAGAGTTATATCTCTCGCCGGGACAATTGTCTCACCCCATGGGATCCACATTTTTTTTAGGTGGAGGTGCATGAGGGGGATTGAGACCGTACTATAGAGAAAGAACAACAACAACAAGGACAACAGTGATAGCTCAGGTTGAGTGTAATGTCTGTCGTGTCTTGTAGATAGGATTCCTATGTGTCATCTCTGTACTCTCAGGTCCTTGGATTTAGTACGTGTTGGTTTTATAAACAATATGAGATTTTGGCTTGTATGCCTCGAGGTTTGATGTTGCTTTAAGTATATGTTTTGAGAAAGTAACTGTTATATGCTGTCCTTGAGAAGAAATGGTACAATGTATGTATAATATATGATTAATGTGAATATCATGTTTTGGTTCTTCCTTAAAGAGTTTTCCTAGAAATGGATCTCTTTGAAAAAAAAATGGTTTTAATTTTTAGTGATTTTTGTTAATCCGCTTCTTATAATTATTCCACATTATTAGTAACGATCTGTTTTTCAGTTTGATGACGGTCGTTACACATAGGATGCATAATCACCTCCTGGGTAGGGTTGGTAGATAGGGTAAGGATGGGCATAGGATAGTTTCATGGTAGACATGATGGGCATAAAGATTCTGATGCATATGCTCCTGAACCTAAAGGTTGTATACCTATTGATGCATCATGTAACCCATGAGGGTTTCATTTGATACACTAAACGAGGCACGAGCAGGTCGGGATGGCTGAGGAGGTGGAGGTGGAGGCTCTAGGTGTGGTAGAAGAAGGGGTAGGCACACTCTTCTAAATTGTGGTCTCGCTGATGTAGACTCCTTTTCGAGCAAGTTTTTAATGAAGGTCATGAAAAAGAGACATACCAGTAACAAACTAAAAAAGACCAAAAATCAGAGTTGGGTAGGGTGAGTGGGTTCCATGGGTGTTCTTACCAGAGTCAAAGCAGGTCATGTGATGGAGAACATATCTAGCCCACTTGACTCTAATGTTCTTCAGGATACAGAACATAATAACCGCATTATTGATGCATGGGTTTTTAGTCGCTTTCACAGACACACTTTCCTTGATTTTATGTGTTGTTTTGTCATTTATCTGATTGATAATGCATGAATTTCTATTAATGGCATGTGATATTTAAATGCATCCAATTATCTGACTTTTAATGTTTAAGATGATTTAATATTTATCCTAAGTATTTATCCACGTTCTTGTGTATTTTCAGGTACAATGGAACTTTACAGAGTCAATACTACTGGCATTAAAAGTTGATGGTACCGACTTCACGACAGTACTTGATCAAAATATACTTGCACATACTCGATACTATCGACACTCTAAGTTGGTAGTACTGAAATCATGTCAGTAAAGCACAATGATGAATCACAAAAAGTCAGTACTACCAAGTTCACAAACTCGGTACTATTAACGCATGACGTCAACAATCCGTGGATGCTCGATTCAATGGCAGATGCAAGCTTCATCGCACAGTCGGTAACATCAATTCACGACTCAAGTCGGTACTACCGACTTGAACTCGGTATTACCGACTCTGAGCGATCTGTGCAAGGGACATCATCAAACTTTAGCCATTGACACATCTGTGCCACGAATTTGTGCATGTATCTCGGTACTACCGACTCACAAGTCGGTAGTACCAATTCTGCCGGACTCAGCTATATAAGGAGGGGTGGTTAACCATTTTCTTCACACCACTCCCTCCACTCCTCTTAGAACTCATAGTAGAGCTACACCAGGCATTGATGATCTTCACCGAGTTGACGATCTTCACCGAGCTTCTATTTCCTAATCCTCTTTCTTTTCATTGGCATCATGGAATCAAGGAGAGGCCCTTCTATGTTGACAGATCAAGGTGAGTTGGTCCCTCGACCAACCCGCATCCAACATCTATCCTCAAAGATCAGGAAGATCTATGAAGAGCTACAGACGAGGCCGATAATACCAACATGATATGGAGATCGTGCATTGATCGAAAGGGCGAGCTTTACTGAAAACATATGATGGGTATGTCAGAAGCAACTCATAGAGGAAGACAATCCTTTCTTTAGTGACTAACATACTTACCCAAAACTCATCCTGGAGTTCTTGGCATCGCTAGATGTTCTTGTCTCCCCTGAGCAGAAGTTAGGAGGCGAATGGCGGGAAGGCAAAGTCAACTTCTTCCTCTTCAAAAACAATTATTCCATCACTCTGTGGGCCTTCAACCACATCTTCAACTGGGCTCACATCCCAAAACATTCGACCCCTTATGACTTTGACTTCGACTTGGCTTGGGAGCAGTTGACTGAGGTGCCAGCGGGCTTTTGCTTAAACTGGCATATCACCTCTGTTACTGACATTGAGAACCCCTTTGCTCAAATCCTTCCCCACCTGTGCACCGACACCATATTTTCTCGGTCCGATTAAGACAAAGGGAAGGTTCAACAGGCAGACCTCTACTTTCTCTATAGGCTACTGGAAAGAGAGACCATCAACTTTGGAGCTTTCCTTCTGCTCCACATGATCTTTGTTTGGTGCAACGTGACAAGAAAGGTGTCAATTTTATTTGGGGGTCTCATCACCCCCATTGCATTACTTTTTCACCTTGATTTGTCCACCCTAGTGCCATTGGAAGATATAAAGAAGCTGGACCTCCTGCACTTCCACAAGGTGCACCTCCTTGGCTTCCACCACAATGTGCTATATGCGCATTGCACGCGTCGAGGACTATTTTGGGAGCAGAGCCTCTTCAACCCCATCTTCAACTTGCACGGAGTGAACCATCTCCGGTGGCCACTGAATGAGGGGGAGGCAAAATATCTACCAAGGGTAGCAAGTTAGGACGATGAAAAGGAGCAAGGCGATGATGATTCTGATGGTGTTGAGGAGGTGGATCCCACCATCCCCATCACTAGGAGAGTGGTCCCGTGAAAACGGGCCCACACTTACGCTGCCTCGACTTCTTTTGCCCCGCCCCGTTCCCAGGAGGAGCAAGACCCGTACAACATGACATGTATGTATACCATGCTGCAGGAGATCTAGACTGGACAACAGCAACATCAGGCGACGTTGACTGGTGTGCAAGACATTCAAGGAAGGTTGTAACAAAATCAGCAGGCAGTATATGAGAATGAACGCCTTCTCTTGGCCAACCAAGAAATTGCTCAGATGTGCCTGTAGTGGATGGAGCAGTACTAGCAGCCCTTCTTTGACCACTATTTGAACTAGGGGTACTTTGGAGGGTACCCGCAGCCACATCAGATGCCACCGTCTGATCTATCTTTTCAGGGGATGTTTCCCCCTCATGACCCCGACATGCCTCAACCACCTCCACTTTGAGAAATGGTACCATTGTTCCACTTCTTGAGTGAGAGTATTGACTATGTGGGCATAGTCATATTCAAGCTAGGGGGGTGCTGGAACAACATTCTATCTTAGTTTTTATAGTTTTTCTTACAATTTTATCTTAGCTATTTTATTTTTAGTTTGAATCATGCATTTTTAGGATCCACACCTATCTAGTGTAACCGTGGAGCAGTAATGTATGGTTGCATTTGTCAAGTCATAGGTGTTAGTGCAAGGAAATGGTTGTCTTCATAGCTTAATTTGTGACATCTTTGTGCATCACCAACTGAGGTAGTGTTTGGTTAAGTCAGCTCTAAGATATAGGATATGAATGAACATCTAATTAATATGGGAATGTAAATGAAGATGTTGTTGAGCCTAAGCTGATCAAACCTTTAATGAGATCTTAAGTGGAAATTTAAGAAAGAAACCTTAAGATTACCCTATGCAAAGGTCATTAAAGAGGGACATATCATAATTCAATGAAATGCATTGTCTCTTAGTTATGTGATTCGATCCATCTTTGTCGTCCAATTTTGAATCACCACCTTAAGATGAACAAGTGCTCCAACTTATTTCTTTTGGTTGCATTGCATGGCACGATAGGTGACATGGTAGGTTAGTTCTTATCCTCATATGCATTTGAAAAAAAAACACAAAAGTTGCATTTGTATGCACGGCCAATCTTAGTGTGTACCTTCTTAGTTGCATGTAGATTAAATATATTTCATCAAATTCATTCCTTTTTGTCATGTGGATTGTAGTCTCTAATTGTGAAAGTTGAAGCAGGGGCATAGCTCCAAATCAAAAAAAAAAATGAAGTGAAAGCCCGAGCATAATTCCATCATGCTAAAGACAAGAAAAATTATGGGCTAGAAAAAAATTCAATCTCAAATAATCATAAGGAGAAAGTATGTCCCTGAGTCTTCTTGAAGGGATGAACTAATTCACATGATGGTTTTTTTGTCAGTCTCATTTTCTGTTATGAGATAGCCTTATACATGCATCATGTGTAAAAAAAAAGTTAGTTGGCATTAGGTCTCATGCATAACATTCTTTTCACTCATGTAGGTCATCATTCTTTCTGCATAAATAAGTTGGATGTACTTGTGATTCTTCAATTTCCACCCATCTCATATCATTAATTTCTCTCATTGGTAGGCCACTCAAATGATTCATCTCCTCATCCATTATTATAAGGAGATCTACTTCCAAGTAGTTGGTAGTTAGGAGAGAGAAATTTAGATTAGGGAATCACATATTGCACCAAGTGAATGCCTAAATTATTATGATATTAACTTCTTTCTTGATAGTGTTCATTGATAAAGAGGTAGACATCTTCTATTTAAAATTTTGGTCGTTTTAGAGCAGTTATTGGTTCAATGGTAATTAGAGACCAATTCAGGGATTGTCTGGTGGAAATGATTAAGAAAAGAGTTCATGTGTTGTAATCTTTTGCAGACTTACATCAAACAAATCCAAGAGTAGTGTTGCTTGAGGATGAGAAACATTGAAGCATAGGGGAGTTTGATGCATGGGTTTTTAGTCATTTTTACAGGCATACTTTCCTTGATTTTATGTGTTGTTTGTCATTTATCTGATTAATAATGCATGAAATTCTATTAATGGCCTGTGATATTTAAATGCATAAAATTATCTGACTTTTAATGTTTAAGATGATTTAATATTTATCCCGAGTATTTATCCATGTTCTTGTGTATATTCAGGTACAATGGAACTTCACAGAGTCGATACTACCGACATCAAAAGTCGATGGTACCAACTTCACGTCAGTACTTGCTCAAAAGAGACTCACACATACTCGATACTACTGACACTCCAAGTCAGTAGTATCAAAATCACATTAGTAAAGCACAAGGATGAATTGTAAAAAGTTGGTACTACTGAGTTCAAAAACTCAGTACTACCGAGATGACTTTAGGCAGACAATGCTCAGACGACCTGAAGACTAGGTGCTATCGAGACAAATCGATAGTACTGACATTGTCAAGAGTCACGGCTACCCTAAGATCTCAATAATATTGACTACCAAGTCGGTACTACCGAGTCTGCCCGATTTGGCAAATCTGAAGATGGCAATCTAATCCAACGGTGGATGTTATTTCATAATGTAAATGACTCCTAAGACCTAAGGGGAGTTAGGACAAACAAAAGGGAGCAACTGTATCCCATTTCATGACATCGAAGAGAGAGAGAGAAGAGGAGAAAGGAACTAAAGGCTTTATCCAGGACAATCCGAGCACCTCCGAAAGGTGAATCGGCAGTCAGAAGACATCCGATTGCATGCACAATATAGGGGATCATCCAGATCAACTATTCACCAGGGGTTGCTTAGTTTCTCTAATGTTTCCCACATTTTTATCTTTCTCTATCATGCATTCGTTAATGAAAACTATGTGGAGATAATCCCCTTGATTCCTTAGGAACCGGGAGTAGCCCAGATATGCATTGTAACTGATTTTCATGCATTAATATCATCTTTATCCTTATTTTCTGAATATAAATCTATGAAGATGTATTGTTCTGTTTATGCCTGATCAACATAGATAGATTATTAGACTCTTAATCATTTAATAAGAGAGGTTAAGGGTTGGAAGGTATAGATTTACCTATTTATTGCACCCCTTAGGAAAGGAAGAGAATAAATGGGAGGAGAAAACTAGAGTTTAATCATAAAGCACCTAACTAATCAACCAATTGCTATGGAAATGGGGTTCACATTAGAATAGGTAGTGAACTACACTGCGGGAGTGGATAGTTCTGACTACATGCTCTTTATCCATGGATGGGGGTGATAGATATTGGTGTATGGAACGAATTGCAATGTTATCTGTGGTGAAACTACAATCCTAAGGAATTCCCTAAATCTGAGTAATTTAAGTGTTAAGTTTGTTTCATTCTATTTTTTCTTCTGTTCAATCAAACCCATTCATTTACACTGGCCTAGCTGATTAGACCATAGTTAGTAGTAGTCTTCTGGAGAACGTTTCCCTATGTTTGACTCGAGCCTCAAAAGGGCCTATATTACTTTGATACGTTCACTTGCGTATAACGCACGGTAAACACGTGTCAGGTATTCTTTGTAATTTCAGTTTGGTTTTTCTTTGGATGAATATTGCAGTTGACTACCAGGGTGAGTATGTGGTTCTTCATGTCCAAGGCAGAGGAGGGAAGGGCAGGCTTCTTCCTTTAGGAAAAATGAGGCTTCTTTAAGAATTTATGTATGTCAGGAAGAGTGATATCTTATTGGTTGTAGAAGGCCTCAGGGTCTAGGAGGTTAAAATAATCAGGGTATCCTTCCTCCATGTGTCAATCACCTCAGTACCAGAGAGAAAAAAAATCAAGGTATCCTTGGAGACTTGGAATTTCTTCCCGACAATCATGGAAGTAAGAATGACTTGAGTATTTGGTGAGGGTATAAGAGTGTCATACTTCCATTACAAATTTGCATATAATTCGTGAACGGCTTTGGTGCTTATGATGGAATTGTTATAGCACACACGTTCAACACTCGGGGTAGAGAGGTGCTGGTCATATAACAACTCAACAACATGATCTATAACCTTTTGTCTATGCGGGTGTGGCTCAAACAAGGCACGAAAAGGAAAGGGGTTCCTAGGAAGGAGCTCCTTGTACCTATTTAGAGCATCATTAGAGACAAATAAGGTATCATCAAATGGTATAAGGTGTGAGTTGGAGCAGTAGGATGGTGCTCTAGAGGGGTGGCTCTCTTTCTCCTATTTGAAGCCATGGAGGTGAGATAAGAAGATTGAGAGGTCTAAAATGTAGGAAACACCACCAAGATCTGACAAAATAGCTAGGGTTGATGTGCAAAAGCTCTAGGAAGGTCGAGAAAAGGTTGGCCAAGGCTAGGAAGAGTATGTTTGGGGCTAGGGTTGAGAGCTTGAGGGAGTTGGAGAGTGAATCAGTCGATTTTTCTCTAGTTGAGAGGGAGAAAAGTCGACCAAACCATTCTTAAGTTTGCTCCAGCCCAGCCATCAGTTGATTTTTGTGAGAAAACTTGACCGAATGGCTTTTTACAAAAGCTCTCGACCACCCATTGATCGAGTTTGTAACTCGACCGACAGAAAGTTTGTCCCAAATTTAGAAATCTTAATTTCTATCCTTTTGAGTGCTAATTAAATTTATTTTTCTAGTCCATTTTCCATTTTAAACATACTTAGGCACATATCACTCATCATTGGGTACTATTTAGTGATAAAACAAGTGTTTACAAAAAATACCCAAAACAAGCGAAAATAAGGCAAAAGAACATGAAAATTTTAGCACTTTAGCAAGCAAATGTGATCAAAGCATGAGCAAAGATAGATGGCAACTAGCTAGAAGGAATATCAGATTCATCCAAAGTAGTTATGAGCAGTTTAGATCTAGTAAAATTAAATTGCTCTCTAGCTAGAGGTTTGGTGAAAATGTCTGCCAATTGATTTTTTGTGTCCACATACGTGATATAGATATCCTTTTAATGTGTTCATAAAGAAAATGATGACGAACCTCTATATGCTTGGCTCTAACATGCAATATTGGATTTGTATGATAAATTGATTGCACTAATATTATCACAATAGATAGGAGAAGCATCAAAATGAATGTTAAAGTCTTGGAGCATTTGCTTCATCCATAGGACATGGGCACAACAACTCCCAACTATAATGTATTCAGCCTCAGTAGTTGATAAATCCACTATTCTCTATTTCTTGGAAAATCAAGACACCAAGCAAGGTCCTAGGAGGAAGCAAGTGCCACTTGTGCACTTTCTATCAATCAAACATCCTATGCATCTGCATCACTATAAGTCGTAAGATTAAAGTCCCTTGACTTTGGATACCATAGTCCAAAATTTTGGTTTTGGCTAAGTACCTTAAAATCCTCTTAACAACTATAAGGTGTGATTTCTTGGGATTTGATTAAAAGTGAGCATGCAAGACAACACTAAACATTATATCAGGTCTAGAGGCAGTTAAATAAAGTAAACTTCCAATCATACCTCTATAGAGATTCTCATCCACATTCTCACCTTCTTCATCTTTATCAAGTTTGGTGGTGTTTGACATGGGGGTTTCCATTGGCTTGGCGTTCTCCATCCCAAAGCACTTAAGTAGCTTGCTTGTGTACTTACCTTGGTTGATGAAGTTCTCATCTTTAGTTGGCTAGATTTGAAAGCCAAGGAAGAATGTAAGCTTACCCATCATGCTCATCTCGAACTCACTCTACATAAGATCACTAAACTCCTTGCAAAGATCAAGATTAGTTTCACCAAAAATGATATCATCAACATAGATTTGAATTATAAGAAAATTGTTAGAAGTGTGTTTGAGAAACAAGGTAGAATCTACTTTTCCCATGAATACCCATGATCTAACAAAAATTTTGTTAATTTCTCATACCAAGCTCGAGGTGCTTGTTTGAGTCCATAGAGAGCTTTTTGCAACAAATAAACATGGTTAGGTAAACTATCATGTTCAAAGCCTGGGGGTTGTGAAACATACACTTCCACCTCAATTGTACCATTCCAAAATGCACTTTTAACATCCACTTGATAAATAAGAAAGTTCTTATAACTAGCAAAAGCAAGCAACATACGAATGGACTCGTGTCTAGCTACATGTGCATATGTTTCATCAAAAATCTATATCTTCCTGCTGATTATAGTTTTGAGCCACTCACCTTACTTTGTTCCTTACCACCTTGCCGCTTTCATCAATCTTGTTGTGGTAAACCCACTTTGTGCCAATGATCTTTCTATCACATGGTCTTGGCACTAGGTCCACACTTTGTTCTTCTCAAACTGCTTAAATTCTTCTTACATGGCTAGGATCAATTCATCATCCCCAAGAGCTTCTTTGACGTTCTTTGGCTCAAGTTATTAGATGAAGGCATTGTTGGATTGCTCTTTGTTGAAGGCAACCCACATCTTTAATCTTTCAAATGGGTCACCTAATATCATCTCTTTAGGTGGTTCTTTGCAAAATGGGGAGTTGGATCCTTCTTTTCTTCATCTTTCTCTTCTTCTTGAGTGACCACCTCTTTTCCCTTTTGGTGATGTTGAGTTCTTTTAGGATAGGAATCGGTTCACCTGCAACATCATCATTTGGAACACTATCTTTGGGAATAGAGGGGTTAGTCTCAATAAACTTAACATTAATAGATTCTTCTACTTTAGCAAGATCAACATTAAACACTTTATAAGCCTTGCTAGTAGTGTTGTAGCCAAGAAAGAAAACCTTGTATGGTTTTGGATCAAACTTGTTGAGAGAATATTTCATGTTCAAAACAAAACAAAGACACCCAAAAATGTCAAAATACTCAATAGATCACTTCCTACCATGCCATAGCTCATAGGGGGTTTTCTTCAAAGAAGGATGTGAAAAACCCAATTTTGCACAAAACATGAGGTACTAACGGCTTCAGCCCAAAACTTCTTTGGGGTGTCATACTCTAAAAGCATGTTCCTAGCCATTTCCTGTAGTGACCTATTCTTCCTATCTACACCCCATTTTTTGAGGTGTTCGAGGCGAAGAGAAGTTATGTGCATATCCAGATTCTTCACAAAAACATTCAAAAAGATCATTATCAAATTCTCCCCCATGATCACTACCGATGGAAAAATCCAGCAAGAAGCTTCACTCTCAACTCATTTACAAAAACTAGAAAAAATATCAAGTGTATCACTTTTGGAAATGAGAAAGGAAGTCCAAGTATATTGAGAGAAATCATTGAGAATAACAAGACAATACTTGTAAACACGAAGCGATCGAGTTCTCATTGGTCCAAATAGATCAATATGGAGAAGTTCAATATCTCTCTTGGTACTAAGGACTCCTTTGGATTTGAAGGAGGACTTGGTTTGCTTTCCTTTGGTACAAGGTTGGCATTCCTCATTATTTTCAAAATCCAATTTTGGAAGTCCCTTGACCAAGTCCTTTTTGCTCAACTTCTTCAATTGATGCATACTTACGTGACCAAGCCGACCATGCCAAAGAGAAGTATCATTCAAATTGACTACTAAACATCTACCAACAATAGGCTTAATAGAGTCAAGCACAATTACATAAAGATTACCATTTGTAGTTCCCTTATATATGACATTATAGGTGAGGGAGTCTAGAATCAAACATTCAAAAGAAGGAAATAGCATAAGGTAACCATTATCACATAATTGACTTACACTTATTAAATTGTGGTGTAGGTCATCCACAAAGAGAACATTCTTGATGCACAAGGATTTGCCTACATCACCCTCACCTTTTACCTTACCTTTATTGTTGTCCCCAAAAGTAACCAAACCTCCTTTCTTCTTTGTGAAATTATTGAAGTGGCTTATGTCACATGTCATGTGTTTAGTGCAGCCACTATTAACAATCCATCTTCCTTTTTCCTACAAGAAAGGAGAGTGTCGGTTCCCAACTGAAACTTTAGGATCCGAAATTAGCTTGGGCCCCATTTCATCTTTGGGTTGGTCCCCTTAGGCTTGTAGGACAATAAGTAGAATAATGATCATCACTTTTGCAATGAGAGAAAATCATAGGGTTCTTTGTGCCAGAAGACTTTCCAATGAAAAGGGAGGTTTCCTTACTCTTTTTCTTACCTTTGGCTATGTTTTTTCCCCCCTACAAATCCCAAACCACTAGTACCACTTTGTTTGGTAGAATGGTTAAGGATTTCATTTAGGGAGTTTTTCCCTTTGAGGAATTTCTATAGAGAAACTATAAGTCTATGATTGTCATCAGTGAGAGATATAACAGTAGAAGACAAACTAGCAAGATCATCTCTAGCATGAACAAAGTCGACCTCTAAACAGAGGGTTTTAGTCAAATAAGAATCTTTTTCAAGAGAAATAAAATCAACATCATTACTAGGCAAAATAGTTCTAGAAGATATATCATTAACTTGATCAAGCAACCTAGCATTTTCAGATGTAAGCAATTGAATTTCTTTGAGATAAACATCCCTCTCATCTCTACGAGCATAAACAATAAGCCTGAATTCAACATTTTTAGTTTTAAGTATTTCAAGCTCATTTAGGCACTTTTAGTTGTCTTCCTTAAGAGATTCAATGTTCTTAGGATATACACTTGTATCTACCTCAAATCCATTGTATTGGAGCTCAAGATCAAGAAATTGGCCTTGCAAGTTATCAATGCTCTCATGATGAATTTTTTCATTTTGCTCAAAGATTTCAAGTTTAGCATGCAAGTCATCAATGATTTTACCTAACCTCTTCTTTTTAGATTTGCATTTAGAATAAGAAGAATGGGTAGAAACAAGCATATTAATAAGAGTTTCTTTAGCCAACTCATGCAAGCTTAGCTCACTTACCTCACTTACCTCACCAATATCTTCACTTGTAGAGGCCATGAGTGCAAAGTAGCACTCTCCATCTTCATCAGAGCTTGGGCCACTAGAGGATGATGCTTCCCAAGCTGCATGAGTTGAATCTTTATGTCTCCTCTCCTGGTTATCCTTCCTCTTGTACTTGCTATCTCTCTTATACTCTTCTTCCTTCTTGGATCTGCTCTTGTGGTGTGACTTTCTTGCCTTAGGAAATTCACTCTTGTAGTGTCCTTTTTTACCACATCTGTAGCACCTCGGAGTAGAGGAAGAAGATTGCTTTCCTTTGAAGCACTTTCCCTTAGATCAATTGGCTTCATGCACACTAGGGCTATCATCTTCACTAGAGGAGGAGGGAGAGGTCTGGCAAGCAAGTTGTTGTTGAAGGATGACAACCTCCACTTGAGCTTTGAAGGAACTATCTTTGATCTTCCTTGCATCCTTCTCTTCCTGCCTGGCTTCCTCTTCTTTCTTGTCAAGTCTTGGCTAATGAGCTTGTAGATTCTCAATAAGCTCCTCAGTTGGAACGTTACCACAACTTCTCACTTATTCAATGGAGGTCACCTTTGACTCCCATCTCTTTGGTAGAGATCTCAAGATCTTTGAGTTGATTGCTCCTCTATTCGAAGTGTGTCCCAAAGTAGCAAGGCCATTGATGATGATGTTGAGCCTAGAGTACATCTCGACAAATCCCTCTTTATTACCCATCTTGAAGTTCTCTAGGAGGTTGTTCAACATGTAGATCTTTGCCTCCTTCACTTTCTTTGTGCCTTAATAAGTGATGCACAACTTATCCCATATCTCATAGGCTGTATCCCATGAGGAGATGCGGTTGAACTTAGATGGAGTGGGGACTGCATAGAGGATGCTAATTGCTTTGGCATTGAGCTGGGCATTCCTTAGGGCAACTTCATCTGATGTTGACACATATCTGGTTGGCTCCTTCACATCTCTGGTTGGCTCCTTGTAGGGTGTAATCATCACCTTCCACATATCAAAGTTCATCCCTTGAATGTATAACTGCATATGCCTCTTCCAATAGAGGAAGTTGGTGCCGTCAAAGACCAGGGGGCTCATGGAGAAGCCTCCCTCTAGACTGTGTGAACCAAGTAGGTTCTCACCCATCTTCTTGTCTCATGGGAGTTTTGCTAGAGAAAATCCTAGCTCTAATACCACTTGTTGGATCTAGGGCTCTAGAGGGGGTGAATAGAGCTTCAAAATTCTCACAAGAAAAGTTAGACCTTCAAATTATATTAATTGAAACCAGATGTTTAAGAACAATTTGAAGTCCTATCTAAGAAAGCATAACAAGGGTGAGAGAGATTGAAACATACACTTGGACAAGGTGGTTAGAGTGGTTTCAATTTCCAAACTAGGAGATCATCAATCCACTACCTATATAGGTCAACCCCTAGGACTTTGCAACCCATGTATACTTATATTCCATCATAAGAGATAAAAGGAGACCACCATACATCCAAGGTCTTACCTATTCATAATAATAGTCTTTCACCTACATAAGGACTTACCCACTTGATCAAAATGTCTTCAGCCTTCAACAAGGAATTACCCAGACTTGCATCAAATCTTTAGCCTTGAAGGAATTACCCACTCTTCTTGAATCTTCACCTTGCCATTCTCCTTCACCTAGAAAGTATCTTCACCTCTTCTTCAACCTTGAAGAAGAACACCAGCTTCACCTTCACTCGGAGAAGCTCACTTCAACCTTTGCTCTTTGAGAAAGGGGATTGGGAAGATGGAAGGAATGAGAGTTTTATAAGATAACATGGAGGTAGCTCTCTTACAACATACCTAACTCACTCATGATCACAAAATGCTTTGTAAATGAGAGAGAGAAAGGGGCTCAAAGGGTTGCAACACACTCAACTATAGCAAGGGCCAAGGATAGTATGAATGAGAAACCATGGAATGAACTCCAAGAGGTCATATTTATAGCTGGGAGTGTTCATTTGAGTGTGGGATCATTTAAGAATGAAAAATAGCCATTTTACAACTTGCAACGAATCTATTTTTATTTATAAGAACTCTCTAATGATTAGAATCACTTTTGTGTGTGTTTTCCATACAATACATTTAGTCGAGTTTCAATAAAGATAATTCTGACTGATCCACTAACTGACAAAGCCAATTTTCAAACTATCAATCAAGTTTGTTCTGGGAAACTCGACCAATGAGTCAAAATTAGTTTTGGTCAGTGAGTCGGTCAGTTGAGTTATGTGAGTGTACAACTTGACCGATTGATCCATTTCCAAAAATCCATCACTGATCGGTCGAGATTTAAACTCGACCGACAAAGTTGCTGTGACAAATTTTTCAAAATGATTTTCGAGTGACCAAACATTGGAATTAAGTGTTCCTGATTTTTTCTCATCTTAGTTACAATGTCATATCATCAATACAAGTGATTAAAAAAATAATCTAAGGTGGTTTGGAGTGATTTTTTAAATTGCACACTTGCAATGCTTTTGACTCAAACTTGCACAAGCTAGGGCTTGCATAATTTGATCATTTTCATGTACCTAAAGCCTAAAATCAATCTTAAACAAACATATTAGATACATATGAATGAAATGGTTAAGTCATTATCAAAATATGGACAATGTATAACTCTTAAGTCAACAAACCCATCCCTCTTCACATCATTGTCACAATTTGACATGTATAGCAGACCATCATTCTATGGGAGGGTAAAGCCATCTTCCTATAATATTTTACACGATGAATGTTTATACCCTAATGGTTGTTAGTTTCTAGTCATCAATTTTGGTTATCACCTCTGCTTCTCCTCCTCTTCTATCAAGATTCTTATCCTCTTGTGACTTCGATCTTTTATACTTATCATCCTCTCCTCTATTTTTCCTCTCTGACATCTTCATAATGGCTAAAGAACAACCAAACCAGATGCTCCACTATGATGACCACAAGCTAAGTCAAAAACAGAGTAGGTTAAGATATCTCCCTTTGAAGGATTAATGCTAACTAATTTTTGCATCTACTTCTACTCCTCTTCTATCAAGCTTCTCATCCTCCTATGAAATTGATCTCCTCTATTTTTCATCCTCTCCTCTATTTCTCCTCTCTAGCATGTTCACAATGGATGAAGCACAACCAAACTAGATGCTCCACTCTGATGACCATGAGCTAAGTCAGAATAGTGTAGGTGAAGAGATCTCCCTTTGATAGATTATTTCTAACTAAGAAAGAAAGGGTGTCACTTATGTGACGTGGAACCTTGTCATTTTTGCATATACCTTCACGCATGAGCGATTTCTCATTTGTTTGGACCAAATTTTCCTTATTGATGCACTACATTTTCATTTTGTTTGCATTAGGCATCCTTTTTGCTTGCACCATCTTTTAGGTATTAACTAGGCTTCTCATTTATGTGCACCAACTTTCATATATTGATGTAGTAGGTTACCATTTTGTTGTTGAATATATCCAAATGCTCATGCAACTACAAAATCTCAACTTTGTAGAGAAGTGTGACATCAAAAGTGATATTATTATTAAATACATTATATGACTATTGAACCCAACTCTTAGTAGAGAAAATGTGAATATACAATTGCTTTGTAAAATTTCATATGTTATCTACATATTTAATAAACTTTTTAGTGTTATAAGGTTCCTCGTACTTCTTTCAACATATGATTCCCGCATGGGAGGGAAATCAATATTTTTTTTGTGTGTCACAACTAACCAACATTTGATTGTACTAATTGACAACATGAAAATGAGCTATAACCAACATCCATAACAACCAATAACTAGCTTTAATTAAACTAAAAACTAGCATTCACAACAACTAATAACTAACTTTCATAGAAATAATATTGAGCATTCAAAGGAACCTGTGACATGCTTTCTTTGGAATCTATTCTAGCATATATACCATAATTCACATGAGTGGAAATGCATATCACATATCTAGAGGATGTTGCACATCATATTTCACTATATATATGCCTCCTCATTGACTATGCTACTCTAGGGTGCCATATTAATATTTGAATTCTAGTTGATTCGACATAAATATTCATGTATTTGCCACCAACACAACCCATTACTGAATATGACATTTCAAATCTTAATGGAGGAGTACCTCCATTTTGTTTTATTTATACCTAAACCTCTTGATTTTAATCTCTCCTAGCTCACGCTTCTTCTATTGCTCATTTTGCATTTGACGGATCTAGTCGTCGTGCTTGTGCTTCATCTTCTCTGCTTTCCCTATGACGTTAATTACTTTCCATCCCCATAAACTCCTATCGAGAAGAAAAATGGCACTAAAGAGGAAGTAGGTAAGATAGAAATGTTTTTCCAGAAAGAGGTAGAATATGGATTAATCTAAATGCAGTCATGGTGCCTACTTCAGTCCTACTATATTTCATTTGAATGCCCTAATTTATGCAATGTGCATCCAATCACATTCTCTCAATATGTAAGAACAAGAAATATGATGTTTAATTTTTATATAGAACTGTCTGAAAATCTTGACGCTTGATGTTGCAGCTTGAGCATAGAATGTGTCCATGTGCTTATTGCAAGACATGTTTTCATGCCATACATTCAATGCTTCATGCTTTTATGTCATACATTCAATGCTTCATTATTCTAAAAATGGTGTCCCATTCCTCATAACACACAATCTCCATTATTTCATTGATTGTGTTCTATTCTTCAAATACCCAATCTATATTATTCTTATTTGTAATCATTTTTCCTTCACTTTAATGTCCTACGTCATCAACTATGCATCCGATAACATTCTTCTTAGCTTGTAAGAATAGTCTTGGCCTTTATCCCATCTATCAGCTAGAAGTTCACTCAAGGCAATGGATGTGTATCCTAATATTATTCTTCTTGCAAGTCGAGCAGATGATGTTGTTGGATACTCACTACAAGAGGTGTATTATGTCAAACATTCGAATTCAATTATGTTCTTCGTTTTACTCTTACTCATGGTTCCATTCTTTATTTTACTCATGTTCATGGTTTGTTCTTTGTTTCTCTCCTACATTTATTTCCATTCTTTATTTCACTCTTGTCCAATATTCCATAAAGCATGTTCCATTCTTTATCATAGGAACATAATTTTCACAATTTCAAATAACTAATTGAAGTGTTACAGTTAATTCATGTTCCTTCTCTTTCCCATCAATACACTAAATGATGTGAATCGAGCTTCTGATGCTTCTAGAGTATGCACTTTCAAGTGTGTGGTCCAAAAGCATCATGTGCACACATCACAATAGGTTTAAGTGGTATGATGGGAAAGAGAAGGAACATGAATTAAATGCAACACTTTATAAGGTGATGGATATTGTAAAAATTGAGGCCCTGTAGTGAAACAAAAATATCATGTAGTATGTATTTGGTGACATCCTCCTCATCTTGTAAGAACAAGCTCAACCTCCATCACCTCTATCAAGTGGAAAATCACTAAGACAATCTCGGAGTATCATAAATTTGTTTAATTTTACAAGTCTAGTCAAGGATGTTACCAGATGTTTATATTGTAAGAGGCATGTTTTGTTTTCCATTGAAAAGCAACACAACTTTTATAATTCATACATTACACTCCTGCTCCATTTTTTATTATTTCATCATTCAATATTCATTCTTCATTACATTATTCATCATATTTTCCTAATATTTCATAATCTATTTTGATTCTTCCATTATTTAGTCAGTCATGTTCCATTTTTTATATTTATTCACTAGGTTTATCTTGTGTTTGCACCATATTTTGTATATGGATGCATTAGTGTAACACCCAAAAAATTTAGAATTATGAATAAATCCTTAGTTGGAAACCCTAATTTTCAATTTTGAAATATGCAACAATTAGAACCTAGTGTGACTATTAGAACCGAATTTAATATTTAAATCAAAGTCCAATTATTAAGAAAAGTTCACTCTTTTTATGACAATTCAATATCCTTTAACATTGAGGTATAATGCACTCTCTCTGTGTATCTCTTATGTGTAGCTTCATCACCATTAATATAACTATAAACCCTGACTTGTCTAGCTTTATCCATTATACCCAATACAACTAACACTAACCCTAAGTGACCATAAGTATAAAATTTCATCGATTGGGAATCAATTACAAGTCCTTAAAAGTTCATAAGTAGTACTAAAAATATTATCATAATAACTCATCTTTGGTTCAACAAAATTGGAAATTTATTATGTAAAAATGATCTAGGCCCTAAACTAAACCTATGATCCAAACTTGAAGCAATACAATCTCATATGGCCCCTAAGATAAGTTTAGACATACCTCATATGGTTTAAAACCCCAAATATACTCATTAATTTCCCTTAGAGTGTTGATTCACTATAGTTTTTGATTTCTTTGTGTCACAAGGCCCTTAGCCTACTCTGGGCCAGACTCCTAGATTCATAGGTAGTTAGCTCATCTCTTTGACCCAAAGTCATGTCCTCCTGAGACTCTAATATGGTTTATATGCTCATCAATCTTGATCTCTCTTTCTGACTCTCCTCATATCGAATGAATACCCTCGCTGCAATCCTCGCATTATCTCAAGTAGCACAATCCCAAATGTTGCAGTATTTTGTGCCATAGAGTCACTGGCCATCTAGAACCACTAACATCCTCTCCTATTTTGGATAGTGAGAGGGAACTAGGTTTCTCTTAATCTTAACCTATATATAGACCCTTTCCAACATCCTTCAATCATCCAAAAATTGGAATATGTTGTCATTTTTCTATCAAACTTGCACACACCCACATATGATCTCCAGCTATGTCTGTCGGTTAGGTTAAATCCACCCCCATACCGAATACCCTAGTGATGCCTTCCAACACCCTAAATTAGTTTTGAGGTCTACACATGAGCATCATACAAGTTTTATTCTGCCCACAATCACATGTATCTCATTTCCCCCTTTTCACCATCCCTCTGGTATCTAATATCAATGTTCATGTTTCTAACCACCTTTTAGATCAAGTTTGGGCTCATCCTCTTTGCATTAGTGTGGGTAACTTTCCCCTAATCTTCATTTCTTTTAGGGTTGTAGTTTGGTTGAGCTACAACCCAGGTTTCCTCACCTCTTCCAGTTTAGAGAACACTGTTGTTCATTGTTGCAGAGAAGATGATCCAGACCGTGGAACTAACAATGTGCCTTTTGTATCTTCTTTTTACTAGTCATGCTTCCATGGTTATATCATGTAATTTTTGGGATTATGTCAATATCAATCGTGCCTTTGATCTAAATGAGAATTTGACTAACATAGTCATTATCACTCCTAAGTTTGGAAAATTAAGTGAAGGGTGAACCAGTCTTTGCACCTTATTTTGATATGATATTTCTATATATGTTTTATGGGATTTATCTCAATGTTGAGATGACCTAAATGTATTGAATCTTCAATAAATCATATCAATTAAAATAGTAGCTCTGACAGAGTCCAGCCTTGTATTATTTTAAATTGATTTTTCAAGATCTAGATTATGGTTTAGGTTCCAAGACATATTTTGTTTTTTTTTTAAATTTCAAATATTTGTATAATAATGGTTTATAAGTTAAATAAGATATATGTTCATGGAAAACATATTAATTTTAGGGTTATTTAGGTTTGAATATATATACCAAGGTACATGTCACATGGTGAATTGAACTTATAGAGGATTAGAGTCTGACCAAAACAAGAAGAATTGACCTAGGTATCCTGCTTCCAGGTAAAGGGGCCATGGTAATGTGCACAATTATTCATGGTTTATTGAATGTTATCTATAATGTAGAAATTATGATTTATAGTTAAATGTTCTAAATCACATTCATTGTATCAATTTGTTGATGCTTGCTATATCTTATATCTTATGGTTAATGTGATCACTAAATTAGAGATTATGATCAATGATTAATGAATTCAAAGTTCAAGTTTCAAGAGGGAGAAATCCCTTCATGTTAAATATTTAACCAAAAGATTATTCAAATTTTCATATTAAGAATCATGTTATAAGAATTTGGTTATGTTTTATATATGTACTAGAATGTTTGGACCAAGAGCGGTCTTCATGGGCTTTCCTAGCAATTTATGGGATTTCCTAGCATTATGTGCTCTTAAGTGGGAAAACAATACAAATATGCATATTTTACATATTCAATTCTTATTTGTGTCATTATTTTATTTCAAGAATGGTTAAGTTAATGTTCAAGTAAATATTTCCTTCATGTAAAGTATAATTATTTTGTTTATGCTATAAGGTGTCGGTTTTGTTTACTGATGTGATTTTTTTCCCTTTGCATGATTGGACACGTGATGTTCCCCTATATTGGAGTAGATAAGGACTAAAGAAGAACAAGCCAAGGATTAGAAGACCTTCAAGTGTAACTTGGTGGGGTGCCATTTACCTTAGATGATCCTAATATTTAGAATGTTCTCCTTTATGTTTTAGTTATTCTATGTTAGATACTCGATATTAGTTTTTATGAAGAATTTAATTGCATTATTTATATACAATGAAATGAATCTTTTTATTTAAATGGTATGGTGATGTATTTATTTATTTAAATGAGTATCATGATGTGACATCCCCTTTAAAGTTAAATGTTTCTTCTCAACTATTGTATGTATGCAAAAAGTGTGGTGTTATATTAATGGTATCATAGCAAATAAGTAGATGGCCACCACGAAATAATATGATACATATGTTCTAGCACTATATATAGAAGAAGTAAGTGAAGGATACTAGAAATCAAAGTATAGGTCTAGTCAGAAGTTTAGATAAGGATTAGGGTTATGAGTGTAGTTGGTTTGGACTTTTATGTTAATTTTGGAATTGTATATAAAAATTTATGGGGTTTGTAGAGAGGATTTTATGTGCATAAAAATATATCACCATACTAGTCATGCCCCTTTCAAGTGCATGTGGTATGGAACATATGGACTAATGAGGTGCTAATATAAGTGTCACGAGTCATGTAACCTCTATATATATGACTAGACGACATGTATCCAAAGGTGACAAAGAAAAATAGGAGTTCATGTTAAAAGTTTGAGACATACAATCACCTAGTCCTAATCGTATACATATTAAAATCAAGCATGAATAGGAAGGGTAGATAATTTGACATATATAAGTACAAATCTCAATTGGTGTACTTGCACCAATCTAAAATTAACCCTATATGAACATAAGTAGAAAGGTACACCAATTTAGAATCAATCATAAGTCATTAAATGTGCATAAATAATACTAAATGCATTATAGTAATAACTCATTTTGGGTAAATAAAAGGGAAATTATTATGTAAGAATGATTTAGGCTCTAAAACAAACATATGATCCAAATTTGAGGCTAATCTGACCTCATATGACCCCTCAAATGAGTTTATATACATTCCCTATGATTTAAAGCCCTAAATATACTCATTATATATCTTAATGTGTTCATGTACTATAGTTGTTGATTTATTTGTGTCATGCAACCTTTAGCCCATGCCCGGTCGGACTCTTGGATCCGCGGGTAGTGAGGTCACCTCTTTGACTCGAAGTCCTATCCTCCTGGGATTTTCTATGATTTATATCCTCATATTTCTCAATCTCTCATTATAATCTCTCCTCATATAGAACCCGTACCCTCCCTATAATCCTTGCATCATCCCAAGTAGCATGATCCCAAATCTTGCCATATTTTGTGCCATAGAGTCCTCAATGGGCTAGAACCCCCGCCACCCTCCCCTTGTTTGGACTTTGAGTGGGAACCCAACTTCTATTGACCTTAACCAATATATAAGCCCTCTCCAACATCCTTTGATCATCCAAAAATCACAATATGTTGCTGAGTTTCCCTCAAACTCTCCCGTACCTCGCATGTGATCTCCACCTACATTTGTCAGTCAGGTCAATCCACCCCCATGTTGTTAACCCTAGCGCCGCCTTCCAACACCCTAAATCAGTTCCAAGGTCTACACATGAGCTTCGCACATGTTTCATTTTGGCCATGGTTGTAGGTATCTTGTTTCCTTCCTTTCACCTTCCCTTTGCTATCCAATATCAATGTTTCTATTTCTGGCCACCTTCTAGCCCATGTTTGGGTTTGTCCCATCTGCTTTAGTAATGGGAACTTCCCCCAATCTTCATTTATTGTAGGGTCATAGCTTGGTTGACATACATACCAGGTGTAAGGAGTGGGACCCCAGAAGGGGATCCACTCACTTACTAATAGGGAATAATAAGAAACCATCAAATTCCATAATAGATAATAATTTTTCACAAAATACGATGAACAAAAATTCAAGTATGTATTGTATTATTCCCCATAAAATGTAGCAGTAGAAGATACAAATCTAACTATTATAATATTTATGTGTAACATTGTTCTTCACCATGTAGGGTGTACATAAAAATAAATTACAAGAAATATGCCACAAAGGGTAAACCAACCACTTCAATCTATATCCTAGGGAAGATTAATTAGTCTATATAAGTCCTGGTTACTTTTGGTCCATGATGCACTGGATTTTGATAGTTTTTTATAGGTTATTTTTCCCATATATTTCATGCATAATTATTCATCTTGACATAATTTAGCATTGTTTATCATCATTAGCATGTAAAATACTATTCTACCAAATTATGAGTATTTGTACTTAATTGAGTTAAAAAATCATATTTTTTAGACTGATGCTGGTGTTCTCTTATTTCAGCATTTACAACACAATTCGGTGCAACTGTACTATTGTACCAAATTATGAGTATTTGTACTGAATTGAGTTAAAAAATCATATTTTTTAGACTTATGTTGGTGTTCTCTTGTTTCAGCATTTACAACCAATTTGGTGCTACTGAAAGTAAAGTCGGTAGTATCAACTTTTGGCAAACTTCAATAGGGAAATATCAAAATCTTGGTTCTATGGAGATAGCTCTTGATGCTACCAAGAAGGTGTTCAATGGTACTGAAAGATGGAGTCACTACTACCAACTCTCCACCAAAAAACATCAGGAGCCGGCCATAATGAGTTTGGTTCTACCGATAGCCTAGTCGGTGGTACTGAATTTTTGCATACAAAACAAGTCAGAACTCACAAAATTTAACTTGATGCTACTGACACTTATCAGGGTTTCAAGTTAAATGACAACTCAATTCCACCGACTTACCTATCAATGGTACCAACTTTATGCAATCAAAGCAGATCAAATATTAAGATAGATCTGATGGCTGGGATTGAATGATAGCCGGAGTCCCACTTATGACCTAAGGGGAGTTTGGCCAAAGAAAATTATCACGTTCTATTGCATTGCAACCAAGCACGGAGCAGAGAGAGGAGGAGATGAAGGAGGTGACTATGCATCAGATGATTTGGGCACCTGTGGGAAGAGGATTTGCAGCTGAAACACTGTGGATCAAGGTGCTCACTAGAGGGAATCATCCAAACTAGTTTCTCCAGGGTTTTCCATGAGTTGTTATGATGTTAAGCTCTTTGTCTCTCTCTTTCCCATTGTATTTGTTGATAGAAGTCATGCAGAACAAATCCTCTTTTTGCTTGGGACCCGGTAGTAGTCCATTTTTTATTGTAATTGACACTATGATTTAATATACACATTTTCCTAAATTTTGGACATAAACATATGATTACATAATGAAATGCATATGCTTGATCACCACACTCAATTGTTTAGACCTTTAATTACTTTTGGAGAGTGATTAAGGGTTGGATAATTCATAAATTTACACAACTAATACCGTGCCTTAGGAGAGGGCCTATGAATGTGAAGAAGGGAATAACCTAGAGATATTTCTAATGCGCCTATCTAAATGGTAAATCACTATAGAAGTGTTTTTTCTTCTTCTAGTATAGGTAGTGTATTACGCTACGAGAGCGAGTAATACTTGCAATATGTCTCTTGGTCTAGGGTTAAGGATAAATTATTGTTAACGAAATGAGGTCAATTGCAATGTGAATCATGGTAAAACTCTAATCCTAAGAAATCCATTCATCTATTATCACATTCCACTTAATTTATTTCAATTAATTATAATCAAACAACTAATCACCTTTTCCTTAGGCCTAGATGATTAGGTTATAGTTAGTATTAGTCTTTGGGGTATGTTTCCCTGAGTTCAACATTAGGGCCTTATAAGCCTATACAACTCTATGTGTACACTTGCATTTTGCATACATAGTTTAGGTGTGTCAAGTTTTTTGTTCCACTTACAAAGAAAGAGGTGATCAATATTGGTTCCTTCTTACTTTAGCACATACTTGCAGTCAAGAGGAAAGCTTAGAGAAAACATCCAATTCATTTTGAGGGAATCCTTATGCTTCTTAACCTCCAACTCAACCTCAACATCTCCAAAGCCACGACTATGAAGACTTCATCAACGTTCGACTTCAAGCACTTTAAGGGGGCACACTTGGTAGCCAAATGCCAAGGAAAAGTATAAGACCTATGACCTGGGTTTTTGGGGTAACCCTATTTGTTTTGCTTAAGTAAGTGTTTAGAACTTTGCTTTAATCCTTTGAGATGCTTTTAGACCTTGTGGAGAGCTTAAGTCTCAAGTTTGAGCTTGTTTGGATGATGTTTATGCTTTATGTGTTTGTTTTGGGTTAAATTAGAAACTACCTATTTATGAGCGTTATCTTACAATTTTCCACCTTTAGAGTGTTCCTTATCCTTCTTGACATCATCTAGAGGAGAGAGAAAGAAGTAGGCACCTTGCTTGAGACCTAGTCGAGTGGTGACACCCTTGGCAGTAATTAGGGTTTCTAGGGTTTGTGTGGGTCACGGCCTATGTGTACCTTGTGGGTGTAGCAACCTATGTCGTGACCTAGGGCTTGTTTAGTGGGTGTCATGGTTGAGACACCTACTCTAGGTGTATTGGTCATGACCAAGATAGTCTTAGGTCTAGGCAGTTGAGTTTGGGGTGGAATTTCTCGACCTAGAGTATGTATGGTGATCTTTTATCTTGACCTAGTGATGTGTCGGTGCCTTGTCGCGACCATGGATCGTATTCCTTGATGTGTCACGGTCACGACCATATTGGGTGACCCAAATGGTCAAGACCCAACATAGTTTGTATCACCATCTCGTTCATGCACAATTTAAGTAGTTGCATGTTGGTTTCTTGGGTGGACAAGTGTCCTTGTGGAGCCCTACCTTGTTGACACCTCATCCTTCACCTTACTTCCCTCCTCTTTTATTGTAAAGCCCCTTATCTCTCCATGAAAGTGATCCTTTTTGTCCATCTTCTTCCTCCCTTCTTGGTTGTCCTTGAAACATTGAGGAGCAAGGAGATCTATTTTGGAGATCTTGGTGGCCAAACTTCCCTTGCATGTGGTGCTTGTGGTGATCCTTGGTCATCTTTAACTCTAGTAAGTTCATACCTTTCTTTTGCTACAATTTCCTTGGATCCCCTACCCCATATTCTTCTCCTTCCTTGGCTTTAGAATGTGTTTTACCATGGTGGTTGTTCTTTATAAGAGATCTCTTCATCACAAAGGTAATATGGCATGTCTTGACCAGGCGACATCCACGTGAGAGGGAGTCTCTCCTCTCTTTTCTCCTTCTTTCTTTGGTTTGGCCTAGGGTTCTTTCTTTCCCTTTTCTTGAGATACCTTTGACCATGATGTCTTTTACTTCTTAAGGTGCTTTTGTGGTTGAGAGTAGAGTTTTTGGTGGAGCTTCTTTCCCCTTGGTGATCGTGTGCTTGGAGTTGTGATCCTTGTAGTAGTCTTCCTTAAGGCAGGTGATATAACCCTTAAACTCCTCTATTATTGCATGTTGTGTGGTTTCCAAATCAACTTTTCACATGTTTTCACACACAAATTTAGTTCATTTTGTTCTCATTTAGCCTCTATTCATATCATTCTTGCCACCTTTTTGTTATTTTGCTTATCGCATGATGTGTATTGCAGATTTGCATCAAAAGGATCAAATTGGAGAAACCCCAACTCAATCTCATCATTATCGAGACTTCTCCACACCTTGAAGACGATCACCATTTTAATTCTTCTGAAATAGCAATGCACATGATGTGTCTTACTTAAGACACGACGTGTGTATTTCCAGACAACCTATTACTTCAATCGCTAAAGAAAAGTACACGACGTGTCCACGAAAGACACGACGTGTACCTGGGAATTCAGAATCGAGCTTTGCCTTTCTCGTAAAGTACACGACGTGTATTAATTCAAACATGTCGTGTGCTTTACACTCAGAACAACTGCCTGAGACAACACACACCATGTCCAAAGAAAGATATGTCGTGTGCCTGTCAGTTTCAACAATTTTCAAATACGACTCCTTTTCATTTTAAAAGACAAAACCACTCTATGGAGCAGATTTCTTTGGTCATGATTCGAAACTCTTTTTTTCCAGAGCAAGGCTAGAACAAGGATGGTGATTTTTGAGGGGGACAGAGGTGGTTTCTTACTAAAGAAACCCATTCTTCTTCTTTTCTTCTCCAATCTTCTTCTCCAAGGTGCAACAGAGCTTCTCAACTCCACAAAGCTTCTTGGGAGAGAGGTTTGTCCGGTTTGGAGCAGCTATAGGAGTGGGGTTTCATGCTAAAGCTAGAATTCTACTCCTCTTGGATTACACCTTGGGTTTTCTTAGCTTTTCCTTCTCTAAATCATGTTGAACTCTGAAATTTCTGTGCATTTTCTGCTATACACCATTATGGACGAGTAATTTCCTTTTCTTGGACATGGGAGAGTAGCTCCCATGTCATAGCATGTATGGAACATGATAATTTCGTACTAAATGCTATGTTGCTTGTTTTTCCACCTTGTGAGTACCAGTTTCTTCTTTTCTGCATGAATGGATGGCCACCTTATGTGTATGTTTTATGCTCTTTTACTTGATCTGAGAAGATAGGTGGGAGAGTAAGGAGGTACTCTCTTAGCAACTCCTTCTTTACCACGAGAGTGGAATTTATGGAGTTGAGGAGTAGGTTTGTGATCCAAAATGAAATTCATACATGGGAATGTTGAATTGAGTTAGGATCATTGTACTTACACCGAGAGGTGAAGTGCAACACACAACCCTCCTTTAAAATAAGTGCTCAGCATGTTTAAATTTCATGCTCGTATGTCGTACTATGATGTGTTGGTGAAATCCTAAGTCCAAGATACTCCCATATCTGAATTTTAATCTCTTTAGTAATCCGTTTACTTTTGCTTATTTATGAGATTTCTAGTTTAATCAACCAAATCTACCTTTAAAATGGTCTAGATTGTTGAACCTTAGTACTTTTGCATTTAATTGGTTTTCTAAAGCTCATTGTGTTTGACCTCGACTACAACTACTTCCGTATACATGCGAAAATTGGTTAGTTGAGTAAAAGATCTTTTCTAAGATTTAAACTCATTAGTGTAATAAACCAACAAGTTTTTGGCACCTTTGTCAGGGAGATATGGTAATATAATTAGAGTAGCAAGTGCTAATTAGTATTTGAGACTAGATCATCATTTCCATTTTCGAATTTCCATATACCTTTAGTTGTGTTCTCAATTTCTCTTTCTATTTTCCAGGTTGTATGCGTCGTTCGCAAAGGGGTCTTCAAACATCAGCGTTGCTAGACCTTGAAATTGAGCGTACTCTTGCAAGCTTAAGAAGAGCAAGAAGAGTAGAGCAACCACTGCTAAGAGGTGTTCCACCATCATCAACGTCACCATATTCTTCATCATTTAAAGAAGCCATACAAGGAGATCCAACCATGGAGGACGACTGTCCTTTGAAGGATTTCACCATGCTGGTTGCCACAAACATTTGTGGAGCCATTGACCTGCTTGTAGTTGAAGTGAACAATTTCTCTGTTGCTCCTTCTATGACGTAGATGATACAACAGAACTGATTCAGAGGTACAGTCAATGAATATCTGAATCTTCAAGTGGCTGAGTTCTTGGAGTTCAAAATTAATGGTGTATCCACCAAAGGAGTGAGGTTAATGCTATTTCCTTTCACCCTAAGAGATAGAGCCAAGGTGTGGCTTCTGTCTCTTCTAAAGAAAAAAACCAAAAACTGGGACCAACTTCTAAATGCTTTCCTTGCAAAGTATTTTCCTTCGAGCAAGATAGCCCATCTAAGGAATCAACTCACCAACTTCTCTCAATCTGATGGAGAAACTCTGTATGATACATGGGAGCAGTTTAAGGACATGCAACGCCTTTGCCCTCACCATGGATTGACCAACTAGCTGCTACTCCAAACATTCTATAATGGACTGTTCTAAAACACTCGAATGACACTAGATACCACAACTAATGGAGCATTGATGACTAAGTCTTATAGAGAGGCTTATGACATCATTGAAGACATATCCCTCAACAATTGCCAATGGGGATCATATAGGAGAGAACAATCATCCTCTACCGCAAGTTCTTCAACCAAGAAACAAGGAGGGAAGCATACTGTTGATGCCGTTGATCTTATTGCTACTAAACTTGATATTCTTACGCAAAAGTTTGAGAAGATGACTACATTGCAAATCCAATCAGCTGAAGTGATATGTGAAGCTTATGGGAATTCTGGACATACTTCTTCTTCATGCTTTGCTCCCAATGTGAATGAAGGGAGCCTAGAACAAGCTAATGCCATTGGGATGCAGGGGAACAAGTAGTACAATCCCTATTCCAACACCTATAATCCAGGATGGAGAGATCATCCTAATTTCTCTTACTGAAACACAAGCAACACTCAGAACTTCCAACATGGACAACATCAATCGCAACAACAACAAAACTTCAACCGGCAAAACAATGAGAATCTGTTGGGTTTCAACAACAATAGGGGTTACCAACAGCAACAACAACCCCAAAGTTCTTCCTTGGAGGCCATGATGGAGAAATTTATCTCCACACATATGCAACAGAATGAAGAGTTAAGGGGCAACGACAAGCTCTTGAAAGATGCGATTGCCCAACTCTCTGCCAAAGTGGATGGCATTTCCACTCACACAAGGATGTTGAAAAACCAAATTGCCCAACAAGCCTTGACGCAGCAAAAGAACACCCAATCCGGTTCTCTTCCAAGCCAACCAGAGTTGAATCTAAGACAACAAAAAAATGGCATCACCTTGAGAAGTGGAGCCAAAATCCACAGACCTTCTCCACCCAAGGAGAAGAGTGCAGACATCGCTGATGAAGAGAATCTTGACACCCCTATGGGTAACAAAGGTAAAGGTACAACTGAGGTACCATCTTCTATTAAAGCAAATGCACCATTTCTGCAAAGGCTTGCTAACACGAAGGAGGACTCAAAGTTTAGGAAGTTTATGGACATTCTGAATAAACTCCTTGTCAATCTTCCGCTAGCTAAAGTTATTGTAGAGATGCCATCATATGCTAAGTTTCTTAAAGACATCGTCACCAAGAGGAGAAAGGTGGACCAAGTGGAGACTATGATGCTTTCTGAAAGAATCAGTTCTATCATTCAAAATAGACTTCCTGAGAAGTTAGATGACTTGAGAGCTTTTACTCTACCATGCAAGATCAGCAACACCACGTTTGACAAAGGTCTTATAAACCTTAGAGATAGTATCAGTCTCATCTCGTCTACCCTATGGAAAGAGCTAGATCTTGGAGATCTGAAGCCTACAAAGATGGCCATTGAGCTAGCCGATCATTCCATAAAATACCCAAAAGGTATCATGGAAGATGTGCTAAAGCAGATTGGTAAACTTTATATTCCTTGTGATTTGTAGTACTAGATATGGTAGAAGTTCCTTCCAACCCCATTCTTTTTAGGAGGCCTTTCCTGAGAACTGTTGGATGCCTAGTTGATGTTCATGAAGGAAAACTCACACTCTGAGTTGGCGATGAAGCCATGGAGTTTTCTGTATATGATGCCATGAAAGCACCCTCTCATGTAGAAAAAATCTATTTTATGGACTCTATTGATTCTATTGTATAAGAAGATCGTGATATTACCAACTTGATACTAAACTACTGTGGTGATGATGAAGGTATGAATAATGGATCTAAAAATTCTGGGGTATTTTCTATTGCCCAATCAGATGCTACTAAAGAAGATACTCTAATTATTGATGATAAAGCCAAAGACAATGCAGCGGGGAGAAAGGTAGAACTCAAAGCCCTTCCACCAGGGCTAAGGTATGCATTTCTTGATTCTGACTCTACTTCTCCGATAATAATTAATAATGAGTTAACCAATGAATAAGAAAATAAATTGCTTGCTGAATTGCGTTTGTATAAAGACGTTATTGGTTACTCTATTGATGATTTGAAAGGCATTCATCCCTCCATTTGTATGCACCAAATAAACATGGAGGATGACACTAAACCAACCATTAAACCACCTAGATGCTTACAAAATATGCTTGAGGTGGTTAAAAAGGAAGTCTTTAAGTTGGTTGATGCTGGTATCATTTATCCTATAAGTGACAACCCTTAGGTTAGTGCCATCCATATGGTACCTAAGAAGGGGGGTGCAACTATCATCAAGGGAGACAATGATGAGTTGATTCAAACACATATTGGCACAAGTTGGCATAAGTGTATTGATTATCGACGTTTGAACAAAGCAACCCAAAAGGATCATTTTCCGTTATTGTTTATTGACATAATGCCTGAACGCCTTGCAAAACACTCTTATTTCTGTTACTTGGACGGGTATTCTGGGTTTTTCCAGATTCCTATCTACCCTCTTGACCAAGAGAAACCCACTTTCACATGCACGTATGGAACTTATGCTTATCATCGCATGCCCTTTGGTCTTTGCAATGTTCCTGCGCCATTCCAACGACATGATGGGTATTTTTTCTAGATTTTATTGAAAACATAATGGAAATTTTTAAGGATGATTTTAGTGTCTGTGGAGATTCATTTGATCAATGTTTATGCAACATGTCATTAGTCTTAGCCTGCTATAAAGAGGTTAACCTAGTACTAAACTGGGAGAAGTGCCATTTCATGGTACAATCCGGTGTAGTATTAGGTCATGTTGTATCTAACAAGGGTATTGAGGTTCAGAGGGCCAAGGTGGAAGCTATTGAGAAGATGTCCACTCCTTCTTCAGTCAAGGACATCTCACATCTGTAGTTTTCTTGGTCATGCATGATTTTATAGAAGATTCATTAAGGACTTCTCTAAAATCACAAAGCCATTATGTTCCTTACTTGTAAAAGATGTTGAATTCATATTTAATGATGACTGCCACACCGATTTCACCAAGCTCAAGTAAGCCCTTATTTATGCACCAATCATTCAACCACCAGACTAGAATGCCCCATTTGGATTGATGTGTGACACAAGTGACTATGTAGTAGGGGTAGTTCTGGGACAACGAAAGGACAAGAAGCTTCATGCCATATACTATGCGAGCAAGACCCTAGATGAAGCACAAATCAATTACACAACCACAGAGAAGGAGATGCTTGCTATAGTGTATGCCTTTGACAAATTTTGATAGTACTTGGTTGGATCTAAAGTGATTGTGTACACAGATCATGTTGCCATAAAGTATTTTCTCAATAAGAAGGATGCAAAACATTGTCTCATCCACTGGATACTACTTCTATAAGAGTTTGATCTTGAGATCCGGGATAAGAAAGGTATAGAGAACAATGTTTTCGACCATCTTTCTAGATTGACTACTGATGCTGGAGATTTTTTGCCTATTGAAGATCACTTGCCTATTGAGAAGCTTTATGCACTATCATCCACACAACTGCCATGGTTTGTAGACATCATGAACTTTCTTACTACAAGACAGTTGCCGTCGAGTTTGACATACCAATAAAAGAGGAAGTTCTTCCATGATGTAAAGTTTTACTACTGGGATGACCCCTTGTTGTTCAAACATGGAAGCTATGGACTTATTTGAAGGTGTGTCACTGAGGAAGAGATTGCTACCAATATTTATGAATGCCATGCCTCTCCTTACGAAGGTCACTTCGGAGGAGAGAAGACTGCATCAAAGATCCTACAGGCTAGTTTCTATTGGCCAACATTATTTAAAGATGTCAATCTATTTGTCAAAGCTTGTGATAAATGTCAAAGAACCAGAGGAATTTCTAGATGTGATGATATGCCTCTTAACTCTATCTTAGAGATTGAGGTATTCGACGTATGGGGAGTTGATTACATGGGACCATTCCCATATTCTTATGGCTACTAATATATTCTAGTCACTGTTGAGTATGTCTCTAAGTGGGTTGAGGCCATCCCAACCCAAGCACCAGATGCAAAGTCTATAGTCAAGCTTTTTCAGAAAATCATCTTCCCTTGCTTTAGAGTTCCAAGAGCCATAATATCATATGGTGGCACACATTTTGTTGTGAAACAATTCAATAAATTCTTTATAAATATGGAGTCATACATAAAGTCTCTATGCCCTACCATCCTCAAACTTCCAGGCAAGCAGAGGTCTCCAACCGGTCGTTGAAAAGCATTCTAGAGAAGATAGTGTCTAGCTCAAGAAAAGATTGGGCAGTGAAGATAGATGACACACTATGGGCATACCAGATGACTTATAAGACCATCATAGGCACAACTCCATTTAAGCTGATATACTGTAAATCTTGTCATCTTCCGCTGGAGCTAGAACACCGTGCACTATGGGCTATTAAGTTCTTAAATTTTGACATGAAGAAGGTTGGTGAAAAGCGACCACTGCAGCTTCAAGAACTGGAAGAGCTCCAGATAGATGCATATGAAAATGCAAAGCTCTACAAAGAAAGAACCAAGGTTTGACATGACAAAAGAATATGGAGGAAAGATTTCCAAGAAGGAGACAAGGTGTTGTTGTTCAACTCAAGACTTAAGCTATTATCTAGAAAACTAAAGTCAAAGTGGTTCGGCCCTTTTCTTGTATTGAAGATTTTTCCTTATGGAGCTATTGAATTACAAGGAAAGGATGGAGCATTCAAAGTAAATGGGCAACATTGCAAGCTGTATACCTCGAGCGATGAAGTTCACAAGGGAGCCTCTTGCTCCCTTCAAGATGCATGATTGATAATTGAAGAGTCTCACTTTAGACTCTAAATGAAGGACCTCATGGGAGTTGAACCCACATTAGGATAGATTTATTTTCAAGTCATTTGAGTCAAGAACACTCTTTAGTTTCATAAATGAGCTTGTCATGGATGTATGTAATAATTTAGACAATTTTATTGCCATATCTATTATTAATTCTGTGCTGATAAAAAGCTATTTTCTGTAGAAACTACAAAAGACACAATGTGTCTTATTTAAGATATGACATGTCTCTACTTCCAGAGATACATCAGATGAGTTTTATCTCCAGGTACACGATGTGTCTTTATTTGACACGTTGTGTTGCCGATCGGAAAACACAAAGTTCACCAAGACCTGGAAAGGAACACAATGTGTTCTAATTTAGACACGATGTGTTCTAATTTAGATACGATGTGTTCCCAAGTAGGATATAACGGCGTGAGAAATATGGAACACAAACACGACATGTTCTAATTTAGACACAGCATGTTCCCAAGCAAAAAAGGAAGGATCAAATATTCTGGAAAAGTACATGACATGTCTTTATTTGAACACGCCGTGTAGTTATCAGTGAAAACGGACATTTTGAAATTATGAATTAGTACACGACATGTGCTTATTGAAACATGGTGTGTCTTTTATTATGGAAAAGGAGTTCTAGAACAACACACGTCATGTATTTATTTGAACACACCGTGTCTTTTGACAAAAGTGCAGGTTTATAACCTAGAACACGGCCGCCCCTCTCACTCATACTCTCATTCGAGCCATGTGATACTCCAGAGCCCTAGCCTTTGCTTCCTTCTGCCGTGTGCCCTAGAACACCCAAGTGCCGTCATGCCGTATCCGTCAGCCATGTCTTCTTCAAGCTACAACCACCTCTATTTTCTCCTCTTACTCACAACGTGCCCTTATCTTCAAGCTCACACCATCCTCACCTCCAAGCACCTCATGTAGATCTGATCTGCTCTGCCACCGTCGTGTGCCCTAGTACAAGGAAGGTCCACTCATCATCAAGCTCGAGCTGCCAACACCTTCTTCTTCTTCTTCAAGCTAGCTTGCTACCGTCCTCATCTTATCTGATGAGGACGTGAGCAAAGGATCCACCGTCTTCCTCTCCAAGTGCCTTCATTGCACCAAGAAGAAGTGCTGCATATTTCCTTCATCATGCAAGGTCCTTCACCAAGCAAGAATCAAAGCACCATTGTCATCCCCCTCCATTTTCCCCCAAACTGCTGCCATTTGCAACCTGTAGATTTCCATAGATCTATAGGCACACGACGTGTACCGTTCTGCACACGGCGTGTGCATTGTAGTTTCAGCCGATCTTCTGTCTCAGACACATGACATGTATTTCCTAGAACACGACGTGTGCTAGACTGCCAGTAGCACAAATGGCTCCATTCAAGCAAATGAGTAACCAAAAGCACGACGCCAATTCCTCCCAAGCTCCGACGTATGTCTCTACTACTCAGTTTCGGATCACCCCTAAAGAATACCCGACATACCAGTTCTTAATTGCACGGAGGGTACTTCTGACTCGGTTTACTTTCCAGCAGACAATGACGACTACGGGCTTTAAGGATGAAGTCCTCATGCACCTACATGATTTGGGGTTGAGCTACATCTGCTTGGCGTTATCCAATACTTACCCCCACCTGGTCTACAAGTTTTTGACGACACTCACCATTGAACAAGACCCACAGAAGAAACTGGAGCTCTACAGTATCATTCATTTTAGGCTTTTGGGTCATGCTTTCAAGCTCACATTTAGACATTTTTGTGAGTTGTTGGAGTGTCATTACGATGGAGCGATTAGTTACTCACCAGTTTTTCATAGCGATGAGTTTTGGTTTGAGATTTCTGATGAGGAACATCATGAGGTGAAACAAGCCAGAGCGTCCGCTATCCATAACCATATCTTCCGATACATTCACTGCCTTCTTAGTACCGAAGTGTTTGCCAAGAAGGAAACTTAGGGGGTTGTTAGGAAGCAAGATCTATTCTTCTTATGGGGGATGATGTATGATCACCTGATTAATGCTGCTTTTTACATTCTTACACATTTCCTAGACATTAAGAAGATAAAGAAGAGGAACACCGGTGACATCATGTGTGGTGGATTGATTACTCTGATTATATAAAAGCTCGATGTTGATTTGACAGGTTTAGAAGCAGCACTAGGTAGAAACCTGGTAGACATCCTATACCTTCTTTCTATAGGGTTGCTCTCGAAAGTTGCCAACATTGACACCAAGTTTAGGCAATTCTTTGATGATGATTAGTACATTGACATTCCAGATCCTGAGAATATCACCCTGAAGAACAAGGGCAACTGGAAATGCATGCTGAATGCTGATGAGGAAGGAGATAAAACTGGAGCTGTTGATGATACCGGGGCACCTCCTTCTACTACTTCTACTCCACCACCTCCCCCACCAGCACCCAGACAGAGTACTCATGGGCATCACCTGATGTCAGGCATTTGTACGACTACATGCAGTAGTGGTTTCATCACATTGACGGCCGCCTGGATCAGATGGACACACAGTATATTGTGATGCACGACATGGTCCACCGCATGGATTTGTGGCACATGTCATAGGGCCACTACTCCATCCCGCAACCATATCAGCCGCCGCCACAATAGCCAGAGTCCGCCCCACAGCCCACTCCGATGGATGTTCTAGATGATGATCTTGTCAGCTAGTTCTTTCCGACTAACCATGGGGGCGCTGGCCCCTCTTATTGATTTTCACCCATGACAAGTATCCAGTTGTTACCTTCATGAGATCGATTGATGCAATGAGGACACTATAGATTTCAAGCTTGGGGGGGTGTAACTGGCTTGTAATGTAGTTTCTATTTCATTTGCTTTTGTCATTTGCTTTGGTCATTTGCTTTTGTTAGTCATGTCAGTCTTTTATTTCAGTCTTTTATTTTCATGTTCTGTATTTTCCCTTCATGGCAAGTTTAGTGTGAAATGAGGCTATTGTGATAGTATGAACTTTTACACCTTGTATGCTTGAACTATCTTGTACCTTGTATTTCTATTGGCCATATGAAAGAATTAGTAAAGAGCATGCATGAATCAAATGGAAAATGAAATTCCCCATGTACATGATCCTGGTTTGTAATTGTATCTTGAACTCTCAATTTTCACATCTTCGATTGTTAAATACATATAATAGTCTCAAATTTTAGCGAATAAACCAACTCTTACAACACTGTTTAGAATATGGGATACTCTTGCCAAACTTTTAGTGCATATAGAACTGATTTTTTAGTGATTTTTTTTCTTCAAAATAATGAATGGAATCTTGTTAACTTAACTTTCTCGTTGACTCCCTTGTGTTGTGCAAAAATATCTTTTATCTTTTTCTCACTTACCCAATAAAAGATGGCAAACAACCCACATATCATGCTAGCCTAGTGTGAGTCTAATCCGACAATGATGGTTAGGTGGTATGAAAAATCAAAAGAGGGTAAAAATAACACCCCAATTGGCACTCCACGTGTGTGTAAGCCTAAATTAGCAGCCGAGTGCTGGAATCCCAAAAATCAATTGCCATATATTTTTGAGAAGCGAGCTCAACTGAGATTGTTAAAGTTAGCTAAGATTTCATCATTTGCATCCATAATAGCTGAAAATTTTGCACTGTAAATCCACTAGTTGTTTGTCTTGACTATCCAAATCTTGTTTAGTATTGTTTAGTTGATTGTTTCACTTAATTTGTCACTACCATTGCTGAACTAAAATTTCTCTATCTTGGATGTTTAAATTGAGATGATGGCTATGGATATAAACCTAATATGCATGATTGGTTGAGTTTATTGCATATCTTCATTTCATTTAATCCATGCATGAGCTTGAATATTCCTTCATTTGTGTGGCTATGCTCTTTTTGCTTGAGGACAAGCAATGGTTCAAGCTTAGGGGGATTTGTTGTGTGGTTTCCACATAAATTTTTCACATATTTTCACACACAAATTCAGTTCATTTTGTTCTCATTTAGCCTCTATTCATATCATTCTTGCCACCTTTTTGTTATTTTGCTAATCACATGACATGTATTGTAGATTTGCATCAAAAGGATCAAATTAGAGATATCCCAACTCAATCTCATCATTATCGAGACTTCTCCACACCTTGTAGATGATCAAAATTTTAATTCTACTGAAACATCAATGCATACGACGTGTCTTACATAAGACACAATGTGTGTATTTCCATACGGCCTATTACTTCAATCACTGAAGAAAAATACACGGCGTGTCCACGAAAGACACGACATGTACCTGGAAATTTAGAACTGAACTTTGCCTTTATGGTAAAGTACACAACGTGTATTAATTCAAACACGATGTATGCTTTACACTCAAAACAACTGCCTGAGACAACACATGCCATGTCCAAAGAAAGATACGCCGTGTTCTTGTCAGTTTCAACAATTTTCAAATATGACTCCTTTCATTTTAAAAGACAAAACCACTCTATGGAGAAGTTATCTTTGGTCATGATTTGAAACTCTTTCGTTCCAGAGCAAGGCTAGAGCAAGGAGGGTGATTTTTGAGGGGGAAGGAGGTGGTTTCTTGCTAAAGAACCCCATTCTTCTTCTGTTCTTCTCCAAGGTGCAGCAGAGCTTCTCAACTCCACAAAGCTTCTTGGGAGAGAGGTTTGTCCAGTTTGGAGCAGCTGTAGGAGTGGGATTTCATGCTAAGCTGGAATTCTACTCCTCTTAGGTTACACCTTGGGTTTTCTTAGCTTTTCCTTCTCTAAATCATGTTGAACTCTGAAATTTCTATTATACACCATTATGGAGAGTAGCTCCCATGTCGTAGCATGTATGGAACATGATAATTTCGTACTGAATGCTATGTTGCTTGTTTTTCCACCTTGTGAGTACCCGTTTCTTCTTTTCTACATGTATGGATGGCCACCTTATGTGTATGTTTTATGCTCTTTTACTTGATCTGAGAAGATAGGTGGGAGAGTAAGGAGGTACTCTCTTGGAAATTCCTTTACCACGAGAGTGGAATTTATGGATTTGAGGAGTAGGTTTGTGATCCAAAATGAAATTCATACATGGGAATGTTGAATTGAGTTAGGATCATTGTACTTACACTGAGAGGTGAAGTGCAACACACAACCCTCCTTTAAAACAAGTGCTTCATATGTTTAAATTCCATGCTCGTATGTCGTACTATGATGTGTTGGTGAAATCCTAAGTCTAAGATACTCCCATATCTGAATTTTAATATCTTTAGTAATCCGTTTACTATTTGCTTATTTATGAAATTTCTAGTTTAATCAACCAAATCTACCTTTAAAATGGTCTAGATTGTTGAACCTTAGCACTTTTGCATTTAATTGGTTTGCTAAAGCTCCTTGTGTTTGATCTCGACTACAACTACTTCCATATACATGCGGAAATTGGTTAGTTGAGTAAAATATCTTTTCTAAGATTTAAACTTGTTAGTGTAATAAACTAACATTGCACTTTTCATATTTGCATGTTAGTGTTTCCTAACTCTAAAATGTTCCCTTATGTGTTAAACGAATGATACCATGCTCTAGAACTTAATTAGTAGTGGTTATCATTATTGGTTTGCTTTGAATCTGAAACCCTAATCCTTTATACCCAATTTTGGTGATTGTTGTGTAATGGTTGTTTTCTCCCCATCCTTTATCCTGGGTTTTGATCACATACATCATGTCTATATACCTAGATGTTATGAGGAGTTTAGGTTCTATTTTAGATGTGCTATAGGTGGTTTCATCTCTCATGCACGAGGTCACTTCAATATGTCTTGTTTGAAGCCGAAACACCTTGATCTTTTTGTGGTACTCGTCAAACTAATGGTTCACCATCTGGTCGAGATACCTTCCTCGAACTAGTTAGGACCTTGCTTCTATTTTAGAAGAGATATATGAACTTATGATGAAGGTGACCCTTACCCTTATCGTGATCGTGACATCACACCTATCTCTTTCATGGTCGCGACAGGTTGGTTGAGGGTTGAGATGTCTATCTTGGGTTGAGGTCGCAACACCAAGGTTGGTCACGGTCAAGACATGTACATGAGGAGTGGTCGTAACCCATGTATGGTGGGTGGTCACGACCCATGTGGAGTGGACAGTCATGACCCATGTGAGATGGATGGTTGTGACATAAGGGTAATGCATGGTTGAGACACATAATTAAAACCTATTAGGAGTAATGAATGAACCATGTATGGTGCTATTTGGTTGGGTGCCTAATCAGCCTTAACCTTGTTCTTTAATCTTAATATACCCCAAGAATGTGGGAGGTGAGACAATTAGGGTTTAGTGTTACAATCGGGTTGTAAACCCTAATCGACTAAGTATGAAACTCTAACTCTATCGATGAGCAATTAGATTTGTTTGCTTCTCTCTCATGGAATGGTTATTGTGTTATGTTGTTTTCTCTCTTGTATATATATAAACCCCTAACCTTGTAGGAAAAATGAAGATCCCAGCTTGTGTATGATGTGATAACGACCATATGATACAAAGTAATGGCTATGCTCCTTGTTGAGGTATAATGTGGTGAATGACATGCATGGTTTATGTGATTGGGTCCTATGACCTGGTGATGGATTAGTGCCTATTTGTGAGGTGGTAACCTCTGGTGATGTGACTTTGATGATAACCTTGTGAATGGAAGTGATACAATGTTGTGATGGTGATGTGACTAGATCACACCTCATACATTGATATCTTATGGAGTTGTACTATTCCCCTTATTCTTGTAGAGTTTGTTATGGCTTAATACATTGTAACTGTAGGGAAATACGACATCAGATAGGAAATATGAACAAAAAAATTACTGACATATTTCCCATTAACCAGTAAATCGCGTCAATAACTATGCAATGAGAAGGATAGTTGCACGAAGATATACTTGGTCCTAGAGAAAGTCCAGTGACAATCCTCGTCGATGTAGATGCACACTCTATCTTGGACGGTGTCTGTGCAGCTCCTAGATGCACTCGGATTTGTCTGACTGCTCTTCCACAGACAACAGACCCAAAAAATTGTTGCAATGGCTCCTCTGATCTCTCCACAGACTACGAGTTGACGTTACCCTCCTAGCAGCAGCCAAATGACTCCTACCTCTAGAGTAGTCTACACGGACCAACTAGAACTCCTTTCATCCTGCTAGAATGAACAAGAAGGAGTTGTACCTCTCCTTGGTGTACTAGTCACCAACCCACAACAATGATCCTCATTTGTTTCTCTCCCATGACTATCCCTCCCTAGTCAGGTAGGACTTGCCCGAGCTCTCCTGGTTACCACAACCATAGAGGACAACAATTGTCAGAGCAACTGATTCTCAATTGTCTGTGTTGTAGTTGTGTTCTGAATCCCCAAGTACCCATCTATATATGGGAGTGGTTAGGGTTAGGGTTCCCAGTCCCCAGCCAATACATTACTAAAGCGGGAGTGGAAAGAATCAAAAGATCTCAAATTTTTGCAACAATTATGGAAGTTTCACAACTTTCCTGTGCTAAAACAATCATCTAGCACACGAGATGGTCATTTTGCACTTTTTAGTTTTGCACGTATGTTGAAAATTCAATTCCAATTAGTACTCAACTTGACGTCAGCACCAATCCTCAATGCAATTGAATTTCACCCTTGCAATGGCCGTTTGGTGCATGTAAGATCGATTTCTAACACCACCTGAGACGGTCGTCTGGCCAGGCCATATGGGAGTATCGCATGCCATTTCAAGAGGAATTCCACCTAATGCACAATACAATCAACCTGACACTCCAAATAGTTGTCTCAACACTTCAACTGATTGTTTGGCAGTCTAGTCAACTGATCCGTTGTGTGAACTGAGATCTAAAGACTGAGTAATCAATTTAATTATCAATCAAGATCAAACTCCTTTTCTAGATGAGTTCCTATGTGCGTGACCCAATAGGTCCCATATCACATTGGCAGTGAATGTCCATAACAACTTATTGTTGGATCTAAGGGCTCTAGAGGGGAGGTGAATAGAGCTACAAAATTTCTCACAAAACATATTAGACCTTCAAATTATATTAATTAGGAGCAAAATCTTAATGGAAATTTGAAGTCCTATCTAACAAGCATAGCAAGGACAAGAGAGATTGATAGCAAGCACTTGACAAAGGGATGTAGAGTGGTTCCACACTTCAAACTAGAAGTGAGTCAGTCCACTACCTAGAGAGGTCAACCTCTAGGGCTTTGCAAGTGCTTTTCTCTATTATATTACCACAGATATTTACAGCAATAGACCACCAAAGGCCTTACCCATCTAACCACAAGGAGATCTCCACCTTAATAAGGAACTTACCCACTTAGCTTGAGTCTTCAGCCTTCACCTAGGTCTTACTCACTCAAACTCAAGTCTTCCACCTTGAAGGACTTTGCTTCTCCTCTTGGATCTTCAACCTTTTCCTTCTCCTTCAGTTGGACAAGATCACCACCTCTTCAACATCCTTGAAGAGGACCAGCTATAGCTCCTTCTTCACTCGAAGGAGCTTGCTTAAGCTTTTCTTCATGAGAGAAGGGGATGGGGAAGTAGTGGAAGATTTGAGAGCTTTACATGCACAAGGGTGGATCTCTCTTACAATAATCCTAACTCACTCACAAATCATGAAATGATGTGTAAACTAGAGAGAGAAAGGGCTCAAGGAGTAGTAGCACACTCAAATATAGCAAGGACCTTGAATGTAGTGAATGAGCAAACTTGGAATGAACTCCAAGGGGTCCTATTTATAGCTGGGGGTGCTCCCTTGAGTTGGGGAACACTCAGGGCCAAAATATAGCCATTTTTACCCAAGGCAACAAATCTATTTTCATCTAAACAAGTCACCAACGGTTAGAATCACTTTTTTTGCCTTTTCCATACATTACATTTGGTCAAGTTTCAATAAAGGTAACTCGACCGATCGAATGAAAGACAAACCCAATTTTCAAACTATTGGTTGAGTTTGTCCTGGGAAACTCGACCAATCAGCTAAAATTGTATTTGGTTAGTAAGCTGTTCGGTCAAGTTCTGTGAATGCACAACTTGATCAATGCACATGCATCATCAGAAAGTTGATCCATGGATCGGTCGAGATTTAAAATCGATCGATCAGCAGTCTGTGATCAATTTTCTAATTTGATTAAAAAGTGATTAAAACTTGGTACTAAGTGTCCTATATATTTTTCTCATCTTAGTTACAAGTCATATCATCAATACAAGTGATTACAAAATTCTTCTAAGCCTCATTTAAAGGGATTTCCTTATTAGCACACTTGCATTGCATTTGACTTGAACTTTGACAAGCTAGGGCTTGTGTAAATTGATCCTTTTCATGTAACTAAGACCTGAGATCAATCTTGAATACACATATTAGATACATATGAATGGAATGGTTGAGTCATTATAAAAATATGGACAATTTATGACCTCTAGGTCAACATTCTCCCCCTTTTTGACAATGAAAAACCATTCCTCAAACATATTGAAAAGGATATTGAAATTATACCTTTGCCTTGTGAATTTGGGGGATTCAAGATTTGAACAATGTGAATTGCTTCCCCTCAATCTATGCTTACTTTAACATGCATAGTTAGTCTTTCTACACAAAGTAATATAACATGCATGTATTATATGGTCCTTTAGCAAGTCACATGATAAAGCATATAATGAACAAGAAAAGGATCACATAAGCAATAATAGCAATATGATTGAGTTTCAAGACATTGAAATTTCTCTCCCCCTTTTGACGTTATCAAAAAGGTAGGGGCTAGAAGCATAAGAAGCATATCTACTCCAAACATAACTAAGCATATATTCAAACATGCAATCTCATAACATATATCAAATACAGACGAGAGGAACACACAAACTAGGTCATAATCAAAATATGGTGAAATATGGCACCAACTCATAGGATATAACTAATCAAAGAGTAAGAGTGCACATACGAGAGATTACAACTCATGATTCATGTTCTCATAAAAACAACTACAAGCAAGAATTGATGAAAGCTAAAGATAAAATAGTACATCTCAGATCATGTGCCCAGATGTTTTTAATACAAAATAGCCTAGAAAGACATATATGATCAACAAACTAGACTAAAAACTAAGAACATCTAGACATCTAAGCTATCTATATCCATAACATCATCATCATCCTCGTCATCAGGCTCGTAGTCATCATCTGCGTATGAAGGTGCAACAACAACACCTTCATCACTGAAGTCACCAGTGAAGCCATCAGAGACATCACCATCATCCTCACCATCACCGACATCCTCATCAACATCAGCAGTCTCATCATCATCATGGTCTGACATCTCTTCATCCATAGAGGGTCTGAAGTGATGATCGGGCCAATGAGCATTCTGCTCATCCCAAGTCATACCAAGAGCATAAAGCTCATTGGCCTGAGGGAAGAAAGGAGCAAAATCACCCAGACTGGAAAGCAGAGTGGCCGAGAGGCCAATAGGTAGGATGATAGGAGCAGGTCCACCAACAGTAGAAGATGTGGGAGTAGCAGTGGAAGGCTCAGGTGTAGGTGGAGGGGTAGGGTATAAATGATTATATGCATAGGATGCATAATCACTACCAGGGTATGGCTAGTAGGTGGGGTAAGGGTGAGCACATGATAAGTTCATGTTTGACATGATTGAACATAAATCCTGGTGCAGATGCTCCTGGACCTGGAGGTTGTATGCATGTTGGTGTATCATGTAACCCATGAGGGTTTCATTGGACACACTGAACAAGGCACGACTAGGTCAGGAAGGCCGAGGAGGTGGAGGAGCTCAGGTTGAGGTAGAGGTAGGTGCAGTTGAGGTAGAGGCAGAGGGTGAGGCACCAGGTGTGGTGGAGGAAAGGATAGGCATGGATTTTTGAATAGTGGTCTCACTGATACACACTCCCTTCTTGGAAGATCTATAGTGGAAGTAAGAGAAGAGTGATTTCTCAGTGGCAAAATGAAAATACCACATATCAGGGCAGGATAAGGAGGATGGGTGCCACAGATGTTCTTTCCAGAGTCAAAGCAAGTCATGAGGTGGAGGATATATCTAGACCACTGGACTTTGACATTCTCTAAATACATTATCACGAAAGTGTTCTCTACAATATCCATTTGATTTTTCTTTGGGTGGATGTTGTAGTTGACCACTAGGGGTAATATATGCTTCTTGAGATCTAAGGAGGAGGAGGGCAGCTAGGGTGCTCTTCTTCTTATAGAGAACGCCAAGTTTCTTCATATAGTGATGGATATCAGGAAGAGTGATCTCATTTTGCTTGTAGAAACCTTCGGGGTCCAATAGGTCAAAATACTCACCATAATCCTTACGCCAGGTGTCATTCTCATTGGCTCCTAAAAAGAAGATATTCAGGATATCCTCCGAGATTTGTAATTTCTTCCCAGCGATCATAGAAGTAAGGATAACTTGAGTATTTGGAGGGGGTACAAGGGAGTCATAATTCCAAAGCAAATTTGCATAGAATTCGTGAATGACTTTCGTGCTTGACATAGAATTGTGAAAGCGTTCGCGTTCGACACCCAAGGCTAATAGGTTATGAATAGAAAGCAATCTTGCCACTTGATCGATGATAGCTTGATGCCTAGGGCTAGGCTAAAAAAGGGCTCTAAAAGGAAAATGACTCCTAGGAAGAAGGTCCTTATACAGATTTAGAGCCTCAATTGAGACAAAATAGGTCTGATTGAAGGGAAACAAGCAGGAAGATGAGGAGGGGGAAGGTGCATTGTTAGCGGCGGCTCTCTTTGTTCTATTTGAAGCCATGGGGGCAAAAAGAAGGAGACGAAGAGATCAAACACACAAACCACTCCACCAAAAATGTTCACATACCTAGGTTGAGCAAGGGAGAAGGTCTGGGAAGGTTTCCCTAGGTCAGATTAGGGCCAGGTTAGGGAAGGGAAGGTCAAGGGTTGAGATCTTAGGCTAGAAGGAGAGAAATCAATCGACTATTATCTAGTTGAGAGGGAGAATGATAATAGTCGGCCGAACCCAACCTAAGTTAGCTTCAGCCCACCGATTGTTCGAGTTCTGTGAGGTGGAAACTCGACCGATTAGTCCTTTTTAAAAAGCTCTCAGCCATGGATCGGTCAAGTTTGTCCTAGGGAAACTCGAGGTGACGATCAACCTAACCGAAAACCATCAAACTTAATTTCTAGCCATTTGAATGCTAATTAAATTTATTTTTCAAGTCCATTATGTATATTTAACATACTTAGGCACATATCACTCATCATTGGGTACTATTTTGTGATAAAATAAGCATTTGCAAAAAATACCCAAAAACAAGAAAAAAACAAGCCAAAATGAACATGGAAAACCAATTTTAAGCATATTAGCACTCAAAGATGATCAAGATAGATGCAAAACATATAGGATAGATGACTACTAGCTAGAAGGCATATCAGATTCATTCAAAGCAGTTATAAGCAATTTTGATCTAATAAAATTGAATTGTTCTCTAGCTAGAGGTTTAGTAAAAATGTTCGCCAACTGATTTTCTGTGTCCACATGCGTGATATAAATATCCTTCTTGGGAATGTGATCATGAAAAAAGTGATGGCGAACCTCTATATGTTTAACTCTACTATGCAATATAGGAATGTAAGACAAGTTAATTGCACTTGTATTATCACAATAGATAGGAGAAGCATCAAAATGAATGTTAAAGTCTTGGAGCATTTGCTTCATCCATAGGACCTAGGCACAACAACTCCCGACTGCAATGTACTTAGCCTTGGCGGTTGATAATGCCACAGTGCTATGTTTCTTGGAGAACCAAGACACCAAGCATGGTCCTAGGAGGAAACAAGTGACACTTGTGCACTTTCTATCAATCAAGCAACCTGCATAATCAACATCACTATAGGTAGGAAGAGTAAAGTCCATTGACTTGGGATACCATAGTCCAAAGTTTTGAGTTTTGGCTAGGTACCTTAGAATCCTCTTAACAACTATAAGATCATATTTTTGATTTCTTAGGATTTGATTGAAATCTAGCACACAAGCCAACACTAAACATTATGTCAGGTCTAGAGGCAGTTAAGTAAAGTAAACTTCCAATCATACCTCTATTGAGCTTCTCATCTACCTTTTCACCTTCTTCATCTTTATCAAGTTTGGTAGTGTTTGACATGGGTGTGTCCATCAACTTGGTATTCTCCATTCCAAAGCATTTAAGTAGTTCATTGGTGTACTTTCCTTAGTTGATGAAGTTCCCATCTTTTGTTTATTTGATTTGAAAGCTGAGGAAGAATGTGAGTTCACCCATCATATTCATACTCATCTCAAATTCACTCTGCATAAGATCACTAAATTCTTTGTAAAGATAAAGGTTAGTTCTGCCAAAAATGATATCATCAACATATATTTGAATAATAAGAAAATTGTTAGAAGCGTGCTTTAGAAACAAGGTAGAATCCACTTTGCCCAATATATAACCGTGAATTTACAAAAAGTTCTTTAATTTCTCATACCAAGCCCTTGTTGCTTGTTTGAGTCCATATAGAGCTTTTTGAAATAAATAAACATGGTTAGGTAGAATATCATGTTCAAAGCATGGAGGTTGTGCAACATACACTTCCTCCTCAATTATACCATTCAAAAACACACTTTTAACATCAATTTGATACAAAAGAAAGTTTTTATGACTTGCAAAAGCAAGCAACAAATGAATGGACTCAAGTCTAGCTACAGATGCATATGTTTCATCAAAATCAATACCTTCCTATTGATTGTAGCCTTGAGCTACTAACCTTGCTTTGTTTCTTACCACTTTGCCACTTTCATCTAGGTTGTTGCGGTAGACCCATTTGGTGCCAATGATCTTTCTATCACTTGGTCTTGGCACTAGGGTCCAAACTTTGTTCTTCTCAAACTGTTCCAGCTCCTCTTGCATAGCTAGGATCCATTCTTCATCCCCAAGAGCTTCCTTGACATCTTTAGGCTCTAGTTGTGAGATGAAGGCGATGTTGGCTTGTTCTTTGTTGAATGCAACCCTCATCTTCACTCTCTCAAATGGATCACCTAAGATCAGCTCTTTAGGATGATTCTTTGCAACCCGGGGAATTGGATCCTTCTTTTCATCATCTTTGTCTTCTTCTCGAGCAACCACCTCTTTTCCCTTTTGGGTGATGTTGAGTTCTTTGAGGATAGGAATTACTTCATCTGCAACATCATCATTTGAAATAATATCTTTGGAATAGAGGGGTTAGTCTCAATAAACTTCACATTAATAGATTCTTGTACCTTAGCAAGATCAACATTATAAACTCGATACGCCTTGCTAGTAGTGCTATAGCCAAGAAAGAAATCCTTATATGATTTTAGATCAAACTTGTCAAGAGAATCTTTCGTATTCAAAACAAAATAAGGACATCTGAAAACACGGAAATACTCTATAGAAGACTTCTTGCCACACCATAGCTCATAGGGGGTTTTCTTAAGTGAAGGATGAGTGAAAACATGGTTTTGCACAAAATAAGAGGTACTGATAACTTCATCCCAAAACTTCTTAGGAGTATCATACTCAAGAAGCATGGTCCTATCCATCTCCTGTAGAGACCTATTCTTCCTCTCTACAACCCCATTTTGTTGAGGTGTTCGAGGTGAAGAAAAGTTGTGTGCATAACCCGATTCTTGACAAAAACACTCAAAAAGCTCATTTTCAAATTCTCCCCCATGTTCACTACAGATGGAAACAATCCAGCAAGAAGCTTCATTCTCAACTTGTTTGCAAAAACTAGAGAAAACATCAAGTGTATCACTCTTTGAAACGAGAAAGAAGGTCTAAATATATCTTGAGAAATGATCGGCAATAACATGGCAATACTTGGAACCACAAGCGATTGCATTCTCATTGATCCAAATATATCAATATGAAGAAGCTCAAGATATCTCTTAGTGCTAAGGATTCCTTTGTATTTGAAGGAGGATTTGGTTTACTTTTCTTGTGTATAAGGTTGGCATTCTTCATCCTTTTCAAAATCCAATTTAGGAAGTCCCTTGACTAAGTCCTTTTTTCTCAACTTCTTTAATTGATGCATATTTACATGACCAATCCGGTGGTGCCAAAGAGAAATATCATTCGAGTTGGCTATAAGGCATCTACCAACCACAATCTTAATAGAGTTAAGAACAATAACATAAAGATTATTGCTTCTAGTTCCCTTATATATAACTTCATAGGTGAGGGAATCTAGAATCAAACATTCAAAAGTAGTAAATAATATAAGGTAACCATTATCATAAAGTTGACTAACACTTATTAAATTGTGATGTAGGTCATCTACAAAAAGAACATTCTTGATGCATACAGATTCACCTACATCACCCTCACCTTTGACTTTACTTTTCTTATTGTCCCCAAAGGTGACAGATCCGCCTTTCTTCTTTGTGAAATTTTTGAAATGACTTATGTCACCTGTCATGTGCTTTGTACAGCCACTATCAACAATACATCTATCTTTTCCCGGCAAGAAAGGAGAATTTCGAGTCCTAACTTAAACTTTGGGATCTAGAGTTAGCTTGGGGACCCATTTCATCTTTGGGTTGGTCCCCTTAGGCTTGTAAGGATAGGAAGTGGAATAATGATCATCACATTTGCAATAAGAACAAACCATAGGATTCTTACTGCCCAAAGATTCACCTATAAAGAAAGAGATATCCTTGCTCTTTTTCTTACCTTTGGCCTTACTTTTGCCCTTTGAGGCTCCCCCTACAAATCTCAAACCACTAGTACCACTTTGTTTGGTAGAATGATCAAGGATTTCATTTAGGGACTTCTTCCCTTTGAGGAATTTATACATGGATGCTCTCAATCTATGGTCATCATCATTCAAAGAAACAATAGTAGAAGATAAACTAGATATGTCATACCTAGCATGCACAAGATCAATCTCAAGACATAAAACTTTAGTAAGATATGCATCCTTTTCAAGAGAGATAGAAGCAACATTAACACTAGGAAACAAAGGTATAGATGATAGATCATTTACTTGACTAAGTAACCTAGCATTTTTAGATTTTAGCATTTGAATCTCTGAGATAAACATCTCTCTCTTCTCTACGAGCATCAATAAGCAACTTAAATTCAACATTTTTAGTTTTAAGCAATTCAAGTTCTTTTAGGCAATTTTGGTTCTCCTCCTTAAGATTTTCAATGTTCTTAAGGCAAATACCATTCTCAACTTCAACCCCATTGCAGTGGAGTTCAAGATCAAGGTATTGCCCTTGCAAATTATCAATACTCTCAAGGTTGGTTTTCTCATTCAATTCCAAAATGTCAAGCTTAGCATAGAGATCATCAATGATTTTTCCTAATGGTTTTCTTTTAGATTTACATTTAGCAAAAGAAGAACGGGTAGTAACAAGCATGTCAATAATATCATCTTTAGGCAATTCATGCAAACTTGCCTCACTTACCTTGCCAATGTCTTCACTTGTAGAGGCCATGAGAGCAAGGTGGCACTCTCCATCTTCTTCGGAGCTAGAGCTGCTTGAAGATGAAGCTTCCCAAGCCGCATGAGCTGCATTCTTGTGTCTCTTTTCTTTCTTGTCCTTCCTATTATGCTTACTCTCCTTCTCGTAATCCTCTTCTTTCATTGAGCTGCTCTTGTGGTGATATTTTCTTGACTTTGGGAATTCACTCTTGTACTGCCCCTTTTGACCATACTTGTAGCATCTCGGAGTAGAGGAGGAGGAGGCTTGCTTTCCCTTGAAGTGCTTGCCCTTAATGTAGCTGGCTTCATGCTCACTAGAGCCTTCATGTTCACTAGAGAAGGGGAAAGAAGTCTGACAAGCAAGTTATTGTTGAAGGATGATAGCCTCCACTTGTGCTTTGAAAGCACTATCTTTGATCTTTTTGGCTTCCTTATCTTCTTGCTTAACTTCTTCTTCTTGCTTGTCAAGTCTAGGCTCATGGGCTTGAAGATTCCCAATGAGTTCTTTAGTTGGGATGTCACCAAGGCTCCTCACTTCTTCAATGAAGGTGACCTTTGACTCCCATCTCTTTGGAAGAGTTCTCAAGATCTTTGAGTTGATGATGCCTCTATCCAAAGTGTTGCCCAAAGCAGCCAACTCGTTGATGATGACATTTAGCCTTGAATACATATCCACAATGCCTTCTTTCTTTCCCATCTTGAAGTTCTCTAGGAGGCTGTTCAACATGTAGATCTTTTCCTCCTTGACTTGCTTTGTGCCTTCATATGTGATGCACACAACTTGTCCCAAATATCATAGGCGGTGTCCCATGATGAGATCTGATTGAACTCTGTGGGAGTGAGGGCTGCGTAGAGAATGTTAATGGCCTTTGCATTTAGTTGAGCTTTCTTGAGAGCATATTCACTCCATGTTGCAATAGCTCTGGTTGGCTCTTTGTAAGGCATGACCATCACCTTCCACATATCAAAGTTCATCCCTTGAATGTAGAACTACATCCATATCTTCCAATAGAGGAAGTTGGTGCCATCAAAGATCGGAGGGCACATGGAGAAGCCTCCCTCTAGGTTGAGTGAACCAAGTAGGTTGTCACCCATCTTCTCATCTTGTGGGAGATTATTGGAGAAGATCCTTAGCTCTGATACCACTTGTTGGATCTAAGGGCTCTAGGGGGGGTGAATAAAGCTACAAATTTCTCAAAAAACATATTAGACCTTCAAATTATATTAATTAGGAGAAAAAGCTTAATGGCAATTTGAAGTCCTATCTAACAAGCATAGCAAGTATGAGAGATATTGATAGCAAGTACTTGACAAAGGGATGTAGAGTGGTTCCACACTTCAAACTAGAAGTGAGTCAGTCCACTACCTAGAGAGGTCAACCTCTAGGACTTTGCAAGTGCTTTTCTCTATTATATCACCACAGAGATTTACAACAATAGACCACCAAAGGACTTACCCATCCAACCACAAGGAGATCTCCACCTTAACAAGGAACTTACCCACTTAGCTTGAGTCTTAAACCTTCACCTAGTTCTTACCCACTCAAGCTCAAGTCTTCTGCCTTAATGGACTTTGCTTCTCATCTTGGATCTTCAACCTTTTCCTTCTCCTTCACTTAGAGAAGATCACCACCTATTCAACATCCTTGAGAGGACTACCTACGACTCCTTCTTCACTTGATGGAGCTTGCTTCATCTTTTCTTCATGAGAGAAGGGGATAGGGAAGTAGTGGAAGAGTTGAGAGATTTACATTCACAAGGGTGGAGCTCTCTTATAATAATCCTAACCCACTCACAAATCACAAAATGATGTGTAAACTAGAGAGAGAAAGGGGCTCAAGGAGTAGTAGCACACTCAACTATAACAAGGAATTTGAATGTATAGTGAATGAGCAAACTTGGAATGAACTCCAAGGGGTCCTATTTATAGCTGGGGGTGCTCCCTTGAGTTGGAGAACACTTAGGACCAAAATATAGCAATTTTTTCCCAAGGCAACAGATCTATTTTTGTCCAAGCAAGTCACCAATGATTAGGATCAATTTTTCTACCTTTTCCGTACAGTACATTCGATCAAGTTTCAATAATAGTAATTCGACCGATTGGCTAAAAGACAAACCCACATTTCAAACTATCGGTTGAGTTTGTCCTGGGAAACTCAACCGATCAACTAAAATCATATTTGGTTAGTAAGCCGTTCGGTCGAGTTCTATGAATGCACAACTTGACCGATGCACATCATCAAAAAATTGATCCATGGATTGGTCAAGATTGAAACTCGACTGATCAACAGTCTGTGATCAATTTTCTAATTTGATTAAAAAGTGATTAAAACTTGTACTAAGTGTCCCACATATTTTTCTCATCTTAGTTACAAGTCATATCATCAATACAAGTGATCACAAAATTCTTCTAAGGTTGTTTGAAGGGATTTCTTTATTAGCACACTTGCATTGCATTTGACTTGAACTTTGACAAGCTAGGGCTTGTGTAAATTGATCCTTTTCATGTACCTAAGACCTAAGATCAATCTTGAAGACACATATTAGATACATATGAATGGAATGGTTGAGTCATTATCAAAATATGGACAATTTATAACCTCTAGCTCAACACTTATGACATCACAAGCAAAGAGTGGTGCCTAGTCGCACATCAGTGCTACCCAAGTGAATGGAAAGTTGGGGAGCAACTTCAACCTACAATCTGTGTATGGTGTTATAGTGTTTGTATAGTTCGTTTGTCACTGATATCCAGATTGAACTAGAGGCATGGATCAATCATCCTCGTTATTGTTCAATCTTATTTCTTGAACCAGAGCAGAATGCATAAGATATATGTAAGCTCAATATCACATTTGACTCACATGTGTATGGCCATACTTTTTTCAGTCTTAATAATTAAGAGGCCTTGGATATCATACTCCTATAGGAGGAACAAATCCCATCTCTATCACTCACTATCATTCCCCATGTGTCAAAGTTACCTAATCATCACCGTTATAACAACCCATGTTTCAGGATTGTGTTTGATGAAGTTAAAGTGTACCCAACGACATGTGATGAGTGTAGTGATTTCATGTCTAAGAACCAAAACCACCACCATCATTGTGAGAGATGACTGAGTTCCATGATGATGGCTTCCATGTGTTAGTCTCACAGTTGGTCTGTATGATACACTATTCTCTAACATGTATCTGTGTGCTTGTTTTGATATTACCATATCATGACTAATGAGATTCAGTCATCAACCAACTCATGCTCTAATCTTATGTGTTATTGTTGTCTATCATCCTTCCACAATAATAATCGACCAGGGACATATTGAGAATATGTATATGTACTCTTAACTTCCATATGATCTCATCCACAAAGATAGTAACTTGAATACATACGCCATTGAGTAATATCATTATCTAGACATTTATTATGTTATTCACTATCTCATAACGAAATGTACAAAATAAATTGGAAGCATGTCTTTATTATTATCAAATCATTTACATTTTATGCCATTACAATCATCATATGATTGGCTCTCTGGGCATACTTACCAATAGACTTCCACTTGAACTTAGAGCCAATCACCCACAGATCTCATCCCGAGTGACCTAACATGACCATCATGCTTCTGCTGCAAAAGTGCTTTTATAGAGGGTTTAGCAATGTTTGCTTTATGTCATTATGTTTACAATTTTCTCATCTCTTCACTGTACGACTACTCGTATGAAATGGAAGTGTCGTAGTATGCTATCTGAGATTCCCAACCTAACTAGTAGCTCCATTGTTGTCATTAGTATTTCTACTATGTCATCAATGGTTGGAACCTCACACAAGTTCACCCATATGAACTTCTTGATCCATACAATATCCTCTGTTGTTCTTATCACACAGATATACTTGGCTTCTTTTGTAGATTCGAATAACTATCATCAGCTCAGAACCTTTTCTAGCTTACAGTTCTCATTTTTTGTCAAACATAAATTTAGATTGTGGTTATTTTGTTAGTTTTAAAGCTTGCATGGGTGTAACCCTTTACATCCAACTCTTCCTTATTACCTTAACCATGGAACCATTCCTTTAAGTGCTTCATAAGAACCTAAGGATGCTCTTTATGATACTTTAGTGACTCTCACTGGTATCTAGCATATACCCTCTCATCATGTCTAATAAATATGATATTGCTACACATGTATATATATGTCTTCTCATCATGTCAAATACATATGAGATGACTTGATATCCTCTCGTCATGTCCAATGCATATGAGATTACTGGATATCTTCTCATCATGTCTAATACACACGAGATAATGGGACAAGTACATAACATTGCATTCAAGATAGATCCAATTGCGAATGCATATGGCATCTACCCATGTGTTCATATTCTTCCTAAGAATTGGGACACTAGGCTCCTGAGAGACTAAATCTATTAAACATGGACACATTTTCTCTCATTGAGTCTTGCATGCTGAACCCTTCAACATCTTGCCAATTTATGTCTTTTCTTAGGTCAAAAAGCTTTCTAGATCTATCTCTATAAACCTCAATCCCTATCACCTAGGATGCTTCACCTAAACCCTTTAGAGAAGGTACTTTGCTTTCCAGGTTTTAACTGATGCAGGATAAGGACATCATTCCCTATCATTATGTGTAATATTAATATGCTCCCACTAAATCTTTTGTAATCACAGATTACATCTTCATTCTGGCTCAACTCAAACCCTTTGACTGTCTTGTCAAATGGAAGATTCCATCTTTGAGATGCTTGCTTCAATCAACATAATGACCTTGGTATCTTATAGACTTTGTTTGTATTAATGGATTTATAAAACCATTAGGTTGTGTCACATACACATCCTCTTAATTATTCCAATTAAGAATGTAGTTTTAACATCCATATGTCAAATCTCACAGTCTTACTAAGCTGCAACAACAAGCATGATCCAGATGGATCAAACCATGGTGACTGGTGAAAAGGCTTCATCATGTTCAACACTTAAAATAGTTTGAAACTCTATGCAACCAATTTACCTTTCCATGTTGGTATTCTTACAAAAACCCAAATGCATCTTGTGGGTTTTACCCCTTCAGGTGGATCCAACAAGGTCATATCTTGTTGGTGTACATGGAGTTCATCATTGATCTTATGGCCTCAAGCCATTTCTCACACTCTGATCCCTGAATAGTTTCTAGGTAGGTTGTTGACTCATCTCTATGATCAACTCGATGCCTTTTGAGTTATAAGATATCATAATATTTCAAACTCAAGACGTGTTCTACTAGAACTATAAGTTCTATGTTTACATAAGGAACTTGAGATTCCACAACAAGATGTGATTCTCCTTGTTCCTATTATACCTCTTTAGGTTCTATGTTTTCTTGTTTGCCTCAAACATTACGAGTTCTACTTTTACACCCACTGATTCCTTTGGAACTAATTTGCATTTAGGAATTCAACTATCCTAGTAACAAACACTTTGTTGTTGGGTTGGAATATAAATAGTATTCAACAAGATAACATTCATGTGATTTGTAGACAAATCCTTTTAAGAAACTATTTTCTTATACAAGATTTCAATCCTAATCACTACAAAAGACTCATTGGGAAACTTCCCATGCCATATCTCATATGGTGTCTTTTGAACCAATTAACATGGTATATTGTTTTAGTGCAAAACATGTGCCTAAAAGAATTTGTAAGATTAGATAGATTCTATTGATAATCTCACCATTATTTAACAAGGTGTGATTCCTTCTTTCTGATACATTCTAATGACAAATTATCATTGTGTTTCAAGTGGAGTTCATCATGATACACTATCATGATTTCTGAGAAGGTCCTCAAACTCTTGGTTTATGCATTTCAACATCGATCATATCGAGGTATCTTAATACTTTACCAAGTGAGTTACGTACTTCATTTATGATCTTCTTGAACACTTCAAGAGATTCATACATGTATTTCATTAAATACAAATTTCAATGTCTACTGATCGCATCAGTAAATATAATGAGGTACTCATAACTACCTTTAACATTCATTCTAAAAGGTCTATGTACATCGATATGTACTAGTCCTAATAGAAAAATCACTTCTCCCATTACATTTAGTGAAGATACTTTTGTCACATAGCACAAAAAATAAGACATGCATGTATCTATTGGTTCAATAACCAAAGGAGTCTAGATAACCATCATATGGATTCTAGAAATGTATTTCTTATTTATGCACTTTAAATGACAATGCTATAGTTATTCAATGTTTGATTCATCAAGTCATTCAATATATGTGTCATACACATATTTGTCTCTAGAATTATCAGGTATAGTTTGTAAGACATAGGGAATTTCCATAAAAGATCATATCTTTTAAAATGAAACATAATGTTCTTATAATACAAGACATATGGTGTTATCATCAATGGCAGGTACATAATAGCAATTCACCATTTCTATTATGTGCCCATGAATGATAACTCCCAACTATAAAGGCAGAAACCCATGCTCCACATAGTTCTAGCTTTTTTCTTCTCAGGTCCTAAAGTAGCGATCTCTATCTCCATCTTCTTCCTGAGATCCTCTATAAGGAGGATAGTTCTTTCTAATGACAATGGTGGTAGTTTATCCTTTAATTGAAAAGGACAAATTCCTTTCACACTTACCCTTCTTCATAACTTGAATGTGGAAGACTTGGACTTAAGATTAGCCTTAAAACACTTCTTAGCCTTGCCTTTGCCCTAAGACTCACTTCTGTTGATCATCATCATGAATTTGTCCTTCTTCTTTGTTGCTTTGGCATCAACATGACAATCATTTGATAAAATGAATATATAATTCATGCAACGCTTGCATAATTATATTCATCATAAACTCTTGACCTAAGAGAAATCCCAATCATTCCATATGTCTAATCATATTGAGCACATGAGGTTCTACTAGACCTCCCTTTGTTAGTTTGCACTTAATTAGCAATCTGGAGACATTATACCTTCTTTCCTTTACATGATTCTTAAGATGTGTTATCATATCGAGAATGTCCATGTGTATAAGAAACTCATAGTTCATACAACATAGCATTAGGTATTCAAATGTCCATGACATTGTTGGTATGATTTCAATAAGCATCCATTTAGTCTTAGGCGCCTTTGGAGCGGGTTTCTCTGGCATTGGTCTATCAATGACATAGAACTTTTGCTCATTGATGAGAATATTTCTCAAAGTCCTTAACCAGTTGTGGAACTTTATCCCATTTTTTGTCCTTCTGAAGGACTAATCACAATTTGAACATGTTGGTATTTGACATTTGATACTACAAAGAAATATTGCAACTTTATCAAAACATTTTTGATTTGGTTTGATTTGATAAATTTGATGATATTAATTAGTTTTTTTAATTAACTATTACTCCCATTATTTTATTCAAATTGATAACCCTTAATATCAATTCAGAATATTGCAACACACAATATTCTAGTGGGCCAAGATCCGTATTTCATCAAGTCATGAGTCGGCTTTTTTGATCGCCCACAACCTGACTATTTAGGTAGGATATCATGCAAATTGCATCACATGAAACTCTTGGATAAATTATATGCACAACTCTTTGGCATGATTCTGCATGCCTCTGGGCTTGGGCTCATCAAGTCACCAGTTAAGCCTGACCCGATAACCGATATGATATATACACACCATGCTTTGTGCAAATCTACATATCTACCATCACACTTCTACAAGAAAAATGACACACCATGCTTTGTGCAAATCTATGCTTGGTCGATCAAGTTTTTCATGTGTATTGATAATGGAAGGCATCTAAGACTTAATATTTTAATTGAGAGATTTTGTATGTATAAATACATATACTTTATCCAATCACCACATATAGTATGTATCATATACATGCTATTACCACAAACGATAACATGTAGTAAATAAAATACACAACCAATGGTTATGGCCATACTAGTGTAATTCCTGGGAGCCACAAGGAATTACTACCACCTATGGTTCACATCATATGCAACCTATTATTCGTGGAGATTTTGTACTTGAACCAATCTAGGTTAATCGGTTCAACTCTTGAACCGGTTGGCTCGCCTCCTGGTCGCTTGGTTGGGCTCTTGAAATGGTCACCTAGTTCTCCGGTCCAAGTAGTATCTAGATACCTCCAGCCTATTGGTTGGGTCACCAGTCGACCGGGTCGTCCTCCTTTCATCTGGACTCCTCGATCCTCCAGTCAATCAGGTCATCTCACAAGCCACTCATTTTGCCTTTATACAGATCAACATCTCACGTTGAAACATAAATTAAAACTATCCTATTTATTATTACATTGTATACAGGGAAAACCTCGAGTTACATTTGAGGGGAAATAGGAAGAAGAGCATTAATTTATATTTGGAAAGGAGAGAGAGGCTTGGTACGCAGAATGATTAACAACATGAGTAAATAACCACAACCATGCACACACAGATATGGGTTTTTGGTCATAACCATGCTTTACATCCACCATCAAAATTGATTTTATGGCGACACATGTAAATTACATATATATCATATCCTATATATATATGTTTGGGTTATTATGTCATGATTAGACATACATGCACATCAACCAGTTTAAATTTTCACATCGAATGCAACAAATAAACATGATAAAACCAAAATCCGATCATATTGATTATCCCAAAATATAATTAATTGTCGTGGATCTAATACCATTGTAGGGAAATACGATATCAGATAGGCAACGAAAACAAAAAAAATTACTGACATATTTCCCATTAACCAACAGATCACGTCAATAACTATGTAATGGGAAGGATGGTTTTACAAAGGTATACTTGGTCTTGGAACACGTCCATTGACAATCCTCGTCGATGTAGATGCACAATCTATCTTAGACGGTGTTTGTGCAGCTCCTAGATGCACTCGAACTCGTCTGATTGCTCTTTCATAGATAGCCGACCCAAAAAACTACTACAGCGACTCCTCTAATCTTGCCACAGACTACGAGTTGATGTTGTCCCCCTAACAACAACCAAATGACTCCTGCCTTTAGAGTAGTCCACACAGACCAACTAGAACTTCTGTCGTCATGCTAGAATGAACAAGAAGGAGTTTTCCCTCCTGTTAGTGTACTTGTCACCAACCTACTCTCCCACAACAATGATCCTCAATTGTTTCTCTCATGCGGCTATCCCTCCCTAGTCGGGTAGGAATTGCCTGGGCTCTCATGGTTACCACAACCAGAGAGGACAATAATAGTTAGACCAAATGATTCTCAATTGTCTGTGTTGTAGTTGTGTTTTGGGAAGCCCCAAGTACCCCTCTATATATAGGATGGGGTTAGGGTCAGGGTTCCCATTCCCCAACCAATACATGACTAAAACGAGAGTAGAAAGGTCCAGAAGATATCAAATTTTTGCAATAGTTCTGGAAGTTTCGCAACCTACGTGCATCAAAATGGTCGTGTCACACGTGAGACAGTCATTTTGCTAAGCAAAATAGTCATTTTGCACTTTCTAGTATTGCATACATGTCAGCAATTCAATTCCAATTAGTACTCAACTTGACGTCAACACCAATCCTAGATGCAATTGAATTGCACCCCCAAGACGGCCGTTTGGTGCATGTGAGATCGACGTCTCACACCACCTGAGACAGTCATCTAGCCAAGCCAGGTGGGCGTCTCACATGCCGTTTCAGGCTGAGTTCCACCTAATGCACAATACAATCAACCTAACACTCCAAACAGCTGTCTCAATACTTGAACTGATTGTTTGGCAGTCTAGTTAGTTGATCCGTTGTGTGAATTAAAATATCTGAACACTTTAGTAATCAATTCAATTATCATTCAAGGTTAAAATCCTCTTCTATATGAGTTCCTATGTGTGTGACCCTATAGGTCCCATATCACGTTGGCAGTGAATGTCCATAACAACTTATGACATCACACACAAAGAGTGGTTCCTAGTCACACATCAATGCTACCCAAGTGAATCAAAAGTTGGGGAGTAACTTCAACCTACAATCTATGTATGGTGTTATAGTGTTTATATAGTTCCTTTGTCACTGATATCCAAATTGAACTAGAGGCATGGTTCAATCATCCTCATTATTATTCAATCTTGTTTCTTAAACTGGAGCAGTCTGCATGAAATATATGTAAGCTCAATATCACATATTGACTCATATGCATATGGCCATACTTTTCTCAGTCTCGCTAATCAAGATGCCTTGGATATCATACTCATGTAGGAGGGACAAATACCATCTCTATCACTCAAAGTCATTCTTCATGTGTCAAAGTCACCCAATCATCACCGTTACAACAACCCATGTTTCAAGACTACGTTTGATGATGTTAAAATGTACCCAACGACATGTGATGAGTGTAGTGATTTCAAGTCTAAAAACCACAACCACCACTATGACTGTGAGAGTTGACTATGACTTCCATGATGATGGCTTCCATGTGTCAGTCTCATGGGGGCCTGTGTGATACACTATTCTCTAACATGTATCTATGTGCTTGGTTTGATATTGCCATATCATGACTAATGAGATTCAGTCATCAACTAACCCACACTCTGATATTATGTGTTATTGTTATCTATCAACCTTCCACAATACCGATCATGGACACATTGAGAATATATACTCTTAACATATTCATGATCTCATCCACCAGGATAGTAACTTGCATACATACATCATTGAGTAATATCATTCTCTAGATATTTATTATGTTATTCATTATCTCATAACTGAATATACAAAATAAATTAGAAGCTTGCCTTTATTATTATCAAATCATTTATATGTTGTACCATTACAATCATCATATGTTTGGCTCTCTGGGCATACATATCAACAATAACTTGATTGATGCTAAACGATACCCAAATGGATTAAATAATGAAGTGAAATCCTAATCATGTCGGTGCCATGTGCCATAGATCCTTTTCAGTGTCAGCTTAAATTGTTGAACTGACAAAATGAGTATAACTCAGAGTGCACATTTTTGAATATGTGGGGGTGCAAGTTGAGTATCTCCCTACGTCTACAATTATAGGCTATGTGAGACAACCATTCCTGAGCTGACCTTGTGTAATATGGATGGCCATTAGTGAGCCAATCATTCTTTTAGAATGCCCATGCGTGAGCCTATTCTTCTAGCCCCGATACATGTGCCAAGGTGGGCTTGGTGTTTATATGTGGATAGGCATACGTGAGCCGATCCTTCTATTAATTATATTCCACCTTTTATAGTTGACTAGTATGTCTCTGTGGATTTTCTCTTGTGGTGACCAAGAGGTGTGGAGAGGTCATGGATTCTGGCTCTTCCATTGACCTTGTATGGAACCAATTTTGACTTAGTAGTGGTCAGTTGGATTTGGGTGGTACGACTCAAATCCTCGAGGCAATAATAAAATATGTAACACACGCGTATAGTGTATCTTGATTAGGACCAATGATGAATGCATATTCATTAGGAATTTCAATTACCATCTAGGGTCAAAGTCAACTCAATACAACCAATTTCAATTACTAAATATCAAAATGTGTAAAATTACTTAATTGGTCCAATTGTCATGATTTTAACTAAATTTATGTTGATTTGATGCAGGTCTCCATGAGGTTGAACAATCATCCGGGACCCACCTTCCACTCAACCTTGGGTTTGACCAAACGGTCTCACCAAACGGTCTCACCATTCAGTCTCACCATTCGGTCTCACCATTCGGTTTCATCCATTCGGTCTCAAGACCGTATGGGTGACCTCTAACCCAAGACCGTTTGGACCTCACTCTTTTCCAAAACCATTTGGTGTCACTGACATGCAAGACCGTTTGACGTTGGGAAGTCAAAACTATTTGGGCAGCTCGACAATAGTGACACATGCTTCCCTTCTTCTTCGTCCTTGGTTCCCACCTACAAACCCTAGCTCGCTACAGCAACATCGCCTTCCATTGTCGTTACTCAGCGACCGGACTCAAGACCGAATGAGAAGTGACGACCGCTCGATGATTAGAGATTGTAGAGACCGTTTGGATGCCAAACGGTCTCCAAGACCGTTTGTTCTAGGCCGTTCTTTGAGACTGGTTGCATCGCCAAACTATTTGAACAATGAAAACCATTTGATGGCCATCGGTCCTCAAGACCGTTTGGAACCATTCGGTCCCAAGACCGGTTGGAACCATTCGGTCCCAAGACCGTTTGGAACCATTCAGTCCCAAGACTGGTTGGAACCATTCGGTCCCAAGACTATTTGGAACCATTCGGTCCCAAGATCATTTGGATCCATTCGGTCCCAAGACCGTTTGTAACCATTCGGTCCCAAGACCGTTTGGAACCATTCGATACCAAGACCGTTTGGGGCCATTCGATCCCAAGACCGTTTGCCCTCGAAACTGTATGATCACCGAAGACAGTTTGAAGCCAGAAAGAGGAGACCGGTTGGCGACTAATGATTTCAAGACCAATTGGCACCATACGGTCTCAAGACCGATAGGCCAGAGACCGTTTGCTCCAAACCGTTTGGAGTAGGTTCATGAAGAAAATGTGAAGACCCCATCTGAGCCTATAAATAGGACCACGAGGGTCCTCAATTGGCATCGGTTCTAGGATGCCGACAGGATGCCTATACACAGGTCCGATCCAGATCCAGTACCATCCACGCCGGTTTTAGTCCACCTACTTCTCGTGTTGCAATCAAGGAGACCGAGAAGAGAAGGAAGATTGAGTGTGAGAGACTGTCTGGTCTGTCCTGGTAGCTCCCATTCTGCATCCAGATCTGCTCCGACATGACGTAGAATACCGCATTATCTTCACCGAGCTGCGATTACCTTCTGCACCGAGTTCATGGCGGATTTCTCTCTCTTTCCTATTCTTCTTGTTTCTCGCATCATGAGTGAGTAGTTCCTTTCCGCTGGGGTGCAGGGACTAACCCCGCTGCCCATGCAATCATGTTCTTTTGTTAAGCATTCCCTGGCAATGCATATAACTTTTCATTTCATTGTTAATCGTTCAAGCTTGTAGTTTGATTACCTGCTTGCGTTCATCTCATTCTTATCTTCTTAGTGTAGAATGTCGATTAATGAGGTAGACTCCTTGACGAGAACTTCCGATAGGATTCCTTGGGGTCGTAAGTATATGATTCATTAGGGGATGAGTCATCTAGCCTATGGTGACACTTCTGTGCACCTATCCTAGCGGAGGGTTCACAACCTTAGTTGGATGTTGTATCTTCTTAGTTAATCGTTGATGATAGCTTGTAGTTTAATCGCCTACTTGCATAATGATTCATGCGGTTGACTCCTTGGTGAGAACTTCTGATAGGATTCCTTGAGGACGTAAGTGTATGATCAGTTAGGGGACGAGCCATCTAGCCTATGCTGACACTTCTGTGCACCTATCCTCGCGGAGGGCTCACAACCATAGTTTAATTTTGTATCTTTAGAGTCGTGAGTGCGTGACCTGGAAGCCGACGAGAAATCTGACGCCTAAGGTGATGTTTACGTGAACCTATCCTCACGGAGGGTTCGCAGCAGCTCCATTTGGATGCAATTACCAGTTGAGCAAATCCCCTTTCGGTTCCAAGCTTAAAGGAGAAAACAGAGGATGGAACCGAGTGAAGGAAGGAGAATAATGTTATATCTTTCCTGGATATGTGTGATTGAATGTGTTTACATGAGTAGTGGTGGTGAAACCCAGTACCATCCCCACGATTCCATATCATTGATCTAAATCCAACTTTAATTCAACTTTTACTTCCTTGCAATTAGTTTAATCAAACTCAAATCTACCCATCATTTTAAATATTCATCTTAACTCGAACTGGATTAGACTAACAAAGATTCTTAAAAATGTTGTCCTTTGGGATTCGATCTTCAACTATACTGCAATAAGACCCATCCACTTGCGGGTGGTATTATTGCACATTGGTTTTGGTAAAAGCTCGGGGATCTAAACCCCGAGTGAATTTGTTAGTGCAATAATATACCACGTTAAATTCTGGTGCCGTTGCCGGGGACAACGAAATCAGTTAGTTAAATCCAGTTCTTTTAAGGATAATCTAGGATTTTGTTCTTCTTTTGAAATAATCGATCCTCCACTTGAATTTCATTCCGCTCCATAAATCTCACTTTAGATCTCTTCATTTCAAGTACCCCCAAGGATTAGTGCATGCACCATTTGAACAGTCTCAGACTCACTGCCAGCTTTGATCTGGAGATTGACAAAACCTTTCACCGACAAAATAGAGAGAACCAAACAAGAATGGATTAAGAGGAGGAGATAGCTCGAAGGGTAGCACAAGCCCTTAATGCACAAAGAGAAAGATTCATGCAAGAAGCCAGAGTTGCAGTTCAAGAAGAAATTCAAGCAGCACAAACAATAGAACTACAAAAGGATCTTAGAGAGTTCTCAATCCCCAAAGCTGCTAATGTTCATCACCCAGTACAACCTCCTCCCATCAATGCTGCCAATTTTGAGATTAGGGCACATTGGATCACATTGCTTCAAAACAACCCATTCTATGGAAAACAAGGAGAGGATAGTCAGGAACATCTTTTGAGGTTTATTGATCTATATGCCATGACGAAGCAAAATGGAGTATCTGATGATTCCATCTGACTCTGTCTCTTCAAGTACTCTCTCACTGATAGAGCCATAAGTTGGCATAATTCATTGCAAAGTGAACCCATCACCACTTGGGGAACAACTTCAAAATGCATTATTGGAAAAATTCTACCCTCCCTCTCTCACCTATGAAATAATAGGCTAAATAACAAACTTCACTCAAGTCCCTGGAGAAACCCTTGCTGAAGCCTGGGACAGATACAAGGAGCTTCTACGCAAGTGTACACACCATGGAATTCCTAAGAATCAACTCATAGAAATTTTCTATAGGGGAGTGGATGACGATATCAAGAGATTCTTAGATTCCTCATCTGGAGGAAACTTCATGCGTCAAAGTTATGATAGAGCATGGAGGGTTGTAACCCTTGGAGCTGAAAATCAAGCTAGTTGGGGTAGATATGTAGGTAAGGGAGTTTTGAAAATAGCTATGACTGAAGCTACTCCCGAATACAAGTCTATAGCTGAAACTCTAAAACTCTTACTTGCCAAGTAAGACCATATCGAATCATCTCTTGCTGCAATTGGAAGAGGACGTTCGCCCAGTCGACAACGAGAACAAACTAAGTATGCTTCTCTATTCTGTGAAGCATGTAAGGGCATAGACCATTCCACCTTGGCATGCAATGTTCTTTACGACGTTGTCCTAAACAATGTATGTGGCCAAGGAGATAATAATCAAATGGAGAACCTGAATGTTGTTAACACCATCCCTGGTCAAGGTTATTACAATCCAAATCAAAATAAGAATCATCCAGGGTTCCAATATGGAAACCCCTCTGGAGCAGTGAACTCGCATTAATTTGGTTCGAAAACCAACCACAAGGCCCATCAGGATTCCAACACAATCAACAATAGAATTTTGGAAATAAAGGAAATTTCAAGGGCAGCTTTCAGAATAGGAAATTCAATAACTATCAAAACAATTCTTAGTACCAGAATCTTAACCAGCCTCAAGGACAAAAAACTGATCCCCTCTCACCTGATGACAAATTGACAACCATTGAGAGGATGTTACAATCATAGCAGGATATGATAGCTAACCAACAAGCCTTGATAGCTAACCAACAAGCACACTAGAAAGCTATTGAATCTCAACTAGCTCAACTTGCCGCTAGCATAAAGCCACCTGTTGGAGAATTCGTAGGCCAGCCCGAGAATAACCCTAAGCACCCAGAACAATTGAAGGCTGTCACAACCAGGTCAGGCAAGGATTATTCTGATCTTCCTGTCAAGCCACATGTGGTTATTACAAATGAGGATGAGCCTGTGATCATTCAAGACTCAGTAACTGCTGATAAGACAGACAAGGAAAGTCTCGAGAAACCAATTGATGAAGAAATTGAAACACTAGAACCTGATATCCCTGTATACCAGCCTCGTATTCCTTTCCCTGCACGTTTAAGGCAAACCAAGCTTGATACTCGGTTCAATAAGTTTAAAGAAGCTATGAAGAAACTTCATGTTGACATACCCTTTTTGGATGCGCTGGCTGAGATACCAGCTTGGAAAAAGTACTTAAAGTCACTCCTCACTAGGAAATATATAACTGAAGAATATGAGGCAGTCAAGTTAGCTAAAACCACTGCGGATATCATCCAGAGTAAGATGCCAAAGAAACAGAAAGATCCAGGATCTTTTGGGATTTCCTGCCATATCGATGATTCTTCATGCAAGAAAGGACTAGCAGATCTTGGTGCTAGCATCTCCATAATGCCACTCAACCTTTACAAAAGGCTAGGGTTTGCTGAACTTCTTCCAACTGGCATGACCATACAACTCGCAGACAATTTGATAAAATGTCTGTTAGGAATCATTGAGGATGTACTTGTCAAGGTAGGAAAAGACTCCTATATCCCATGTGACTTTGTCATCATGGACATAAAAGAGGACGCCATATATCCTCTCATCTTTGGACATCCATTCCTCACCACTGCAACAGTTCTAATTGACGTTGAAGCAGGAACCTTGCTGCTTAGATTAGGCAAGGAAACACTCAAATTTAAAGTTTTCAAAAGCATGAGAAGACCAAGTATGCAAGAAGAAGTCTATATGATTGATTACATAGAGCGGATGTCACTTCTGACTCAAGAGTATCATGAATCAAACGATCCATTAGAAGTCTCTCTAACGGATCCATCAATTGATGAACCTATTGACGAATAAGTCAAGGATTGCATCGAATCCCTCAACTCTGAAAAGAAGATGTTGAAGCCACGTGTGAAGAACTCAAAGCTGTGGAAGCTACTGGAGAAACATGCGAAAAACTAGAAACCCCAGAGATGAAGCCCCTGCCCGAGGGATTGAAGTATGTGTTTTTGGATGACCTCAAGGTTTGTCCAGTAATAATAAATTCCTATCTTACGATTGAACAAGAAGATAAACTCCTAAAAGAATTGAAGGAGAGGAAGAAAGTGATTGGCTGCAAAATGAATGACCTCATTGGGGTTAGTCAAGCGTTGTGTATGCACAAGATCCCTATGATGGAAGATCACAAGACAACCTTTGAACATCAACAGAAACTGAATCCAAATATGAAGGAGGTAGTCCGTAAAGAGGTCATTAAACTGCTCACCGCTGGAATTATCTATCCAATATCAGACTCACCATGGGTGAGCCCAGTGCATGTAGTCCCGAAGAAAGGTGGAACAACTGTGATAAGAAATGAAAACAATGAACTCATCCCCACCCGAACAGTCATAGGGTGGAGGATGTACATTGATTATAGGAAGTTAAACAAGGCAACTCGAAAGGATCACTTTCCAATGCCTTTTCTTGATCAAGTATTAGAGTGGTTGGCTCATCAAGAATAATTATATTATCTTGATGGTTACTCTGGATTATACCAAATACCTATACATCCAGATGACCAGGGGAAAACCACTTTCACCTACCCATTCGGAATATGCATTCAGAAGAATGCCGTTCGGCCTCTGCAATGCACCCACAACTTTCCAGCATTGCATGGCTGCCATATTTACCGGTCTCACCGAAACCATTATGGAAGTTTTCATGGATGATTTTTCTATATATGGAGATTCATTCGATTCATGTTTAAAACACCTCTCCCTGGTCCTCAAATGATGTGAAGAAGCACATCTTGTGCTGAATTGGGAGAAGTGTCATTTCATGGTAAAGGAAGGCATTGTCCTGGGCCATAGGGTCAGTAATCGAAGTATTGAAGTAGATAAGGCCAAGATTGAAGTTATTTCCAAGATCTCTATCCCTATCAATGTAAAGGAAGTTCTAGCATTCCTAGGTCATGCAGGATTCTATAGACGGTTTATAAAGAACTTCTAAAAAATAACCAAGCCAATGACAAATTTGTTACTAAAGGATGCTGAATTCAATTTTGACAAAGAATGTGTTAGAAGCTTCCACACACTGAAGCATGCCCTTACAACCACACCCATCATTAGAGCTCCCGATTGGGACCACCCTTTTGAAATCATGTGTGATGCAAGAAATTATGCTGTAGGTGCTGTCTTGGGCCAATATATAGAAAAGAAACATTATGTGATCTATTATGCATCAAAGACTCTCGACGAAGCTCAGAGGAATTATGATACTATTGAGAAAGAACTTCTGGAAGTCATGTATGCCTTTGAAAAATTCAAATCCTACCTAATTGGTTCAAAGGTCATTGTCTACACAGATCACGTTGCCATTTGTTACCTTCTAGAAAAGAAAGATGCAAAACCTAGGCTAATTAGATGGATTCTCCTATTGCAAGAATTTGATTTGGATATAAGAGACAAAAAGGGTACATAAAATGTGGTAGAAGATCACCTCAGTCGCATCCACACTCTGGATACCGAAAAGATTCCGATTCATGATTCCCTTCTAGACGATCAACTAACGAAGGTCTCAGAAGCTATACCGTGGTACTCGGATTTTATGAACTACCTTGCTGTTGGGGTTATCCATCCTCAATGCACCAGAAATGCACTGAAGAAATTTATGCATGATGTGAAATAGTACTACTGGGATGAGCTATATCTTTTCAAACTATGTGCTGATGGTCTATATATATGATGTATTGTCGAAGAAGAAGCTCAACTTATTTTGGAACAATGTCACTCAGGACCAGTGGGAGGACATATGAGCTCTAAAAAGACTGCCTTGAAGGTTTTGCAATGTGGATTCTTCTGGCCAACCATATCCAAACATTCCTACGACTTTGTCCTATCATGTGACAAATGTCAAAGATCTGGCAATATAACAAAGAGAGATGAGATGCCGCTGAATCTATGGCAAGAAGTAGAGATATTCGACGTTTGGGGGGTGGACTACATGGGTCCATTCCCATATTCTCATGGATTTTCATACATCCTAGTGGCAGTGGACTATGTCTCAAAATGGGTTGAAGCCATACCTACCGTCACTAGTGATTCTAAACTAGTCATCAAATTATTCAAGGATATTATTTTTCCCCATTTTGGTGTCCAACGCACGGTGATATCTGACAGAGGTTCCCATTTTCTTGAAAGAAGCTTTGAAGCATTGCTGAGAAAGTACAATGTAACTCACAAGGTAGCCTCACCCTACCATCCACAAACAAGTGGACATGTGGAGGTTTCTAATCGTCAACTCAAGGGAATCTTGGAAAAGATAGTAGGCAGCAATAAGAAAGATTGGTCTATAAAAATCAATGATGTATTGTGGGCCTACCGTACTACTTTTAAGACTCCTCTGGGAACCACACCATTTCAGTTGATCTATGGTAAGTCATGCCACCTGTCAGTAGAACTAGAACACAAAGCATGGTGGGTGATAAAACAACTAAATTTTGATATGAAGAAGGAAGGCGAAGCCATGATTCTGCAACTCCAGGAGTTGGATGAACTCCGGATGACAGCTTTTGAGAACGCACGAATATACAAAGAACACACAAAACTTTGGCACGACGATCATTTGAAAAGAAAAGACATACAAGTGGGTGACCAAGTTCTTTTATTCAACTCAAGACTAAGGTTATTCCCATGAAAACTCCGTTCCTGTTGGACTGGACCATATATTGTTAAGAGCATCTACCCGCATGGCGCTTTTGTCCTATGGAGTGAAAAGTCAGGGAATATTGTGGCTAATGGCGAATGTTTGAAAAGATATTTCACCACGGCTGACACGTGCATCAACGCGTCACTAGATCTCTCCAAACCAGATTACCCACCATAAAGTTGAAGGAGCTAAAGTCGAGCCATCGACACAAAATAAAGGTGCTTGTCGGGAGGCAACCCGATCAATAAACTTGTTTTACTTTTCATTTCAAATTAGAATGTTTCTTTAATTTTGTTTTTACCTTTCAGATAATTTTGCACTAAATAAAAATTGCATCGCGAGATGCTACTTTGTGTTCTGAATGCTTTTTTTGTTTGAGATTTTCAGATGGAGGAAACACGCTGATTGGAACACAACCACATCCAGTGGTCCAAATGTCATGAACATTGCCCTCCATCTTGGATTTAGAGTTTGCTCGGGATGAGCAAATTTCTAAGTTCGGGGTGGAGGGTGGGTGGTATGTATCTTACTTTCTACCTTCACCCATCTAAATAAAATGTAAGATTTCATCATTGCATTTTTGACCTAAATTTTCAAAATTTTCAAATAAAATTTTCAAAATTTTAAAGTTTTCAAAAGAAATTTGAACAGATACTGGATTTAGTTTTGACTCTTTTCAATCTTATGCATTTTGAATCACAATACCTTCCTTATTCGAAGCAGATCTTCAAAAGGACCTTCTTCTGAAAACTATCCTTCCGATTGAAATCATCTTGTGAAGCTTATGATTCCTAACATCATGATACTTATGCAAAAATGACGAGTGTCTGTCAAACTGATAGGGATCAAACACATCATGCTTCCTAACTGACTAGTGGAACAATAACATGGAATCCTCACCGAATCCCCATCAAGTCATTATCTGAGCAGAATACGATAATGAGAACGACCCGATGCACGAAATTGTAAATCAAGTTACATTCTGATCTGAACTCTCTTCCACACTTCTTCTATCATCTTCGTACCCCTCCATCCATAAAAAAGAAACAAAAATAGCCAAAATAGTGCAAAACCCTAAGTTTGGGGTGGGAGGCCACTTCCATCTATATCTGCTTCTTCCATACCCCTCACAAATTAATAGGGGTGTATCACAAAAAAAGAAATCTTGAGTCGAATAGAGGAGAGATTTGCATAAAAAGATGCCAAAGCGCACACAAAAAAATGCAATCTCGAGTCAAATAGAGGAGAGATTCACACAAAAAATGCAATAAATGAAATTGCAAAAATAATAAAAATCTTGAGTTGAATAGAGGATAGATTTGCTTCTTCCTACCATACCACCCTTCACTCCCTTTTCTACCTAAAGGCACAATAAAAGCCTCCACTACCCTGAAATACACCAGTGTCAGATCAGATGCAAACTTGTTTTTCTGTGGGTGACTCTGGACTCCTACAAAACTCTTTGACATGCTTGTTGTTGGAAAAAGTGAGGAAGAGAAGGTGGCTACTGCTGGACCCTTCGAGGTGGGGCAATCGTCTGGGGCCAAGGAAGCTCCTGAAGTTAATGTGGGTGGAGATGAACCTGTCACTGCCGCGGCGACCCCGGTGGTGGTGATTGACCAACCAGAGGAAGGCAAGGTGTTTGAAGAAACGCCTGAAGCAACCAGAATGGATAAAGTGGCTGACAACCCCTTTTCCATCCTAGAAAAAATGGATGACGAGAATCTGGACGAAGCGCCCAACAGGAGCAGGAGTCCGGTGGAGACCAGAAGCTCCAAGAAGAAGAAGAAGAAGAATGGCCACCACAGTGATGGGGGTGGCACCAAAGAGGTCTAATGTCTGTCCTCGCATGGAATGTGCGAGGAGCCTCTCTGGCTGGGAGCCAGAAGGTAGTTAGACAAGTGATTGTGGATGAGCAAGTCAGCCTTGTGTTCTGTCTGGAAACTCGCATCAAACGGGAGGTTTCAGGAAGGGTGGACACCTTATTCCCGAGAGGATGGAGGGCTATTTCTAACCTAGAACAGGTTGATGGTGGAAGAATAGTAATTGGATGGGATCCTCGAGCTTGGTAGTAATTCCTATAAGCTTCTCTGGCCAAGTGTGCACGGTGAGTTGCTGTAATAAGGATGGGATGTCCTTCATTACTTCTGCTATCTATGGCAAGAACTTGGAAAGGGACAGGGAGAGAATGTGGAAGACTTTAAAGGAGACTGCCCAAGAGCAGGTTCCCTGGTTAGTTATTGTCGACTTTAACAATATCAGGAAAGCTAAGGAGAAGTTTGGTGGGCGTAGAGTCCCTGAACGGGTGATGGCTGCATTTAACGATATTGTAGATGCTACTGGAATCATTGAGTTGGCTCTTAAAGGAGGGTGTACAACCTGGTCTAACAAATAGCAGGGGAATCAGAGAATTGCTAGTACTATGGACAGAGGTTTAGTTAATGAAGCTTGGCTTGATGTGTGTCCGTATGCTCCTATTAAACTTGGCTCCAATCCTGGCAGTGACCATGCCTGGCTGAAGCTTGATCTTGCTGATGTCCAGAAAATGCCTAGACCATTCAGATTTAATAATTGGTGGTGTGAATGGGAGGGGTTTAAAGAGCTTGTCATAGATGCTTGGGGGACTCTGGTGGAGGGCAACCCTCTCTTCATCGTGCTGAGGAAGCTGTAGGTAACCAAACTGAAACTCAAGCAATGGAGCAGGGAGAAGGTCAACCTTAGGAACCTGCTGCATGATGCCAGAACCAAGTATGAGGCCGCTGCCCTTGTTGTTAGATCAGAGCCGTGGAACCTTGAGGCTGCTGATGTTGAAAAGGAGGCCGAGGAGAGGTTGAAGAAGCTGATGAAAGCGGAGGAAGTCTTTGTGTGGCAGAGGAGTAGATTAAATTGGTTGAAGGATGTGGATCAGAATACCAGGTTCTATCACACTTCTATTAAAAAGAAAGAGATGCTAGAAACTATACATGAACTCATTAATGAAGAGGGTGAGACCATTGTGGGCAGATCTGCCATCGCTTTAAATGTTGTCAACCACTATCAACAACTCTACAACAGGCCCACGATTGTGTCTCATGGTGATGAGTTTTCTGTCCCTGGCAGACGTGTTACTGAAGAGATGAATAGGCAGTTGTGTAAGCCTGCCTCTGAAGAAGAAATTAAAGCTGCGGTCTTCTCCATCAAACCGTCTAAGGCCCTCGGGCCGGATGGGTTTAATGGGAGGTTCTTACAGACGATGTGGAATAGTATTAAACATGACATTGTTAATGATGTTAGATGGTTTTTGAATGGTGGTAGGATGGTCAGAGCCATTAACCATGCTTTCATTAAGCTGGTCCCCAAGAAGAAGGATGCTACTAACATGAATGACTATAGGCCTATAGCCTGCTATGGTGTGCTATATAAAATCATATCCAAACTGCTTGTAGGGAGACTGAAGGAAATCCTGTCCGACATTATTTCCAAAGAACAAAGTGCCTTTATCAAAGGGAGACGTATAGCTGATAACACCAACCTCGCAGCTGAATTCCTGGTAAACTTCAATATTAGTAGATCTAATGCTAAAACCTGCTTGAAAGTGGATCTTACTAAAGCATATGACCATGTGCACTGGGGGTACCTCTGGAAAACCATATTGAATATGGGCTTTGAGGAGAGATGGGTTAATATTGTAAAAGAATGTGTGCAAACGACTTCCTTCTCGGTAATGGTTAATGGTATGCCTGAAGGGCTGTTCCGAGCCAGCAATGGGCTTAGACAAGGAGATCCAATCTCCCCCCTGTTGTTCTCTATTGTTATGGAAGGGTTAACTCACATGCTTAAAACTACTGAACTTGAGGGTAAAATCAGAATGTACAAGGTTGCTGGTGTTAAAGTCAAGTCTCATCTCATTTTTGCGGATGATGTGATGCTGTTTTCCACAGGAAATGCGAAGAGACTAGCAGAGGTTAAAAAAGTCTTGACTCAGTTTGGTAAGTTGACGGGGCTTTACATCAGCCAAATCAAGTCAGAAATTTACTGCTCTAAATCGTGTAATAGAAGGAGAGGATGCTTAAGGGTGGCTTGTGGTATGAGTGCGGGGTCCCTACCTACCACATACCTTGGTTCTCCGATTGCTGGAGGTAAAGGAGTCACTAAAGACTTCTACTTATGCTTGGACAGTGTCAGAGGTAAAATTGATCACTGGAGTGGTATTAAGATCTCTATGGCGGGCAAGTTGGTACTGGTGCGGACGGTCATACAAAGCATGATTCACTTTTGGGGTAATGTTTGCGAGGTTCCTGAGCCTGTCGCTGGTAGAATACAGAAGATGACTGCTAGTTTTGTTTGGAGTGGAAAACACCATAATGTGGCATGGGAGGTGATCTCCAGGCCATTTGAAAAAGGTGGACTTAATGTAAAACAACCTGCTGACATTCTGGATGCTTGCCATTACAAAAGAATGGATAGGTTCTTGAGGAACAAGGATAACATTTGGTCTGAGTGGATGACTTTGAGGTATGGGCAGACTTTTCAGGAAGTGCCGCACCAATCAAGGTCTTGGAGAAAGATGTGCAGGTGCTGGGTGGTGGTTCAACCTTTGTATCGTGTGGATGACAATGGTATGTTTGTGTTGCTCAACCAACAAAATATACCATGGATCAACAGGATGGATAATAGCTTGCAGGTGTGCTGGTTCAAAACTCTTTGGGGGCCCTTCCACGTGCCCAAATGGAGTACCACCACGTACAAAGCTATTCTTAATAGGCTCACCACCAAGGATCGGTTGCGCAGCTGGGGCATTGAGCTTGATACCACTTGTTGCCTCTGCAACAGGGATGAGGAAAGCCATGACCATTTATTTGGCCAATGCAGGTATGCCAGATATATTTGGGCGACTGTGTGTCTCAAGAATGGGTGGACGAATGTGACTAGCTCTTCCTTAGAGGAGATTATTATCTGGAATGACTCCCGTAGCTCTAAATTTTGCAGGGGGTTTGGGGGAGTCTGTATTACCCTCTTTTGTTTTTTGGTTTGGAGGGAAAGGAAAAGGCGGATCCATGGGGAGGTTAGAACCTCGGAAACGCAGTTGATACAAAACTTTTGTAGAGAAATTAGAGATGTTGTCAAAGCCAAGAAAGGCTTAGATAAAGGTATGTCTGTACAGTCCAAAACTTTTTGGGGGCTTTTGTAGAGTTACCTCCCAGTTAGTTAGACTTGATGTAGTGGTTCGCAGGGTATAGTTCTTTCTATATCCTTTTTTGGCAATACTATTTACCCATTCCCAAAAAAAAAAGTGAGGAGGTAGTGATATTGGAAAGAAAACTTAGGAACAAAGATATGGTGAAATGTGTTTAGTGGTCTCAGGAGGTTGAGATACTGAGTCATACTAAGCAGAAGGAAAACAATTGTGATGTGAAGATGAGGCAATCACACGAATTGAAAGTATTCATTTGGCGACTGTTTCAAATTTTGTGTTACTCGAGGACGAGCAACGTTTAAGTTTGAGGTATTTTGATGAATGCATATTCATCAGGAATTTCAATTACCATCTTGGGTCAAAGTCAACTCAATACATACAATGTCAATTACTAAATATCAAAATGTGTAAAATTTCTTAATTGGTCCAATTGTCATGATTTTAACTAAATTTATGTTGATTTTATGCAGGTCTTCATGAGGTTGAACAATCAACTGGGACCCACCTTCCACTCAACCTTGGGTCTGACCAAACAGTCTCACCAAATGGTCTCACCATTTGGTTTCATCCATTCGGTCTCAAGACCGTATGTGTGACCTCTACCCCAAGACCGTTTGGACCTCACTCTTTTCCAAAACCATTTGGTGTCACTGACATTCAAGACCGTTTGACGTCGGGAAGTCAAAACCATTTGGGTAGCTCGACAACAATGACACATGCTTCCCCTCTTCTTCGTCCTTGGTTCCCACCTACAAACCCTAGCTCGTTGTCGCAACATCACCTTCCAATTCTGTTGCTCAACGACCAGACTCAAGACCGAATGAGAAGTGATGACTTCTCGATGATCAGATATTGTAGAGATCGTTTGGATGTCAAATGGTCTCCAAGACCATTTGTTCCAGGCTGTTATTTGAGACTGGTTGCATTGCCAAACCGTTTGAATAACAAAAACCGTTTTATGGCCATCGGTCCTCTAGACCGTTTGGAACCATTCGGTCCCAAGACCGTTTGGGGCCATTCGGTCCCAATACCATTTGGGGCCATTCGGTCCCAAGACCATTTGGAACCATTCGGTCCCCAGACCGGTTGGAACCGTTCAGTCCCAAGACTGTTTGGAACCATTCGGTCCCAAGACCGTTTGGAGCCATTCGGTCCCAAGACCGTTTGGAATCATTCGGTCTCAAGACCGTTTGGAACCATTCAGTCCCAAGACCATTTGCCCTCAGAACTATATGATCACTAAAGACCGTTTGAAGCCAGCAAGAGGAGACCGGTTTGCGACTAACAGTTTCAAGACCGAGTGACACCATACAGTCTCAAGACTGATAGGCCAGAGACCGTTTTCTCCAAACCGTTTGGAGCAGGTTCATGCAGAAAATGTGAAGACCCCATCCGAGCCTATAAATAGGACCGCGAGGGTCCTCAATTGGCATCGGTTCCGGGATGCCGATAGGCTGCCTATATATAGGTTCGATCCAAATCCAGTACCGACCACGCTGGTTTCAGTCCACCTACTTCCCATGTTGCAATCAAGGAGACCGAGAAGACAAGGAAGACGATGCGCGAGATACTATCCAATCTGTCCTGGAAGCTCCCATTCTACATCCAGATCTGCTCCAACACGACGTAGAAGACCGCATTATCTTCACCGACCTGTGACTACCTTCTGCACCGAGTTCATGGCGGATTTCTCTCTCTTTCTTATTCTTCTTGTTTATCGCATCATGAGCAAGTAGTTCCTTTTCACTGGGGTGTGGGGACTAACCCCGCTGCCCATGCAATCATGTTCTTTTGTTAAGCATTCCATGGCAATGTATATAACTTTTCATTTCATTGTTAATCGTTCAAGCTTGTAGTTTGATTACCTACTTGCGTCCATCTTGTTCTTATATTCATAGTGTAGAATGTCGATTAATGAGGTAGACTCCTTGACGAGAACTCCAGATAGGATTTCTTGGGGTTGTAAGTGTATGATCCGTCAGGGGACGAGCCATCTAGACTACGGTGATGCTTCTGTGTGCCTATCCTAGCGGAGGGTTCACAACCTTAGTTGGATGTTGTATATTCTTAGTTAATCGTCGATGATAACTTGTAGTTTAATCGTCTGCTTGCTTAATGATTCATGCGATTGACTCCTTGATGAGAATTTCTGATAGGATTCCTTGAGGACGTAAGTGTATGATCCATTAGGGGATGAGCCATCTAGCCTACGGTGACGCTTCTGTGCGCCTATCCTCACAGAGGGCTCACAACCATAGTTGGATTTTGTATCTTCAGAGCCGTGAGTGCGTGACCCGGACGACGATGAGAAATTTGACGCCTAAGGTGATGTTCACGTGAACCTATCCTCATGGAGGGTTCACAACAACTCCATTTGGATAGTTATATCATGCCTAGATATGTGTGATTGAATGTGTTTGCATGAGTGGTGGTGGTGAAACCCGGTACCATCCCAACGATTCCATATCATTGATCTAAATCCAACTTTAATTCAGATTTTACTTCCTTGCAATTAGTTTAATCAAACTCAAATCTACCTATCGTTTTAAATATTAGTCTTAACTCGAACTAGATTAGACTAACAAAGATTCTTAAAAATGTTGTCCTTTGGGATTCGATCCTCAACTATACTGCAATAAGACCCGTCCGCTTGCGGGTGGTATTATTGTACATTGGTTTTGGTAAAAGCTCAGGGATCTCAACCCCAAGTGAATTTGTTAGTGCGAGAATATACCACGTTAACCAAATATGAACAACATTGGTTGAAACTGTGCCTTTCCTTTCAACTGATTTCTTGATTTATAAGGTGGTAAGAGAAGTTAACTGTGATACATGTTCTTCGTATTCCTTCTTAAAATATTAATTATTTTATTGCTCAATGACAACATCCTACTCTGATAAACCTTCTTTATCTGTTAAATACATATTATTTAACTGAACCTGCTCATCTTGCTTAGTACTTTATCTATCCGTTTAGTTATATGTGCTTAAATAGATGTTGGTGGAGAGTTGTATCTCCCGTTGGGACGTTTGGTCTTACCCCATGGGTTTCCACATCTTTTAGGTGGTCATGCATGAAGAGGTAGAGATCGTGTAGTTGAGGAAGAGCAACAACAAGAGCAATAGTTGTTAAAGGTTGAATGTGTTGCTAGTCTCTGGGTGTTAGAGTCCTAGAGTTGTCCATGTACACTTAGGTCTTCAGTGGCATTCTCGATGTGTTTGTAGTTATGAGGTTTTGGCTTGTGTGCCTTTTGTTGTATAGCTATGGTAGATGTACATGTATGTGGAACAAATATCTCATGTTTTAGGTTGATAATAGGTCTGATGATGCACATGGTGTGAGCACCATGTCATGGTGTGAGCACCATGTCATATGTGTTATGTGATTAGTTTATGGCTTTGGTGTTTGAGAAAATGGTTTTATTTTCCTATGTTTTTTGGTAATCTGTTTGTTTAGGTTTTAATTCCATGTTTGGTTTTGAGTTATCTCATCTGTGGCACGCCGGGGAATTACAACAAGTGTATGCCTTATGCATGGTCAATGAACAAGTGAAGGAGAGGGCCCTTCCAAACCCTATCTTTTATCTTTGAGGAGTGCTCCATTTTTGCTAGCTAGCAAATGACACTGAGCCCCTACCTAAGGGAGAGGATGTCTAGGAGGAAGAAGAAGAACAAAGAAGAGGCGACAATGCCTTTTACTCAGAGGAGCATTGACAGAACATCCCCCACCATTATGCATCACCCAGATCTATAGTGCACCATCACCTCCACCACATGGAGTCATTTTCTCCATGGATGGTATGTATGGGATGCTGTAGTCTATTTAATAGGGTCAATGACAATATCAACCACCTTCATTGAGATTCACAGTGTTCAAGAGCATCTACTTCAGCAATAGTAGGTGATCTATCCCAATAAGCGTCTTCTCCTCCCCAACCATAAGAACATACACACCCATCTGCAATGCATTGAGTACCACCAACAATCACTCTATGACCATTGTTAGAGTCAAGGAAACTCTGCTAGCTACCCATAGTCGCCACAGATGTCAACAAAATCATCAATGTTCACTGACACATTCTACCCTTCGATCTAGAGATGCCATCGAGAATGTTTCAGCCACCACCACCATTACAAGCACACGGTACCTCCGTTCCACATCTTTGTTTGAAAGATGACTATGAGGGCATAGCCCAATTCACGCTTAGGGGGGTGTTGGAACAACTTTATTTGTTTTATCTTTTATCATGTTTTAGTTTGTTCTTCTTATTTGCAAGTATAGTATTCACATCTACCTAGTGCAATAGTGGAGCTTAATTATCATGATTTCATCTATCATCAAAACAAAATGTGTTTCATGTATTTGCAATGAAAATGCAAAAATATTAAATGATCACATATTTTTAAGCTTAGCTTACAAAGTCTAAGTCAATACCATCCAGAGGAAATGTATGGGCTAGTCAGCTTGAGGACACTTAATACAAATGAAAATCTTAATTTATTCAAGATTTGTGCGTGATGATGGGGTTTGAGACCAAACTGACCAAACAAATAATGGGGCCTTTATTGGGAATTCTAGAAAGAAACACTAAGGTTATATTGTACACATGTTGATAGGAGAGGGGCATATCATAGTTTAAGACAGACATGGTCTCTTAATCATGTGATTCCACCCACCTTTCATAATATTTCATTCAACACCTTAAGATGATAAAGTAACTTGAATTGTTTGCTCTTGATTACATTATATAGCATAATAGGTGGCATGATAGCTAGTCTTTTTATTACATTAGTTAGAAAAGAAAAAAGAAAAATATAGAGATGTGCATAACAAATAGTTTCATAATAAATTACATGTAGTTTGCATTCTCTTTTTGCATCATTATTTCATCATGTATCTGTCTAGCTTCCTCCTCAAATTTAAAGTGAAAGGATACATATCCACATCCCTCCCGAGTGAAAAAGAAAAAAAACCAATGATATGTTGAAGAAAAGCCCAATCATAATTATAAATCATGCTAAAATAAAAAGGGTAGAGAAAAAAAGAGAAATCAAATAAATAGAGAGAAAGGGATGCCTTGAACTCAAACTTGAAAATCATTCAACGAGTAGTGAAAATAGTTGCATTTGTGCATTCCTTTACCCCACTCTCATCCATTATATGGGACCTTCAATGCATTCATCATCCCACCACAATAGTAGGCATTAAGATTCACTCATTTCTCATTTCCTTCATTCTATATTTTCATCATATTTTGTTTTTGCATAAATGATTCGAATGTACTTGTGATTTCTTATTCACAGCTACCTATATTCCTTCCACCCATTGATCTTTATGGTAGGACACATATATGATTAATCCCCTAATTCCTTTCTATATGGCAAACTACTTCCAACATAGTTTGGTAGGTAGACAAGAGAAATGTAGATGACAAATCATATGATGCATCAAGTGTTTGCCTTATTTACTATGATATTAACTACTCTATTGATAGTGCTTGATTGATCTAAGGATGAACTTAATAATGAACACTTTGGTCACTTCAGAGTAGTTATTTGTTTAGTTCTTGGTAAGGGCCAGTCTGGAACTTTCAGGCGGGGGTATATGAGAAATGGAGTTCATATTGATTGTCCTCTTGCTGACTTATTCCAAACATATCCAAAGGTAGTGATGCTTGAGGGTGAGCAATATTCAAGCTTAGGGGATTTTGATGCACTGGATTTTGATCCCTTTTCTCAAGCTATTTCCCCATATAATTCATGCATAATTGTTCATCTTGACATGATTTAGGAATTATTTGTCATCATTAGCCTGTCAAATACTATTGCACCAAATTCTGAGTATTTGTACCATATTGAGTTAAATAATCATATTTTATTTGGATTTATGTTGGTTTTCTCTTGTTTCAACATTTACAGTAGAGCTTGGTGCTACTGACAATAAAGCTAGTAGTACCAACTTTAGGTGAATTCCAACATGGAAATCTCAAAATCTCAGTGTGACCAAGAAGGTATTCTATGCTACCAAAATACAATGTCGATGCTACCGAATATCCACCTAGAAACCATCAAGAGCCAACCATAATGGGTTTGGTTCCACTAATAGCCTAGTCAGTGGTACTAAATTTTGCATACAGAACAAGTCAGAACTCACATGATTCAACTCGAAGCTACCAACATACAAGTCAGTAATATCAACAAGTTATCAGGGTTTTAAGTTAGCCAAAAACTCGATGCCAACGTTGTACCTGTCGGTGATACTGACTTCACATGATCAGAGCAGATTAAAGATTAAGATAGATCTAACGACTGGGACTAAATGACAGCTAGAGTCCCACTTATGACCTAAGGGGAGTTTGGCTAAAGAAAATTATCATGTTCTATCACATTGCAACTGAGCAAGGAGCTAAGAGAGGAGGAGACGAAGGAGGCAACTATGTACCAGATAATCTAGGGACCTCTGGAAGTGGATCTGCATTCATGACATTGTGCATCAAGGCGCTCACTAGAGGCGAGCATCCGGACTGGTTTCTTTAGGGTTTTCCATTATCTTTTTTGATGTTTAGCTCTTTGTCTCTCTATTTCCCATTGTATTTGTTGATAGAAGTCATGCAAGGATAATCCCCTTTTTTCTTAGGACTTGAGTGAAGCCCAATTTTCAATTATGATTGATTCTATGATTATATATATATATATATTCCTAAATTCTAGTTATAAATTTATGATTACATAATGGATTGTACATGCTTGATCACTACACTCAATTGTTTAGAACGTTAAGTGCTTGGGGAGAGGGATTAAGGGTTGGATAAGTCATAAGTTTATACAGCTAATACCGTACTTCTGAAGAGGGCCTACGACTGTAAAGGGAATAACCTAGAGATATCTCTAATGTGCCTATCTAAATCATGAATCGCTATGGAAGTTTTTTTAGTATAGGTAGTGTATTACACTGCAGGAGTAGGTAATACTTGCTATATGTCTCTTGGTCCAGGGTTAAGGATAAATGATTGCTAATGAAATGGGGTTAATTACAATGTGAATGATGGTGAAATTGTAATCCTAAGGAATCCATTCATATGTGATAACATTTCACTTAATTTATTTCTAATTCTTGCAATCAGTTACAATCAAGCAACCAATCACCTTTTCCTTAGGCCTAGCTATTAGTAGTAGTCTCTAGAGTATGGTTCCCTAAGTTTGACATTAGGGCCTCATAGGCCTATACTACTCGATGTGTACACTTGCATTTTGCACTCATAGTTTAGGTGTGTCAGTCCACACATCCTTGATCTCAATCTTAGGTTTTGGAAGCATATCCCATGAGATAACAAAGTGTATGTTGTCAACTTAAAAGCCGATATGTGCATATAATAGTGATTGGACAATATTAGGGAAAGGGATAATGAATAATATAATAAGGTTTTCCATCTAAGAGGAAAGTACCATCCAAGTGGATATAAACAAATCTTGATATAGTAAGACAAAAAGATTACATGAAGAAACACTAATATTTACAATTAATAATTCTTGCTTTTATTTCTCAAATTAGTGAGCACCAAATAAATAAATCTTTTTCTTTCAGATTAAGTATTAGACTATGAACATTTAAAAGTAGGACTGGAAGACTTTTACATTTTATGCCTAGGAAGGAGGTGAAGCACCCACAATCCTATATGTAACAATATATATATATATATATATATATATATATATATATATATATATATATATATATATATATATATATATATATATATATATATATATGAGAGCACCTGGGGCTGAGGAGAAAACTCTAAAAGCCGATATATAGGAAACGTTGTACAATGGGATCGAAACCCATGATGTAACACTACTAATAGATAACAATAGTCTCAACAATAAAAACATACAGGCAATAGAGAGGAAATTTAAGTTCAATCTAAGAAATCCATCAATTTAGGGTGTCCATAATTAAATGGATCTATAAGATGAAATAATGCAATAAGAGTTGCAAATTGAATACGTATCAACAAGATAAAAGAAAAGAGATTCAATTTGCACTTTCAACATTCAAAGATAAATTTTAGTGAATTGAACCCAATTAGGTCAAATAAGTATAACCAAGAGGCATATAAAGCAAATGCAATAATTAGGTCAAGGAGAGGGAAAAAACAAATCATTATCCAATATGACTCATGAAGATAAGCAACATACAACCAAGATAAAGAATTAACAACCATTTCCCAATATAATAGTGAGAGAAATATACCTCAAAGATGTGTATCCACAAGTTAGAATCAAACCCTAGATGCAAACCAAGATCGAAAGCTACCAATTGACAATTCAGATGAGATTAAGGTTTAGGATCCTATAAACAAAACCCTAAAATGTCCCCTTTTATCCTTACTAATTTATGTTGTGGGAACTATAGAATTAGATAGGTTATGAATTTTAGATTTCAAAACATATTTATGTATTGAATTCTGACTTCTAAATCATTAAATATGAACTTTACAAAAATTAAAAATAATTAAGAAAACCCATAAAAATCTTGTACTTAGTATATTAGAATTAGGCGACATAAACTATACAAAACAAAATGTATATTTTTCATGATTCCAAATTATATTTTATTTATATTTCTGACTTATAAATAATTAATGTGAATTTTTACAACATAAATGCTATATACTAAATTATAAACTAAAACTAAGGTCTAAGACAAAAAACCCCCTACATCGTGCATCATCAGCTTGATGCATGATAGGGAATAGGTGAAAAACGATCCACATAAATTGAACCCATATATAATATCACATTGAAGGCAAAAGGAAAAAAATATCCATCAAATTGTGATATTGATTAAAATCAAGGTAAGGGCATAAACATAAATTTCTCGATGGTCATAATCTTGATCAAATGAATCAGAAAGAAAAAACTAAAATATCAAATCCTCACGAGAACATAGAAATTGGAATCACCTATGTGTCTGCTGACTTCCATCGTACGAATTGACCCATAGCTTGGTTCTGGCGGTGGTCAGAGAAGTTGAGGTTATTGACTGCCATGACTAGCCATGAGTAGCTCATCGGAGATCACCAAATAGGAACAAGCAGTGACTAAAAGTTGTAGAAACTCAACCACTCATGAGAAAAACCACAGTGAACCTAAAAGCGGTGAGGCCCAAAGCAAGTGATAATCACAATAGAAATCTGCAGAATAGAAGAATAGATAGAAAAAGAAGGATAGCAGGATGACAACTTAAGAGCTAGAATTGGGGACTATGAAAGCTTCTCTGATGATCTACAAATTTCCAAAGCCACTCAAGGTCATCCCAAACTTCAGTGACAATATCTAGAAAACCAAGGCACACAACAGACCAGGGCATGTACATCCAAACATGATAGGGACCAATGAAAGCGGTGCCATTGCTATTTGGGGCTTCAAAGATGGTGTGTGGCGGTATATTTGTATATCCAACACTCTAACATAGTTGCAAATTCCAGTGGATATAGGAAACATGGGAAGTATAGGAACCCCTCATGGACTGGGATGTTGGAGAACCCAATCCCCATCAAGTTAGGGATTATTCAATTTGACGACACACATGGACACAAAGAGAAAGAGACCGCATGAAGATATTGGCAAGAGAGAGAGAGAGAAAATGTGAGAGGGTAGAAGGAGCATATCACAGATATTGTGTTGAGTCCATAGGCTTTCGATCACCTTTGGATCAAATCGCTAGCATGTAAAGATTGTCAGATCATAGCATATTAACAAAGAACAAAGTGCACTGTCTAATTGTGGTGAAAAGACTAGATAAATATTAATACACGTGATGGATGAAACCATGGAAAAATGAGAAATAAACTGGTGTGATGACCTAAATGTTGATTATCTTCAATGGAATAAAGTTTGTTTCATACAATGATTGCATTATTTTAGGAATGATCTTCTCTACTTAAATTGGGGGTAGCAAGCATTATCCAATTGGAATGAAACTTGAATTCTAGACTAATTAGGACCCAAAGAATCCATCTTTGGATTTAGATTTACCTTTTAATACTTCTTTATATGAGTTCTAGTACAATTAGAGTTTTACTTAATTATCTCTATAGTTATTACTAAATATTAACATTAGCCTCAATATTGAGGATTTAGAGTTATAATGCCCTCATGTTATCACCATCATAGTTATACTAGATTATCTCACATGAAATAGGTTATTTTATCCAATTTCCCCTTAAATCCATTAGCATAAAGATTAAGTTAAATTATCGCACATTAATCATTTCCACTTACCTCAAACATCTAATTCCTAGCACCTTATATATATTAGTCGCATCTCCCACATGGATCATTTATTTATATTTATTCATATTAAATTACCCATTATTCTCATTTAGTCATGATATGTGTATTACTAAATGATATGCCACACATTACATATTAATCAACCAATTACATACTAAGCCACAATTAGGTGATTAGGTCCAATATATGTGTATTTACATATGATATCTGATTAATGAACCTAATGTCATTAATATCATGAATGTCACCAGGGATGTATATGATAGGGTTGGTCAAACCCAACTTAGGTTTTAGGTCAACATGACTCATCGTACATCACATAGACCTCATCAACATGCATGCAGTCTAATTTTAGATTCCATATATCTAAAACATGATCTTATTAGAGTTCACTTATCCAAAGCATGGTCAGGGCTACATGTATCCATCGTTAGGGTTTATACGAATTCATAATTAGGTTTGTAGAAAAATAAGGTGACAAAATAGACAACATAAATTCTTTTTATTACCATATTCCCTATAAATTAGCAAATCGCGTCAACAACTATATAATGGAAAGGATGGTTTCGAGGATATATCTAGTCCTGGGGCAAGTCCAATGACATACTCCTTGTCATTGTAGATGTGCAACTATCTTATAGTTGCACTGATACTCATCTACGGGTCCTCCACAGACAGCAAACTCAAACGTCATCATTTGCAACAACTCCTCTTGCCACAGACTGCTGGTTGTTGTTGTCCTCCTAGTAGCAGACAATGGCCTCCTGCCTCTAGAGTAGTCCATGCGGACCACTGGGAACTCCACAGTCTTCTACTAGAGCTAACAGGAAGGAGTTGTCCCCTCTTGTTGACGTACTAGTCACCGACATGCTCTCCCACAACTGATCTCAATTATTGTCCCCTTGCTATCCCTCCTTTTATTGGGTAGGACTTTCTTGGGCTCTCTACTAGTTATCACAACCAGAGAGGACAACAATGGTTAGAGCAACTTATTTCAATTGTGTTTCATGGGAAGCCCCCAGTACCTCTCTATTTATTGTAGAGGCCAGGTTCAGGGTTCCGAATTGGTGTAGGAGTAGAAGGGTCCAAAATCATGAATGTCCTAGAACCTACAAATTGCAAAATGGTCATTTCACATAGTGAAATGGCCGTCTCATGAGTGAACCGATCGTCTCACCTAGTGATATGGTCATTTTGTGCAGTTTCCCATTCACAATTGAATTTGCAATTTGTTTCCAATAATGCCCAACATTAATCCTTGTAATAGTCGAATTGAACAAGTGAAACGATTCAGCTTTTCTCACGATTCAAGAAAATCACCAAAAGCTTTGATTGGCTCGACTGAGCCGATCAGTTCACTAGGTGAACTACTCATCTCACCAACCTGAGTCGATCAGTTCACCCAATGAGCTGACCGGTTTGTGTCCTGAGTCATGTAAAAGTCAACCAATTTAATTTTCAATCAACCTGACACTCCAATTCAATTAATTCAACACTTGTACTCGATAGTTTTCAGTCCATTAAGTTGACCTATTGTTTAATCAAATACCTAAACACCTTTAGTAATCAAATCAAATGTCATTCATGAATATACTCATTTAATCCAAGTGTATCTTATGTGTGTGACCCTATAGGTCTAGAATTACATTGGCAGTGAATGTCCATAACAAATTATGACATCACTGGAAAAGAGTGGTGCCTAGTCACACATCATTGCTAACCAAGTAATTCAGAAGGTTGGAGAACAACTTAAACCTACAATATGTGATTATTTGTTACTATGATCGTATAGTTCCTTTATCTCTGATATCTGGATTAAACTCAAGGCATGGAATTGTCACCCTCTCAACATTTAATCCATGTTCCTTGAACTAGAGAAGACTATCTGAGATGCGTGTGAGTTCACATATCATATATTGAATCACATGAGTACGACCATACATTTCTCAGTCTCGCTTATCAAAAGGCCCTGGATATCAAACTCCTATAGGAGGGACAAATCCCATATATATCACTTACACTCAAATCCCCATGTGTCACTACTACACAATCATCACCGTTATGCCAACCCTTATTTTAGGATTATGTTTGATGATGTCAATGTATATCGAATGACATGAGATGGATGTAGTGACTTTAGGTCTAAGAACCACAATCACCACTATCACTATGAGAGATGATTCTGACTACCATTGCATGGTCTCCATGTATCACTCTCATGGTGGGTGCATCTGATACACTTCTATCTAACATGTATCTATGTGAGTGACTTGATATCATGTATAAGGACTAATGAGATTCTGTCATTAGTCAAAGCACACTCTAGTCTTATGTATTACTATTGTTTATTTTGCTTCCATAATAATATTTGACTAGGGACATAACAAGAATGTATGTACCTTAGCATCTATATGATCTCATCATTCAAGTCATGTACTTGAAAAGATACTTCATCAAGTAACATCAATCTTTAGACATCTACTTACATATGTGTCATCATCTCATGATTGAGACAAACATAATCAATGAAATTACCTTTTATTAAATTAGGTATTTAATGCCACATTCCAATTATCATATGATTGTCTCTCTGGGCATACATACCAAAAGGGTTTATAGTTGGGTTAGACATTATCTATGCATTAAGTTACAAGCATGTGAATCACTCATTATTTGCATATTATATGTTCATTAGGGCTCAACCAAGCATGTCAGAGTGTAACTCTAGCCTTATTTGGTAATTCTAATGCTCCAAGCACACTACTCTCCTAATCATGAAATTAGGGTTTATAGAGTAGGATAGTCAAATCTTAGTATGTTACACCAGGTTTCCTTGCCTATTCTGGTTTGGACAACATTGTTGTTCATTGTTTCCGAGAAGATGATCCAGAGTGTGGAATTAACAATGTGCCCTCTGTATCTTGTTTCTCCTAGTTACAGTTTCATAGTTATTCTAGGTATTTTGTGTGATAATTCTAATATCCATTGCGCCTTTGATTTAAATGGGAATTTGAGTAACATAGTTCTTGTCACACCTAAGTTTGCAAAATAAAGTGAAGGGAAAACCAGTCTTTGCACCTTATTTTGAGTCAAGATTTCACTTTTTGTTTTGTGGGATTTATCTTGATGTTGATTCGCCTATTTGAGTCAAACATTCAATAAATCATATAAATTAATTTATAGTGTGAACGAGTAAAAAATAATACAATTTTTGATTAATTTTTCAAGATCAAGATAATGGTATAGGTTGCATGACCTGCTTTGGCTCTATTTTACAAAGTTTCAAAGATTTATATAATTAGAGTTTAGACATTAAATAAGACGAAAATTCATTGAAATCATATTAATTTTAGGGTTATTAAGGTTTGAAGATTTATATCAAGGTACATATTACATGGTCAATCAAAATTGTAGATGATTGAAGCCTAATTAGAACAAGAAGAACTGAGCTAGGTATCGTGCACCAAGATAAATGGGCCATGCTAATGTGCACATGAATTCATGGTTGATTGAATGTTATGTATAAAGTATAAATTAGAATTTAAAGTTCAATGTTCTGAATCATTTTCATTATATCAAATACTTGATGATTGATATATATTATGTCTTATGGTTACCATGACCATTAAGATTAGAGATTATGATCAATGAATAATGGGCAAGTTCAAGATTATGCTAATGTTGATTTAAAGTTCTAGTTTCAAGAGGGAGAAATCCCATAGTGTTAAATGTTCAAGTTCAAGATTATGCTAATGTTGACATTGAGAATCATGTTGTAAGAATTTGATTAAGTTTTAAATGATCTTGAAATCATGGAACACAAGCATTTGTTAAGGGATTTCATAGCCAACCATGGACTTTCATAGCAAATCATGGGTTTTCCTAGTGTTATGTTCTCTTAAGTGGGTAAACCATAGAGAGATGCATATTTTACTTATTCAATTCTTATTTATGTCAAGATTTTATTTTAAAATTTTTTAGGTTAATGTTCAAGTCAATTTTCCCTTCATGACAAGTATAAATATTTTGTCTAGTCTACAAAGTGTCATATTGCTTATTGATGTGATTGTTTTTTCCCTTTGCATGGTTGGTGATGTGGTGTATCCAAGTATTGGAGCAAATAGCAAGCCAAGGATTAGAAGACCTTCAAGTGTAGCTTGGTGGGGTGCCATCTATCTTAGATGATCCTAATATTTAAAATGTTATCCTTTATATTTTAGTTATTCTATTGTTAGGTACTAGATCTTTGTTTTGATGAAGAATTCACTTTTACTCTTCATTCCAATGAACAATGTATTAATATTTTAAAGATAATGTTTGGTGATTTATTTTATTCATTTGTAACATGTATCATGATGTGACATCCCCTTCAAGGTTAATATGCTCCCACTTAGATATTGTGTGTATGCAAAAAATGGGGTGTTACAATTAGGTTACTATTTCATTACTAGTCAATGCCTAAAGGACCATGAACTTAAAGAAAATCAAATTTGTAGAGGAATACATCATTGTAAGTGACATTATTGGCGAAATGTATTACATGACTTACGACCCTTACTTTGGAATGTATATAGGGGATTCCACTAAGTATACTTCTTAGGGTGACTGGCACTATGAAGGTGATTGGTGATGGGACGTTTTGGTGGTACACAACCTTTACACCTTTGAATTTTTATTTTAACTTATAAAATAACTCTTTAAGGGGTTAAGAGTAGTTAGTTAGTTAGTGTATTGGCATAATGATTGTGTGAATAAAACCTCTTGGAAGGTTGGAGTATTGTAACATACCAAAATATGATTCCATGATCCTAGAAATCCTAATTCCATGAATTGGTTTCCTAATAAGTAATTAATGATAAAACCCAAACATGGTCTAGGATAAACCCAGGTTAACCTACAAACGATCAACTAGAGGCAAACCCTCACCCTAACATATATTTATGATGAACCTTAGTTATTTCTTCCATGGATTTGGTACCCCATATGACTCAAATAATATATGGAGACAACTTCAAGGTACATGTTTTATTAGTATGGTTTAAGTTTTAATACAGTAATAAAAGCAATTAAGTTGAATTATGCTTAATGATTAACAAAAATAGTAATTTTTAACTCAAATGATGTAAGCATCCAATAAATATATGTGGATAAATGCACTTATAACACATAAAATATGTATTAGAAGACTCATATAATAACACGTGACATATATCCATAACTCTCATTTATGAATTATGCATGAAGTATCAATTTGGTAGAACCCTTCATTAAAACACCTTATTCGACAAATACATCGACAATGATTAAAGTGAAATCTTGTTATTTAGCAAGTTGTAATGGTTGGAACTTCTTTACTGGACATATATGATATAATACATATTAATTTTGGAACTTGTTTATGAATGTCTAAGTTACAATAAAACAAAATGCCTACACATGGGAACTTAGGTAGGATAATGGATATAGATGGAAATAATACTAAGGAAAGTTAGCAATGAATATGTAATCCTAAAACAAACTAAGTCCAAAATATTAGTAATAATATGGACTAAGATAATAGAATAATAAAGTATAACCTTAGTATAATTATAAAATAATAAACAACAAAAGATAAACAAGTTCAATTTCAAAATATACATATACAAATTAGCTTGGGGGCTAAGATTCATATTGTTTGGACATTGAATGACCCATCAACTAAATTTGGAAAGAAACTATTATGATCAGACTCTAAAACATACATAATATGGAGTGGATTTTGTCTCTTGATTACGATCTAATGTTTTATACAATCACACTTATTTCCTTTTAATTTCCATGATGGCTTCACCAATACAATATATTTTATCTCTCCTATGACTTTGTCATTGTACCTAGATTAAGCTAATGTCGTTACTTAATTTCCTCAACCCGCTGAGTTTCTTGTTTCACACAACAATGTTACTTTTTCTCTCACTATTCTCTCTCCTTCCATTATTCCTCACACAATGATTTCTGTTAGGTTATCCTTCGTACATATTCTTGAACCCATTGATCCTAAATATATTAGGGTTTTGTGGTCTTCACACCACTATCAAAATCCAAGTTCTATATGTGTTTCTTTCCATGTTTCATCTTCCTACTATCGTCAGACCCCAACATACAATAAAACCATCATAGTAGCTCCGTAATAGCCTTTTACACTTTCCATAATCACCCTTTTGGCCTGATTCCTCCTTGAGCATATCTCCGCAATCCCTTTCGTCGAGTGTTGGAGGCCCGATTTTTCACATGATCCCAACTATGACACACCAATCATAATAAAATAAGATAACTCAAAACAAAACAAAGAACTAATAATAATCATCCAGATTAATAGAAAATTGAGTAAATTAAAACCAATTTCATATATCCACAAAAGCATAAAACTATTACATCTGATGCCACAAGAAGCCATCTGTATGATATAACATTCCAAAAGATTCTACATATCACTATTCATTGTATAACATGCCACCAACCTGTCACATATGATATCCTGTTCACATATACATGCCATATATGTAAACCATGGCATACTGCCAAAAACTACTATCGATGTATAACATCTACAAAAATCCCTCGAGGACCTGAGAGTATAGGGATGACATATAGGACTCTACTACAAAACACTAGCAACATATCCAACCTTTAACAACTACCGTATCTCTTGCTGCTCAACCTCAACTGAATGATCTCTACCTCATCGTTCACAACCACCTAAAAGATGTGGAAACCCACAGGATGAGACCCAACATCCAGAGAGAGATATTCACTCTCAGTTAGCAACTATTATAAGCACATATAAGCTAAACAAGAAGATGTCGTTATTATCAGGATGAGCATATTCAGTTAAATGATATGAACAATCAATTAACTTGTTCAAGCAGTTCAATCATTTACAACTGAGTAAAAGGAGATCTTATACTTTTAGAAGGAATATGAAGAAAATGTATAATAGTTGGTTTCTCTTACTGCATTATAAATCAAATAAACAATATAAGAAATAAGGCATGGGATAATCAAATGTGAATCATATTTGACCCTAAGAAAATATACTTCATGATTGTATTACATATTTTATTTTCCCTGAGGATTTGAGTTGTACTACCTCAATCCAACTGACCACTTATAAAGTCAGAATCAATGCCATCCAAGATGAATGGAAGAGACGGGATCCATGATCTCACCACACAACTCTCAGTTAGTATGAGTGTCAAGACAGAGAAAAAAAATCAACTACCAATAATGATGTATAGTCAAGCTGAAAAGAAAACAACTAGTCCAACCTTGGTATAGGTCATGACACTAGAGAACAACTCACGCATGGCTGTTCAAAAAGAGGCAACCTGCAATTACACTACTGCCTTCACACATCACAAATAGAGAGTAGCTGACACATGGCCATATCAAACTGAGGGCTAGGTATGACCGCAGTCAAACTCCCTAAACACTTGGAGTCAGGATGACAAGCACCCCACATACTCAACAATATGTGCTCTAGGTTTCCCTTGGGAATACCCATTTCACCACCCAGTAACATCTGACACTGGAATGGATCTATGGCACATGGCACCTATATGATTAGGGTTTCACTTGATTAATTAAGACAATTGGGTGTCTTTTAGCATCAATCAAGTTACAACGTACAAACCCTAAACAAACTCTACAAAGATAAGGGTAGGATACAACTCCAGAAGATATAAAATGTATGAGGTATACACTTATCACATCATCATTAGATACCATTGCCATACAAGGCCACCCACATTATCACATCACTAGGGGATCAGAATCTCTCATTTCATCACTAGTGGACATCACCCCACACTAGACATTGAGCCTCTTCCAGGTCATAAGACCTAAATCACATCATCACTTATTTTGTCATGCCTCAAAAGGCTCACAACATCACCATGTGACATATCAAACACACCATAGCATTAACTAGCTATACTATTCATTCCACTTGTAAGGTTAGGATTACACAAGTAGGAGGAGAAAACATAATCACAAGCTATTCATTCAAGCAAGCTCAATAAGTGCACCATACACTTGAGAATTAGGGTTAGGGTTTCACATATAGCCGATTAGGGTTTCCATTCCAATTTCTATCATATAACCCTAGATACACCATCTCCCACTTTCTTGGAGCATATTAGGGTTTATAATTTCTATCAAAAACCTGTAAGCATCATTATGTAAAGCATGTATCGACTATTAGGGCAATTTCATGTAACGGTCAACACCCAAGCCCATGTAGAGACTACCACGGGTGACCACTTGTTGTGACCCCACTAGGTCAGCTCCTTGTTGCATCCACAACACATAGGTAGGGACCTCCAAGACCAAGGAACATGTTGCAAGCAGACCACAAAGGTGTAGCGATCATCAAACTAAAGAAAATCATGCGTTGCAACCAACATGGCACATGTGTAGCGACCAACACATCAGTAGTGTAGCGACCAACACATCACTAGTGTAGCGACCAACATGGTTTAGGATTTTCTCACCCTTTCAACTACAACAAGGGGATAAGTGTAGCGACTACAAGAGAACCACCTGTTGTGATCAACCAAAGGGTCAACAATTGTTGCCACCAAACTAAGCATCAAAACAAAAGGGAAGCATCTAAGAGAAACATGTTGATGGTAGCAACCTCAAAACTAACCAATGTACTTCAACAACAACAAAACAAACATGGGGAACAAAACATGACGACTAAAACAAAGCTCGTCATCAAAAACTCAAACTCACTAGGATGAAACATCATGACAGAAGGCATGAAAAGCATAGAAACGCTCATCTTCAAGACCAACAAGGAAAACTATGCTAGAGAGAGAAAACTAACGTTCATCATATGCACACAAAAACCAAACCCACCAACAAACACACGATGGCCAAATCATACACAAACATGGTGATGAAACCAAAGATCAAGGTGCATGAAATGAACATCAACCCACCATCACTTAGAAATCAGGTGCATGAAATTAGGGATTAGGATAGAGAGTGATCTACACAAGAATATTACAAAATCATGAACCCTAGATCATGATAATATCATATAATATCTTGATATCATGATTTTAATAAAGAACATTAGCATGCAAGCAACTTAATGGTACAATAATAGAAGAGGGTAAAGTTATATAACCAGCCTTAGATTGAAGATCAAGATCCAAATCCAAGAGATCCAAGAGGGAGAAAAAGCTCCAACTTGGATCAACTCCACTGCCACAAAGTCATCTCAAAAGATAAGAACACACCAAGGTCAAATGAAAGCTCAAGGTGAAGTAAACTCAAACCCTAGACTAAACAAAGAAGAAGAAAGGAGAAAGGGGAGAAAGCTTCATCTCACTTAGGTACTACCATGGTTAAACCATAGTCTCTGACCTTTGTGAAGAGAAGTTTCCCTCAAGATAGCCATCATGGCAACCCATAGTCTTACGACCAAGAAAGGAGAAAGGAAGAGGTAGGGTCCCAAAGGAAAACATGATCAAAGGTGAAGAACCACTGACTGATACACGTCGTTTACACACCAATTCACTAGAATAATTACCCTAGAGTTTAATCCTTTTTTACTTTACAGTTAAGGCTAGTATAGAAGGGTCAATCCCACATGACAACGTTTTTAAGATTGTTTTCTTTTAATCCCAATTGATTCTTGAAATTAATTCTTTTTGGTATTTTTTTGAATAAGAAACAGAAAATAAATTTCAAATTGGGAGTTGGTTGTTTACTCTAGAATGAGAAATTAAATTACAAAGAAGGTAAAGCATTACACTAAAGCAAGTAAATGAAAAGATTACACTAAAGTAGAAGAAGTAAAGGAAAAAGATGGTTAGCACAAATAAAAGATTATCTAATAACAAGAATAAAATTACTAAAATAAAAGAGGTGAATTGAAATAAGCGTTAGAAGAAATGATTTGAAATCAAGAAAGGAAGGCATAGAGGCTTAGGGGTTTCACCACCTTAGCCATTGTAAAAATAGGATCAAGTGATACACAACAAACAAGATAGAAGTAGGTATGCGATTCATCCATAAACAAAGCTCAAAAGAGGAACTCCTCATTAACCCATTGGTCCTGGTGTTCATGTATTCTTTTTCTTCATACTAAGGAGGACTTTTCCACGGTCGCATCTAAATCATCGTGAAGTCAGTTTAGGTGTTCTAAATCTCGAGTTCTATGGTCGCATCACTTCATTTAAATCAACAATTTCTAAACCAAAAACCATATGTCTAAACTTGTCGTGTAAAAACCCAATCTGATTAACACATGGATAAGGGGATACTCTCCTCACCTCGATAAAAAACTATTCATTGTTCATATAGAGGATGGGAGAAACAAGGAGATAAATCAAATGAGCCATAGACCGCAATGCCAAAATCTCTGTAGAGTCTAAGGCAATGACAACTAAACGACTTGATTGCTTTGTCTCCTGATCCAAGATGAAAATGTGAGAAGAAGTATGAGAAAAGAGAGAGAAAAATGTAGAATAAAAGAACCAAATTTATTGCTTTGAATGTAAAGTTACACTAGAAAGAAAAATAACAAAGGTTCACTACTGATTGCTTATAAAAAATTGGACCCTTTTCTTTGTGGAGTCCCCCCTCCTTTTATAGGGGAAGGAGGGGTGGATACCCTAGGAAGGGGGAAAAGAAACACATAAGTGGCGAATGTTGAAAAACACTATCCGCGCACCATGAAATGACCGTCTTGATAAGTTAGCTGATTGAGCCAAGGCCAAGGTGGCCAATTGGCTTTGAAACAAGAGTCTTCAAGGGTGTTAGCCAATAGTCTGGACCAGTGAGATGGACATCTCACTGACTTAGAGGGTCAAAAGGAACATTGGAGTAAATCCCTAAAATATTTGAGAAAATTGGGTAAGTATTTGCATAAATAAATCAAAGTGGGTAAATTACAATTTCGTCCAGAAATTACTAAAAAGGATAAAAATCTAATAAAAATAACTAAGATAAATATGCAAAAAGATGGATGAATATGCATTCATCAAAATACCTCAGACTTGAATATTTGATCATCCCTAGCAAATTAAATTATAAATAAATTCCAATTTATACTCTCAAAATGTCCTCCTCACCTTTGTAACATCACTATTTTCCTTACCTCCAGATTTTTGGCCAAGTGACCCAATCTCGTAGAACCATGTAGCATAAAATTCTATATTCCCTATCAATAACAAATATCAAAATTTGCTTTTAAAATGAGAATTTGTAGAAAAATAGGCTTACTCAATCTTTCACTTTGACACTCTCAATTTCTATTATTTTATAAGTTATTTGCACAAGAATAGGAAGGAGGGGTGTGAACAAAGAAGGAAGTAAATTTTTTTGGATCCCTCCTCTATTCGACTCGAGATTTGGATTTTTGTGAAGTTGTGGATACATTGGTCACAAATTTTTTCTTGTGAACTTTGGCATCTTTTTTATGGTATCCCCCTTTGTGGGGTATGAAATTTTATTTTTTGGGAAACTTGCCACCCCAGACTTGATTTTTGTCTAGTGGTGATTCTTTGTATCTCTTTTTTATAAAAAACAGGGATAGAAGATATGTTCTTGTGCTATCAATCATTCAATATTAATTATTTTTTTAGAGAGTGACATTGATCAAGTTAGAATATTCCTATAATTCATATCACACAAGTTTTATAACAAGATAATCTTATTGTCTAAAAATAAGAAAATTATGCTTGGTTCTGATCGATTCCTTATGACTTGCCAACTATTCCAAGGAGTTATGCCATTAAGGGTCCTAGGTGACATAATAGTTTCATACATGTCAATTTGTATTGAATTTTGCAAAAAGTTTAACTAAATTCAAGGGAGTAGAATGCTATATGACTATTCAATGTCTGACTAGATAATGGCCTTCACATTTAAATAAATTGAAGATGATGGCTGACTAGATAAAGGTCATAAACTAAAGCAAAAACACACAAAAACATAAAGAAGCAAAGACAAATAGTGAAAAAGATTAGGGGGAGGGTAGAATAGAATCGTACCACCCACCCACCCCGAACTTAGATTTTCACTCGTCCCAAGCAAAATATAAATCATAGATGGAGGGAAGAGAATCACCGAGGTAGTAGAAAATGTGAAGATGATGGAGGGTTGTATTAGTAGTTTCCCCAATAAGGGGAGTTGGGGTCAGGGTAAGCCTGATGGGCCCCGTACTCCTCATATTGAGGTATGTTGGCGTCGTAGTGGCCCTAATGCACATGGCATGACTCGTGGGAGAGCTGCATCAGATGCATGTGTTTGAGTTGATGGCCTTGACACTGCTGCTCATGTTGAATCTCCTCCAAATGGTCACGAACCTTGTAGAAGCCATAAGGCTCCTCGGGGCCTTCCTCATTGCCTCCGTGTCTCTGAGTGTGCCGACGTGAAGGTGGCAGCGGTGGTCCAGTCTCATCTCCATGTGCCTCCAAGGCAACACTCCTCCTATGGGTAGTGGACTCGGGGATGTCATCAGTGTGGGGATCCTCCAGAAGAAATCACACAACATGCACTAGCGGATTTGTCTAGTCAAAAACTAGGTTGGATGGTGCAAACCTAGCATGGCAGGGAAGCTCGAGGGCCACCTGAGAGTCTTTGAAAAGTAAGTAGTAGACTCCATTGGTACCTAGACAGATGAACTTGCACCCCTTCAAGTAAGCCATGTCACTCAAGTGGTGCTTTAGGGCTAGTGGCTAGAATGAGATATGGCTTGGTAGTGAAGATGGTCAATCATGCCACAACCCCAGTTGTAGGGCTCACTGTTTAGAAGACACCATAGCATATATAGCTCAGAAAGAGTAACAACGCCCTGAGTTCCTTCCTCTCTGAAGAATGTGCGGGCCAGGATGCGATGAAGGTAACAGACCACCGAGTTGTGGATGCTATAGGCCTTCATGTTGTCAGGTAACTTTGATGGAAGCCCCATGATGCCCCCCCAGAATTTCTCCGCATTGTATTTGTTGGGATGGATGTCGTGGTGACGTTCCATGCATTAGGTGAGCCAGTAATCATCGGCACCATCGAGTATCATGGAGGTCAGCTGCCTAGCAGAGATATCAAAATCTTTGCCAAAGACTGGGGCTTTAGAACTAGATTTACCCCAAGAACTGTAATACCAATGATAAGTAGTGATTAAGACCACTATATACCGGAGTGACATGAAATGGGAAGATAAGAATGTGATTCTTCCTTAGGATGTTGTCGATTGCCTCTCGAATGCCAAGCGCATCAAGGGTGATTCCACAGACCCAATGAGGAAGAAAGACACCAATTGTAGTGGTCTCCTTGAACCTTTTGTAGTGCTTGGCATTGACAAACTATGCATAATTCTCTAGGGTAGGAGCTATGCGAGGTGGGAGAGGCACTGTAGAGTCAGAGTCTCTTCACAATGTAGATCATTATTTCTAGGATGTCATGATTAAATCGAGCTCGTCAATATCACGTTGCATTTCTGAGGTCACTTTCGGGGAAGACTATCCAATTGGCTCCTCAATGTGAATCTCAGGCCTCACAGTGGAATGGTGAGGTGGATCATGAGAAATAGTCTGTTTAGCAGGGTGCTTGCTATTGTGCAAGTGATCAAGGAAGCTGCATCTTGACCCTCCTTATGACATGTTAAAGATCTGCTGGTAAAGGTCACGAAATGGGCACCTAGCTAAGACCAAATGGTCATTTTAGGAGGACGAGCCGACTTCTTGATTTAACTGAGGTGGTCTTTTGATGATGATGAGATGGTCACTTGTTGATAATCAATCACTCGTATGGATTCATGATGACCATGACCAAAAATCTCCCATTGAGTGTGATGATGCTTTAGACTGACAAGACGACCATCTCGCTCATCCCAAACAGTCGTCTAGCCTGGTGGGATAGCTGGCTATCATCAAACACACAATAGGTTGGATAACCAACCTTTTTTTAGAAGAAAAGAACCAAGTGTCTGAAATGTAAACAAAAGTGTTATCTAAGACAAATATAAGAGATTTTTGCAAAAGTTTTCAAGATTGGGTTGCTTCCCAATAATGGTCTAATTAAATGTCAAAGGCCCGACAGAGCTAGATCAGGGAGTCATTTTAGGCTCGGGAGGGGGAGATGGGGGTTCATGCAAGTTGAGGTCTTCGAGTAAGGACAGTTGATGTGCCTCATAAGATATAAAATCCTCAATGGTGATGTACCATTTAAGCCGATGTCCATTAACCTTAAACTCCCCTAAAACCTTGTCCCAAAGAAGAAAAGTTCCATGAGGGTAGGCACGCTTGACAAGGTAGGGCCCATACCATCTAGATTTAAGTTTTCTAGGGAAAAGTCTTAATCTAGAGTTATACATTAGAACTTGATCGCCCTCCCTAATGTCCTTTTGCCTAATATGACAATCATGCCATAGTTTGGTTTTGTCTTTGTAAATCCTAGCATTTTCATAGGTAGTCATTCAGAGCTCATCTAACTCTTGCATTTGCAAAAAGAAATTTTCACCTGCAATATTTAAGTCAAAATTAAGAGTTTTGATGGCCCAATTGGCCTTGTTCTCTAATTATATGGGTTAATGTCATGATTTACCATAAATCAATTTGAAAATATTGGTGCATATGGGAGTTTTATAGGCAGTCCTATATGCCACAAGGCATCATTGAGTTTTAAATCCCAATTTGTCCTAGTGCGATTTACCATTTTCTCTAGGATGGACTTGATTTACCTATTTGACACCTCAACTTGACCACTAGTTTGAGGGTGGTAAGGGGTGGCAACCTTGTGATGGACTCCAAATCGTTTCAACAAGGACTCAAACTCTTCTCTAAGAAATGAGAACCTCCATTAGAACTACAGTATGAGGCACTCCAAATCGAGGAAAAATGATATCTTTGAAGAGTTTCTTCACAGATTTAGAATCACATGTTTTGGTAGGTATGACTTCTACCCATTTGGAAACATAGTCAACATCCCACAAAGATATATTTGTACCTGTAAGAATAAGGAAACATGCCCATATAATCCACCCCCACATGTTGAAAATTTCAATCTCCTACCATGAAGTCATGGGCATTTAATTTCTCTTAGATATGTTGCCACTTCTTTGGCATTCACCACAAACAAGGACAAAATGGTATGAATCTTTGAATAGTGTAGGCTAAAAGAACCCAGACTATAAGACCTTTGTAGAAATTTTCCAAGATATCATGTGCCCTCTAGTAGGACCAGTGTGGCATGGCTCAAGTATGTCATGAGCCTCCTCCTCAGTAACACACCCATGATAAAGTTCGTCTGAACACAATCTAAAAAGATATGGATATAATATTGTTTTACATCATGCAAAAATTTAGGCTTAGAGTGTCCCTTATATTCAAAGTGTAATACACCTGTGGCTAGAAAATTTACATAATCAGCAAACCAAGGATATTGTGATTCCATATTTAACAATTTATCATCAGGAAGGGAGTCATTTATGGGGATGCCATCATCTTCGAAGAAATAAAGGCGAATAAGATGATCGAAAACAACAGTTTCACAACCCTTTTTGTCTAATATTTCTAGGTCATAGGTCTGGATTCACCAAAATCCTAAAGTAGAAGGACCCAACGAAGAAGGTGATGTTTGGCACATCAAATATCTAATGGACGCATGGTTTGTGTAAAAAATGACTTTGGAACCTACCAAATATGAGCGGAATTTGTCAAAGGCATATACTATGGCTAGCATTTCCTTTTTAGTAGTTGTGTAGTTCTACTGGGCTTCATCAAGAGTTTTGGATGCATAGTAGATCACATGGTGCTTTTTATCAATAGCGTAATCACTTGTATCACACATTAACTCAAAGGGTAGGGACCAAATCAAGGGCCCTAATGATTGGAGTAGAAGTGAGGGCATCCTTCAAATAAAGAAAGCTGGCCATGCAAGATTTATTGAACACAAAAGGAGTGTCTTTTTGAAGGAGAGTTGTTAAGGGTTTGGTGATCTTAGAAAAATCACAGATGAAATGCCTATAAAAACCTGCATGCCCAAGGAAAGCACGAGTGTCCTTGACGAAAGAAGGTGGTGGGAGTTTTGAGATGACCTCAATCTTGGCTCTATCTACTTCAATGCCATGGCTGCTCACCCTATGGCCTAAAATAATTCCTTCAATCACCATAAAGTGACACTTCTCCCAATTAAGGATCAAATGTGATTCCTCACATTTTTCCCAAACCAAAGGTAAATGATGGAGATGAGATTCAAAACTATCTTCATAGATAGAGAAATTGTCCATAAAGACCTCCATGATGGTTTCAGTCAATCTAGCAAAAATAGCAAACATGCACTGTTGAAAGGTGGCTGGAGCATTACACAACCTAAACAACATTCTCCTAAATGCATAAGTGCCAAAAGGGCATATCAAAGCCGTTTTCTCTTGGTCATCCAAATGAATGGGGATTTGATAGAAACCTAAATAGCCATCAAGATAGAAAAAATATTTTTGATGGGTGAGGTGATCTAGTACTTGATCTAAGAAGGGAAGGGGGAAATGATCTTTCCTAGTGGCCTTATTTAGTTTCCTATAGTCGATACACATTCTCCACGTTGTGACATTGTGAGTGGGAATAATCTCATCATTGTCATTTTTCATGACAGTGGTACCCCCTTTCTTGGGGACAACCCAAATTGGGCTAACCCAAGGAGATTCGGAGATGGGGTAGATGATCCTTGAAATCAAAAGCTTGATAACCTCTAGACGCACCACCTCTTTCATGTTGGAATTCAGTTTCCTTTGAGGGTCTCTAGAAGGTTTTTACTCTACCATAGGAATTTTATGCATGCAAATGGATTGATCTATTCATGTCAAATCAACCATTTTGTATCCTAAGGTAGATTACCTCTTCCTAAGTCCAGTCATTAGCTTGGTTTCCTATCCATGTGTAATGACCCCGCCTCCTGGTAACCCTCAATTAAGGGTGACTGAATGGTTAGATCCATTAACCAATAACCCAGATCAAAGGTTCGACAAATAATCAATAACAATTGACAAATTTTACCAACTAAATTGAAAACTGGTATAAAATTAAATTTTGCATACCTTTTAAAAACTTTGGAAAACTATCTATCCACAACTTGAATTATTCTATCTAATCCTCCTTGTACTTTACTTCTTATTTTCACGGTGTGTCACTTTACTATTTGTGCTTTTCAAACTTGTACCTAAAACACCGACAAACAAAACGTCGGTCAACATATCGAAATATACTGGTATGTGGGGACAACCAAAAGTTTGCACATATGGATAACAATCTAATTATCACAATCAAGTTAATCAACAAGCCAATTTATGCTTTTCAATATGACATTCTCCACCGCTTTTGCCCTAACCCTGGCATACCCACCTTAGGGTTTCTTTTGCCAATGAATTAAGGCCACCTTCTCAATCTCGAGCTTGGTGCCTGGGGTCACCATTTATGGTGCCCTTTAGTCATGCAGTATCATAGGCAACCTTCTCATTCCCGAGCTTGGTGCCTCGGGTCACCACTCAGGGTTCCCATTGGTCTACCCATCTGGGCCTGACCCTTGGCATCATCCATCAGGGTGGCATGTAGGTGCGAGAATACATACTTCCATTATTAATGTGATAATCATAGTGACTTTATGATTTGCAAATATGAACATCCAAACTGATAATATGCATTCAATGCGATTTAACCATATGGAAAATCCTCAAGAAACTAAGGCAGTTATTCATAATTAACCACATACCTGTAAGGCAGACTCAGATGCAGGAATAGTCCAAACAAGCAAGTAATCCAGAATCAAGCAAGTACACAGTTCAATCATGAAATATACATCCAATTCCTTTTTATCAAAAACTATCCAAACCATCTTGCTACTTATGGTTTCTATTCCTTTTTAGGGTTTCTTCCTCTTTTAGGGGTTACTTTGCAATTAGGGTTTTACTTCCCTTTTCTATGTTTAAACCCTAATTTTCTCATTTATCTTTCACGAAAGTGATTAAGGTCACCTTTTACACACACATAACCTTAATTACAAATTAATGCACAATTAACCATCAATTAAGTCCATTAAGCCTCTTTTACATTAAAGCCACCATTTTTATCCTTTTTAATCTATGACAAAGTCATTATGCTCGTTTATCATCAATTCGTAGTTCATTATGCTCTAATTCACATATGAACATTATTTATCATTAATTCTATCTTTTATCTACTAGGAAACCCTAATTTCCACATTAAGGGTATTTAACTTGAAATAGGAACTTTTATACTCAAAATAGCTTATAACCATAAAAATTCAGTTCTATAATTATATTTTTGGATTTAACCCAATAAAACCCATATTTTCCCAAATTAGGGTCTCTAAACATAATCATGTGCATAAAACCCTAAAACAAGCATGAAACTACCTTTTTCAAAATTAACTCTCCCTTTTATTCTTAATAGGTTAATATTTCTTAGAATTAGGGTTCTAAACCAAATTAACCCAAAAGAGTCATTAAATATGCATTCCATATCAAATTAGGGTTTTACCATAATTTGATACATCAAAGGTGATAACTTGGTGCACTTTTTATATTTCAAGCAATATCAAGTTCTAATTATATTTTTATTGGATTATGCATGTTCTCTTGATCAATTTTCATATTTTGCATGTTTCCATCGGAGCAACCAATTAATTTCTAGAAATTTTGAAAATAAAGGTACCTTTTGGCCAATGGCGGCTCGACACATCATCCTTTTTCTTTTTTTTCTTTTCTGGCTATTGCTTCCCTTGGCTCACGGATCTGGGCATTGGATTTGGCTTCTATCTGACCCGGCTGACCCATTCAGCCTTCATCAACTTCATGGACGAGGGGGGGTTCCACCCCCTATTTACTCTGTAAAACAGAGTACCACGGCGCTGGGCTGGGCATCGCCCTCCTCGCCCACCGCGACACTTCCTCGAGGCAGGGCTGGAATCATCCTCACCTCCCTTCACTCATGAACCACCCATGCTCAACTGATAACCCTCCCTCACCTCCTCCCTCCCGTCCACAGTCACCGACGCGTGACCTGTTCATGGATCGAGTTTGCGAAGGTCAACACCCACCTGGGGTTCCTGGGCGTCGGAGGCTAGGGAGAAGGCGTTCAAAGCTACGTCACATCCAAACGGAGTGGTCGGCGCTCCTAGATCTGTTGATGGTGCACCAAACCATTGGGTTGAGAAGCGTCGTAGGCGGCAGGGTACTATGGTACCAGAGGGCAAAATTGCGGAACGGTTAGCGACAAGTAAGAGGATGGGTGTGGGTAGTCTGTCGGGGTCTCGCGGATCTGTGGGAGTTCTCAGAGTGAGATCCTACCCTCTATGTGCCATGTATATATACACATGTGTGTGAAGGATGGCTACTGAAGGTCCTAAATTTGGGAGTTTCTTGTATACATGTCCAAAGACCCTCAAACCTAGGACTAAACAGTGCGAAATTCCATCCTGAACTCATCGGGACCCTTTACATCCTCGTCCGTCATCTGTACAAGGAGGAATCCCAAATCGAGCAAGACTCTCATAGTTCCCTATCTTTCCTAAATTGGACGAAGAGCAGTCAGCGTCAGATTAGAGATCCACACTATATAAGGAAAGAATCCTGTATTTATGAAACGGTAATACGATTCATGGATTATCACATCACTTTTAGGATGATTTGCAAAAAAACATATCTCCCAAACTGTACACCTTTTTAATCCCAAATTTTAGGGAAAACTTTTGATTTGCATTATCTCCCTTTATTCCAATTTTGAGCCTTAAACTCGAAAGGAGAGATGTGGTTTCTTCACATGCAAGTAGATGTTTAATAAAACTCATTTAAGCATAATTTCTTTCTCATAATACTTTATTTTCTTAATTGTGATTCCTTTTCCTATTAGAAACCATGTGAACACAAAATCTTTTCCATGATGGATCCATTATCCATATTTCCACACATATTCTTGTAATATTCTCATTATCTCACATTTCTTCTAAATAAGCAATATTTAATTAATCCTTTCTCTTTCTTATTGCATTATCTTTGCAATTTGGACTCATTGGAACCCAAAGGCACGAAATCCACCTTTGGAGGATATTCCTTAGCCTTTTCCATATCTTTTATCCATATTCTTATTTATTCCTTTAATAATTGAATTCCCTTTTTTTCTTGTTATTGGGCCCAATAGCCAATAAAATCATCAAGGCTATTGTAAACGAAATTACATCATTATTTGTTCATTTATCTTTATTATGAGAAATTACATTTCTCACCAAATGAACCCAAAAATTGGGGTTGTAACATCATGGGTGAGATCAGAGTTAATTATAACAAGATAAAGCTTTTACTCATTAGGGAAGGCATAGATAAAACCTTTAGGGAGGTGTTTTATGTCAGGTGCCTTGGGGGTTTCCAATTTTGCATCTACAATGGAGACCATTTTTAGGTTTTCAAACCCCTCATCATGAATCTCCTCAAAGGTGTAGAGATGATGTTTGAGTTGCTCCAATTTCTCACCTTTAAATCCATAATCAATTGGGGTCACAAGGGCATTTTGGTGGGGATCTTCAACTAATTCCCATTCTTGTCTCAATTGTTGCATCTTCTCAATACAATCAAGAAGATAGACTTCTTCTTAGAGGCTTGGTCGTGCATGCTATCAAATACCATAAACTTCAGGGTTTGTTTTCCTAAGTTCAAGAAAATGGTTCCAGCCTCAACATCAATCAAGGCACAAGCAGTGGCCAAAAAGGCACGACCAAAGATGATGGGGTACCTTAAGTCTTCCTTTATGTCCATGATGAAAAAGTCACATGGGACATAGGCATCCTTCCCAACTCTTACAAGTATGTCTTCAATGATGCCCATGGGTTTTTCCATGGATGAGTCAGCTAATTAGATGGTCATGGTGGTAGGGAGCATGTCAACAAAGCCTAGCCTCCTACAAAGACTATAGGGAATAATAGAAATACTAGCACCCAGATATGCAAAACCTTTCCTACAAGCATTATCACCTAGGTAGCACCCAATCCCAAAGGAACCATGGTCTTTCTTCTTTTCAGGAATCTTTCTTTGGATAATATCAAAGGTGGTCCTAGCAAGAATGAATGTCTCATGCTCGTCGGTGTGGTACTTCCTGATCAAAAGAGATTTCATGTATCTAGACCAGACTGGAATATCAACTATGGAATCAAGAAAGGGAATATCCACATGCAACTTTTTCACGGCTTCCCTAAATTTAAAAAAATGAGTGTCAAGTCTAGTTTGCTTTAGGGCGGGCCAGGTAAGGTGGACGAGGTTTGTAAATGGGAATTTCTGGATTGTCGATCTCCATAAGTGGAACCACAGAAGAGGGAGTGGGAACATCAGGGGGGGTGAGGGAGGATTTTCAATGACCACTGTATCGTCATCCTCAAAGTCCAAGGGGACAACTACGGGTTTCTCTGGGGGAGGAGTATGAGTCTTCCCTGAGTGGGTGGACACAACCTTTAGTTGTTTGGGATGTTTTGGGTTGTTTGCGGGTTGTCCAACAATGGTCCCTACAAGGGGTTTTTGTTGGGCAAAAAGATGAGCAAACTGAGCGTCAGTTGACTTTTGATGTGCTATTATGATTTTCTCTAAGGCTAAAATCCTATCCCCTACCACATGGGTGGGAACATTCTATTGAGGTGGTGGTTGATGAAGGTTTTGATATTGTTGTTCTTGGTAAGGTCCCCGATTATGGAAATTGCCCCTAAAGTTCCCTTGATTCCCAAAATTCCTATGGTTGTTATTGTATAGGAAAATTGGTGGTGGATGATAGTTGGCTTGGGTTTGTGTGAGTCTTTTAGGGAGGGGGAAGTTGAGATGAGTTTTCAGCTCCTGAGGGGTTTCCATATTGAAATTTGGGATGATTTTTGGCTTTATTTGGACTATAGTAAGCCTAGCCTGTGATACTATGAATAGAGTTAAGATCCTCCACTTGCTGACCAACATCAGGATGCATAGGTGTGTTATAGAGATATTGACATTGTAGGGTATCATGATCATACCCTTGACATATCCCACATAAAAATTTTACAGCCCTCACTTGTTGAGGTTGTCTTTCATAGGCATTAAATAAGGATTCCAAGCGATCCTTTTTCAAAGAGATCAATTTAAGAGCTTTGGCAATAGTATGAATGTCTGGGTTTACCTCAGCGTTGGAAACCTTTAGGACCCCGCTCGTTCCTCATTTATCCTGGGTTTCAGAAGCTCTTTTAACTACCTCCCATGCGATGCTTATGTTTTGGAACATGAAATTTCCTCCAGATGAGGAATCAAGAAATTTCTTAGTGTCATCATCAACACCACAATAGAATATCTCAATGAGTTGAGATTGTGATATGTCATGGTGGGGGTAACGAAAGTGGAGTTCCCTAAATCTCTTCCAAGCTTCTCCTAAGGTTTCTCCAGGGACCATTGAAAATAAAAGGATTTGTCCTCTGATCTCATAGGTAAGGGAAGGAGGGAAGTATTTATCAAAAAAAATAATTATTTCAAGCACTTCCAAAGGGTGACAGAGTTTTCACTCTCCATGACATTATACCAACTACTGGCTGCCCCTAAAATAGAGTATTTGAATAGCCTAAGTCTAATGAAATCTTCAAAGTCATCTAATATTTCAGTCAAGGAGCTATGGTCTGTGAAACATCAGAGGTGATTCTGACAACTTGCCCCCTTGTTCCCCAAAAATGGGTTGGCCTGAAGCATGGTGATCTAGTGAGTGCGGATCTCAAATTAGGGGGAAGTAATTACGGGTGGCACAACTAGGTGTTGTGCATATCTGATATTTGGAGTGAAAAAATCTTTTAGTTGTTTTTGTCTCTCAGACTCCCTCTGAGTGGCTTCTATAGCATCTTGCTCAGTAATATAGGCTGCACGCAAGCTGGCTTCTTGAGCCACACTTTTAGTCATTATCAAATCTCTTTGAGCGGAGAGTGTCTGCTCAATCCTATAGACAACCTCATCTTTGTCCATCCCCAGGATAAAAAAAATCTGGCAGCGTAAGATCGTTCGATGGGCGACACATGCACAATTTTATACATATATTCGAGTGTAAAAAAATGTACCACTGAAATGAAAACTTAGTAGAAAGAGGAGATAACACCTCTAGAATGTTACTCGAAAGGCATAAAAAAAGTTTTCCAAAAATATTTCAGGGTTCGAGAAAATGCTTCGTTGTCTGGCAACCATGCCAAAATTGATACACGTCATTTGCACACCAATTAACTAGAATAATTATCATAGAGTTTAATCATTTTTACTTTAAGGCTCATATAGAAGGGTCGATCCCTCCACAAGACAACATTTTAAAGATTGTTTTTTAATCCCAATTGATTCTTGAAATTAATTCTTTTTGGTACTTTTTTTGAATAAAAAATAGAATAAATTCTAGTTTGGGGGTTGGTTATTTAGGCTAGAATGAGAAATTAAATTACAAAGAAGGTAAAGAGTTACACTAAAGCAAGGAAATGAAAAGATTAAACTAAAGCAGAAGAAGTAAAGGAAAAAGATGATTAATACAAATAAAATATTATCTAATGAAAAGAATAAAATTTCTGAAATTAAAAGAGGCAAATTGAAACAAGCATTAGAAGAAACAATTTGAAATCAAGAAAGAAAGACATTGAGACTTGGGGGTTTCACCACCTTAGCCATTGTGAAAATAGGATCATGTTGGGTTTTAGAGGTGACAGAGAAGGTAGCGGAAACAAAATTTTCTTCTCCCCGAACCCAATATAAAGGAATCACGTCAACGTCTATACAGTAGGAAGGATGGTTTGTAGAGGCATACCTTGTCCTGAGGCTTGCTCGGTGACGTTAACTTGCGGCTTGCACGGTCTTCATCTCCGGTCTTGGACGGTGTCTGTGTATCTCCTGGTCTCACCGGGACTGTTGGGATTGGCAGCTATCCTCTGAGCGATAAAAGTCTCCCGCCTCTAAAGTAGTCCACACGGACCACCTAGAACTCTGATCTCCTTGTCCCATAAGGAATCAAAAGGAGTCACACCCTCCTGTCAGTGTACTAGCCACCGACACACTCTCCTACAACCAGTCGCTTTTTTTGTAGTTGTCTTTCCCTTACTGTGCCTCCCTTATCGGGTAGCACTTGCTCGGGCTCTCTCGGTTACCACAACTAGAGAATGACAACTTTGCAGAGCAAATGATGTTTTGATTTGTTGTACCTGAGAAGCCCCCACTACTCCTATATATATAGGAGGGTCATGGGATATGGTTCTCTACCCCGGGCAATGCAGGATTAAAGCAGGAGTAGAATGGTTCAAGATTTTCCACAAAATGACCAACTGCGCCACCTGAACCGATCATTTCAAGTATGAAACGGTCAGTTGGGGACTTGAGCCGATCGGTTCACACTTGAACCATTCGGTTGGGACATCTGAGCCGATCAGTTCACTTCTGAGCCGATCAGTTTGTGGTCCTGGTCCAACTCAAATTGACTTTCATATTTGTTTCCAACTAATCAAATATTAATCCTTGTCCAAATCGAATTTGTACAAGTGAAACAAATTGTATTTACAAAATAGTCTTCTGACTTTCCAAACAATCTCGGTTGGTCCAGGAATCGACCGCTTCAACAATTGAGCTGATCATTTCATGACACGTGAGCCGATCGACTCACAACTTGAGCTGCACGGTTAACCAACCTGAGCCGATCGGTTGATCCCTATGAGTCGATCGGTTGGGGTAGCAGACTGTGCAAATTAGTCAATCGTAGTTTCAATCAATCCGATACTCTAGTCAATTATTCTAACACCTTGAACACTATGATACTGAGCTATCAATTGATTGAGTGTTTAATTGAACTACCAAACTCCTTTAGTAATCAATATAAACATCATTTGTAGATAAGCTCCTCTTCCAAGTTAAATCCTATATGTGTGACCCTACAGGTCCATTTCACGTTGGCAGTGAAAGCCTATAACACTTATGACTTCACAAGCAAAGAGTGGTGCCTAGTCACACATCAGTGCTACCCAAGTGAAAAGGAAGGTTGGAGAACAACTTTCAATCCTACAATCCGTGAATGGTGTTACAGCGAATGTATAATTCCTTTGTCACTGATATCCCGAATGAACTCGAGGCATGGAACAGTCATCCTGTCAACATTCATTCATTTTCTTGATCTCAGAGTAGATTGGAGGAGATATGTATGACATCAATATCATATACTGATTCACACATGTGTGCATGCCTATCTCAATCCTACTCATCAAGTGGCCATGGATATCATACTCCCTTAGGAGGGACAAATCCCATATCTATCACTCACCCCTCAAAAACCCCATGTGTCAAAGTCACCCAATCATCACCTTTATAACAACCCATGTTTCAGGACTGCGTTTGATGATGTCAAAGTGTACCCAACGATATGTGTTGAGTGTGGTGATTTTAGGTTGAAGAATCACACTCACCACCATCACTGTGAGAGCTGACTGTGACTACCAAATCATGGTTCCATGTGTCACTCTCACGGTGGGTTTGTCCGGTACACTTGTTCTCTAACAAGTACCTATGTGTTTGGTTTGATATCTCCATATCATGAATAGTGAGATTCTGTCATCAACCAACACCACAATCTAGTCTTGTGTGTCATTGCTGTCTATCTACCTTCCACAATGACATCCGACTAGGGACATAATAAGAATGTACAAACTCTTATCATCCATATGATCTCAGTGTTCAGGTCCTTAACCTGAAAGCATACGTCATTGAGTATTGTCATTCTCTAGACATTCAATCTGTTCTATCATTATCTCATATGACTGAACTAGAAAGAATTGGAAGCTTGCCTTTGATGCTTATCAAATAACTCTTAATGTATCCCACCAACCATCCCATTATTGGCTCTCAGGGCATACATACCAACAGATCAAGCGATACATGACAAACAAGATAGAAGTAGTTATGTGATTCATTCATAAACAAAATGCAAAATAGGAACTCCCCGTGAACCCATTAGTCATGATGTTCACGTATCCTTATTCTTCATCCTAAGGAGAACTTTTCCATGGTCACATTCAAATCCTTGTGAAGTCAGTTTAGGCATTCTAAATCTGGGTTCCATGGTCGCATCTGCCGAGATTAACATGCAATTAAAATGATTAATTACTTTATTTAAATTAGTGATTTCTAAATTGAAAATCATCCTTCTAAAGTGGTAGTGTAAAAACTTGACCCGATTAACACATGGCTAAGGGGATACTCCCCTCGCCTCGATAAGAAAACTACTCACTACTCATAACGAGGATGGGAGAAACAAGGAGAGAAACCAAAGGAGTCATAGACAACAATTTTGAAATCTCCATAGAGTCCAAGGTGGTGACAACTAAATGGCTTGATTGCTTTGTGTACCACTCCAAGATGAAAATGTGAGAGGAAGTATGAGAAAAGAGAGAGACAAATGTAGAAGAAAAGAACCAAATTTATTGCAAAATTACACTAGAAAGAAAAATAGCAGAGTTTCTCTACTGAATGCTTACAAAAATTGGGACCCTTTTCATTATGGAGTCCCCCCTCCTTTTATAGGGGAAGGAGGGGTGGAAACCCTGGGAAGGGGTAAAAGAAACACATAAGTGGTGGCTACTGAAAAACATTGTCCGCACATTGTGAAACGGTCATCTAGCTAAGTTAGCTGATTGAGCCAAGGCCAAGGTGGCCATTTGGCTCTAAAATGAGGGTCTTTAGGGGTGTGTGCCGACTGTCTGGATTAGTGGGATGATTGTCTCACTAACCCAGAGGGTCAAAACGAACTTTGGAGAAAATTCCTAAAATATTTGAGAAAATTGGGTAAGTATTTGCGTAAATAATTCAAGAAGTGGGTAAATTACAATTTAGTCCATAAATTACTAAAAAGAGGAAAAATCTAATGAAAATAACTAAGAAAAATATGCAAAAAGATTGATGAATAATCATTCATCACTTACCAAAGAGGAAGATCACCAATAACCACCACCTAGAATATGATCAAGCTCAAGATCAACACATGCAAAGGTGATCAGCCACCAAAGCACTAAGATAAGCACTCTTTAGCTCCACCAAGCTCCAAGGTAGGCCCAAGTAAGAGAGAGTAAGGAGATAGAGATAAAAGGATTGCTTGCATGTGGAGGATAGACCTTATATACACATGGGTAGGAGGGAAGCAAAAGATATGAGGTGTCAAGATGTTAGAGCATCAAAAGGTCACTTATCCCACCAAGGATTGACCATGCATGCACACAAGAAAGAGAAACATTAAAACTAAAGTGGTGTAGCAACCACTTGATCCTCAAACACAACTTGGTCAAAGCAAACATAGTGTAGTGGTCACAACTCACCACTCAAGAGAGTGTTGTGGTTGCAACACATCACTACACAAGGCATCAACCTCTACACACGCAAGAAACCCTAGTGACAAAAACCAAAGATCAAAGCACCAAGGTCAGAGAAAGCCCATCAAAACATGGTGTATCCCTCAAAGCACTCTCAACACTCAACATCAAGGTCACCACATTGGTCTTTACTCTCAAGAACACACATGGTCGACACCACCATCCAAGCAACTCATGTAAAACCCTAATATTACCTCAAGATGCCACCTCATCAACTAAGGCCCAAATAAGGCGCCCCAAAGCATCATCCTCTCTCTCATGATGCTAAGGCACAAAAGACACAACCTGCATGTGACAAATTGCATTATAAACCCTCAACGTGGGTATATTGCAACTTGGTCAACAATAACTAGCTCTAACATCAACCAAATAGGACCAAACTGAAAACATAAGAATGTTACATGTTATTCAGACATATCAAGAGATTAGATTAAGGTTTAAGCATTTTATTAAACAAAGAAAGAACAACCAAGCACTAAGTTAGGTCAGGGGCCTTACAACAACCATCACGATACTAAGAGAGGCCTAAAACTCCTCTTGGTGTATATGAAAAGGTGTTAGGACCTTTAAATTATACTATTGTTTGGGTATGTCCTTTACCCTCCTTTGATACCCACTTGGTCTGTGTTACAATTCATCATGCAATTTATATGAGGATCAAGCTATCACATACTCCTTCTTGCAATTTGTTCTCTATATAACTCCCCGATCTATCAATTTACTCATTTACTCTTTTATTTTTCTCTCTTTATCACAAGACTTGAGGACATTCATGTATTTTTGGCCTTTCTTTCCTCTATTATCCACACATGTTTTATATCATCATTTTTATTATAACATACAGAGTTCTGGCTATCCTAACTTTTAGAAACCCTAATTCTATGAATATGAGATTTAGTATGGTTGATATTTAGATTTCACCAAACAAAGATAGATCTAAACCCTAATATACATATGTGTGCCCTAATAAACATATAATGTATAAATAATATGTAATTCACATTCTTGTACCTTAATGCATATTTAATGGTTAACCTCACTATATGTGCCCTTAGTGACATTAATGATACATAAAATAACTTTAGGTTATGCAATCACACCAAATAGCATAATATACTCATATTTATCTAATAACCTACCCATGACTCAATATGTGAATGAGTATATAATATATATGGTACATTAATCAATAATACACATACAATTACCTAAATATGAATAATAAATAATGGGAATAAGTGGTTAATACGGTACCTAATGTGTTTACTAAGTGTACTAAAATAAGAATTAGACACTTCATGTAAAAATAAATGATTAAATTTAAGCTAATGTGACATCAATGGAATTAATAAAATTTCATATAATGACATATTTCATGCGACATGGTCTAATAAAACCCTTATGGTGATAATATGAAGTCATTAGAAGTCTAAATCCTAAATATTAAATATAACAATAATATATATATCACTAGATAATTTGTTAATTGACTAAATTCTATCTAGACTAAAAATCATACTAGATAATCTCAAAACCTAAATCTAAGTACATAATAGTTGGGTCCTAATTACTGTAGGTGTCAAGTTTGAACCCAATTGGATAATGTTTACTAATCCAATTTAATCGAAGAAGATTATTTTGAATTATTCCCAAGGCTAATGGGACTATGGTTTCACTCCAATTTCTATGATTTAAATGTCACACATCATTTTCTCAATTCATTTAATATTCTCTCTCACACACATTGTTTTACCTAGATTCTTGTAGGACCGTTGTGATGTCCCTGGATTTTCTAAAACTTAATCTAATGTGTGACGTCCAAATTGAAACCCTCACCTCAGCGGGAATCCCAATTTAAACACCACATACTAGGTTAAGAAGAAGAAAATCAGAGGAAGTCAGAAGGAAACAATCAGTAGCACATGCACATGAACAATAATAAAATCATACATCACATGTTCACCATTCAACATATTGAACAACAAACTTATACATATACATGTACTAATATTAAACTATAGGATCTTAAGACAACAAGTCCACCTGTACATCAGCTTGCCACACAACTCTCAACTATCCTGGCTCTTCAAAGCACATATATATCCACAACCTAAAACAAGATTACATATGGTACACGTTAGCACAATATTAAAGAATATTGTATTGAGTACGCCTACATGTCTTTTATATACCACTCATCATATCTTGGCAATAAGATGAAACTAATACTTGGAAGTTCTAAATAAATATAAGAAAAAACATATACTTGCACAAAGATGTTCATTAACAAAAGATAACACATATTTTAAGCACATTTTCCATTATATTATCCATGCATTTACTACTTGAGATGTGAACGTATTAAGGTCTTTATGATCACTACCAAAGAGTTAGATCATATGTACAATGTGACCACTACCAAAGAGTTAGGTCACTTCCAAGCACACTACCAAAGAGTTAGTGCTTTCATACAATGTGACCACTACCAAAGAGTTAGGTCACTTCCAAGCACACTTCCAAAGAGTTAGTGTTTTCATATGTACAATGTGACCACTACCAAAGAGTTAGGTCACTTACAAGAACACTACCAAAGATTTAGTGCTTTCATATAATGGAACAAATATATTATGTTTTATGTGTTCATAGCAGCAAGTATGGAAAATCAAGCAACATATCATACAAGAACAATCATTTCATCCAATATCATATGCCAAGTATTTACTACACCTATAATGCAAGGATACTGTATAATATGACAAGTAATAGGTAATGGTGTACCTTGATCAAGAGACATTCTAACCCATATTCCTGATGTCATCTATATCCTTGGTCAAACCCTGATTAAGACAACATCATATACTATCATCATATTTTCATCTTAACCCTAATTATCGCCATTTTAGAGTTTTTCTTATCTCATTAGGATACTCCCATTTTTACATGCATTCTTATCTTAGAATTACTTACTGATATCATTTTCCAAATTATGGTTCATTATCTGAACATTAGGTTCCATATCCTTTTTGTGCACATATTAACCCTAGGTTACAACATTAACCTAAATTAGGGTTTCAAACCATGTATTAAGGGTCAACTTTATAAAACATGGATTTCGTGTATAAACTAATCTCATATTTACAAATTGTCTTCCAGTAACTGATATGAGGATGTTCTGTGAATTTCATCATTTATTGAGCATGTTTGTATTTATTGCATTTTATTTAGGGTTATTAGCCCTAATTAGCCATATGGAGGAAATTACATGATTTTGTGCATCAACATCCTAATATTTGACCTCAAGTGGATTATACATACATTTAGGAGTTACTGGAACATTCTCATAATTTTAGGTGAATGTTTGATATTTATTATCCATTAAACAAGCATATAGAATCTTACCAAGTATTGTTGATATTTAAGATTCAAAAGACTGATATCATGGTCCCATGTTGTTCTAATTATTTTTCTAAACATTTCAGTATATTATTTGTATTTTTTTGATAATCACACTAATTATTATGAATTATATATGAACTGAGCATTTTCTGAGATATTTACCTCTATCTGGACAATGAAAGCATGCCACGTGACCTCAGGGTGCACCAGACAGTTCTTGGTTGGTTCACTTATGGTCTGATTGGACCGGACTTTAGACAATTCAGGGTTATCTTCCCCCGGTTCTTTCTCCTTCACGATCTCCTCCGCACGATCTGGCATCTATGAGAGCCCGTTCTCCTGGGCACGATCAGCCACCGACGGTGGCTGGGGAAGATCTCCGGTGTATGCATGATCACCGCCGTTGGTATGTTGGTTCTCTCTCCGATGAGTAGGTCTTTGTGCCCCCATCTTTGGATTTTCTCCATCACCCGTCGGCCTCTTAGGTCTGCATTGTGATCTTCCCACGCCGGAGGTAGCTTCTTGGATACTTGGAGATTCAAGACTGTAGGTCTTGGAGGCTTGTTTGTGGGTTCAACGCTGAAGATCCTTCTCCAAGCCGCCAACTTCCAGACTTGTTGTTGGACTCCCTCCTCACTATCCCAATGACCACACCAGTGTCTCCTTCCATGATAGAGAAGAAGGGAACCACTATCGGCTCTACTGTGAAGCTTTCATCTCCAACTCCTATCTTTCTCCATAACCCCTTCTATCTCTTATTTCCCTATTATCCCACCACCTACTCGCCTCTCAAACACAAGTAGCAAGAGACATGGGATGTTCTCCTTATTTAAGTGGCATGAAGGGGATCACATTCTACTCTGAAGCTAACCTTAGGGTGAAAACCACCTCTCATCTCATTCCATGATGGGTCATGGCAAGATTGGAGTCGTGGGAGTCGTGTCTTCTAACTTGCAGTAACTGGTGCGAGGGTGATGACATAGGAACTGTAGATGTATCCAAGTGCCCATATTAGAGTCTCCTCTAGGTCAATCTGTGTCATTCCCTTCTCAATACCGTGGCTGCTGGATCACAAATATAGAGCCAGAACTCACTCACACAACCCAACAAAGGATCTGTGGTATGTGACACATACAACATAGGCTTGAAACACATACTAATTACAAGACTTGGTCCAATAAACCTCAAAATGCACATTATTTGATTATTTTCAAACCTTTTTATTTTCTTCTAGGAACCTCTTATATTCATGAAACTTTGAAGATAGACTTATCACTATCCAATCTACATCCCATTCAATTTTAGTGTCAAAAATCAATCGTGTGTCCTGCCAATTAAATACCTCAAAAGGGCTTAAACTTAAGAATCTTAAATTATGATATCAACATCAATCAACACTAAAACATTACCAAAATACTTAGAATTCTTAATGGAACCCAAACACACATGAAATTACTCATGTCACTAAGTATTTAGGGACTTAAAAAGTCCACTCCATCACATCCTACACACCTTAAAAGAATTTTCGTCCTCAAAATTAAGCCAAAATCCAGTCCATCACATTATATACATCTTAATAGAAATTTTGTCCTCAAAATTAAGCCATTCTCTTATTCTAAGAAAAGAAACTGATTTTTTTTATATATGTGAGGAACCATTCTAGGTGCAACATATCCAAAAACAAAAGCTCAAAACCATATCTATATATTTCTAGGCGATTTCAAAAGAATCTACGGTTACCTACACCCTCCGTATAAGGGTCAAGCCATATTCATGATTTAGGATTTACATCCTTATTTTACTTAAGAATTAAGAATTCCATCAATACATTTATCATGTTAAAAAGGATTTAATTAAAAATTAACCCACTTTATCCATATAGGTCATATCAAGGTGTCATCATCATTTTATTGTGGTAATATTCCAACAATATTCAACATCTTTATTAAGCATTGCATTAACACCACAACTAAGAAGTGTTGTTTATATGATCTCATTTAATTTTACATATGAAGTTACAAGTTTATTAGTGAATTCATCACCAGATTCACCAACCATACTATGTCATCACTTATTCATATAACATGTATCATTAGTGTCATCTCATTGTACTTTCTCATATTAGGTTGAAAACTCTGTTATAGATTCATCATGATATTAGCCAACTATTAACATTATCATAAATCACACATATGGATAGACAACTAATAGAGAGTTATGTCAAAGCATTACCAGGGTTTTCCAATCTTATCATGTCCTCATACATTATCTCGAGATTACATCATGTCCTTACATTTATATCATGGTTGTGCTAAACAAACTTATGTGAGTGGATTATGAAACATATATCAAAACTTTATCTAGCCCAATTGAGGTTCCCCTAACCCATATCATGAGGGTAGTGTCATGCTCAGTCTCTATGAGATCACTCATCTCTTTGTGTATCATGTACACACTAGATCTATCTTCCCTCTTTGATCTAGGGTTATCAGGTCTACCTCATTTGAACTGACGGATAGCTTCACAAGATCTAGCCACATAGGAACAAACCAAAACATGATTTGACATTCCAGTCGTAGATCTCTACCCATGAACCATGCCTACTCAAACCTCTCTCTATATATACACCACTAGAGTCCTATGTGGGAAACCACCAACCCGAGTATGAGGCTTTCATAGAAACTAGCACAATTTTACCTCCTCCAGGGTCTTGAGACTCTCTCTCCCTCACCTAGATGGTAGGTTCTCATATTCTCATATTCACATATGTTCATATAACCAACCTATCTTTGACTCTAGGGTTTGATCCTCCCAAGGACATCTAGGGTTCAAAAAGAATATAGGAATCATGCATAAAGTGACTCAACTCAATCACTCAGGAGTATTCTAGTTTAGGACATATCATACCACATATTTTTCATAATCCTCATATCTTGGAGTTTAGGTTCTCTAACCTTCTCCTAATGGGTCTCACTCTCTCTGGAGTTAACCCTAAAATTGGTCCCAATACTAGAGGCCCTCCCTTGTAAAAGAGCGTGAGGCTCATGCTGACTCACAACCTTATCTTAGCTTATCTTATCTCATCTTACAATAACATACATGCTTTCATCACCAAAGCTCAAATCCTCGAAATTGAAACTTAAGTCCTCAAAGACAAACATATATCAATATAATCTATCTTATATTATCTATATAAGACTTAGATCATATCATCGAAGCTTATTTCATCTATTCCATCTATCACGTATTCTAACAAGCCTCTAGACATCTAATCTAGAACTACTATCTCTTCTAAACTGATGTCATTCACTTTCACTTAGCTTGCATGACCATCTCCTACTTGTACATGTGTGGGGACTCATTTTTGTAATACTTACATATATAATAAAATATTATATAGTTTTTCTCCGATAAAACAAGTGTCAGAGAAAACTATCAAGGTTCGATCCGATTGGAATAAAAAACCAAATATATAAAATGAGTGTCCCACACATAGAAGAGAGTATAGTGTCGTGAAAACTAGTGAAAAGGATGAGAACATGGTGTAGAATAGTGTAGCTACTCTAGACAACGAGCACTATATGTCTAGGGTTTCTCTTCCCTTGATGTACACCATTTCCAAATAATGCAACGTCCCATACCACTGCACTATAAGGAAAGAACGACATCTAAGCACTTTCTATACAACAAGCACCAGTCTAGACCTAGTTCTCAGACATCTAGGTGCTAACCTAGAGGCTAGGTCAGATCTAGTCTCTAAAATTGACTAATCTAACCCTAAAGATGATTAAGTGCAAGGTTCTTTAGTTTTGAGTTGCATAGTGAGCAAATGTCAGGCTTTGCTATTGTTCATGCTCTGATACCACCTATGATGTCCCCATATTTTCTAAAACTTAATCTGATGTGTGACGTCCAAATTGAAACCCTCACCTCATCGAGAATCCCAATTGAAACACCACATTCTAGGTTAAGAAGAAGCAAATCATAGGAAGTCAGAAGGAAACAATCAGTAGCACATGCACATGAACAATAATAAAACCATACAACACATGCTCACCATTCAACATTTAATTACAACATGAATTGTTGCAACATTTGATATTACATATTAAGCAACAAACTTATACATATACATGTACTAACATTAAACTACATGATCTTAAGACAACATGTCCACCTGTACATCAGCTTGCCACACAACTCTCAACTATCCTGGCTCTTCAAAGCACATATATATCCACAACCTAAAACAAGATTACATGTGGTACACATCAGCAAAATATTCAAGAATATTGTACGGAGTATGCCTACATGTCTTTTATATACCTCTCATCATATCTTGGTAATAAGATAAAACTAATACTTGGCAGTTCTAAAGAAATATAAGAAAAAGCATATACTTGCACAAAGATGTTCATTAACAAAAGAGAACACATATTTTAAGCATATTTTCCATTATATCATCCATGCATTTACTACCTAAGAGTCAAATACATTAAGGCCTTTATGATCACTACCAAAGAGTTAGATCATATATACAATGTGACCACTACCAAAGAGTTAGGTCACTTCAAAGGATACTGCCAAAAGTTAGTGCTTTCATACAATGTGACCACTACCAAAGAGTTAGGTCACTTCCAAGCACACAACCAAAGAGTTAGTGATTTCATATGTACAATGTGACCACTACCAAAGAGTTAGGTCACTTCCAAGCACACTGCCAAATATTTAGTGCTTTCATATAATCGAACATTTATATTACGTTTGATGTGTTCATAGCAGTAAGTATGGAAAATCAAGAAACATATCATACAAGAACAATCATTTCATCCAATATCATATGGCAAGTATTTACTACACATATAATGCAATCATAATGTATAATAGGCCAAGTAATAGGTAATGGTGTACCTTGATCAAGAGACATTCTAACCCATATTCCTGATGGCATCTATATCCTTGGTCAAACCCTGATTAAGACAAGATCATATACTATCATTAGATTCTCATCTTAACCCTAGTTATCACCATTTAGGGTTTTTCTTAGCACATTAGGATACTCCCATTTTTACTTGCATTCTTATCTTAGAAATACTTACTGATGTCATTTTCCAGATTATGGTTCATTATCTGAACATTAGATTCCATATGCTTTTTGTGCACAAATTAACCCTAGGTTACAACATTAACCTAAATTAGGGTTTCAAACCATTTATTAAGGGTCAACTTCATATAACATGGATTTCATGTATAAACTGATCTCATATTTACAAATTGTCTTCCAGTTACTGATATGAGGGTGTTATGTTAATTTCATCATTTATTGAGCATGTTTGTATTTGTTGCATTTTATTTAGGGTTATTAGCCCTAATTATCCATATGGAGCAAATTACATGATTTCGTGCATCAACATCCTAATATTTGACCTCAAGTGGATTATACATACCATTTAGTAGTTATTGGAACATTATCATAATTTTAGGCCAACGTTTGATATTTATTATCCATTAAACAAGCATATAGCATCTTACCTGATATTATTGATATTTAAGATTCAAAAGACTAATATCATGGTCCCATGTTATTCAAATTATTTTCTGAACATTTTGGTTTATTATTTGTATTTTTTTGATAATTACACTAATTATTATGAATTATATATGAACTGAGCATTTTTTGAGATATTTACCTCTATTTGGCCAATGACAATACGCCACATGGCCTCAGGGTGCGCCACCCGATTCTCGATTGGTTCACTTATGGTCTAATTGGACCGAGCTTCATCCGGTTTAGGGTTATCCTCCCCCGGTTCCTTCTCCTTCGCGATCTCCTCCACGCGATCTGGCATTTGCGAGAGCTTGTTCTCCTGGGCACGATCAACCACCAGCGGTGGCTGGGGAAGATATTCGGTGTATGCACGATCACTGCCGCTGGTATGCTGATTCTCTCTCCAGTGAGCAGGTCTTTGTGCCCCCCTCTTCGGTTATTCTCCATCACCTGTCGACCTCTCAGGTTTGCATTATGATCTTCCCACACTGGAGGTAGCTTCTTGGATCCCTGGGGATTCAAGATGGATTTCATGTATAAACTGATCTCATATTTATAAAAAAATTTCTTCCAGTTACTGATATGAGGATGTTATGTGAATTTCATCATTTATTGAGCATGTTTGTATTTGTTGCATTTATTTAGGATTATTAGCCCTAATTATCCATATGGAGCAAATTACATGATTTCTTGCATCAACATCCTAATATTTGACCTCAAGTGGATTATACATACCATTTAGTAGTTACTGGAACATTATCATAATTTTAGGCCAACGTTTGATATTTATTATCCATTAAACAAGCATATAGCATCTTACCTGATATTATTGATATTTAAGATTCAAAAGACTGATATCATGGTCCCATGTTATTCTAATTATTTTCTGAACATTTTGGTATATTATTTGTATATTTCTGATAATTACACTAATTATTATGAATTATATATGAACTAAGCATTTTCTGAGATATTTACCTCTATTTGGCCAATGACAGCACGCCATATGGCCTCAGGGTGCGCCACCTGATTCTCAATTGGTTCACTTATGGTCTAATTGGACCGAGCTTCACCCGGTTTAGGGTTATCCTCCCCCGGTTCCTTCTCCTTCACGATCTCCTCCACGCGATCTGGAATTTGCGAGAGCTTGTTCACCTGGGCACGATCAACCACCAACGGTGGTTGGGGAAGATATCCGGTGTATGTACAATCACTGCCGCTGGTATGCTGGTTCTCTCTCCAGTGAGCAGGTCTTTGTGCCCCCCTCTTCGATTGTTCTCTGTCACCCGTCGACCTCTCAGGTCTGCATTGTGATCTTCCCACACTGGAGGTAGCTTCTTGGATCCCTCAGGATTCAAGATGGTAGGTCTTGGAGGCTTGTATGTGGGTTCAACGTTGGAGCTCCTCCTCTGAGCCACCAACTTCCAGACTTGTTGTTGGACTCCCTCCTCACTGTCCCAATGACCACACCAGTGGCTCCTTCCACGACAAAGAAGAAGGGAACCACTACTAGCTTTGCTGTGAAGCTTTCATCTGTGACTTCTATCTTGCTCCATAACCCCTTCTATCTCTGATTTCCCTATTATCCCACCACCTACTCGCCTCTCAAATAGAAGTAGCAAGAGACAGGGGATGTTCTCCTTATTGAAGTGGTGTGAAGGGGATCTCATTCTACTCTGAAGCTAACCTTAGGGTGAAAACCACCTCTCGTCTCATTCCATGATGGGTCATGGCAAGATTGGAGTCATGGGAGTCGTGTCTTCTAACTTGTAGTAACAAGTGTGAGGGTGATGACATAGGAACTGTAGATGTATCCAAGGACCCAGATTAGAGTCTCCTCTAGGTCAATCTGTGTCATTCCCTTCTCAATACCGTGGATGCTGGATCACAAATCTAGAGCCAGAATTCACTCACGCAGCCCAACAAAGGATCCGTGGTATGTGACACATCCAACATAGGCTTGAAACACATAATAATCACAAGACTTGGTCCAAGAAACCTCAAAATGCACATTATTTGATTATTTTCAAACCTTAATATTTTCTTCTAGGAACCTTTAATATTCATGAAACTTTGAAGATAGACTTATCACTATCCAATCTATACCCCATTCAATTTTAGTGTCAAAACTCAGCTGTGTGTCTTGCAATTAAATACCTCAAAAGGGCTTAAACTTAAGAATCTTAAATTATGATATCAACATTGATCAACACTAAAACCTTACCAAAATACTTAGAAATCTTAATGTAACCCAAACACACATGAAATTATTTATGTCACTAAGTATTTAGGGAGTTTAAAAATCCACTCCATCACATCCTACACACCTTAAAAGAAATTTCTTCCTCAAAATTAAGCCAAAATCGAGTCCATCACAACCGTCAGATGGGAATCCAACAATGATGTGGTTTTCTCCTTTCTTGAGTCCCTTTGCACCTGGACTTAGCACAATCCCCACAATCTACTCCTTCTCCCCTCTCTCTCGCATGCTCTTTTCTTTCCTCCACTCTCCCAAATATTCTTGCTTCTGTGTACCTTACATGTTTTCAAACTGACAGACCCCAACTCAGTCAGGTTTCTTCAAACTATCATCCCAGTCAGAGAAGGGGTCCTGCAATACCCTATTTCTCCTCTCTTCTAGGATTATACCTTGTTCCAAGATGTGTGACTATAAAAGCTAGTACCTAAGCCATTCCTAAACTCCAAGACACAAAATCCAAGCATCAATTAGGCATTGATCGCTCTGCACCATCTCTCTCCATCTCCAATCATCTCTGGTGACTTCATCAAACCTAGCGACAAGTGTGAGATTTGTAATCACTTCCAATTGTCTGGATTCCTTCACTGGATTCCCTCAAAGCTTTGAATCTTATTAATTTGGTTGTTTGAGGTAGCCTCTCTAGTTCCCTAATTTTCACTTTCTTCATTACTGATTTTGGTGTCCTATGATCTATTCACTAATCTGATTTGGTACTAACTAAATTTTTTTCATTGGGTTACCTCAAGTAATCTCTCTGATCTTGGATTGTGGTATCTACTCTTATTTTTGGGTTCCTGAAAGGCTGTTCAGTTTTCACCTTGTCGGCAATGGCAAGTGGTATACTATTCACCTCAGGTTGGCTTGCATCACCCTTTCTTGGACTCTTTGAGTCTATTAGATCACTGGGATTAGTTTCTAATTACCTTTCTTCTCTAGTTTTGTGAACTTGCAAGTTTGATTCTCTACTTCAGAGACTTGAGCTTCTAAATCAAGAGTTCTTTGTGTTGTGTCTCTGAAGAAGATGATCGTCTATGCTTTCTAGTTCTAGCCCTCATCTTCTATGTTGTTTTGTTTTTCGTCTGAGGGTAAAAAGTATTTTTATCTCATTTTGTGAGGGTGCCCCATTTTGGTCTCTAGCCAGGTCATTGAGACATCGGTAGGCGGCCATTATGCCACCTTAGGGGGGCACACCGCTGGTATTTCACATTTTATTCAAATAAATCAATAATTTGATTTTTCTTAGAAAAATCATAGTAATTCAATGGTTGGTCAAAAATACACACACATATTTTTTTGAATAAAAAAATCTGACCTATCCGATGGTATATGTTTTATAACCTAATTCAACTCTCAGTAAAAGTTGATATTTCTAGGGTTTGTTATACCATCATTTGTTAATTATTTTCATTTACTATATCAAGGTGAAGAAATATCCCATTTGCATCTAGGGTTGGAATTTGACTTTAGATACACATTTTGAGATTTGTTGCATCTCTCTAAGTCTATATTGAGCAATAATACTATATTCTCTCTCTTTTGACCTAATTGAAGGATATATGTGAATTCTCTTTTTTGAGATCTATTAAACTTCTTTTTGAGACCCTTATATTGGAATTAGTTATATATTGACACTTCTCTATTGATATTGCACTTTGAAATATAAGATTTGTAATATTATTCATGCTATGTCTAATCGAACCCTAATTGACAGAATCACTCTATATTGTGCTATTTGTTATCTGAAACCCTAATTTGTTCAGGGTGGATTTTTACGATCTAATGTTGCAATTCTAGTTGGACAATCTTGTCTAAAACCATTGCTAAACTTTTACTTGTCTACATTGCATGCTTGTTGATTCATTAGTACTATGGTTTTATAATATTCTTTGGTTTTTGGGTTATGTGCCCTTTATGTTATTTTTGGGATGGAGGTTATGAGACCCATACCCAAGTTTTGTGGCCACTTTTATATATATTTGGGATTATGGTTAAGTTCTATGCACTACCAGGTAAGGGTTATGTTTCCTAGCTTCCATTCCTTTATTACAGTTCAATAGTATTATCTCACATGCATGATAATTATTTATTCATTAATGTTATAGGGTCATGTGCCCTAATGTTTTTGATTTATGCTTTTGAGGCATACTTTATTTTAATTCATGCAAAGTACATATATTTATTTTCATCATATTGGAATATTTTCTTTTGATATCCACTTGGATGGTCCCTTCCCCTCTCTCTCAGGGAAGCCTAGTTTATATTTGATGTCTTTTTCCCATATAATTTCTCAATCACTATCTATATGCACATACCGACATTGTTATGTTGACAACATCCATCTTTGTATTCTCTTGTGGGGTATGCTTCCAACCCCTTAGGTAGAGAGCAAGGAAGAGTGGACCAAAGTTGACCAAGACTATCTAAGAGTTACCTGGTCTTACTTGGGAGGTAGATTGAATTAGTTGATTTACCCTCTACATATTAGTTCATGTAGTTTTCTTTTATGTACACCCTACATGGTGAAATATAATAATAGACATACATATTGAAGTAGTTAGATTTTATCTTCCGCTGCTACACTTTATGGTGATTGATACATTACATACTTGAATTCTAGTTTTCTATCCTTTATGAAAAAATGTTATTGAATTTGAAATTGGATGGTTTTCTATTATTCAATCCCAATAAGTGAGTGGCTCCCCTATCAGGTCCCACTCCTAAGATTTACTATGATATACTGTCACATGACTATATCAAAAGTGCATGATATAGGGACATCACCATCTTTTAAATAGAGTATTGATATACAAACTAGAAAAAAAATATTAACTTGGAAAAAATATAACAAATTATCGGGAAGTTAGAAAAATTAAGTAAAATATGATATGGAATCATAAATTATTTTCTACATCATAGTATCATTTTGGTAGCCCGATTCACTTATAAAAGATGAATTTAGGGGTTGTAATTGGATCAATATCATATATTTTAATAATTACCATAGGTTTGGTTTGCCTTGGTTTTGATTAGTTCATCTATGTTAACTCAATGATAGGTATGTTGCATCTCTATGTTAATCAAATTGGGAAACTAGTCAATATCAATCTTGTTTGACTATGTTGAAGTATATATGTTGGAATTTCTTTCTTTTGAGTCTATTTGACCTACTTTTAATCTCAATTCTTAGATTTGTTCATATATTGACATTGATATATTGGAATAGAATTTTGATTCTAAAAGTTTTAGCTCATTCACCCTATCCTAAGTTGTACCCCATTTTTGTATTGAAATATAATCTAGGCATAATGAGTATAAGGACCTCAAAATAACCTCTTTTCATCCTATGAACTTTTTACTTTGACTTTCACTTTGATTTTGTGGGTTGGTCTAGCCTATTGCTCTTTCCTTGTATTTATTTCGCTTTAGGAGGTTGGTTAATTTTGTAGTGGCAAACCTAATGATCTTGTAAGGGCCTATTATTATCTCAATTTGCATATTTATTGTGGAATTGAATTGATGTAATCCATTGTGATATGAAAATCCTAGTTTGAGCTCTTTTGTTGAGTAAATTTACAATTGAATCCCTTTTGATGCATCTGATTAAACCTATTCTTATCTTCCTATTAAAAGGCATGTGTTTGTGATGGCCAACATAATGTAATGAATCACAACACATTAGTTGGTGATGCCTATTATGTGCAATATGTTTATATTGAAATTTATTGGTGATGCCTATTCCATGTATGTGGGTGTTGATGCCTATTACATTATTGCGAGACTAGGTGTGTGGTGCTCTATACTCATGATTTTGTGGTAGTGACATTCATAATGGTGGTGGTACCTCTTTTCTTTATACTAGGTTGGGATTCCCATTAGTTTGTAGTGGTAATTCCATGAACATGTTGTTTATATTATTCTAGTTTCTTTGTGACACACTGCATCCTCAATATAATTTTGGTATATTCTGAATTTTGGCAGATGTGCTTTATTTCAACATTTATTTGTACATCACCACATTTAATAGTTTATCTTGACATCCATTTGGATGATTTTTGTAACCTCTCTTATCATAGGACCATCACATCCTAATTGCTTTCCCTTTTCCTATATATTTCCAAGTTTCTATTAATATGCACATACAATCTTTTATTGATGTTTATGATATTTCTTCTTCTATGGGGTTTGCTTCCAACCCCTTAGGTGAAAGACATGAAGGAGTTGACCATATAGGCCTTGGACTTATGAAAGTATAATTGATGTTGTTGGAGATATAATTCAAATGGTCAGGTTTCTCTTTGCATCCAGACATATATATACTTATTTGCTTACCTTTATGTTTCCACCCATGTGAGTGTTGAACTGTTTGGGAAAAGGAAACTATAGTAGTTAGATGTATTTCAAATGTAGTTGGGTTTTATGATAAACATCCTTGATATATTGAATAATAATTTATTCACCCACTATGAACAAATTGGTGTATGCTTGGTACGTGTATGGTCACTTTTATTTGATTGAGTAATGAGTGTATCCCCTACAGGGTCCCACTCATTACAATCATATTGAGATTTTGTACTAGCCAAATGCTGAATTTGCATTTTATTACCTTTGATGGTGAGATTTGTGCTAATAAAAGCCCAAAATTTGCATCTAACTAGATATGATTAGGAGATATGTGTTTATCTAGGATGGTGATTATGTCTCTCTTTGGTGATGGTTATCATACGTGAAATAATGTAAATCCTTATCTATTTCTTTTAAGTGGGAATCTACATGATTGTGGTGTTGAATTACTTAATTATTTGAAAATGCTATATTTTTCTATGAATGAAGATTTATATGGACTTAATTGTAACTGTAGTATTTGACTTCCTTAAAGTGAGTAAGATACCTAATAATGAAAGACAAACTCAAAGTTCAATAAAATAGGTGCTCTAAACACCTCAAACCTTCACCAATGTCTGAATTGGGGTGGCGAAACAAACCTATCTTGTAATGGACTAACTCCATGAGCATAATATATGCAACCAATCAGATCATAAAGACTAATCCACTGAGGGTTGGGGGCACAAAGGTGGTAGAAAGACCCCAACTCACCTTTTGCAATGAGACATGAGGATTAGGATATAGAGACCTTAATCCATGTTAGATTATGACAAGGATGTGAAGTGTAATATATGGCACGTGTGATATAATAAGGTATGTCCCAACCTTATACCAAAGTGTAGGAATGAGAGGTAGCAATGCTATAGGCTCCTACCTAATCTTATGGCTGACCTATGTTGTGCTAGTTGCCTTAGGGAAATCATCTAAATCTCAAGGCATGGACAATTATTTGTTCATGCAAGCATGTCACTATGGCTTGTAGTTGGATACATATAAGTCAAGTATTGGAACAAAAAGTCAATGGTAATGTTTATATCATGCTAATGATACTCTTTCTCTTTTATGTTGTGTTCCATATTACCAAGTAGAAATGTAAAAGTTATATCTATTATATGCTTATGATTAACTTGATATATATCTGCTCTAAGTTGAAGATAGTAGAAAAAATTGTATTGATTTACTCTAATGCATATATGCTCACTTAGATATTGGCTATCAACTAATGGAAAATTTGTAGATCCATCATCCCCTTAGTTTTAGTCATGATCTGAGTGACTTTCTAGATGAAATCTAGAAATTTTGTCATATTTAGTAGTTCATGTATGGGGGGTTTCTGAGACGAGTCTCATGGGTGAGTTTGGATACAAGAATCAAATATGTAATCAAGTGGCCGCATGTATTTGTAATTTTGAAACTAATCCAACTACCTTATGATGGAAAGTATTACTATATGCCTTATGTGAAATTCTATTGATCATAAAATAAATGAAGACTATTAATTCTAATCAATTTGACTGATTTTGAATGCTAATCTTTCTCTGATCACCTGTGTTCTTTATTGATGAGAAGATGATTTTAGGATCATTCTTATACCAGAATCTGGGAACACCTCTAGTATACAATCATGGTTTGGGTGGTTATCTAAAGTGACACATGATGGAGAGGAGGGAGATGTTGTCACTAGAGTGTCTAGCTTTCGATGCTATGCTTGTATTGTCATTGGATGCTCACTAGACCACCACTATAAAAGAGATGAATGAGTAGAGAAGGAAGTAGAGGAGGTGGTCCTATATCTTGCATGGTCAATTATTGGTGTATGTTTGGTTTTTGCTGGTGCCTACTGTCATGATTGTTGCTGCTAAAGGTGGTGGCTGGAACAATGAGGGTTGGAGAGTTTGCTAGGGCATTTGTGGCTGCATGACTAGGGCTCTATTACCTGCACAATTGCTGGAGTTCTAGAGACTGAAATAAAATTTGAGGGAAGGTAAAGAAGGGAGATGGTTACTAAAACACAATTATAAGACAAGACGTTGTCATCTAATCATCTGGTTCACTAACATGAAACCCATGTTGACATTAGACGTCATCTACTTTAGGAAAATAATCACATCATTTCAGCACACAAACTTTTCTATCAAGTTCATAGAAAAGAATAATAATGTTTGTGATAACTAATTGCATGAGGATAGTAATTATTTTTTCTTGTGCAAAAAAAGATCCCGAAGAGAATTCAACAGTGTCTCGACTTGATGTGCGTGAGTTGTCTCCATAATCTCCTATAGCTCATGTGAACAACTATCATCTTCCGTCCTATATAAAAAGGTTGACAATAAAATTAAAAGCCTCACTTACATAGGTTTGGAAAAAGAATATGATCACGTCCTAATCTTTTGAGTATTTAGAGGCATGTTCCCCTTTTAGGTTACATGTGGTTGAGTCATACTTATTCTAATTATGAATTGAGCTCAGGTAGACTTTGTTCACGTCGGGTTCACAAAAACCCTGTGACATCCTCAAAATTTAAACTTGTCAATGAATCTTTAATGGGAAACCCTAATTTGCAAATTAAAGATTTCATCTATCATAGAGGCAAATTTGACTTTTAAACTCAAATGTAATGTTTGAAGCAAAGACTAATAAATTAGGCAATGTTTACTCCTTTTTATGATGATAGTTAATTCTTTAACCTTGAGGTATAATGCATTCTCTCTCTCTCTCTCTTCAATGTAACCTTGTCACCATACTTACAAACCCTAATTGGTCTAATTTTGGCAAATGGAATTAATACAACTAAAATCATCCCTAAGTGACCATAGATGAAAGATTGCACCATTTCGAGACTAATCATAACGTATTATATATACATAGATGATAATATTATAATGTAGTGATAACTCACCTTTTGACAATCAAACTTGGAAAGTAACGATGTAATAAGGTGGTAGACCCTAACTTACACCTATGATAAAAAAATTGAGGCCAATATGACCTCATATGACCCCTCAAATGAATTCTTATATATTCCTATGATTTAAAGCCCTAAATATACTCATTATGTCTCTTAATGCATCGATTCACCATAGTGATTGTTTTTATTTTCCGTTTGTCACACATTGGGAGGAGTCCGGTCCGGTTCGAACTCCTAAACTCACGTGATGCCGTCTCCTTCACCCGTCCTGGACACGATAGGACACCAAGGGTAGGAAGCATTCTTGGCCCACCTGATCTCTCTCTCCAGTGAGTCCTGGCTCCATCAGACTTCTCCTTCACCATGAGCACTTTAATCTGACTTGATAGACCCTTTGTACGAGAGGGTTTTGTGCCTTAGAGTCTCCAGTCCGCTAGACATCCTCGAAGTTTCCCCAATTTGCTAGCACATTTGGGTTTTCTGGCCACTAGAGGCCACCACACCTATAAAATTTCCCCCCAAAAACCATTGTGGATGCAACAGAAACTCAAAGGCTTCACCATCTTGCTCTGATCTATTCTCCTCCACCCTAATCTAAAACCACCTTGTCTCTGTTCATCCATCTTCAACACCAAGGTAGCTCTAACCACCAGAACAAGCGGTGTTACCCCAAAATCCATCATCAGATCAATGAGAAGCTATTCGTACCTATGATTTCTCTAAAACGATACTCAACTTGTTTTCCCTCTTTCACATTCCCTCTGGTACCCAAGAGCAATGTCAGTGTTTTCGGCCTTCTCCGATAGTATTATGCCTTCTCCACCTTCTTGAAGGTGTCTCAGATCCATCTGGGTGGTTGGGGTTCATCATGATTCGCTATGTGCTACCATCCCTCCTTGCCCCCTTCACTGCCATGACGGTGAATGTGCTGGGAGTGTTTGGCCATCCCGCAACCTACTCTTGGGCTCGTCAATCTCGCCTGATGACGAAGAAGACATTTATGCAATCAAACTCTCACATTTTTCATGATTTTCAGAGTTAGGGTCTTCAAATCACATGCATTGCTTTGTGCTTCACCTGCTGTTCATCATCGCGAAGAGGATGAACATAAGAGGGTTATGTTTGCTCGTTTCTGCCCATGTTGTCCCGATCGAGCAATTTTAGTTAGATGGGAAAATTTGAGTTTTCATATTATTTTTCTAATCACACGTTTGGTTTGGGACCAAGCGAGTTGTTTGACCCTGATTGGGCCAACTTGATGAGCCCTACCAACTTGTAGCTAGTAAATTTTATACGTGGCTTTTCCCTTTTTCCTGATTGGCGGGTAGATCAGAAACTCATATTAAATCAATGGATGGTTATAAAAATAAGTATAAATAATAGTTGGATAGGATTTTTTTGAGTAGAACCTAATTTCAATATTTTCAAACACTAAACCCATATTATCCTACCATGAATATTTAATATGATTCAAATTAGGGTTTAGGTTCATATCAAGATAATGATTGATGGAAAATATGTAAATTTCAAGAACACAGGATTCGATCAAGATCAGAAATACTAAGTTAGGATCTACCTTGCTCCAAGTAAGCGGGTCATGCCACTATGCATATGTATTTTGAATGAATTACACGTTATATATTATTTAGGATTATGCTTTAAATTCCAAGTTCATGAATGAAATTAAGATAATGATGATGCCTCAGATTTTAGTATTGCATGTTGTTTGCTATAATCATAAAGTCCTATGCTTATCACTGATGCTCATTAGATTAATGCTATGCTCATGTAATGGTTCAGAAATTGAACAAAAAATAATGTAAATCATGTAATATTAATGTCAAGACTAAGAGGGAGAAATCCCATGATGATTAAGACAATACACTTAATTTGTGAATCATTCCTCTTTTTGTTATTTTGTCTTTATGGCATTGATAAGCACTTTGGTACAACTAAGATGAGCCTTAACCGGCCTGTTGAGCACTATGGTGTAATTATTGGATGAGGACAATTTACATTGATGGTAAGATAAGAGTAGTGATGCTAATGTTTAAGATAAGAGAATTAAATAACTTATTATATGTTTCTCGTAATGATGGACCATTATGGTCATTATGGGCTTCCTAGCAATGATGGGCTTTCCAAGCATGATGTGCCCCACGTGGGCAGTGATGGAGAGTACACATATAGTAATATATCTTAATTCATTGATGTAATGAAAGATAAAGTGTAATGATAACTCTTAACGTTAAACCATGTCAATTTTATTTCAGTTCAAGTATATATACTTATTCTTCAATTCTTATAAAATGTATAGTGCCACTTACTTACGTTGTTGCTTTGTTTCGCATACATACATGTGTAAGTATGGCATTGGCAGTGGCTCATGTTATGGAAGGTTTGCTTCCATTGTCATGTATGTATTTGGAGGGGCGTTACAAACCCAACCCAATTTACTTCGTGGCTACTCCGGGTCTGGTTTAGCCCTCAAAAAGCAAACAATTCAATTTACTTCTCAAGCTACGTACATCACCAAAATAAGTTACAAGATCAAACCAATCGAAAGAATCACAGGGGAAGAATGCTAATTCCCCTACTGTACATGTTAATCTACTTCGTGGTGGAATATACCTAGAGCTGGTCCTATCCACAACCTTATCAGGTCAAACCAGGTTCAGCAAAAACCTAACTACTGACATACTTACACTCACATGCAGAAACGGACACAAAAGTACATACTTAACCACTCCAGTTTGGATTCAACTTACTTTTTCAGACTACATCACCAAAAGTATTTACAAATCAAACCAATCGAAACAATCATGAAGGAAGAATGCTCATCCTAACTGTACATGTTAATCTACATCAAGGTGAAACAATCCTAGAGCTGCCAATGATCATATCCACAACCTTGAAATCTCACTATTACAAGATATCACATCTCAGACGGACCAGTAGAGTGACGATGTGCTGCTCATCAGCTGTGATCTCCTGAAGATCGGCCCTTGTTTCTGAGCGAGCTCGTGAATGTCCCGTACAATGTCAAACACGGCATCTGGTTGAGCCAGCTTCAATGCGTTCTGCGACATCCGCTGCAGCTCGTCAGAGTCCGTGGTGAACCACCTAGCGACCGTGTCGGCGGTCTCCTTTGGGCGGCTGCAGAATATCCCGGCGCCGTTGTCCACCACGTACGGCACGTTTCCTTCTTCCTGTGATCATGGCATCAAACTGTAAGAACACGTTGGTGATGCTGTGGCGGCCAATGATAATGGAGTGAAAAAGATAGAACTTAAATCACCTGGCCGGGAATGTAGTCGTTGAGGATGATCGGAAGCCCTCGTATTAGGGACTCGGCTATCGTGCCTGGTCCAGCCTGGATGATTAACACGAGATTATATCGATTGTGGAAATACCCAAATTTGTATATCATAATATTAGTCTTCAGGAATTAGTTTATTTATCTCTGTAATTCATGCCCCTCACCTTGGTTATGATGCAATCACAGGCTCCCATCCACTTCTCCATCTGCTTCTCAAATCCTCTGATCTGAAACCAATGTGATTAATTCTGCTTTTAGATGTTTGCAATGCAAGACAAATGGAGGGGGGAATAAAACAGAAAACAACAAAAGGCAATATCACAGCCAGCAGCAGCAGCTGTTAGGTCGTTGTCAAGCAAAAAGGTGATTGTCGGACACACATAAATGCAAACCTTGATGGGGATCTTCCACTCCATGGTCTGCAATGCGGACGCCAACACCTGGTTCCGGCCACATATGACGACCATCTGCCCAATGGGTCTCCCTAACTCCTCGTCGAACAGGGCCTCGCTGAGTTCTCCTGTAGTCTTCTGCACGGGACCCATGCCTTCCCCGCCTCCCATGAGCAGCACTGCGGGGAGCCCCTGATCCATTCCCAGCTCCTCCCTTAGTTGCTCCTTGGAGAGCTCAGCCGCCGTGCCACTGCAAAACGATGGCCTGACGGGCAGCCCGAAGACCCTGATCTGTGACTCCTCCAGTCCGTCCTCCAGCGCCCTCTTCGAGACCTCGTCCGAAGGGCAGTAGCACCTGGCGACGCGCCGGTGGAACCACGTCGGGTGGCACGTGTTGAGGTCGGTGATGACGGTGGCGAAGACGACCTTCTTGTCGAGCCCTCTCCTCCTCAACACGGCCAACGGGACGTGCTGCATGAGCGGGTGAACGCTGATGATGATGTCGGGCTTGTACTTCATCAGCCCGGCCTCCACCTTCCTGCGCAAATGTTTGGAGCAGAAAAACGTCATTCTTTCATAAATAAGACCGAGTATATATCTATGATTTTACCAATTAATTAGTTCACGTATAAGATGGAGTATATATCTATGATCTTACCAAGTAATTACAATACTTACTTGGCGTTCAAGGCAGCTATGGCGTAGAGGTATCCTCTGTGCAACCATCTCGGCGACGTCCCGTGGAACGCCACCTTCCATATCCCGGCGTGTCTGACCATGAACTTGTACGACCCTTCCATGTCGTTGAGGGGCCAGTTGCCGTGCTCCTTCCAGACGTCATGGAAGAACACCTGTTGTTGTGGTGGCCAAGTAAGAATCTTTTTAACAACCAAAATGCGAGAAACCTAGCAGTTTAATCGACAGATGGGAAGCGTTTGAAACCAGGTAATCGACCGACGGGATCATTCGAAACAGGGTAATCAAGTAAGGTACCCTGTATGCGTCTCCGAATTCGATCCTGAACGCGTCCCTGATGGCCTCGGCGGAGGCGCGGTGCCCTCCACCGGTGTCGCTCATGAGTACAAGCACGTTCCTTGCCCGCTCGGCACCAAGCTGCTCCATTTCTGCGTCGCCACAGCCTGCGGTCGTGGCGTCTTCGTCGTGGAGCAAGTCGCCGAATCCCCTGCCCGTCGCAGGACCTCTGTACAAGTAAGATGCGGAAGAAGAGCTTCTCCTGCTGCTGCCCTTACGCCCTCTCTTCCCGCCGTTGCGGTAGGCAAGCACGCTGTCAAGGACAGCCTCCCGTATCGTCCGCTGGGGCGGCTGCTCCGTCGTAACCATCTCGTCGTCCTCGATCCTAGGCTGCTACTGTGCTGGCGCGTGCGCGTCGACCGGTAGTTGATCAAGGTTTTACCAGCAGATGCAGAGGTAGACCGGCAGTTGTGCACCTTGCGGTGGTGGTGGTGGTGGAGGTAGTCGGTTAGAGGCCGCATCTTCCCCCTTTTGTATAAAAAGCCACGTCTACGAGTGGCGATGCGGGGCCCCGTGGACGTCGTTTAGAAAAGGCCCCTAGTTGGGTACCATCCCAGGCCTCTGGTTCGCAAAGATCCGGAGAATGATACTCGCTTCACCAATCCACCAATGATTAGTATAATCCAACTCCGCCCCCGGGTGCCTTCATTGTGCTGGAATCTTTCCTGACCTGCACAGTACACGTAAGAACCTTGCCAACGAAGATTCGCATATTTTCCGCCCCCGTAACCCCGTTCGTTCCATCTCACCCATTGACCGCGTCACGGATACAATGCTCACGCAACCCACTCGGATCCCCACTCCACCCTCCCCATTCACCAACGCGGCGACGATCCATGACATAGGGTGGGAAGAAATGTTTCTCTCAAGTCTTGATGAAAATTTGGCAAGGCCATCGTGTTTTCTATAAATTTATATCCTTATTTTTCACAGACCCAAGTTTATTACTTCTTTTAATTAAGAGAACCTTAGGATATTGCATCATCGTTACTCAAAGGTCTGTTTTCATTCTTGTACTCTCACATAACTGTCTACGTATCTATATCATATAAAGGATTAGAAAGGGATATTCAATTGGATGGGATAGGAAGGCATAGTTGAAGGATGGGAGTTTCAGTGATCCTATCCTATATTTGGATGCAACACGTGATAGGATCAGGGACAATTTCATATTAGTCATTTCTAGTTGTCCCTCTAATCAAGTATTATGTTTTGATGATCATTGAGATCTATGGATGTTATAAAAAATAACTTGGTAATCATTAAATTAACAACGGTCACTATTTTATCATATAGAAGTTAGGAATACTAATCGGAATCTTTGATCCACACTTCTGTCAAGACTTTCAGATCGGTGCGGTTTATAGATCTCTACAATCGAGTTGAATGAACTGGATAATATTGAACATGTCAATAGTAATTTAAAATCGTATTCTACACCTTCAATCGTGAATGTGATCCTCTTACATTTTTTTTTTTGCATAATATAGAAAAATGATTACATAAACTACCTGATGTTGTCTTATGATCATCGAGGAAGACTAGCAAAAAGGTGCTAAATTTTTTACAATTCGATGGATATACGCACAACCGAGTTGGCTTCTAATTCAACTGCGTGATCGTCAATTGATTTTTAAAGCAAAGCTGTTGTCGTGGAGAACCGCAGGCCTGGAATAATCTCATAGAAAAATACGGCGTGATCTGGAATCAATGCAACAACTAATCATTTTGGATTATACATGATAAACGCTCTTGCTAAAGAAAATTGCAAGAAGAGGGGTTTTCTTTGTGACAAGACATCCAGAAGTTTGTTGGCCGGTGATAAGAAAGGTTGCAGAAAGCATGCTAGTAGTGACGAGGAAGAAGAAGATACCGTGGCCATCGGGAGTGTAAAGCGTGTGTGTAGGTGTTTCCTCAATCGCCAAAAGAATTTTCGGAGTCCGGGTCGAGGTGTACAAATGGAGTTTATACCGCCTAATACCTAGGGGGCTGCGGAACTCAAAAGTCCCATTCAGATGAGATTCTTGTGCCAAAGGGATTAATATCCTTATGTCACTTTTACTCAAACAAACATGGGACTGAGAGTACTAATAGGATTTTAATCATATCCAACATATAATACTGCAAACCAAACATGCCGTAAGAAAACTTTCAAAGTTTTTTTTGGTTGGTATATATGTCTTAGAAGTCAATCATTGAAAGATGGTTATAGGGATATTTTTAACTTTTGATTTGATTAATAAAAACAATTCCAGTTTCTCGATACACATTTAGTACTGTGATATTGATGTGCATAATAAATAGTCTTAGAATGATTAGTTCAAAGCTATGAGACTTCAAGTACGTGAGTTGAACATGAGATCCTAATGGATGCTAAGAAAAATATTCTTAAATGTCCCTAGTTAAGTGTTATTGATGATTGAACAATAATAATACATGTGAGACTAGTATGTGTGGTGTCTGATGCCATGTCTCATGGGTCATGGATATTAGATACTAAGTCGAACACATATGTGTTGGATAATAGGGGCAACAAATAAGACATTGGATGTCAAATACTTGAATCAACATATCGCGTCAACAACATTGTATCTAGGAAAGAGGGTTGAAAGAGATATACATGGTCTTGAAGTAAGTCCAGCAACTACTCCTGCAATGACAATGCGCGTACCACGACGACCTCCTAGCACAACACCACGAACGACAGTGGTTATTGTCCTCCTAGTGGGCGACAACAGCTTCCACGCCTATACGTAGTCCACACCAACCACCGATAACTCCAAGTTGCACTACCAGACACAACATGAAGAAGCTGTCTCTTTGATAGTCAACCTGCTAGGATTGATTCCTCTCTCGTGTTGTCTCTCCCTTGTTGTCCCTCCTTTTTATGGGTATGACTTGTTTGAGCTCTCTTGGTTACCACAATCAGAGGGGAAAATAATTGTCAGAGCTTATTGTTGTGTCAGTGAAAGCCTAGACTACATCTCTTTATATAGGATGGCCATGGTCAGAGTTTCTAATTCATTTGGGAGTCAAAGAGACGAAATATCATGAATATTCTACAAGTTGTGAACATTGAACCGGTTGGTTCATAGCTGAATTGGTCGGTTCACATGTGAAATGGTCGTTTTGTAATGTTTCCTATTCGCAAGCATATTGACTTTCAATGAGTCGATTAATGCACAATATGACGTCATCATAAATTCTTGATCTAATCATATTGATCATTGAATCAGGTGGTTCAACTCTTGAACCAATAGTTTTGGGCCTTGAATGGTCGTTTCGCAAAGTGAACTAGTCGGTCATGCCCAAATTTAGGAGAAGTTCGACAAATTTAGTTTAAATTGACTTGACACTTGAACTGTTCACAGTCTAGTTAGTCAATTTCTAATTATCATTGTTTAAATTGAATACCTAAACACTTTAGTAATCAAGTTAAATATCATACATTAATAAACTTCTATTCTAAGTGTATCATGTGTGTGTGACCCTATAGGTCCCAAGTTACATTGGTAGTGAATGTCTATAACAAATTATGACATCACAAACAATGAGCAGTAGTTAACAATACATCATTGATATCCAAGTAATCAAAAAGTTGGAGAACAACTTCAACCTACTATCTATAATTAGTGTTATCGTGATCGTGTAGTTCCTTTGTCTCTTATATCCAAATTGAACTTGAGGCATGGAATCATCATCCTCTTCAACATTCAATCCATATTCCTTGAACTAAAGTAGACTGTCTGATACGTATGTGAGTTCACATATCTTATATTGAGTGACATGAATATGGCCATACATTTCTCAGTCTCTCTTATTAAATGGCCAGGATATCAAACTCCTACAGGAGGGACAAATCTCATCTACATCACTCACATTCAATCCCCATGTGTCATAGAGTACCCAAGCATAACCTTGATGTCACCCTTATTCAAGGTCACATTGGATGATGTTAAAGCACAACGAAAGACATGTGATGAGTGTAGTAATTTTAGGTCTAAAAATAAGAATCACCACTATCACTATGAGAGCTGATTCTTACTATATAGTCTCCATGTATCACTCTCATTGTGGCTATTATGACCATATTTGAGCTTAATTGGTAAACTAGGGTTTACCTGGATGATTATATGCTTAATTGGATTGATCATTTCTTAAATATAATTAATGATGATAATTCAATTATGATGTTTTAAACCTAATAAGAACATTAAGTGTTCTATTGTTTGAGAAATTAGGGTTTGAGAAATATAAACCCTAGTTGGCTGAAATTAGGGTTTTGATGGTACATGAGTATGAAATTTGATCAAGATAGTAATACGGTAAATAATTTATCATATTTTCTATATAATTTGGATTTAATTGAAATTTGGATATAGTATGTATAACTCAGTCTGCATTTTAGTGAAAAATTTCAGAATTTTTGGATGTTCTTTAAAAGTCATTCTCGGTCGAGATATATTTCAACCAACCATGCTGACAAAATGTTGTTTAGCAGTATATTGTTTGATTTTTAATTATTTATTGGTAAATACAAATGATCTTAAATTTTAACTGGAAATCTTAAATTCAATCGTAAACAACTTGTAAAATTTTCATAATTTTTAGATGCGTTTAAACCTTACCAGTAGCCGAATTATAGTAACTGACATTTTTGCAGAATTCTGGATAGCATTGCACTATTCGATTTTTAATTATTTAATGGAAGCTAGGAATGATATAAAATTTTAATAAAGATTTGTAACTTAATTATACACAATATTGTAAATTATCATAATTTTTGGAGTAGGTTTTATCTCTGAAATACACGAATTTATAGAAACCTTTTTATGACAGAAAAAAATTGCTGAAATAAGAAAAAGTATAGTAAGGGGTCAAAGTGCAATTGACCCAAGTAGCTCAATTTCTCTATATGGTCAACTTAACACACAAGGAGATCTCATAATTCGTGATTCAATCTAGAGAAACGAAATCCTAGAGAGAGAGTGTGTTAGGGTTTGATAGGAGAAATTGATGGAGATGCTGACCTAGAGTTTTGCGGTATGAGGAATGATGAAATCATGTAAGTTTAACTTCTTTGGATATATTTTCATGGTGAATCTTCGCTCACATGTAAAAATTCCATCCCTCCTCTGATTTGATCCAAAATGGTATCATAACATCCCCTTTTCTTACACTTTCTTCATAATCCCTCATTTTTAGGGTTTCTGAGTTGAAAGGAAGAGGAATTGGGTGAATTGCTAGGGATTTGATATGAGATCGAGATTTTTAGGGATGAGATATGCTTTTAAGGTGTTTTCATACCTTAGGGTGAGTGGGAACTTCCTTTAAATAGTATATTGCATGAAAATTGGTTAATTAATCCATAGTCTTTAATTGCTAGTATGCAACTACAAACCCTGAATTGTCTATTTGTTCTAAGTTATTGCAAAATAATATGATAAAATCATATTAAAAATGTATACAATACATCCTAATAATAATTCCCTAAGTATTCACAAATGTTATAAGAGTAAACTGAAATATAGGGAATTTGCCTATGACTGAAATTTATTGTATAAGTAAATAGAGAAAATTGCTTATCTAGATCCCCTTGGTTATGAATGATTGTTTATATAAATTCATAGTATATATATGTCAGATACTATCTTGGATTTCATTCAAAGTGAATAGTGATTGTTTGATATCTCAATAAAGAGGGTGAAACCCTAGATGCGAGGAAAGTTGGATATTTGCGAATAGACATCGTTAAATCCATTTGAAGGGATTTTCTTGACATGATAGACTTTATTTATTCAATGTTATTATTGATGCATGATATCCTATTGAATGGCATGGGAACCCAAATTCAACTCAATTCCAAGGTTTCATACATATATTGATTTTATATGATTTGTTGATAGTAGTCTTTATTCAATGAATGTTTATGTCACATGAAATCTTTATGGGAGCCATGTGAATAAGTTGTTGCCTAGTGAGAGGTGACAAGATGTGTGATGGCCTTTGAGCCATGAGATTACTTGTACAACCAGTGAAATGAATATCTTGGTCTAAGGACCTAGAGGTAATGGTTACAAGTTACAGAGATAACAATGCTATGTGATGATCTAAGGGTTTGAATACCCAGATCTAGTAATCATGATAATGATGTTAAGGGATGAGAATTCCCAATAATGTGATAAGGGATTGAGATCCCAGGTATCATGTGTTTTAAATATTTGAAAAGTACGCGATAGATGTATTACACCTTTCTTTGTAGCATTTGTGGTGATTAAATGAAACCCTAAGGGTAGGGTGTTCAATGAATCAAGTATTGTGATATTAATGTTCTCAGTTATTATTAATAATTCTTGTCATGATAAGTAATTAACTCTTAATTGAGTTATGAGATGCACAACTCAAGATTTGGGTTGATATGCACGATTCTAGTGTGTATGTGCCAAGTGGACATGAAATCTTTTTATTTAAGAATTTTAGTCTGCCTGCATGTATAGTATGTTGATTACTTAGTATATTACAATGTTTTGAATATACTGCTCTGCCAAGTTTAGAATGATATACATGTTGTTTTATAACTTCAAATAAGTAGATACGACACCATAGAGATATGAGAGTCAAGTATAAGTAAGAGAAGGGTATGATATAGAAAGAGCTTTCTAGGAATAATAAAATAATAGACTTAGGAGCCCTGAACACCGTAGAACCCCTATGTGAGGTCTGCACCTTAGGGTTGAAATGACCTAACCCTGGCAGCGTCCAATATACGGGGGTCGGAACGTGCTATCAGGTGACACGGGGGACGAAGCCCTAGTGGAAGTCTCCTTAAATTATAGTTTATAGTGTCCAACATCAACCAGAAGTCTTGGTGGTACTAGAGTACAGAAAAGCCAAGAGGTGGCTTGACTTTCTACCTGTGTGCTCAGGTTAGAGGAGGAGTCAAGTTTATGCCAAAGCGCCATTTTCCTATTGCAGACTAGGAGAGTAGTCAGACTTAGCATTTCCTGGGGGTGTCTGCTAAGTCTTGTACGGTGTGATCGTAGTGTACTACAAGTCTTCATATGTAGAGTACACTGCATATGATCATGGCATAATAGAATGAATAAGAGGTAAAAACAAGTGTGTACAATTATTCAATTATTCTTTGTATGTTTCTAAATTATTAGTTCTCTTTATGATCAATCAAGCATTTCATATATTGATTCACTCTTATAGATATTTAGAGTATCTTGCCATATTTATGATTGTCAATTATCAGACTCTCTAAAGCTTTCTACTGTTATAATTGATATCAATTGCTCAAAAGTATATCTATAATTATATCAATGCTTTAGACTATTTCTTTGAAGTACTCATTCACTGAGCGAGTAGGCTAACCCCTCTACTCAAAAGTTTTAGGGAAATCACATGGACTTGAATAAGATATCATTGCATCAGAGTAGATCTGCTATAAGAGTTAAGTCTGAGTATAGTTAAGTTCAGTCAGTCCCTGTCATTCTAGGTCCTTGTATAGATCTAGGAGAGAGTTGTAAATGATGTTTTGTATGTTTGTTTCCTAATAGGAGAGAATGCAAATGATTGTCATGTCTTATGTACATGGAAGTGTGAGAAACATAATGAATGTATGGATGTGTATCATTAATGCTGAGATTATATTAGAGAAATAAAAGTTTAACTCTCTTGTAAAGTTAGTTTATGTGGTTCTATGAGAGAAAACAAAGAGTTTGAAAAAGAATAAAATGTTAAGGGTGATCTTTGTATTACGGTAAATCCTCAATTTATACCCTAATGTCATGATTAGTGGTAATTGTGAGATCGGGGTGTAACAACTTTGGTATCAGATCTTAGGCTGAATCGTCAGGGACCATTAAGTTCATAAGTTAGAGTCATAAGTGTGGCAGATAGGAGATGTTATGATGTTAGCTCTGGGGATTTGAGTATTTGGATATCCTGGCCCGGTATCTTAGTACTTGGATCAACCAATATCAAGCTATTCTGTCTATTCTTTCATGTATACCCTAACCAGGTATACAGTGGAAGGATGGGCTAGAGAGAAACCCTAGAAATATTAGGATTAGAAATAGGATAAGTAACATGAATTGAGAGCATATATATAAAATGAGATATAACTTTCATTTCATATTGTTGTTTTATTGGAGATGATTAGAAAAGCTCTTATATGTTTGAATTCAAATATTTAGTATTTTGAAATATATATGGGTCTTTAAGATTTGTTGTACACTATGCAATTAGCATTTATTGATTACATTCTTTGTATCAAGTAGACTTGAAATGATCTTTAAATGAGCTTTCCTAAGTGGATAAGTTTTCTTCCATACATTTGAGATGAATAGGAGTTGAGTAATCTTGAGTAGCTCTTGACTTCAAGACTGCAGGTTCGGCCTGGTCCAGCTGGCAAGATGCATTATTGGGATCTAATGACTCCTATTAGTAACATAACAAGAGTAAATTATGGATAGATTAGATCCAAATTCTAGTATGAATGTATATACTCTATGATTTTGAAGTATAAGGGAAAGACTGGGATAACTAAGAATCAGTTGGAACTAATATCTGAGATCCAACTTTGGGGCCTCATATGAGAAACCCTTAATTGGGAATAAAGGAACACGACATAAGGTTCAGATTAAGTTTAATTATTAGTATTATATGAACTCTAAATATGAAATATGGAAAAGATATGAGAAAAGTATGTAAGGGGCCAAGATAGTAAGAATCAATCATGAGGAATGGATTATATAACCAAGTACAATGTTTTTATGTACTCCAAAGCAAAGGGAAAATAGAAGAAAAGAGCTAAGTATACAATAAGTACGTAGAAGTGAAGAGTCTTTAGAAGAGTTAAAGTGAAGAGAACTAGATGAGCATGTAAATCATAAAACTAGGATAAGAAACTTAGTTGAAACAAAGAGAAATGTTGGAAATAATGAGCTTGATTAAGAAATGAAGGTTATGATATAATTGAGAGCATGGAATGTATATCTTTATTAATAAGTTTAATACATTCAACCTTACTGCCTTTGGATTCTAAGTCTGTATAGAACAACAAACTAGTTTCTAAAAGAAGAACAAAAATGTAACTAAATAAATGAATAAGTCATACAAAGGTAGACTATATTCAGGAAGGAAAAACTTGATTGAAAGAGAAACTATGTTTCACCTATACATGAGTCATTTGATTTAAAATGAAGGATATGTAATATATTAAACATGAGTTGAAACTAGTAGAGAGATTATTGATTTAGAATTTCAACTTCACATTAATAGAAGGATAAAAGGAAATATATGAAACATGGTATACTTGGTCATACACATAAAAGAAGCAACATGATCATAAGATAAAACTAGAAGTTAAAGATGACATGTGGAATAGTAGTATATGGTAAGGGGATTATGGAAAGTTAAGAAGGGTTTGAAACATAATGGAGTAATATAGATTATAAAAGGAAGAGGTTGCGAGATTCAAGAAAATGTTAATTAGTCAAGTATCCTGGTTGATAATTAATTAAACCTACATATGAAAAATGTATTATTGAATGTTTGAAGATAAGAATTCTAAGTCTCAAAATCATCTTCTCTTCCATATCTTCCTTAATGAGAGCAATGTGGGAATAAAGTGATAAGAAAATGAATCATATATGATGCATAACCACCGTGGTAGAGACATCTAGTGAATGTAATAATGACACACAATATGATGATGAAACCCTAGCAGGGTAATTGAGGATGTAATCTATCTAAATGGCCAAGTAAGAGAAAGGAAATTCAATCGATAAGATAAAGAAGACTTTCGTAAAACTTGTGAGATCCAAAGTTTGACTTTCAAATTAAGGGAGCAAAGTTACACACAACAACGTCATGCTACTGATAAGGACCAAACCCTAGAATGTTTAGAGTTGTAGTAGTTCAAGGGTTGTCACTAGTGATTTGACCTTGAATACTAGCATTTTTGTCAAACAAGATCATGTGATTTGCACTATGAGAAGTAAACTAGCACTGATAGTAATCCTAGCTAATCTGAAAGGTTGATGAACAATATGAAAATTATTTAGAGCAAGGGGTAAGATATAAATTTGAAATTTAACAAGTGTGTTTTGAACAAAAGAAGAAGCACAAGATGAGAAAAATGTGATCTAAAACAAATTCTTGTAGTGATATCAAGAATGAAGAATAATCTATTCTTAGCTTGTATGTTTCAATTTTTGGGATGTTTAATCTACATGATTAAAATGAGAAGGACAAGTAGCAAAAAGTAAGTAGTAATGAATGAGAAGAGAGATAAGAGAAAACAATGGATTTTAGTAATATGTGAATTTTTTTTTAGAAGTATAATTTGTTGAAGGTATATTAAGGGATGTAAATTGGTTCTACGTATGATTTCAGTGTACACGTGTAAGTAATATGTTAATTAATGGTGTCTGATAGTTGTAGTCATTCATACCAGTAATCCATCTTAGTATTGTACAATTATTGTTGAATCTAGTCTTCAAACTCAAGATTATTTTGCTAATTGAGTAGCATAATAGTAAAAATTCAAAACAACATGGTGAACTCTCTTTTGTGATTTAGAGGTAATACATAACAATAGTACACATTGAGCCGTATGAATTGAGATAGTTGGATCGGATTATCAATGTTGAGGTAACACCTCAAGAGTATGAAAATATTGAAATAGTTGTTTCTCTCTCTATCCTATGATTGATTGTGACATAGAGAATTCATTTGTTATCATTGAGCAATCATGATTTAACATGTTATGATTAGAAAAGAAATAAAGGACTTAATGTTGAAAACTGCATTCAAGTATGACATACAAGAATATAATGACATGTAAGATTTCAGAAGCTTAAAATAAACCTTGAAAGTACTTTTCTTGCACGTTTATGTTTCGGGGACGAAACCTTTTAAAGGTGGGGGGAGAATTGTTATGACCGTATCCGAGCTTAATTGGTAAACTAGGGTTTACCTGGATGATTATATGCTTAATTGGATTGATCATTTCTTAAATATAATTAATGATGATAATTCAATTATGATATTTTAAGCCTAATAATAACGTTAAGTGTTCTATTATTTTAGAAATTAGGGTTTGAGAAATATAAACCCTAGTTGGCTGAAATTAGGATTTTGATGGTACATGAGTATGGAATTTGATCAAGATAGTAGTACGGTAAATAATTTATCATATATTATATGTAATTTGGATTTAATTGAAATTTTTATATAATATTTATAACTCAATATTGCATTTTATTGAAAATTTTCAGAATTTTTTGATGTTATTTAAAAGTCATTCTAGGTCGAGATATATTTCAACCGACCATGCTGACAGAATGTTGTTTAGTAGTATATTGTTTGATTTTTAATTATTTATTTGTAAATCCAAATGATCTTAAATTTTAACAAGAGATCTGAAACTCAATCATATACAACATGTAAAATTTTCATAATTTTTGGATGCATTTAGACTTATCAGTAGACAAATTAAAATAACTGACATTTCTACAGAATTCTAGATAGCAGTGCACTCTTAGATTTTTAGTTATTTAATGGAAGCTTATAATGATCTCAAATTTTAACTGAAGCTTTTTAACACAATTTTAAACAATATAAAAATTATCATAGTTTTTTAGGAGGCTTGATATCTTAAATAGACGCATTTACACAAACATTTTTATGACAAAAACTTTGCTGAAATAAGAAAACGTATAGTAAGGGGTCAAAGTGCAATTGACCCAAGAAGCTCAATTGCTATATATGGTCAACCTAACATACAAGGATCTCTCATAATTCGTGATTCAATCTAGAGAAACGAAATCCTATAGAGAGAGAGTTAGGATTTGAGAGGAGAAATTGATGGAGATACTGACCTAGGGTTTTGCAATGATGAAATCATGTAAGTTTAACTTCTTTGGATATAGTTTCATGGTGAATCTTCTCTCCCATGCCAAAATTCCATCCCTCTTATGATTTGATCCAAAATGGTATCAAAACTTCCCCTTTTCTCACTCTTTCTTCATAATCCCTCATTTTTAGGGTTTCCGAGTTGAAAGGAAGAGAAATTGGGTGAATTGCTAGGGATTTGATATGAGATCGAGATTTTCAGGAATGAGCTACGTTTTTAAGGTGTTTTCACACCTTAGGGTGAGTGTGAACTTCCTTTAAATAGTATATTGCATGAAAATTAGTTAATTCATCCATAATCTTTAATTGCTAGTATGCGACTACAAACCCTGAATTGTGTCTATTTGTTCTAAGTTGTTGCAAAATGATATGAAATGGATTCTTCATCTATTTGGATGAAGTTCAGATTATAAAATCATAATTAGAAATGTATACAATACATCCTAATGAGAATTCCCTAAGTATTCACAGAGGTTATAAGAGTAAACTGAAATATAGGGAATTTGTCTATGACTGAAATTTGTTGTATAAGTAAATAGAGAAAATTGCTTATCTAGATCCCCTTGGTTATGAATGATTTTTTATATAAATTCATAGTACATATATGTCATATATTATCTTGGATTTTGTTCAAAGTGAATAGTGATTTTTTGATATCTCAGTAAAGAAGGTGAAACCCTATATGCAAGGAAAGTTGGATATTTGCGAATAGATATTCTGAAATCCATTTGAAGGGATTTTCTTGACATGATAGACTTTATTTATTCAATGTTATTATTGATGCATGATATCCTAGTGAATGGCATGGGAACCCAAATTCAACTCAGTTCCAAGGTTTCATACATATATTGATTTTATATGATTTGTTGATAGTAGTCTTTATTCAGTGAATGTTTATGTCGCATGAAATCTTTATGGGAGCCATCTGAATAAGTTGTTGCCTAGTGAGAGGTGACAAGATGTGTGATGGCCTTGTGAGACATGAGAATACTTGTATAACCAGTGAAATGAATACCTTGGTCTAAGGACCTAGAGGTAATGGTTACCTATTACAGAGGTAACAATGTGATGTGATGATCTAAGGGTTTGAATACCCAGATCCAGTAATCATGATAATGATGTGAATGGATGAGAATTTCCAGTAATGTGATAAGGGATTGAGATCCCAGGTATCAGGTGTTTTAAAGATTTAAAAAGTATGCGATAGATGTATTACACCTTTCTTTGTAGCATTTGTGGTGATTAAATGAAACCCTAAGGGTAGGGTGTTCAATGAATCAAGTATTGTGATATCAATGTTCTCAGTTATTATTAGTAATTCTTGTCATGATAAGTAATTAACTCTTAATTGAGTTATGAAATGCACAACTCAAGATTTGGGTTCATATGCACGATTCTAGTGTGTATGTGCCAAGTGGACATGAAATATGTTTATTTAAGAATTTTAGTATGCCTCTATGTATAGTATGTTGATTACTCAATATATTATAGTGTTTTGAATATACTGCTATGCCAAGTTTAGAATGATATACATGTTGTATTATAACTTCAAATAAGTAGACGCGACACCATAGAGATACCAGAGTCAAGTATAAGTAAGAGAAGGGTACAATGTAGAAAGAGCTTTCTAGGAATAATAAAATAATAGAATTAGGAGCCCTGAACACCGTAGAACCCCTATGTGAGGTCTGTGCCTTAGGGGTGAAATGACCTAACCTTGGCAGTGTTTAGTATACGGGGGTCAGAACATGCTATCATGTGACATGGGGGATGAAGCCCTAGTGGAAGTCTCCTTACATTATAGTTTGTAGTGTCCAACATCAACCAGAAGTCCGGGTGGCCTTAGAGTACAGAAAAGCCAAGAGGTGGCTTGACTCTCCGCCTGTGTGCTCAGGTTAGAGGAGGAGTCCAGTTTAGGCCAGAGAGCCATTTCCCTGTTGCAGACCAGGAGAGTAGTCAGACTTAGAATTTATCAAGGGTGTCCGCTATGTCTTGTACGGTGTGATCGTAGTACACTACGACTCTTCATATGTGGAGTACACTGCATATGATCATGGCATAATAAAATGAATGAGAGGTCAAAGACGTATGTACAGTTATTCAATTATTCTTTGTATGTTTCTGAATTATTAGTTCTCTTTATGACCAATCAAGCATTTCATATATTGATTCACTCTTATAGATATTCAGAGTATCCTGCCATATTTATGATTGTCAATTATTAGACTCTCTAAAGCTTTCTGCTATTATAATTGATATCAATTGCTCAAAAGTATATCTATAATTATATCAGTGTTTTAGACTGTTTCTTTGAAGTACTCATTCACTGAGCGAGTAGGCTCACCCCTCAACTCAAAAATTTTAGGGAAATCACATGGACTTGAAGAAGATATCATTGCATAAGAGTAGATCTGCCACAAGAGTTAAGTCTGAGTATAGTTAAGTTCAGTTGGTCCCTGTCACTCTAGGTCCTTGTATAGATCTGGGAGAGAGTTGTAAATGATGTTTTGTATGTTTGTTTCCTTAATAGGAGAGAATGCAAATGATGGTCATGTCGTATGTACATGGAAGTGTGAGAAACATAATGAATGTATGGATGTGTATCATTAATGCTGAGATTATATTAGAGAAATAAAAGTTTAATACTCTTGTAAAGTTAGTTTATGTGGTTCAATGCTAGAAAACAAAGAGTTTGAAAAAGAAGGAAAAGTTAAGGGTGATATGTGTATTACGTTAAATCTTCAATTTATACCCTAATCTCATGATTAGTGGTAATTGTGAGATTGGGGTGTAACAGTGGCTCTGTCCGAGATACTATTCTCTAACATGTACCCATGTGGTTGACTTGATATCACATATGATGAATAATGAGACTCTATCATCAGTCAATATACACTCTAGTTTTATGTATTATTGTTGTCTATTTTGCTTCCACATTAATATCCGATTAGGGACATAACTAGAATGTATGTACTCTTCTGATACATATGATCTCATTATCCATGTCCTAAACCTGAAGACATATATCATCGAGTAACATCATTCTTTAGACATCTATTATATCTATGTCATAATCTCATGATTAAGACAAGCATAATAGATGAAATTATCTTTATCATTATCAAATCAGGTATCTAGTTCCCCATTACAATCATTGTATGATTGACTCTCTAGGCATACATACCAATAGACTCCCACTTGCACTTAGAGACAATCATCCACAAATCTTATTCCAAGTTCACTGAACATATCCATCATGTTTCTGCCACACAAGCACTTTTGTAGCGGGCTAGCAATGTTTGCTCTCACTCGATATTTTGTAAGTTTTCACACCTACTCATTGCACGACCTCTCGTATGAGATTGAAGTGTCATAGTATGATATCTAAGATTCCTTTGTCTAACTAGTAGCTCCATTATTGTCATAATATTTCTACTGTGTCATCAATGGTTTGGAACCTCCCATAAATTCATCTATATGAACTTCTAGATCCATAAAGTATCCGCTGCTATGTTCATAACACCAAGATAATCAGTTTATATTATAGATTTAAATACTGTCTCTTTCTCATAACTCTTCTAGCTTACAGTTTCATTTTAAGCTCAAACACAAATTCAGATTGCGGTCTGTTTTGTCATTTTAGAAGCCTGCATTGGTGTGAATATTTACACCCAACTCTTCCTCATTACCATAACCAAGGAACCAATCATTTTAGTGCTTCTCAAGTACTTAAGAATGTCCTTTATGGAAGTCTAGTGACTTTCAATGGAGTCTAACAGATATCCACTCGTCATGTGAATACATATGAGATAACAAGTTGATTACATAACATTACGTTCATGATAGATCCAATTGTGAATGCACATGACATCTATCCATGTGTTACTATTCTTCATTAGAACTAGAACACTAGGCTTCTGAGAGACTAACTCAATGGAATATGGACAAGTTTTGTCTCATTGATCCTTCATGTTGAACCCCCTTCAACATCTTGTCAATTTATGTTCTCTTTCTTATGTCAAGAAGCTTTCTAGATCTATCTCTCAATTCCTATCAAATAGGATGCTTCACCTGAACTCCTCATAGAGAAGGCACTTCCTTGCTAGGTTTTAATATATGCATGAGAAGGACATTATTCCTCATCATTATGTGGAATATAAAGATTCTCCCACTAAATTCTATAATCACAATTTTCATCTTCATTCTGAATGAAGTCAAACTCTTTGACTATATTGTCAAATAGAAGATTCTAGCTCTGACATGCTTGCTTCAGTCCGTAGATTGCCCTTTGTAGTTTACAAACTTTATTTTTATTAATGGACTTATAAAACCTTCAAGCTTTGTCACATACACATCCTCATTATTATTCCCATTAAGGAATGTAGGTTTAACATCCATTTTTCCAAATCTCATTATCGTAGTAAGATGCAATAATAGTAAGCATGATCCCGATGGATTTAACCTTGACAACTGGTGAAGATTTCATCATGTTCAACATTTTGAACTTGTTTGAAATCTTTGCAACCAATATTCTCTTATAGGATTGTACACTACCATGCATGTCAGTCTTTCCTCAAAGACCCAAATGCACCCTATGGGTCTTACCCCTTGAGGTGGATCCACCAAGGTCATACCTTGGATCTCATGGCTTCAAGCCATTCCTAAGATTATGGTCCCTCAATAGCTTCTAGGTAGGTTGTTTTCTCATCATCTATGACTAACCTACCACCTTCTTGAGTTATAAGATATCCTAATCTTTCAAACTCAAGTTGTGTTCTACTAGATCTATGATGTTATGTGTTACATAAGGAACTTGAATTCCACAACAATTTATGATTAATCTCATTCCTACTGTACCTCTTTAGGTTCAATGTTTCATGTTGGTCTTGAAATTTTTGAGTTTTACTTTTCTCCCACTGATTCCTTTGGAATTAGATTCCCTTTAGACATACAACCATCCTGGCAACAAACAATTTTGTTGTTGGATTGGAATATAAAAGCAATATTCAATAATATAACGTTTATGTGATTTGTTGAAAAAAGCTTAAGAAACTATTTTCTTATATAATCTTACATTCCTAATCCATATAAAAGACATATATGGACACTTCCATGCCATATCTCATATGGTGTCTTTTGACCCATTTCATATAGTATATTATTTAATGTAAAGCATGTGCCCAAAAAGGAAATTGGAAGATCAACTAGAGTTTTTTTATAATCTCACCATGACTAACGGGGTGTGATTCCTTTTTTTTGATACATCATTATTTTTTAGGTGGAGTTCATTGTGATACATTATTACAGTCTCCTAGAAGGTCCTCAAACTCTTAGTTCAAAGTATTTTCCACATTGATCATATCGAGGTGTTTTAATACCTATACCAAGATGGTCATGTACTTCAAACATGATCTCCTTGAACAATTTAAGAGACCATACTTGTATTTCATTAAACACAAACTACCATATCTACTAAGATCATCAGTAAATATAATGAGGCACTATTAACCACCTCTAGCATTTATTCAAAAAGGTATATATAGATCACTATGTATGAGTCCTAATAGAATAGTCACTCTCCTACTACATCTAGTGAAGATGATTTTGTCATATTGCCCAATAAATAATACTTTCATGTCTCTATTGGTTTAGTAACCAAAAGAGTCTAGACTGCCATCACTATAGACTCTAGAAATGCATATCTCATTTATATGCTCTAGATAATAATGCTATAGGTATTTATTGTTTGAGTCGTTCAATATATTAATTGTCTCTAAAACTATCAAATATAAATTATGAGACATTAGGGATAATGTCATAAAAGATCTTATCTTTGAAAGAAAAACACCGATTATACTCATAATATTCTTTTCCATACAAGATAAATGATATTTTTCATTAATGGTAGATACATAATAGAAATTCACTAATTCTATTACATGCCCATTATATGAATGACATATTCCAACTATAGTGGTATCAACTCTTGCTCCACAAATTGTAGATTACTTCTTCTCGAGTTCCGAAGTGGATATCTCTATCTTCTTCTTCTTTCGGAGATCCTCTATATAAAGAGGACAATTCCTTTTTTAGTGTCTAGGTTGATGACAATGGTGGCACTTCCCTTCCTTATTCACTCCTCTCTTAGCTTTTAGTGTAGAAAACTTTGGTTTTTGGCTAGCTTTATAACGCTTCTTAGGTTTACCTTTGCCCTTAGACTTCCCTCTACTGATCCTCATCATAGATTTGGGTTTGTCCTTCTTCATCTGCACTTCAGTTGTCCTCAACATGCCAAGTAATTCTGAAAATGGCTTGTCAAAATCATTCATGTTGTAGATAATGACAAACTGGTCGTATAATTTTGACAATGATTGCAGAATCACATATGTGGCCAACTCTTGACCCAAGGGAAATCCCAGTTTAGCAAGGTTCTCCACATACCCAATAAACTTGAACACATGGGGACCTATTGAATCTTGTTCTGCCATGTTGCACTTGAACAATGCCTTAAAAACATCATATCTCTCTTGTCTTGGATGATCTTGGTACATGTTCTTAAGATGTGTAACCATCTCGACACCATCCATGTTCTCATGTTGTCTCTGCAACTCATAGTTCATTGATCACAACACCAGGCACTTGATATCCTTGACATCTTCACAACACCTCTTGTAAGCATCCCTGTAGGCGCGGTGACATCGGGTTCATCTGGCTTTGGTGTCTCCAAGACATAGAGCTTGCACTCTTCAGTGAGAATGATTCTCAAAGTCCATAACCAGTCATGGAAGTTGTTCCTATTTAACTTGTCCTTCTCAATAATCGATCATAAGGAAAATGTATTTGTGTTTGCCAATAGATTCTACAAAAGAAAAATTGCAAATTTTATCAAAACACTTTTGATTTAATTTGATTTTATAATTTTGACAATATTAATAAGGGTTTTAATTAATGGTCACTCCCACTATTTTGTTCATATTGAGAGCCCTCACTATCAATTCAGAAGATTGCAACATACAACATTCCAGTGAGCCAAGATCCAAAATAATTAAGTTAATACCCAACTAATGCTGGTACTCATAACCAATTGTTTAGGTAGGCAACATTTGCCAATTGCATCTCATGCAATTCTCAGATAGATGGTATGTATAACTCTTTGTCATAGTCCATATGTATGATTATAGGCACTCAATCCTATTAAAGTCACCTAACTAAGCTTGACCCAAAAGCCAACACGATAGAATATGCACCCTGCTAGGACATACCCATTTATCTACCATCACACTTCCACGAGATAGATGACTCATCATGTTAGGGCGTGCACACACTTGGTCGATAAAGCTTTTCATGTATGCTGCTTATGGAAAACATCTTATGCTTAATATTTATTGAGGGATTTTACATATGCATACATATACATATCCAATCACCACATACTTATAATATGTATCATATACATGATATAACCACAAAAGAAAAACATGCAATTAAAAATATACGAGTGATGGCTATGGCCATACTAATGCAATTCCTTGGAGCCACAAGGAATCACTACCACCTAAGGTCCACACCATATGTTCAACATGTTCTTGCAAAAATCTATACTAGAACCAGTCTGGATCGATCCGTTCAACTCTTCAGCTGATTGGTTCGCCTCCTGGTTGGTTAGTTGGTTTCTTGAATTGGTCATCTGGTCTCAGGTTCAAGCAATGTCTAGACTCCTCCAGCTGATCACTTGGACTGCCAATCGATCGATTCCTCCTATTGTATGGCTTCCTTGGTCGTTGAGTCGATCGATTCAACATCTGAGCCAATCGGTTCATCTGGTGCAGAACATATTCTCACGATGAAACATAGATTGAAACTATCCTATTCCATATTACATTTTAAAAGGGAAAATCTTGAGTTACATTTGATAGGAATATAGGAAGAAGAGCATAAATTACATTTTGAAATGAGGGTAGAGGCTTGGTATGCAAACCGAACAACAACATGAAATAAACCAAAGAACGATGCACACAATCCATAGGGGTTTTGGCCATGACCACACATAAATCCACCATGAAAACACTTTTAGGACAATACATATAGATTGCATATATATATCATATATATGTATCATATATATGTATATATATGTATATATATACTTGTGGGATCATATGTGATATTTAATGGGATATGCACATTGACCATTTTAATATTTACATCCTATGCAATAAAATAAATCAAATCATATCAGTTTAAATCCAGATGCATCGTAAATTGATGTGGCTATGATACTATTGTTGGGTAATCGAGGCAATAGATAAGGCAGTGGAAATAGAATTGTAATGCCATATTCATGAACCAGAAGATTGCGTCAACAACAATGTATCCAGTAAAGAGGGTAACAAGAGATAACTTGGTCCTAGAGCAAGTCCAACAACTACTCTTGCAACAACAATGTACATGCTTGCACACAGACAATTGGCGACGACAACCTCATGGTGCACCACCACCAACGATGGTGGTTTTTGTCCTCCTAGTAGGCGGGAATGACCTCCACACCTCTACATAGTCCATGCGGACCACTGAGAACTCCCTGTTGCACTACCACAACATGAAGGAGTTGTCCCTTCTAACGTCAACCTAGTAGGGTTGATTCACTCTCCTGTGTTGTCTCACCCTTGTTGTGCCTCCCTTTTATGGGTAAGACTTGCTTAGGATCTCTTGGTTACCACAAACATAGATTATAACAATTTCTAGAGATTCTTATTGTGTCACTGAAAGAAAATGTCCCCTTTATATAGGATGGGTAGGGTCTATGTTTCTAATTCATCTGGGAGTCGAAGAGACATGATATCATGAATTTCTAGAGGCTACGAACATTGAACTGGGTGGTTCATTATTGAACCGTTCGGTTCATAGCTGCACCGATCGGTTCACATGTGAAACTGTTGTTTCATAATCTTTCCTATTCGAAAACATATCAGCTTTTACTATGACAATTAATGCATAATATGACATCAACATCAATCCCTGATCCAATTGTATCGATCATTGAACTGGATGGTAACTCTTGAACTTGTTATTTCAGTCCTTGAACCAGTTGTTTTACAAAGTGAACTTGTTAGGTCATGCCCCAGTTTAGGAAAAGTTCATCCAATTTATTTTAAATTGACCTGACACTTGAATCAATCACTTCAACACTTAAACTGATCGGTTTACAGTCAAGTTAGACAATTTTCCAGTTATTTTTGTTTAATTGAATACCTAAACACTTTAGTAAATAAATTAAACTGTCACACCCAAGATTTCAGAATCCAATAAGTGTATGATAAAGTTATCATGAAGTCAATATAGGATTGATTTATGGTTATGATAAGCTTTGATCCAATTTTCATGATGTTTGGATATGAGGGATATGTATGTAGAGAGTGTCTTTTGTGAAACTGGTCACTTTTGATGTTCAAGAATTATTGAATATAAATTTGAGAATGTTCATATGCTTGTTAAGACATAATAAGTCCATGTTCCAAGTATGGTAAAGTTTCATGTTAATTTGGTTAGTTTGATGTTAATTTGGTCATTCAAATTGAAGATTATAGTTGGATTATGTAATCATGCTCACCAAAGTTAAGGATAGTTTGATGATTTGATATATACAATGGATGTGAACTAGTTTCTCACATACATGTAGTGATGACATCGAGATTGATGTTGTATTCTTTATGAGAGGTACTGGACATGGTACAATTTTGGCAAACTTTAGAGTTAATTTGGTGACTGAATGTGTTGATCTTGGTCATAGGACAAGTGACATCACACACACTATACTATAGTCTAGGTGGTGAACTAGGCCATGCAAAATTTTCATCAAGAAGAATTTGTTAATATGAAGTATTGGTCAAATGTTGGGACCAATTGGTTGCAAAAAGTAGGCTATTATTAATTTTATTTGAGACTAAATGAAATACATCATGATAGAACACTTGAGCCAAGGAATGTGAGCCTAAAACTCCAGTTTTTGGCCAACCCAGTGGCTCATGTGAGCAAAGTCTGATTTAACAGTTTAGCACACGAAAGAAGGCAGAGGCGTCGTTTTCCTTGTTCTTTTGGGACTTGGGCAATACCCGAGACATGTGATCCAATTCTAAGATCATGCAGGGAACAAATTATAAAAGCATGGCATGTGAAGAGCTGTAGGAGGCAACATTGAAGTCTTGAATACCACTTGTTCGCTTCCCATCAATCTGAATATTTGTTGTGCCAAATCTACCTTGGGGTAATGAGGATGCTAGTGCACCAACAACATTACCCTTCTTATATAATGAATGAGGCCACACTACCACCCACATGTTTTGATATCTTAAATAACTTGTGGTGCCATGAGAATCTTGTGTACAAATAATTTTCTTATAAAGCACCACTCAAATATGAAAATTAAAATTAAATACCATACTTAAGTCAAACACAATAAAAGTGCAAGCTTGGTGATTGCACTCTATCAAGATTTCAGTAGACAAAATTGATATGAAGAGGAGAACGAGAATCACCTAGATTGAAGGAGAAGGTGTGAGTGCTCGCATTTGTAAGCCACTTGGTCTATATTCACAAAGCATGGGGTTAATAGTTTAGTTTTTGTACATGGAAATCGATTGAGCCAAAATTCATTGACTAGAGATCTAACTTGCATGCAATTCTCTTCACCTTCTTCAAATTATTGTGCCAAGTGAATTGTTCTCTCATAATTGTAGGTAGTTTAGTCAGGCATGCTTTATTGGTGGTTGTGTTAAGTGTGATTGAATAGATGATTGGACCTGTACCTCCCCCCTTTTCGTCCTTCTTTTTTATGTTGTTGAAATCAACAATGACTAGTTGGGGTTGATTAGTTTGTTCTTAAAGTGTTTCCTATTTATCCCAAATTCCAATATTTGACTCTTTAAATTCCGTACACACACAATTGTTAGAATAATATGTAAGCCCCCTTTATTGACACATATAGTATTGATTTGTTGATTCTCCATATCAATAGGGTTTAGCTTCTATGATTTTGGATTCCATCCAAGGTAAATGTTGCTATTAGTATCATGATCATGGTTAGTAAGCCATTTTCAACCGTGTAGAAACATTTTTTTCACCAACATTTTGCATTGTTTCAATTAAACAAGAAATCAAATCAGTAATAGACCTTATAACCTGCCTTCCCTCCATCCTTTTGTGTATTTACAAGAGCCACATACATTGGACATAATGGAAATTGTTAATAAACCCTTGGATGGCCGTATTTTTGTGTCTCGGACACTCTCAATCACTCTAGTAGTCTTTTCAACCCCTTAGAGATGTTTCACTTATCATGGTTTCCTTTTTTAACCATATGTGAATTTGAATCATCATCACCTAGATCATGTAACTCACTAAATCTCTTTGGAATGCTTACATCTGAATTATTCTCTGCCTCATGAGTTGTGTTTGTAGTATTTTAATTATTGGATTCATTTGCATCATTCAAACTTTTCTTCTTTGTGTTGATTGCAACACACTTCTTAGTTGTTTTGGTTACATGTTGATGCATGCCTCTTATGTTCATCACTATTGAAATTACCTAATATTTCTTTCTCTTTATGTTGGAAACACATCTTAATTGGGGTTATTACGTGGCTCCTATGTGGTATAGACTAGCATGATTTAAATATCAAATTACTAAATGAGTGACGTTTAAAGTTTGATCAATTTTTAGCAGTTTTAAATTGTTCTATTAGTAACGAACTGTCCATCTGATGAATCCATATTCATCATGATATTCAGTTGCCATCTTGGACCCAATTCAACTCAATACAATCACTTTCATCTCCTAAATCTTGCAATATGCAATCTTTCTTAATTGATTAGATTATCAAGCTTATTAACTAGTTCTATATGAATTTAATGCAGATCATGCATGTCACAATAAGCTTAAATCTTTAGTCGGGGGCCCACTTTCACTCAACCCTAGATCCACCTTCATCAAGCATTCTTCATCTACTTCACCTTCCATCATAACCACCATCACCACCTTGGTGTGCTTAACCATCACCTTCTACCTCCATCTTAATCAACATCCTCCTTTCTCAGCCCTTACATCCATCTCCACCCTCACCTCCACTCTCAACCATCTCCCCTCCGCTTGATCGCAGATCAACGGCCAGTCTCGGTTTACTCTCTGGGCTTCACCCATGCAACCTTCCCTCTTAGTTTTGGTCTCTCAGTTTTTCCCTAGCGGTTTGATCATTTGTCTTCGACCCTCCTCACAGTATCAAGACCGCGGGAACCCTCACGGTCGCAAGACCGCGAGAGCCATCACGGTTCCAGGATCATGGGGAAGGCTTCCCCCAATACCAATAGCACCGTCGATCACCCTCTCCTCACCTGTAACACGACCTACAACTGCTCGTCTTCACCAACAGATCTCGACGCACCTGCAACCCTAATCCTCCAGACCTGTGTCTGATAGCGACCACCTATTTCCACCTCTGCGTCACAACCTCCATCTTCCTAAGCACTACATCCTCACCATGGTGGCGTCGACCTCAACGCTCGCGATCTACACAATGTCACCCATCCACCTTTGTGACCCCTACCGGCTCCCACAGTCATGGTCTGCTCCTCACGATCCCAAGACCATGTGGAGGCTCTACAGTCTCAAAACCACGAGGATTCCTTGCGGTCTCCAAAGACCGTAAAGAACCATGTGGCCACCAAAACCATGAGGGAGGATAGCAGTCCCAAACCGTGAAGGAGTCCTAACGGTACTCAAGACCGTGAAGAGAAAGATCAGTCTGCAAGACTGCAAGAAAGTAGCAATCGGTCTCCAAGACCGTGAGACCCAGGATCATGAAGATACCAGACCGGTCCTCAAGACCGTGAAGAAATACTAATAGGTCCAAACCGTTCAAGACTCCAGCAAAAACTATAAATAGGACCTAAAGGGACCTCATTCATGGATCAGATCCTGGACGCCGCCAGGATACTTAGACACATGATTGACCCCTAGAGAGGGATCCCGATCCATCACTCCTCTACACTACCAGGCTACATGCATTCCATGTTAGATCCTAGGTGGAGTACGATCTCCATAGCCAAGTCTTGCGGCAGGCTTACGCTTTCATCCATTATCCATCCCCATTCATGCATTCACAAGTTGCTCCTCCTGTTGTGAGCAAGGAGGACAAGAAGAGAAGGAAGGTGGAGAGAGAAGGTCTGCCCCATCTGTTGTGGTGTCCCTCGCTCCTCGTTAAGATCTGCCCCGACGTCGTGTAGAAGGTTGCCTCTTTACCAAGTTGCAATCGACTTCTTCACCATGCTCATGGAGGAATCTTCCCTCTATCTTATTCTTTTTGTTTCTCTCATCATGAGCGAGTAGTTTCCTTTTGCTGGGGTGAGGGGAGTTGCCCATGCTTATTTGCGCTTATGGTAAACATTCCATGGCTTGTATGAAGCTTTTCATTTCATTGTTAATCGTCGATGTGTGCTTGTAGATTGATTACCTGATTGCATTTATCTTGTTCATTCCTATGTTGCGAGAACTTCAATATGTAGGATTTGAATGTCGATTAACGCAGTTGACTCCCTGACGAGAAATCAGATGGGATTCCCTAAGGTCGTGAGTGTGTGATCTATGAGGGGACGAGCCATCTAGCCCACAATGACGCTTATCCTAACGGAGGGCCACAACTTCAGTTGGATATTTGTATCTTCGGAGTCGTAAGTACATGATCTGGATGGGGATGAGAAATCTGATGTCTAAGGTGATGCTTACGCAAACCTAAACATCCTAACGGAGGGTTTACAGCAGCTCTATTTGGATAGTTAGATCTTTCCTAGATGTTTGTGATTGGATATGTTTGCATGTGTAGTGGTGGTGAAACCCGAGACCACCCCAGTGATCTTCATCATTAATCTAGATCCAACTTTAATTTTGTTCTTTACTTTCTTGCAATTAGTTTAATTAAACTCAAATCAACCTTTGTTCTATATATTAGCCTTACTTGAACTAGACTATACTAGAAACAATTCTTAGAAACATTGTCCCTTGGGATTCGATCCTTGACTATACTGCAATAAGACCCGTCTACTTACGAGTGGTATTATTGCACATATTTTGGTTAAAAACTCTGGGATTTCAACCCCGAGTGAATTTGTTAGTGCGATAATAGATCACGTCAAATTCTGGCACTGTTGTCGGGGACAACGGAATCAACTAGTCAAATCTAGTTCTTTTGAAGCTAATCTAGGATTTTCTTTTACTTTTGATACTATCGATCATTCTTTAGAATTCAGTTTTGCTCCATCAATCTTACTTCTGAAAGATCTTTCCTTCCCAAGTACCCCCAAAGACCAGTGCATGCATTGCTCGTATAGTTCTGGACTCTCTGCTAGCTTTGACCCTAAGATAAATAGAACCTTTCGTTGTCAGAATAGAGAGAACAAAGCAAGGATGGCTCAAGAGGAGGAAATAGACCGAAGGGTCACTCAATCCCTTAATGTACAAAGAGATAGGCTTATGCAAGAAGCCAACGTTGTAGTTCAAGAAGAAATCCAAGCAGCGCAAGCAGCAGAACTGTAGAAGGACCTTAGGGAGTTCTCAATCCCTAAAGCTGTTGATGTTCACCACCCAGTACAACCTCCTCCCATCAATTCTCCAAACTTTGAGATCCGGGCACATTGGGTAACCTTGCTTCAAAATAGTCCATTCTATGGTAAGCAAGGAGAAGATAGTCAGGAACATCTTCTGAGGTTTATTGATCTATGTGCTATGACAAAGCAAAATGGAGTATCTGACGATGCCATCCAACTCCGTCTCTTCAAATACTCTCTTATCGATAGAGCTATGAGTTGGTACAACTCCTTGAAATGCAAACCCATCACCACTTGGGAACAACTTCAAAAAAAAATTCTGGAAAAGTTCTATCCTCCATCTCTCACCTATGAAATTAGGGGCCCAATAACACAGTTCACTCAGGTCCATGGAGAATCCCTTGTTGAAGCATTAGAAAGATACAAAGAGCTTCTACGCATGTTTCCACACCATGGAATCCCTAAGAATCAGTTCATCGAGATCTTCTATAGGGGTGTGGAGGACGATATCAAGAAATTTTTGGACTCCTCATATGGAGGAAACTTCATGCGTCAGAGTTATGACAGTGCATGGAAGGTTGTCACCCTTGGCACTGAAAATCAAGCTAATTGGGGTAGATCAGTAGGAAAAAGAGTGTTAAACGTAGCTATGGCTGAAACTATTCCTGAGTACAAGTCTATCGTTGAATCCCTCAAGCTCTTAGTTGCCAAACAAGACCATCTTGAATCATCTCTTGCTGCCTATGAAAGAAGATGCTCACCCCCACAATAACAAGAATAGATCAAGTCAGCTTCACTGATCTATGAAGCATGCAAAGGCACTGATCATTCTACGCTAGCCTGCAATGTTCTCTACGATGTTGTTCTGAGCAACGTTTGTGGCCAAGGAGATAATGGTCAAATGGAAAATCTTAATGATGTCAACACCATCCATGGTCAAGGATATTACAATCTGATTCAGAACAGGAACCATCCTGGTTTTTAGTATGGAAATCCTTCAGGAGAGGAAAACTCCCAGCAACTTGGTTCAAACAACCAACAATGAGTTCCGCTGGGATTCCAGTACAACCAACAACAAAACTTCAGAAATCAACGAAACTTTAGAGGTAACTTACCGAACATGAATTACAACAATTATCAGAACAATTCTCAGTTCTAGAATCCCAACCAAGTCCCCTATCAGCAACAACAAGGGAAACAAGCCAGCCCCATCTCTCCTAATGACAAGCTGACGGCCATTGAGAAGATGTTGCAGTTGTAGCAGACTATGATAGCTAACCAGCAAGCCCATAAGAAGGCTATTGAATCTCAACTAGCTCAACTTGCAGCTAGCATGATGCCACCTACTGGAGCCTTTGCTGGCCAACCAGAGAACAATCCTAAGCACCCTAAGCAAATGAAGGATGTCACCACAAGATCTGGGAAAGACTATTCCGATCCTCCTATCAAGACACCTGTGGATATTTTAGACGAGGATGACTTTGTGATTGTCCAAGACTCTACAACACCTGAGCCTCAACCAAAGGGGGCAGTAACTACTGATAAGACAGACAAGGAAAGTTCTGAAAAACCTGCTGATGCAGAAACAGAAACAATAGAGCCAGTTGTGCCATTGTACAAGCCTCGTCCCCCTTTCCCTGCTCATTTAAAGCAGACCAAGCTTGATACTCATTTCAATAAGTTCAAGGAAGCTATGAAGAAGCTTCATGTTGATATACCCTTTCTTGATGCACTGGATGAGATACCAGCCTGGAAGAAGTACTTAAAGTCTCTCCTCACAAGGAAGTATATCAATGAACAATATGAGACAGTCAAGTTAGCAACAACCACTTCAGATATTATTCAGAACAAGATGCCCAAGAATCAGAAAGACCCAGGATCCTTTGGGATTTCATGCCATATCGGTGACTCTTCATGTAAGAAGGGATTCAATGATCTTGGTGCTAATATCTCCATCATGCCACTTAGCCTTTGCAAAAGAAGGCTAGGATGTGCTGAGCTTCTCCCAACTGGCATGACCATACAGCTTGCAGATAACATTGTAACTCTCCCCTTGGGAATTATTGAGGATGTACCTGTTAAGGTAGGAAAAGATTCCTATGTTCAGTGTGACTTTATCATCATGGACATAAAAGAAGATGCCAGATACCCTCTCATCTTTGGCCGTCTGTTCCTTGCCACTGCAAGAGCTATGATTGATGCTGAAGTAGGAACCCTTCTCCTTTGACTAGGTAAAGAAACTCTCGAGTTCAAAGTTTTTGAAAGTATGCGAAGACCAAGCATGCAAGAAGAAGTCTACTTGATTGATTGCATAGAGCAGATGTCACTACTTACGTAAGAGGATTATGGAGAAGAAGATCCTTTAGGAGTGGTTCTGACTAATCCAAATGCAGATGGTTCAGTTGACGAATAAGTGAAGAATTGTGTCCTCTACCTCAACACTGCTGAAGAAGATCTTGAAGACAAAATTGAGGAACTCAAGGCCGTGAACATAGCTGAAGTCCCATGTGAGAAACCAGAGGCCCCTAAAATGAAGCCCCTACCCAAAGGTTTAAAGTACGAGTTTCTTGATGATCCCAAGGTCTGTCCGGTTATTATAAATTTTGATCTAACAATCGATCAAGAAGATAAACTCATGAAGGAATTAAAAGAAAGAAGGAAATCCATTGGCTACAAGATGAGTGATCTCATTGGGGTCAGTCAAGCATTATGTATGCACAAAATCCCCATGGTGGAAGACGACAGGCCGACTGTTGAACATCAACGAAAGCTAAATCCAAATATGAAAGAAGTAATCCGCTGTGAAGTTATCAAATTGCTTACTACAGGGATCATCTATCATATAAATGACTCACCATGGTTAAGTCCAGTGCATGTTGTCCCAAAGAAAGGTGGCACTACTATTATACGGAATGAAGATAATGAACTCATCCCCACACAAACAGTCACTGGGTGGAGGATGTGTATTGATTATAGGAAGTTGAACAAGGCAACACGTAAGGATCATTTCCCGATGCCTTTTCTTGACCAAGTCTTAGAGTGGTTGGCTCACCAAGAATATTTCTGCTATCTTAATGGTTACTCTAGATTTTATCAAATACTTATACATCCAGATGATTAAGATAAAACAACTTTTACTTGCCCATTTGGAACATACACTTTTAGAAGAATGCCATTTGGGCTTTGTAATGCGTCTACAACCTTCCAACGCTGCATGGCAGCTATATTTACTAGTCTAACTGAAACTATTATAGAAGTTTTTATGGATGATTTCTCTGTATATGGGGATTTTTATGACTCATGCTTGAAGCACCTCTCCCTTGTCCTTAAACGGTGTGAAGAAGCACATCTTGTGTTAAACTGGGAGAAGTATCACTTTATGGTAAAAGAAGGCATTGTCCTTGGTCATAGAGTCAGCAGTAGAGGGATCGAAGTAGACAGAGCAAAAATTGAAGTGATTTCTAAACTTGCTATTCCGACACATGTAAGAGAAGTTTGTGCATTCCTTGGTCATGCAGGCTTTTACAGACGGTTTATAAAGGATTTCTCCAAGATAACCAAGTCAATGACGAATTTGTTGCTAAAGGATGTTGATTTCCATTTTGACGAAGAATGTGTCAAAAGTTTCAATAACTTGAAGCATGTCCTTACAACAACACCCATCATCCAATCATCCTATTATTGTCTCTCAGGGCATACATACCAACAAGTCAAAGTCACAGGATGGATGGATGTATAGAAACAAGCAGAGAAGATCTTGATTGTGAAGGATTCAAGATGCTTCTTTAATGTCTTATACATATAAGCATGCTCGACCATCTTCATTGACGAAATATTATTCACATAGTTTTTGAAAGTAGATTGCTTGTTTTAGCAATGTTAAATAGAAACTGTATAAGATGCTGGTTTTAGAGACATTTTCATGGTGGCAATCATGTTTATATGTCCTCACAACTCCCCATAAAAATAAAGATGGTCTTCTTCATGATAAAAAAAATCACCTCCTTCGTATATAAACATAAAAGCTCACATTTATTTGTTTCTATGCCCCCGAATGATTCATTCTCTCACTCCCACTTTGACATCATGACCTAGTGATAACATGACGTGAGGGGTATAGTTAAACATGGTGCTTGATACTAGAAGAGGCATGTTGTGATTGATGTTGTCATAACACTGAGACCCATTTGATGCTTTTGTTCTCTAGTCTGATTTAATTATCAAATTGTCTAGATAACAAATTTATGTCTTACTAGGGAAAAGAATAATCCTAAAAATGGGATGGGTCACTTCTTCTAATGGATTAATGTTTTATAAGGGATAAGAACTAGCCTAAATATGGGACTGATCACTTCTTAGTCTGATAAACATTGAATCGCAACCTTGTGGATCATGTATGTTTTGTTTCTGTAAGTTATGGTATGATTTTGAGATCAAGCAACAAGTTAAACTATAGGTTTTGAACCTTGGATTTGCATGTGATGTTTCTCATCATATGTTCATCATGCAAGCCTCAAATAATGGTACTTATATATATCTTGATGTTTTTAGTGTTAGTTGTTGGCTTCATTTCTTGCTTCATACTGTTACATTACCCTCGGTGTTTTGATGTCATGCAGTTCCTATCTACTGCAATCCTTCTTAGCATTCTACCAAAAACTTTCAAGCTCACTATTGGATAATTCCTAAGGATTTACTTGTTGTAAGTGATGACATTGATTTCTTTGATATGGTATAATCGTATAAGAAAAGGAGAATACAATATAATTTTACTTTTGAAATTTTGATTGCTTATCACAGTATACCTTGGAATGTCTTTGAGCTCACTGGATTCAGACTTGTGACCACCATATTTGATTTCACCTTTCATTACAACATCCATAGTTGGCTGCATTTTGAGAGAATGACTACTATAGTCTATAGGAAGAATTTTTATGGGATTCCTATATTCATGTGTTATTGCCTTCTTACTAGTAACAAAAATCTTCCTTTCAGGTCTGTGTCAAACTATAATAGGTGTTATGTTATTCTCCTTAAGTGATGAACCAACATTATCTAATAAGATGGAGGTACCATTGACACCTCATTATGTTTCACATAGTCAGGTTTACTATCCCTCCAATAACTACCTCGTACGATCATTTCATCAGCAATATCAAGCTTTGATGCAGGCTTACTATTTCTTGTCAGGTTTGAAAGTCTACCAATGCGTGAAAAATCTTGACTAGGGAACACTAAAGGGTGTAACATCAATATATATCCTAAACCCACTTGTGCCAAGACTATCAGAGCTTCCTACAATCAAGGTATGCAATTTATACTAACATCGTCATCATCATTTACAAATTCCTTCTAGTGTGCAATTCTCTTATGCTCTTGGTAAATTTGTATTTGATTGTTTTATATGTTGAGAAGGTTGATGACTTTGTTGGCCCTGAGGTTAAAAAATTAGTTAGTTTATTGCCTGATGGCTGCATTCTTCTTCTCGAGAATGTGAGGTACTACAAAGAGAAAGATAATAATGACTATCTTCCCAAAAGCTTGCTTCACTAGTAGATCTATATGTTAATGAGGGTTTTTGGACTGCACATAAAGTGCATGCCTCAACTGAATGGGTCACCAAATTTCTAAACCCATCTGTTGTTGGATTCCTTTTGTAGAAGGTTTTTCTCACAATTTTTTTGTATTTTTTCATTCTTGTTTGTTTCTTTTTTCATGGTCCAAATAGACGTTCATTTAATAACACTTCTATGAAATATAATTTAGACTAAAAATTATTTGTTTGGGCAAGGTTGTAAAAATCTTAAGGATATTTATGAGTGAATAGCATGATTAATGAGGTCTAAACCTCCGATGCGTACACGTACCCCAAGATATAGTGATTCATAGAACAACTGGATAAATGTACACCCTTCAACCTTGAACAGTTTAATTAACACCAATGAATGCAAAATAAAAATTAATCTCTGAATACAAAAGGTGATAAGTGTATCTTGTTATTATTCTTTTGGTTCTAGTATGTTGAGTCAAAATGTACTTTGGTTTGTGACTGAAGTCTACTATATAATCATGATTATTATTCCTTATTGGTCCTTATATTGTTGAATCTTTTACTATTTTGAAATAATCCACCAAGATACATTTTGTAATATTCAATTATTTTGTATTGTTTTAACAGCTTGTCTCTATCACATATTGTTGAAACCAACGTTTTGGCCCTTTGTTTCCATTGTCAAATAGAATTTTGGAGTTGCAATAAATATATTTGGGAATCTTCTTTCTTTTCTTTAAGTAACTTATCATATTCAGTTTTTGTATGTGTGATAGCAAAACTAAGGGATCACAAGTTCTATTTACAACTATTATATATATCTAGATGGTCAGTATGGCATACCATTATCACTTATTTTCTTAAATTGTGGTGTCATATTTGTTGCTAACACACATACTATTTGAATTTACATCAGGGATTTTATTTTCCGTTGGTTCCTTATTTGATGCACACGCATATTTATGATGAAATATTTCATGGCATGAGGAACATGGTAACATATTTTTTTATACTTTTTCTAGGTCCCATGTTTGAGTGTAAAGGAAAAGGCGACCTTCACATAATCATTTGCTTAAAATGAGGAGGTAAGTCTCTTTCAACATCGATTCTTTCTTCTTCTTCTATGGTGACTTCATGTGCCTCCAAGTTTTTTATGAGCTGCTCCATCTTGAGTGTTGTGAGATCATTTTCTTTCTCAATAGTAGTTACCTTTGACTTGTACCTTGGAGGCAGTGACCTAAGTATCTTTGATACTTGATCTTCCTCACTGATGTTTTCCCCAAGTACACTTAGGCTGTTGACAATGTCAGAGAATCTAGCATACATTTCTACAATAGTTTCATCAGATTGCAAACAAAACAATTCAAATTTATGTTTTAACATGCTAATTTTAGTATTTTTAACTTGTGTAGTCCTTCATGTGTTATACATAACTTGTGCCATATTTAATGAGATGTTACACATGAAGATATGCGATTAAATTCACTAATAGATAAAGAACAATAAAGAATGCTTACTGCCATTGCATTGAGTGTGGCTTGTCTTACCGTATTTGCGTCCCATGTTTCCAATTTCGTTGTTGGGAGTTCATATGGGCGGGCGATCATCTTCCACAAATCAAAATTGATGCCTTGAAAGTAGAATTGCATCCTCCTTTTTTAGTAGGTGTAGTTTGATCCATCGAACACTGGAGGCATGCTCACATGTGATCCTTCCAAATTAAGGTTGCCAAGAATGTCATCCCCCATACTTCAAGACCAGTTAAGGTTCCTTGAAGACCTGCTCTATTACCAAATGAAGAGATCTAGGGGGGGTGAACACATTCTTATGGAAATTTAAAAGAAATAATAGAATGAAAAATGCAAGCAACCAAAAATGAAGACAGGATTTAGAGTGGTTCTGTCTAAGATGTCAGTCCACTACCTAGTTGTTTCCAACTAGGATTTTGCAACAAATAATTTTATTACTTATCTATTAGGACTAATTACAAAAGCACTTGTTGCACTAAATCCTCTTATTTATCAGCCAGGAAGAGAACCTAAGCAAACCTCTTCTTTGACAGATGACGAAAGACCACCAATCTCCTCTTCTTTAATGGACAACGGAATAGCACCAATCTCCTCTTCTTTAATGGACAACAGAAGAGCACTGCAACACTTTCTCTTCTTTAACGGCCACAGAAGAGCACCAACGTGAAGACTCCTTCTTCACTTGCAAGATCTTGGACATCCTCCTATCCTTGGAGTAGTCCCACCGCAAATCTCGAATGAAGGAAGAAGATTGGAGAAAGGAAAATCACAAATGTAGCTTATGGACCAATACCACTTATGGATTAGACAATGATAAAGAGGTGGTGTTGGATAACTATGGTAGGACATGAATTGGGCAGCTATAGAAGATTGCAAGTGAAGACTATGGCTCAAAGTTGCTCAAATGTTGCTCAAGTGTTGTATTGCAAGCATGTAAGTTGTGTGTTTTGGATGCCCCTAGACTACTACTATTTATAGGAATGGTGTGCAAGTGTTATGGCAACTTAGGGTAGTGTATAGAGTGTTCTATGATGAGATATAGCCGTTATATATGGGTCAAAGTATATGTAATGTCTGAATTATTCGTTAATAAAAATGACATTCCAAAACCTATCTCAATCAAGAAAATCGTCGACCGAAAGTCACTCAGTCGAGAAATAGTTCGACTGGGATTGGTCTAAGGGTCAAACTTGGATACCGGCTAACTGTCGTTCTAACTTCTTAGTCAGACAAACTAACAGTCTTCTCTCGATTCACAAGACCTTTATATCAGTCGACAATTTATTCGACCAAAAATGGCTCAGGGCTAGGCAATATTGATGGTTTTCTTGTGTTCTGGGTCTTCGACCGAGGAGGTACTCAGTCGACAATATGGTCGACCAAATTTGTCTCGGCTAAGAATTTCTTCGACCGACCAAGTCCCTGAAAAATGGTTTAACACACATTAGAAGACTTATCTAATGGTTTTTGTAATGTGACCAACTACCCTAGACACTTGGTTTAGACATATGGTTAGGTTTGGGTAGGTGAGGTTGGTCCATAGCTTGATTTTACATGAGTTCTAAGAAATTTTACATTTGTATTACAAATAAGCACAAGTACACAATGATTCAAGTATCTAATATTCAAATCTTGATCAATTTTTATTAACAATACTCTTATGTACCTGAAACACTTAGATAAAATGTTAATAATCACAAATAAGAAATGTTTGTTTTCATCAAAAGATAAGATGAGCGAATGTCCAATTTAGCCAACAATCTCCCCCTTTTTGAAGATGACAAACATTTTGATAGACAAAAAGAATTTCATACCTTGGTGATATATTTCTTGAGTGTCAAAAATGTGTGCACATGTATACTAGAGAGTTATGGAATATGTCATCCAACTCTCAAAGTAAAGTGCACCAATTTTCTTTATGGAAGTGTGATTCTCATTTCAAAAACTCAATTTAGAAAACATTAAGACTCAAGAAATCAAGTGTTTCTTTTAAGATTATTCTCTCCCTTTGTCATTTCAAAAAGGTAAATGAATACTCACCCTTAGTTGAATACTCCCCCTTAATATAATGTTTTAAAAAAATGTGCAATTTAGCCATGAATCAATATTCAAGCAGGCTTACTTCATTGCGCAAAGAGATCAAAATATGAATTTTCAAGAGGGACGATACTTAACTTGTCTCTTATTATTATAAATTGTTCTAACCCAAGGGGTTTCATAAAAATATCAGCTAATTGGTTTTTAGTATCAACATGATGAAGGCATATGTTATTTTTAGCAATATGATCATGAAGAAAATGATGTCTTACTTCTATATGTTTAGCACGACTATGTAAAATTGGGTTATGAGCTAAATTGATTTCACTTGTATTATCACAAAAAAATGGCATTTAAGATAATGAAAATCCATAATCATTTAGAACTTGTTGCATCCATAAAACTTGAGTGCAACATGAGCCAGCTGCCATATATTTTGCTTCAGTAGTGGATAAAGAAATAGTATTTTATTTCTTACTAAATCAAGAAACAAGCAATTTTCCGAGTAAGAAACAACCTCCACTAGTACTTTTACGATCAAGGCGACATATGACGTAGTCAACATCAGTATATGCTTTAAGGTCAAATGATTGATCTCTTGGATACCAAATACCATAGTCTAATGTACCTTCTAAATATCATAAGATCCTTTTGACAGCAACCAGATGAGAATTCATAGGATTCGATTGAAAACGTGTGCACAATCTGACGACAAACATAATATCTGGTCCAGATGCAGTTAAGTATAGTAGACTACCAATCATACCTCTATATAATATCTGGTCCATCCTCATCTTTGTAAATTTTTGTTGAGGTGCCCATTGGAGTGAAAGCATGCTTACAATTTTCCATATTAAATCATTTCAATAGTTCTTTTGCATATTTTTTCTTGGTTGAGGAAAATACCACGCAGAGTTTGTTTAATTTGAAAACCCTAGAAAATGTTAACTCACCCATAAGATTCATTTCAAATTTCTTTTGCATAATACCATGAAATTGTGTGCAAATGGATTCATTTGAAGCACTAAAAGTAATATCATCAACATATATTTGAATGATAAGAAAATTTGATTCATATTTTTTGATAAATAATGTAGGATCTGATTTCCCTACAGAGAAATCATTTTTAAAAAGATAATTTTTAAGCGTTCATACCGATTTCTAGGAGCTTGTTTTAGACCATATAATTCTTTCTTTAATTTGTAAACATGATCAGAATGTTTTGGATATTCAAAACCGGGAGGTTGAGCAACATATACTTCCTCTTGAATTATACCCTTTAAAAATGCACTTTTAACATCCATTTGAAATTTTTTGATATTTTTATGTGCAGCTAGAGCTAATTGCATGTGAATTGATTCAAGTTTAGCAACAGGAGCATAGGATTCATCAAAGTGAATTCCTTCCTATTTATTATACCCTTAAGCGATCAATCTAGCTTTGTTTCTTATGACTTCTCCAACTTCATTTAACTTGTTACGAAATACCCATTTAGTTCCAATAATGGTTTTATTTTTAGGTCTAGGCACTAAATCCCATACGTCATTTTTAGCAAATTGATTTAGTTCTTCTTTCATAGCAATGATCCCATAATCATCTTTAAGAGCTCCTCAATCTTTTTAGGTCCAATGATTGATACAAAAGTTGTGTTAGCTACATCTTGAAAAGAGGACCTAGTTTTTACTTTATCAAAGGGGTCACCAATTATTAGGTCTTGAGGATGGTCTTTTATTATTCTTGGAATGGGTTGATGAGGTTCTTCATTTTGATTTTGATTTTGTTCATTTACGACATTATTATCTTCTTTATGTGAAATGGTTAAATGTTCAATTAGTTGTGGAAGATCATTTTCTATTTCATGGTTTGTTTGATTTTCATGAAATTTTACATGAATTGGTTCTTCTACCTTTTTGGATACATTATTAAAGATTCTATAAGCCTTACTTGAGGTTGAGTAACCTACAAAGAACCCTTTTTGTGATTTTGGATCAAATTTGTCTTATCCTCTTTAGTATTCAAAATATAACATGATGTTCCAAAGGTGTGAAAGTGATCAACTCTAGGTTTCTTAGAAAAGAGTATTTCATAAGGAGTTCTTTTAAGTTGTGGATGAATTGAAATTCTATTTTGAACATAGCATGTGGTATTCACGGCTTTGGCCCAAAAGGTTTTAGGTGTGTCATGTTCTAATAGCATGGTTCTAGCCATTTCTTGTAGAGAACGATTTTTCCTTTCAACGAAACTATTTTGTTGTGGAGTGCGTGGAGCAAAAAAATTGTGAGTGTAACCTTTAGATGAACAAAAATCTTCAAATGAATGGTTTTCAAATTCTCCTCCATGATCACTTCTAATGGTGCAAATTTTATTTTGAAGTTGATTTTCTATCTATGTACAAAAATGAATAAATATTTCAATAGTATCATCTTTGCTTGAAAGAAAATGTACCCAAGTATATCTACTATAATCATCAATAATTACAAAGCAATATATCTTATCTCCTATGGATTGTGTTCTCATTGGTCCAAATAAATCCATATGAGTTCAAGGGGTCTAGATTCACTTGAGGATTTGTTTTGTCTTAAAAGATGTTTTGGTTTGTTTCCCTAATGTGCAAGGTTCACAATTTTCAGTATTATCAAATGAGATTTTAAGCGGGCTATGAACTAGATCATATTTAACTAATTTTTTAATAACATGAATACTTGCAAGTCCTAATTTTCTATGCCATAAATTTTTAGTATTATCATTTTCAATAAGACATTTTTCATCAATTGATTTCATAGAATCAAGCCTAGTAACATAAAGATTTCCTACTCTTTTTCCTTCATATACGATATTGTTTGTGTCTTCTTTAAGTAATTTGTAGCAAGTTTTGTTAAAAAGCACATCATATCCACTATCACACAATTGACTAACACTTAGCAAATTGTGATGTAAACTATCTACTAATAGTACATTTTTAATTGTGAGATCGGTTCTTATGTTACCTATCCCCATGATGGTGCCTTTTTCATTGTCTCTGAATGTAACTGATCCTCCTCTCTTCTTTTTGAGTGATTTGAAGGCATTTTTATGTCTGGTCATGTGCTTGGAGCATCCACTATCAACCACCAAATCTTGTAAGTTTAGAAGGTTTTGGTACCCAAGTAGAGTCCATGATGGTTAATTAATGACAATATTTCATTATTTCAAATATTTAGAACATTGTCCAACAATTTTTTGACCGAAATGATTTTTCAGTAAAATTAACTTTGACAGAACTATCTTCGGTCAAATATTTGTTCCACTGAGACAAATTAGGTTGAGGTCTTTGTTGATCGACTGAAGTTCTATGCATTTCATTAAATTTAGAATTTCTGATGTAAACTGATCATTTATTTTTGGGTAACATCTAAGCAAATAAATCATCCAAGGGTATACCAGTTAAGGCTTATTACAGTTGAGATAAGTCAATATGATTCTCAAGTTAGGTTTAGGTCAAATCTCAACTAAATGTTTCATATTTCTAAGTTTGAGGTTTTGGAATCCAAACTAAATCTTTATCTTTGTTTTTCTTGTAAATGCATGAAAACGAGTAATGTCCAAGACGTAACAATAATGACAGTAAATGAAATCAATTCATTCCTCTTTTTGGCAATATGATCTTGAACAAGATTGTTTTTAGGTACATTCATGAGTTTGATCTTGGGAATATATGCTTTTCTAGTTTGATTTTTAGGCACATATCCTAGACCTTCATCGTATTTGTTTATATGAGTTATCTAGGATATTATCAAGATTTTTGTTTCCTTGCATTAACCTAGATACTTGTTTTTGTAGTTCAACATTTTAAGCAACCTTTTTAGTTATATTTAAATTTTCTTGCTCTAGATTTGATAACAAACTATTTATTTCTTTGATAATAGCATCATAATCCAAATGAGTGCATAAAATAGGTCGAGTTTGAAGATCAATTATTTAAGCAAGCAATTCACCTTTTTCTTGAGAGAGTAGATTTTTATTATTTTTAAGAGTAAGTGATTGTGCTTTATAATCTTTAATGGATTCTTTTAATGTATTATTTGAATTCCGTATAGTATCATTTTCAATATTGAGTTTATCTAAATTTATGTGAAGTTCATCAATAATTTTACTAAGTTTTTCCTTTTGTTTCTTGCAGTCAATGTAGTTTGCATTAATGTATTCTAGGCTAGTAACTAATTCTTCTTTAGATAATTCAAAAATATCTACCTCATTTGTTTGTTCTTCATCTTCTCTTGTCATTAGACATTCTATCTCTTCTTCTTAGCTGCTTCCACATTCATCACTTGATTGATCACAGGCGGCTTTGTAAGATTTTTCACCTTTGTCTTTCTTCTTGAATGAGGACTTCTTCTTTTTTAGCTTTGGACATTCATTCTTCAAGTGGCTCTTTTTTCCGCATTCAAAGCACCTAAAAGAACGAAAATGTTTATATTCCTTATCGTTTACAATTAGAGCATTTTCTTCATCATCACTGTTGTGTCGTTGTTGTGTCTTTTATGTTATTTCTTGGGGGTGTCTTGGAGGTAGATTTAAGCGCAAGTTCTTTCTTTCTTCCCTTTTGTGCCTTGGCCTTGATTATTTCTTATTCTTCTGAGGTGATTTCATGTGTCTCCAACTTCCCGATGAGCTGCTCCATCTTAAGTGTTGTGAGGTGATTTGCTTCCTCAACAGTAGTTACCTTTGACTTGTACCTTTGAGGCACTGATCTAACTATCTTTGATACTTGATCTTCCTCACTGATGTTTTTCCCAAGTGCACTTAGGCTGTCGACAATGTTAGAGAATCTAGCATACATTTCTACAATAGTTTTGTCAGATTGCATACGAAACAATTCAAATTTATGTTTTAACATGCTGATTTTAGTATTTTTAATTGTGTAGTTCCTTCATGTGTTACAGATAATTTGTGCCATGTTTCATGAGTTGTTTCACATGAAGATATGAGATTAAATTCATTAATAGATAAAGAACAATAAAGAATGCTTACTGCCTTTGCATGTGGCTTGTCTTACTGTATTTGCATCCCATGTTTCCAATTCCGTTGTTGGATTTTCATATGGGTGGGCAATCATCTTCCACAAATCAAAACTGACGCCTTGTAAGTAGAACTACATCCTCCTTTTCCAGTAGGTGTAGTTTGATTCATCAAACACTGGAGGCATACTGATGTGTGATCCTTCCAAATTAAGGTTGCCAAGAATGTCGTCCCCCATACTTCAAGACCGATTAAGGTTCTTTGAAGACCTGCTCTGATACCAAATGAAGAGATCTAGAGGGGGGTGAATCGATTCTTATAGAAATTTAAAAGCAATAATAGAATGAAAAATGCAAGCAACCAAAAATGAAGATAGGATTTAGAGTGGTTCTGTCTAAGACGTCAGTCCACTACCTAGTTGTTTCCAACTAGGATTTTGCAACAAATAATTTTATTACTTATCTGTTAGGACAAATTACAAAAGTATGTGTTGCACTAAATCCTCTTCTTTACCGGGCATGGAAGAGCACCTAAGCAAACCTCTTCTTTGACAGACGATAGAAGAGCACCGATCTCCTCTTCTTTAATGGACAATAGAAGAGCACCGATCTCCTCTTCTTTAACAAACAATGGAAGAGCAACACAACACTTTCTCTTCTTTGACAGTCGCAGAAGAGCACCAACGTGAAAACTCCTTCTTCACTTGCAAGATCTTGGATGATTTAGCTACAATTATTTAAGTTACATTTAATTTATGTGTAGCGAGAGCCATTGTCACTTACAAAATATATTTATGTAACCTAAATAATTGTAGTTAACTCAATAAATAAGTTTAGATACAAATGTTCTCTCTTTTTAGTTGTAACTAGAATAAATGTAATCAGGATGACTTGGAGTGAAAAATTCCTAGAGTTTCTCTTCATTATCCCCACGCATATCCCTCTGGCTTCCCGAATAGTTTTGCAAACATCTTCTTTCCCTCAAGTGCATGTTGTCCCCCGACGCCCTAACCCTACACCCGACGCCCCACCCCCCTTGTTCCCCTCCTCTATGCTGCCACATCATTCTCCAAACTCCATCCCATCTCATCTGTGACTCTCTATCCTGACACTCGATGTGCAATCAATGCTTCACGCCCAGCCGACACCCGATGCCTAACGTTCGTCGACGGCTGATACCCAGTTGATGCCCAATGCACCACGCCTTGATGCCCAGACGATGCCTGATGCCCGTCGATGCTCGAAGCCCAATGCACCATGCCTCAATGCCCAGACGATGCCTAACGCTCGTCAATGCCTGACGCCCAGCCGACACCCAGAGGACGCCTGACGTCCGTCGATGCCTGATGTCCAGCTGACGCTCAACGCCTGATGCCCATCAACACCCGACACCCAGCCGACACCCAATGCATGACGCATGACACCCATCAAAGCCTGATGCCCAGTCGGCGCCTGACGCCCAAACGAAGCCCAATGCATGATGCCCAATGCAGATGCCTGACGCCTGACAACTACGCATGATGTTGACGCCCATCGACGCCCAACACCCATCGACGCCTGACACCCAGCCGACGCCCATGGATGCCTGACCCAGCCGCCGCCCATGGATGCCTGACCCAGCCGACGCTCTTGCCTAGTGCCCGACACTCTTGTCTGACGCCCCTCCTCTCCTCCCTTCTCCATCTCCAAGAAGGACGACCCTCCAATTTTGCACACTATAGGATTGCTTGCCTCATGGTCCATTTTCTTGCCCAATGCCCCTCCTCTCTTACAGGGCTGCTAATCACTTGTCTGCCTCTGTTTCGGGCAGGACGTGGTTGTCGATCACCTATCACCAGCCTGCCTCTGTCTCTAGGAAGGGCGCTCCACCCAAACATTGTCTTGAAAGAATTGATCCTCCTCTATTGCATGGCAGAGTTGCTCCATTTTCGGCCAGATCCACAAGTATGTCCACTATTTTTCTTATTCTCCTCCTAGGCCCCTACTCCCCTCTTGATCCTTCACCAATAAAGGGTGTTGTCACCGTCCTCTACTCCATCTTCTGTATTTTAGGTGTTTGGTATGTGGTTTAATTTTTTTTCAAAATCCTAATGTGCTAATTTACATCTATATAAATCACATGTTTCCTTTTTATACACACTTTATAGATGTGAAAACATTGAGGCAAAATTCAAAAGTGTATTCTTCTTAGATGCCTCTAATCAATCTATCAATTTTCTATGTCACGTAGGCTAAGAATGAAAATTATGATTAGAGGATTATTTTCTTATTAGTGAAAATGTCATAGAAATGAAGGCATATTCTCATCTAATAGTATATTTTCCTATTAGATGATCATGTAGTTCTATAATTTTGCAACTAGTTGAAATAATGACTTTATGTTCAGTCAACACATTGAATGAATTTTGTAGTAGAAAAAAGTAGCTATAGTTTATTTTTACTAGAAAATGATAACATTTTTCCTAATGTCAAAGTGCATCACCATGATCTCATTTGATTTCATAATATCAGCATACTGAACACATGAATATGAGATTATAAAAGTCCCCTTAGATAAAAAATTTATTTTTATCTTTTTTTTTGTATTGTAAAGTGATGCTTATGATATACCAACCTCTATATGAAAGTCTTATATAGTCTCATGGTCTGAATGTAAATTTTGTTATATGTAATGGTAGTTTTGTGGAGATTATGGGTACAACTCGATATCTTGGATGTCACTTTCTAATCTATTTTTCTAGTATCTTGGATGTCATTTGCCACATCCTATTATAACCATGTTAATTTTACTTACTTCATTTCAATTATAATGGATATAGTTAGCATGCATCTTAGAAAATATTGATTTATGAATAGGTGGATGAAATGCCTCAAGATAATAGTATGTCTTTTGTTGATGCACTAGGTTTACGAATCTGAATTTCTAATACACACTTGTAACTTTTCCAAATTCGTTTACAAATTTGATGGGACATTCTTAGTGAGAAAAATAGTTTGAAGTAACAACAGACTTCATGGTGATATCTAGAGAAAAAAACCATTGTATGTCATTCATTCAGCACTGTACAGGTGATGGAGCTTCCACTCACGTGGAATTGCGTGCACCACTAAAAATCCTAAAGATGGTAAGTCTTTAAGTTAGCCTTGCTTATACTAGATAGAGAACTCCACCCACGTATGCTAAGATACGTGGAAGTCTTATCGTAGTATAGTTAAGGGTTGAATCCTCAAGACAACGGTCTTGTTGTTGCCAACAAGATGGAAAACGTTGAAATTTCACTTAATCACTCAATAGTCGGTATTTAGATCAAAAGGTTGATTTGGTTGTCTTTAAGCTAAGTGCAAATAAAGTAAAGAAAGCAAGTAAATCTAATGAGTTAAACTATGATAAAAGATCACTAGGGTGTGATCGGTTTTTCACCACCACTACACATCGATCAACACATGTAAAGCAAAACTTAACCTGCAAAAAGAGTCCAGTCAGTTAGTATCCTTGTAGACTTAGCTTCCTTTCGGAGAACTAACTACGAGAAGTGCGGGAATGTTGCAACGCCAGCCATTCCCGAGAAAATGGTCACATTACTTTGCATCATTTCCCTCGCAAAGCGTGTTCCTCGACTTATCAAGGTTGCACTTTCATACGTCAACTGATTCCATTTCATAGTATGAAAGTGCAATGAATGATAGTGAGTTTACTCCACTTCTTGAGATACACTTCTAGATACCGAAACAGATGCACAGTGAATACATGCACCAAGAACCAACATACAAACGAGTTTCAAATCTAATAGTACAAACGTAGACAATTCATACTAAGAGATAAAAGATAACACAAGTTGGAGATCAAGCAACATGCATTCATTAATCATTTGATGTCAAACTGACAAAGATAAGGACTCTATATTACAACCTACGGATTACATTTACATGTTATGAAAGCATGGGTAGCGGGGCTACTCCCCGCACCCTAGTGAGAGAGACTACTAGCTCATGACTAGGACAAAGAAGGAGGCAGGAAGAGAGAGAGAGCATCATCCCCATGAAGGAGATTGGAAGGTCAACCCCTTGGAGAGAGAGCAACGATCCACCAGTCTTCAAAGGTTGCACGATGATGAGATCTTCCCTTCCTACCTTCTTTGGTGAAGAAGGAGAAAGTAGCTTCAAGATGGGGTATGGGTCTCAGACCGGCAGCCCCAGGGCAGAGGGTGGAAGTAGCAAGAGCTCTGGAACGATTGAGGCAGCCTTTGGGCGTCTGAGCCTTCTTTTCTTCTGAGGACCCCTTTGGGTCATATTTATAGGTTTAAGTGGAGCCCAAACGGTCTTGAACCCGTTTGGTTGCTGAACCCGTTTGGGCGATGAACCCGTTTGGGTGCTGAACTCATTTGGGCGCTGAACCCGTTTGGTTGCTGAACCCATTTGGGCGCTAAACCCGTTTGGGTGTTGAGCCCATTTGGGCGCTGAACCCGTTTGGGTGCTGAACTCGTTTGGGCGCTGAACCCATTTTGGCGCTGAACCCGTTTGGTTGCTGAACCCGTTTGGGCGCTGAACCCGTTTGGGTGCTGAACTCATTTGGGCGCTGAACCCGTTTTGGCGCTGAACTCGTTTGGGTGCTGAACCTGTTTGGGCGCTGAACCCGTTTGATTGCTGAACCCGTTTGGGCGCTGAACCTGTTTGGGTGCTGAACCCGTTTGGCCGGTGAACCCGTTTGGGTTTGAACGGTCTTGGGACCGTTTGGGCTTGAACGGTCTTGGGACCGTTTGGGCTTGAGCGGTCTTGGGACCGTTTGGGCTTGAACGGTCTTGTAATTTCTTTTTTTTGTATTTTTCTGCAAGGATAAAGAAGAGGAAAGTTAATCTAATGATGTGTCAGCAATAAGGTAAAGATTTAATGATTCTATCTAATTTATCTAAGAAAGAGTATGAAAAACAAGGGAAAACCAATAAAATAACATCACAAAGTGAGAGGTTATCACCCCCCCTAACTTAGAGTCTAGCTTGTCCTCAAGTTAGATAGAGCTAAGGCATGCAGTGGCGAGGCGATTTTATTTAGTTAGGGTTTCCATACTCTTGTTTCAATTCTCAACCTGAGTTCTCCTCAAATCATATCGGATCTTATTGCTTGCCTTGACTCTTTCAGGTTTTTGAGGGATGCATGGGTCTCAAGTTCCTTCTGTATCTCATAGCTTGCATTGGAACCACTTTTATTTTGTGCATGTTGTTGACTCTAATCAGCTTTATACCTCTCTGAAGAACCTATCGGTAACTAGAGTGGGTATGAGGGTTGGCTAAAGGCTTAAAGTGTAACTCTCCCTTTTTGTGGGAGAGGGCTTATCTATGCTTGTAGAGACTCACTACCGGGCACGACACATCTGCCTTCATGAGGGCAGTTGAATGTATCGGCCGGGTGAGCTCTTTATCAGCCTTTTCTTATATTTGGAGACCTTAGGATCTTACTACCGGGCACGACACATCTGCCTTCATGAGGGCAGCTGAATGTACCGGCCGGGTGAGACCTTTATTGGCTCTTCTTATAAGTCCTTATGCATGGCACAACTCTCATATTTTTATTCAACACTCTGGCTTTTATTCAAAAAACTCACAGGCTTGGGATTTGGGGATTATTTTGGAATTTATTTTGGGTGGCCAAGCCTCTTTTATTTGAAGAGAGAAAAGATGTTCTTAGAGTTTTTCAACATGCACTTATTGTGTGGTCCTCTTGAAAGACTTCTTAATTCGGAAGTTGCCTGATACCCCTCTCGTCCTTGAGAGCTCGGCTTATTTCTACCTTGATATTGACTTGTGAAGAGTCAGATATAGAAGTGAAACAAAAGCATAAAAACCAAAAGTGAAGGTGATTTATTAATTCGCCATTACATGCCTATATGCTAATCTTATTATTGCCTTTTGAAGACAAATTGGATTCTAAGTTAGCTGAGGATGTCCTTTCAAAAAGGAGTGTTATTTATTATGCACAGGATTTATTTTAACTGGGATAATACTAAAAAGAAAGGCTAAATGTAAAGATAAAAGCAAAATAAAAGCGAGTTTTGTTCAGGGGAAAAAAGTATGAAAGAAAGAGAGAGTAGAGGAAAAAGTGTACCTCACCCTTGTCAAATGTACTCCCCCCTAACTTATCCTTCACTCTGTCCTCAGAGTGTCAGAGTGATAGGTTGAGAAGTGTATTGACAAGGGCAGTTAGGCTTCTGTGAGTCCTTTATTTGCCCCATGAGTTCTGAGTAGATTGGCTGCGAACTTTCCACGGAGAGCGTGGTAATCCACGGCTGTCATGTCCTCTACTGGTTTGTGAAGGGCCACGATGGTGTACATCCAGAAGAGGGTGTGGAAGTCGCAGTCATTGGATTCGCAAATTTGCTGGGGACACTTGTGGCTGAAGGCTGGGGGTTTGAAGTGTTCTTTACCATAAGCCTGTGTGTGCTGTCTTAAGAGATCGTGTAGTTTGTCAGCACACTCCTTTGCTACTTCCTCCGTTGGCATCCTTGGTGCCGTAGTGTACTCGTTCTGGTCTAGATCATACTGACTGTCGGAACTGTTATAAATTGTTGTTGTTCCGTCGTGCAGGTTGGTTGCCAGTAGCATCCAGTGCTCTTGATGAAGGAAAGGAAGCATGATGAATTTCGGAGTTGTGTGTTGGAGGTAAGATATGAGTGCCGCCGGCGTTCCAAAATTTTTCAGACCTAAGAGATCGTCCTTCATGTAAGCAGACGCCATGTAGACCATGTGATGATTCCGGCCGAGTAAGTATTGATAAGCGATCATCACACTTACAGACATAGAACCTTTGATTTGTACGGTCTCTCGGAGGTTATCTGCCATAACCAAATGTCTCCATCTAGAAAGACAAGATCCTCTTTTTCGACATGTAGTCTTGACATGATAAGCCGAAGCTCATTGTCGGAGAGAGTCTTGCAAGCCTCAAGATCAAAATTTGGAAAAGTTGGTTCAATGGCAGATAGGGGAACCATTTGTGATGGGGATCTCTTGATGGGTGCCCCAGTTAATAACTCTATGACACCCTTGTCAGGAGCCAGGTCAAAGTTGTAAAGGTCCCATTGACTGGTCTCGGGGACCGTGGCTGGTTGTTTTTCTTTCTCCAACTCCTCTAAAGTTTTTCTGTAAGGTTTCTTCTGCAGACGTTGGATTGCCAAAAAAAGGTAGCGAGGGATGTCATTTCGTGCCATTGTAGGATCGTTAAAGAACCGTCTATCGCAGATGAGTTCCATGGCATAACGCCCTCGCAGAGAGCACAGAGATTGAAAATCTTCATTGATGAGGTCTGTGAAGGGGACTTGTTGATTTAGCGCTAATATGTGTCGAATGACGTAAAAAGCGCTGTCCCCGGAGCCTTCAGCAGCTTGGACTTGTGGGTTGATTATCCGGAACCATGGTTGGCTCCAACCCTGGCAGAGAGATGGGCATGCGGCCCAGATGAGTTTAAGAAGCCGGAAAGGGATGCATCTTGTCTCCCCGACTTCAATTCCAACGAAGTTAATTATACCGACTCTTAGATCACTAGCATAGAAATTGTACACCTTGGCATCGCGGGCGACAATGTCCACAATCATAAGCAACCAGTGACTAGAAACTTGGAAAGGCACGGTTATATATCTAGCTTTTCTTGCGATCCCCCTGTGCAACCTCTTAATGGATTTGTGTTGTAGTATTTTGTACAGTAAGCATAAACTCAGAGCGGGTGAGGCATTAAGAACTGGTTGCTGTCGCTTGGAGCTTCTATAGATCTCGATAGAGTTGGGAAGGAGAGTACGGAAGATTGCCATCTTCACTGTTGACTGGAATCGAAGTATGGAACGGAAATCTTCACGTGTCAAGTTGCGCTTAGTCTTCGTGTTCTGGTATATGACATCCCCCCCTTCTTTGGCATCATCTATTATAGTGTTGAGGATGAAGATATCATGTGCGTCTAGGGTAGAGATGGTCTTCATGTCTAAATCGTGCATTTTGTGAGGTAGAGGTGGCGGGGGAGGTAACACTTACGGGTTGGGGGCAGAAAGCTGCACAGGATCGTTCGTGTAATGTTGCAGATCTTCATCGTTGTCAGAATCAGAAGGGGTATCTAGCTCTTCGTCAGTGTCTAGACATACTCGTTCTGGTTCTTCATGATCTGGGGGATAGGGTATCGAGGGTTCAGGGGTAGGGAGATGTTGAGATGTTGAGATAGGGAGGCTGGTGCTGGCTCCCAGAATGCATTGTTCGAACTCGGCAAAAGCTACTTCTTTCACAGCCTCCCCCAAAGATCCCAAGGCGGAATAGTTTAGGAACTGGTCCCCATAAGATATTGTGGCGTGCTCGTTGTGAGCAGAGAATTTGGGATCTTTATCACCGTCATGGTGATCCTGCTGTTGTTTGGGTTCTGTTCCTTGGCTGGGACCCTCCCCAACATCATCTGGTTTATCAGAATCATCACTTGAGGAGGTACTGTTGTTGGAGTCAGCCGAAGAATCAGAATCTTCATCTTCCTCGTCTGCATCAGCCGCTGATTTATCAGTTGTTTTCTTTTATGCTTTCTTCTTGCACTGACGATGGATGGATTGAAGCTCTTCGTATGCCACTTGCACGTGCTCGTGTGTTTCGAGCAGTGCGTTGTGGGTTTCTTTTAAATCAGAATAACGTACTTCAGCTGAAAGGAGTCGTCCAGTGAGGTCAGTTACTTGAGCTCTTACTTGATTAAGATCATTGTTTGAGGACTCCTCTTGGCAATTGTGTAGCTGTGTGAGGGTGATGTTGATGTCGTCCAAGCGCGTGCTGAAAGCTTGTTGTTGCTGCTTGAGCTCGTGGAGGGTCTCCGACAGAGGTAAAGTCTGTGTTGAGATCCTCTCGACTTGGTTTGCCATCGCCTTGTGCTGGCTTTGGACTCCAAGGACTAGCTCGGGCAAGTTTTTGTAGTGGTTGTCGACGTGATCAACTTGCTTAGCCACTAAATATTGTCGTTGCTGGATTTCTTGGAGGATGCTTGGCATGGCGCGGTTATGCTCGTCGATCCTGGAGACCTGCTTTGTTAAACCCTGCACACAAGAAAAAATGGAATTTAATATGTTAGAGGGGTCGGTAAGGAGGTTTCGAATGGTGTAAAATTGTCGTCCGAATTCCTCACCGACATTAGTGAAAGGGACCCCAGTAAGAGAAGGGTGGGGTGGTTGGGGTCGGGGTGGGATGGTGGTGGTAGTGTCGTGCGGAAAGGACACTGTTGATTGTCCCGCGAACTGCGTGGTGACTGTGGAAGGGGTCACTAGCGGTGTCGGGGCGGCGGTGGATGAGAAGGGTGGTGATATACCCGGAGAGAAAAGTGAGTCCGGTAATGTTGATGGAAAGTCGGTTGAGGTGAAAGAAGTGAATTCTGGCGTTGTAACGGAAAATGGGATGCCCGAAGGGAAGAAGGGTGATGTGGAAAAAGGTGGGAGAGTGGTTGATTGAGGAAAAATGGAGGATGGTGGGGTGGTGGTTGTTGGGATGGAAGATGGTGGGGTGGTGGTTGTTGGGATGGTGGATGGTGGAGTGGTGGTATCGAGATCAACATTTAGACTCATGATGAAAGAGTCTAGTGATGATGTTGTTATTTGTTCCTCTGGGAGGGTGGTTTCTGTTTCGGGGTGGGGTGTGGATGTTGGTGTCCCCGAAAGCTCTTGTTCCTTCAAAAGCCTTCTAGAAGGTCATTTTGTAGGATTTTTTGTTGGATTTGCTGCCGGGGCGGTTATACTAAGCTCTGTATGTCCCACTGTTGCTTTCTTGGCGGTGATTGTGACTGAAGACATGAGTTTTTCGATCTCGTCATTGGAGAATAAGAGCTTGTCTTTGTCATAATCAGCAAGATCTGGTAGTGGGAGCAGTGTTTTGAATGATTTTGCTGTAGGGCAGAAGACGTAGTGTAGCTTGCCATCCTTTTCTTTTATAATGAAGGAGTTCTTTAACGTTTGCTCGTTTGTAAGGATGTCGCCCTTTATTTGTTTGCATCTGGGTAGAAGTCTATCCATCTTAAGGTATTTGATAATTGATGTGATAAGACCACCCATGCATATTTCTTTCCCCAGGGCATAAGCTGATAGTTTTTGAATTATAAGACATCCAATGTTGACTGGTAACCCATTTAGGATGGACCAGATAACAAAGAGGTCTGATAGGATTACATTTCCTCCTTCTGACCTGGGGAAGAGTGCGCCAGCAAGGATTTTGTGAAGTGTGCGTACTAGACCCGATTGAATGTTTGATGCTTTACATGTTTTTGCATCATAAACTGGTAGCCCCGTTAAAGATTTCCAGAAGTTTTGTTTGTTGAACTTGGGGTTGTCTGTGCCAACAACCTTGGCTTTCTTCAGTTGCTCTTGGTTATCTATAAAGATTTCATTCAGCATATTTTCAGTTATGACCACTTTGTTGTTGAAGATTCTGGTGGATATTCTACGGTCACCACCGTCCTGTGCTTTATCCAAGGTATCCACTGCTTCTTTACTGAAATAGGTGAAGAACTCCGTTGTAGGCTCGACGTATGAAGATTCGGTGACAAAGCAAAGTCGAGAGAGATTGGAATTGTCAAGCAAAGTGAGGATTCTATTGTAGATCCCCATCTTCATAAGTATGCTTGGGCAAATGTACTTCGTCGGTTTTAGAGTTTGTTTAATGGATGGGAGGGTATGGATGTAAAGATTTCCTGGTGGTAGTGTGGTGGTGGTGATGGGGGGGGAATAGGAACGGTAATGGTGGCAGGGGTGGTGATGATGGTGGTGGTTGGTTGGATGGAGGATGGTGGGATGAAACTTGCCAGGATCTGTTCCCTTGCAGTGGCAGGGCGAACCTACTTCCTTGCCCTCTTCTTTGGTTGTGGTGCTGAAGTGGTTGCTTGGGCCTTCCTTTTCCCCATGGACTGTTTGGTAGGGGAGTCTGCCTCCGGTGAAGGCTCATATTCCGAGGATTCGTCGAATGAGATTTCTTCGACTTCCTCTTCAGAAGGTTCTTCATCTAAGCAGCGGTTGATGTGTTTTATATCATGCATGACATCGATCAGGTCCACCTCTGCTGGGACCTGTCCAGTCTTTTTATAGTGGTCTATTTGTTGAAGCTTCGCTCGTTCAGCTATTAATTCCTCTTTTGTCCAAAAGGAATCGTCGGTTGTTCCTATTGGTTGCTTTGCAGGTGAGGCCATTCTGAAATTTCTTTCAAGAAAAATAAGAGTTAGAGTTCTAAAATTTGTAGTTAAACAAATTAATTAGAATAGAGCAGTATTATTGAGGTTTGGTTGAATCCAAACGGGTTGAAGACCCGTTTGGCACAAAACGGTTTGGAGACCGTTTGGGGCCAAACGGTCCTGCGTCCAAACGGGTTGAACACCCGTTTGGCACCAAACGGTTTGGAGACCATTTGGGGCCAAACGGTCCTGCGTCCAAACGGGTTGAACACCCGTTTGGCACCAAATAGTTTGGAGACCGTTTGGGGCCAAACGGTCCTGCGTCCAAACGGGTGCAAATCTGTTTGAAGCAGACCATCGGGAAGGCGAAGAGACGGGCCGTTAGGCGGTGAGGGACGGCGGGAGGGAGGCCAAAGTATGCTCGTCGGCGGTGGTGACGGCGACGGCGGTAGCGAGAACCACGAAAGCCAAAGGTGGAGACGATGGCGTTGCTCTACCTGTGGAGACAGTGGAAGAAGAAGAACTGGAAGAAAGCGGTGATGCGCGAGGAAAGGAATAGAGCCATGTGTAGACGGTGACGAAGCTTCAGTCGGAGGCGAGAACGGCGGTGGGAGTCGGAGGCGTACGGGAAAGATGAGAACAGGAGCGAAACAGGAGTGGAACAGTGAAAGCGAGAAAACGAGATTCCAGAAGAGAGAAAGGAGGGTGTGGGGTGTTATTTATAGGATTTGGGGGGGCGTCCTTACAAATTCCCGAAGTCAAATGGGTGCGAGACCGTTTGAACTCCAAACGGGTGCGAGACCGTTTGAACTCCGAACGGGTGCGAGACCGTTTGAACTCCGAACGGGTTTGAGACCATTTGAACTCCAAATGGGTTTGAGACCGTTTGAACTCCAAACAGGTTTGAGACCGTTTGAACTCCAAACGGGTGCAGACCGTTTGAACTCCAAACGGGTGCGAGACCGTTTGAACTCCAAACGGGTGCGAGACCGTTTGAACTCCAAACGGATGCGAGACCGTTTGAGCTCCAAACGGGTGCGAGACCATTTGGGGAGGTCTAGGGTTTTGATGTTTTTGATTTTTATGTTTATTTTGTTTATGTGGATTTTTTTTATATTTTTCAGGAAAAAAACAAAGCTAAAAAGAAGAAGATGAAAATAAGGACAAACGAAAAATGATGATACTCAGATCTTGGGTTGCCTCCCAAGTAGCGCCTGGATTTAATGTCGCTGGCTCGACGAAATTCTGCTCTGGCTATGCTGATATTATAGGATCTTGGATCTCTATAGTTTGTCTACTGGAGTGTAGTATTTCTTTAATCTATGACCGTTGACGGTTCTTTCTCCCCCGTTATCATCAAGGATAATGACTGCTCCTGTCGGGTAAATATGTTTGATTGTGAAAGGCCCCGACCATTTTGTGCGCAGTTTTCCAGGAAATAAATTGAGTCTGAATTAAATAGGAGAACCATATCTCCGACGATTATATCCTTTCTTTTTATGTGGCCATCATGCCACATTTTGGTTTTTTCTTTGTAAATTCTGGCATTTTGGTATGCTGTCATTCGCAGCTCTTCCAATTCTTGTAATTGAAGTTGTCTAGATTCACCGGCTCTTTTGAGGTCAAAGTTCAATTGCTTGATAGCCCACCAAGCTTTATGCTCTAATTCGACTGGTAGATGACATGACTTCCCATACACCAATCGAAACGGTGTTGTTCCAATTGGTGTTTTGAAAGCTGTGTGATAGGCCCATAGGGCATCAGGAAGTCTGGTAGACCAGTCTGTGCGGTGCCTATTAACAGTTTTTTTCGAAAATGGCTTTGAGTTGCCTGTTGGATACTTCAACTTGTCCACAAGTCTGTGGGTGATAGGGTGTGGAAACTTTATGGTTGACTCCATATTTTCTTAATAGAGCTTCGAAACTCCGCTCAAGAAAATGAGATCCGCCATCGGATATTATTGTTCTTGGAACGCCAAATCTGGGGAATATTATTTCTTTAAACATTTTGATGACTGGTTTGGAATCACAAGAAGTGGTTTGTAGAGCTTCTACCCATTTTGAAACGTAATCCACAACAACTAGAATGTATGTGAATCCGTAAGATGGGGGGAAAGGACCCATGTAATCTACTCCCCAAACAGCAAAGAGTTCGACTTCTTGCCACATATTCAATGGAATTTCGTTTCGTTTGGTTATTCCTCTAGAGAGTTGGCATTTGTCACATGATCGCACATAATCATGTGCATCCTTTGTGATGGTTGGCCAGTAAAAACCAGATTGAAGAATTTTAAGAGCGGTTTTCTTAGAGCTCATGTGCCCCCCAGTAGGGCCTGAGTGACAGTGCTCTAAAACTGGATGATTTCTATTTCTGGGATGCATCGACGAAAAAGTCCATCAGCGCATAAGCGGAATAGGTAGGGCTCGTCCCAGAAGTACTGCTTAGCGTCATGAAGGAATTTCTTTTTGTCATGGGATGATGCAGATGGATGGATGATTCCTGTTGCCAAATAATTCACAATATCAGCATACCAAGGAAATCCAGTAGTAATCTTCGTTAGTTGATCATCCGGTAAAGAGTCTTGAATGGGTATGTTATTGGTGTCTTTAGCTTCAATACGACTGAGGTGATCTGCGACGACATTTTCAACCCCACTTTTGTCTTTAATCTCTAAATCAAACTCCTGAAGCATTAATACCCATCTGATAAGTCGGGGTTTAGCATCTTGTTTTTGGATCAAGTATCGTATAGCAGAATGGTCAGTATATACTATGACTTTTGACCCTATTAGGTAAGACCGAAATTTTTCAAATACATAGATAACTGTCAGGAACTCTTTTTCGGTGGTAGTATAGTTCTTTTGTGCCTCATCAAGCGTCTTGGAGGCGTAATATATGACATAAGGCTTTTTGTCGATCCTTTGTCCAAGGACTGCCCCTATAGCATAATCGCTAGCGTCACACATAATTTCAAACGGCTACGACCAGTCAGGAGCTCTTAGAATAGGGGCAGAGATAAGGGCATTCTTCAGAGTTGTGAAGCTATTAATGCATTCTTGGTCAAATATAAAATATGCTTCTTTGGTCAGCAGGTGAGTCATTGGCTTTGCTATCTTTGAAAAATCTTTTATAAATCTTCTGTAGAACCCTGCATGACCAAGGAATGCCCTGACTCCTCTGATGTCTTTAGGTGGAGTTAGCTTTGAGATGACATCAACCTTTTCTTTATCCACTTCAATCCCTTTTTCACTTACTCGATGTCCTAGGACCACACCTTTAGTCACCATAAAGTGACATTTTTCCCAATTCAAGATCAGGTTGGTGTCCTCACATCTTTGTAAAACTCTTCCTAGATTGAGTAAACAATTATTGTAAGAATCTCCGTATACTGAGAAATCATCCATAAACACCTCCATGACGGATTCTGTTAAACCAGAGAAGATAGCAGACATACATCGTTGGAAAGTGGCGGGTGTGTTACATAGCCCGAACGGCATTCTTCTAAAGGCATATGTCCCAAAGGGACATGTGAAGGTGGTTTTTTCCTGGTCCTCCGGGTGTATGGGTATTTGGTAAAACCCGGAGTAACCGTCGAGGTAATAAAAATATTTTTTATGAGCTAAGCGTTCCAGGACTTCATCAAGGAAAGATAAAGGGTAGTGGTCTTTCCTTGTGGCTTTGTTCAACTTTCTGTAATCTATACACATTCGCCATCCAGTTACAGTCCTGGTAGGCACTAGTTCATTTTTGTCATTTAGCACTACAGCAGTGCCTCCTTTTTTTGGAACAACCTGAACGGGACTGACCCACTGGGAGTCATAAATAGGATAGATCATGCCAGCTTTGAGTAATTTAAGGACCTCCAGATGCACTACCTCCTTTAGATTAAGATTCAGTTTTCCTTGATGTTCTCTAGAGGGCTTGAATTTGTCAATCATAGGAAGTCTATGCATACACAGGGCTGGATTTATACCTGTTAGGTCGGTTATCTTATATCCGATGACCTTTTTATGCCTCTTCAGCTCTTCTAGAAGCCTTTCTTCTTGATCTTCTGTAAGAGTAGAGCTGATGATGACAGGGCATAATTTCTCCTCATCTAAAAAGGCATGTTTAAGACCTGAGGGTAAGGTCTTCATTTTGGGGGCCTTGGGTTGCTCAGTGGATTCTAGAATAGTAACGACTTTAAGTTCTTCAAAAGTGGCCTTTGGCACTTTTTCAGACTTTTCCAGATGTTGGAGGCACTATTGAACTAATTCATTTGCTGAGGATTCAACCTCTGGATTGATTAGAACATTTTCAAGTTCGTCAACTGGCTCGGAGATTTCCAACTGTGACATTTGTTGAATAGCATCAAGGAGGAAAACCTCCTCTTGGATGCTGGGCCCTTTCATACTATTAAGGACTCAAAATTGAATTGCTTCTTTTCCAAGCCTAAGAATGATGGTTCCAGCTTCAACGTCAATCATCGCTCTGGCAGTAGCGAGGAATGGTCTGCCAAAAATGATTGGGTACCTCAGGTCTTCTTTAATATCCATGACAACGAAGTCGCATGGTACCGAAGCATCCTTGCCTATCCTTACCGGGATATCTTCAATAATCCCCAAAGGTGCGGTTATAGTGGAATCAGCTAATTGGATAGTCATTGTTGTAGGCAGCAATTCAGTGAAACCCAGACGTTTGCACATTGAGTAAGGCATAATAGATATGCTGGCTCCAAGATCAGCTAATCCCTTTTTTGAAGGTGTGTTGCCAATGCAACATTGGATTCCGAAGGAACCCGGGTCCTTCTTCTTTTTGGGCATCTTGTTTAAGATGATTTCCGAAGTGGTCTGAGCAAGCTTAACAGTTTCCTGCTCCTTGGTGATGTATTTTCTTGATAGTAAGGTCTTGAGGTATTTCGCCAAGGCTGGCACCTCGGAAAGAGCATCAAGGAGCGGGATATCAATGTATGGTTTCTTCATTGTCTCTTTGAACTTTTGGAATCTGGTGTCCATCTTTGTTTCTCGTAGTCTTCCTGGGTACGGGATTCTTGGTTTATATTGCAGAACTTCAGGTTTTGTGGACACTTTATCTTTTCCCTTTGTGCTTCCTGAGGGCTTTTCCATTCCTGGTTGCGGACTTTCACTTGTCATAAGAACCGGTGTGTCATCATTGTCAAGATCAATCTTGGTAGTCTCATGAAAAATGCGTCCAGATCTGGTGGTGATGGCATTCAACTTCTCATGTCTATTTTGTCCGTGCTTAGGATTCGATTCAGGCTGCCCAGCAAACATACCTGCTGGGGGCTTTAATTGTGCGGCGATCTGAGCAAGTTGAGCTTCGACTACTTTCTGCTGAGCCTACTGGTTAGCAAGTAGAATTTGCTGTGATTGTAACATCTGCCTGATCAAGGATATTTCATCTTCCGGTTGGGCAGGAGCATTTTTCGAAGGAATCGGTTGTTGTCCTTGCTGCGATTGCTGCGAATGCAGCGTTAGCTGAGGTTGCTGGGTGTGTAGCTGTGGGTGGAGCGGAGGATGTGTATACTGATAATAAGCATTTTGATTCCTGGGGTAGTTAGCCCTGGGGAAGTTGCTCCTGGGGTTCCCTTGATTTTGGTTGAAATTGTTTGGGAACCCAGGTGGTAGCCTACTAGCAGATCCTCCCTGCGTTTGATGCTGAGGATTGGCAGTTCCAGCAGAATTTCCATACTGAAACCCTGGATGATTCCTTGGCTGATTAGGGTTGTAGTAGACTTGCCCAGGGATGGAGTGGATAGAGTTAACTTGTTCCGGTAGTTGCTCTTTCGACTGATAAATGGTGGGTTCATATGGTTGTGGTGGTGGATGCAGATCCATCATCACATTATATAGCATACCGCAGGAAAGGGTCGGATGGTCAGAAGCATGACAAGCCTTATAGGATCCCGTGACGGCTTTGACTTGTTGGACTGGTGGAGTTTTCTTCTTATCAATCTCTCCGAGAGAAGTCTCGAGAGCTTGCTGTTTATGAACTATGGTCTTCAGGACTTCAACTATTTCTTTCATCTCTATTGAATCTTCAGCTTTGAAAACCTTGAGGACACCTTTACTGACTGAACGTCCCCAGTTGGACTGGTTTTCAGCTCCAAGAGTAACAATCTTCCATGCATCCTCGTAATTTTTCCTCATGAAGTTTCCTCCAGAAGAAGAATCTAAGAACTGTTTAATATCATCGCTTACTCCCCGGTAGAAGGTTTCTATCAGTTGATTCTGGGAAATTCCATGATGGGGGCATTTACGCAAAAGTTCTTTAAACCTCTCCCATGCCTCAGCAAGGGTTTCTCCAGGCAGCTGAGAGAAATGATTGATCTGCCCTCTGATTTCATAGGTCAGTGAGGGTGGAAAGAACTTCTCTAAGAATTTTTCCTCAAGAGGATCCCAGGTGGTTATTATTGGTTCTCTGTCAAGTGATTTATACCAACTCAAGGCCCTCCCAGATAGGGTGAAATGGAATAGATGAAGCATTATCGCATCATAAGCGACACCAGCTTGTGGAACTAGGCGGCACAGCGCCTTAAACCTTTTTATATGATCCATGCAATCATCTCCAGAACCTCCGGAGAAAGATATTCCTTGCATGATTTGGATCCACTGGGTCCGAATCTCGAAGTTGGGGATATTAATGATCAGAGGTAGGACTGGGTGGTTATCCTCATAGTTCTTTGGGACAGCGTAGTCCCTCAGTTGTTTGTTTCTTAATTCCAACTGAGCAGCTTGGGTTGCTGCCTCAGTTTCAGCTATGATGTGAGCTTGCTCTTCCGCACGAATCTCCACTTGGATTTGAGCACGAGTTTCAGCGATGAGTTGTGCCCTTTGAGCGGCGATGGCTGCGTTGACCCTCTCCATTACCAAAGCAGCCTGGTGTTGATCTTCAGCCATTATCCTGGCCCTTTGGCGATTGAGTCGGATGCGGCGGTGGAAGCTTCTCTCTACCTCATAGTCAAACTCTGGATCAGGGGAGAATCTGAGGTTATGCGCAGGTTGCATACACGATTTCTACCTGAGTAGAGAGAAACACCTTTAGATAATGACAAAAATATAATAGTTTCAAGAAGATATAGAGTTATGATTAAAGAAAGTGTAAAATCCTAACCAACTAGAAAGGTACCAAGCGAAATTACAATGTTCCGTTGTCCCTAGCAACGGCGCCAATTTTTTATTACCATACTCATATGGGCTGGACCCAACAAGATATATGGCCAAGCATTTGAATCTATGAGTAGGAAAAAAGGTAGTACTTTGTTCATTTTTTTAGCATGATGCTCTTGGAACAGTTCTACAACATGAGGTTTATCATTTGCTAAACACTTGACTGAGAAACAATATCACACGCATTGATAACAACTTCTAAATTTACCTTAGGGATATGGCTCTAAAACTTGATGTATGCAAGATTGATAGTCGTGACTCTTTCCTTGTATGTTTTGTTGGCTAATATCATGACTTGTTCTTCTCAAGCCATATTTGAGCTCTTCTTGACTTGAATTGCATTTGCAAGTCCACATTTCTCCATGTAGGTTCTCTTTGATAATATATAATCATGTGTTCCTCCATTGCAATGGTTATAAATCTGAAAATACAAATAATGTACTTGCAAATGTTATAAATCTAAAAAGGGAGAAGGACAAACAACGTATCAACACTGAGCATGAAACTCACAAGATGAAGTCATCACTAAGAAAAGAAGTCTAGGACAACAACCTATCATACTTTGGATGAAATTCCATTTGAAGGAAGTCAATTCACGTGGGTGAATAAACAGATTCTTACACCTACTATGTGGCAGAGAATAGATAGAGTGCTAGTGAATGAAGCTTGGATGATGGCAAGGCCCGCTACCAGGTCGATACACTTGACCAGAGACTGAGTATCGGATCACAGTCCAATTGTTACGCTCCCAGACGCTCAAGCAGTAGAACGAAAGAAGGCACATTTTGTTTTTATGAAGGCATGGCTTGATCACGATGATTGCTTAAAAGTGATTGAACATGCTTGGAGTGAACCAGTGACTGGGCATCCTTCCTTTGTTTCTGCCACAAGCTTAAGAGGGTTAGAACATCTCTACGTCGATGGAGCAAAGACTCTTTTGGTGAAATCAAACAGCGTATACATGACTTGGAGGACGTGGTCTTTACTACATAGGTTTCTTTTGATCGGAATCCAACCAGGGCGAATGAAATTAATCTGAGGACAGCTGAGAATGAGCTACAAATACTGCTAAATGAAGAAGAAGCAAGGTGGAAAGGGAAAGCGAGGATAAGCTGGCTTAAAGACGGGGAGCGTAATATGAAATTCTATCATGCTACTGTCAAAGCAAGAAGAAAACACAAGAGGCTTAATAGGGTGGTCTTACAGGATGGCACTTGTATCTCAGATCCAAAGCTGATGGCAGAGGTGGCGGCTGATCACTATAATAATTTTTTCAATGAAGTGGTGGAGACAAGTAATACTGATATGGAAGAATTTTTGCAATATATCCCAGAATCATTATCTATGGATGACAATTTCTCCCTTATCATTGTTCTCCATGAAGAGGAGGTTGTGAAGACCTTGCAAAAGATGGATTCCGCATCGGCTCCAGGTCCGGATGGGTTCACTTTGACGTTCTTTCGGGCTGCTTGGTCCATCATTGGTGAGGATTTTATGAAAATGACAGAGACTTTCTTTAGAGGACAGCCATGTTTTAGGGGTCTTTTTTGCTGCCGTATTTTACTTATACCGAAGGTGGACACCCCAAAGAGGTTACCGGAGGATTTCAGGCCTATATCGATTGAGAACGTTGGCCTTCGCATACTTGCGTGAGTTCTTAATGAAAGGATGGATCCCATGATGCCGAGATTGATTTCTAAGGTGCAAGGTGCTTTTGTCAAAGGGTCCGATATCACTCATCACGTCCGAATTGCGAAGGAGCTGATGCACGACATCAACAGGGGCCAGGGGACACCTAATGTTATCCTGAAGTATGATATGTCGAGAGCTTATGATAGGACTGACTGGAATGTTCTGCGGAGAGTACTGCAGCAATTTGGGTTTACTATGGAGATGGTGAATTTGTTCTTAAGCTTCTTTTCTAATACTTGGGCCACGATCACTGTTGGAGAAGAAACTACGGGTTTTTTCCCGATCTGTAGAGGCATCAAGCAAGGATGTGCTATATCACCTTTTCTTTTCATTCTGTTTGAGGAGATTCTATGTAGAAGATTTTTGAAACTAGAAGAGCAAGGATTCATCTCTAGATTCCAGATAAGGGGAGAGGCAGTTCTGCCAAGCATCCTTTTATATGCAGATGATATTGCTTTATTCTTCAATGCTGATCAAAGATCGATGGTGAAGGTTAAGGAAACCTTTGAGGCGTATGAAAGGGCCACGGGGCAGCGTATAAACAAGGCTAAATCCTCCTGTGTAGTAGGTGGGAATGATTTGGAGATGATCGACATAGTGGTGAATTGTCTCGATACGGGGGCAGCAAAGGATTCTTTAACTTACTTGGGTATTCCTATTTCTAAAGGGAGGATGAGACTCAATGATTTTGAGTTCCTAATGAAGAAGATTGTTGGTAAATTCACAGCTTGGAGGTCCAAGCTCTTATCCTTCGCGGGTAGAAGATTATTGATTGCTCATGTTCTGACATCCATTCTAGTATATATGGCGGCTGCGATTGGTATTCCAGCGGGGATTGCAGACCGTATTGAGAACAAACTTTCTCAATTCTTGTGGGTGGGCAGAGATGAAAAGTACAGAAAGGCATGGCTCAGTTGGAACAAAGTTGCAAGACCTTTTTCTCAAGGTGGACTTGGGATCCCTCCTTTGCGACTGATAAATGATGCATTTGTTGGGAAGGCATGCTGGGAGGTGTTGACGTCGGACTCATTATGGGCTGCGTTCGGTAGGGGGAAGTATGCTAATTTGGCAGGAGGTCATGATAATGTGTACACCGGATCCTTGAAGCTTGGGCCTTATCCTTCCCCGTACTAGAAAAGAATTTGGGATATGTTGTCGTGGGTGTTCCCTTTGTGTAGATGGGTGGTAGGAAGAGGTGAAATTTCTTTCTGGGACTCGCGGTGGTGTGAGCAGCGATTGGCTGATCATGCGAGATTTTCTAGCGACAGAAGACATGCCTTTCTTATTAAAGATTTTTGGATTGATGGGCATGGATGGGATTGGGACCTTTTGAAGATGATTGTCAATGATGAGGGGCTGAATCTCATTCGTGATTCTAACACATGGATCGCTAATGAGGGTGATAGGATGATATGGAGTCCGGGGGTGCGAGGAGATTTTTCTATGAGATTGGTTAAGCAGGTATTGATGATTGATAGAAGAGAAGGTCCAGTTGGACTAGGTTTGATTTGGGATACTAATTTCCCTAAGGCTGCTGCGTTCATTTGGAGATCTGTTAGAAGAGCCACGTCAACGGATGACAACATTAAAGCTAGATGTAATATTCCGTTAGCATCTCAGTGTAATTGTTGCGCGGAACCACATGAAGAGAGCATTGAGCATCTGTTGTTTCAAGGACAAAATGCGGAGTTTTTTTGGGGCAAATTTGCTGATTTGACAGGTATGGTTCCACCTACCAACGTTAGAAATCTAATAGACACATGCGGTTTGGGGAAAAGGAAGAAGCTTAAGGAATGGTTAGCTGGAAATTTGGCGGTTTTGATCCCATACAGTATTTGGCGGTTGAGGTGTGAAGCAAGGTTTGAAGGAAAACACAGGCCACTATGTCATGAATGGGAGTTTATTACTAGTACATTGAATGTTCATCTGAAGGAAAGATCTTTTGTGATTGATTCTGATAACAATATTTATGACCGTATGAGGGAGGCAAACGTGGTGGAACCTAAAGTCATGATGAGGTAGATTAAACTGCTAAGATGGATGACGCCCAACCTACATAATCTTAAGCTCAACCTTACGATCGGGAAAGATAGAGACAACCATGGAGTTCCCAGAAGATGGGCGGCTGGAATTATTAGGAACCACAGGGCTGATATTTGCTTGGTTTTCAGAATGTGGATCAGGAGTACAGACTTCATCCTTGCGTACATGCAAGCGTGTGCCATCGGCCTGAAATTAGCGAGAGATAATGCGTTGGGCATCTCGTGTATTGAACTTGATGAAGCTTATGTGTATGACATCATATGGAACAACGGAAAGGAACCATGGAGGTCGACACCTTTCGTTCGTGAGCTGCGAGAGGAGGTTAGCGCTGCTATGATTTATGGTTCCCTTATTCACAAGGTCATCAACTCGATACCTCGTGAACTAGGAAAATGGGGCAACAGGTTGGATGAGCCTTATGTTTCTTCTGATATCCTGAATATACCATGCAGAGTAAGGGGTATGGCGGCCTTGGAGAAGCGTCGAGTCCCATACATCGTGATGCAGAAAATAGCTAGCTAGACTGAGAAATAGGATGGGGAACATGTTGTGTGTTTTGTCTATTTTTTTAGTACCTGCGTCTGATATAAGCAGGAGTTGTAATTGTTTTTTGATGATTATGCCCACAAGAGGGGTGTGGGATGAATAAAAGCGACCCCTGGCTTAACCAAAAAAAAAAAACCTATCATACTTATCAGATACTTGAAATGCACTAGACTGAGGGACCATTCATTCCATTCACATGCTCCTTTACAAATCAACATTTATTTCATGGTTCCCCAGATCTTCTAGCTCACTCCTCAATCCCACATATACAGTTCTTCTCCTCTCTAGTATAAGTCTATTAAACCTTATTTATTTAGAGGAAGGATAATATATTGAATGAGTTTATTGCATTTTGTTATAGAAGACAAACTTGGTTAATCATAAAGGTGAGTCCTTGTATTGATCACATTTCGTGTACTTTAAGTCTATGCCATTGGAACAAATTAAGTAGTTTGATGACCCCTTTACTTTTTTTCGAAAAATATGTATGAGCCCCCTTGTTGAGAAGATCATAATATAGAAATGGTGGTCAAATCAATTCATCCTTTTGCTAACAAGTTCTTGATATTTTATATATTATTATTAGCATGGTTGGTTATCTGTGAGAGACCATTCTATCCAAGGTACACGTTACTTTCTAGTTCTTTACTTTATAAGAGATGTAGTGAAATTGAAACACGACCTGGCATTCGGCCTACTCTGGGTAAGATGATGTGTTGTTTCTTCCTTCTTCTATTTCAATGAAACCAGATGAATTTGAAGGACAAAGCATAACTTTTATTTCTCTTGGAACTTTATTAGACTGAAACTATAGGAAATAAAGGAACACAAACTATAGAAAGATAAGACATTAGAATACAGTAGGAAATGAAGGTACGTGAGCTACAACAAACTCAAGCCTTGCTCTGTGAATCTCTTGGTGTCAAAAAGAAGGGTAAAGGCCACAAATTGAGGTGATTACATATTTATTAGAATGGAACTACTCCATTGTCATGTTAGACAACTAGAATGATCTCTTGTTTTTTGAACAATTTTGTATTATAGTGCTTGACTCCTTGGTCATAAGGTCTATTCTAATAGGCAATTTTGTGGAGCTCCTCGTCTCTAAATGAACTTCCTCTATCTTCTTCTTTATTTCCTACAATATTTTGTCTTTTCAAAGAATGTAAATGGTGCCAGTTCTAAAAGCTTGCAAGTTATAAATTTCTTGGAAATTTCAAGTTACCAAACATGGTGGTGTTTTACTTCTACAACAAGTAACCAATTCTACATGGTAACCCCCCTCATTTATAGACGCAACTATACTTTGTATCATAATATTGAAGGGAAGTATGTGTTAATACTGAGTGCTCAATGGCACCTAGATTTGCATGGTATAATTCTCCTAGATGTTATCTAGGCAAACAATAAAAAAAATCTGGTGTACATGACATATTTACTTCAAGTTACCTCATGGATTAATAGTTATTTTTATTTTTATGTAGAAGAAATTGAAGAAAGACATTAGACCACCGTATAGAGTTTGTGTTAGATAGATTATCATGTTATTCATTAGAGTTGAAGGGTTTAGTATATGGGCTCTTGCTGCTATATTCATGAAAACTATTTGTTATGTAGATTTATGTCTGTTAAAGTGATTTCTTATTTGTTGCAGTCGACTAGCCTTTCTAGGTTTGGCTACTCAAATGTGTTGTTCTTATCCTTTGGGTTTTCTTACCCTATAAATCAATTCAGTTGTCGATTGATGATTGCTTTTATTTTCATTTTTTCAGGTTTATTTCTCTGATAAAAGACTTTATGGATACCTCATTGTAAATCTTACATAGGTAGAATATATGAAAATATGAGAGCTTTGAACATAAAAAAAAGCTGTTATCTAATAACTCGGATCAAAGGTTCGACAAATAATCAATAATAATTATGAAATTATAAACTAAAAACTTGTATAAAATAAAAACGTTACTTACCTTTTAAAAGCTGGGATTTCTAAACTTCTATCCAAGAATACACTAATCTAACTAATCTTCCTGTGTATGTTATTTCTCATTTAGTTCCGCATATGCCACTTTACTGTTTGTTCTTTTCATTTGTACCTAAAACGCCGACAAACAAAACGTCGGTCAGCAAGAAGCTGGTATGTGGGGGAAACAATAATTATGCAACTATGTTAACAATGTAGTCAACCAAATATCATTTAACATCCAAGATTACGTTTTAAGCAATACTACTCAATCCTTACCTATCCCCTATCTCTGTGTTGTCCCTACAGTGGACATGGATACTACCTCTCTAATATGGAAGATCCTTACCCCCATGGCCCTACCACACAGGTAGCCAATACTTAGGGTTATGGAGTCGCATGGTCCTACCCAAAGGTAGCCCAATCCCTGACTCATGATGACTTGATGGACCTACCCCATTGGTATCCATGTACTAAGTCATTTAATGACCTGATGGACCTACCCCATTGGTAGCCATGTACTAGGTCAATCCATTAGGCTACAGAGGGGACTAGAATCTGAGCTAGTAGGCACAACTCTTATGTGATAGTCATATTCACATTATAATTTGCATGAATTAAATGCAACCAACAGTTTAATTCAAGTCATCAATAAAACCTCAAAAATTCTCGAGAAACTAATTCGGGATATTTATAGGCGTAACCACATACATGTCAAGTTGATGTGAGATAGAAATAATCCAATCAACCAATAGGCAAGCAAGCATTCAATAAGATCCTAAAACAATTATACAATTTTCTTTTATTACTCATGTCATTAAGATCTATTAAATCTAGCTCGCTTCTTAGGGTTTCTAGTCAACTTTTAGGGTTTCCATTACAGTTAGGGTTTCCCTTCACCTTTTACTATTTCAAACCCTAATTTAACGCAATTAATTACCAACCCTAATTATTTCAACATCTAATTCTTAGTTTTAGATTAAAGGCACATTTAACCATTAAATAAGTCCATTAAGCCTCTTTTACATTAAAGCTACCATTTTTATCCTTATAAGTTATTTCAAGGTCATTAGACTCAATTCATAGTTCATCATGGTCTAATCCACATATGAACGTTATTTATCATTAATTCTACCTTTTGTCCACTAGGAAACCCTAATTTCCACATTAAGGGTATTTATCCACAAATTAGGAACTTTAATGCTTGAAATAGATTATAATCATGAAAACTCAGTTCTATACATGAAATCAAATAATTAAAGCCATTAGTAATCCCAATTACCCACATTAGGGTTTCAAGGCCCATTAAAGCCTATTTATGCATATAAACTCTAAATTAAACTAATTATATGCAAAGTTCATCTTTTTTTATCTTAATGATCCTTTTTATCATTAACATGTTAATATCAACTTTATATACTCATTTAACCCTTCCTAATTCGTTAATCATCAAAGGTTAGGGTTTTTCATTGATTAAACTATTAAAGATAGCATCTTTATATACTTTTTGAATTTCAATCAGAATCAAGCTTCAATTTTATTTTTATTAGATTCCCCTCATTTTTCTGAGCAATTTTCATATTTTATGCGTGTCCATAGAAGCTACCGATATTTAATTATGATTTTTGCAAGAAAACCTTACTTGGGCCAATCGGAGCACGCCACGTCGCTCGACTCCATGCAACATTGCTTGGGCACTTTGGAAACATGATGAAATGACATGATTGCCCTCTGGTTAAGTTCCCAGCTCTTCAATCTATAGGAGGGTAAAACGGTCCAAATTGCCTTTGTCACCCTCAACCTCGTGAACCCTAGTCTGCGGCCTACTGTAGCGGCTCGAGGGGTTCCTTCCTCACCTCCCCTGCACCCCCTAGATCACCGGCGATGGTCCCTTGGCTTCCACCGCCCTCTGCCGCACCTGCGGAGGTCTGTAGCTGCGACCGAGGTGGCCGGAATTGGTCCGACGGATGCGACCAACGCGGCAAAAGCCTGTCGGTCCACTGGGTGATATGATCAGATATGGAAGCAAGGGAAGAGTAGCTAACCACCCTGGATCTTCATGGTTGCTTCGTGCTTCCACCAAGATCATGCCACAACCGCTAATGCCCCTGAAACCGCCCTATACTCTCTTGGTTAGGGTTAGCACGGAAAGATGAAGAAGGAGGGGTTGTATTGTGATGCAAGTTTACCGTGCACAGAAACTCAAGTGAACACGTCGAAGTAATATAGGCCTTGTGAGGCCCGAGTCGAACTCAGGGATACGTGAAATTGTCAGAGACTCTTACTAACTGCTCACGATCAGCTAGACCGATTAAACAATTGAGAGTTGTTGTTAAAATTAAAAGAGAATAAAAATAAAAACAAAACAAAGCGATCGATTAAATGTTTAGTTTAATCAATTCAAAATGAGATCTTTAGGATTGCGGTTTCACCGCGGTTTTCCATTGTATTAAATTCTATTCAGTCATCCAAACTTATCTCTCTATCTGGGTAGTGGCCTAAAATCAGAATTGCCCACTGTCGTGGTACAATTCACTACCTATTTTTAGGTCGGTTCCACCGTCGTAGTAACCTATACCCTAACTAGGTGCATTAAACACGATCTCTCAGTATCCACCATTAACCTTACACCACCTTGTTCAAGGGATTTGTCAATTAATGTAAATTCCGTCTCTTTTCAACCATTAATTCTTCTTTCAAAGCAATTAAGGGCATTAGATTATTATTATGGTGATAAAGCATAACAATATATTGAGAAAACGAAACTATACCACGGATTTAAGAGATACGATATGAATTACTATGATAAAATTGTCATACAATGGATTCCGGGGCTACTCCCGGTCCTAAAGACAAAGGGGATTAGCCCCGCATGTTCATCTCAAAGTACAATATAGTAGAGAAAAGGGGAAACATGAGAAAAATGTGATTGAGTGGTGAAACCCCTGAACGGAGAAGATCCAATCACTCCTTGGCGTAGAATCCACGTTCTCCCGCCTTTTGGTGGTAGAAATCATCTTCTTCAGCGTTCGGATCGGCTGGGGTGTGCTCTCGTGCTCCGTTCTTCTCTCCTTCCTCTCCGGGATGCGTGCAACAACTAATGACGTCTTTCTACCCCCTGGGGCGCCGTCATTAGGTATATTTCCCGAATTAGGTCGTCAATTAATCACAGTTGTCCGATTAAGATCAATCTGAAACAAACTCATATCTGACGGCGTCGATACCATCGACGCGAGTCGATAGTATCGACGCTGCACTGTATTGGCTGGTCTTCTTTTCTTTTCTTCTGTCGCGACTGATGATAGCTCGATACCATCAACGCAGGTCGATGGTATCGACTCTTTAGGCGTCGCTTTTGACCTTTTACCGTCGTTGTAGCTCCACTTGTCGATGGTATCGACATTAGTCGATAGTATCGACTGTCTTCTTGCCAGCAACCTGAAGGTATCTTGATACCATCGACTCTCCTGTCGATAGTATCGACTCTATTCTGGTCTTTGCAGCTAGCAACCTGTGGTCCGGTCAATGGTATCGACCACCGTCGATGGTATCGACGGTAGCATATACTTGTTTTTCCTGAAATTAACATACGAAACCACATAAGTTCACACAAAATATATTCTTTCGATAACTAATACTCAAAATGCATAGATAAAGGGGATTTGACATAAAGAAGTAGCATAGACCAAAATGAATGAATTATGCAACATTAACCATGAAAATGACTAATAAATGCATAAAACACATTTCAAACAAGTCTATAAATGTGACTCAAAAATCATCGCATCAAACTCCCCTAAGATTAAACATTGCTCGCCCCCGAGCATCTAACCCTTAGAATAGAATTGCCAGAGTCAACTAAAGAACACAACATCACAACAAACATCCCATATGACTCCCATTGGACATTCACATACCGGCCCTCGCTAACCACAGAATGATAATTACCCTAAAGGCGACAGTAATCATCCATAAAAGATATTGACCTCAAAACTGAAGAACACCATCACATAAGGCAGTTAACATAATAAAATTCACCGGTTCAGACTTAGTGCATCTTGTGATCTCCTATACTACGTTGCTCGCCCTAACTACCATCTACATGGAAGTAGTTCTCCTGATATTCATTAGTGAGGAGAAATTCATGGTGGCCTACCAATCTGAGCAACGGGTGGATGAAATGGGTGGCTCATGGAAGAAGTGGAAGCAGTGTACGATCTCAACATGCATAAAACAAAAATGCCCTAATTGATGCAAATGCACATGAAAAATTCCCTAATGCCTAAGATTGGGTGGAATGATGCATGCACTAACAATCCGTCTCAAAACGAGATGGATATCTAATTAAGCTACATCATGTACTCACTCATCTTAAAATGTAGGTGAGATTATGTTCCTTTCTCCTTCTTAGTCTAGTTGCTTCAAAAATAACTTTTCTCTCCTTTTTTTTCAATTTTAGATTTGTTTTCTCTTTTAAAACACTTATATCCATAATTGTCAATGAATACTCATTGGGCTTATTTTTTTCTGCATAACTCGAAGATTTTCACTCTTTAGAAGGTATGGAACAATTTAATTCACCATTAACGAACAAATGAGGTACATGATATACTCTATTCATAAAAGTTATGAATGCCGCTAAATGACATGCACCTAAAGGTAATGTGCATGTAAACCTATTCTATTTTTTCCATTTTTCATGAAAACCAAATGAAGGTGATTGCAATGCAAGTCCTATCTAAATGCCATGAAATCAAAAAGAGTTAAAACTGTACTTTGCTTCCAAATCTTGGTGGATTGTGTAAAACAATGAGGTGGAAAGATCACAAGATTAGTTGACTGAACCTTTGAAAAAAAATATCATGTGTCCCTCCCTACTGACCTGTGTAGCAGTTAAAAGGTTTCTCTCTCTTACTTCAAATTAAAGTCTCATTATCATTTTGTCAGTTTAGGCTCAAACAACCAATTCCGTCCACTTTCATGAATCATTAGGAATATACAGTTGTGATTTTTTGTTTTAAAGTTGACAAAACCAATCATTTTCAAAGTTAAGTGATCAAGGTTAAACAACACTCAAGCTTGCGAACACTCAAAAAAAATTTTAGTTTCCCTCAATTCCCCATGCACATGCAACTGAAATGACTCAAGATTAATGACATCCACGATTACACTAGATAGAATGTGGATCCTACAAACAAACTAAAATTGCAAAAAAAACAAATGACAAGAAACAAAAGCAATAAAACTAAAAACAGAGAAAATAAAAGATAGATTGTTCCAACACCCTCCCCTAAGCTTGAATTCGACTATGGCCTCATAGTCAAAAACAATCTTAAAGGTTGGAACAGAGATACCGCTTTTACTCTTCAGGTGGAGGCGGGTACTACGGAGCCGTAGGGTCCCAAGAAGGATACTCCCCCTGGAAGCTTGGATCAAACTGGGCCCTAGGTGGAGGCTATGGATAGCCTCCAAAGTAGTTTTGACTCCAATAGTGGTCGTAAAAGGGTTCCTGTTGCATCTCCATCCAGTGCAACCGATCATGAATTTGTTGTTGGTTGTCGAGGAGAAGACGCTCATTCTCGAACATTGCCCTTTGATTGTCCAGTAACCGGTTTGTAGTGTCTTGAATACCGATGTACATCGCCATGTGATGCTACTGCGTCTGCTGTATGTCTTACAGCATAGTATACATACCCTGCATAGAATAGACATCCTCGCTTGGCTGCGAGGGCGGTGGTGGTGGTGGAGGCTGTGAAGATGAAGATTCACCTGGATGCATGTGAGGACGCTTCCGTGGTGCCACTCGTGCCCGAAGAGGTGTGAAAGCTTCCTCCTCCTCTTCAGCCTCATCACCATTGTTATCATCGTCGTCATTGTCGCCGTCTTCATCAGAGTCTGCAATGGCTATGATAGGCCATCTGAAATGTTGCGCCCCTTCGATATTGAAGACTGGATCGGGAAGTGAGCACTCTTGGTAAGCATGGTTGACGTGGCAGTGCGCATACACAAAACCATCTCGAAGAAGTAGGAGGTTGGAGTGGTGCAGATGTTGCAAGTTCACCTTGCTCCTGTTGGAGAGAGGGGTCAAGGATGAGAAGTTCAGCCCGAGGTAGTGCGCCAGCTTGGTGATAAACCCGCCAAAGTGAATCGGAGCTTTCCTTGTACTCCTCTTCACTGCCAAGACCTGTTGTAAAAAGAAGGCACCCCAATTGCATTCTTGACGCTTCAGGAGCTTATACAAAAAGAATAAATCCGTCTCTTGAAACTTGCTAAGGGCCAAATCACCCCGAGCAAACAATGTCAAACTGAGCATCCGGTGCAGTATCCAGAAGAAAGGGTGCTCAAAATCAGCCACCGCAGCATTATGGTAGCTAACGGACTTGCCCAGCGGCACCGTAACAAGCTCGGTGAAGATCATGTCGTAGTCGGCGCGGCTATCCGGTCGCTGGTAGTCATTAGGTGAATGATTCCAGTTGAAGATCTTGTTGAACTTCCAGAGTGTAAGGGTGTAGTCGATGTTGTACAGCCGGAAAGACACCCAGCCCTTGATCCACTCGCGGTCTGTGGCTATGATGTCGTTGGGCACGACGCAGACGTCCAGTGATGCCATGAACTCAACCACCAACTCCTTGTACGTAGGCCACTCGTCGAAGAATGGCTGGCCATCTGCATGAAACTACAGCTCGTCAGGCCTTCTACTCGTGTGTCGAGCCTTCCCCTTCAGAACATAGTCAAGGTTGGCCTCGAACCCCAAGTTGTGGATAGTTTTCCATTCAACATAACGGGTCGGCTCTATCTTCCTCTTCAGAATCTCCTCGTATATCTTCTTCACCTCCGCGGATGGATGAATCAGCCACGGGCGTGCAACTAACGTGGTCGGAGGTGGCACGAACTCCGGGATGTCCATCAGATTCATGCATGAAGACGACGCACCAGTTGTGTGCACCATGATTGCGAAAGAAAAAGGAATCGAAAGGGAGCTCGGTGAAGATCGGAGAAGTGAATCTCCGGTCGATGAAGAACTAGCTTGGTGTTGCTCGTCGTCAGGCTTGGATAGCTCTAGAACACGCTCGGCACAAGTGGAGGAAGATTGCACTGAAGGTGTGATGTCATCTGACGCAACTACTCCTCATATATAGCTGTGGCCGACGCTACTGTCCACTCGTCGATACCATCGACACGAGTCGATGGTATCGACTCGGGTAGCACGATCCGTACCTCTGCGAGTATCGACGGTTGTCGATGGCTGGATCTGTGGGTCCCGGATTGCTGACACGTCGATACTATCGACGTGGGTCGATGGTATCGACCCGTCCCCCGGATCGACTTTCTTGTTGTTGCGATCGTCGTTGATCTTTCCTCGCAAATCGTTGACGTGGCGCGTCGATACTATCGACGCGAGTCGATAGTATCGACTCTCCGGTTAGGAAAACCCTCGCGAGGCCCGGCCGCCGCCTACTGTGTGTGAATGTGTCGATACCATCGACACGCCAGTCGATGGTATCGACTTTACTGAGACGATTCGTTCTGAAAATCTCCAGAGATCTCGATGGTATCGACTGGCATGTCGATACTATCGACTTGGACTCCGAAATCAACCTATAGGTGTGTCGATACTATCGACGAGGCCGTCGATAGTATCAACGCAGTGCGATTCTTGTAGCCGCCAACCTGTACCACTGTCAATACCATCGACACAAGGGTCGATGGTATCGACTCTGTCTCAGACCTGCACATCACAGAAACGATCACGGTACCTTTTTTACACTAAAAACTAAGTTAAAACAACTCAAACTACGAATGTAAAAGAACTAAACTAAAGTACCAATGGTTGGGTTGCCTCCCAACAAGCGCCCTTATTTAACGTCTTAGGCTAGACGACTTGAAGCACATCATGCATCTGCAAGTGAAATGAGTTTGACCTCATTCACCTTCTTGGTGTAATCTTCACCAAAATACAACTTTAACCTTTGCCCATTCACCAAAAATGTAGTCTCCCCATCGCGCACCATGATTGCGCCATGTGGTTTGACCTCTTCTACCATGAATGGCCCACTCCACCGGGATTTCAGCTTCTCGGGATGCAACTTCAGTCTTGAATTGAACAAAAGCACATGATCTCCCTTCTTGAAGGTGCGCATCTGAATGTGGCGATCGTGGATCAACTTAGTGCGCTTCTTGTATATCCGAGAGTTCTCATGCAGTCATTCGCTGCTCATCCAATTCATTCAATTCAAGCAATCTCTTCTTCCCCACTTCATCATAACTCAAGTTTAGCTTTCTCAACGCCCAATGTGCTTTGTGCTCTAATTCCACCGGTAAGTGACAAGCCCGGCCGTACGCCAACCTAAAAGGTGTGGTGCCTATAGGTGTCTTGTATGTCGTCCTGTATGCCCACAACGCATCTGGCAGTAAAGCACTCCAATTCTTCCTTGTGGAAGCCACCGTACGCTCTAAGATTTTCTTAATTTCGCGATTGGAGACCTCCACCTGTCCTTGAGTTTGCGGGTGATATGGGGTACCTATGTTATATTTGACCCCGTATTTCTTCAACAATGCTGAGAACTTTTGATTCTTAAAGTGCGTACCCCCATCACTGATGATCATTCGGGGCACTCCAAACCTACAGAAGACATGTTCCTTAACGAATCTGCACACTACAGTAGAATCATTAGTCCTTGTGGGTATTGCTTCTACCCACTTTGACACATAATCAACATCTAAGAGGATATATAAATTCAAATTAGAGGACACAAAGGGTCCCATGAAATCTATACCCCATAGGTCAAATACCTCAACCTCTTGGAAGACATTTAGGGGCATCTCTTGTCTCCTTGAAATGTTACCCGCCCTTTGGCAGGAATCACATTGTCTCACAAACTCATAGGCGTCTCAGAACAAGGTAGGCCAATATAGGCCACTTTCCAACACTTTGGCCGCCGTACGAGAGCTCGCGTGGTGTCCGCCTGTAGGTAGAGTGTGGCAGTGACGAAGAACACTCTCATACTCCACCTCAGGTACACACCTACGCAGGACACCATCCCTGCATTGCTTCAAAAGAATGGGGTCATCCCAAAAATAATATCGTAGAGAATGGAAAAACTTTTTCTTCACTTGATATGTCCAATCATCCGGGATGATCCTGCAAGCAAGATAATTCACAATATAGGAAAACCAAGGATCTTTAGCATTCACTTTTAACAATTGTTCATCCGGAAATGTCTCAGTTATAGGTATGTGTAAATCTTTTTCATCAACCCTCTCTAACCTAGACAAATGATCCGCTACAACATTTTCTATCCCCGCCTTGTCTTTAATTTCGATATCAAATTCTTGTAGGAGCAAGATCCACCTAATCAATCTAGGTTTGGCATCTTTTTTCTCCATCAAATATTTAATAGCGGCGTGATCAGTCCAAACAACTACTTTCGATCCAACTAAATATTGCCTAAACTTTTCAAAAGTGAAGACAACAGCAAGCAATTCTTTTTCAGTAGTTGTGTAATTTAATTGAGCATCATTCAAAGTCTTAGAAGCATAAAAGATCATGGCAGTTTTATTGTCCACCCGCTGTCCCAACACATCTCCTACAGCAAAATCCGATGTGTCACACATGAGTTCAAACGGCTTAGTCCAATCCGGTGTTTGAACAACCGGTGCGGAAATCAATTTCTCCTTCAGCACGTTGAACGCGTGTAAACATTTCTCATTGAAATCAAAAACGGCATCTTTCTCGAGAAGTTCGGATAGAGGTTTGGCGATTTTAGAAAAATCTTTTATGAACCGACGATAAAATCTGGTGTGTCCTAAGAAACTCCTTACCCCTTTTACCGAATTTGGTGGGGGAAGTTTAGAAATTACTTCAATTTTAACCGGATCTACCTCCAAACCTTTGCTAGACACTTTATGTCCTAGCACTATCCCTTCACTGACCATCATATGACATTTCTCCCAGTTGAGGAACAAATGTGTGTCCTCACATCTCTGTAACACCTTATCCAAATTATAAAGGCATTCATCAAATGAAGCACCATAAACCGAAAAATCATCCATAAAGACTTCAAGACAGCGTTCTACCATATCAGAAAAAATGGCGAGCATACAACGTTGAAAAGTCACTCGTGCATTGCATAATCCAAAGGGCATGCGGCGATACGCAAAAGTTCCATAAGGACAAGTGAAAGTAGATTTCTCTTGGTCCTTAGGGTCAATTGAAATATGATTATATCCTGAATACCCATCCAGAAAACAGAAATGGGATCGGCCGGCTAAGTGCTCTAGAATTTGATCAATAAATGGGAGAGGAAAATGATCCTTCAGCATAGCGGCATTAAGACGTCGGTAATCAATACAAACTCGCCACCCGGTTACCAAACGGGTGGTGACAGGTTCATTTAAAATATTTTGAGTGACAGTAATACCCCCTTTTTAGGGACTACCTGTGTGGGACTTACCCATGTTGAGTCTGAAATCGCATAGATGATACCTGCCAAGAGAAGCTTAATCGCCTCTTTCTTCACCACCTCCATCATGCTCGTATTCAGTCGACGTTGCGGTTGGATTACCGGATTAGCTCCCTCCTCGAGCCGAATCTTATGCTGACACAAAGTTGGGGAAATCCCCTTGATATCTGTAACAGACCACCCAAATGCTCCCTGGTGGTTCTTCAACACTATCAACAATTGGTCTTCCTCTTCCGCACTCAGATATGCAGAAATGATCATAGGAAACTTTTCTTCCTCCGCTAGAAAGGCGTACTTAAGATGCGGTGGCAGCGGCTTTAACTCTAACTCCGGCGGGCTGATTAAAGATGATTGAAGGGGTGGGGGGAGTTCACCTAAATCTTCATAATACCTCGCATAGAAGCATGGAAGCATTTGAAGCATTTTGGCGCACTCCTTGAGTGATTTGCTTTTCATCCAATCATGAGTGATATTTACTAAACAAGCCTCCAGTGGTAATTCCGGATATGCATCAAAAACTGAACTTGCAATGGCATCATCCTTCGTAGAGGGAGGAATGTCCTCATTCTCATCATTCGGGAACCCGACAGCCTTGCAAAGGGATACAACTTTGGTCTGCTACATGATGTCTACAGCCAAAGTCCTTTTGTCCACCTTGGTCATTACATGATCCATATCCAGAAATGGCTTCCCTAGAAAAAGTGAGATGGTATTATCAAAATGTTTTACCATGTGGCATTGCTCCTTGGATTTAGGTGAAGTAGCGCTGGAAGGCAGGACCATCTCAAATCGGTCATCGGCTATACCCAAGGTCAACCGACCTCTACCCATCTCGAGTATAATGTCGGCTGTAGCTTGGAATGGTCTTCCGAGTAGCAACTCATTACCTTGTTCATCTTGCATCTCCATGATGACAAAATCTGCAGGAAATAAAAATCTATCCACTTTCACAAGCACATCTTCACAAATCCCATATGGTTTCACCACAGAGTTATCCGCCAATTGAATTGTCATGTTTCTTTTTCGTGACTCCTTTAATCCCAACTTCTTGAATGTATAAAGGGGCATTAAATTGATGCTTGCCCCTGAGTCACATAATGCTTCACCAAATTTGACTTTCCCGATATAGCATGAAATGTTAAAACAACCCGGATCTTGCCTCTTTGGTGGCAATGTACCCATGATGAAGGTGCTCACCTGCTCCTTAAGCACAATTACTTCAGTGTCCGGGATTTTTCTCTTCTTGGTGATGATGTCCTTCAGGAATTTCCTGTAAGACGGAATTTGCTGAATAGCTTCCAATAGAGGGATGTTGACTGAAAGCTTCCTGAAACTGTCTAAGAACTTTTTGAATTGGTCATCGACCTTCCTTGCCTTAGCACTGTTCGGATAAGGGACCGGGACAGCCTGTGCCCTTTGATGCGGTGGCACATAGGGTGTCCTTTTATGAGGATCCTCCTCCTCTGCAATCAGGTCTTCAGTAGCATCCACTGCTATGTCATCAACTGATTCTGTGACCGGTACGGGCAGCTCCTCAGTAGCCTCACCTTCAACTTCTGTTTGGGGTTTGCTTGCTTCATCGACCCTGGGATTTAACAATTTCTTACCACTTCTTAGCAAGATGGCCTTCGCTTGTTGGTTTCCACCTGGAACATTAGTATTTCCCGGGAAACCTGGATGTGTCGGCTTCTTTAAACTGGCTATTTCCGCAGCCATTTGTGCCATAGATGTCTCTATTGTTCTCATTTGAGCCTCATGGCTCTGCAGTGTCTGCCCAAATTGATTCATGAACTCCCCTTGTTGTTTTATTTGCTGGCCGAAAGTAGCCATGAGTTCTTGATTTTGCTTTATGACTTGATTGAGCAGCTCTGTGCTCTTATCCTCCACTACTGGCTGGGGTTTAGCATTCGGATCCTGCAGAAAGTTATTTGGATCCTTCTAGGAGAACTTCTTGTCTTTCCTCCATGAATAGTCGTTGTTCCTATAGCCTTGTTGCTGCCTCATGAACTTCACTTGAGCCTCGTCCTCGGACTCAGTATCCTCATTTGCAAGCAATTTCTTTGCAAGAAGATGCATCTTCTCATTCAGCTCCTTTATTGTCTTAGATTCACCTACTGCTCGAACCTGCTCCACGGCGCCTATTTCGCCCCATGATTGTTTCTTAACCATATTCTTTAAGATCTCCCAACATCTAGTGTCTGTGTTATTCAGGAAGAATCCAGAACCGGCCAAATCGAGGTTGCTTCTATCATGTTCGGAGAGAGCAAAATAGAAGATCTTGACTTGTGTCTCCTTATCAAGCCCGTGATGTGGGCACCGCCTGAGCATGATCTGAAACCTTTCCCAGGTCTCAGAATAGGTCTCTCCTGCTTGTTGGGTGAAGTTGTGGATCTTTTTGATCATGTCATTGGTCTTCTCGGGCAGAAAGAACCTTTCGAAGAAAACCTCCACCATGTGGTCCCAAGACTCCACGTATTCATCGTCCAAGTTATGTAGCCATTCACGCGCATTTCCCGCTAGAGAACTCGGGAATAGCTTCAAGTAGAGCACATATTGTGGAAATCTGTCTATTTTTATCATATCACAATTCTCCACAAATTGACTGATATGTGCAACGGGATCTTCATTTTTGAGCCCATGGAAAGCATTCGACTTCACCAAGTTGATTAAAGCCGGATCAATCTTGTATGTCGGAATATTCACCACTTGCTTCTTGATCGGCCCCTTGGAAGCAGATGAGGAAGAAGCCTTGATCTTCTCCCATATTTTCTGTGGCTCATCCATCTCTTCTTGTTCTAATTCTGAGTTTATTTCCTCAAGATGGTCTTGATGAAGATCGTCCTCGTCTTCCGATCCTGGCGGCGAAACCTCTGGTGCGTGATGCGTGTAGTCAGTACTACGCGTCTGCACCATGCACAGTACCTGCAAATAGAAAAATTAAATTTAGTACAGTGCTTAACGATTGCAAATATTCAGAAAATAGATTATGAATTTTTTAAATGATAAAAAAAATGTGGCCTAGAGTGGCCGCTAGAAGCACTCATAGTGCTGACAATTGTCGTATCCCCAGCAACAGCGCCAAAAACTTGACGCAAGTTTACCGTGCGCAGAAACGCAAGTGAACGCGTCAAAGTAATATAGGCCTTGTGAGGCCCGAGTCGAACTCAGGGATACATGAAATTGTTAGAGACTCTTACTAACTGCTCACGATCAGCTAGACCGATTAAACAATTGAGAGTTGTTGTTAAAATTAAAAGAGAATAAAAATAAAAACAAAACAAAGCGATCGATTAAATGTTTAGTTTAATCAATTCAAAATGAGATCTTTAGGATTGTGGTTTCACCACGGTTTTCCATTGTATTAAATTCTATTCAGTCTTCCAAACTTATCTCTCTATCTGGGTAGTGGCCTAAAATCAGAATTGCCCACTGTCGTGGTACAATTCACTACCTATGTTTAGGTCGGTTCCACCGTCGTAGTAACCTATACCCTAACTAGGTGCATTAAACATGATCTCTCAGTATCCACCATTAACCTTACACCACCTTGTTCAAGGGATTTATCAATTAATGTAAATTTTGTCTCTTTTCAACCATTAATTCTTCTTTCAAAGCAATTAAGGGCATTAGATTATTATTATGGTGATCAAGCATAACAATATATTGAGAAAATGAAACTATACCACGGATTTAAGAGATAAGATATGGATTACTATGATAAAATTGTCATACAATGAATTCTCGGGCTACTCCCGGTCCTAAAGACAAAGGGGATTAGTCCCACATGTTCATCTCAAAGTACAATGTAGTAGAGAAAAGGGGAAACATGAGAAAAATGTGATTGAGTGGTGAAACCCCTGAATGGAGAAGATCCAATCACTCCTTGGCGTAGAATCCGTGTTCTCCCGCCTTTCGGTGGTAGAAATCGTCTTCTTCAGCATCCGGATCGGCTGGGGCGTGCTCTCGTGCTCCGTTCTTCTCTCCTTCCTCTCCGGGATGTGTGCAGCAACTAATGACGTCTTTCTACCCCCTGGGGCACCATCATTAGGTATATTTCCCGAATTAGGTCGTCAATTAATCACATCTGTCCGATTAAGATCACTGAAACAAACTCATGTCTGACGGCGTCGATACCATCGACGTGAGTCGATAGTATCGATGATTCACTGTATCGGCTGGTCTGATTTCTTTTCTTTTCTTTTGTCGCGACTGATGATAGCTCGATACCATCGACGCAGGTCGATGGTATCGACTCTTTAGGCATCGCTTTTGACCTTTTACTGTCGCTGTAGCTCCACTTGTCGATGGTATCGACATTAGTCGATAGTATCGACTGTCTTCTTGCCATCAACCTGAAGGTATCTCGATACCATCGACTATCCTGTCGATAGTATCGACTCTGTTCTGGTCTTTGCGGCTGGCAACCTGTGGTCCGATCGATGGTATCGACGGTAGAAGATACTTGTTTTTCCTGAAATTAACATACGAAACCACATAAGTTCACACAAAATATATTCTTTTGATAATTAATACTCAAAATGCTTAGATAAAGGGAATTTGACATAAAGAAGTAGCATAGACCAAAATGAATGAATTATGCAACATTAACCAGGAAAATGACTAATAAATGCATAAAACACATGTCAAACAAGTCTATAAATGCGACTCAAAAATCATCGCATCATATTGCATGGGATCTCTCTGGATCTCAACCACAGTTTTACTCCTTTATATAGGGTGAGTGTATCCACATTCAGAGATGTTGATCCAAGAGAAACAGAGTCCCACTCTTTAAAGGAAATATATTCCATCAAGGAGGAGTATTATTCTCTCTCCTCATTATCCCTTAATGTTCCTTCTTCTTTTGATATTAAGATTTCAAAAATTATCCCTTTTATTCTCTTTGTTCTTGCTTTTAAATCTATAGGCACAAAATCCTATTTTCCTTTATTAGAAAATACTCTTCTTTTTTTAGCAATGCCACATAATCCATTAATAATGTATTCACGTGATCTTCTTATTTTCTATTGTTGGTATTTTCTCTTTCTTTTTCTTCATTGGGACTCCTTGGATCCCAAGAAACTCAAAGATTTCGAAATTCCTCATTAAGGATACTCATTATCCTTCAAGATGCATCTAAATGCATTATTCTTCATTATCTTGTTTTATTTCTTATTAAAATAGCTCTTTTTGAGAATCTTTCTTTATTTCTCTTTTATTTTCCTCATTGGTATTCCTTTTATCATTAGGAATCCTTGGGATACGAAATTCTACTAAAGATAACTCAATTACACCTCTTTTCACTGGTTTTCCACATTTTACCATTGTTTTCAATTTCTTTCTTAATAAAGAAATACTTAATTAATCTTTTCTTTTCTTATTGCTTTTTCTTTGCAACTTTGGACTCCTTGGAACCCAAGGAACCCATGTGGCACGAAATCCACCTTGTGGATTACATTCTTTTGCCTACTAGAGGTTTCCACCTCTTTCTTTTCTCAAAAAGTCCATTATTCATTCACTAATTGAAATTCCTTATTATTGGGCCCAATAGCCAATAAAGCCCACAACACAAACATCAAGGCTTATGTAAAAGAAATTCATGTATTCAATCAAGAGACATCATTATTTATTCATTTATCTTTATTATGAGAAATCATATTTCTCATCAAATGAACTCAAAACTTGGGGTTGTAACATCCTTCCCCTCTTATAAGAATTTTGTCCTCAAAATTCCATCAAGAAAGCAAACAAACAGGATAAGCCTTTCATATGTCCATCATGGCTCCTATGTGGCTTCACCCTTTCCATGGTGCTTCCCAAGAACCTTCATCATCTCATATTCTTCCATCTGAGTTCTTTCTTACCTTGGTATATAGTACCCTCATAGGTGACTCAGGACATTTCAGCCTCTCAAAAGTTGAATAGGTTCAAGGCTCAGCACACGGATTGGGTACCTCACATAGTGCTCTAGATCATACTCATGGAACACATTATACATCATGTTATCCTGAGGGGTAAGGCTAAACATAACCTTCTCCACCAATCCATCTCAAATGGACCCATATATCAGGGACTCAGCTTTCTTAGTTGTAGCTTAGAGGGGTCAGATTTTCACATCACATATTCTCCCACAGTGAACTGCATGTCAGTCTACTTTGCATCAACTCGTGACTCATGTCACCACTAGGCTCTCTCTCAGCCATTTTCACAATCAAAGTGACTTCATATGCACACACTGTGGTTCTTTTCTGACCTTTGCGAGGCCTCCTTCACCAACATCATCATAATGAAGTGGTGACCAACACAACCTATTATAGAACTTCTTGCATCCCGATAAAGGCTATGGTGGTTAACATCACACCTTAAGAATTGTCTCTATGTATCACCCTGAATGAGCATACATGCTCTCATCAGACCCTCTAGTCTGGATCATATTGTCCATTAGTACGGGGTGATAAAATGTACTTTTTTTTAGTTCTTTGTTGATCTACTTCCACCTTATGGAAGTGAACCTTGGTCATACCCAAGAACTTTTGAACTCACATCATGGTGTTGTTGAACCATCTTTCTCTCTTAAGTAGTTCAACCAAATTTGTCCCGTGACAGTACTCTTACTTTCTCATGTCATCTAGGTAAGGCGATCTACCATAACCCATATTGCACCTCGACCCTCCTTGGTCTAGGGGAGACTTACCACAACATCCATAGTGATGAACTCCCATTCTCACTCGGGGACTCTTTATACTTTATATCCATGCACTGGGTTACTAGTGTTCGTCCTTCACCTCCTGGATTGCATGGCTACATGCAACATGTATCAGGCATCCAAAGCTCTACCATCACTCACTATCTTTGTAGTTTCATGGTGTATGGTGATCATGATTTCTTGTATATCATGATTCCTCAAGGTCGATTCCTCAGAAGCCCTAAACCACTCTCATCAGGGTTTTATTACCTTCCTATCCAAAGAAGTGTATCCAGAGTTCTACAACCATCCTTCTACCACATCAAGGACTAGGTTGGCTATCCAAACAACCACTAATCTTGCTCAACAGATCTCGTTATATCTGAGTGTTAGCCAACCTTATCTCTTTTTCTCAACTTAAGGTTAGCCTAACAACCTCAACTTCTTCTAGCTTCCAGGTAAACTAGGCAGCTATATCTCAACCAGAGCATTCATTACCACTTCTTATCCTTAGGTGTTAGGTAATGTCGAAGACATACACCTCCATGTATTATACTTATCATCTCATCTCAAACTCTAAGTTTGTCTTCATCAAGAAACTTTGAGCTCATCCTCATGGTGATCAAACTCAACCTTGGTTAACTTGCAAATTCCACATAGCTCTTGATAAAACATCCTCATAAGATGACTACACAATTCCTCTTAGTGTTTTTTAAACCATCCATGTATCATTCACTCCACCAAGGTATGTTATCATCTTTGTCCTCATACCTTGTAGTTGTTGACCTAGAGGTTTTACATTACCTATATTTTGATAATGACTTAACCATTCCATTCATATGTATCTAACATGTGCGTTAAAGATTGTTAGCAGACATTAGGTACATGAAAAGGATCACATATACAAGCCCTAGAATGGGCCAAGTGTAAGTCAAATTGACTACAAGTGTGCAATTTAGGATTTCTATGTAAATCACCTTAGAACATAAATGTAATCACTTGTAACGATGAATATGCTTGTAACTTAGAAGAGAAAATTGTTTGGGACAAAATTCACCAAGTGCTAATCACTTTTATTGCAAATTAGAAAATCAATTTCAGACACTTGGTCGGTCGAGTTTCCCACCCTGAAACTCGACCGATCATCCTGAGTCGATTTTCTGAAGATTGCAATCGGTCGAGTTGTGCACTCACAGAACTCGACCGATTGGGTAGTATGCCATTTCCAGTTGAAATGGTCGGTCGAGTTTCCTCAGGACAAACTCGACTGATCATTTGAACATCAGATTGCCTGCTACTTGATCGGTCGAGTTACACCCATTGATACTCGACCGAATGCACTGTACGGAATTTGCAGAAAAAGTAATATGACTGTTGGTGAATTGTTTTGGGCAAAAATATAGCCATTTTCTTGTAGGAAAAATGACCACTTTTGCACCCAAGTGTCCCACAACATAAAGGGCCACCCTCAACTATAAATAGAACCCCTTGGACTTCATTCCAAGCTACTCTTCCATTGCAAACTTGGTTCTAGCTTAGTTGAGAGTGTTCCAAGCCCTTGAGCCCCTTTCTCTCTCTACCTTCAAGACAATTTCATGAGAGTGAGTTAGGTCCCTGTGTATGAGAGCTATCCTTTGTGTTATGTAAAGCTCTCCTTTCTTTCTTCCTACCTCCAAATCAAATTGAAGATTGATTGAAGCTACTTCTCCGAGTGAAAGAGGAGTTGCTGGTGTTCTTCTCCAAGTGAAGGGGAAGATGTGTTGTTGATCTTCAAGAGTGAAGATTGATCGTTGTTCTAGCTCCCTTTGTGAAGGGAAAACGTGGGCAAGCTCTCCAAGTGAAGGAGAGGTGTGAGGCAAGCTCAAGTAAGATAGGTAAATCCTGCAAGGCTGAAGACAAAGGTGAGATTGGGTAAGTCCTTTGAAGAAGACCGAAGAATCTTTCTTTGTGGGTAAGTCCTTGGATAGGTAAAATATCTTCACTTGAGTAATTAAGCCCTTGGTTGTGTGGTTTATGTATCTTGTAATCTTATCGTGATATATAAGAGGACAAAGTTGCAAATCCTAGAGTCTAACCAACTCTAGGTAGTGGACTGACATCGCTCCTAAGTTTAGGATGTGGAACCACTCTAAACCACCTGTCCAAGTGCATGCTATTCATTATCTCTTTTCCTTTCTTTGTATTCTAGAATAGGACATCAAATTGTTGCTTGCTTCAGTTTTTGCACTACGATTAAATTGGTGGTCTAATTGATTTTGTGAAGTGTGTGTAGCTCTATTCACCCCCCCCTCTAGAGCACATTGATCCAACAATAGAAATGTTCCAACTCGCATCATCTTTATCCTTGGTGTATGGCATGCGTACTGTCCCATCTCTCCCTCTCATAACAAGAGGAAATAAGCATTTGGCGGCCGTCCAAACACAAAGTTCTTCCTATTCCACAAGTAGAGATGATACATCCCACATCGCTAGTACACCTTCAATTCTAGGTTGAAACGTGCAACTTATGTCTCCACCTCATAAACATCATGATATCAAAGTTAGTTTCATGGAAAACTGGTCTCGAACCTACTTGGGTCACCACACAATCCTTAGTCATCTCCTCTAGGTATATAGGGTGCCGACACTTTTGGGGTCATCCCTTTTCCCTTATGCATCCAGAAAGTGCCCTACTCATATGTCCTTTGGGTCCCATGAGTTCATGAAGGTGATCAATCTCCTAACCCATGACCCTCAGACAATGATAGTTGTTACTTCTCGACCCTATGGTCATGTGCAACTAGGGAATTAGGCAACTCCTTCTTTCATCGGTCTTATCCCTACCTGACCCTAGGATAGACTTAGGATTCTATTATTGTACATGTCCAACATAGAACCTTGCCCAATCCTTCATCATATCTCTCTGCATTCTTGGGATGTCTTTTATCCTTTCTCAGGGATCATGGCGACCTGCCTACCTTGGTCAGGCCCCATATCAGTTACCTCCATGGTAACACATCCACATGCACATAGAGATGGTTATCTATGGGTCTAAAGGTTCATTCTCATACCATGTACTTTTCACTTAGCTTCTCAAGATCCTATGATATCCCTTTAGGTTTCCTCAAAACACACAAAACTGGTATACCCAAACAAAGGGTCCCTCTCCCATGATGGGAGGAAACTAAAACTCCTGACACAAGGTCACAAACATCCTTAGGGTTTATATTCCTAGCGGCTACTAAGGCACAAGAAGACCACCTACTAAGCCATGCTAGGTCATACTTTTTCTCTTTCCTCAATGCTGGATCAAGATTATACCTTCCCATGTTATCAACTTAGTTGTGAGGGATTCATCAACCATACCCTTAACTTAAGGGGTTTCTTTTTCCTCTACACATGCTCAAAGCTATAGCGACTTAAATCTTACCATGAGCATCGGGTACACTGCTTCCCCCTCTTAGGCCTAGGAACCCTAGGTTCACCTTCGAGTGTCCACTGCATGCTCAATCTCTTAACTAAGAATCAAGAATGTCCAAGATATGTCATGTACTTCCATGATCCTTCTGCTCGAGCACTACTTCAGAGTTGAGTCCTCTTCCAGGATAGCCAACTAGGTATAAAGCATCACAATTGGTTACTCAAACCTCCTCAGGGTCTAAATCACTCTTTGTCTCCACTTAGTAGGTAAACACCGATACCATAGGCACATAGGTACCAGAAGCATCACTCTCTCTTTAGGATTTGGTTCCTCTAAAGGACACCAAGATATCATCAGCCTCCAGGGATCAGGCATGAGGCAACCACTATCATCCACTTAGGTCACATCATCCTCAACTCCCCACTGTTCCTCATGTTTCAGAATCTAAACTTCCAACCTTCTTGCTTGATTCCTACTTTCTCTCTCTAGAGCTAACTCCACATCCAACCTTACAACTAGAGGTCCTCTCTCCATGAAGTTGGATCAAGCTCATAGGCATATCCCTTCCTGGTGAAGCCTATGTTCACGCTTATGTTTGCTCCAGATTATCTTTAGCTCTTTATGCGTATCACATAAGCCATCCATTCTGTCCTTCTGGTCTCGTTTTTAACCTACTACTCATATTACTGATGTACTCTGGGTGCAAGTTATACCCTACTTGCATAATCTTGTAAGGTTTCTATAGGTTCTTTTCTAACCTCATCCATGAAGGGGATATCCTTTGCTCAAACATGTACGACCCTCTCCAGGGTTGGGTTGCCAAAGGTACTAGGCCATCTAACCTCTCATGGCTCATATGACATCCAAGGCATGTCTATCCAAACATCTGGTCTACCAAGACATCTAACTCATCATGTCATCTCTCCCTCTAACCTTCACTTAGGGTTAGGGTTACCATCATCCTCAATGGATGTGCTAGGTCTCTACTTTTAATGGAGGTCTCTACCTCCAAGACTAACTCTCTGTACTCATCCTCCTGCCATGGAGGTCTATCCTCAGGCCTTTCCTGAGGGCAATGACAACTCGTGTCATACCACCTAAGCATGTATCTATTCCTTTACACTTACTCTATTAAGCTTATGTCCATGACATCTTATTTACATGCCTTTTATTAATTTGGTGGAGAATTCCTTAATCCTTATCAACCTTACCCATACCTCAAGAGGGTGAGGAGAAGAGAGGAAACCCTAATCCTTAATGTCCTTAATAGAATTTGAGTTGAGAAGGGATGAACAAGATGAGAGAGTCCTAAAGGTATCTTATTTCGAGTCATATCCTAAGACATCAGCCAGGCAGTCACACAATTTGGGAGTCCTCATATTTCGACTAGCGGTGCGGAGGAAAATATTGCCAACCCCCAGACGTGAACCTTTTCTAGACACATCAGTCCTTCAGACAACCCTCTAATAACTCCCTTGGGTTCTACGGAGTTTGTAAAATTTAATAATTATTAAAGATTAAGTGAGGAACCTTCACTCTGAAACCAATTGTAACGACCCTGTTTCCCGGTAACCCCCACTTAAGGGAGACCAAGAGATCAGAGTCATTATCTAATAACCCAGATCAAAAGTTTGACAAATAATCAATAATAATTATGAAATTCTACTACTAAACTGAAAACTAGTCTAAAATAAAAGCTTTACTTACCTTTTAAAAGCTAAGATTTCTAAACTTCTATCCAAGAAGATACTAATCTAACTAATCCTCCTGTGTACGTTATTTCTCATTTCGTTCCACATATACCACTTAAATGTTTGTTCTTTTCATTTGTACCTAAAACACCGACAAACAAAACTTCGGTCAGCAAGAAGCTGGTATGTGGGGGAAATAATAATTGTGCAACTATGTAAACAATGTAGTCAACCAAATATCATTTAACATCCAAGATTACATTTTAAGCAATACTACTGAATCCTTTCCTATCCCCTATCTTTGTGTTGTCCCTGCAGTGGACATGGATACTACCTCTCTAATATGGCAGATCCTTACCCCCATGGCCCTACCACACAGGTAGCCAATACTTAGGGTTATGGAGTCGCATGGTCCTACCCAAAGGTAGCCCAATCCCTGACTCATGATGACTTGATGGACCTACCCCATTGGTATCCATGTACTAAGTCATTTAATGACCTGATGGACCTACCCCATTGGTAGCCATGTACTAGGTCAATCCATTAGGCTACAGAGGGGACTAGGATCTGAGCTAGTAGGCACATCTCTTATGTGATAGTCATATTCACATTATAATTTGCATGAATTAAATGCAACCAACAGTTTAATTCAAGTCATCTATAAAACCTCGAAAATCCTCAAGAAACTAATTCGGGATATTCATAGGTGTAACCACATACCTGTCAAGTTGATGTGAGATAGAAATAATCCAATCAACCAATAGGCAAGCAAGCATTCAATAAGATCCTGAAACAATTATACAATTTCCTTTTATTACTCATGTCATTAAGATCTATTAAATCTAGCTCGCTTCTTAGGCTTTCTAGTCCACTTTTAGGGTTTCCATTGCAGTTAGGGTTTCCCTTCACCTTTTACTATTTCAAACCCTAATTTAACGCAATTAATTACCAACCCTAATTATTTCAACATCTAATTCTCAGTTTCGGATTAAAGGCACATTTAACCATTAAATAAGTCCATTAAGCCTCATTTACATTAAAGCTACCATTTTTATCCTTTTAAGTTATTTCAAGGTCATTAGAATCAATTCATAGTTCATCATGGTCTAATCCACATATGAACGTTATTTATCATTAATTCTACCTTTTGTCCACTAGGAAACCCTAATTTCCACATTAAGGGTATTTATCCACAAATTAGGAACTTTAATGCTCAAAATAGCTTATAATCATGAAAACTCAGTTCTATACATGAAATCGAATAATTAAAGCCATTAGTAATCCTAATTACCCACATTAGGGTTTCAAGGCCCATTAAAGCCTATTTATGCATATAAACTCTAAATTAAACTAATTATATGCAAAGTTCATCTTTTTCGGTCTTAATTATCCTTTTCATCATTAACAGGTTAATATCAACTTTATATACTCATTTAACCCTTCCTAATTCGTTAATCATCAATGGTTAGGGTTTTTCATTGATTAAACTATTAAAGATAGCATCTTTGTATACTTTTTGAATTGCAATCAGAATCAAGCTACAATTTTATTTTTATTAGATTCCCCTCATTTTTCTGAGAAATTTTCATATATTATGCGTGTCCATTCAAGCTACCGATATTTAATTATGATTTTTGCAAGAAAACCTTACTTGGGCCAATCGGAGCGCACCACATCACTCGACTCCATGCAACGTTGCTTGGGCACTTTGGAAACATGACAAAATGACGTGATTGCCCTCTGGTTAAGTTCTCAGCTCTTCAATCTACGGGAGGGTAAAACGGTCCAAACCACCTTTGTCACCCTCAACCTCGCGAACCCTAGTTTGCGGCCTACTGTAGCGGCTCGAGGGGTTCCTTTCTCACCTCCCCTGCACCCCTAGATCGCCGGTGATGGTCCCTTGGCTTCCACCGCCCTCCACCGCACCTACGGAGGTCCGTAGCTACGGCCGAGGTGGCCGGAATTGGGCCGACGGTTGTGCCCAACGCGGAACAAGCCTGCAGGTCCTCTAGGTGATATGAGTGGAGATGGAAGCAAGGGAAGAGTAGCTAACCACCATGGATCTTCATGGTTGCTTCGTGCTTCCACCAAGATCGCGCCATAACCGCTAATGCCCCTGAAACTGCCCTATACTCTCTTGGTTAGGGTTAGCATGGAAAGATGAAGAAGGAGGGGTTGTATTGTGTGGGATCTCTCTGGATCTCAACCAGGGTTTTACCCCTTTATATAGGGTGAGTGTATCCACGTTTAGAGATGTTGATCCAAGAGAAACCAAGTCCCACTCTTTAAAGGAAATATATTCCATCAAGGAGGAGTATTCTTCTCTCTCCTCATTATCCCTTAATGTTCCTTCTTCTTTTGATATTAAGATTTCAAAAATTATCCCTCTTATTCTCTTTGTTCTTGCTTTTTAATCTATAGGCACGAAATCCTATTTTCCTTTATTAGAAAATACTCTTCTTTTTTAGCAATACCACATAATCCATTAATAATGTATTCACATGATCTTCTTATTTTCTATTATTGGTATTTTCTCTTTATTTTTCTTCATTGGGACTCCTTGGATCCCAAGAAACTCAAAGATTTCGAAATTCCTCATTAAGGATACTCATTATCCTTCTAGATGCATATAAATGCATTATTCTTCATTATCTTGTTTTATTTTTTATTAAAATAGCTCTTTTTGATAATCTTTCTTTATTTCTCTTTTATTTTCCTAATTGGTATTCCTTTTATCATTAGGAATCCTTAGGATACGAAATTCTACTAAAGATAACTCAATTGCACCTCTTTTCACTGGTTTTCCACATTTTACCATTGTTTTCAATTTCTTTCTTAATAAAGAAATACTTAATTAATCTTTTCTTTTCTTATTGCTTTTTCTTTGCAACTTTGGACTCCTTTGAACCCAAGGAACCCATGTGGCACGAAATCCACCTTGTGGATAACATTCTTTTGCCTTCTATAGGTTTCCACCTCTTTCTTTTCTCAAAAAGTCCATTATTCATTCACTAATTGAAATTCCTTGTTATTGGGCCCAATAGCCAATAAAGCCCAAAACACAAACATCAAGGCTGTTGTAAAAGAAATTCATGCATTCAATCAAGAGACATCATTATTTATTCATTTATCTTTATTATGAGAAATCATATTTCTCGTCAAATGAACTCAAAACTTGGGGTTGTAACAGTAGGTGTCATTGTAATTGATTTTTCAAACTACCTTCAAGAGGCCACCTTAGCTAGCTTCAAGGTGTGCTAGGCCATCAATAGGTTGTAAGGGCTTCTCCTTTCAACATGTTGTAATAGTTTGGAAACCACATGCATTGATTCATGTGCTAGATCTTATGGGAGGTCCATATTCCTGTGAAGCCTTCACCATTAGGTGTTCCAAGGCTTCCTCTATATATAATAAGAATAGTGCATGCTCTATTTTGCATCAAGGTTACTTTCATTTTTGTTGCATTGTTGTTGGGTCAGATTTACTAATGTTTCTTGCACAATATATTTTCTTTTGGAAATCTTTGATAAGTTCAAGTAGGTTCAAGATCTTTTCTTTCCATATGCCCAGGTACATCATCCCTTCGTCAATCTTTTTATAGGGTAATATGTAAAAATTCTTACCATCAACTCAGGTAGGCAATTCTTCCATGTAATGAGTTCAAACAACCACCACAAGAATGTCATGAAGTTGTTGGTTCTCTATGATGCTGACATTCGGTTCATCATATTCACTAATGCATGGAGAAGTCTAGCATCCTGGTTACTAGCATGAACTACTGAACTCCTAGCTACAACCTTCCTAATTTGTCACTATGCTTTTAGTGATAATATCAATGAATTAATGTGTAGATACACAGTGGTATAAGCAAGTTAAATAAATAAACTTTTTGGCATCAATCAAGTCCACTAGTTTAATTATGTCTATTACAAACTTAGACCTCACCTGAATTGGCATGATTAATATCAAACCAAGTTTAGGATGTTCTCTCAACCATGACCAGGTTCAAATTCCTTTTCGTGGGAGTAAACATACTGAGGTATTGAGAGACTCTTTTATTGGAGACTCTCAGACTGTGATTATATCATGTATATCTCCTAGTTTTGGTTCTTGTGAGCATGCTTTGAACACGTTACAATGTGTTGATAGGTAGATGAATGGATGTCATAACCTATATGTTTAGTACATATCTTATATTAGCAAAAATTTGACATCATATTTGAAAATTAAATGCATATACATGTGTCTATCCAAAGACAACAACCCAAAGAAGGATCAATCATCAACAATAAACCTTAGAGAGTCAGTTGCCTTGCCTCTCCCTTCAGTTGCCTCGCCTCTTCAAGACATTTTGCCTTATCGCTTGTTGGTGAACGTATCATGTATCTAGAGATAAATACACTTGTCAATGAGCTATACCAACATTGAATTCCTACTATCCTTGTCACTAATGCACAGTTCCTTAAAAATATAAAAATTTTGATGTCGATCACTTAGGTACATTAGCATTTTTTCTATTTGACTTACAGCCCGGTTCTAATTTTATTCCCTTATTTGTCCAAAGCAGGGTAGTATTCATTCATGAGTTATCGACCAGTAGATTTCGTGAGCTAGTAGGACATGGATCTCAGTGTCAAGTCCCTTTCACAAGACATTTTCATGGAATTGGAGATGCTCAATGAGGAACATGTTTGCGTACAGGTGAAAAATGGTACACATATGTGTAGAGGTGAACAAGTTGGTGTAAGATTAATGAGGTATGTATGTTCAATGCATCATATATTCTTTTTATATTTATCTTTTTTTGTATTGTACAGATTGTATACTCATTTTTCCTAATGTTGAATTTGTTGAATCTTGCAGGTGGACTTACTCTATTTTCTTCGGTGTCTTGGGTCATCGAAACTTTTCAGCTTCCTATCTTTTGATTGTAAAGATTAATGGATACATGTTCTCAATGTTATCTACCTTTAGATGGCCTAAGATATTTGTTCTCTGGGTTAAAGATGTTTTAGTTATGCTTATTGCTTTAGTGATAAGATGCTCTGATGATATGAAATTTAAACCTGATCCAACGGGTCCCAATCCAATTGACAACAACCTGACGGTTTTGATTTCATGCTACTTGAAAATGTTTTGAGATCAATACAAAAAATTATGTTCTGGCTACATTTATTTTAACTACATCTAATTTATTTATAGCCAATGCTAGTTTTGATTACAAAAATTAAAAGTATAAAGAATAAAATGTAGTCAATTCATATAATTACCTAGATACACTTTCCCCTTCTAAATTTCAATTGTAAGAAAGTTTATGTAGCCAAGCATCGGAACATATTAACATATTAGACTAAAAACTCAAATTTTAGCACCTAAAAATTTCAGCTCTAATTCCTCCCACCCCCTCTTCCGCCCCTCCCGCACTCTTCTCTTCTTTCCCAACCAAACAAGTGATATGATCAATTGATCCCCACTCAGACTGGTCAGCCATTATGCGCCCTCTCCCGTGACGCGCCCTACCGCCGCCATCCCCATTTAGACCTGGTCATTCTTCCCGTCTCCCGTCACGCACCCTACAGCCACGACTGTTATGCACCCTCTCCCGTCACGCGCCCTACCTCTATCATCGGAGGTGTCAGTAGATCGTTGAAGGCATCAGCAGATCATCGGAGGCATCGATTGCTACCTGTTCTCATTGGCTGACTACTTATTGGTGTTCAGGAGGTCTCCCTTGAGTCGTTGATCCTCTGCTCCTCCTCTTTGTTCTCCCCATGCTACTGTCCTGTGCCCCGACGACCTCTGTTCTTCCCAGTGCCCAAGATCGTAGTTTCCCCTTCAAGCCACGGCCAGGTATTCTTTAGGTGTCGTGATCCTTACTGATTGCAGGTCTTATCCAGGTGATTCAAAGCTCATATATGCATCTCACTATTTTAAACTCTTAAATTTTGTACTGTTGCAACAAGATTTCCGACATGCTCATTGTGTTGTCCTGGTCCTTGATCTAAAATCTTTGTTTCGTGATATGCATTTCTTGATGGGTCTATCCAGAAGCATAATTTCTTTATTGGTCTGCAGGTGGAAGAGGTATGAATTTCTAGTCTAGAAATTTAGTCATCACCATAGTTTGTAGGTCAACAAGTACATATGTCCCTTCAACAGGGGTGCATGGCCATTTTCCACTGGACAGTCACCCTGGTTCTCTCCTTACCATGGGACGTGGTTGGGAGATTACTTGATGTCATACTCCACTTATAGAGAGCATAACTGACAAACTCGTATAGCAAGTAGTCATAATGTTTATGAAAAGAATATGTGGCAAGAAACTTTGTAAACCTAAATGTGAGAATAGGGGGTTGGGGAGCACTACAAGGGAGCCAATAGATGAGGTAGGTTACTAGAGAAGGCTGATGTTATGTCTGTAAGAAACAAGGCAAGCGAATTTGTTGAAGAGCACATGAGTAGGATAGCAAGTCATTTAGAGGGATGGATGGGCAAGACATCCATGAGAACCTTGAAGGTTATGTCCAGAACATGAAAAATTGGAAAATTTATGTGAAAAATGATGAGACAGGACTGTACTTTAGTTATTTATTTCAATGGACAAGGTGGTCTGTCCTAGTCTCACACAGTGCACTAACCTTGGAATCTGACCTTCACTCCATATAATGGGATTGGAAGATTTCCTCTATGCAAAGATTATAGTTTATGTGACAGGTGGTGGATGAGAAAGCAGTGAATTTCAGTTGATTCATTCACACGAGTGGCCCCATATTAGTAATGTGCAGCGCACACTACATGGCTCTAGTGTGTATTCCATATGATGGACACATCAACAGACTCATCATTGAAAAAAACAAGCTTGGGTCGAAAAAATTACTAAACAGACTTCTGTAAGCATGAAGTGTTCTTGGTAAATGCCTCTTGGCTTAGCTTTCATGACCATAGGGCATCACAAGCAAAGTGTGTTCAATTGAGTGTTGATTTTGATGGATCTGAACCAGAAATAGAAGAGACTCAACTAGTATATTAATCACTATTCTTGGGTGATACTTTAAAGCGGTGGTAAGTAGATTGAAAAAAATCATTCTAAGATGTAAAATGCAGAAAATTGACCTACTAGATTATTCATTGTCGATGCTTATTTATACTCAAGCATAATGAGCAGAAAAAAAATAGACCAAGAAGTGCTTCACATCAACAAGCAGACCTAATAAAGACAATTTGTTTGACTGGGAAGTATCATACATGAAAATGAACTAATGATGACAGTTGTGAATTAGCTAGTTAACAAAGCCAACCAGGGGGGACCATTGAGATTTGTTATAGATGGAATAGTTGGGTGGATGGTGTAAGTTACTTATCTTCCACTTTTAAACAATGCATAAACAAAGAGAAAAGGCATTTGTAGGGCCAGATGGACCAAATAATCATCTATCTCACTTTAGACATAATAGACATATATAAATAGTTTAATTGCACAAATAAAATGCAACAGACACAACATCCCTTTTATAAGACATGGCACAACTTGACTTTGTACTCATCTTGAGGAATGTAGGCATATCAAGGTTAAAGTTTTTTTGGGACAGGTTGACCCACCTAATGGTATAAAAAGGGATATCATGGCTGGGATGGCAGGAGTTCATATCAGTGATCAGGATGATGCACTTTTCTACATGTACAACATTGTAGGTCATCCACTTGATCTCGAAGCAGGAGGCGAAGGAGAAGTAACGTGGTTCCCAGAACCTTTGTACCAATGTCAAAAAAATTTGTAGCCACAAGAACAACATACTAATTCATTGATGGTTTTATGTATAACTATCACAACTTCCAGGATAAAAAAATAAAAGAAAAAACATACAAATTCAAACTTCATGTTTAGATTATAGTTTTTAAGGAGTTCACATAAACTACTATGAACCAAGGGGAGAAAGTTGTCCCTCAAACCTCATAAATTCACAAAGGAAACTTGGTTATGAACCTTGAAGCACCTAAGAAAATATCAAAAATCCATGTGCATTCAGTTATTTTACATTGAACTTTATTTGTATATTTTTCAGCATACAATAGCTTCTATAACACTCTTACTTGTTACTTTACGGTATAGGACATCAGATAAACCCATGTTATATCTCAAACCTACAAAACATATACTATATGGAGTGTGAATCAAAAAGGAAACACCCAAAGACATCCATCACTAAATCAACATTTTTAAAGAAGCATAGATAATATAGAAGGGGTCTAAGATACAATTTTTTTTTAGTTATTCATGATCTATTATGTAGGGAAATTCTTTGGTGGCTATATTATAAGGCCTCATTTCTACATTGGTGTTATATATACCAGTAAAATCAAAAGGAAATGAGAACATGGGAGAGTGATCTGGTGGTTAGATGCACACTATTTAGCACTTAGTACAGCTAAATGGAGACACTATGACATGAGAGGCATTTCCATAAGCAAAAAAATCTGCAACATTGTATCCATAAGCCTAACATCTTGTGTTGTACGAAATGGGGAAAATCCTAGGTCTTAACTGGATTGACCAATTAGTTTTGCCCCTATCCAATGGGCATTGCAACCACTGCCCTTATGCTAGAATGCCACTTCCATTCCAACATAATCGAAGGACCAAGTTGAAGCACAATTGTATATTACTCAAGCATGGTTATTATACAGAAGAAGGCATGATTCTGAAATCTTATTCTAAATGATATACATAAACTCCTTATAGAAGAACCAACCAGAATTTATGTAAGCCGAGAGAGTCAGAGCTAAAAGATGTTTGGCAGGCTAATGGAAAATGCAGAAAATTGGCCTACATATAATTGCTCATTCCATTCATGAGATGAATCTTCACATAATAGACTACCACTCCCCTAGAAGAGATGATTCTCTACATAACCATTGAGCTCAGGTTTTTCATGTGCTTGTATAAAAACCTATATGTATATGGTATACAAGCATGGCTTACATTCTTACATGCTAACTCAATTGTATTCTATACAATACAAAACTATTTTGATATTTATTGCCAATACATCATAGATAAATAGATATATACATGGCTTGTCAAAGTATTATGTAGTATATAATGTATAATATAATCGGTATTATACTTTATTGATTTTCTACTATTTATATATTTAATTTTTCATTTTGTTTAATTTATGTATACTTTTGTACCTTCTTTATTATTATTTTTTAATCTTTCTGTTTGATTAAAAAATTCTACGTATATATTTATTTTATGGATGGGTTTACTTACCTTTATCTAGGGAAGTATGATTGACAAAAGTTGGATTATTGAGGAAGATAGGACCAGTGCAAAGTACTTAACTGGGGTAGTCAAATTCATGGAGGATGCTTTCAAAAAATGTAGTAGGAATGAGACTATCTTATGCCCTTGTAAAAAGTGTCTAAATACACAAAGATAGAATCGTCAAGTGACAACCAAGCACCTGTTATGGAATGGTTTTTTCAGTAGCTACACTGATTGGATTTTTCATGGTGAGACTTCTTCTGATGCCACAGAAGATTCTTCTATGCAAGACAACATGTCGTTTGATGATATGACAGACATGTTGCACGATGCATATGGAGTCCAAAATTGTCGAGAAACTATGGACAGAGACGACGATGATGTATTTGTATTTATTGACGATGAAGAAATTGAACAATTCTACAAATTGTTAGAGATTGTTGCACAAGAGTTGTATCCTGGAAATAAGAAGTATTCCAAGTTGTATACCATTGTGAGGTTGTTCCATATAAAATGTAGCAATCATTGGAGCAATAAATCATTTATTGAGCTAATCAAACTTTTAAAGGATTTTCTTCCTGAGGGTGACACGTTGCCTGGCTCATACTATGAAGTAAGGAAAATAATTAGGGACCTTGGTCTTGACTACGAGAAAAGTGATGCTTGTATAAATGATTGCGTTTTGTATCACAAGGAGTTTGCAAAAAATACTTCATGCCCACATTGTCATGCTTCTAGATATATAGAGACTGAAACTGATGTAGACGGTGCATGAAGTATGGGAATTAAAAAGAAAAGAGTTCCTTGTAAAGTCATGTGCTACTTTCCCTTGACTCCTGGGTTGAAGAGATTGTTTATGTCCTCTAGAGTCGCACAACTAATGCGGTGGAACGATGAAAGTCACACAAAGGATGGAGTTTTAAGACATCCAACAGATTCGCCTACATGGAAGAAATTTGATAACATGCATGTTGATTTTGCATCTGATTCTCGTAATGTGCATCTTGGTTTAGCATCTGATGGATTTAATCCATTTGGCATGATGAGTCAATCATATAGTATTTTTCCTATCATAATGATTCCATACAATTTGCCACCATGGTTATGCATGAAGACACTTAATTTTATCCTTTCTATGATTATTCTTGGTCCAACTCAACCAGGAATGAAGATAGATATCTTCTTACAACCTCTGATTGAAGAGTTGAAAGAACTATGGGAAGTTGGTGTTGATACCTACGATGTTGGTCGTAAAGTTGTATTCAAATTGCAGGCCGCCTTACTATGGACGATAAATGACTTCCCTATCTATGGTTATTTATCTGGTTGGAAAACTAGTGGGTATGATGTATGCCCTATTTGCAATAAGGACACATGGTCTATTAGACTACCACATAGTAGGAAACAATGTTTCATGGGCCACAGGAGGTTCCTTCTGATGGATCATAAATTTCATAGGGATATGTCCTCATTTGATGGAAAAGAAGAATTAAGAACTGCTCCAAAGATGTTATCTGGAAATCAAGTTTTAGTTCAAACCAGAGATGTAGACAATATGCCTTACAATTGGAAAAAACAAAGCATTTTCTTTGAGTTGCCATACTGAAAGTACAACCTTATTTTTCATAATCTTGACATAATACATATTTGAAAGAATATATGTGAGAGTTTGATTCACATGTTACTTGGGATGGACAAGTCAAAAGATAATGAAAAATCTCATTATGACCTTTTAGAGATGGGAATAAGACCTAGACTACACATTATAAAGAACGGAAGTAAGAATATTATTCCACCTTCTTGTTTTACTTTGAAAAAAGGAGGAAAAAGAATTATTTTGTAAGTTTTGAATTCTGTAAGGGTTCTAGATGGTTATTCCTCCAGTATCTCACAAAATGAATGCGTCAAAGAAAGAAAATTGTTGGCATTAAAGAGTCATGACTACCATATATTAATGCAACAATTTCTTCCATTCGCTTTACGGGTAGCGTTGCCGAGCAAGACCATCATAACTGTGATAACTGAGTTGTCTAGATTTTTTAAAGACATATGCTCAAAAGACATAAATATGTATTCTATTGAGAAGTTAGAATCTAGAATTGTAGTGACTCTGTACAACATGGAGAAGATTTTCCCATCCTCATTTTTTGACATAATGGAGCACGTGGTCATTCATCATCCATAAAAAGCTAAGATAGATGGACCACCATTTTATCGTTGGATGTGTCCAGTGGAAAGGTAGTATGTGTTTACTATTTGTTTCACTAAAATTTTACCAAATGTATTTTTTATTTTAAACAAATTCTATTTATCATTATAGATACTTGAAAACTTTGAAAGAATATGTGAGGAATAAAGTCGCTCCAGAAGCTTCCATAGCATAATGTTACCTGGCAGATGAATGTTTAATATTTTGTTCAAGGTATCTCTCCGGGGTAGAGACAAGGTTCACAAAATTGGCTAGAAATGATGTTGAAGATGACGATATTGTTACTGATGATGAATGGTCTATATTTTCACACAACAGGCGTCGAATAGGAAAGAATATTCCTATTTATCTTGAAGATGTGATGCTGAAAACTGCACATCAGTATATTTTATCCAATGGTGTTGTAGTTGAACCGTTCATGGAGTGAGTTCATTACATTATTAACAAATATGCATGTTCACTATTAGATGTTTGTACACATGACTTATATACTTGTTAGTAGGGAGCACATTTGCCACATGAAGAAAATGAATCCACGTGCAAGACAGTGGGAAATCAATAATATTCATATGAACACTTTTAGTGATTGGTTTAAGAAGCATGTAAGTCTATAAAATTAATTTCATTTAATATTGTTAGAGAAAAGTAGTGTGTTAATAACTCAATTCATAATGTATACAGATTGAAGAGAAGGCCAAGTCAGAAAATGTGCCATCAAATATACTAACTCTGGCTCGGCAACCACAAAATATGGTGAACAAATACAATGGATATAGATTTTGAACCAAGGAGCGTGAACATGGTTAAAAAAACCAGAATAGTGGGATAATGGTGAATGCCCAGACAGAATGTTTTTCCAGTTCTAAGGACAAAAATCCTTAAATGGGTCAAGTTACCTACTATGGGTTACTTAGAGAGATTTTTGAGATTAGCTACTACGAGCAACTGAAAGTTGTATTGTTTGAAGGTGATTGGGTCAATGCAAAGAAGGGCGTCAAAAAAGATGAAAATGAATTTACAATGGTCAAATTAAAAGTCATTGACTTAATTGAAAATCCATTTGTATTGGCCTCTCAAGTACAACAAGTCTTTTATGTGACTGACATCAATCACTGTGGGTGGAGCTTTGTCGTGAAGACTACACCACGTGATACTTATGACATGGATGAGAAGCTTAATGAAAATTTCATGGATGGGACATGCGTACCTAAAGATTCTCATGCAGATGATTGGGAATCTATTTTTAGCGATGTTTGTGATGGATCTAATTTGGTTAGAGAAGATATGGAGGGTGTAACTTTTTACGATGGAAAAAATGATGAGCAACTTGAATGAGATCATTGTAATCTATCATATGTAGTTTTTTAATATTTTGTATCTAGATGTAGCATTATAAGAATTTAGTTTTATTCATTTATTATTAATTATGAATACCTTTGTTCTTCCTTTCATATGCATACTATTTCTCTTTACATTTGCAAAGTTTTTTTGTTCTCAATAATTGAATCAGAAACTATTTTATAATGTTTATATCAGGTAGCCCCTACAACCATTATTATTTAACTATATTTTTATGGTTATACTTTTAATTTATTAATATTTTTATGCATTCTATTTTTAGGATGTTGAAAAGACGTACACAATAGTTGTTTGCACGAGAAACTGATGATAAAATCAACTATTACCTCATATTTTATCATATTTATGTATATTTAAAAATAATTTCCTCATATTGCTTTCAATTTTTAGGTGGTGTTGTGCATAATAAAAAATGAGGCTATTCTAATTGTCTTCGATTATGGAGTAAGACAGGGGATGCAAAATTACCCATCACATTGGATGAAAATGGAGAACCAATTGGACCTCATCAAAATGACTTGTCTTCTTTTTTGGGAACAATTGCTAGAAATTCACAACTGGCACCCTTAGATCACTTGGATTGGCGACAAGTACCAACTGGAAAGAAAACTAAAATATGGAATTATGTCTTGGTAATATATTTTTGTAAAGTGTTATTGAAGTGTGTATTTATTATATTCATTTTATTTTTCATATAACAGATGAAATTTACTATCGACCCAAAGGGAAAGAAATCGTCTCTACGCATAGTTAGGGATTGTTGGAGAAACTTAAAATCTAAAATCAAAAGAAAAAATTATATGCACCACAAAGACAAAATATACATACTTAATGATTGTCCTTCCCGTGTGGATCCATTGTAGTGGGCTTTTCTTGTGAATTTCTGGGACTCTAATGATGAAAAGGTAAGATGATTAGTTATATATTATGTCTTCTCTTAGTTTTTATTGGTGATAAGGTTAATCGTTCATGAACTATAGTTACAGAGTGCAAAGAATAGTATGAGTAGAAAGCTTGTTACCACACGACATACATTGGGGTCGATGCCCTATGCTTGTGTGAGAGCGAATGTGAGTAACTTTTCCACATAATGATAATAATATCATAACACATTCACACTCTACTTATACTTTAAATATGTGTTAATAATAGTTGCAACAAAACAATAAAGTGGGTACAGTTAGTCGATTACAGATGTTTGTTGCTACCCATAAGAAGAAGGATGGTACTCCTGTAGATGCAAAATCAACTAAACTAATTGTAAGTATAAAATTATTCATGACATATTTCACTTTATTTGCTCAATTTTTTCAGTGATCATTATGGTTACTATTGTAGGACAAGTTACAATCAGCAGTTGAAAACAATGATGCAAATTTTGATGAAGATAAAATTGCTGATCAAATATTGAGTGCAAAGAAGGCTCGTGTGAACCATGATACTAATGAGTTTAGTTAGGCATATGTGGAGGGTTTTGAAGGTACAATCAAGGACCTACAACAAGTATGTGAGACACAAAAAATAGAATTGTCAGATCTAACAAAAAAGACAAGAACATCTAGAAGCCATAACTTTGGGGAATTCAAGCCGGAGTGTTCCATTTCAAGCAAATGAAGTAATTATTCAAATTTTTAGTAATAATCATAAGTTATGATTTCATTAATGTGATACATGTTTTGTATTTTAGAATATGGAAATGACCAGGAATGAAGGAACACCCATGCCACAAAAGTCATGTAATGGTACCACCATTACAGAAAGACAGGTTATTAAAAGAAAAAACTCCTAATAACTTTGATTCCTGATATCTAAAATTTTACATCATAATTCATACAACTTATAGGTCATGAGGTTGTTAAGTTTCGATGATGGAACATCAATTGTAGCTCAAGGACAAGTGATAGGCGTGAATCCTAACCTTGTAATAGGAGGAGGAAAGTTAGGGTATGCATTTGTGCTGTTTGCATTGGTGTGGCAATTAAACCTGAAGAGCAATTGGTTAGACCATTTGACAAGTATCAAATCATTAAAGATGCAATCGGGTCAATAATAGCTTAGCCAAAGAATCTACTCATTGTTTAGTAATTTTTTATCACTCTGCTATAAGTGTAACATGTCTATATAATGGTTTTAGATAATTATTTTTTTAATGTAGGTAAAATGATTGGAGCAAGGCAAACAATAAAAGTTCCTTTAGAATTCTCTAGATGCTATTTTCCCTCTTTTCTATAGGTTTAGAATAAAGTTTTTTATTGATGTAAAGCTTGTCAATTCATTGGATATAGAAAGGATTGTCATTCGAATTACAGAGTTATTAATTTTTTTTATGATTGATGTAAAAGTTGTCATTTGAATTATTAGACCTTGTTTTCCATTTCTCTTGCTACATAAGACCGTGATATGAATATTCTATAGTATTGGTTAACAATTAGACCTCTTTTATGGCAAGGGTCGATTTCACATTTATGTGGATGTTCTATAGTATGCAACGATGCATGTGATGTTTCTTTTGGCTCTTTCTAGATTACTTGCTGACACAGGTTCTTCAAGCAATTGCCTTTGATCTTCTTGGTCCAGCAAATGACTCTAGGGATCACGAGGAAAGTTATTGTCATATGCATGTCCATGATCAGTGTTGGCACTAGATTCTGAAGTGCTTTTCTTCTCCTGTGATGACTGATATGTTTTGAAGGTCCATTTATTAAATCTTCTACGGGCTCCCTTGATGTTGTAGGTCCATTTATTAAAAGGATGATGTTCATGGTCTGATTTTCCTTATTGGTATAATTTTTCCAAGATTGACACGAATGCAGAAAGTTTAGCACTTGAGCTACTACTATTAACTTGTGCATGCATGTATTATTCTGCTCCTAATCCCCTTATGTCCTATCCATGATTTCTATATATTTATTTTTCTATAGAATAAGTTGCCAAGAATATCTAGTATCTATGTCATATCCCTTCGCTATTGAATTTCTTTATGACACTTTCTTTCAATACATATAATATTGACTAGAATTTCTTTATGACACTTTCTTATTTACATCTTGGTCAAGTGAATATATTTCTGGATCTATCCCTAGTCACCTTTGTATTCAAACAAGCCCACAACATGCATTGGAATTATGAGGAATATGAGCTTAGTGGATGAGAAATACACCCTATTTCTTCAAAAAATTAATTATGACATATATCTAAGTATGGTGCTTATTAGGTTTCTAAGCAATGACATTAAGTTTTATTATACATATTCCAATAAACTTAATTGTGGCATCAATCTATCATGTTGTCAATCTAGATGTTGGCATCATTTCAATTTGTTGTCAGCTTATATTTTTGAAAATACCTTAGCTAATTTCATGCTTACTTCTTGTTCTCACTTGCGTTGGCTCAAGTTTTGAGGTTGTTCTATTTGGTGACCCGAATATAAAATGTGTTTGTGCTCCTCAAGGTGAGAGGATGATACTCATAGTGTTTTTTATTATCATCGTAGAAATGTCCAATTTTTGCATTGCTTAGAGAGCCTAGCAAAATGTTTTTCTATCTACTTGTTTAACGTTTTGGAATCAGAATTGTACCTTCGACTCAATTGCTTATGGTTTCACTTCTAAGGTGTCTGAGTGGATAGTACAACTATCAGACAAACTATGACATTTTAAGTTCATATTCTTTTTCCAATCAAAAGCTTTCAATTTTGAATTCAACGTTTAGTAGTTTTACAAGTCATATTGTTGAACCAATTTTTCAGGACATACTCTGAGAAAATATTCTTTTGGACATGGTCACCATTCAAGATATCTAGTGTACACCCCCTGCATACAGTCCTAAACTTGACTCAGTCAGTGTTCTCAAGTTTTTTATCTATCCAATAATTACATTTTGAGCCTACATGTTTGTATGATATTCATGAAATCTTGTAATATTGCACTTCCATTCTCATTAATAATCTATTAATTTCCATGGGAATAGATCTTGAACTTCAATATAGACATGTGCAGCTAACATTGGGAAATTATGAACATGCTAAGATAAAAATTTGAGATAAAATGAGTCAGGAGGGAGGAGGTAGATTTATACGTCCAATGTAACTTGAGATTAATTGAAGATTAATAACTGAAGCTCAATCCCGTTAGTATTCAAGTCATCTTCCCCGATTCACTATTCCATTGCTCTTTGTTGTGTCATATGGAATTTGGAAAGGTTTAGAAATATATTTGTGAATGAAAAAAACATTTCCTAAAAATTTGATGCACTAATAAAAGTTCTTTTCACATGACCTATAATTCATTATTTAATGCCAAAACCTCTAAACTAGCCTATACAAGACATGTATTTGAATCTGACATCATTTAGTTTGCATCACTTAAGAGGTTTTATATTCCATATTGTATTGCATATGATGTTCAAAATCATTTCATGAAACTATAGAATGTGGTTATCAAAACATGTGTGGCTTTTGTGGTATATTGCATTTGAGTTATTATGTTTACAATCTTTAACATGACGGTGTCACTAAGTGTCGAATCACCATCTTTTGGATGTAGCTCACAATTTCCTATACTAGGTAGAAGTCCACAAGTTCTTTTGGGTTATCCAATCTAATCACTATTTTAGATTGATCAGATGCCATCCTATGTTCTTGATGAAGCAATTGTCAAATTTTTATGTTTATGTGGATTTGACATTGCCAGCCATCGACATAGACAATATCGGTGAAATTTCACCCCATGTCAATGACATTTAGTACCATGGTTACAACCATGGCTTTAATAGTGTAAGAAGACTCTTCATACCTTCTCTACAGTTTTATAATAACTACCCTTTAGAGAGGTCATATAAGAAGGGTCTCTATTCAAGTTGTTTATCTTTAAATGTGCTTAATTCCTTGTTATTATATATAATCATTTTTCACTATCTCATGTAATCATATGAACTTTATTATTTGCCAAAAATTAAAGTTGAATATCTAACAGGCAAGTAGATTGGGGATAACAACTGTGATTTCTACTGATTCCATAAGGCACATGATGAGGAGTTATGTAGATGAGAAGGAAAACCCATTACTTTGGTCATCAACATATCATGTTGGAGAACACCTAGACCCAGTGGAAGTTGCAAAATCAAAGGCAAAGAGGAAGTAAAAGAAATTAGCTGGTGTGTCCAATTCTCATTTTGAATTGACTGATAGAGTTTAAAGTTCAAAAATTGCAAATGGAGCACCTAATGCGGTATGTACTAAGGTCATTAGGAATAGCCAAATGGTAGTTGAGGGATTCAAAGCTCAAAGTGAGATGGTGATTGACAGCCTTGACCGCCTGATCACGACATGGGAAGGTCGAAAGGAATCTGTGTCACGATATTTGCCCTTGAATTTTTTCTCATCTACCACTTTAGGACCTATAGACACATGCTTCTGCATATTTATATATAATATCTTTGACTAGATATGTATCTATTTTATTGCAAAATTAATAACTAAGTTTTTTTTTTGCTTTGCATATCTTCATCAATTTGGTATTTTTTGTTCTAGATGGGTCTGATGAAGAAACACCCTTCGATTATACCATTTATGATTTACATTACAAATGAGGAGAAGCACATGGAATGCTTTGTTGTACGTGCAAAGTACATGACACTAGATCCTTCAAAAAAATAAGTATGTGAAGTACATTTGCAATATATGAACCATTCAGGAATACCTTTGTAACCGAGAAGACAAGTATCTTGTTCCCAAAGTAAATAATACAAATGTGGATAGAAGTGTGGTAGCTATTCATGCCACAGTTTTCAGCTACTTGCACAGGCGAGAATCAGGGGAGCAATTGTATGATCCAACCACGAATACAGTCCCTTCGATAAATGAGGAATATAGGAACCAATGTGCAACTAATACATTAAGTTCTAAGGGAATGTTCCAACTCATACAAAGGAAAGGTTCATCCAGGAATCTCATGGCCCTTCTTAATACTGATGGATCAATTGCAAAGGCTTGGCCGGTGGACTTCATCAATGATAATGGCAAACCAGTGCCAAGCACAGGAAATCAGATGCACGTTGGCTCTCCAATGTATGGACCTCTACAGATAGGAAAGGCAAAACCAATCAATCTTCAGTTTGGTAGTTTTGGCATTAGTGTGTGGCCTAGTGATACAGGTGGCACTAGTCATACTGGAAGCGTCGATGAGTTCAGGGCTGATGGCACAGACACTGGAAGTAGATTTTTTTCTTCATGCTACACTTCACCGAGGATTTCTGAAGGAATTTTGAAGGAGGTATTGTTTACTGCTTCACATTCCTATAAGAATGCTCAATACTTGTTTTTTCCTACGCAATTTTGACATGGAATATTATCGCACTAACAAACTCACTCGGGGTTGAAATCCCTGAGCTTTTACCAAAACCAATGTGCAATAATACCACCCACAAGAGGACGGGTCTTATTGCAGTATAGTTGAGGATCGAATCCCAAAGGACAACATTTTTAAGAATTTTTGTCAGTAGAGTCTAGTTCAAGTAAGACTAATATTTATAATGATTGATTGGTTTGTGGTTTGCAAGAAAGTAAAGAGCAGAATTAAAGTTGATCTGGATTGATGATATGGAATCGTTGGTATGGTCTCGTGTTTCACCACCACTACACATGCAAACACATCCAAACGGAAAACATCCAGACAAGATATAACTGTCCAAATAGAGTTGTTGCAAAACCCCCCCCCATATGGGTGTTAGGCTTGCGTAAGCATCACCTTAGGCATCAGATGTCTCGTCACCATCCAGATTACATACTTTTGGCTCCGAAGATACAAAATCCAACTAAGTCTATGGTCCTCCCTAAGGGATGTTTAGACCACAAAAGCGTCACCGTAGGTTAGATGACTCATCCCCTCACGGATCACACACTTACGACCTCAAGGAATCCTATCAGAAGTTCTCATCAAGGAGTCAACCGCACTAATCGATAAGCAAGCAGGCGATTAATCTTTGAGAAAACATCGACGATTAACTAAGAAGATGCAGAAAACCAACTGAGGTTGTGGACCCCCTATACAGGCGTTAGCACAGAAGCGTCACCGTTGGCTAGATGGCTCGTCCCCTCACGGATCACACACTTACGACCTCAAGGAATCCCATTCTATTTCTAGTTTGGGAGTCAACCTCGTTAATCGACATTCGACCCTACATAAAGAAGTTCTCAAAATGCAGGGAAGAACAAGATGAAAACAAGTAGGTAATCAAACTACAAACATTAACGATTAACAACGAAATGAAAAGTTATATACATTGCCATGAAATGTTTAACAAAAGGACATGCTTGCATGGGCAGCGGGGCTAGTCCCTGCACCCCACTGAAAAGGAACTACTCGCTCATGATGCGAGAAATAAGAGGAACAAGAAAGAGAGAGAAATCGCCATGAGCATGATGCAGAAGGTAGTTACAGCTCGGTGAAGATGATGTGGTCTTCTACGTCACGTCGGAGATCTGGACGAGGAATGAGGGATGCCAAGACAGACCGGGCAGTCTTTCTCACTCCTCCTTCTTTCTCTTCTCAGTCTCCTTGACTACAGCTCGAGTAGCAGGTGGAATGACAGCAGCATGATTGGAACTGGATCGGACATGTGTACAGGCAGCCTGTCAGCGTCCCGGAACTGATACTCAAATGAGGACCATGTTGGTCCTATTTATAGGCTCAGGTCTGGTCCTCACGTTTTTGGTGTGAGTCCTCCATACAGTCTGGTCAAAATGGTCTGGTCACTTTATGCCCAAACGGTTTAGTACTTTTCTCTCCAAATGGTTTGGAATAAGTGACCATACGATCTTGCTTTGCACTGAACAAACGGTCTTTACTTTGTGGCCCAAACGGTTTGCTTATCCAACAAAATCTCCAAATGGTCTTGCTGCCTCAATCGATTGGGAGGACATTTCCCAAATGATCTTGAATATTCGACCAAACGGTCTTGGATACATGCCTTCATATGGTCTTGAATGAGGATCCCGTCCAAATGGTCTTCTATCCAGCAGCTCCGAACGGTTTCAAAAGTATGACCATATGGTCTTGCAAGTAAGGAGCTGCCCAAACAATCTCATCCAACCGGTTTCCGTGTTGCGGTTTGCAGGCATCCTTTCCTGATCAGTCTCAGAGAACCCGACGCTGTCATGCGGTCTCGTAGACCGTTAAGCCCCAGCGGTCTTGGACGCTCGTAGTTTGTTGTCATGGTTCTCAAACGGTCTTAACCTTGGCTCCATTCGGTCTGTAAGATTGCCCCATACGGTTTCGGCTACTCACGATGTCTAAGTGCCCAAACGGTCCTGTGATGAGGCAGCCAATACTTCCTAACAGTTTGTCGTTCACTGGCTGCAAGCGGTCTCTGGCCTATCGGTTTGGTGCCAGTCGGTCTGCAAGACCATTTGCAGCCCTGTGATCGATTGGACATTGCCAGGTAGTGATCGTTTCTTGCCGTCATGGCGGCTCGAGGAAGGTGTTGTTTTAGGTAGGATGATGGTGGTGATGAGGTTATGAGATAGCGATGTTGGTGGCACAGCAGTTGAGGGTGGTGGCAGTGTGTTGTGGTTGCAATTACAGTGGTGGGGACCTGTAGGGGATTGGGCAGAAGCATGGAGTGGTGTCGAGATGAAGAGTTGTTGGGTGGCGGTGCAGGTCATGCCTGAGTGAGGTTGCAGGTGTGTTTGCCTGCTGCGTGTTGGGTTAGCGGGTTGGGTGGAAGGAAGAAGAAGACGGGGGTCCAAGTGGTCTTGGGGTAGGGTTTTCCAACCGGTCTTGAAGACCGGTGGCATCAAACGGTCTTGAGCAAGACCGATAGGACAGCTCAAGATGGAAACCATTTGCCCAAATGAAATAGGACTATAGAACCATAAACTGATGGTGTAGGGAGGTAGATGCCCAAATGGTTTTTGAGGTGAGGCTTCCCATACGGTTTTGAGACCATATGGATGAAACTGATTGGTCAAGACCATATGGTTGAAACCGTATGGACAATACCAAGGATGAGTGAGGGTAGATCAAAGGTCAAGAAAGGTGGGTCCCACTCAAAAGGGTTTGATTTGGATGATGGTTGATGAGGATAAAGATGGAGTGAAGCAAGGGGTAGTGATAATTTTGTTGAAGGTGGATAGGGTTAAATGGAGGTGGGTGTCAGCTAATTGTTCGACCTCATCAAGATATGCATAAATTCAACATAAACTCACTTAATAATCTGGTAATTGAACCAATTAGGCAATTTTGTATATTGTGATATTTAGCAAATGAAAATGGATGTATTGAGTCAAATTGAGCCCAAGATAGCGATTGATTTTCATGATGAATATGCATTCATCAAAACACCCCGAACTTAAACGTTTCTCATCCTCGAGTAACACAAAATCTGAAATAGTCGCCAAATGAATATTTTCAACTCGTGTGGTTTCCTCATCTTCACATCACGATTGTTTTCTTTCTTCTCATTATAACTACGCATCTCAACTTCCTGAGACCACTTAACACATCTTACCATATCTTTGTTCCTGAGTTTGTTTTCCAACATCACTTCCTCCTCACTTTTTCCAACAGCAAGCATGTTAAAGAATTTTGTAAGAGTCCAGAGATACCCGTAGAACAACAAGTGTGCACCTGATCTGACACTAATGTTTTTCAAGATAGTGGAGGCATTCATTGTGCCTTTAGGTAGAAAATGGAGTGAAGGATGGTATGGAAGGAAGAAATAAATCTCTCCTCTATTCGACTCAAGATTTTTATTTTATGATTGCAATTTCATTGATTGCATATTTTTTGTGTGAATCTCTCATCTATTCGACTCGAGATTGCATTTTTTCATGTGCGCTTTGGTATCTTTTCTTGGTTGTACGCCCTATTAATTTGTGAGGGATATGGAAGAAGAGGATATAGAGGGAAGTGGTGTGCCACCCCGAACTTAGGGTTTGGCGCTATGTTTGTTTCTTTTTTATGGATGGAGGGGTACGAAGATGATAGAAGAAGTGTAGAAGAGAGTTCAAATCAGAATGCAACTTGATTTACAATTTAGTGCACCAGGTGGTTCTCTTTGTCATACTCTGCTCAGATAATGACTTGATGAGGATCCAGTGGGGATTCCATGTAATTGTTCCACTAGTTAGTTAGGAAGCACAGAGTGTTTGATCCCTATCAGTTCGACAGACACTCGCCATATTTGTAGAAGGATCATGATGTTAGGAATTATAAGCTTCATAAGATGATTTCAATCAAAGGTCTAGTTTCAAGAAAATGGTCCTTTTGAGGGTCTTCTTCAAATAAGGAGGGTATAATGATTCGAAAGCATCAAAACTTCATCCAATATCTGTTCAAATTCTTTGAAAAACTTTAAAATTTTGAAAATTTTGGTCAAAAATTCAACGATGAAATCTTAAGTCTGAAAAGGATGGGTATAGGTGGAAAGTGAAATACGTACCACCCACCCTCCATCCTGAACTTAGAAATGTTCTCGTCTCGAGCAAACTCTAAATCTGAGATGGAGGGGGAAATTCATGTTGGTCGGACCACTAGATGTGGTTGCGTTCCAATCACCGTGCTGAAAATCTCAAAAATGAAGATTAATCAGAACTCAAGATAGCATCTCTCAATGCAATTTTTATTTGGTGCAAAATTATCTAAAAGGTAAAAACAAGATTAAGAAAAATTTCTAGTTCAAAATTAAAACTAAATACGAATTTATTGATCGGGATGCCTCCCGACAAGCACCTTTGTTTTATGTCAATGGCTCGATGTGGATATTGTCACCATGGTGGGGCTCTAGGTGGAGTTGGATTGACATATTCTTTTGGTGGTTTCTTTCTCAACCATTCATTAATCTTTACTTTGATTTTAGTCTCTTGTATCCTTCCCCAAACAGAATGAGCAATGTCAGAGCATATAGGGAAACAACCTGAGTTATGTTGACTTGTTCTATGTTGCTCAATTCGATGTGGGAAGTAGTTGTAGGGAATCTGGATGGCATCATTAATAGAGTAATGTTGTTGATTGGCATCTAATAGATATGGATCTGGGGGATGTTCTTGGTAGAAACTACAATCCAAATCTTGTTGTGGAGGGAATATGAAGTCAGTAATCTTTGTCTGTGGGGCTGTCGGTGCATTCCAGAGGATAGTTGTTTCTAGATGAGGAGGCTCATGGACTCCTGAAAGTGGTTTGGTATGTGTCATGATAGGGTGGAGAGGTGTCTTATCCTTTTCACAAATGTCTTCAATTGTTTCTATAGTCTTGAGTTCTTCAAAAGTAGCTTCAATGTCTTCTTCTGTAGAGTCGAGAAATTCGATGCAATCCTTTACTTGTTCATCAATAGGTTCATAAGTTGATGGGTCCATTAAAGCAACTTCTAAAGGATCGTTCGATTCATGATTCTCTTGAGTGAGAAGTGACATCTGCTCTATGCAATCAATAAGATATACTTTTTCTTGCATGCTTGGTCTTCGCATACTTTCAAAAACTTTGAATTCGAGAGTTTCTTTACCAAGTCTGAGAAGTAAGGTTCCTACTTCAACATCGATTAGATCTCTTGCAGTGGTGAGGAATGGATGTCCAAAGATGAGAGGATATCTGGCGTCTTCTTTTATGTCCATAATGACAAAGTCACACAGAACATATGCGTCCTTGCCTACCTTGATCGGGACATCTTCGAGGATTCCTAACGGGCATTTTATCGAATTGTCTGCAAGCTGTATAGTTATGCCAGTAGGAAGAAATTCTAAAAATCCTAGCCTCTTGCAAAGGCTAAGTGGCATGATCAAAATTCTAGCACCAAGATCAGTTAGTGCCTTCTTATATGTAGAATCCCCAATATGGCATGAGATACCAAAAGATCCAGGGTCTTTATATTTCTTGGGCATCTTGCTTTGAATAATATCAAAAGTAGTAGTTGCCAGTTTAACTGTCTCAACTTCCTCAGTTCTATATTTCCTTGTGAGGAGAGACTTCAAGTACTTTGTCCAGGCTGATATTTGTACCAGGGCATCTAGAAAGGTTATATCAACATGAAGTTTCTTCATGGCTTCCTTGAACTTGTTGAAACTGGTATCAAGCTTCGTTTGCCTTAGACGAGCTAGAAAAGGTATACAAGGCTTGTATACAGGGATATCAGGTTTTGGTGTTGCTTCTTCCTTTTCTATAGCAGGTTTCATAGAATTTTCTTTGTCTGACTTATCATTGCTTGGTTGTTCCTTCATAATAGATTCAGGTTCTTTGTCAACTTGATCATTCACATTGTATTGTTCATCTATGACAACCACTGGTGTCTTGATAGGAGGGTCAGGATATACATTACCAGAATGAGTCATAACAGCCTTCAACTGCTCAGGATGTTTAGGGTTGTTCTCCGATTGACCAGCAAAAGCTCTAGCAGGTGGCTTGAGGCTAGTTGCAAGTTGAGCTAGTTGAGATTCAATGGCCTTCTGGTGTGCTTGTTGGTTAGCTATCATCATCTGTTGTGACTGTAGAATCTTCTCAATGGCTGATAGCTTGTCATCAGGAGAGATGGGACCGACCTGATGTACTTGTTGTTGATTCTGGTAAGGGACTTGATTGGGGTCTTGGAACTGAGGGTTGTTCTGGTAATTGTTGTAGTTCCTATTATGGAAGTTATCCATAAAGTTCCCTTGGTTCTCGAAGTTCTGTTGTTGGTTGTTCAAACCAAATTGATGTGAGTTTACCGCTCTCAAAGGATTTCCATATTGAAAATCATGATGGTTCCTATTCTGACTAGATTGTAGTATCCTTGACCAGGGATAGTGTTGACAGCATTCAAACTTTCCATCTGGCCATTATCTAATTGTCCATTGACTTTTCTTAAAACAACATCATAAAGAAAATTGTAGGATACAGTAGAGTGTTCATTGCTTTTTACATGCTTCACAGAACAATGAAGCTGACTTGATCTGTTCTTGTTGTTGAGGTGGTGAACATCCTCTTCCAAATGCAGCAAGGGATGATTCGATATGATCTTGCTTGGCAACTAAGAGTTTGAGGGTCTCAGCGATAGACTTGTATTCTGGAATAACTTCAGCCATCACTACTTTCCATACTCCTTTGCCTATAGACCTACCCCAATTAGCTTGATTTTCAGCTCCAAGGGTGACGACTCTCCATGCACTGTCATAACTTTGACGCATGAAATTTCCTCCATATGAGGAATCTAAAAACCTTTTGATATCATCATCCACACCCCTATAGAAAATTTTGATGAGTTGATTCTTAGGAATTCCATGGTGTGGACACTTACGTAGAAGCTCTTTGTATCTATCCCATGCTTCAGTAAGGGTTTCTCCAGGGACTTGAGTGAAATGTGTTATCCGTCCCCTAATTTCATAGGTGAGAGAGGGAGGGTAGAACTTTTCTAGAAATACATTTTAAAGTTGTTCCCAAGTGGTGATGGGTTCACTTTGCCATGAATTGTACCAGCTTATTGTTCTATCAGCAAGTGAATACTTGAAGAGACAGAGACAAATGGCATCATCGGATACTTCATTTTGCTTTGTCATAGCACATAGATCAATAAACCTCAAAATATGTTACTTACTATCCTATCCTTGTTTGCCATAGAATGGGTTGTTTTTAAGCAATGTGATCTAATGTGCCCTAATCTCAAAATTGGTAGCATTGATAGGAGGAGGTTGTACTAGATGACGAACATTAGCAGCTTTGGGGATTGAGAACTCTCTAAGATCCTTTTGTAGTTCTGCTTCTTGCTTCGTGGCTTGTGCTGCTTCGATTTCTTCTTGAACCATGGCTCTGGCTTCTTGCATGAGCCTTTCTCTCTGCACATTAAGGGATTGAGCTACCCTTCGGGCTATTTCCTCCTCTTGAGCCATTCTTGCTTGGTTTTCTCTATTTTGACGATGAAAGGTTATGTCTATCTTGGGATCAAAGCTGACAGTGAGTTTGGGAATATTCAAACGGTGCATGCACTGGTCTTTGATGGTACCTGAGATGAAAAGATTTGAAGTATGATTGATGGAGTGGAATGAAATTCAAGTAGATGAGCAATAGTATTAAAAGAAAAACAAAAACCTAGATTAGTCTTAAAGAACTATATTTAACTAACTGATTCTTTTGTCCCTGGCAACGGTGCTAGAATTTGACGTGAAATATTATCGCACTAACAAACTCACTCGGGGTTGAAATCCCTGAGCTTTTACCAAAACCAATGTGTAATAATACCACCCGCAATCGGACGGGTCTTATTGCAGTATAGTTTAGGATCGAATCCCAAAAGACAACATTTTTAAGAATCTTTGTCGGTAGAGTCTAGTTCAAGTAAGACTAATATTTATAATGATTGATTGGTTTGTGGTTAATTACACTAATTGCAAGAAAGTAAAGAGTAGAATTAAAGTTGATATGGATTGATAATATGGAATCGCTGGGATGGTCTCAGGTTTCACCACCACTACATATGCAAACACATCCAAACGTCAAACATCCAGGAAAGATATAACTATCCAAATAGAGTTGATGCAAAACCCCCCCATACGGGCGTTAGGCTTTCGTAAGAATCACCTTAGGCATCAGATGTCTCATCACCATCCGGATTACATACTTACAGATACGAAGATACAAAATCCAACTAAGGTTATGGTCCTCCCTAAGGGATGTTTAGACCACAGAAGCATCACTGTAGGCTAGATGAATCGTCCCCTCATGGATCACACACTTACGACCTCAAGGAATCTTATCAGAAGTTATCATCAAGGAGTCAACCACGCTAATCGATAAGAAAGCAGGTGATTAATCTATGAGCAAACATCAATGATTAACTAAGACGATGTAGAAATCCAACTGAGGTTGTGGACCCCCTATACAGGTGTTAGGCACACAGAAGCGTCATCGTAGGCTAGATGGCTCGTCCCCTCACGGCACACACTTACGACCTCAAGGAATCCCATTTCTATTTCTAGTTTGGGAGTCAACCATGTTAATCGACATTTGACCCTACTTAAATAAGTTCTCAAAATGTAGGGAAGAACAAGATGAAAACAAGTAGGTAATCAAACTTAACAACGAAATGAAAAGTTATATACATTGCCATGAAATATTTAACAAAAGGACATGCTTGCATGGGCAGCGGGGCTAGTCCTCGCACCCCAATGAAAAGGAACTACTCATTCATGACGCGAGAAACAAGAGGAACAAGAAAGAGAGAGAAATCTGCCATGAGCATGATGCAGAAGGTAGTCGCAGCTCGGTGAAGATGATGAGGTCTTCTACATCGATTCGGAGCAGATTTGGATGAGGAATGAGGGACGCCAAGACAGACCGGGTAGTCTTTCTCACTCCTTCCTTCTCTTCTCAGTCTCCTTGACTGCAGCTCGAGTAGTAGGTGGAATTACAACAACGTGATTGGAACTGGATCGGACCTGTGTACAGGTAGCCTGTCAACGTCCCAAAACTGATACTTAAATGAGGACCATGTTGGTCCTATTTATAGGCTCAAGTCCGGTCCTCATGTTTTTGGTGTGAGTCCTCCATACGGTCTGGTCTAAATGGTTTGGTCACTTTATGCCCAAACGGTTTAGTACTTTTCTCTCCAAATGGTTTGCAATAAGTAACCATATGGTCTTGCTTTGCACTAACCAAATGGTCTTTAATTTGTGGCCCAAACGGTTTGCTTATCCAACAAAATCTCCAAACGGTCTTGCTGCCTCAATTGATTGGGAGGACATTTCCCAAACGATCTTGAATACTCGACCAAACGGTCTTGGATACATGCCTTCATATGGTCTTGAATGAGGATCCCGTCCAAATGATCTGCTATCCAGTAGCTCTGAACGGTTTTGAAAGTATGACCATACGATCTTGGGCATAAGACCATACGGTCTTGCAAGTAAGGTGCTACCCAAATGATCTCATCCAACCGGTTTTTGTGTTGCGGTTTGCAGGCGTCCTTTCCTGATCAGTCTCAGAGGACTCGACGATGTCATGCGGTTTCATAGACCATTAAGCCCTAGCAGTCTTGGACGCTCGTGGTTTGCAGTCGTGGTTCTCAAACGGTCTTCATCTTGGCTCCATTCGGTCTGTAAGATTGCCCCCATACGATTTCAGCTACTCACGATCCCTAAGTGCCCAAACAGTCATGTGATGAGGCAGCCAATACTTCCTAACAGTTTTTCGTTCGTTGGCTGCAAGCGGTCTCTGGCCTATCGGTTTGGTGTCGATCGGTCTGCAAGACCGTTCGCAGCCCTTCGATCGATCGGATGTCGCCAGGTAGAGATTGTTTCTTACCGTCATGGCAGCTCGAGGAAGGTGTTGCTGTAGGTAGAATGATGGTGGTGATGAGGTCGTGAGGTAGCGATGTTGGTGGCGTAGCAGTTGAGGGTGGTGGCGGTGTGTTGTGGCTGCGATGACAGTGGTGGGGACCTGTAGGGGATCGGGCAGAAGCATGGAGTGGTGTCGAGATGAAGAGTTGTTGGGTGGTGGCGCAGGTCGCGGCTGAGTGAGGTTCCAGGTGTGTCTGCCTGCTGCGTGTTAGGGTTAGCATGTTGGGAGGAATGAAGAAGAAGACGGGGGTCCAAGAGGTCTTTGGGTAGGGTTTCCCAACCGATCTTGAAGACGTGTGGCATCAAATGGTCTCGAGCAAGACCGATAGGACAGATCAAGATGGAAACCATTTGCCCAAATGAAATAGGACCGTAGATCCATAAACTGATGGTGTAGGGAGGTAGATGCCCAAACGGTTTTTGAGGTGAGGCTGCCCATACGGTTATGAGACCGCATGGTTGAAACTAATTGGTCAAGACCGTTTGGTTGAAACCGTATGGCCAATACCAAGGATGAGTGAGGGTAGATCAAAGGTCGAGAAAGGTGGGTCCCACTCAAAAGGGTTTGATTTGGATGATGGTTGACAGGGATAATGATGGAGTGAAGCAAGGGGTAGTGATGATTGTGTTGAAGGTGGATAGGGTTAAATGGAGGTGGGTGTCAGCTAATTGTTTGACCTCATCAAGACCTACATAATTTCAAAATAAACTCAGTTAATAATTCTGGTAATTGAACCAATTAGGAAATTTTGTATATTATGATATTTAGCAAATGAAAATGGATGTATTGAGTCAAATTGAGCCCAAGATGGCGATTGATTTTCATGATGAATATGCATTCATCAAATTTCTTTAGTTCATACCTCTATTATGAATCCCTCTTCACCTTTCCCATGAGTTATGTCAAAGTTTGGACATATGTAAGGTTGTCTATCTAGGTTTAGTGATCGATCCAGGAGATATCTTATACAAATTGCTAACCAAGGCTTGAACCCTTTTTACTGAAGAACTATCATCAAGAATACAAACCTATATGGGATTAGGTATGTATAGGGTGTTAAGTCTTTTTTTATGTTGATTAACTGCACCTACTCCACTTTTGGGTCATGGAGTGATCCTAGAATTCTTTGACATTCTCTATGTCAAGAGTTATCAGTGCGCCTTATTTTTCTTTCTTGTAATTAGTTGAGGCAAGGAATTTGTTGGTGGAACTTTGATTGAGAAGTAAATCATTGTTCCTGAAATACACGCCTTTATTTTGAAACCTTTTTTTTCCTTATCTGGGAAATTCAAGGTTGGTGGTGGTTGTATGCGATTTGGCTAATGGGTGTTGTCATGTATATTTAGGTTCATATCTCGATTATGGTGACTAGTTCAAAATACTGCATTTGTGCATAAATGTCAAAGTGGAGCTAGACGAAGGGTTTGTATGTGTTTCTTTTTGTTTTGTTTGTGGGAGGTGGGGGGAGTATTTTTCAAACTACCTTGTTTTGTTGCTAAAGTTTAAACCACAGGAAACGTCCACCTTACTCTTGTTGATTGTCAGGTTTGGAAACATTCAATGATCCTCCTTTTGTACTGCAGCCAGTGATGGGTGGTGAGAACAATAGTGTGGTTGGCAGTGGACACCATCAGTTTTTTTAGATTCAGTGTGCCAAAATCACCACAATTTTGTCACCCACTTAAAGGAAATGTTGATGAAATTTTTTTTAAAATGCCAAATATTAATATACTCAAAGTTTCAATGTAAGAGAAGTTTTAGACATGATATGGAAATTTGGGTTGAAATTGGTGGAGAGTATGAATTACATTATTTCGCACATTTCACCCATTATATTCATAGAGTAGCTAGTCTCAAATGAGAGTAACTAGAATTCCAATCACATCTAATGTCTAAAACAGTTTGCAGGTTGTAAGTACAAATGATCACTGAATACTAGATTTTATAACCATGCAATTCTCGATCGAAGGAAATTATAACCCCACACTGGTTATATGTTGGTTGTAGGATGTTTCCAATTCAATGAAATTTCATAAGTTTCAACGAAACCTATATGTTGAGTGACTGAAATTTCCATTGGAATCTTAGCCAATTGATAGACTAGCAATTCCATATGTCACTCCCCATTAAATTAATTTCTTTATAACATTTCTAAAATATCATAGTTCAGTCCTTGTTAAGGGAAAAAAGTTAGTCTCGTTGCTAGGTGGACAATTAGTGAAGTGGGTTTGGAACTCATGCTACTTAGTGATGACTTCAGCCGCTTGAATTAACATCATGATATAGCCAGTGTGGATTGCCAATTAGTGAAACTCAAAACTAAAAATCCAACTAATATTCATGCTGAGAAATTTTGTAAAATCCAAATTATACTCAGTCTATAGAGAAATATCAGATTCAGCTTGATTTTTCCTTTACTCAAAAGGTTTTATCTTTATATGATATTGTAACGAAAAATCAGTAATAACTAGTAATGTCTGCTTGTAGAGTAGATTCCTATTATTCGTGTAATTGTCAGAAGCTTATGTTGCCACTCCAGCCTATTTGTGTGTGGAAGGAATGTAATGTGGGGGCATACATCTCTATTCAACTTAAATGTTTAAGTAGGGAATTTTTATGTAATTTAAAGAGCTTCTCTTGTGATAAATTTAGATTATTGGATTGATGCGGGTACACTAAGGTATTAAATACCCATGTTCAATGGTAACTATAAATGTGGAATGTGTCCCCCAAAAAAACCAGCTCTCTTCCGTCTGTAATGAAATGTTGTATATGTGACGAGTTATGTTGAATGATGTATTCACACTAGGTCTAGTTTTCTATCTGATGAAAGCTTTTGTGTTGTTTCAACCAATGGAGGTCTTATCAATTTTTAGCAGTGATGAGGAAGATGAGATTTCTCATGAAGATTATACTAATGATGATCTTAGTGATATAGATGATAAGGGTGAACATGAAGAGGTATTGCATTCATTTTTAATTTTCTGGTATAATTATATTGGTCTGATGTGGGTGTAACTGTAGTAGCAGTGCAGAGTGCAGACATTGTGGCTGTCAGCATTTAAATGTAGTTATCACCTTGACATTTTTAATAACATTGCATCAGTAGTCTGAGTAATATCAAATGTCTGGCATTGTGGTTAAAAGTGCAAATGATGTGCGGTATTGTGGTAAATCATCTTGTTATTTAAACTAAAGAACATAATCTTGACAGAAATAGCATATATGCCTTGTAATTCATATACCTTGTACATTGTGACACAGAGTTTTAACTTTTAAGAGTTAATACATCCTTAATCTCTTATATATATTACTTGCACACTAACTCAGGGAAGTGCTCTTGTAGATCTCTTGAGATTTCCACAAAAAACACAATTTTCATTTCTCCCTCTCCCTCTTCCTCTAACGATAAAACTGCTACAAGCATTGTAATGTTGAATGTTGTGTTCTCTTCCATCCCATTTATTTTTCTTGCACTATCCATAGTCTTCCCTCCCTGCTGCTGCAAGAAGTATGGAGTAACTTGGGTAAGAAAGAAAAGGACTGGGAGAGGGATGAGTAAGATGACCTGGTGATGGTTGTACTGGCAAGTCCAATGGTAGATCTTTATCTCATAGAAAATACTCAATCCCAGAGCTTTATCTTATATACCAGTGGTGCATTGATGCACAATCCCATTCCTAAGGGCTAAAGACGAGAAAAAAGGCTAAGTCTTGCTTGGTATTTTGGTGTATAATGTTGACATTGTGTATATCCAGAATAGCAGCATGGATGTCCCAACTTTCTTTGTTGAATCATCCTAGGCACAACTAGGTAATGGAAATTATTGTAGTGGTCTTCCCCCCATTTTCTTTTACGTTCTATTGATTTAATAACATAGATTATATGCATCATCTTAGGAAAAAGAACTGATTTCTAAACTAAATGCATAGAGGGAGAGTTGGCTAGTTGTGAGTAGCATGCTCTCTCATGTGTGAGTAGGGCATCATCAACACAATGCTCTAGAATATCATCAGCATCCAATTTACAATTATGGAAGCTCAAACAAAGAAAAAATCTTTACGAAACATCACAAGAATCGGAGAAGATAATAGAAATGTCGATGATTTTATCTAACATAATGAAATCAATAAGCATCTTGTATTGCAACAATTTGTAAAGCACAAGATCTAAGTTTTAATATAGTTTTGAACATGCAAATCATTGGATTCTTTTTTATATTTTGACATTTTTCCCTTCTCTATATAGTATTTGTTCATTTGTTCTTTCTTATATTCGATGTCTATCTTGGCATGTATGAATATGTTGATGGTATATGTTTTCTCTTAGATTTCATCCATCATGGAGGGGATCCATCTCCCCATAACATACCAAACACCTTCCTAACACCCATCTCATAGAAGGTTACATTTAGATAGACTTCATCTATATTCTTCAAGCAGTACTGAAAACATAAATCCATGCTTTGCAATGATAATTTGCCTCACCCTAGCTCTAAAAGTGAGAAAGATGTTACCTCATCAATCCATGTTCTTAGTGCTCCGTGAGTTTCTAATTTTATGAATTGAAGGGTTTTATGTATCTCTAGTTTTCTTGAGCTCATTCTTATAGGGTTGTGTTGTTGATGATTCAGGTATCCAAGTTGTTATGTCAAAATGACATGTTTTATACATGCTGCATGAGATCATAAACTGGCTTAAAAGGGAGGTTTTAGATTTCTTCTATATGAAGTTTTGTATTCTGAATTTTCTTAATGACTCTACAGTTGATAGGAAGTAAGATTAGCATTAATTATACTTTTTTTAATGAATTTGAGCAGCTACAGGGACTTCCCATACTAGTTGGTGGAATGGTAAAAGGTTATGGGATGATTCATCCTAACATGGCTATCATGCTTTGTGACTTGAAATGAATCTCACTCAGGTTGAAGATATTTTCTTTGTGTATTGGTAGCTTTTCTTCAAAATTCAAGTTGAAAAAGCAAGTGCTCTGGGTGAGTTATATCTTTTTTCTATATTCACTAGCATGGTTCATATAATGCTTTCATGTAGTACAATTGTAGATACTACATGTTTATCTTGATATAGTGTTCTTGTTTGTGTAAAACTAACAAAGTATACTAGAATATAGTCCAAAGACATGATAGCAACAAGATCATCTGTTGGAAGTTGCTCTTCTTGATCACGCAATGAAGATGGATAAGATTTATGGGTTTTTAAAGAAACAATATGCTATCCAATTGGCTCTCTCCTATTTTAACTCTTAGATGCTGCAAATTGGGGGCAAGTCACCAAATAAGATACTTTTTGCTAAGAATAAAGAAAGAATGTTCTAGACTGATTTTCATCCTGGTAAATGTGGTTTTGTAGACTTCTTAGGATTTTATTTTGCCTTAGCTTTATATGTTCATCCTACAACTAATGATGTCAATGGGACGCTTACAGGTCTGATAGATTCTAGTGTCAAGATAATTGGACTATTTGGGCTTACAGTTCATGACTTGGCTACATGTTAAATTTCTCCCAACCTTCCTATGGAGGCTACTATGCTTGATTTTACTTTTCTTGTGAGTTCATTAGATTCATCCCCTCCTTTTTCCAAGCATCTAAATTATTTTGCAGCAGTACTCTAGGGGTTGTAACCTCCTTGATTGATCAAGCCATCATCCGTACATAATAGAATCTAGACCACAATATTTTCAATAGAACATGTGAAAATAATGTAGAACTTGCATGAATTAGCATCTACTGGAAATGAAATTGGGCATTTTCAATATTGGTACTCTTCTTCAAAGTAAATGTTAGTAATCATCATGAACTTGCATCAATCATACCCCTGTTGATCCATTTGTGAAACTGTACCCCATCTGGTTATCCATCTTGATGTTCCCTATGTGTGTGTATGTCTTCTTATCCATTTAGAGAGGCAAGCCAAAGAAAAAGAAGATGCTCCATAGGTTGGAATGCATCAGGTATATTGGTGTTATTTAAGCTTACACAATCTCAGTTTACAAATGTTCAATAATTGCTAAAAGACATTGTAACTTGTTTACTATTGATTGTTGCATATTCCTTTCTTTTTCCATCTACAGGGCCTCAAATATAATCAAATGTTCTCTAGGGCCTCGAATATAGATTTGTCTTTGAGGAGTGCTTCTATAAGTGCATGGAGGATGTCTAGAGAATGAAGTAGCCGACTAAAAGTTATCCATTATCCAGTAAGGCATCCTATCTAGCCTACAAAGTAACAAATTAGTAGAATCTTAACATGTTGAATGGAAGCTAGGTGTTAGTGCACCCATGTAATTATCTATCAGTGGATACTACAACTCCAAAAAAATTTTGTATTTTTTGAATGAAATCAATACTCTCTAGCATCTTTACTCATCTGAGCTCGTGATCTATGGTATATTTTTCATAATCACCTACTATTTGCCATGATATGACGTGTTTTAATATAGGGAGGCGTCAGATACGTGATTCAGGGTTGGATGTGAGAGATCTTGATGTGTTCGTGCATGAAACCCAACGTCCTTATGAGTTATGATCCAGGTGGAAATCTTACTAATCCAGAAGGGATAAAGAAGGTAGGACACTAAACTCTACATGCTTCATTGTGGAACAGTTTTCTCACCACAAACAATTCAAATAAAAGAATAGATGATGCCCTCTGCTAACTTCACTCTTCACATAGAAAAATGGATGTTTCCCTGTTCCAAAATGCATCAAATTGCATTTACTGATTTGAGTGTGAACTTCTTCCTTGCATCAAGTCTTCTTTGGAAAGAGTCATACATTAGTATTATACATACTTTTTGTTATTATTTCTACTGGAGATCTATATGTTGGCCTTTTTGCGTTTAGCTTTGAAGTGTGCTTAAAAGGTTGGTTTACTGGTTCCACTTTAAGCTGTACAACTTGCCCAATTATCAATTTATAAGGCCCAATGCAGTTTGATACATTAATAGTTTGATACTCCTAAATTACTAGTTTGATACTCCTATTTTTTGTATATTAATAGTTTGTTACCAGCTAACTTGATATTAGTATGTATCTCAGCAAAGAGTAGCACAAGAAACAACATCTTATAAAGATGAGGAGTTGAGATCTTGGTTTGCGCATGTGTATAAGAAATGACTTTGCAATCTGGTGCTAACCCTGGTCAACTGTGATGAGAAGCTGAAATAATTGATTCTAAGCTAAGAGAAAGAACATTTTCGTAAGAGGGCAACCCTGCTCAACCAAGTCAAGATTGTCTTGTTTTTACTTTTTAATACAACACATGCTCTTCTTCATGATGGTGCAACAACAACAAGAGCTCGAACAAAAGAAGAAGACAATAAGGATGCTAAAACTGGCCAAGAAAGACACAACTCTTTCGCAAAGATGTTAGTAGACCACTGAATCATTGATATATATATATATACTTTTTTTTGTACACAGTGTGTAATAGGGGCAAGGTATATGTCCTCCCCATGTACATTCGACGCTTCATTATAAATGAAAGTAAGATTGTTGGCATAATGAGCATAACTTGTTCTAAATACTACAATTTTGTTACTAAAAGAGCTTGTGTGCTAACAAATCACACTATATATATATATATATATATATATATATATATATATATATATGGGCTCATCTTTAATACCCGCGCGGGTAGCTACCCACACACCCTTCCTGTCACTTTTTTATTAAAAAAAAGTCACTACAAAAAAACAGGTTTTTAGTGAAGGTTATTTGTGAAGGACTAAAACCCTTCAAAAATATCAAGTTTTTGTGAAGGACCGTCCTACACAAATGGACTAATTTCCTTCAGCCGAATTTTCTATGGAAAAGACAATTAGTGAAGGTCTAAAATCCTTCTAGAATCCAAAAATTCCCTCACCAGGGTTCCCACCAAAAATTCCCGCCCCACTAATTAGTAATTACAAGTTGGATTAGTGGAAACAGTTCCTCCTCTGGCACCCCCACACCCGCGTTTCTTGTTTTCCGCTTACGGACGACGACGGATGGCCTTCCCCCCGCGAGTGACGGTGCCCCTCTACTGTCGACTGCCTGCGCCCCCCTCGACGGACGGCCTTCGCCCCCGAGTGACGGTGCCCCTCGGCTGCCGACTGCCTGCAAGAGCGCCCCCGTCCCAGCGGAAGCAACAGCCACGGCACAGGTTAGGCAAAGATTCATACTCAATCTTGTGCAAACAATTGTAGGATTAAGTAAGTCATTAATTGGCAAAGTTACAGCCCCCGAGTGACGGCTGGAGCTGCTGGAGTCGGAGGAGGTGGTTGAGTGCCGCGAGGGATTTAGGGGACGGAGCGGCGAGTGGGGAACCTAGGTGCTGCTGTTGCTGGGCTGTGGGAGTGAGCCGCGGGCTGCCGAGGAGAGTGGTATTATTTGGTGGGCGCTGTTGTTGTTAGGCGTAGTAGCCTTCCTCGTCACTGTCATTGGCGTAGTAGTTGTTGTTGATGTCGCCGCCAGTTGATGGCGGCGGCGGGATGGCATCGTGGTGTAAGAAGCGGCAAGAAGGTCCGTTCATGCAGTATCCTCTTAAGAAGTAGAGGCACCGGCCGCCGTCTGTGGCAGTGGCGGTAGCTGCAGTGATCACTGAGCAGCGAGTCAGGTCCGAAGGCCTCACGAAGCAATAGTTTCTGTAATGTCTATCCTTATTTGCTTTGACTTTTCTTGTTCATATGTGATAGGATGAACAGTTTTCTTAGTCTACCGTGAACTGCAATATCTAATGGCAAAAAGAGTGGCCCGTAAATCATACATTTATACTAGGAATAGGCTGCAGAAGGACATTAGTCTACATCTTCCTGTATTTTGAACAAAATCTAAGTCGTTCATGACATAATATCATTGCTGCAATTAAAAAAGAGATCTTGATACAATTAGATGCATTGAATTTTTCACATATACACAGAGACTGGGGACAATGTACATCTAATGTACAACCGTGAATGGCTTCTATGGGCTTGGTTTACAAAAAAAAGATTACCTTATTTAGTCTATCTAGTATTATGTATTATTTGCTTGCACTCTTGGCATCTAGTTGTGAATCTTGTGATTATATGTAATGTTAAGTTCATATTTCACATAAGAAGAATTTATCAATGTCGAGATATAATTATGTGGTGCCCTACCCAATGGCAAATCCTGGCTTCGCCACTGATATAAGACCGCCGTACTTGCAACGTCGGGGGCCAAACGCCCCCTAAACCTTTGCCAGGACTAGCTTTTAAGAATATGATGATGTGACAAACAACCTCCCAGCGACATTCTCTTGGTCTCTCTAGAGTATCGACTAAAAAACCCAACTACATCAGTGATATCCCCTGAGTGACAATAAGATAGATTGTTTTTTCAATTCGTCGCCTGTTTATTGAGTGACTAGGATACATTGGCCTTTACCATTGTGTTCAGCATTAGGGTCCAGAGGAGTATCAACATGCCGTGGTGCCATCATGCCAGTTTCTTTAAGCAGATTTAGAATGTATATTCTTTGTGGCAAACAAATAGATTCCTAGCTAGCTACTTCAATGCAAAGAAGTAACAAAACCCTACTTTTGTCAATGCTTGAATCTTAAGTAATTGTCAGATCAATGAGAACCTTCCGACCAATTTCTTGGATATGCTTTATCTCCTCTCAAAAAAGAAGCACAAGTAGAAACATAATTTGTTATTATGTCCAACAGGGGCTTCAAACAACCTTTTCTTCATCGAAAGATAAGCTCATTTTTAAGTAGAGATGTTAGCCAAGAAATTCAATTGGTCAAGGTCCTTGATTCAAACTCTCTTGCGCATCTATCGTATTGTGTTTGACAATTTATTCTTCATGACCCCTTGCAAGAACATTGCCATCAACATTTATGAGTAAAGTAGTGCTCTTGCCACAACGTGGTTCCACAAAGAGGGTGTTGAGATCACCAATCATTGGGTATACTTGATGTAGGGCTGTCAAAGTTTTCTCTGAACCTGCTAAGTGCTAACCCGGCCCAAAAATATTCCGGGTTGGATTTTTTCCAAAGGAAGATGTAGATGTAGAGAAGCAAGAAAAAGAGTAGACGTAGGGAGGGCAATATTCTGCTACATTTATCTCGAAAAGCAAGAAGAAAAGTAGGGGAGGAGTGGTAAGATAAGCAGAAGGAGACACATGAAAAACCAACATGAAATAAGAGAAGGGAGATGAGAAGAAGACATGGAGCAGGAAAAAGAGGAGGCGAAGGAACATTTTTGCAGCTACTGAAGCTTAACTAACTAATATTGGTAGGGCAAGAGCAGTGTAGAACATGAGGTAGGGATTTGGGCAAGGTTTGGTTTTTTTTTCGTATGCTTAAGCTTAAGTGGGTAGGGATGGTGTGTGTTGGATGTGTCCATGGAGTGTCTAAGTCGTGTCCAACACTTCAATATTTTTTTTTAAAAAGTGGACATGTCAGAGGTGTGTCTGCCACGTGTCCAGGCATGTCTAAGGTGTGTCCATGTTGGACGCGCGTTGGACACAGACACGGCAGCCTCCGGGAAGTGTCCGTGCTTCCTAGATCCACATGTATGAAATTATTCTGGGGCAGTTGAAACATACTTGACTCAGACTGGTTTCTGTTGGCTTTTGAAAACATTTTTCCATGAGTCACTCAATTGTTTGAGCTCCCTAAACTTTGCTTTTATACACAATCTATGAATTAATGATACTACAATCTAACTTTTATCTTTTATTTTTCTCTTGTTTAGTTTTAGTTTTTAGTTGTAATGTGACTGTTAACTTCTTGTGTATTTGTATGCAGATGGATTTCTTACGGGATAGAAATTGGATGTATATTGCTAATAGGATGCAAAGTGAAGTATTCCAGTCTGGTTTACAAAAGTTCATTGAATTTGCACGTACCCATCAAATACCACCCAGACCGGGAAATTTAATTTTCCCTTGTAAAACATGCTCGAATAGATACATTAAATCAGAGGATGACGTATTCTTACATGTTTTACAAAAAGGATTTGTCTGCAGCTATGATGTCTGGATATATCATGGGGAGATGATTGGGAGGAATACAATAAGTGCAACATCTACTAGGCCTGCATCTGGAAGTATGCATCAAATGTTGGGAGATATATTCGGAATGGGCGATACAAGTCATGCCAGTGAGTTTGAACTCGAGGAGGAGCTTGCAAATCTTAACACCCAACGCTTTTTCAAGCTTCTCAAAGAAGTTGATCAACCACTGTATGAAGGTTGTAAAACTCACTCCAAGTTGTCCTTTCTGGTGCCTCTGTTATATCTCAAGGAGGAGTCTGGATGGTCAAATAATTCTTTTACAAAGTTGCTGAAGTTGATAATCTCATCCTTTCCAAAAAGAAGGTAGTTTGTTTCCTGAGACTTATTATGAAGCAAATAAAGTTGTAAAAGACCTTGGCCTCAAAAAAGTTAAAATTGATGTCTATCGAAATGACTGCATGCTCTTTCATAAAGGTTCATCAAAGAAAGACACGTGTGATACTTGTGGTGAGTCTAGATGGAATGAAAAGACATATAGAACAAAAGGCAAGAAGGTAGCTGAAAAGGTGATGTATCACTTTCCTATTATCCCTCGTCTGGAGAGACTTTACATGTGCCCTTCAGTTGCAAAACATATGATGTGGCCATTTAAAGAAAAAGGAAATGATGGTCGTATTCATCATCCCTCTGACACAGAAGAATGGATCTCAATAGATAGAGAATTTCCAGACTTTGCTGCTAAGCCATGAAATGTCAGACTTGCTCTATCTACAGATGGATTCAAACCGTTTGGACTTATGAGTGCTTTAAATAGCGCATGGCCTGTACTATTAACCCCTCTCAATCTCCCGCCTTGGCTTCTTCTAAAGGAGCCATACATAATGATGTCTTTGCTGATCCCAGGTCCTCATATGGTTGGGAATGATATTGATGTTTACTTAGAGCCATTAATTGATGAGCTTCAAAAACTTTGGGGGCAGGGAGTTAAAGTATATGATGCTTATAGCAAGAAAAACTTCACTATGCGGGCAATGATCTTATAGACCATAAATGATTTTCTGGCTTATGGTGACCTTTCTGGTTGGAGCACCAAAGGGAAAAAGGATTTAGGTTGCCCATCTTGTAATGTAGACACCTTATCCAAGTGGCTTCAATTTGGCAAGAAACAATGTTATGGTTTCCAACGACGTTTCTTGAAAAAAAATCATATTTATAGACGTGATAAAAAAAGATTCAATGGAGAACAAGATTTCCGTCAACCGCCTAGGCGCTGGTCAGGTGATGATATACTACAAAAATTTTAGGGTTGCACAAACATCACATTCGGAAAAACTAATAAACGTAAAATCTCTACAAATGGACATCAGCCATTGCCGCCTGGATGGAATAAAATAAGCATTTTTTTTCGACTCCCGTATTGGAAATATTTGTTGCTGAGACATAATTTGGATGTAATGCACATAGAAAAAAATGTCTGTGAGAACATATTGAACACTTTGTTGGGCGACTCGAAGAAAAGTAGGGACAACTTACAAGATCGTCAAGATCTAAAACAATGGGGTATCCGAAGGGATTTGTGGCCAGTCAATTCAGGGAGCCATTATTACTTACCTCCAGTATCTTTCACAATGAGTAGTATGGAGAAAGAGAAGTTTCTATCTGTTTTACAAACATTGAAGGTTCCTGATGGATATTCTTCTAACATATCTAGGTGTGTCAACATGAGAGAGAAAAAACTATTGGCATTGAAGAGCCATGATTGTCATGTTTTAATGCAACAACTTCTTCCTGTTGCCTTGCGGAACTGCATAGGCCTAGATGTTTATAAACCTATTGCAAGCCTATGTTTATTTTTCAATAAACTTTGCTCAGATGCTATTGATGTAGAAGAATTTAAGAAGCTTGAAGAAGACATTGCTGTCACACTATGCCAGTTAGAGAGAGTATTTCCTCCAGCATTCTTTACCATTATGATGCATTTGCCTATCCATTTAGCTTATGAAGCAAGAGTTGCCGGTTCTGTACGGTATAGGTGGATGTACCCCATTGAGAGGTACTTGAAGAAACTCAAGAATTATGTCAGAAATAAAGCTCAGCCTACCGGTTCTATTGCTAGAGGCTATTTGGCAGAAGAATGTTTGACATTTTGTGCTAGATATCTACCTGATTTTGACACAAAATTCACTCGTACTCCTCGTAATGTTGATGACTCTCCTATTAGAGTGGGAGTACCAAAACACTTTGATGTGCAAACTTTAGAACAAGCCCATCGAAATGTACTATTTAATACTGACATGTTCGATGATTACAGAAGGTAATCAAATTTTTTTCAATGTTAAATTGTTTCTAATATAGACTAACCACAACTTTTGAATTTTTTCAATAACCAGTGAACACATGATAAAGCTTCAAGAGGTTGAACCAAATATCACACTACGTGCTTTAGAAAAAAAACACGCAACACAGTTTGCTAGGTGGTTGAGAGAGCATGTAAGTAATTTATAAAATTAATCAAAATTTTATTTTGAAAGAGTATTTAATCCCTTCTTATTTTTATGTTGATAAATTAGGTAATACGTATGCGAATTGATCATCCAAAGGATGTTAGTGAGGAGTTGAGATGGATATCGCAGGGTCCTTCTATAGATGGAATGTCATATGAAGGCTATTCAGTAAATGGATACCGATTCTGCTCAAAACATGTTGAAAGTACTTCTACTACACAAAATAGTGGGGTCTACTTGGTGGCAGATACATCTAGTTATGCAAGTGGGAGGGATAAAAATCCTATTACGGCTACAATTACATATTATGGACAATTGGAGGAGGTCATTGAGCTATGTTATGGTCCAGACATAAAAATACCATCGTTTCGGTGTGCTTGGTTTGATGAAAGTTCTTCTAACGGTTTGCGCATTGACAAATATGGTTTCACACAGCTCAATTTCTCAAGGAGACACAATCAAGATGAGCCATTCACTCTTGCATCACAAGCAATGCAATGCTTTTATGTAAAAGATCCTGATGATGATAATTGGTTCACTGTTTTGAAACTTCCACCTCGAAATTATTCTGAAGTACCTATCGTTGAGGATTATATGAGTGGGACACAAGTTCATAGTGGTAACAACCACACAAGTGATGATATCTCCTGGTCTAGGAATGATATGCATGGATCATTTGTTGCTAGGGAGCCCGAGGAATAAAGTTGTTTTGATTAGTTGTTGCAAACCTTAGTGAATGATCGTGCTTGCAATATTTTTCTTTGTGGATTATTATGTTTTGGTGCAAGGATATTTCCTTGTCATTTGTCCCTTTTTTATCTTATGTAGGATGAGGAATATTTTGTGTTGATGTAATATTTTTCTTTGTGGATTATTATGTATTGGTGCAAAGATATTGCATTGTCATTTGTCCCTTTTTATTTTGTGGATTATTATGTGCTTACAATGTTGTACATTTATTCCATAAACTGCTGGACTAACCTCTTATGCATTGCTACAATTGTTATGTTTTCATCTTATGTAGGATGAGGAACACAAGGTCAACTATGAGAGCTTCTACAACCCCGCCACAACCCACTACTACTTCACCTACAGTCTCCTCTCCTTCAACTGAAGTAGGAGATGAGCATGAGGAACTTGAGGATGAACATGACCATCATAGATATGGAAGAGGCCCTGCAAGTGAGGTTAATCTAATTCCAAAACCAGGAGAGTAGCGACACAAGGTGGAATGGAATGCAACAGGTAATGCAGTTGGAAAGAATAGTATAAAGTTGAACAGTTACTGTGGCTTATTAGCTAGAAAACCACAAATATGGAGTTTAGATCTACAATGGAGAGAGCAACCACAACTAGCATTTGAAGATAGAAAATCATGCATTGAGGTACTTAAGTAATTACAAAATTTCTTTTAGTCTAGACTTAGTGTATATTTTAAGACTTTTTATTGTTTTTTAACATCTCCAAATATTTTCCACAAATTCTTTGATTTGGGAGATCATCCAAATGCATGGAACTATGTAGATGCTCACATTCACAAATCTTTACAAAGTTGGAAGTCACGGGTTAAGAAAGATTACTATCTAAAGTATAAGGATAATCTAGATTTGATGAGGAAAAAGGTTGAGCAGAATGCATCATTAGATATTTGTTAGTTTGACAATCTTGTTAAACAATGGTCTTTTGAGAAGTCTGAGGTAATATCAAATTAATATATAATCATTTATCTTTCATGTATAGTGTTTAGTAAGTAAATTTTTTTTTATAGAAAATTTCTGCCACAAATAAGGTTAACAGGTCAAAAAAATAAATGCATCATACTACAGGATCCAAACCATGGAGTTGTTATAGGGAGGAAATGGTATCACCTTTCACTTTGTATTTATTTCCAATGAGTTCTAAATAAGAAATTGTTTAGCTAGTAGTAATAATCCTATTATTTGATTTATGAAAGAAAACTGCGAAAGGGGAGCCAACTCAAAAAGAATTTTTGAAGAAAGTTTATGAGAACAACCCGTTGGTGGTAATTTATTCAATATTTTAATCAATAATATATTAAATTTTCAAATAAAACTTGTCTAGTTTGTACATTGACTTTGTTCAAATAATGGCAGGATGAGATAACTGATATTGTTGAAAATGAAGTTATAAATGGTGAAGTAACTGATCCAACACAAATCGATAAGGTGACATGTCGTGCCTTCTTGCGTGTAGTCAACCCCGTAAAAAAGAACAGGGTTCGTGGTATTGGACTCGGACATGCCGCGGAAGGGAATACTGGGAAAGCTGCCAAAATTCGGTATGAAATGTTATTGCGAGAAAGTATTGCAAAAGATGTAAGTAATTTAACAAATTTGTAAGTATCATATGATATTGTCATTATTGTCTTCTAAAAGTATATTTCATTGTAGGATAAATTAAAAGAGGTTACCCAAGAAATGAAAAATATGCAAAAATATTGGTCCCAATTTATAACATGGGTGCAACAAAATCAGGTTGTTTGATGGCAACAATTGAGTATCAGATTAAACTTATTGATATAATATTGCAACATAAATAAAATTTGTTTTATTCTCTTCTATATTTTCAATAGGCGGAATCAGCTAGAAGTACACAGTTTGGCCCGACGAGTGTGTTTCCAAATCTGCCCCCTTCTGGAGTATTTCAATCTTCTGTTAGTACAACATCGTCAAATTTTGGAGCACAGGTACATATTCACAAATTTAAAGAATTTTAAATTTTTATAAATAACAGAAGTTGAAAATGAGAATCTTGCTTTAAAGGCTCAAATGTTTTCAAATGAGGCTTCTCCTGGTGTGTTTTCTACTCAAGCTACCTCAAATGGTATCAATGGGCCAGGGCTTACATTTCAATCACATGTATGACATTACATACATTTTTTATAACGGCTTATCTGAAATAAACTCCTTCTCATGCTATCAATTTTTTTTGAAGCCACATTTTTTTCCAAATGGGCCTCCGACTATTTTTTTTCCCGCTCAAGGTGGTGTGAGTGGATCCCAGGTATAAATATAAAATATATATATTACTGATATTTTCCTATTCATGTTCAACTTTATTGAAAAATTAAATTCTTTTCAAGCAGCAATATTTCCCAAATGGTCATCCTATTAGTGTGTTTCCCGCTCACGGTGGTACAAGTGGATCACAGGTATTTATATAAATGTATTATCAAATGTGTGGTTATTTATGATCATCTTAAATTGAAATTTTAAATTCTTTGTCAGCATCAATATTTTCCAACTTCAACTCGTACTGGTGTGTTTCCGGCTCATGGTGGTACAAGTGGAGAAAATCATGCAAGGGATACTGCAACGGAAGACGTTCATAATGCTTGAAGAATTGTTATGAAGCCTCACAATTCCATGGATATAGATAGTATTTAGAAAATGTGTTTGAGATCCATAGGGTTTCTTTTTTCATTTCTTGGGTAACCGATAGTATTTATAAAATGTGTTTGAGATCCATGGATATAGATAGTATTCCATTTTTATTTGTTGAACCGAAAAAGCAGAATTGGATACATTTGGGTTTCTTTTTTTTCTTAAGAGGATTTTTCATTGATGTATTTTGTTTTTTACTATTTAATACTCCTTGGCTCAGCTAGAAGTGTCTGTTGGTATGCTTGACAATTTGATAATAGTAAGTGTTTTTTTTTAGTATATGATGCATGTTTCCTCATAAAAAATCTGATATCTATTAATCATTGCTGCTTCGTATTAATACTTTTGTATCCATAAGTTCCATGAACAATTATATTAGACGAAGAAGTGACATATTATGGTATTGTTGTCAGTAATTTTGTTTATGTTTCCCCGTCTGCATGGGCATGGCTAAATCTCATGAAAGAATTTTCACATTATGCTAGGTGATTTTCTTTTCTAGATGAAGATAAATGACAGGATTCATTCAGAACCACGAATAATATTGTTGTTGCACCACATTTTGACCATAGTTCTGCTTTATATCAGCATTTCTTTAGCTGTTTTTCATTGAAAAGCATAAACTTTGACTCTTTGTTTTAAGTCTTCAACTTATGGAACTTTTGGGTTCTGCAATAACAGATGGTGTTCCGATGCTTAGAGATACATCTCTTTGCTGAAGAACTCCAACCAGTTGTTCTATATTGTCTTATGTATCCTCTCAAACCCCAACTCAGACAATCCCCCAGATCTTTGCTGAAGAAATTAGGTGGTAATCTGTCCTAGAACAGCCCAGATCATGTATCTTTAACATATTTACAATCTTGGATTGCGTGCAGGCTAGTTTCATCCTGCTCTTGACATCTATCACATATGGAGCTTGTAGTTATGTGTCATTTAACATGCTTGTAGTTAGTTAGAAGGGAATCGTGTGAAATAATCCACAAGAAATTTTTGATCTTGGCTGCAACTTTGGCCTTCCATAGCTACTCAACTACAGTAAGGTGGGGTGTGGCGGTCCTACTCGACTGTTTTCAAGGTTTTTTTAATGTGTTGTATTTCCGTGCAGATACTATCGCCAAAACTGTCGTCTTTGAATTTTGATTTCTCTTTGCTATTTAAAACTTTGACTGACACTGGTTTCTTCAACTACTGCTCTCCAATTTGCTGACTTCTTTGATAGTCTTGCAAACTAGGTGATTGACTGTCTCATTGTTTAGCATAGCCCTTTTTATTATTCATTTTCACTTGCAGCAATATCAAAAAGTAAAGGCAGTAGTGCAAATATCTCATTGTATAAGCTAGTAAAAGAAATATAAATGGTGTGGTATTCTTGAAGGACTTCCAATGGGGATATCATTCATCATGCTCCTAAAGACTGTTGCAGGAATGTGACACAAATGTTTATATTTCACCACTCTTCATTTGGATTTATTTGCTTTCATGTTGCAAATGTTTTCTATATTACTTATCCTCCATGCATATTTTTTTTAATTTCATGATGTATGCATACTAGTGGTTTCATCATTCATTTTTGATGTTACATAATTTGGGTTGGTAGAAATTTTTTATAACTTATGCATACTAGTGGTGTCTGTACCCAACGCCGTGTCCGTGCCCTATGTTTTTAAAATCGTTTTGATGTGTCCACGCAGGGTCCATGCTTCCTATACCATAATGATCGATGAAGTGATCCCTATTCTACTTATAAATCAATTGTTTCCTAGGAAAATGACATCGCATCATGCCGGGTAGCAGCCAAATGCATTTTCTTTACATGACCATTAGTATGGTTAATGAGATTAAGCCTTTCCTTATTGATTGATCAGGCCATATAGCTATAACTGCTGCACTTTCTTCTGTTCGTTTTGTTGCAACTTGCTTGAACAAGCACACCTTAGTTTTATGTCCTTAAACCTTTTCTAGGTTGGAGATCTGGAATCTCAAATCGACAATTTTGAAGCTGAAATTGAGACTGTTTCTACAAGGAAAGGGAAGGCAAAGCCAACTCGTTTGGTAAGATATTGATAAAGGGTCAAGTGGTGTGTTTCCTGCGGGTTTTTTATGTTTTAGGTGTCTTTGGGGACATTATTTTTTTTAAATACCCACATGTTTTCTCTGATTTTAGATACATTTGGAAGACTCTGTGGTTCGGCATAAGGCACACATAATGAAGTTGGAACTAATACTGAGAAAGCTTGATAATGATGAATTAAATCCTGACGAAATCATTGACATTAAATATCTTATAGAAGATTATGTTGAGAGAAATCAGGTATATATTCTATGTTCTGTTGGTTTCAACTTTACACCTTGATAACTTTTCAACTGTGACACCGACAGACATATCAGAACTTAAGATTTATCCTTTTCCTCTTAAAAGTTTTAACATGCTATTGTTTTTTGTGCAACAGGATGATTTTAATGACTTTGATGATGTGAATGAACTAGACGTTAATTCATTAATGTTGCCGTCGAAATGCCAGGAACACAATTATCGCAATTTTTGTTTCTCTGGCCACCGAAATGACATCGAATCGGACATTTTCTTCCTTGCCTGCACCCTTACTCCTTCACCTTTCTCTCCGCCTCCACCTTCCTCACTCTTAGTTCTCTTTATTCTCTCCTTCGGTTACCAAGTTTTTTCCATCCTCATCATTCTCTCCTTCGGTTACCAGGTTTTTTTCTGTTCTTTTTCCCTTTAGTAGTCCATCTGGTCACAATGGTTCCTCTGGCTCTTGTCCTCTTTGCTAGTCGCTCCTTTCTTCTATGCTCTGATGGTTCCGCACACAACGCCTGAAGTTGTCAGACTTGTCTTCTCCTTTGCCGTTCTAATTCTGACCTCTACAAGTTGAGCTAAAGGTGCTCACACATTGTGCTCGAACCTGCCCACCTCAACTGTTGTAATCTCTTCTTTTTCTATCTGCATCATCATTACAAAACTAATCTTATCCAATGTCCAATCAACAAATAGTCATCAACACCTAATACAAAACAAATACAAACGCGAAATCAGATTTTTTTGCTAATCTTATACTTAGAAACATACCAAACATAGGATCGGAATATAAGTATGCCATCATGCATTGCTACACATGTACCTCCTTATCCTTGTCCTTTCCGCATCCCATTTAAATCCTTTCCATTGAACCAAATGTAGCCTGAAAGGCTTCAATTTGGTATTGTTGGCTATGGTACCTCTTGTTCTGATGACTGCATCCATTGTAGTTTATTCTGGATTTCTATCTTGACAATATCCATTTCATTTCCTTCAAAGGTAAGCGTCGCGCCATCATCCTTGTCTTTTACACCATCTATTTTCCTAATTCTATCAATTTTTCCCTGTACCCATACCCATACCCATATTGTACCTGTATCCGTATCCGTGCTTCATAGTTCTCATGGCCTCATCGTTTTCCAAGTTGCACCTTATGAATGACCTGCACTTAACAAAGGATACCTCTTCCCTCAAGGTAGGATGCTTTCAAATAAAATTGACTAATCAATTGGATCCTATGCCAGTGAAACACCTAATGTTTACATATCATTACATATTACTTGTGTATTGTTGATCTGGAGTATCTATCTACCTTTCTCTCTATCTAGGGGCTGCAAGTCTCCCTGGGTTTCATGTGTGTGTTGGAAGTGGTGGTGAGAGGTTGGCTCCGGAGTGGTACACTGAGAAAGGTATGCTATTCTGTTTATTTCGTATTTCTTTTTTGAAACTCATTATACCAACGTAGACCAACTGGAGAAAAACCATAACTAAATAGTTGAAGGCGTTTTGAATATCACTGTAAACATATACTAACTGCATCCCTGCAAATGTTAATAGATTGTATGTGTTGCCTTGGTTCTTCTATGTTATTGTTTATGATGATTGAATTTGATCATCCTGAGGGATGACAAACTAATAACAAGAAATTTAATTCTAGGAGTTGAGTTGCTTCTTAGCACTGAAATTGTGAAGGCTGATCTTGCTTCAAAGACCCTTTCTAGCGCTTCTGGGGCAACCTTCACATATGACACCTTGATCATTGCCACTGGCTCCACGGTAATATTTTAGAGTTCTATTTCACTTGTCTCTTGGTTGAGAAAACTTCTAAATGATTGAAAACTTTTAAGAGTAATTATCTTCAGTCATGACTATCAACTGTGTGTGGACCAATTATCTATGATTGCTATATGTGGTCAACTCCCTATACAGGTTATAAGGATGTCTGACTTCAGTGTTCAAGGAGTAGATTCAAACAACATCTTTTATCTAAGAGAAATTGATGATGCTGATAAGCTTGTAGTAGTAATACAGGATAAGCAAGATGGGAAAGATGTAGTTGTTGGAGGGGGATACATTGGTCTTATTGGTGGTGTAACATACTTTAATGTTGCCAAGAAACCCAGCTCTGCAACTGCACCTGGTTGCTCCCCGAATGACAATGGTCTTGATAACAACTCTGAGGTTCCTGCAGAAATTTTGAATGTTAAGCTTGTTGATGTACCAAAAGCCACACAATATGTTGATGTTGCTGGCATCTCTTCAAATCCTGAAGGACTGAATCTTGAAACTTGTCAGCGCAAAAATAAGACTTCACGTACCCAAAAGAGCTTAAGTGGTAGGCATGGTAAGTTTGATAATGTGATTTTTATTTTATAGATTATTTTGAGCTTACGTATAACTTGGTGGCATTTCAGCTATGACAGTTTGGTCCTAATTGTTGGAGCATCATGCGTGACTCCAATGCTAAGCATTTTAGAGGAAATAGCATCTTTCAAAAATAGCACGACCACACACCTACAAAGAATCCAGTTGATCTACGCAGTGAAGAAAGCACAAGACCTTTCAATGTTAATGCCATTTCACACCTTCTTCAGCAATCCTCTTCACCCTTACACTTCAAGTTGCAAGCATTTGTCACACAGGAAAAATAGATGCATGCCACCACATTGACATCATAGTGGAGCATGAACTCTATGCTGGACAGAGGCCTGATGTCCAAGCTTCCTCTCAACATTATCAAAGTTTGTCATTGGCTAAATGAGTGATAAAGTCAAAATGTCGATATATACTTGCATTGAAATTTGTATCGAATAAGAGGAAAAGGCCGATGTCCTCCCCTATGTAATGAACAATTTTTCTATGTGAAATAAAAAGGAATGTTTCAAAAGAGTAATTTGTTATGGTTGTTGTATCTTATTAACTAAATTAGTTTATTAAAATATTCTTTGTGCATAATAGAAGCCACAAAAATATTACTTAATGAAATATAAAATAATTAAAACCTCATTGACAAATAGGAAAATATAAATCACAATTGTAATTCATGATAAAATAAGTATATTTATGAAGGCCCTAGAACCTCATTGAAAGTTGTGAAATTATCCTTCACAAATGTATTTGGGAGGCCTGGGAATTATTTTTGTGAAGATCAAATAATCCTTCAAAAAAAGTATTTGTGAAGGCCCTAGAACCTCATTGAAAGTTGTGAAATTAGCCTTCAACAATGTATTTGGGAGGCCTGGGCAATTTTTTTGTGAAGGTCAAATAGTCCTTCAAAATAGTATTTGTGAAGGCTACAATCTCTCATCAAAGTATTTGTGAAGAGGCTTTTAGAGTAGGACTTTTTGTGAAGGAATCGCCTTCAACTGAATTTTTTATTGAAGGAATTAATATACATTTGTGAAGGAATCACCCTTCACAAAAAGTTACATTTCCTGTAGTGAGTGCAATTGTAGAGGAGCATTTTATCTAGCTCCCCAAAAATTTTCATCCAAAAATAATATCATTTGCCCCACCAAAATCAAAAAATACGTCCATATATTTACTGAGTGTATATTTTCTGCACAATTACTTTTTTAGTCATATAATTACTCTTTTATCAATACAGTTACTCTTTTGATCTTAGAGTTACTTTTTTGTACCATATAGTTACACTTTTGGATGTGTGGATAGCAAAAAATCAGGTTACCCGCATGGGTAACGAATAAATCTCATATATATATATATATATATATATATATATATATATATATATATATATATATATATATATATATATATATATATGCCGTTCATTCATTGCCCGCGCGGGTAGCCTGGATTTTCGCTATCCGACAGACAAAAAAGTAACTCTCCTGGCTAAGAAAGAACTCTGCTATAAAAAAAGTATCTATGGTGTCAAAAAAGTAACTCTGCTGGCCAAAAAAGTAACTATGTACAAAATATACAGCAGATATATATAAGGACGGGTTTTTTGATTTTGGAGGGGCAAATGATATTAATTTTGGATAAAATTTTTTGGAGAGCTGGACAAAATAGTCCTCTACAATTGCGGAAAAAAAATTGAAAAAAAGTGATCGGAAGGGTGGGCAAGTAGCTACCCGCGCGGGCAATAAAGATGGGCCCATATATATATATATATATATATATATATATATATATATATATATATATATATATATATATATATATATATATATATATATATATATATATATATATATATATATATATATATATATATATATATATGGGCTCATCTTTAATACCCGCCCACCCTTCTAGTCACTTTTTTCAAAAAAAAATCAATTGTAGAGGAGCATTTTATCTAGCTCTCCAAAAAATTGCATCCAAAAATAATATCATCTGCCCCACCAAAATCAAAAAAGACGTCCATATATTTACTAACTATATATTTTCTACGCAGTTACTTTTTCAGTCATATTGTTACTTTTTTATCAATATAGTTACTCTTTTGATCTCAGAGTTACTTTTGTTGCCAAAAGAGTTACTTTTTGGGTTGTCGGGTAGCGAAACTCCAGGCTACCCGCGCGGGTATTAATATATATATATATATATATATATATATATATATATATATATATATATATATATATATATATATATATATATATATATGTGTGTGTGTGTGTGTGTGTGTGTGTGTGTGTGTTTGTGTGTATGTGTGTGTGTGAATAATCGAATTAAGCATATATGTATGTGTACTAAATGGCACTACATATTTTCTCAAAAAAAATGGCACTACATATGTAGCTAGATGCATAATCAACTACATATATATGTATATAGTAACTACTGTCTTTCCCTACACATTAAATACATATAAAATGTATTAACTTCATGTTTTTTCTACATATTGACTGCAAATGCAATCATAGTCATACATTTAGCTATAATTACACTTACATTTAAACATGTAAGGGCAATATCTAGCTACGCTTCTGATTACATATGAATTTGTAGTGAATAGATTATCTACCTACATATTTTTAAAATATAGTTAAAGGCTTTAGCTATATGAGCATATACTACAATTTGTATATGTAAAGAAATATGTAGTTAAATCCTTTAACAACAAAATATGGGGCTTTTGCTACAATTTTATTTATAGTTAAAGACCATTTTTTTTGTAGTAAATTTCGAGAGTGATGTAAACTTGTATTCTCATGGGGGTCATTGTGTACATATATCTTCTTTCCATGTCACAAAATGGGGGCAAGGTTTATGTCCTCCCGATGTGACTCATGTTTCAATATAAATAAAAGTATGATTATTGACATCACAACCACAATTTGATCTGAATTAATATTTATCATATCTTCTTTCTAAAAAATACTTTGTATTGGTAATTTAATGGTTGAATACATAATCTAACTACATATGCACGCATGTGTAGTACATGATGTCTCTCACTACACACTAACTACAAATACAAGTGTATCAGGTGCTATTTTTTGCTACATATGAACTACATATACAATTGTAACAAATGTCATTTCTCCGTACATTTAATAGCTACAAATAAAATTATAGTCATATATTTAACTACATTTTAATGTGTAAGGAGAACTTTTACCTACAATTGGGGTTACATATGCATTTGTAGATAGATGAATATCTACCTACAGTTTTGAAAAAGGTAGCAAAAACACTTAGCTACACGGATATTAGCTTCATATTCTAAATATAAGGATAAATGTAGCTAAAGCTTTTATCTACAAATTTTGGGTCTTTTGCTACATTTCTTTTGTAGTTAAAGACCATTTTTTGTAGTAGCCTCCTATCCTTGGAGTAGTCCCACCGCAAACCTCGAATGAAGGAAGAAGATTGGAGAAAGGAAAATCAAAAATGTAGCTCACAATGTCCTAGATCAAGCTTATGGATCAATACCACTTATGGATTAGACAATGATGAAGAGATGGTGTTGGATAACTATGGCTAGGACATGAATTGGGCAGCTATAGAAGATTGCAAGTGAAGACTATGGCTGAAAGTTTCTCAATTGTTGCTCAAGTGTTGTATTGCAAGCATGTAAGTTGTGTGTTTCGGATGGTCCTAGACTACTACTATTTATAGGAATGGTGTGCAAGTGTTAGGGCATCTTAGGGTAGTGTCTATAGTGTTCTATGATGAGATATAGCCATTATACATGGATTAAAGTAGATGTAATGGCTGAATTATTCGTTAATAAAAATGACATTCCAGAACCTATCTTGGTCAAGAAAATCGTCGACCGGAAGTCACTCAGTCGAGAAATAGTTTGATCGGGGTTGGTCTAAGGGTCAAACTTGGAAAACGACTAACTGTTGTTCTAACTTCTCAGTCAGACAAACTAACAGTCTTCTCTCGGTTCACAAGACCTCTATCTTGGTCGACAATTTCTTCGATCAGAAATGGCTCAGGGCTAGACAATATTAAGGGTTTTTCTGGTGTTCTGGGTCTTTGACCGAGGAGGTACTCGGTTGACAATATCGCCGACCAAATTTGTCTCGGCTGAGAATGTCTTCAACTGACTAAGTCCCTGAAAAATGGTCTAACACATGTTGGTAGACTTATCTAATGGTTTTTCTAATGTGGCCAACTACCCTAGACACTTGGTTTAGACATATAGTTAGGTTTGGGGTAGGTGGGGTTGGTCCATAGCTTGATTTTATATGAGTTCTAAGAAATTTTATATTTATATTATAAATAAGCACAAGTGCACAATGATTCAAGTATATGATAATCCAATGTTGATCAATTTTTCTTAACCATGTTCTTATGTACCTGAAACACTTAGATAAAATGTTATTAATCACAAATATGAAATGTTTGTCTTCATCAAAAGATAAGATGAGCTAATGTCCAATTTAGCCAAAAATACTAAATGTATCAAATAGACTACGAAGCTAATTGACTTAGAGATGATCAAGAACACACTAGATTACTTTTTTCAATTTAATAAATGACCGCACAACAATTTTTACTGATTTTGCAAAAACAATTCCTTGCTTCTCCTACAGTTTTGGACTTGCAGTGGATACTCTATGTTTTCTTAGTTTTATTTGTTTGATTATTTATTTTCATGCATTGATTTCTAATGATTAATCATTTTGAACATCCTAAACCAACATGGTTGGATGTGACATTTATATAATTCGTTGTACCTATGTATAGTGGATGTACTTCCGTAAGGTAATAAGTCATGTGTGCACGACATAACTATTTCTTGTATAGAAATAAAAATCATGGAGTTCTATCTGGGTTTCAGAAATATAATCACTATTTAATTTGAATGTGATCAAGCAAAACATTCATCCACTAGCATTTAGAGCAGAGAGTCTATAGTTCTGCCTCAAACAGAGGTTCCCAAAACTTTCCTAGACTTCTCTTGACTCCAGCAAAATCCAGTTCAACAAGGTAACTTATTACATGAGGAACCTAGATAATAGATAAACTAGATGGCATATTCTCCATGGAAGATATATGTAGTAACTTTCTATAATATTCCCTTATGCTTAGGGGCCACAGATATGCAGTATTGGTTCCCTACAAAGGAGGGTATCTTCACTATGAAATGACCTATCTAGAGGGTGTGAAGTTTGAGTAGCATGACTGGCTGTGCCAAGGTTTGAAGCCTCCTAAACTTTAGGACTTAATATGGAAGATGAAAGCACTAGCAAAGATCTGACATTTGACATGGATTTTATGCTATAATAACTCCCTGTAAAGGAAAAGACTACTAGAAAACATACCACTACTGAGAGTGACTATAAGATATGTGATATGCTCTAGAATCTAACTACCATGTCCTTATGCAATGGTGAATACATTCTACCTACCTGATTGTTCTAGGAGAACCACCAGTTATCTACCCTTCAATGCAGTATAACAAGATATTTGAACTAAAGGAAGTGGGTGAGAAGCAAGAAATTTGAATTTTAAGTTGAACAGAATAAAAGTCCTTCAAATGTTCAGTAAATGTTGCCAATCAATTCAAGAGTTCAATAGACATCACGAACACTATGCAACTATGTAAACAAAGTTCAGTAATGCACAGTTGATAATTCACTAACACTATGCAACTATGTAAAGTAACACTATGAAATTATGTAGGAACCTTTACCTTGTGAATCTATCTATCTTTTATATTGTGAGGCTTATTGTTTGATCCCTAAACCAAAAGAGAAGGTTAGCATGTTGGGTTGTTCTATGTATAATGGATGTTGGGTTTGTTAACATTGCAATAAGGGTCTAGTTTAGTTGAATGCAATCAGAGTGCAAGTCTAGAATAAATAGGTTAATGTTAGAACTTAAAATTTGGTTGGTCCATATCTGAACTATTAATGTCCTATGTTTCCATTTGACGTCGGTAAGTTCTTTATATGTTTGTGTGAAATCTCTATGTGTTGAACACATGTTCATTGTTTTCACAAAGTCATATTTCTTATCTGCTTGTGCAAAGACTTTTATATTCAAATCCTCTACAAAATGGACATGAAACAAGCCTTCACGTAATCACAAGATTCATAATTTCTCTTATCACTTTATAAAGTCTCTATACTATCTTACACACACTTATTATGCAGTTCATTGACATCTTTTTCCAAGGGATTGAAGATGAAGTTGATGACACTAATCTACATATGCATGAACATCTGGCTTGTTCTATTCAGTCCCTCTTACCATTATTTTTATCATAAGAAATTTAAAATTTCATTCAGATTGCATTCTAAATGGTATTTCTATATGTAATTCAAGGTGACTTATTTACTGGAAAACCACTTCCTATTATGATCCAAGCTTAGATTGTCCCACTCAAGATCACAATTTTGAGCATCCTCAACAAAGTGTTAAAACCAAAAATACAGGCAATGCATGTCCAATGAAGTCAACTTCTATTGTTCCAAAAATTGAATTTACTGTCAGTAGAATTGACAAGAGCGTACTGCACACTGTTAAGTGTTGGATTTCTAAATCCTGAGCACAATGCACAATCAGCAGTTCTACCTACATGATTTTTGGCTAAGCCAAGCCTCTCACTGATGGAAGTTGGAAAGTCAGATTTGGGTGGTAAGGCATAATCAACCTACTCAGAAAGATATTCAGAATGTTATCCTTGTTATCAGGATTACAATCGTGAGATTGTGAACAGTGATGATGAAGAGGACTTGTCTAAAATGGACGTGGGTGGAAGGGTAAGCAATATATTTGATTTAATTATATGTATTTAGTAGATATTTTACAAATATAAATTCTTTTCTGACCTATGTTTGGTCATGGTTTTTTGTCAAAATTATGAATGAACTCATGTGGTGGAGTTAAATGCATTCAATTATGGCAGTTTTGGTTTTAGAAGCATCATGTATTTATAAAATTTATTTTATATTGATGTGATCCAATTTTTTCTTAGATACATGCCAAAGGTCGACTTCATAGGTGGGACTTTGAGACCGAAGATGAGTGGGCCAAGTACAATGAACAAAAGGAAGCAATGCTAAAGGCAGTCTACCAATTTGGTGTAAAGATGGCAGATGGCAAAAAAAATAGGAAGCAAAACAATGACCAAAAGCTTACTAACAATCTCCACAAGATAAATAGGATCTTGACAAGGAATAAGGGTGAAAAATATGAAGGCCCTAAGGACGGCAGCCACTTGCTAAAGATGCAATACCGGGAAAGAAGCTTAGAATTTCACTAATTATGGTGGTTCTAAGGTTTGTCATTTTGTGAAAAGGTTTGAAATCTAGGGTACAACATGGGGTAGAACTTCAAGAGTGATGTAAACTTATATTCTCATGGGGGTTATTGTATATACATATCTTCTTTCCATGTTGCAAAATTGGGGAAAGGTTTATGTCATCCCCATATGTACTCATTGTTTTAATATAAATAAAAGTTTGATTATTGACATCACAACCACAACTTGGTCTAAATCAATATTGAATTTTTCTTCATTCTGCGAAATACTTTTATATTGACAAGTTAATGATTGGTTACATAATCTAACTACAAATGCATGGATATGTAGTTCGTGATGTCTCTAACTACACACTAACTACAATTACAAACTTTAGTAAGTGCCAACTTTGTCTACACATGAACTACATATAAAATTGTAACAAATGACATTTCCCCTACATATCAAAGCTACAAATACAATTGTAGTCATCTATTTAACTACAATTCCAACTACATCTTTATGTGTAAGGATAATTTTTAACTACAAGTAGGGTTACATATGAATTTGTAGCTAGATGAATATCTAACAATAATTTTGGAAAAGTGTAGCAAAAACAATTAGCTACAGGGGCATTAGCTTCATATTCAAAATGTAAGGATAAATGTAGATAAAGATTTTAGCTAAAAATTTTGGAGTTTTCGCTGCAATTTGTTGTAGTTGAAGACCATTTTTGTAGTGATATAAGTGATAATCATGTGGTTTAGCAATGCATTACTTTTAGTCTGTATATTGCATGTTCCTTGACTCTTTGTTGTACGATCTCTAGTATGAGATAGAATTGTTGTAATATGCTATTTGATATTCCTTGCCTAAAAAGTAGCTTCATTGTTGTCACAGTATCACTACTGCATCATCAATGGTTGGAACATCTTTAAGTTCATCCATGTGAACTTCTAGATCAATATAGTATCCCATCTTGTGTTCATAAAACTAGGATACTCGGCTTCAGTTACATAATTGTAAATTAATAGTCTTATAGTTCGAAACTCTTTCCAACTAATATTTCTTCTCTTAAGATTAAACATACAGCTTTAATATTGCAATCATCTTTTGTCATTATGGAAGCCCGCATCAGTGCAACTCTTTACACTCAACTCTTCCTTGTTGCCATGGTCTTAGCAACTTATCTGTTAGTGCTTCTCAAGTACTAATGGATGTATGACATTCCAATAACCCTTATTGGAAATTGATATCTTCTTGTCATGTCCAATACATACAAGAATATGGGATGAGTACATTTACATAGCATACATAATATATTCAATTGCTAGTGCGTATGGCATATCATTTATGTATTTTCATTCTTTGCAAGAATCAGAACATATAGTTCATGAGAGACTAATCCCATGTATAATGGACAGATTCTCTCTCATTGAATCCTTCATACTGAACTCTTTCAATGTCTTGATATTTATATGTGCTCATATTTAGGTGATGAAACTTTCAAGAACTATAATGTGCTCATATTTAGATCATGATACTTTCAAAAAGTATCTTCATATATCTCAATCCCTATCACATAGGATGGTTCACCTAATCATTCATTGTTTTAGGTGTTTTTCCATGACAGATCTCAATATCATATACTGAGATGTTATTCCCCATCAGTATGTGGAATATTCATATATGATCCCACTAAATCTTTTGTAATCATAGATTTCATCTTTTCTTGATTTAAGTCAAATTGTTTGACTATCTAGTCAAATCAAAATATCCCATCTCTGAGATGCTCATTTCAATCTTTACATTGAAACTTGTAGCTTATAGTCTTTATTTGCTTTAATGAAGTTATAAACCTTTAGGTTGTGTCACGTACACATCCCTTCTAATATTCCTTTTAAGGAAATCGTTTTTAAGCTTCATTTACCATATCTCATTGTCTATTCCAGCTGCAACAACAATTATGACAACTGGTTAAGGAATTTCTTCATGTTCAATAGTTTGAACTGACTTCAAGACCTTTATAACCAACTTGTCCTACAACATTATCCATGTAGGTCTTTTAAATGAAAACCCCAATTCACCTTTTGGGTTGTACCCCTTTAGGTAGTACTAGTAAGGTCATACCTTGTTAGTTTACATGGACTCCATAATGGCCATAAACCATTTCTCAGATTTGATTGTCAATAGTTTCTAGTTGATATGTTGACTCATCATCTTAAAAATAACCTATCTGAGTTGTTGGATTTATAATCTTTCAATCTCATATTCATTCTACTTGAACTATGAGGTTCTATATTAAATGATGAACTTGAGATTCCACAACAATTTGTGATTCTCACTAATTCTCATTGCACCTCTTTGTTGACCTCAAATCTTTCGAGTTCTCCTTTTACTCCCACTTATTCTTTTGGATTACATATATCTTGGTAACAAAACACATTTGTTATTGGATTGGGATCAAATGAAGTAACAATTATGGTTTTTTGATTAACCTTTTCAAGAAACTACTTTATTTATATAAGTTTTAATCCATAAGACGTATCGAGAGGTTTCTCCCTACCATATCTCATATGGTGTCTTTTAAACCATTTTAGATGGTACATTGTTTTAGTGTTTCACATATTTCTTTTAAGGAAATTAGAATATTGGATTAAATTATAATCATATCATGAATCTTCATGATGTGATTCCTTCTTTCTGACACATCATTTGGTTTAGAATTGATTGTGATACATTATCACTTTCTTCCAGAAGGACCTCAAAAAATTTATGCAAAGTATTTCAACATTTGATCGTACCAAAGTTTCTTAACACTCCTATAAAAGTTGTACTTCATTTACTCCTTGAACACTTCAAGAGACTTATGTTTGTATTTTTTTGGGTGCATATCATTATATCATTAGCAAATACTGTGAAGTCTAAGTAACTATCCATAGCATTTATTCTATAAGATCTTCATACATCAACATGTATTAGCTCTAATAGAATGCTTGTCCTCCCACTACATCTAGTGAAGGATTTTTTATCATGTTGTGCTCAAGCAAGACTTGCATGTCACTTATTGGTTCAATAACCAAAAGAGTCTAGATAAACATCTAGATATGCATTTTTCAGATACGTGCTCTAGATGATAATGATGTAGATTGTTAATTGTTTGAGTTATCAATTATCCCTTTTGATATTTATGTTATTATCAAAAGATCATATGATATTTTGTAGTGTACGCACAGAAGATCATATCTTTGAATAGAACACCAAATATTTTATTCATAGTCATCCTTGTCTTTACAAGATGTAAGAAATAAAATGCTTCTATTTACTGGCATATTGAAATAGCAGTTCTACTAACTCTATTACATGTCATGTGGGCTAAGATAAATTGTAAATGTGGACTTAGGTTGCAGCAACTCTTGCTCATCACAGTCCATTTTTGTCCTTTTAGAAGGGCTTTACTTCTTATTAGTTCTTGCACATCAACATATGTCAGATCTACATCTGGTGTCATATACCAAGATGAAGAGGTAAATTTAGAATTATCTTATAACGTTTATACCTAAAGTAGAGGCATCTTCCTCTTCCTTATTCTTCTTTAGTTCCTCCAACTAGAGGGGCAATTCCTCTTTCAATGTCCAGCCTGGTGACAGTGGTGACATTTGCCTCCCTTCTTTATTCTTCCTTTTGCCTTGAGGTATGAAGACTTGGGCTTCTGGCTAGCTGTAGAACTATTTTTAGGTTTTCCTTTTCCTTTATACTTTCCCTTTGTCTTGTTGATCATCATCACAGACTTAGACTTGTCTTTCTCCTCAGTTTTTCTCAACATGCCCAAAAACTCTTTCAATGGCTTGTCAAAGTCATTCACGTTGTAGTTCATGACAAACACTAGTACGGAAACAGCGTTCAACGTCGCTTTTAGAGGCGTCGGTTTTTTAGTAAAACTGACGCTACTCACATTAAATGTCGGTTAATAAGGACATCCAATATCTATATTTGAAGACCAGCCAGACACAGGTATCGCTTTTCATTCAGTGTCGGTTGAAGAAAAAAAATCGACGCCTAAAGTAGCCCGCGAAATCCAATTTTTTCGAGCAAAAAAAAACTACGCCAAAGTATCAGATACAACGTCGGTGTTTTAGCTAATAACCGACGCTGAATGAAGATAAAATTTGCGCCAAAAATTCTAATATGGGCGTCGGTTGTCTTATAATGACCGACGTTATAAGTGTGTGTGCGCCGTCCCCGCCAAAAAATTTTACACCCCTATTGCGTCGGTTTTTTATGGAAACCGACGCTGTTAGGATGTAGTGTCGGTCATTTAAACAACTGACGATTATGTTTAACTTAACAGCACCAGTGCGAGTGACTCTTCCCCTTTCTCTGTTTCATTCCCGATTCTTCAGTTAGGTCCGGCGATTTCTTGCTCGTCGCCGCTCGTTGCTTCTCTTGTCACTGTCGCTCGGTGCTGCCACCGGTAGTTGCTCCTCTCCTCTCGTCGCCGCCGCCCCCGCCGGTAGCTGCTTCAGTGCTCTCCTCACCGCCGCCAGCTTCCTGCTAGGTCTCTGCTCCGCCAGCTTCCTGCAAGGTAACCCTTCGATCGTCCACCTTTTCTCCTCCGCCGCTTGCTTTCTCTGCCGCCACTGACCTGGACCTCACCCAGGCGGCACCTAAGCAGGTGTCAGGGCACGCCTAGGGTCCCAAGCCCAGGTGCCCTACCTAGCTAGGCCTCTGGGCGGATGCTTGGGCGGTGCCAGGGCACGCCTAGGCTGCTTCTGGGGTTTGGATTCATCTACTGGATTGAACCCTAGATCAACCTATACAAAGGATGCCCAAAACATGCACTGATTTCACCAAGTCACCCCAAAAGCCATTGAAAAATATTCTGATTGTGTTTATTTATGTACTGATTTCACCAAGCTAGTGGAATTTTTTTAAAGTTATTTACTGATTGTGTTTATTTAATTATGTACTGATTTTTTTATGATTTATTCATCTACTTATTTGTATTTTTTTGTCTACTGTTTTTTATTTAGTTATCTACTCATTTGAATTTATTTGTGTACTGGTTTTGAAATTATATAATCATCTAGTGATGTAACTTTATCACATGCTCATTATGAACCATTAGATCTAGATCTTAGGGAATCTCTATTGTCCTAACTATGAAATTGGTAACTTGTTTCCTTTTTGAGTATATTGACAATGTTAATCACCTAACTTGAAGAACTAGGATATGAATGATGAAACTAGGATTGTAGGTATAAGAATGATAGCACATGTATTTGTTGGCCTAGAAACCCATTCAAGATTTACTCATTAGGACTAAATCTTGGATAGTCCCCGGTTTGGGACTGTTCTTGAACACCTAATCTCACTTAGGATGTAAGTGTATAATGTGTATTGGGTTTTTGAGAAATTTGGTAGCATTTCCCTGTTTGTTCTCTAAATACATATGTACTTAGAGAACAGCAGGGAAATGCTGCCAAAATTTTCTCGAAAACCCAATACACATTATACACTTACTAGTGAGATTAGGTGTTCAAGAATGGGATAGGTGGTACACATTTATTATATATAAGAATGACAACACATGTATTTGTTGGCCTAGAAACCCGTCTAAGATTTACTCATTAGGAGTAAATCTTGGATAGTCACTGGTTTGGGACTGTTCTTGAATACCTAATCTCACTTAGGATGTAAGTGTATAATGTGTATTGGGTTTTCGAGAAAATTTTGGTAGCATTTCCCCGTTTGTTCTCTAAGTACATATGTACTTAGAGAACAGCAGGAAAATACTGCCGAAATTTTCTCGAAAACCCAATACGCATTATACACTTACTAGTGAGATTAGGTGTTCAATAATGGGATAGGTGGTACACATTTATTATATATATGAATGACAGCACATGTATTTGTTGGCCTAGAAACCCGTCTAAGATTTACTCATTAGGAGTAAATCTTGGATAGTCCCCGGTTTGGGACTGTTCTTGAACACCTAATCTCACTTAGGATGTAAGTGTATAATGTGTATTGGGTTTTCGAGAAAATTTTGGTAGCATTTCCCCGTTTGTTCTCTAAGTACATATGTACTTAGAGAACATCAGGGAAATGCTACCGAAATTTTCTCGAAAACCCAATACACATTATACACTTACTAGTGATATTAGGTGTTCAAGAATGGGATAGGTGGTACACATTTATTATATATAAGAATGAAAACACATGTATTTGTTGGCCTAAAGTTTTAACCATGCAAAAACTATAATTTCTTAACCCTAGACCCTAATCTTGTTGTAATATATACTTGTTTTCTCTTTAATCATAGAATGGATAGATCATGGATGTCCATTCGCAATCGCTGCACCCCAGAGTTTATTTCTTGTCTTGACCAGTTTATTAGATTTGCCGAGGAACATAGGAAACAACTTGGAGATAGGTTCTACTGTCCATGTAGGCATTGCGGTAACAACTTGAAAGTCAGCACTGGTGACGAAATCAAAAGTTATGTCATGTGCAACGGGATTGTACAAGGCTATACATAATGGCACTGGCATGGAGAGATTTCAAACCCGAAACTAGTGGATGTCGATAGCAGTGCTTGTGTGGAAGAAGAAATTGCCTACGATGACGTAGATATGAATGAACCAGTTCCAATAGACATCGTTGATGCGATGCTGGATAGTTGTGGGGTAGAGCACACCGATCCACCTCCCATTTTTAGAAACATTATGCATGATGCTGAGATATCATTATACACAGGTTGTACTAAGTTTACGAAGCTTAGCGCTGTGTTGAGATTGTATAAGCTAAAAGTTAACAATAGTTGGAGCGACAAAAGCTTCACGTCATTGTTGTCTTTGTTGAAAGAAATGCTTCCTGAAGGAAACGAGTTGCCAATCTCAACATACCAGGTAAAGAAATTGTTGTGCCCAATGGGAATGGATTCCAAGAAGATACACGCATGCCCGAATGATTGTGTATTATTTCAAAAGGACTATGTGGATTTGAAAGATTGTCCAAAATGTGGTGCGTCACGGTATAAATTGACGACTTCGGGGGAGTCCAAAACTGGTTCTCCTACCAAGGTGATGTGGTATCTACCTATAATATCATGATTTCAACGCTTGTTTGCCAATCCGATAGATGCGAAGAATTTGAGGTGGCATGCAGATGTTAAGAAAAATAATGATGGGATCCTACGACATGCGTCTGATTCCCCACAGTGGAAGAAGATTGATCTATTGTACCCTGAATTTGGTGAAGAAGTCAGGAATCTAAGACTTGGGCTTTGTACAGATGGGATGAATCCGTACGGGATATTGAGCAGCCAACATAGCACTTGGCCAGTCATGCTTGTTATATACAATCTTCCTCCCTGGCTGTGTATGAAAAATAAGTATGTAATGTTGTCGTTGTTGATATCGGGCCCTAAACAACCTGGAAATGACATTGATATTTATCTTGAACCTATGATTAATGACTTAAAGAAACTCTGGGGTGAAGGTGTGATGACCTATGATGCTTCACGAAGAGAGACATTTTGTTTGCATGCTATGTTGTTTTGTACTATTAATGACTTTCCAGCATATGGGAATTTGTCTGGATATAGTGTCAAAGGAGCTAAAGCGTGTCCTATATGTGAAGAGAACACTGATTCAACAAGACTAAAACATGGTGGTAAGACTGTATATCTCGGTCATCGAAGGTTTCTTACAAAATTTCATCTGTATCGTAGGAAGCGCAAAGCATTCAATGGATTGAATGAGGAACGGAGTGCACCTAAACCTATACCAGGGGAGGTTGTTTATGAAAAGAGTAAAAGACTTTGTCAATGAATTTGGTAAGAGATCACAATGTACTATGGCCACACGGAGTGACAAATCTTTATTCAAGAAGAAGTCAATATTTTGGGATCTTCCTTATTGGAGTTCTTTGACAGTCAGGCATTGTATCGATGGCATGCACGTTGAGAAAAATATTTGTGATAGTGTCATTGGTACTTTGTTAAATATACCAGGTAAGACTAAAGATGGGATAAAATCCAGACTGGACCTACGTGAAATGGGAATAAGTTCAGAATTAACAGAATTTCGTGAAATGGGAAATCGGAGAACATACTTACCTCCCGCTTGTTACACATTGTCTAGAAAGGAGAAGAAAGCTTTTTGTGAATGTTTGGTAAATGTTAAGGTGCCACAGGGTTACTCATCCAACATCCGTAGATTGGTATCAATGAAAGATCTGAAGTTGATAGGTCTTAAATCTCATGATTGTCACACTCTAATGCAACAAATATTGTTTGTGGCAATTAGATCTATATTGCCGAAGCATGTAAGGTTTGCAATCACCAGACTTTGTTTCTTTTTCAACAGTATGTGCAGCAAAGTTATTGACCCTGATACTCTCGATAAATTGCAAAGAGAAGTGGTTGTTACCCTATGTCAGCTTGAGATGTATTTTCCTCCGTCGTTCTTTGATATCATGGTACATCTTATTGTCCACTTGACTAGGGAAGTGAAAATGTTGGGACCAGTTTTCTTGCATTGGATGTATCCCTTTGAACGATACATGAGCGTTTTTAAAAGTGATGTTCGAAACCTTTATCGGTCTGAAGGGAGTATTATCGAGGGTTATGTGGCGAGAGAGGTTATGGATTTTTGCAATGACTTTCTCAATGGTAATGACACTCCTGATAATGACAAGAATATTGACGAGCAGTTTGGCAAAGGAATTTTGAGATCACGTGTGAAAGTAATCAGCTGTGAGCAGTTGGAACAAGGTCACTTGTATATTTTACACAACATGGATGAAGTGAACGTTTATATCGAGGAACATACCAATTTCATCAAGAGACAATATCCTAGAGCCAATACAATGTGGCTTGCTAGAGAGCATAACAAGACATTTATTAAGTAGTTTGAAAATAAAGTCTTACATCAACTATCTCAAACACCGGATGATATTACTGAAACTATCAAATGCCTTGCCTTTAAACCAAAATTGACTGTTATGTCTTATGAAGGGTATGACATTAATGGATTCACATATTACACAAAGTGCCAAGATGATAAGAGTGTCGTCCAAAATAGTGGGGTCACCCTTAAAGCATCGACTATGTTTTTTGCAAGTGCAAAGGATAAGAGTCCACGTGAAGCTAAAATGTCATATTACGGTGTCATTGAAGACATATGGGAGTTTGACTACATAGATTTCAGAATTCCACTCTTCAAATGTAATTGGGTTGATAACACCAAAGGAGTTATAGTGGATGAATTGGGTTTCACTTTAGTGAACTTTGAAAAGATTGGCGAGAAGGGTGAACCATTCATATTGGCATCGCATGCGAAACAAGTATTTTATATCGATGATCCTGCAAATGATAAATGGTCGGTTGTTCTTCATGGTAAAAGACAGTTCATTGAAGATCCTATAGATGAAGAACAGTACTATGATAAGTATGATGACTCCAGTCCATTCTTAGTTGGGTTGCCAACACCAGCAAATATTGAAGCTAATGATGACTTGTATGTACGCGGAGATCACAATGAAGGATTGTTAATTGATAAAAAAATTGCAATATTAGAGGCATGTTTATATTTTTTTATATGTTTTATTTTTCTGAATGTGAACTTTACAATGTGAATTTTACAATGTGAATTACTTTATAATGTGAACTTTACAAGGTGAATTACTTTACAATGTGAATGTGAACTTTACAATGTGAGCTTTACAATGAGAACTTTACAATGTGAATGTGAACTTTACAATGTGAATTTTACAATGTGAATTACTTTATAATGTGAACTTTACAATGTGAATTACTTTACACTGTGAATGTGAACTTTACAATGTGAGCTTTACAATTTGAATTACTTTACAATGTGAACTTTACAATGTGAATGTAAATTTTTAGATGGCTGAGCATTCTCCTGATGACCGTGTTGATGATTACCTGTGAGGGTGAGGACATCAATGCGTTGCCTCACAATGTAAGTTTTAAAAATATATCATATATTTATATCTATACGTCCATTTATAGTTATATCTTGTAAATGTGTTTATTTTGTCAAATTTTAGGTTGATGATGCACATGTACCATCTGAATCACTTGAGGCACTTGATCAGCAACACCAAAAAGTTGACAAGAGAAGGGGCATCACTATGATGAAGAAGTTAATAGCGCAAAAGGGCAATGGACCCAAACTTGTTGTGGAATTTGATAATGCATGAAACGCATCTGGTGTGAATCGCAATTCATTTGTTTCATATCTTGGGTATGTTACTCGTAGCCATTACGGTTGTAAGATAGATTCTTGGCATAAAGTTTCTAAGGAGAAGAAAGACGTAATATGGAAGGATTTATGCGTGAGTTATTATTAATTTGCAATTCTATTTTGTAGATTACTAATTTTTTGGATACTAGTTAATAGCAATTCTATTTTGCAGAGTATATTTGAATTGGATGAAAAGTTGCATTGTAAATGTGTGATGCAATGCTGTGGGAGAGTCCTAAGGAACTATAGGACAAATCTCACCTGAGAATACATAAAAGAAGCTGACAAGAGGAATAAGAGAACCACTGAACAGTGGAACTTCCTAGACAAAGAAGAATGGGACGCGTTTGTTGCTTCAAGACAAACTGATGAATTCAAGGTATTAGGCATCAGTCCCAATCTCATTAATATATGTTGTATTCACCTATTCAAGATTAGCATTTACTGTTACTAACCAAATCATTAATATGCATACTAACTAGGCCCTCAGTAAGGCACAAAGATCAAGGCGTGCACTGAATGTGCATGACCACACAATGGGTCCAAAGGGGTATGCAGGCATTCGCCAAAGACTACAGTCTGAGGCTACTGCTCAGTCTGCTGCTACTCAGGAGTCCTCCACTATAGGTAGCACACCTCTGCCTCGCCATGATGTCTGGATAGATGGGAGGCAAAATAAGAAGGGAGAAATAAGGAAGCCCGCAACTGCTGAGGCGGCTGCAAAAATGGTAAAATACAACTCTTACAACAATCGTTTGAATATTGATTATTTGTGGTGTTTACTTAATTACAAATTTTTGTTTTGACAATTAGCGGGAGCTGCACGAGCTGATGAAACAAGGCAAGTTCATCCCTGAGGGCACAAGGGATGAATTGACAGTTGCTCTGGGTAACCCAGAGCATCCTGGACGTGTTAGGGCTGCAGGCGCTGGTGTGGGCATCAAAGCTTTTTTTGGGCCATCCCAGCACAAACATGTCCCAAAAGTGGGACTTTCACAAGAAGAGGTAACATATTTTTTCCTTGTAGATGTTACTGTAAAAGAGAATTCAATAATTAGAATTTGATGTTTCTTTTATCCATGTATAGGTAGATAAGCTATTTGATAGGAAACTCGAAGAAGCAATGAATAAGTGGCAGGCATCTCAGACTGCCACTTACCAGACAGTACCTATGGTGTCTCCTACTGCAGGCTCTACTCCTACTGCAGAGGTTGGGAGTAATCTTGTAGACCCACCACCTAGAAAATCCACTGTAAGTATTTTTATGACATAGTAACTAGTTTTTTAATTCAAGATGATATGTATATATGAAATTGTAGTCGTTTCAAAAAAAGATGATATGTATATATGTATATAACATTCTTTACACAAAAATTTGTAGGGGTTGAAGCCATGTCGTCTAAAAGTTAATGAATATGTCATTGCAGAGGCGTCGGCTTACCCATCCCTACTAGGGGAAATGTTTCACGGGTCTCCATTACCAGTTGGTTGGATTCGTGTGAGCCTGGTACATATATTCCCCAAGTGGATGGGACTTCCATTGCCATATGCCCACCCAGATTGTGAAATGCTTGGTGAGGCAGAAGGCGGAGTGATATTGTGGCTAAAAGCGGATGTCATCTTTACTGAAACTGTATGGTAAATTTACATTACGTTAAATTGTTAGTGTGTGTATATGATGTCAGTTGATCTGAAATTATATATATATATATATATATATATATATATATATATATATATATATATATATATATATATATATATATATAGGCTAAAAAGAAGACACCCACAGCATCTAGGCCTCCACTTCCACCTCCTACATTACCCAGTTGGGTTCCACAGGACCTACCTGTCCCGTTAGGTCCTAACTGTAGGGGTATGGCAATATGGTTAGGCGAACATGATATAAATTGCCCTATAACTGTTTCTATAGATTCAGATGTTGCAGGTCAATCATACGAAAGCAAACTATTTGTACAAGATATTTTGGAGTTGTTTCGATATGATTGGCTAAATACATCTGTGATAGAGCTATGGATAAGGTGAGATCTTCTTTATACATCCATATACCTTGTGTAGGATCTGGTGATCTGGTTTCTTATTTATTAATGCATGTGTAATTAATACATATTTTGCAGCTACTTAGACAAGATATGTGTAGATTTTGCATTCGAACATGTAGGATTTTTTATTCCATCTTTGATTAGTCTAGTAGCTAAAGACCCTCCATCAGTTCAACAATACTGCTGTGAGGCTTTTACAATTTTTGCTCAAAATAAGAAGACGGTGATAATGGCTCCATTCAATGTAGAGTAAGTTTACTTTGCTTATTATAATTTGGACTTAAGAAAATTACATTTTTATTGTGGATTTTGAGTTATTAATTTTTAACTTTTTTACCTCTAGTGGTATGCATTGGGAGTCACTGGTTATTGTCCCCGAGACGTTCAATGTCTATTGTCTAGATCCTAAGAGGAGTAAATTGAATACAAAATATGGACACATAATGAAAATGGCATTATTTCGGTGAGAAATATTTCATTTTCATATCCGTTAACATATGTTATTACATTACTATTTAATTATGCAATGTACTATGTTACATTAACATGTAGGGGTTTTGATGAGTTCAAAAAGGCTGGAGGAAAGGTCCCCACGAAAAAGAACCAGCCAATAATTTGGAAGAACGTGAAAGTAAGTTCCCGACTGCAATATATGTATATATTATTTATGTGAACAGTGCTTAATTAGTTGTATTTTTTAATATTTTGTATGTTTGAATTTATAGTGTGCTACACAAGACAACGGATGGGCATGTGGATACTATGCGATGCGATTTATGCACAAATATACCGCAATGGACATCGATTGTATTGCTGAGGTATTATATAGTCTCATTAGATAATATGAAATATATCAATCTTATTTATAGCTCATTAATTATATATATACATCATTCTCTTTACAGGTGTTTAAAACTGACCACACTACAGGAACGGCCTTACCAGATGTACATGCTCCCTATACGACGGGAGAATTAAATGAAGTAAGAGAAGAATGGGCAACAGTGTAACATCCCTGACCTGGGTTATGAGCTAACCCTAGATGTTTTGCCTAAATATGTAATTAAATCCTTGAAAATAACCTTGGGCATGTAATTAAGTTTCTCAGAAACGTATATTTCAGTTTTTGCTCCTTTTTATATAAAGTTGTAGCCTTGTTTTGTAATACAGGGACCTATGTGCAATTTACCCATTTAGAAGGGTTAACTTGAAATTTGCACATGTTGAGATGTTCCTCTGATGTTGAGACATCATGAGAATATTTTTGATAAATTTTGAGGGATTTCCCAAGCTTGGGCACCAAGGTGCAGCTGTGGAAGCAATCCCGGTACTTGAAACCCTAATTTGGGGTAAAATGCAATTTACCCAATTTGAGGGATGCAAATTGTAAAATACATCATCTAATGTATCTTTTAAGACTCTCATCATCATTTAGAGAAGAAATGATGAAAGGATCACTTCAATTGATTAATCAAGCAATGAAAACACCTTTGTGATTGAATAATCAGGGTGTATGTACAATAGCCCTTTTATGTATGTACCTTAAGTTATAGGTTGATCTTCTTTGCTCTCATTTCTTGACCTTAAAAGAAGGTTGTCCTTAGAAATAAGAAGAAGGGACAATCAAGAAAAGATGGAAGGACTTAGTTGGAAATATAGAAAACTTATGGGCCTTTAATAAAATCTCACCCAAGTATATATACACTTTACCTCTCAAGCAAAGGAACCTTTCCTTCATGCAATTCACTATTTCCCCTTTCTTGACCGACTAAGGAACAGCTTGGAGCTCAAGAGGACGACCCAAGGTGTGCAAGGTAGGTTTGGATTCCTCTTCTTGCCTAATTTCATGGTTAGAATTCGAATTCAAGGCCAAATTGATGACTAGCTCCCTTAACTCTACCTTTCTAGCCATCTTTTCTCAACTTTCCTTAGAAGGATCACCTTGTCCGACCTGTGGAAGCTCAAGGACGCCATTAAAGCTTAGAGCTCGAAATCTTGGAGCTCAAGGAGCAAGCTTTAGGCGGGTTTTATAACTCTAAACCCATGCTTTGTTATATACATCTTGTTTATGCATGTAGATGATAGTTCTTCTTCTTCTCTACTTTCCTTTGCTACTTTGCAAGAAAATTCGTGGGAAATCCTTGCTGTTCTTGATCTAGGAGATGAAGGCATTATTTCCAAGGTTAATCCACCGCTTTTCACTTTACCGAACGGTCTCTACCTTTGGCTCTCTCGGTCTCAAGACCGTGTGGTGAGCAAACGGTCTCAAGACCGAGTGAGGGCAAACGGTCTTCAAGACCGTTTAACCCCGTTGACCGAGTGTGGACCGTATAAGATTTCTATACAAAATTATGTAGGCTAATCACCCTCAAAATTTGAGAAGATAACTCCAAAGGAATCGAGAGATATGACCTTTTTAATCAACAACTTTAATTGAATTTAGTCCTGATCTCCAATCTGTTGAAATCGCCCTTTTTGGGCAAACGGTCTCAAGACCGTGTAAGGACGTTGACCATGCGTTGACCGTATGAGATTACTGTTCAAAATAATGTTGATTAACAACTCACCAAATTTGATGGAATAATTCCAAACGAGCTAAGAGTTGAAGGGTGATTACTAGGGCTAACCCTAATTGAAATCAGTACTGAAATCTCAATGAATTAATTAAGTGTTTTTGGGTTGATTGACCCAAACGGTCTCAAGACCATTTGGGGATCAACCAAACGGTCGCAAGACCGTTTGGGGATCAACCAAACGGTCTCAAGACCGTGTGGGGGATCACCCAAGACCGTATGGAGGTCTGAGGTCAAGTATAGTTGACCAATTGAAGGTACAAACATACCAAATTACATTGCAATTAAGTTTTTATATGATCATCAACTCAATGGATCCAACCTTGAAGAATTTTTACTAGAATCCAAAAGTTGGATGGGCAAACGGTCTCAAGACCATTTGGAACCCATCCAAACGGTCTCAAGACCGTTTGGAACCCATCCAAACGGTCTCAAGACCGTGTGAGGCCTCACGGTCTCAAGACCGTTTGAGACCTCACGGTCTCAAGACCGTTTGAGGTCACACGGTCTCAAGACCGTGTGAGGTCTCACGGTCTCAAGACCGTTTGGACTCAAACGGTCTCAAGATCAAGAGACACCAAACGGTCTCAAACCATGTGAGCTCTCTCGGTCTTGAAGTCAAAGTTGCCAAACGGTCTTCACCCTCTCTCGACCTTGAAGGTCACATGGTCTTGGAGTCAACCCTAGCAAACGGTCAACCCATCCAAACGGTCTCAGACCGTTTGGAGGATGAAGGTTGAAACCGTTTGAGGTTTTCAAAGGCTGAATTCACTTAACCACTTGAAGGTGTAAATGGTGCTATGATGATCAAATCTAAACCCTAATGAGAACCTAGGACATTAGGGGATTAAGTGACTAATGAATTGAACCATGATGTGATCAATGGGGTAAATTACCAAAATACCCCTGAAGGGTTCAATTGAGTAAAACCTTGTTCAAATCAAACCCTAATCACATGATAGTGATGTGTTGGCTTATGTTAACCAAAGAGGACTTAACCCAACCTGATCTAGAGTGGTGTTATCACCATCTACTAGTATGAGGAGAGAGAAAGTACTTTAGAGAGAGAAAGTACTTTAGAGAGAGAAAGTACTTTAAGAGAGAGAAAGTACCCCTTTTTGGGTGGAAACTTAAGTAAAGAACCTTCAATACACATAGATGTGCATGATTAGGGTATGATCCACCTATGTGAGATCATGGAAACCCTAATTATGATATATGATGAATCTTAAGCCAATCTGAGAGCATCAATGATGATGTTCCTCATACAAGATGATGATATGAGTTCAATTCACCTTAATGTGAATAGTAAACCCTAATTTAAGGGTGATGTCATGTAATGTGAATAGTAAACCCTAATTCAAGGGTAATGACATGCATTATGAGTATTAAACTCTAATTGATGAGAATCAGAGGACTTAACTCTTATGACAAGAGTGGAAAGTGTATTTCTTATTTTGAATTACCTTTATCAGTTGAACTAACCATGCAGGTCCTGATATGAAGTTGATCATATCCAAGTATGGATGATGATATTGTATTCATTAAAAGCATGTTAAAAGCTTTATGAATAAGTAAGATATCTTGATGCCTTGTCAGTGGCAACCTATGACTTAATGGGCTGTGAGAGTCATGAATACCATCAAGGTCATGCTTTAGAGATGACTTGTGATGAGTATAATGAGAAATGATGATTGATGTGAGTTAGGTTTGTTACATTTAGTATTCTCCTTTCATAGCTATTATGCTACTGTTATTGTTTGAAGAACAATGTATGATGTTAAAAGAATACTGAATGTACCTAACTAATCAAGTATAATGTAGAGCCCTGATCATAGATCCATCATTGTCAGAGATCAAATGATGGTGAAACAGGTTTTCCTAAGGGAACTCCTGGATCACATACTATTGAGAATGTGGGGTACATGGATGAGTAGAACCTTACATCCTAGTGTAGGTGATTGATGTAGATGTGTAATCCGTCAACCCTTCCACTACAAAACCCTACCGTATCAGTGAATGGTAAACATGAAACCTCCTGATGACGAAGAAAACATAGATATCTGTATCAGTATAGATAAACATGAAATCTCCTGATGACGAAGAGAGTACAGAACGCCACTGTAACTCTAAAATAGTGAAGGACCAGTTTACCCTGGTGAGCTATAATAGTAGAGACACAAGATGTTCTACAAGTAATCCTCTTACTGACTGAGGAAGGTGAAGGTCATGAGAATCCGGCTCTCTTAATGACCTATGTATGATACTGATGTGACTTCTTAGCGATCAGTTGGAGTATGAGTGGTATGCCTCATCTCCACTGGGCATAATGTTGTTTGTAAAACATAATCAACCACGTAGTATACCTGTTAGAGATAACTACGAGTTAGTTGATTGATGATACACTGTGATAGTGCTTATATTTCTTCATATTTCGTAAATGTTGAGTTCTTGTTTATAGCTGCAACTGCTATTGAATACTTTGAAAGCCTTACTGTTTAAGTTATTCTTTGATGTTATAATAAAGCTTCTGGTGGAGAGTTATAACTCTCGCTGGGACAATTATGTGATATTGTCTCACCCCGTAGACTTCAACCTTTTAGGTGAACGTCGGATACGGAGGAACCGGTCTACAGGTGACCAGTCTCAGCAGCAGCAGCACCAGGAGCAGCAGTGAAATCTCAGGTGGAGATTTAGCCTGCCATGTGGTGTAATTAGAGTCAGTCCTATGTGTCCTCTATACTCTCAGGTCTTGGAGTCTTTTGTTATGAATTCTTGAGATTTTGATGTATATAATTACTCAAGAAGTAATTATCATGAGATGTAAACAGTTATCTCTTGTTATGAGAAGCTCTTATGGATTCAAGCTCTTGTCTCAAAAAGTTTTAATTTCCCGTGATTTTTGACTTCCGTTGTTTATCGAATCGCTTCCGCTAAGTTTACATCATGGTTTGGAGATCAGAGCCCACAATAGTATCGGTTTCTAATAGTAACTGACGTCTATTTCCTTAACAACACGGTCGTGCTGGCCAGCACAGCCGTGGCAGCGGACCAAAAATAGGCGTCGGTTATTTGTATAAAACTGATGCCACATCGTTACAGTGTCGGTTTCTAATAGTAACCGACGTCTATTTCCTTAACACCACGGCCGTATTGGCCAGCACGGTTGTGGCAGCAGACCAGACACCACGGCCGTACTGGCCAGCACGGCCGTGTTGGGAGTGCACGGTCGTGGCAGCGGACCAGACACCACAGCTATGTTGGCCAGCACGACTGTGTTGGGAGTTATATGATGTCGGTTTCTTATCTAATAACCGACGCTGATAGTGCTCAAGATGGTGCCCTTCTGTGGCGCGAAGGTATATGGCGTCGGTTTCTTATCTAATAACTGACGCCTATAATGCCCTGCTGGCGCATTTTCGGTGGTAAGCGAAGGGTTTTGGCGTCGGTTTTTTAACCGACGCATAACGGCTGGGCTTTTAGCGTCGCCCACATAGGTGTCGCATAGAAACCGACACTAAAGGCCTTAAATAACCGACACTAAAGGTTGGTTATGTACTAGTGAAATTGATTGTATGACTCTGGAGGAGACTGTAGAATCACATTAGTGGCAAACTCTTGACTCAAGGGGAATTCTAGTCTTTCTAGGTTCTCCACATATCCAATGAGCTTGAGCACATGATGACCTAATGGATCTCCTTCTGTCATGTTACATTTGAATAATGCTTTTGAGATATCATATCTCTGCTATCATGCATGATCCCGAAACATGTTCCTAAGATGTGTGACCATCTCTATAACATACATGTTCTCATGTTATCTTTGCAACTCATAGTTCATTGAGCACAGCATAAGGCATTTGACATCCACGGCTTCTCTAGTACGCTTCTTGTAAGCATCCCTATCAGTCTTGGGAGCATTAGGAAGAGGTTCTTCTGGAACTAGCATCTCTAGGATATAGAGCTTATGCTCTTGTGTGAGAATGACTCTCAACATCATGTACCAGGCATGGAAGTTGTTTCCATTTAAATTGTCCTTCTCAAGGACTGATCACAGAGTAAAGGTGTTGTTGTGTGCTATCATTTGATTCTACAAAAGAGTTTGCAATTTTGTCAAAAATTCATTTTTATTTGATTTTATTTGATTATAAAATTTGGCAATATTTATTAGGTCTTTAATTAATTATCACTCTCATTATCTGATTCAAATTTATAGCCCTCACATATCAATTAAGAAGATTGCAGCATACAACCTTCTAGTGAGCCAAGATTCAAAATAATTCAACTATCACCC